>CM056378.1:91092195-92375623 GCA_029718625.1 Synaphobranchus kaupii | reverse complement strand
GTCTGATATTTTTAACCACTCGTATTGATCAAGCCAAATTACAATGCCATCTCAATTTACAGAATTATACAATTCTGACTGTTTTATTGGATGCTCTGCCCGTGTGCAGGCATAAATATAGCAGATAGATATTAATATTAATGAAATATTAATGAAAAACGAATGCTTTATACTTTATAAATATTATGTCATTGAATCAATTTTAGATGACCACCCGATACTAATAGTAATAGTTGATATTTTATTAGCCTGGGAACAAATTATATTTAAGGAATAGATAAAGAATCGGATCGATATTTGTAATGGCATCGGTATCAATAATATCTAACGATTCCCATCCCTAGTAGGAACAGATCGCGAGTGTGCATCACTGCATGCATATCGCTATGCACGTGCTATGATATGTGTTTACGCCGTCGACCGATATAAATTATGTGCGTGCAGCAACGTTGTACAGTGCATGCGTACACAGACCCAGACTGTACTAGACACATGCATACACATCACAGCAGCAGCGCTCTACACGCATACCATGTATACACAGCTGCCCAAAGAAGTGGTGCACTTTGATTTCTTTTGATTAAAAAAATCTGAGCTATCGGCTATCGCTATAACAGCCCTTTAGTGAAACTAGAAGTGTTACTGATACAAACAGTCATAAATGCACATCAATTACAGCAAGAGAACAATGCGCAAAAAAGGCCGGCACATCACCTTGCAAGAAACGTGGTATCGCGCCAAAGGCAAAACATTTGCTTATGTAGACTAATTAAGTGCGTACGCGCGGGCTTACAAAAACGTGTCCTAAGTGTTTTTTTGGGGGAAATTATTTATTTCAATTCAATTGATTATTACACTGAGCCTCTTTTAACATTATAAAATTAGAATTTTCTACTATACCCTTCGTGCGTGACTTGAGAAATAAAATATAATTTTCAATTTGTCATTGCCATGAAATTGCGGAAAACACGGCTTCGCAAAGTTTTCAAAAATATACCCATTCTGTAATGTATAAGTCAATAAAATAGACACGCTAAATATACTTTCATTTCTGATACATGGCATCCACTGAACTGGACAGCAAGCTAGCTGTTGTCGTTGTTTTAGTTTTATTGCCGTTCAGTCAGAGTGACTATTTCCGCCAGTCAGTGTGGATAAAAGACTAAACGTTGTCTAGTTGTCCAGTCAGGTCTCGAATAAGGGATTTCCGTGTCGCTGCATTTATCAATATGGTCGTAAAAATGAGCGTACATTTGAGCCTACCAACTTGCGTATGAAAATATCACATGTGATTCATCAAACTTGTGTAAATCACTGATCTGAGCGTAAATGTGTTCGTAGGTTGATAAATCAAGACTTTATCATATATTAGGAAGTGCGTGCACATCATTATGAATTACCATACATGCCAATTTACTACCATATTTGGCAGGGCCACCGCCTTTAAAACACACATGCCAACGTGGTTTTCTCCAGTATTATAGGCCATGGCGGGCAACAGGAAAGCAAAGAAGAAGAATTTTTCTGTGAGGGTAAAATTTAAATGCTTTGAACATGAAAATAAACGTGTGCTTATTGGGAGCGTTAGTAGTGGTGTGCAGCCTATCCCCAAAGCCGCTATGTGGCAGAGGAGAACCAGGGCTTAAATGCTTCCTCTGAATTGCGAACTACAGCTGAGATAAAATAAAGAAAATAAAGAAAATAACCATTTACAAAGAAGTTCTGCCGGTACAGATGGAGGAAAGGGCATCCCGGACCTCTTACTTGCAGAAGAGGATGATATCATCGGGAAAGTGGCTGTGGAACGAGTAATAGAAGACGGCAACTGCGACTTGATTCGTCGAGACTTCAAGTTTCTCTCACGCCAGGTTGCGACGTTTGCTAGGTCTTCTAGGCTAATAAAGCTAGATTGGATTTTTAGAAAACATTGAAAAAGGTAACATTTTTGTTTTCATATAGCTGTCTCCAATAAATCCTTATACAGAGGCTATTTCCTGATTTAATAATCTTTACCGGCTTATGCTTCCTTCCATTTAGGCTACATGTGATGAGAAAATAGTAGCAGTGTTAAATTAAAAATCTATTTATTCAGATATTATTTTTGCAAATTAGGCTCCACAACGTAGGCTACGTCTACAGCCACAATGCGTAGGTCAAGTGCATTTTAAAATATTGCCCAGATGCATTAACGGCTTCTAATATTTTCATAAATGGAATGCCTTGGATGTTATTTTGCCATTTTTACGATCAGCTGCTCATTTAAGGCAAAATCTTTTTTAAGCTCACAATAACCTAGCTTACACACTAAAAAAATTCTGGGTTGTTTTTCCAAACCCAATGCTAGGTTGTCTAATCAAATTTATAAACTCACTCATAGGCGTAGTTTTTAGTAGGGACGCTAGGGACATGTCCCTACCAATCTCAAGGAAACAAGACACAAACTAGACACCACCAGAGATTTTCTCATAGAGCTCCGTAGTCCCGCCCCCTCCTATCCCTGGCTGGTCCCAGAAGAAGCCATTACAGTCTTTCAGTCACCCTTTATGATGATATTATGGCATTGTATGGACCAAACTTTAAAATATATGTAATACAAAGTCCAATATATACTCACCACTGTGTTTAAATCAAATTTGAATCATATCATTAACGGAGTTTGAGAAACATAACTACTCTACCCAGAATCCCCGGTCGTACATCGCCGGCTCCCGCTTTTGCTAGCTAGCGCAGTAGCTACCGGGCGGCCGCTCTGCTAGCAAAAATGGCTAACAACTCGGTCTGCTCTTGTAACTTATTAAAGGTAGTAGCTACTGGCCAAAGAAGTAGTTACCGGCCGCTCTGCTAGTGAAAATGGCTATCACTTTGTCTTATTATGGAAGTGAATCACCAAGGGCGAGAATCACTATCAGTCTGGCCATGTCGAAAGTGTCAGCTTTAACTTCAGCAGTGGTGGTGAGCAAGTGAGTAGACCGGATGTTGTAGTCGTTTCGGTTGTTTTTTTGAAAACATGTTTGTTGTTTATTTGTTGGACATAATTTCAAATTACCAATTTTATAAATTATTTTAAAATGGGACAACCCCTCTCTTGGGTGTTTTGAACGTGTAGCTGCCTGAATATAAAACATTTTCAGTCCATTGACTCCCATTGTATTTTTTCTGAAAAGTGGCACGAGATGTTTGTCACCAAAGTGGGCGGGACTACAGAGTTCTATATAGAGGGAGATGGGAGACTCCGCGTCTTTTGCATTGTGAAAAGCGTAACAGCTAGCTTGGATCACGTGCACCGTTGCTAGCCAATCGTTTCGAAGTATTGACATCAGTGAGACTCTTCAGATTTTTTCGACAGTTATCAACGGCATTTTGCATTGCACGCACCCATTAATATTTTGAAAGACAGAAAAACGACATCTATGATATTACCACTCCATGCACCTACAAAGAGTGAGTTGCTTACTTATCACCACTGTTACACTGAAATATTGGTGTTTACCAAAGACACATGGCCACACTTTAATTGCATTAGCAAAGGAAACCGTTTTTACTGGTGCTACCTGGCTAGCCTATATAATGTGGACCTACTGCAAATCATCAGAAGGAAATAAAAAAAAGAATTTAAAAAAGTCTCGACCTATTATTACAATTTAACGGTACCCGCTGCACATAGACGTGGCATGGCGATGTGATCTATACACTGATGTGTTGGTAGAATGTTTGTGGAATACAATTCCAAGAGTACAAAAAAGAATGCAAATATGGATGTTTAGCTATGTAACTAATTAGCTAGCTAGCTATGGTATCAGTGACCATTAAACATCCTTTCTGTCATGGTTTTGGACCCTGTTGTCCCATGCGGTCGTTTTCCTCGGTGGCCACGCGAGGGCGCTGCCCTTTTGGTGGATGCTTGCTCCGCCCTGCTGAGTTGGCATTTTAGGGGCCGCGAACAGTCAAGGTCAATGTCGACTACCCAGGCAGGGCTTGTGCTTGTGTTAGTCAGTTAGCCGACAGTTTCGATTGGTTAAGGTGCAGCTGTCCATTTCATCTTTTTGTGCTTTCCTTCTCCGTGTATGGAGATGTGGGCGATTCGGTTCGGAACTTTAGTTCGTTTCGCCCTTCGGTGCAATTCGTCTCTTAGGAAGACCGTTTGATGATGTTGGACATGTGTGCGGGTGACTGCAAGTCTTTAGCCTTGGAACATTAATTAGCTGTTTCTTCGCCTCGTTACCTTTCTCCTGTCACTAGAGGTTAGGGCGTGGCTCTGTTTTAAGCTTGGTCATTTTTGCTGGTAAGGCTATGGGACTGCGGTTCTCCGTCGGCTCGCCTGTAAAGTGTTTCTCCCTCCTGGGAGATCGGGCGTTTACCCCCTTTAGGTTCTGCAAATGACGGTTAGTGCTAGCTTATGTAAGTAGCCACGGAACGTTATCTTTGTTCCTTCGTCTCCTCCTATACCAATAGGTATTAGTTTCTGTGTTTATGTGTTGTGTGTTTTGTTTATGCCAGTGTGCTACTCGCCTGTTCTTGCGTCTCGTTATCGAGACAGGGCGTGTTATTTCTGGCTCGTGTGTAACAGTGAGCCGGTCTGTAGCTGTGGTGTGTGTGTGTTTCGTTGTCTTGTCTCCTTCCCTTATCTGCAGGGTATCCCGCCTTAGTGGCCTAAGAGCTTAATGATTCCCCTTGCTGCGTTTGGCTCCTCCCACCTCACACGTCACGCCACATTACACTTTCAAAAACGGACTCGCTAACAAACAGACACACAACCTAACACCGATTTATTTTTTATTATTAAACAATGGTATGACGCAACCGATTTTGATCTCCCTACTCACAAGGCCCATCAACCTTGGGAATTTTACCTGTAGCCTCGGCTATTGTAATAATCTATATTTAGCCTAGTCATGAAGCAACATAGCCTATACAGATGATTAAATCTTTTTTTTAAATAATATTTTTATTTAATTATAACGTTACACCATATAGGCTATCCTACAACACAATTCACCGTGTTTGGTAGGCTACTAGGTAGGCTATTCGCACAGTCTCTGGAACTTTCCAGATCTCAATGCTGTAAGATGAGGCAGTTAGCCTCTATGACACTGATTTTCCTGTTGTAGCCTAGCTTACACAAAACATTTAAATTTGTTCAATTTAAATAGGCTCTTGATTATTAAGAGAATGTACAAATTTGTCTTTTTAGAGGGTGTGCGAATACAGTGAGTTCCGACAGTAGCCTAAAAAATAAAATAGCTGTAAAAAATAAAATAATCCGTCAGTATTGGCACAATGCCATTATGCTCAGTCTTTTAAGAACATAGGCTATAGAATCATTTTCATTTAAATAGGTCTACCACTCAGACACGATTAGAGACATAAGCACTTATTTTATTGATAGCCTGCTTATTTTATTTTAGTGACATGGAATATAGGTTAAGCAATAGCCCAATGTTGGTTTATCACACAGCCCTGTCTAAGGCAACCCGGTGAACGGAAATCTATTGCCCCTTAGGCTACGCAAATCCTCCCTGCTGTTAAGGTTAAGTTAGTAGGAACAACGGGCTGGCTAGGTCATCGTAACGTTTAGGCTACCTCGTTGGCTTTATAGTTTTTCGCATTTAGCCTATAATCCCCAAACACAGAGGACTAGGAAATGTCGCTATCTAGCCTGGTAACTGCCTGATGACCAAAATCACAGACAACCATTATGTTCAGTGGTTTGAACAGTCCCCTGTAAGGCCCCTTTCTTCGAGGCCCCGCCTTGATGGGCAGCTTTGACAGTTTGCAAATGCATGTTCAGTTCGGATTTTTGGCAGGGTTTTTGTGTGACCACCCGGAAATGCCATTGCATTTGAATTATGTCACTCTTGTGCCGCAAAAGCATGAAAACTATATGTTAATTGCGAATTGAATTATCATTTCCTTTTTGTCATGGATCATGCGATTGCAACAAGAAACTGCTAATGCAAATGTGGTTTTTCATTTTCATTAAAATTATGGCAGGGTTGTGTCGTAGAGGGTGAGAAAAATTAAATGTGAAATGGATTTGCATTAACATTTTCAAATTGTCAGATAAAGTGCGTACATTAACTTGCAAATGAAAACGCAAAGTGCACCTTTTGCATTTTCATTTGAATTTTGGCGCGGATATGCTTCCATAGCCCAGTTGGATAGTTCAAAGATACCCAATTTGATGTCGCTGATTGGACAGGAGTTCACTAATCTCTCACATGAAATTTACGTAAAACCGAAGTTTGTTTGCAGGGTTATTTGAATCATAACGATAATCAAAGTTTTTTGTTGTTTTTTATTTAAATTTTCACACTGTAGCCTAATTCCAAAGACATATTTGGAAGAACTTCGATGTTTAGTTTAGGAATATGGGAAACAGTTATTGAACATGAGCAGAGACTGATCTGAATGCAGACATGAAAGAGCAAACACTATTGTTTTAAATAAAGTGAGTGTGTATTTAATCACATTCATGAAATGAAATAGGCCTACTTAGTTCAAAGCGATGTTTTCTGGTATTTTAAAAACAAATTTGGAATATATTTTAGTTGGAATACAACAGCAACAATGAAACAACAAAAAATATAGGCTAAATATGCAATTTATTTAAAACAATAATCCCTGTTCTTTCATATATTTTGCTAGCTTCCACGTTGCTCGTGTTCTCTAGCCTGTGTTGTCCAAGCCTGAAATGGGTAGCCTAGGCTACTCACTGTCAACCCATAGCTATACGGTTTGCCCGTATAAAATACGGGTTTCCACCTTTTCGAAGGTATGCAGGCATATAAGGTTATGATACGGGAAATATAGTCTATATAGGTTTTTTGTTTTCAAATGTTTTCCAACATAATTCATTCATAATTCATGGTGGTATACTGATCTTGCAGTGTTATAGGCACGCAAAAATGTCACAGGTCAACGCAAACATCATTTTTCTGATTGGCTACCGCTCACCAGCTCTTCTCATATCGCGCACATTTGACCAGTTGGGTAAATAAACAAACCCAAACGGTGGCAACTTTTTTCATATTGTGCACATTTGACCAGTTGGGTATATAAACAAACCCAAACCATGCCATGTGTAGAACAGTGATAGTAGCTAACTGAGTGAGTGACTCCCCTTTGTTGGAAGTCATGTGAATACCTAGGCAGTAAATTATGGTATACTGATCTTGCAGTGTCTGATACTGAAATCGTTGATCAACTTTCATGTCTGTTACCTAACAACCGACGCAACTTTTTTCATATCGTGCTCAGCTGATCAGTTGGGTAAATGAACAAACCGACGTTAGTTTGTTAATGTTCTAGCAGAGATGTCCAAAAAGTGCTGCGAGTCCGAAGCTATCCTAAAAATGGTGCAAAAACTACAAGCTTCAATTTCAAGCCTGACAAATTAGATGTGTGATGGGTGCTAATAAGTGTGTTGTGTAAGGGGGAGTGTAAGGTTCGGGGAACCAAACGCGACCGATAAGGATTTCTAAAAGCGTATCTAGAAATATACGCCACAAACGCGGAAGTAGCCGCACCAGGACGGAGATAACACAGGATCGGGAGCAAAACTTCCCTAGCACAAGGCAAAACAAAGCAACCTCAAAAACTGAGGCGATCTCGATAAACAGCGAGAATAACTAATAAGAGAACCTCACATGCTAAATAATTAGGCGTAACAAGAGGTGGTGAAACAAAGCAAAACTCGATAAAACGAGTGAAGGAAAAGACCAGAAAATAAAACCTGTTATCCAGAGCTCTTGTGGCGAAAGAGCTGAACACAAAAGATAACAGGTTACAAGAATAAACGATAAAAAGAAAGTTTGGAAATAAAAGAGAAAACCAATCTAATCCTAATTCTCAAACTGGACTTGCTGCGTTTCTTTGTTGTCAACATAGCAAAGACAATATCGAAGTGAGGAAATGCAGAAGTCCTGAGGCATTTATAGCGGGCAGGAAACGCAAAACAGGTAGTGTTGTAGTCGAGACCACCTAAACCGAGTCAAGACCAAGACCAGAGCGTATCAAGACGGAATCAAGACCAAGACTTTGAGTTGGCGAGACCAAGTCAAGACCAAGACTGAGGGGGGGCCAGACCAAGACTGAGACCAGACCAATGCGAGTCCAATTCAAGACCATGACTGTAATTGTGTTGGTCTACCATCATAGTGATGGCTCAACATTTACACCATTTCGCTGCTAAAATTCAAAACACAGAAAGCATTATTTAGGAATTTTAATTAAGAAAGCATTATTTTTGTGAAAATACTGATGTACAGTATACAACAGAAGTGGGTACACCCCTGTACAATATCACTTAAATGTCAAATGATTCAAAATTGTATCACCTCTCAATAATTGCATTATTTCTAAGTTGACAAGTAGAGTGTTTCCTCTTATGAACAATCAAAAACAAATACTTTAGAAAGACAAAAGTGAATACACCTGTGGTCACTGTTAGACAAGTTAGTTAAAATCATTTAAAATATTTGGTCGCATATCCTTTGCATGCCATGACTTCCTGATGTCTGTGACCCAACAACATCAAAGGACTCTTGATATCTTATTTTCTGGTACTGTTACAAGCGATACTATAACGTCTCTGCATTTGAATGGATCTCTATGGGAATTAGGGGGTGGGACTAGATTTAGCTGTAAATTGCACTGGAACAGTATGGAACACATGGTTGGTCATCAAGGGTCTGACGTATCAAACAAGCCTTAAACCATCACTCTGCTGCCAGAAATACAGTAGATATGGATGGATAACTTGAAGGGTTTCTTCTCCTGACTTATTTTTCCATAGAGTTCAATAGGAAAATGTGTCAGGAGAAACAACCTTTAAAGTGATCCATCCATATCTACTGCGTATCTGGCAGCAGAGTGATGGTTTGAGGCTCGTTTGATACATTACATTACATTCATTTAGCAGACGCTTTTATCCAAAGCGACGTACAATAAGTGCATACCGAGACGTCATCAAGATCACTACAGAACAGACAAGACAAAGCACATCCTTCCCATAATGTAGCAGCTATCCCTAGTAATGAACGTTGACTAGTTCACAGTAAGCTGTGGGTAAATCAGCTATACTACACTTCTATTCTAAATACTATTATAAACTATAACAAACAAGAAAACACAGGGAACTAGTACCATGAGGTCCTAGGTTAGAATATCAGTCAAGGTGGAGTCTGAAGAGGTGTGTCTTCAGGCCTCGACGGAATGCAGGCAGGGTTTGAGTAGAACGTAGGGGAATGGGAAGTTAATTCCACCACTGAGGAGCTAAGGTGGAAAAGCTCCGCAGTCGGGACGAGCAAGAGCGGTTGACACGGAGGGGGGGGAAGTGCGAGTCGCCGTGCTGTAGAAGAGCGAAGTGGTCGAGCAGGAACATAGTTCTGGATTAAGTCCTGCAGGTAGGCGGGGCCTGTCCTATTGGCTGCAGTGTAGGCCAGGGTCAGAACTTTGAACCTGATTCTGGCTGCAACTGGCAGCCAGTGGAGTGACCTCAGCAGGAGGGTTACATGGGAAAATTTCGGGAGGTTTAACACAAGCCGGGCAGCTGCATTCTGGATCAGTTGTAGAGGCAGAATGGCGCAGGCCGGTAGGCTTGCGAGCAGGGAGTTGCAGTAGTCCAGGCGTGAGGTGACCATGGTCTGGACAAGAAGCTGGGTGGAGTAGGTGGTCAGGTACGGTCGAATCCTCCTGATGTTGTACAGGAGGAACCTGCAGGACCGTGCCGTCGCCCTGATGTGCTCTTTGAAGTCCAGCCGGTCGTCCAGGACCACCCCCAGGTTCCTTGCAGAGCGGGAGGCTGCCACCACGGTCCCGTCAACGGTGATGGAGAGGTCATGTAGTGGGGAGGTCTTGTATGGCATGAAGAGAAGCTCTGTCTTGTCAAGGATGAGCTTCAGGTGATGCCATCCACTCAGAGATGTCAGTCAGACAAGCAGATATCCTCTCCTTAACCTGTGGGGTAGAGGGAGGGAAAGAGGAAGAGTTGAGCAGCATAGCTATGGTATGAGAAGCCATGTGAATTAATTACTGAACTAAGAGACTTAGTATACAGAGAGAACAGCAGAGGACCCAGTACAGATCCCTGCGGGACTCCTGTAGACAGGGGATGGGGAGCAGAAACGGAACCCTTCCAGGAGACTTGGTAGGATCTATCAGTGAGATACGATACAAACCAAGAGAGGGTAGTCCCAGAAATGCCCATCTCAGCGAGTGTGGAGATCAGGAGTTTGTGGTTGACCGTGTCGAATGCCGCAGACAGGTCAAGGAGAATCAGAACAGAGGAGAGGGAGGAGGCTCTAGCAGTGGCGAGTGCCTCCGTCACGGCCAGGAGAGCAGTTTCAGTGGAATGGCCGGTTCTGAAGCCGGACTGATGCGGATCAAGCAGGTTGTTCTGGTGGAGAAAAACAGACAGTTGGTTAAGGACAGCACGTTCAATTGTTTTGGACAGGAAGGGCAAGAGAGATACAGGATGGTAGTTCCTGACATCAGAGGGATCCAAGCTAGGTTTTTTAAGGAGTGGGGTTACAATGGCAGTTTTAAAGGCAGGAACATGGCCACAGATTAGGAAGGTATTGGTAATGGAGGACAGATATGGAAGGAGCTCAGCGGATATAGACTGGAGGACTGCTGAAGGTATGGGGTCTAGTGGACAGGTGGTTGCGCGATGGCGCGTCACCAGCTGGAGCACATCTGAGTCCTCCAGAATCTTGAAGGACGACAGTGTAGCGATGGGTTCAGTATGGGGGATGTGGGGTGTCACCGGATGCATGAAGGAGTTCCGGATCGTGGCCACCTTCCCCTCAAAGTGGGTCAGGAAGTCATCTGCAGAGAGGGAGGAGGGTGAAGGGGGTGGAGGGGGGATGAGCAGGGAGGAGAAGGTGGAAAAGAGTTTACGTGGATTAGATACACATGCATCAATTTTAGACTGGAAAAATTAAGTTTTAGCTGATGTGGTTGCAGCTGTGAAGGCTGCCAGCAGAGTGTGGTAGGAGGCCAGGTCATCTGGGGATCTGGATTTCCTCCACTTTCTCTCAGCGGCTCGCAGCATGGTTCTGCTGGATCTGAGAGACTCCGTCAGCCACGGGGAGGGGGGTGATGGTCGAGCTGGTTTGGAGACAAGAGGACATAGTGAGTTGAGAGGCATGAGTTAAACACAGAGGTGGCAACATCAATAGGCATTTTAGCAAAGGTAGCAGGAGGAGGAAGTGCAGAGAGAGCAGAAGTAGTGACAGAGGAGTGCTGAGATTTCTCCTGAACATAACAGTGGGTGGGTTGTTAGCGGAGCTGAGGGAGAGTGGGCAGGAGAGAGAAAATGAGATAAAGAAATGGTCCGTGAGTTCAGATGTGGCGCAACTCATGGGTGGCAGGAGATGTGGACTGAGTGAGGGCGAAGGACTGGAGGAGTGAGGCGACACTGGATAGCTGGGAACTGTCTGGTTGGAGGTTGAAATCTCCCAGTAGGATTACAGGGGTGCCATCCTCAGGGAAAGAGCTCAGGAGAGTGTCCAGTTCATCCAGGAAAGCGCCGAGCGGACCTGGAGGGCGATAGAGAACAACAATGTTAAGTGCAGATGGGTGAGTTACAGTGACTGCATGAAACTCAAAGGAAGAGATATTCAGGCAGTGTACAGTGGGAATAGAGAATTTCCAGGATGTGGAAATGAGCAAACCAGTACCCCCGCCTCGGCCAGAGGCCCTGGGGGTGTGGGAGAAGGAGTAGCCAGCAGACAGAGCAGCTGGAGTGGCTGTGTTATCAGGAGTGATCCAGGTCTCAGTGAGAGCCAGGAAGTGGAGGGACTTCACCTTGGCATAGGCAGTGATGAAGTCAGCTTTCTGGACGGCTGATCGGCAGTTCCATAGTCCACCCACCACTGAGAGTTCCTTATGAGAGGACAGTCGTGGGCAGACCAGGTTAGCCGGACAGCGTCTGCGGTGGTTGTGCCTCCTGGAGCGAGGCATGGAGCACAGAGGAATGGGGGTTAGGCACATGGTAGGGGGTGATAAGACAGGTTAGGTGGGGAAGGATCATTACAAACAGATAATTCAAACAAATTGACGATGAGGCTGCCGTACTTACGGTATTTACAGCAGCCTCTGCTTTCATTTATAGACTATTTGCTAATTTCCCGATTGCACTCAGCTGCTTGCAGGGCTAGTTCACTCAGGTGAATCTATTTTCAATTAGCAACACAAAAGTCTAGCAGCTGGCCTAAAAACACAAAGCAAGTTAACCCTATTTACTTTGGCCTATTTTATACAATTTTCGCCTAGTTTTTACTAGTGTCAATTAAGTGCCAATATCTCAAAAACTATTCACTGCACATCCATGGTTGAAAGTTTAAATGAAAGAAGAGACCATTCAGAAATTTGCATCAGAATAAATTTATGTAAAAATGGTCACATACAGTTTATACATAATACACATAAAAAAACAAAAAAAAGTACAAAACGCCTTGTGTTTTTACAGTTTAGCACTGAATATTTCAACTTCAAAGTACTGGAGCAAGCCAGACTTCCTTACACTAGTGCACTGATATGTTGTCCACTTGGGTTTAGAATTTGGTAAAGATATCTACAGGCTTTCCTTATGCATTGGTATTTTTACCAAAACGGGGCCCGGGTGTCCCGAAACGTTTCCAAACGTCGCCAAATATAAAACATGTGCATATCTTTCTGTCTAGGCATGTCAATCATCAGAAAACTTTATTTTTCTTTTAAAACATTTTTTGTAATACAGAATGTGAAGAAAATTAACCTACACATGTTTTGTGTTTATGTGTATGAGGGTATTCTCTTACAAAGCGTGCCCAAAAGTGCCCAAATACCTCTCCGAAAAGGATTACTTACCCTAATGTTATCCAACCAATCTGCTTTACATTTAAAATGGCACTGTACTTCAAAGTTAGATTTACCAGAGCCCCATAAGCCAGCAGAATAACAGGTTTATCTATAACAAGCCTTCAACTTGACTTTTTACAGCAAAAGTAATGAATTATACATCACTATTTGGCAAACCTGTCTGTTACCACCTCCTACGACAGAGGTGTTAGGTGGGGGAGGGGTGTCTTCACTGTCCTCCCTGAAAAAGACAGATTCAAGTACATTACTAAGTAGAATCACTAAAAAATGAGAACACAAATTATCTCAAAAAGACATATGGCAAGTATTACAATTAAGTGGAAAAAAAAATTTATTTTATAAAAAAAAAAATATATATATATAGATATATACACACACACACACACATATATACACTACTCACAAAAAGTTAGGGATATTTGGCTTTCGGGTGAAATTTATGGAAAATGTAAGTTCACGCTACAGTGATATTATACGTATCATGAAAGTAGGGCATTTAAGTAGAAGCATGCAATGGTGATTTCCTCATCTCAAACAATTTATTGAAACAAAAGCCAACAACAGTGGTCGGTATACCACAACAAAAATGTCAATGTCTCAATAACTTGTCATGTGCCCTTGAGCATCAATTACAGCTTGAAAACAACGTCTCATGCTGTTCACAAGTCGACTTATTGTCTGCTGAGGCATGGCATCCCACTCTTCTTGAAGGGCGGCCCTCAGGTCATTGAGGTTCTGGGGTACAGAGTTACGAGCCTCTACACTGTGAGTCAGCTGATCCCATAGGTTTTCTATGGGATTCAGGTCTGGAGAAAGTGCAGGCCACTCCATTTGAGGTACCCCAGTCTCCAGCAGCCTTTCCCTAATGATGCGACCTCGATGAGCTGGAGTATTGTCATCCATGAAGATGAAATTAGGCCTGTGTTGTTCATGCAGGGGCACAATGACTGGATTAATGATGTTATTCAGGTAGTATGGGCTTGTCACTGTACCATTCACAAAGTGTAGGGCAGTTCTGTATTGACTAGACACACCTGCCCACACTGTAACACCGCCACCACCAAAGGGTCGTCTGGTGACAACAGTGGCTGATGCATAGTGCTCTCCTTGACGTCTCCAACATCGTTGGCGGCCATCATTCTGCTCAACGTGAATCGACTTTCATCAGAGAACAGCACTGAGGCCCACTGGTCCCTCGTCCAGCGTAAATGCTCCCTGGCCCATGCAAGACGATGACGCCTGTGCCTGGTGGTGTGGTCAGGTACCCTTGCAGGTCGTCTAGCACGCAGACCACGCTGATGTAAACGGTTTTGAATGGTCTGACGTGACACTTGGGTGCCTCTCACCTCCCTTAAATGTGCCTGGAGTTGAGTGGCATTCATCATCCGGTTCCGCAGGGCACTGTTCACAATGAAGCGGTCATCAGTGTGGGATGTGGCCAAAGGACGTCCACTTCTATGCCTTTCTGTGACTCTTCCAGTCTCTCTGTATCTCTGTTGCAACCTGCTGATGACACTCTGTGACACTCTAAGCTCAGTGGCCACTTCCCTCTGAGAACATCCTGTTTGAAGCCTCGCAATGGCGAGGTACTGTTGATCAATTGTTAGGTGTCGTCTTGGTCTCATGATGTCAAAATGTGAACAGCATGATGAAGAGGACTGTTTAAATACCAATTCTAATTGAACCAGGAAATTTATTAGTCGATTCATGGATCAAACACCTGTTGTGAATTTTGCCGTTCAGCTCCTTGTTAGAGAACAGCAAGTTGTGCAAAAAGTACTGAAACATTGAATAGTTGGACATGTGCATTCAAAAGTTTAGAGAAGGTCAAATTAATTTCACCTGTAAAGGTTATAGTGCATTTTAGGTTCATCCTGAAATTTCACCCGAAAGCCGAATATCCCTAACTTTTTGTGAGTAGTGTATATATTATATATACGTATATACATTAAAAAATCTTACATCCACAGTACGTCTGATATTAGCTCCAACATAATTAGCAATCGTAGCTAACTAGGATTTATGAATTCGTTTGTCAGCTTGCACGAACTAAATTACATTATTATAATACTGTAATGTCTTGACTGAACCGTGAAATAAAGTACTGAGAATGGATGTCGTTTCATGCGTAAATTCAACAACTAGCCCTTGTGTTGGTTGCTGCACAAAGAAACTGCGAATGAACGCTAGAAAACAAACAAAGAGCAGGCGCTCCTTAGCCTGTGACGCCATAGAAGCTAACTAGCGAACTCCTGCGAGAATCCATTTATCACCAAACTAAAAATACTCTAGATAATAGCGCTCCATACTGTTGATAATTATGATGATAATAATAACAATAATAATAATAATAATAATAATTTGTATTATATATTTTTAAAAACACTTACATGTCCAGGCACGGGTCCATGCCAGAGTCATTGCTCTGCCAGAACACAGACTTCTTCGCCTCTGGGACACTTCTTCACCTCCAAAACCTGAGCAACCGTGAAATAAGCGCTCTTCTTTCCACCGTTGATTGCCACGTTCGCGTATAAATGTATAAAATAATCGTAAACTTTGAAGCAGCAAAGACATCACCAGCGCAATTGCATCATACAGCTGCCCGTGTCTGCGTACAGAGAAAGACTGGTCTGTGACGTTTTTTCAGCTCACAAAAAAAGCTACACATTGCTAAATACATCGGGATAGACTGAAAACGTAATTGTAACAGCAATCCGGCCCATCCCTTCCAGGATAAACTCAGTCAAAATGGCCACAGGCGTCATCTGATGCTGTCGACAGTCAGGAGCGCACAGCCGATTGCCCTATGGGCTGTCTTTACGCGTGGATACAGCGCCGTTCACAGTCGCTTGAATATGACATATTTTGCTTCGTTTGAAAGGGCAGGAACCCCCGTAGAAGATAATCTACGTGTTTTACGTTAGATCATTCCTGTAGCAGTCTAGTAATGCTTTTACGCAACGGTAGTAACGTAGTACAAACGCAAAAGCGAAGGGTACGCACTGTGGAAATTGAGACTTTCCTGGATAATGGATAAATGGGTTACGAAAAAACGTTGAGGATTCTTCAGAAAAGGGTTATAACTGCATAACCAGGTATCGTATTTGGTTGCTTAAACATGTTTATCAAGAGAATTTGTAGAAAATAAAATGTATTTATACAAAACCGGAAGTATATCGGTTGTATGCATACTGAAGTGAGCACGGGAAAAAAACACCTAATGTTTATTTATACAACTTTTCAATAATATACAATTGTTCCTGAATCGGATCTTGATTTTTCAGCGTGTTGAAATGGTACCAAGAGCTTTTGTGATACGCATTTTATTGCCTGTGATTGCGGCGAGGTGAAGGCTGTAAACAAATAAAAAAAGTGGGTTGGGCTATTAGCACCCTGCTGCTTTATGGCTCTGTAGTGTAACCTGAGAGCTGATAAGCATATAAACGAATGTGTTCGCAGGCTGTGACTGTTTTTAACAATTTTGCGTCGAAAGTTCCGTGTTTTATTAACGTTATAATTTAGAATTTAAGAGAAATATGAACACTATAAAAAATTGGACCGCATGCGTCCCACCACTAGGGGGCCAAAGCCTATAGAGTTAACAACTGACACCGCTAATGCTGCAATTTACTTCAACTACACAGTGACTACGCTACAAACAGTTCAATTAACTAACGCACAGCTGAAACCAAATTAAAATAAGACACTTAGCCTATCCGACGGTAGATTATTGACAACGCTGGTCTGATTGCACTCTGAAGTAGGAATGCAAAACACGCTATATATTCACTCAGGTGAATATATTTTCAATTAGCAACACTGCTAATTGAAGGATCAATAATTTGTAGCAACATTGCTACAAAGGATCAATAATTTGTGTTGGTTTTGCTATATGCAAATGCAGGTTGGCATCCTTAAAGTGCCTGCTTGTTTACCATTTCAATTACATAGCTATACTTGTACAGATATGACTGTGGCAGTCCCTATGTTGGTTAACTAACCTTTTGAAACAATAAGAGAAAATACCATGTAGCTCATTCAAGTATGACAAAATAGTCTTTATGGATTGTGTAAAACTAAGAATTTAGCCCATTTTCAGATGGTGGTAGCCTACACTTCCTGTTTAAAAACATTTCTTCAAAAAGCAGCAAAGTTAAAGTCAGATTCTATAGATTATAACATTGAGGGTATGAGTACTGATTACATTTTAAAAGAGACACCCAAAATCAAACACAATGGATTACCTACAAAAGTCAACATCAATAATCACCAGTGACGAGAATGAAAAATGAATTACTCTCAATTTAATGAAACTTCAGCCAATGCTGCATTTCGAAGCAATTTGAATCTAACATTCAGACTTAACGTAAAATTTTACATTTAAATAAAATAAAATGAGGCCAGGTTAAGCGTTGTCTTTGGATATCGATTAGGTTAATGGTATAGTCATAATATAGTAATATAACGATTAGGTTCATGTACATTACTTACATTTGATATGATTAGTAAACCGTGGGTAAAGTAACGTTTGCTTAGCTAGTTACCTTTTACCTCAGGATCAGGTAACCTAACGCAGATCACAGGTTTATTGAATTTGGCGAATATCCTTGACTGAAAACGTGGCATATAGATAAACAGTTTGGTGTAATCTGACCCAGTGCGCGAAATGCCACAAAATGCCGTTGAAAAGGCCTCCAAGACAATTTAGCCATCCATGGACGACTGTTGTTCACTGGGGATGAAAAAGAAAATGGAACATTATAGAGGCCTAATTATGTATATTTATAAGAATCTGGTTCATATAGGTTAATACTTACTGAACAATAACGTTCGCGCCTTCTCACACTAAGAGTGAACGTCTGACAAAGAGAGGGGCTGTGTTTCTCCTGCAGTAGCAGTTTCAGTTGAGCTACAAAATATTATTGCGATTGTAACACAACGACTCGTGAGACCCACATAATGGCACTGTTACTGTTCAGTGTTCAACTGCAGAGTGCAGACAGACTCTGGTGAGTGAGCTGGCTGTCGGTCTTTGTGATGTATGTGATGCGACTTGGGGTACAGGAAAAAATAAGTGGTTAGCCTAACGTTATTTATAGCCAGGCCTACGCTTTGAGGTAAATTACTATTTAAATCGTTAATGTGTGGTTTTATCTAGCGATCTAGCAAAATTTCCATCCACTAAACCTATAAATCAATGATATCAAATAGTAGCATATTTTGTCATCTGTAACTAGTTTTCCGTGGTGGCCAATCAAATTTCTGTGTGGGCGGGTGCCACCACATGGTCTCGACCGGTCTTGAAAAAAAATTCCGAGTCCTCTTCGTCTGAGACCGTGACAAGACTGAGTCAAAATGCAGTCGATTCCGAGATAAGACCGAGACTTTCAAAATATGGTCTCGAGACCAAGACCAGTCTCCAGTACTACAACTCTAAAAACAGGTGCAGGGAATAATTGCAGGGCAAGATACAAACACCGGAACGGAGGCAGAAAAAATCAGATAGAGCGTCCCGACGACACCAAAAAGGAAACCAAAAAGTAGAACCGCAAAGAACAATGGAGACTGCCAATAACCATGAGAGGACCCCCCAACTAAGGGACGGCTGTAGTCGATCTCTCAGCCCTGCTTCTACGGAAGTCCCTACTAAGTGCAGGATCCAAGATATTCCTGGAGGGGACCCAGCAGCGCTCCTCAGGACCATAACCTTCCCAGTCCACCAAAAACGGGTAGCACCTGCCCACACGCCTCTCAGCCAAAATGCGCCGAACGGTATACACCGTACCTCCCTCCAATAACCGGGGAGGAGGCGGCGGCTTGTCAGCCGGGGCGAGAGCGCTAACGAGCACCAATTTCAAGCGAGAGACATGGAAGGTGGGATAGATGCGCATGGATGATGGCAACTGAAGGTGCACAGTGACCGGGTTGAGTTTCCGGATGATTTTAAAAGGGCCTACAAACCGAGGCGTGAGTTTACGAGACTCAACTCGCAGAGGTAGGTCCCGTGTGGAAAGCCACACTCGTTGCCCCAACCGGTAGGAAGGAGCAGGACGGCGGTGCCTGTCGGCCACCACTTTTTGTTAATAAAATGAAACCTGGTAAAAAGGGCTTGATGAGAATTGCGTGTTTTGGCCTGTTGGATATACTCCAAGTTTTTATAGTCGGTCCAGACTGTAAAAGGATGCTCCGCTCCCTCCAACTAATGGCGCCACTGCTCCAACGCCAATTTGACCGCTAACAGCTCATAATCTTTCTCGGCAGATGTAAGAACCCGAGAGAAATACGTGCATGGGTGTAGCTTGCGGTCCAGCGGAGAGTGCTGGGTCAGAATGTCCCCAACCCCCAGGTGTCGGCTTCTACCACAAAGGGGAGGGAGGGATTGGGAGTAATAAGAATAGGTTCGGAGTAGAACCTCCTCTTTAGTTCAGTAAATGTTGTCTCAGCCCTAGGATTCCACTGAAACCGAGCAGATGATGTCTTTTTTCTGAGGGCTGTGATAGGGGCAGCTACCGAGCTAAAATTGCGGATAAACCTCCTATAAAAATTTGCAAAGCCCGAGAAGCGTTGTACGCCAGTTCCTAACCGCCAAAATCTTTTCTGAGTCCATCAGAACTTTCCTGTCCGCAACAATGAAGCCTAACAAGGAGACAGAGCTGTTGTGGAAAGCGCACTTCTCTGCCTTAACAAATAGTTGAGCCTTAAGAAGCGCCTTTAGAAGAAAGATCCAGAGAAAAAATGTAAATATCGTCTAGTAGACAAAGTAGACAAAGACAAATTTCTCCAGGATCTCTCTCAGAACATTATTCACTAGCGCCTGAAAAACAAAGGGGGCGCTAGTGAGGCCGAAAGGTATCACCCGGTATTCGTAGTGCCCGTGGTGTGTGTTAGAAGCGGTCTTTCACTCATCGCCCTCACGCATGCGCACGAGATTGTAAGCGTTGCAAAGGTCGAGTTTTGAAAAGACTGATGCCCCCTGTAAGCGCTCAAATTCATGAGGGGAAGGGGGGTACCTGTTCTTAATGGTAATCATTGAGACCCCGATAGTCTATATAGGGTCTTAGCCCTCCGTCTTTCTTTTTAACAAAAAAAAACCAGAACCGGCTGGTGACGTAGACGGCGCGATATACCCATTAGCCAGAGACTCCTCAATGTACTGTTTCATAGCCGTGCTCTCCGGAACAGACAGGGAATACAGTGAACCCCTGGGAGGAACAGTACTCAATGGCGCAATCATATAGTCTATGGGGTGGCAATTTGGTAGCACGATGTTTACTAAAGACCTCAGTGAGGTCAGAATACTCCGTAGGCACGCCCGCGGGTAGACTAAACTCAAGCACCCCTACCACCTCTGGAGTACCGGAAGATGTGCCAGACGACCTGTCCCACTCGAAATCAGAGGGGAGATGAAATACCCTGGTCTGAATTAAACTCTGCCTCCTCTGAATCACTTTCGGAGCTGAATTCGGAGAGATCAGGAGCGCAGGCCGAAGAAGGGTAAATGGCATTATGACAATGAGATAGGCACTGAGGACCCCACTGACGAATAGATTTCCTATCTCTACCCCAACAGATATGAGGGTCATGTAACCCTAGCCACGAATGTCCCAGTACCAGTGGGTACGACGGAGAGTCAATTAAAAATAATTATATTTTCTCCGAGTGCCCCTGGTGAGAGATGCGCAACTCTACTGGATTTGTCCTCTCCTTAATAACTCCAGAACCCAAAGGGGGACTATCAAGGGCAGTAACCTGATGGGAGCTAGTGAGTAGGTTGGTGGGGATTTTTTATTTCTTAGCCCATTTGGCGTCAATAAAAGACTCCACGGCCCCGGAATCAATAAAAGCGTTAACGCTTACAGAGCATCCCTCCCAAAACAGTTGAACGGGTAACAGGGTCTGAGAAGGAGTACTATTTTGTCTCACTGGGGACCTTGGTTTCCCCCGTGAGAACCCCCCCCCCCCCCCCCCCCATCAACTTAGGACATTGATCCTTTGTATGGCCCCTACGCTTGCAGTATTGGCACCAGTATCCGCGCGGTTTCGCTCTCATAGATTGGTGGAGAGACGACCCATCCACCTGCATGGGCTCCTCTTGATCAGCGGAGGGATAGGTGGGGGAACTGGGCAGAATACCTACTGGCAAGGCAGATTTAAAATGGACCGAATGATTGCTATGCTCACTTACACGCTCTCTGATCTGGTTATCAAGGTGTATAGCCGTGATGACCAGGTCATTGAACGTAGCGGGTGGCTCGAGCATAGCTAACGCATCCTTAATGGGGTTGGACAACGCTTTTAAAAATAAGGATTTTAGCGGGCCATTGGGCCAACCTGTCTCCCCGGCCAATGCTCGAAATGCTATGGCAAAGGCCGCTACAGTATCAGTTCCCTGGCGCAAACTGGTCAATTTCCTGGCTGCCTAACAGGGGCGTTGGCCCGAATTAGAGGGTCAGCCCAAGCGAAAGCCTGATCAGACAGAAGTGACAAAATAAATGCTACACAGGATTCTGGTGTAGTGAAGCGGGAGGGTTGTGCTTGAAAAAAAAAATACATTGTGTCAAAAATGGTCTGCATTTCCCCCGGTTCCCCACCATAACAAGGCGGTAGTTGGAGTTTAGGCTCTTTACGGGTACGGGGCATGGGAATGGGAGGCGTTTGTGTAACTGAGGGGGATTCACTGTCACAGAAAGTCTATGCAAACTTTCAGTAACTTTCTGTAGGCATTCTCCCTGGTTGTTCAGTTGTTCTATCAACTGGCCTTGTTGAATTTGTAGGGAGAAAATAGTCTCCTTGACAGTAATCCTGTAGCGCCCTGGCTAGGCAGCATTTTGTAAAATTCGGTAGAAGTCGCTGGTTCTTCCTTACTGACTTTGATATTTGAGTGTAAGGATCGGAGAACCAAACGCGACCAATAAGGATTTCTAAAAGCGTATCTAGAAATATACGCCACAAACGCGGAAGTAGCCGCACCAGGACGGAGATAACACAGGATCGGGAGCAAAACTTCCCTAGCACAAGGCAAAAAAAAGCAACCTCAAAAACTGAGGCGATCTCGATCAACAGCGAGAATAACTAACAAAAGAACCTCCTGGCAGAACCCACCCCATCAGCTATGGCATGTGCTGTAATATAATGTAATGTAATGTGCTCGATATTGGCAGAACGACATTTGAGATTGCTATGGGCTCGAAAGAAGAAGATGGAAAATTTGGTCAATTCTCACCTATTTAGGGGGTGCTCTGTTTAAGGCTTTATAACTCCAGGGGCCACATGTATAAACAGTGCTGAGCAGAAAAATGCCCTCAGAAAGCCGTGTAAGCGAGTTTCCATGCAGAAATTCAGATGTATAATATAACACGTGCTGTGAGAATCTGCGTACCTCTGCACACAATGGACACAATACGACTTTCACCCTGAGCATTCTTTTACGCATTCTTTTACTCAGAGTTTTATACATGTGGCCCCAGGTGTGAGCATCACAGAAACTTGGTAAATGGCTTAAATGAAACAATACAGGTTTACCATTTACAATATGAACTTAAATTATGAAAATAAACAAATCTAAGTCAAAATAAAGTGCCACAAATGCAAAGAAACTTTGGAAAAATGTTTAGTTTGTAACAAAATACTGAGAGCTACATACTGTAAGTGAAACAGGTAAATTTATACATTTCCTGGAGCATAAACTCCATGTCCACAAGCAAAAATCTGAGGATGATATGCAGAACTACTAAAGAACAATGATGCAAAATATAGGTAGTGTACCCTATTGTCCATTAATGGCTCCAAATCTATCCAAATAGCTAAATTGTACAACAAAAACAACACGTGACATGGCCGCGCAAAGATGGGACGTCTTACGACACTTCCACAGTGTGGTTGGAAAATAGCATTGAGGACATCACATCGCGGTTAAACAGTGCACATTAAACAGCACACTTCTGCCAGTGCAGTGTACACAGGAGACAGGGTTGAGTAGATAGGGCTCTGATTCGGACATAGCACTTGTTTCAGAAACATCCGAAAATGTCCGTCAGGCAAGCCAACTGCACACCTACTCGAACACGCCCACTGTTCCGAAGCTTGTTTCGTATGACCAGAAGCACATAATCAATGACGTCCAAAGCTTCATCACACAACCACCCACCTCACTGGCTTGGTTTGGTCTTGGGTTTGTATTGGGTTTAAAACAAGCTGTAGATTTGAATATGTGGTGCGCTACAAGCACATTCACTGTTCAGTAACGAAAGCACTTCACTGTCGAATAGAAACTCACTGTCATCCATGTGTATTTCACTCTTAGTATCACTTCATACATTTTCTGGCAACATACTTAAATGGAAAAAAAGTTCATATAAAAATGAAGACTAAACTTTTAACAGAACAGAAATACGCCAAGGTCGTATTTGAACGATGGTCGTTGTACTTTAATTAAATGTATTGATATACACATAGTATATATTTTTCCGGTACGGTGTGTGTTCGCTGCCTGTATGAATAGGCTTATCAATACTCCCAAAATAATAACTAGCCTATAGCCTAATTTATAAAGTTTTATGAATTAGGCTAGGCATCTCATTACATTACAGAACACTCATAAAAAGATTTATTGACTTGTTACAATACAGTCATTGGTTAGGCTACAGGATTAATATGTATTAGCTGGACATCATTTTATGTCAGCATGCCACTTCACATCCAAGGTCCTTTGACACTAAATTCCTCTGACCAGCAGATGCCACTAGTGTGCACTGTGTTAATCAAAGCTTTGTTTACCCATCACTAGTGCCAACTGAGCATCAGATATCAGAACAGATGTGGGGAACCTCATGGGAGTTACAAACCTGGCCCCCAGTGTGTATGCAGGTTTTGTTTCCACCAATTGCCCTGGGTTCATTAGTTGATCATTATAAATTGAGCATTATAAACCAACACCAACACCAGTGCAGCTTACACCACAGTAAATCATATAGGGACACAAAATCACAGACCAGCTGTGATTCATGAGCTTGTCCAGAAATGTAGCTAAAATGTCAGACCATATTAATCACTGGGCCATTCAACCTGTGCAGCATTGATAAAACAAAACTGAAAATAGACAAGCGCTTTCAAGTTTCATGTTGTTTTAATGAAATCACTCTGCAGTCCAGATATGGCTCCCTCTACTGGGAAATCTGTTGAATAGAAATGTAAAATAAAAGTGTTACAGGAATAGGATGGAATTAACTTGAGTAAACTGTTAATGTAAAGTTTAAATGTTTATCTTATTTACAATCTACACAAATTAAACATAAAAAATCAAATAAATAAAATTACGATTCATGAATGATCTAGTCAGATCATGCTTTGTAGTCTGGAGACAAAGAATATATATTTTTATACTTTACAAGTAAAGATTTTGCCGTCTTTTGCTCTCTATGTCCTTAGCCTGTCATCAGCGGTCCCCTGGTTTTAGGTGAATAGTCTGCTTCCTGCTGTGGACTTTTGGACCAGATCAGATGGGATCAGATAAGATACTATATTTTAAATACTTTAACCCTTCAGAGAGGAGTAACCTGTAGGTTAAACCTTTCTATCTTAAGAATTCTTCTTTCACATGGCTGTGTTTTTGATGAAAATCAAATGATAAGTGCTTTTAATGTTAACAATAAATTTAAAGCTCTCTAAAAAACGTGAACTTTTTGTTGTACTTCAAGAGGAAGTATTATAAAATAATCTGTTAAATAAAAATAAAAAAATTTAAAAAAAGCTAAAGAAATGAGGGACGAGTCACACAGGATGCTAATTAGGGAAGTCTACAGTTGGGCAGTGCTGTAACATACTGAGGAGCGGACACGATATGTTAGGTGTGTTTGCTGACTATGGATCCAGCCATCTTTATCCTGCTTCTCTTTTTAGGTAATTTACCTGTTAACTGTTAATTTCACATACATCTGGAGAGACAGAACAAGAAGAATAACATTAATGTTCTATGTGCCTTTCTTCACAGATTGTGTCACTTATCAAGAGGACAAGACAGAGCAGAGGCATCAGGAACGGTTACCCTGCGATTAAATTTTGATCCGTATTTTGATAATTATGAAAAGCACTGCTGCAAATTTTACCAAGCTGACTGTCTCATTTTTGTGAACAACAGAAGATATGCCGCTGACCCCTATAAGGGAAGAATATCTATAATCAAATACAGTGGACTTATGGTTGTGAGTATCTGGAATTTACAAAAGTCAGATGCTGGAGTGTACCAATGCGCTGTATTTGCATCACCTTATCACATTTACATGGACTACACTGTTCAAATATCAGGTAACGCCCATATTGCTTAACAGTGTATGCTAATTAACTGAAAGAGCATTCAGCAGTCATTTACCGCATTTATGCTATAGAAACAGTCTGCTTTCTGTGTCCTCTCAGCACTATCAACAGAATCACTTAGAAAATGCCTCTTGGGTTTCCTGGTTGGTTACATTGGCAGTATAATTCTAGGCAGTTGAATTAATTTGCAAGTCAAATGGTTAAGAGAACATTAAGTCTGTCAATAGCATAGGTAGAAGAGGGACAGTCCACATGAAGAAAAACTTTTTTTTTCTTTGATGGCAATACATTAAGGGGTTGATTTACTAAAGGTTTGCGTGTACAAAAACACATGTAAAACTGTTACCACCCGCAAAATATCATCAGAGGTGATCAACTAATGAGGTGTAAAGAGGATTGCGTGTGCTAAAATTGAAAGATACATTAATTTCTCATTTTTGCAGGTTAGCCTGAATGAATATGCAAAAATGGGCGTCCCTACATTATTTCGCGAAATTGTATAGTGGGAGGAATAGTGGGGGAATAGTGGGAGATGGTCATGCAAATAGATTACTTTAGCATGTGTAAAGTGATTTACTAAACCTGAAAGGAAGTTTGAGAAATTTGTGGGTACATTTAGTACAAATGGAAAGCAGGTATTAAAAGACACAGAATCGATAAAATGACGGCGGTCATTGTAGCAAGGCAGTGCGGGTGTGTTTGGAATATCCATAACTCAACGTTCTGAATGATTGCATAACAATGGGGGCTAATTAACTGGCCCATTCTAGCTAAAGCTCAAAATACACAAGAAGAGAATTTGTGGATAGCCTACATGGGCAATATCATGAACAGTAAGAATATATTTTTTAAATCATGAAGCAAATCGTGTTACAGAATACAAGAGTAACTAGTATTTGAATCAAACAAGCAATACAACGTCTATTATAACAAACAGTGAATAACAAGCAAATCAAAACTTTATAAAAAATAAAACACATGATCAAATGGAAATGTGATTTATACAGTATATGTGACATTTACGGCGCGAGTAGGCTTAGTGCTAGTAAGCATAGTTATGATCATTTCAGTCCTGACAAACATCTGTAACTCCCAACAGAAACTAAGAGACATCCAGTAAAACAGTTTGTAATAAACCGCCAATCGTTCAGTGTAACAGTAGCCTAGGCTATACCCTACACTAAAAAAAATACCATAAAAAACACAGTTTTCTTGCAGTATAACCATTCAAAACATGAAAAATCTCTCAATTAAATATGGCTGTTTTTGGCTGGAGTAATACATAACATAATGACTCTTAGTTGATCACCCGCAAAGTGTGAAATGTTAACGCATGCAAAAACACCCCTTATTTGGGATCTTAGTAAATCGACCCCTATGAGAATTAGCTTTACTGTCATCGTTTGCTGCTTACAGTATAATTGACAGATATGGCTATAAGGTCATATGAACTCCTCCTTTTTCACAAATACTTTAGTTTGTTACCAGGTGTGCACACTTTCAGCAATTAAGAACCAGTGATTTCACCTACAACTCACATATTAAAATGACATGTTTTAAAGAATGTGCTTTATAATTATTTTGGTTTTGCGCTGAATGGATCTGCTTTAGGTACTACTCTGGAGCAAGGGCATCTCTCCCCGCTAAACAGGAGATGACCAGAGACCCCCCCATACAAAAGCAGATCCAGACAACAGGTGGAAGCTGGGGTGGTGGAGGGTGATAGCAAATTTATTTTATTACAAAAGCCGCAAGCAAACAAAGGGCAGCGCATCAGTGAGCAGCACAGAGAGGGTTAGGGTTAGGGCATCAGTGAGCAGCACAGAGAGGGTGAGGGCATCAGTGAGCAGCACAGAGAGAGTTAGGGCATCAGTGAGCAGCACAGAGAGGACTGATTCTTGGTTTAAAAAGGGCACTCCATTAGCGGTGTGTGCATGTGATTGGTTGAATATGAGATGCGTGGTTGCTAGCCGACCAATGGTTGGTAGTTTCCTGACAGAACTTGTTATGCGCACTTCGTTCGCGATGCTCATATGCAGCCCCGAGTTGGGGGGCAAATAAAAAAATTTAAAAAACAATTGCAGCCAAAATTTAACAGGATGTCACTAAAACAAATAATCCCCAATTGAACAGATTCAGCCAATCGACAGAGCCCACCTCTGCCTTCTATGACGTCTACCACCAGCCCCACCTCAGTAACCACGGTGACCACATCCGCCACACCTGTGGAAAGCCTCGATGAGTTTCAGAGTATTGGAAGTTCAAGGTAAAGATTCACACACTTACAAATAGGAGGAAGGCGTTCAACTCAACTGAAAAAAGGCCATCCATGCCCAGCTAGAAAACATACTGTGCTCATAGCCAGCCAACATAACTGCCACTACAGCAGTTCACTCAAAAGCAGTTCAGGTATTTTGGTATTACAAAAATGTTTTAGATTAACAGGCAGATCACAAGGCCATTACATACCTTTAAATAAAAATAAAAAACCATTACATTTTATTCTTCAGTTTGTTTTTTTATATTTTTATTTATTTGGTTGATGAGTTTTGCAAGAAAGCAAATTGACAGCTACTCTTCCAATGAGCCTTTGCAATAAACATTCTCTTTTTAAAGTATTTTCTTATTGACTCATGAGAAAATATAGCTATATATATATATATATAATATAATTACTACGCAAGTCACGTAATGTGCCTGAGACCTTGGTCTCCTTAAAATCAATAACCAGTTCAGACCTCAGAAACCAGGTGAGGTGAGTTACGTGTGTAATCCACTGCATTAATCGATCATTTAAAGGGTAACTACACCCAAGATCACTTTTTTTTTAGCTGTAAACGTGTTTGTATGCCTACCTTGTAATGAAACTTATTCATCCATTCCGTTATTTCAACAATTCCTAAATAATAACATAAATCAGGAGAAACTGTAACGTTCCGTTCCCATCCAGTCCGTTTTCCGTGTTTTGCCCTTTCCCTCCGTGTCATGTTTGATTCCCATTGTCCGTGTTTTTCCCCTTGCTGCAGACTGGGCGTGTTCCCTCCGTTTGTTTCACTCCTTTTCCCCACTCCTGTCTCAGCCTATCTCCTTCCTCCATTTCGGCATGCATTCCTCACACTCCGCTCTGTTCAATCACCCACGCTTACATTTGCAGTTGTGCGCTACTCCCTGATTGTGTTGCGGTACCCCCGCTTCCACCTGACGTTGCGCCCACAGCGGGGCGTTCTGCTCCTCCATTCTACAGTGGTTCCTGTCCGGCCGTGGCTACCGCCATTGTTACGGTTCCGGTTGCATCTACTGCTGTTGCCCTGCTGCCTCAACCGGGCCAACCCGAGTTCCGCTGCACTGCCCTGCCCTGCCGTATTCTGCCGCAACCCCTTCCTCTGCTTCAACTACCTGGTTACCTGTTACTAGTACACCCCGGTTTCCCCTCCTCTAAATTTCATGCATTTCCATAACCGGTTGTCTGTGCTTTATGTCCTCCCTCGCTTCAGGAGACAAGTTCGAAGCTTATTTATTGGATGCCTAGCGCTCCCCCTATCCGTCCCGTCTGTCCCGTCTGTCCAGATCCGCCAAGTCCAGTTCCGGTTTGGAACAATTCCTGAGAGACCCGCACAGTCCAGTTCCGGTCTGGAACATTCCAGTGTTCCAGTTTGTCCAGTTCCAGTTTGACCCGATCCAGTTCCTGTCCAGTCCAGTTCCGGTTTGGAACATCCAGTGTCCCGTACCAAGTCCAGTTCCGGTTTGGAACAACCCAGTGTTCCAGTTAAGTCCAGTTCCGGTGTGATCCGATCCAGTTCCCCGTCCTGTGCAGTTCCGGTTTGGAACTCCAGGGTTCCAGTACAAAGTCCAGTTCCGGTCTGGAACATCCTGTGTTCCAGTACAAGTCCAGTTCCGGCTTGGAACATTCCGCGTTCCAGTTCAAGTCCAGCTCCGGCTTGGAGCAAAGTGAAGTCCTGGAGAATCTCCGGACTTTATTGTTTTTCTGTTTGTGATTCTATGTACAGCTTGGGACTGCCCCAAGCTATAATAAACTACCCTTTTCTGTCCCTCTGCCTCCTGGTCGTTGCACTTCGGTCCAGCCCGTATTCAGGTTCATGACAGAAACTGGTAGAAAAGCGCCTTTGTGCTGCCCCTAACGGTTGAAATTTCCTTTCTGCTGCCCGCTCAGGCCCTGCCCTAATCATGACGTCTGAGTACCTATTTCTTCGTACTACTACGTCATATAGATAATTGTTGTCACCCACAATGGAAACAGCCGGCACCTGATGGTTAGACCCGCTACATTACTTTTGTTTTGGCTCCACTTTTTAAACCGGAACAACGTTGCGTCCTGTTCGTAAACTTATTCCACCTAAATAGTCCACTAAAACTATGTTTTTGAAGATATTGAGGTGAGAAATCGGCCATGTGGTTGTTGAATCTTGATTCATATTTGATGTGCAACGTCTAGTTTGACAGTTTGATCCGAGTTATACAAAATAATTTGTACAATTACGTTAAAGATTTATGTTTATTACGTTATTTTATGCAAATGACGATGGACACAGCTCCTCCGCCCCCACCCCTCTCCCTCGCTCACCCCACAAAGTATTTTTCTAAATTGTTTCGTGGGCGGAGACAGGCTGAAACAGTGTAGTTACCCTTTAAGTGCTGAGTAATGGAGAATGCCGGCACACCACGTGGCCCTCTGGGACCAGGGTTGAGGACCCCCGGCTCAGTGCCAGGAAAGTGACTCTAATCTGTACAAACTGCAAGAATTCCTACTCTGAACTGCTGTGCTACTTTCCAGGTTTAGGACAGATATGTGGATAACACTGGCTGCTCTCCTGAGTGTGCTGATGATGCTCATTCTTGTCATCTCAATAACTGCCATTGTGGTTCATCACAGAAAGAGAAACGAAAGTAAGTTTACCGGATACTGGTCATGGACCAGAATTAATAACGATCAAGTCTGTAACTGCCTTAACCCAGAAGGTTAACCCAGAGGCCAATATTGATTATCTGCCAAGCGATTTGATGTATCTGTTGTTTATGTACGTACATATCTGTATACAATACACTACATATGAATATGAGGAAGTCTGAGAATTAGTGGCCTTGAAGAAATTAACATTTAATTTATCAAATTATCTAGATTTCACACATTTATATATTGCACCTAACATGATTGGGATCTTGTCCTTACAGAAATTGTGACTGCATGCACTAAACAAGAGAGCTGAAGACTTTATTTGAAATCTATTACTGTGACTTGAATAAGTTTCTAATGAAGTCTCAGACGTCATGTGGTATAAAGTGCTGAAATATCTTCTAGACATGTCCCAAGACAAGTGTCAAAAACCTTTATGAATCATCATTTAAAATTTTTTAATTTACAGCCATAATATTAGAACAAACATAGCTTCTTTTGCACTCAGGAAACAGAGCAATATTAACCCTATTTACTTTGGCCCATTTGGCCCAATTTTCGCCTAGTTTTTACTAGTGTCAATTAAGTGCCAATATCTCAAAAACTATTCACTGCACATCCATGGTTGAAAGTTTCAATGAAAGAAGAGGCTTGTACCATTCAGAAATTTGGAACAGAATAAATGTATGTCAAAGTGGTCACATACAGTTTATACAAAATACACATAAAAATACAAACAAAAAGTACGAAACGCCTTGTGTTTTTATAGTTTATCACTGAATATCTGAACTTCAAAGTACTGGAGCAAGCCAGAATTGTTTATACTAGTGCACTAATATGTTGTCCACTTGGGTATAGTAGTACAAGTGCAAATGCGATGGGTACGCACCATGGAAATCGAGATTTTGCTGGAGAATGGATAAATGGATTACGAAAAAATGTTCAAGATTCTTCAGAAAACAGTTATAACTGCATAACCAGGTATAAAATTTAATTGATTAAACATGTTTATCAAGAGATCTTGTAGAAAATAAAATATATTGAAACAAAACCGGAAGAACATCGGTTGTATGCGTAGTGAAGTGAGCACAGGGAAAAACACATAATGTTAATTTATACAACTTTTCAGTAACATACAATTGTTCCTAAATCGGATCTTGATTTTTTAGCGTGTAGAAACTGTACCAAGAGTTTTTTTGATATGCATTTTATTGCCTGTGACTGCGGCGAGGTGAAGGCTGTAAACAAATAAAAAAAGTGGGTTGGGCTATTAGCACCCTGCTGCTTTATGGCTCTGTAGTGTAACCTGAGAGCTGATAAGCATATAAACGAATGTGTTCGCAGGCTGTGACTGTTTTTAACAATTTTGCGTCGAAAGTTCCGTGTTTTATTAACGTTATAATTTAGAATTTAAGAGAAATATGAACACTATAAAAAATTGGGACGGATACATCCCACCACTAGGGGGCCAAAGCCCAAGTGTTATGTCTGCATAAAAACATGGTTGTTGTGCTTATTTCCATAGAGAAAAGTGGAACTGTGCCATGTGATAGGTCTTCCTCGTTCCTCTCAGTAAGTGCTATATAGGATCTTTTCTGACTGACTCATTGTGCAGTCTTGTTTGGTTTGTAAATGTCCCAAAGTGCATGTCTACTGCTATTGTATCTAAATGTAATGTCTACAGCTAATGTCTGAATGTAGTGTCCACAGCAAATGTTTCTAAATGTAACATCTACAGCTAATGTTTTTGAGTTTAATGTCCACAGCAAATAGATCTAAGTGTAAAGCCTACAGCTAAGTGTATACAACCCCTGCCAAAATTATGGAATCACCACACTTAGAGGATGTTCACCCAGCTTTTTTACTTCATAGCAAATAAATAAATCACAGATATTACACAAAACAATTTTTGTTTAATAGCTGAACATTCTTCGTGAAACATACCTCAAACAAATTAAATTATTTTAATTAATGGGATATTTTTTCCAGATCAAGTAGACTGATTCCATAATTTTTTCCTCTATGTTGAGGAAGAAATTATGGAATCATCAACAAAAAAATCACAATTAGAGCTTTGCAGGATGGAGCCTTGTCATGGACCAATTTTTTTAATTTCCACCATAAATTTTCAATCCGATTGAGATCCGGACTGTTTGCTGGCCATGTCATTGAGTTGATATGCCTTTCCTGAAGAAAAGCTTTAACACTCTTTGATCTGTGGCAAGATGCATTATCATCCTGAAAAATTACTTCATCATCGCCAAACCTATTTTCTATCGATGGAATGAGAAAAGTGTCCAAATTTCAATGTACACCTGTGCATTGACTGTTGAGGTAATGATTGCCATCTCCCCTGTTCCTTTACCTGACATGCAACCCCATATCATAAATGACAGGGGAAATTTGATTGTTTTCTTCAGGCAGTCATCTTTATATGTTTCATTAGAACGGCACCAGACAAAAGTTCCAGCATCATCTCCTTGGTCAATGCAGATTTGTGATTCATCACTGAATATCACTTTCATCCAATCATCCACACTCAATGATTGCTTGTCTTTAGCCCACTGTAACCTTGTTTTCTTCTGTTTAGGTGTTAGTGCTGGTTTTGGTTTGCCTTTTCTATATGAAAAAACCATTTAATTCAGCCGATTTCTTACAGTTCTGTCACAAACATTGACTCCTGTTTCCGTCCATTTGTTTTTCATTCGTTTTTCATTCGTTTTGTTGTGTATTTTCTATTTAAGGCATCCTTTGAGTTTTCTATCCTGGCGCTTTGACATCTTCCTTAGTCTACCCGTTTGAGTTTTCCTTTTATAACCTTCATATCATCACCCTCTTAAAATAATGGCCTAAGTCACTTTTTCAAGTTTTTCAGAAAACATAAAAAACTGAACCAAATACAGAATATATGATATTTATTAATCATTCCACAAAAAAATGTTACGACAATAGATGACTATTGACATACAAATAACACTGTCAATTATGTAACAAACAACAATTAAATGACTTAGGCCAATTTACGAACATGCCGTTGTGACTTAGGCAAAAAAAAACTGACTTAGGCCTGACTTACAGCTGCATTTTTAGGCAAAACAGTGCACTACAAACAATATAGTTGAATGAAATTAACCCATTTCCATTTAAAACAATTTCTCCCCTGAATCTTCATTGATGCCTACTTAATGTGGCAAATTGTCGAAGAAGTGATGACACTCGGCGGGCATGACATGTTTCATGGACTGAAGGTCCTGGAACTTCTTCTCCTTGATTGGCAGAGCACGTGGAAACATTCTAATCCATGCCATCGACTCATTTGGCACCTGTACCCTCTGTGGCAGTGGTTCCCATGCAGAGTTCTCCGAGAAGGATAGCTTGTAATGGACCTTGCCATCACTGCTAAACTGAAGAGCCCACAAATCATGTACAGTCGGATCTCCAGCTTTCTTGCCTGGTCTGATGCTCAACAAGTAAGAGCCATTCAGTTTCACGATTGCATCATGCTTGACCACCTTCACATGGTAGGGTGATGGTCGGATTCTTGCATTATGTTCACGTAGTCTCTCGGGGTGATGATATCCGTAATCATTTTGCGTTCAATGGTACTATGCATGCTGTCACACTCCATTTGTGTGTGGCCTGCAATAAGGTACTTCTGTGTTATTAGTACCCCATATTTTCTGGCAAGCTCGGAAAATGCATTCGCCACATTTGCATTGCGATTCTGATAACCGCAACCATCGCTCCACACTACTATCTCCTTGACTTCTGGATGGTTTTTGATCACACCTTCAAAATGGCGATATTGAAGGTGGACGAATACTTCGCTACTGAGGTCGCCCTCCGACTCGTCCCAAATATAGCAGTACCCTTCCTTTGATTCCAAGTCGAAGTAAATTGCCTAAGTCACATTGTCTTGACTTAGGCAAAAATAAAACGGCCTAAGTCACACGCTTGACATAGGCCATAGCATTACCAGGTAGGAACAGCATGATCTTTTCAATTAAGGACTTAGGCCATTTTACCAGAGGTGGCCAGCATCATGAAGAATTGATTTAGGCAAAAATATCATTTTCCTCAAAAAGTGACTTAAGCCATTATTTTAAGAGGGTGACGATATGTTGTTTATACTTGCACCAAATTTTAGGCACAGCTGACTGGGAACAACCAACATCTTTTGCCACACTCCGTGTTGGATTTCCTTCTTGAAGGATAATCCTTTCCATTTTTTCAATTGACAACTCTCTTGATGGGGCCATGTTTCCTTTCAATTAGCAAAGTCCAACAGCTCATTAAGGTCTGTAAGCACTCTCTTTTAACTGCAGACTAATTTGCATTTTAAGACTTGTGCCGGTATTTGTTTTAGAAATGCAAATTACAAGGTGATTCCATAATTTTGTCCTCTATTTGATCTGGAAGAAAATATGCCATTCATTTAAATAATGTTATTTAAATTGTATTGTTTGAGGTATGTTTCACAAAGCCAGAATGTTCAGCTATTAAACAAAAATTGTTTTGTGTCATATCTGTGATTTGTTTATTTGTTACGAAGCAAAAAAGCTGGGTGAACATCCTCTAATTGTGGTGATTCCATAATGCCAGGGGTTGTAATACAGTGTGATGTTTTCTCCACCACCCAAGATGTGAGCACCATTGTCTACGCCACAGTGAATTTCAAGACCTGTGAGGAGCCCACTGGACTGTATGCTAACTTCAAGATTCATAAGAGCGCTGCTGCAAGAAGCCCTCAGACTAACGACTATCAAGATTCCAGAGCTACTACTCCACACTAGCGGTCAGGCAGTAGGGCGTATAAGAATGTCTCTAAGAAGTTGTACTCAGCTCCTGTGTTCCTCCAATCCACACTGCTTCTTAACTATGGAAGTTTACAATTTGGGAGTACAGATATTATATTGCAGGAGGACAGAATGCCAGTTACAACATTGTCCCTAGTTATGGCGCGTAAAGGGGAATACCACCAATTTTCAGCATTGAAATGGTCGAAATTATACCCCCTGGTTGTGTTAAGGTCCATAGAACACTTTCCTACTCTTCTTTGTGTCTGAGAACAGAGCAGGCAGGCTCCTTGAGCGGCTGGGCTGTGATGTACCTGATGTGCAGGCTTTGCCACGCCCTTAGAGAGCCCGGTTGAAATGAATGGAGAATCTCAACTAGAGTTGAAACATTGCGACTTGAAGATGAAATTTATGGTTGTTTGAGCTTTTCCAGGCAAATGAGCTATCTCACGAACTAGTGCCATGTCTTTTATAACATAAAATATAGTCCTATGCTATCGTAAACCACCTAGCTTTACTTTTGTAACAATTCTCTCCCTACCCCACTCTTCATCCACCAAAAGTGCAGCTTCACCTTGGCTGTGGCATTTCAAATCAAATCAGTAATTATTTATATAGTGAATTTCACAACTAGTTGTCTAAATGCGCTTCAGAGAAAAACCCAGCCTAAACCCCCCACAAGAGCAAGCCAAAGGCAACAATGGCAAGGGAAAACTTTCTGGTGTAACTAGGAAGAAACCTTGGGAGGAACCAGACTCAAGGGGGGAACCCATGCTCCTCTGGTCGGCTCAGGGTCTAGGGCTAAAAGACCAGCATGATAATAGAATTTGCAGCAGCTAGATGACAGTCCAGATGTGGTGGCAATGATGATGGGGAACCGGGCGCCGATGGCGGCAGGAGCAGCTGGCAGCAATGGTGTTATGCCCCCGGCTCGAAGGGGCCGCAACACAAACAATTTCAAACACAAAATAAATATACTTCCACAAAGCAAATTAAAACCGGCCTTTAAAACGGGGACTCAAACCAAGAAAAAATAGAAGGGTTGCGCCCTCAGGCACACAAATGGGACCGAAATAGGAAGGGTTGCGCCCTCAGGCACACAAATGGGACCGAAATAGGAAGGGTTGCGCCCTCAGGCACACGATTGGGACTGAAATAGGAAGGGTCCCCAAATAACACCATAATGAAAAGTTCAGAAAAGCAAAACACTAGCGAAAAAAATAGGACGTAATACACACATGGAATAACACAATGCAGAAAACCACAACTAACAAAACCGCAAAAAAAAAAAAAGCAAAAAAAAGAAGAATACCTTCTGTATATAAAACAAACTAATCAAACAAAACACCACAGCAACATTCAAAGTAAAACTTCAGCATGTCAGCAAGCTGGCAACGTGCATGAAGTTATAAAATGTGGACAAGGAAACCAAACCAACAAAGGAAAAGTAAAAAAAAACCCTAGAGAACACCAGCAATATATATTTGCAGTTGGAAATCCAGCACAGGTGTCTGCAATTTCCAATCATGAGTCAGGTGAACAGAGTGAAACTCGTTAGCGCGCAAAAGATTTAAAGGGCCACACTCACGAGCCAGCATAGGGACGTAACACCCCGACACATAAACAATGGCTAATCTGTCTAATAAAAAGCATATTACCAGATTAGACATTGAAAACCAAACTAAATTTGGCCAGATAAAATCACAAAACAAAAAAAAACTGAATGCCATCAGCCCAAACAGCAAAGACTAAAATACTAAAACAAGATGGTACTCTTACACAAAGAGCACCCTGGTTCCTAGCTACCTACCCAAAATCTTACTAATACCTAGCTGTCTTCTCTGAGGCGTGCCAGGCACGAGGCCACTTTAAACGCTAAACTCAAAACCTTTGGCCTACAAGACTGAGACCAAAGGCCTTGAAATGCGTACCCCCAGGGACTTAATCCAAAACACTAACGAAAAAAATAGGAAGTAATACACACATGGAATAACAAAATGCAGAAAACCACAACTAACAAAACCACAAAAAAAGAATACCTTCCGTATATAAACAAACTAATCAAATGAAGTCCATATCCCGGACCGAAAAGTAATCATTCAGATCCCGGACCAAAAACTAATCAAACAATTCAGATCCCGGACGACGAGCCCCCATTATGTTATGACCCCGGCTCGAAGGGGCCGCAACACAAACAATTTCAAACACAAAATAAAAAGGGGTTGGACAAGTGCCCCCGCCAGGAGTAATCTATGCATAGCTATGAAGACAGAGTTTGAAAAACCATCCAGTCATGAAAGGGAAAACAATCCTACCCACCTATCAAAAGCCAGCCCAGGAAGATGGGGTCACAGCTGTTGACAGTTAACAGTAAGGAAAGGCCACCCCACATTACTCTATGGCTAAAGGATGGTCCAGTCTCCAGACTACAACTCGTTATAAGCCTGATCATAAAGATGCGTTTTTAATCTAGACTTAAATATTGAGACTGTGTCTGATTCCCTTATAAATTTTGGCAGGGTGTTCCACAGTAGTGGCGCTCTGTAGGAGAAAGCTCTACCACCCGTCAAGTTTTTAGATATTCTAGGGACTACTAAGTAGCCTGCGTCTTGAGAACGAAGTGATCTTTTTGGCTTATATGGTAAAAGCAGATTATATATATACACTGGCGCAAGTCTATTTAAAGCTATAAAGGTCAGAAGCAAAACCTTAAAGTCTATCCTATACTTAATTGGTAGCCAATGAAGTGATGCTAGTACTGGGGTAATATGCTCATATTTCTTATGCAAGCGGCTGCATTCTGCACAAGCTGGATATTATTTAGCAAGGATTTAGGGCAGCCAGATAGCAGGGCATTACAGTAATCTAGCCTAGATGTAACAAAAGCATGGATCAATTTATCTTAGTCCCCTTCTGATAGGAAGTGCCTTATTTTAGCTATGTTCCTTAACTGAAAGAAAGCTATATGTTTATGTGCACGTTAAAGGTTAGATCTGGGTCTATAGTAACACCTAGGTCTTTCACAGCTGAGTTTGGAACAACTAAACAACCATCAAAATTTAAAGCAGATGTACACAATTTTTCCCTTTGTTTTTTTGGACCTAAAACCAGCATTTCAGTCTTCTCTGAGTTTAGGAGCAGGAAATTGGAAAGCATCCAAGCTTTAATATGTGCAATACAAGCCTCTAATCGAGAAAGTGGTAGTGCCTCGCAAGGTTTCATGGAAATGTATATGTGCATATCGTCCGCATAGCAGTGAAAATCTACCCCATGTGCCTGAATAATACAACCAGGGGTAGCATATATAATGAAAAGAGTACTGGAGCTAGTACTGATCTTTGTGGAATACCATATTTCATTACTGAGTAACTGGATACGTCTTCATTTAATTTAACAAACTATTGTCTATTATTGTATAACTATGATCTGAACCATGCAAGTGACCATTTAGTCCAACACAGCCCTGGAGTCTGTTCAGTAGAATCTCATGATCTATTGTATCAAAAGCTGCACTTAGGTCAAGGAGTAAAAGAACAGACACAGAGTTTTGGTCAGCAGATAATAGTAAATCGTTAATATATATAATAGCAAATCGTTAATATAATATAAAATAACTTTAAGAAGTGCCGTTTCAGTGCTATGGTAGGGTCTAAATCCTGACTGGAATATTTCATGGATATGGTTTGAGCTAAGGTATGCACCAAGTTGCTTCGCAACATATTTATGCTTCGCACGTTTATGCCCATATTTGGAGTTCCACCTTCCCTGGCTCTACTCATTGGCTGGTGACTGTGGTATAGTGGACTGTGGACCTTAAAACAACCAGGGGGTATAGTTTCAACCATTTCAATGCTGAAAATGGGTGGTATTCCCCTTTAATACATGTTCAGAGGGTGCATCAAACTGGAAGGTTTTGCATCAATGGTAGGAAGATGTTCTTGTTTAATATCAAGAATATGGAGTGGACTATCTGGTGACTGTAAAGAATCTCTGATGGTATGTGTGTCCTGGCCAAAGCAAATGTACGCACTGCATGATTTTGATAATGTATATCAGTGAAACTATTGAAAGGTTACTGTAGGTGATCACTGAACTCCGTAATTATGAAAATTTTCCATAAATTAGCAACACGACACAAGATACGGCATTGATTGTTGAACATTGTATATGAAAAAATAAGGTGAGTTATGACAAAATGTTCCTTAGTTAAAATAAGAATAGGAAAAATAAAAGTTGTGTTTAAGACAGCTACCTAAAAATATAAATCTCCATTTAGAGGAGATTTTAGTGGATGTTGGAGAAGACATTAAGAAGTTGTTAAAAGCATCCTTGATTAAACTGCGGTGTCTGTAAGCTTGACTAACATGGCCTCTGCTTTTTTGTACATAAGGGTGAAAGAGTGAAGTGTGCAGTTTTACATACATACAAAAGTAGACTAAGCGTAACTATCTACTGATATAACAAACAAGGTATATCAGTAGAACAAGGGAGCATAGATGGAAATGAATGGTAAACAACACACAGATCAGTTTTGTATTGTTCTTTTTCCTTACACAGAGATGTCAAGGTGTGGAACAGCTTGCCAGCTCATTTAGAGACCCTCAGGTGCTTAAGGCCTAGCTTTATACAATGCTGGTTAAATTATGAGCTTAGATGGGCTGACTAGCCTGTTTCCATCAGTGTTCTTATGTTCTTAACTGAGCTGCCATTTTTGCTCCTCATTCAGCTGGCTTGCCCTTTGGATAGAGGTATGTCCTCTAGCTATGCAAACTACACAAACTTCATATTAATCTCATGTATGACAGATGAATACTGTTCTTTGTGGAAGCAGAGTCTGGTCATAATATCAATTAAAAATCAAATTGGCAATTTAATTTTGTTTTCACTTGAAAAAACCATGAGATAATAAAATTTTAAATGCAAAAGCCCACTTTGCGTTTTCATTTTCAAGTTACTGTACGTATGCATTTTATCTGATCATTTGAAAGTTTAAATGCAAAGTCCGTTTCACATTTAATTTATCTCACCCTCTATTGCACAACCCTGTCATAATTTAAATGAAAATTAAAAACAATAAATAAATCTTCACATTTGACATAGCAGTTTCTTATTGTAATGGCATGACCATGACAAAAAGTAAATGTAGAGAGGTTATAGTATCGCTTCTAAGAGTACCTGGAAATAAGATATCAGGAGTCTTTTGATATCCTTTTATACAGAATCATGATGGCATCACCTGTTTACCTGTGGAATACCTGTTTACCACAGAAGTTGGTTGAGAGAATGGCAAGAATGTGCAAAGCCGTTATCAAGGCAAAGGGTAGCTGTAATGTGGCGTGACGTGTGAGGTGGGAGGAGCCAAACGCAGCAAGGGGAATCATTAAGCCCTTAGGCCACTAAGACGGGATACCCCGCAGATAAGGGAAGGAGACAAGACAAGGAACACAAACACACCACAGCTACGGACCGGCTCACTGTTACACCAGAGCCAGGAATATAACGCCCTGTCTCGATAACGAGACGCATACGAACAGGCGAGTAGCACAATGGCAAAAACACACACAACAAATAACACAGAAAACTAATACCAATAGGTATAGGAGGAGGCGAAGGAACAGAGATAACGTTCCGAGGCTAACAGGTTAGCAGTCAGACACAAACATGTCCACAACATCACCCGGTCTCCCGAAGAGACGAATTGCGCCGAAGGGCGAACAGAACCAAGTTCCGAACCGAATCGCCCACATCTCCTATAACGGAGAAGGAAAGCACAAAAGATGAAAGGACAGCAGCACCGAAATCCATCGGCTAACTGACTACTAAGCAAAAGCCCTGCCTCTCAGACAGGAGAAATGTAACGAGGCGAACAGGAACAGAGACTTAACGTTCCAAGGCTACTTAAATAAGTTCGCAGTCTAATGCAGCAAACATACCTGGGTAAACACCCGATCTCCCATGAGAGAAACATTTTACAGGTGAGCCGACGGAGCACCGTCGTCCCAAAACTTACTAACCAAAAGACACAGCGAACTTACATAAACACACGCCCTAGCCTCTTAGTAAGGTGAAATGTAACGAGGCGAACAGGAACAGCTAATTAATGTTCCAAGGCTAAAGACTTGCAGTCACCCGCAAACATGTCCAACATCATCAAACGGTCTCCCTAAGAGACGAATTGCACCGAAGGGCGAAACGAACTAAAGTTCCGAACCGAATCGCCCACATCTCCATACCCGGAGAAGGAAAGCACAAAAAGATGATATGGACAGCTGCACCTTAACCAATCGAAACTGTAGGCTAACTGACTAACACAAGCACAAGCCCTGCCTCTCAGTAAGAGGAAATGTAACGAGGCAAACAGGAACAGTGACTTAACGTTCCATGGCTACATTAAGAGAACACGCAGTCAAATACAAACACGTCCACAACATAGCCCAAGCTCCATAAACTAGGAGGCTAACACCCGGAGAACGAAAACAGAACCACAGTTCCAAACGAAATCGTCCCGCAGGTAATTAGGGAGTATAGGACGGCTGCAACAAAAGACCTACGCAAACTTAATAGCACGACAGCCTCTAAATACAAATAAAAACCCTGGCTCACAACAAAGGAGAACGTAGTCCACGAGAAGGACCAAAACAGGGAATAAACGTACCAAGCTACTAACTGGCTTACCGTAACCCGGAAATAAGTAGAAGCTAACACGCCAGGTCTCTCCATAAGAAAACCATTAACCGGCGAAAAGGAACAAAAAACAGCTACTCTACACTTCTACAAGCTAAGCAACCTAGCAGAAGCGAAACGCCAGATCTCCCATGAGACGACATGCACCGAGAGGCGAACAGAACTACAGTTCCGACCATCGCCCAAATCTCCATACACGGAGGAAAACGCACACAGGCGAACTAGAGCAGAGATTTTACAGTCCAAAACTTCTACGAGATAATCCACTAGTAAGCCAGCAAGAAATAAGCCCTGCCTCACCAAGAGACGTTAAAAAATAGGCGAGTAGCCAAAACTGGTACGAGAACTCACAGCCAACAATACACCACAGTACGTAACAATGAACAAACAACAATTAACAATTAATGTCGAAGCCCCGAATGAAGGGAACGGTAGGCTTATATACATCTCTCTGGAGACTACGACAGGTGTAAATGCTTAACAGACACTCCCCCAACTCAGCAGGGTGGAGCAAGCATCCACCAAAAGGGCAGCGCCCTCGTGTGGCCACCAAGGAAAACGACCGCATAGGACCACAGGGTCCAAAACCATGACAGTAGCTACTTTGAAGAATCTAAAATATAAGACTTTGATTTAACAATTTTTTGGTCTTTGCATAGTTTCATTTGTGTTCTCATAGTTTTGATGTCTTCACTATTGTAAAATGTGGAAAACAGTAAAAATAACGAAAAAAAACCTTCTATGAGTAGGTGTGTCCAAACCTTTGACTGGTAGTATATTTTCAAATTGTCAGGTAAGGTGCATACATTAACTTGAAAATGAAAATGTAAACTGGGATTTTGCATTTGAATATGAATTATGTCATTAATTTTGCGCACATCGAATGAAAATTAAATGCAACTGCGAAATTGAATTTTAATTTGAATTATGACAGGATTCCCATAGTTCTTGCGTCCCTATTAATTTTACCATGGTCTAATCACCGAATGAGCCATCATTAGTGTGTACAGCTAATTAGTTATTTGATCCAGGGCATTTGGGGGGAATGAAAACCTTCATAAAAACTGGCCCTCCAGGACCAGAGTTGCCCATCCCTCTGCCCTGTATAGTCCCTGTAAGCCATAGCTTGGCTACTGTATCTCTAGCACTTTATGGGACTTGAGTTATCATATCAAACATGCTTGTGTCCGAGCTTTAGCCTCTGCCTCTCTCAAGTGTTATGCTCCAGAGTGTTTCTGTGCCAGAGAGTCTATTTTAATTTAATTTGAACCTCACATCTGGTACATCCATGTGTGTAAACACTGCATGTTGCAGATCAACTCCAAATAATTTCACATGACAAAACAGACAAAAAAAGGAAGGAGAGAAAATATGTAATGCTTCAAAAATATATTTTTATTTATCAGTAGGGTGGTCTTCTGCTTCTGACTGGGCTGTTTAGCTATGCAGCCACAGATAAATGTGGTGCTCACTTTTGGAAGACTATACGTCACAAAGCTTTTCAGGAGGAGAAAATCTTCCACAAATCTGGTGTAGATTAGGCAGCTTGTGCCAGGCCGATATAGTTGTTGCTTCTGTCAAAGATCGTATAGTATTGCCTGATGAAGACATCTCCCAGGATCCAGAGCTGTGAGCTGGTAGCGCTAATTCCTACGCGGCAGCCGTAGTAGGCCTTAAGGGAGAAAGTCATAGTGCATCAGACATACTTAACAAAATGTTGGTTCGTGATCAAAAGCAGTGCAATTTTTCCTTGCAAAAGAGAGATGATGTGATAATTAACTTCTCATTAACATGTTCACATTTAATAACATCCCTTTCTAAGGTTATAGGATCCATGAAAAAAGATTAATGGCTTCATGAATCCCTTACGGTTTTTCATGTAATATTACTGATTCATGAAAAAAAGTGGCAGCGGCATCTGTTGGAAAAAAATCACAGCCATTGCATAAAATATTTGGCTCACCCAAGAATTCCCCAGTCTCTGAAAATACATTAATAGGTCTTATAAGGCAACATAAACTAAATAGCTGAAAGCTGAAGCTGTATTGCTCTACTGACCCTGCGTTCTTGTGTTTTATAAGTTTCAGTTTTCAGACTTAAATGAATATATTACACTCTTGAGTAAAATGTACTTGAATGATATTTTTACTGTGTAGTTTCTTTATTTCACACCTTGGTGACGTAGGCAGATGCTGGGAGGGTAAAGGGGTATCCGTTGATGTTGAAAGTCAAATCAGGCATGCTGCCAATGTCGCTGCATTGGACAGGGGACTGTGGGGAAAGCGTGATTGAAAAGTTTCAAAGGCTTTGTACAGGCGTGCTACAGGCTACTGGCCAATGACATCTCATTTGTGTTTTTGATCATATGAACACAACATTAAAACTAGAGAGTGTCGTTAAGTCACAAGCAGGATAAATTGCACAGAGGAGATCAGTGTGTCTTTTTCAAAGATCTCTTTGCATTACTTTGGATAGATTAAAATGGATCACTTGACATTGGATATTTTAACTTTACTTACATCTCCATACTGGTTGCCGGTAGCTCCGACAATGTTCTGGATGGTATCAAGGACACTGATTGGTGCAACGATGAGGGCGGTGCCAGTGTCCACGATAGCTTGGCAACCTTGAGAGCAGCCAACGGTGTTTCCATTCATGGTAACACTGCAAACCAAACAAACCGAAGATAATTACATTTACATTAACTTGTATAATTCTATAATGGAAATGTATTTATATTATATTTCATTGCAGAAAATGTATCACATCATATATGGTTCATTTATTGATAGCACATGTGACATACATTGAGATAATATCTAAATAGGCTCAGCTTTAGTGCAACATGTTTATTGTCCAAGACTCTTTGGGGATAATAAAGTTGACATGTATTACAGTACAATATATTTACCATGCATTTTGCATGCATTTAGCATATATTTCACTTAAAACTTTTTTTTGTAATCAAGACGCAACCATTCTTGTTAATTTCATTCATGTTTCAAACATTTAATATAATGTTTATGTACTTTTTTCATATAGTCATTATACATGCCCACTCTATATATTTGTATCTGAGTAATACATTTCCCATTATATTCACATTTATTTTCGGTATGTAAACAAAGGGTGTTATAACATTGCAAGAGTGATGATTCTGCTGCTTACAGTAGATGGTCCTTCATGCTCATGTTTAGTTAAACATTATAGAAATAATCCTAACTTCCTTCCAGTTACTCAACTGCTGAAGACTAATGTTGCTTAAAGTGATACTGCAGTCAAAAACTGACTTTTCCCGTTGAAAACCGATGTTTTGTGTTAGATTATGATCATACACAACTGTTTATATCCAAAAATCTCATGTTTAGTCAAAATGGTTTTATCTGAGTTTTTGTGTAGGCTTACCAATACGCTGGTTTCCGGGGATTTGTGACGTCACAAGATCCTTAACATAAAAATGGGTGGAGTTGAGGTGATCCTAGGGGTGGTCTCGGCTGGGCACGTGGTATAAAAGCAGAGACCAACGGGTTTTTTTTTTTCCTCTTTGAGACTGAGACCTTCAAGTTCAAATGCAAATTGCTTTGTATTACTGCTAACGTTAATATTACGACTTATATCGAGCTACATAGAGAGTTATTCATCTATGTCTTACTGTTTGGTATCTTTAGCTAAGTTGCCTGCATTATGCCAAGGAGTCAGAGATGGATCGTTCCTCGGTGCAACGCCATGTACCGGCTCTGTTAGCTTTCATAATCTGCCGAGACGGTGTTGTGCCGAAAAGTGTCCCCCTTCCAGAATTCGTCCCCCCTCGCGTGAACGCGCATTCGCTTGTTCTCAGTGCCGCTTATATTTTCATTTCGTTCGATCTGCGCTCTTCTTCCGACAGAATTAGTGTTTATACAGTTTCTACCACTCAGCAAAGACCAGAACATCACAAGTGGAGCAACTTATTTTAAAAAAACGATCGTATATTTTAGGTTTTAAGATGAACACATCGCGAACCTCAGAATGGCACTAGTGATATGCGACCCATAATGTAGGCTACGCTTTAACATCCACGATAATAAACGACGAGAGCACTTGGAATACATAATAGTTTACAAGTAATACATTTACGCATTATATTATTTATCCCCCCCCCCCCCCCCCCCCAGCCATCTCTTCTTTGCAAAGTCTGACACACTTCACATTCATTGTTGTTACATCTTTAGATCACTGGATACCCTAAAGCACATGCATACAACAGGGAGCATTTTGCAGGGGGGTTAAGAATTTTGGCAGCACCAGTGTTGTGCTTTAGGTGCTGTGTGACTGGGTTTTGCTGTGTATTTGAATGTATTCAATAGTAACGTTACTTTAGGCAGACAAACAAGCTAACTTAGCTAGGTAAGGTTAGCTCTACCATTCGGTTACATCCCCGGTCCTCTCCTCGCAAAGACGTTGCTCAACCAATACAGCCGGGGCGGCGGCTGCTGCTGCCAGTGGCTCGAATGAATACGGCTGTATTTCCCGAGCAACATCTTCGCGAGGAGAGTCTTCCATCACGAAGGAATCCTCTTCCTCCACTTCAAACTCCTCCATCTCAAAACTCCCTGCAGTACCGCTGTCACTCTTGTCGCTCGCCATTTTGTTGTTTGTTTAGCTAGTAGTGAGGAGAGAGCAGGAAGGGGGCTGAGCATAGCGTATTGAGTTCAGTGGGGCTGAGTCAGTTCACCAAGACACACCCTTTCACTCCTTGACCGTATGAATATTCATAATATGACTATGTGGCAACATCGTCATATGACCACACCTACTCACAAGTTTCAGTTCAAATTGAAGCGGTAAAAAAGGCCTTAGAAAAGGCTCTGCAGTATCTCTAAGTCCTAACAGAGTCCTCTAAGGGGGAGGAGCCTTGTGCATACCTGTCCATGCTGATCTGCCAGTAGGACTCAGAGGACAGAGGGATCCAGTTAATATTGCCGGTGTAGTGGTTAGGATCCATTCCACCGAAGACCACCTCGCTGCCAGGCTGTTCATTGCTGAAGGGTGAAACTCTGAGGTTACTTCATGTTCTGCAGTAGCTACTAAAACTTGCACATAGTTACTCCACTACAGGTAGGCAGTGTCATTTCCCTTTCATTTCTGTCATTTCAGGAAATTAATTGATATTGACTTCAACCCACCCCCCAATCCTCCAACCCTTTAGTGATTGTGTGCAAGTTTTAAAGTTTTAAATAGTTTTTGTGCAACGGAACATTTGTAAACAGGTTTATTTCAGCTTACATAAACAACACATCTATGGATGTCACTACAAATATAAATGGATGGTCCTACTGAATGACTTGTCCACATGGTCCATTGGGTTAACACTGTTTTGTGCCAGCTGCAGATCCAAGATTTGTAAGTTGCTACTGTGCTACACATCTTGCAGGAGGCCCTGGGATGTTTTAATGTATGCCAATATATTACAAGTGCCATGGCCCCTGATTACTGAAATGGCACATAAACACTGAGTAATGCCTGCTACCTAAAGCCTTACCTCAGGTAGACAGAGAAGAGATCCTGGGTCACCAGCCCCTGTTTCATCATGTTATCAAAGACAGGTGTGGCTTGAGAGACGGAGATAGAGGGGAAGGCCAGGCCCAGGATGCCATCAGCCAACATGTAGGACATGAAGGGGGCCTCAGTACGGCTCATACCAAATATCTGACTTGAGACATAGATGCCAGCAACCTGGGAATAGAAACGAGAGAAAATCAGTTAGCCGTAGCAGAGAAATTCTCAAAATAAGCAAATAAGTCTCTCACAGTTTTTGGCCAGTCAAAAACAGACCTAGAAAGTTTGGAAAGCCTTAATTAAAGCCTTCTGGCTGGCTATCCATCCATCCATTATCTAACCCGCTTATTCCTGGTCAGGGTCGCGGGGGGTGCTGGAGCCTATCCCAGCATGCATTGGGCGAGAGGCAGGAATACACCCTGGACAGGCCGCCAATCCATCGCAGGGCACACACACCATTCACTCACACACTCATACCTATGGGCAATTTAGAGTCTCCAATTAGCCTAACCTGCATATCTTTGGACTGTGGGAGGAAACCGGAGTACCTGGAGGAAACCCACACGGACACAAGAAGACCATGCAAACTCCACACAGAAAGGTCCTCGGCCGGGATTCGAACTCGGTACCTTCTTGCTGTGAGTCGACAGTGCTAACCTCTGCACCACCGTGCCACCCCCTGATATTCCAAGTCAACAATCGCAGACTTCCATGTCATTAAGTATTGACACAAATGAAAGAACACAGCCTAAATAAGATGGTGGTTGGCTGCTCTTGCCTCTACGTTATCTTTTTACTTGGTCAAAATTTTATGAAATTGAATATACCTAAAGATGAGACAGATATGAGCAGCAAATTGTTACTTAATTGTTATTGTCTTGCTTTTGAAAACAATGTTCTGCACTGCAGGGCAAAGACAATTAATGCATCATCTACTATCCAAACAGGCCTCTTTGCCATGGTGACTAGCGGAAAGAGATTTTGTTTACATCTCCATCCAGTTTCAGTAAGATTTGTGATTTGAAATGATGCGTGGAATCTTTCAGGAGATCTAAATTTCAGTGTCTTGGGACCTCAGAACTCCTGGTTTCTGGTACGTCTCAAAAATCTCACCTCAACACTGTCATATCCCAGCCATCCAGTCATGCCCCCAGTGTCATACTGGATGGACATTGTCTGAGAGGTATATTTGTAGGTAGAGGACTGCTTAGGGTTGAATGTAGCATGGTTCTCTGAGAAAGGGAACAGGGGAAGTATAGGATTAAACAGTGCCTTAAGGCACAAAACAGAACTGCCAGCTCTGGTTAAAATTATGACATACCGGTTCAGACAATGTGATGCCTGTTTTACAAAACTAGCATCAAATAAGGCTAGCAAAACAGCGATGTAACAGCTAACAGCTAATTCTAGCAAATTTGATATATTATCGATAAATGTGTACGTATATATAGGTGTGTGTATGTGTGTGTGTGTACGTATTTCCCAATATATTGGCAAATATATAAATTATTGCTACTTTCAGATATTGTAATTTATATATTTTTAAAATGCATTATTGTTAAACACATTTGTCATGATATTTTTTCAAAAAGTCCACAAGGGTGTGTACTGTGAATATGTATGTTGCGTGATATAGGGAGAATTAATGATGTATGCTTTGTATGTGCACAATGTGTGTGTCCCAATGTCCTTTTAATGATTGTTGAGTGTGTAATTGTAGTATTTTCTTGTTGTTGTGGTGACCTACAGCTGCAAAATTAATTTCTATGAAAACTGCTAAAACTTTTGTATGATATAATTTCCCTGCTGTGCCCTCATACACTCAAAGGGATAGAAATATTGTCATTTACTGCAGGCTGGGCTGTTGCAGTAGATTGATGGCACCCACAGGTTGGCGGAGCCAGTATCGAAGACGACCTTGAAGGACTGCGGGGGGGTTCCGATGGAGATGACACCATAGTAGGCCAACTGTGGCAGGATAAATGGGGGAGGGGGGTAGGACAACACATTCAGAATTTTAAATAAAGACTTGTGCGTTTTCCTTTTTAGCACGCTCATATATTTTGCATTGCTGAGCTTCAGCCTACAGATGGTTAATTTAGCATCTGTAATTCAGGTCACATGCCCTCAACAGGTAATTATTTTAAAAACATTTTAAGCAGCATATTATTGCATATTCAGCTGCAGTTAATCAAATGTAATATAGTATATCTTAAGAGAAAAAACCCAAGTCTACAATCGCACTTTATCATAGGTTTATCAGGATGGAAGATTAAATGTGCCATAATTAAATGCAATTCGCACAATGAAATACAACAAAATTCACTTGCACACTGTTGCAGTGTTTTTCATAACGATGTGCATTTATCATGCCTTAATTAAAAACAGGACACATGATGGAATGCAGTACACATCATTGTACCGTTTTCCTCCCAAGTGCATCACATTTCATCTTTTTTTTTTTGTGGCACATCAAAAAGCACAGCTTTTCTCATTGTATGCGAAGCATTTCATTACGGCAGTGTTAATCCTTCACAGATCAGATGGATGGATGGATAATCCATGATGGATAATTGTAATAATAGGTGGGTTTCACATACGTCGGCATCATTGGTCATGGAGTCTGTGCCGGTCTGCATGAACTTGGCCATGGGGTTGTAGGGAAACCTCTTCCTGTACTCCTCCCACATGCCCTTCTCCTGCAGGGTTTCTCTCGCAGACTTGCCCTTGATCAGAGGCATCCTGAAACAAGAGCGGAACCCAATGGAGATTGCACCACAAACTGCTGAGCAAAAAGACCAGTCCTGGGTCAAACTTGTGACAGGCCCAGGTTAAATAAATATTTGAAATACTACAAATCTACTCTTTTAATGCTGGTGAAATCTGAAAAATAACTTCCACAGATCCCTGAGAAGTTTCAACACATAATGTTACTAACCAAAACATATGATCGTATGAAAGAAGAATATTGTTCTGAATGTTGGTGAAATATATGGCCACAAATTGTTTGAATGCTTCTATAGTCTAAAACGAATACAAAACTTCCATATGACCATATGATTTTTCATTTGATCCTCCACAGACAAAGGCAAAGAGAGACCGTGTGATCTGACCTTAGAAAAGATAAGATGCTCACTAATGGACAAAATGTGACATTGACAAGCTGCATTTTCCTTACACATTAAGCACAACAAGTTTGTTGTTGTTGGAGCTGTTGAATTAGCTGTTGAATCAGATGTTTCATTTAGCGTCTGCAATTCAGGTCACATGCCCTCAACAGATGAAATTATTTAAAAAACATTTTAAGCAGCATATTATTGCATATTCAGCTGCAGTTCATCAGTTAACACAAGTTTGTTGGAGCTGTTGAACTTGACTTTCTTTTCAAACGGATAACATGCGCATGCATGAATTTAAAGAAATTACATTGTGGCAAACCCACAGATCCTTAAATCCTAACATATAGCAACAGAGGCAAGAAGCAATACATTCTTATTTTCTGCAAGAAATCTTTCCAGTTTAAAGAACTTACTTGTGAAGGCACTCAGAGAGAGCCACCAAGGCACACAGCACTACTGCCCACTTCATCTTGTATTACTCAGGTATGTCTCCTCTCAGACTTGAGTGACTAGAGGAAGCGGCCCTGGAGCCTTATATACAGCTGGACAATGTTAGCACACCTCCTTTCCCCAAACTCTTTATCAACATGATAACAAAATACTTATTAGCAGTATAATGGGTGATATAATGATAAAGGCAGTCATGTAATTTATATGAACGTCCTTTAAACAAAGTCAATGACGAGGGCTGAATCTTTAGTCTTTGTACTTAAAGGAGCACTGTCACGCTTGTTTAAATTGAGATTATTTGGATTGAATGCTTAAATTATGTGTGTAGGCTAGTGTTGTGTCGTTCGCGAACGATTCGTTCAAAAGAACGAATCTTTTGGGTGAACGAACTGAACTGAATCATTTACTGAAAAGATCCGTTCATTTCTCAGTTCAGTTCAGTTCACGAACGGATCTGATCAGCAGCGAGCGTGCACCGTGCAGGGAGGGGGAGGGACTGCCGCGAGCGAACGTGATTCGTCCCTTCCGAACCAGGGGCCGGTTGCACCAGCTATACGTAACTTCAAACGTAGGCTAGTTATAACGTAAGTGTTTACTAAATTAAGGTTTACACATTACTAAATAAAAATGGGTTGCACCACACAAACTAGTTTGTACGTTGAGCTTAGTAGCTACTAAATATTTACACCTACCCCTAGGTTTAAAAAAAATACACAAACTGTAACCGTCTGTTCATCTAATTGGCTACCTCCGCCGTTTCTTCAGCAAACACTGTAAAAATAGTTGACGCGTGGAAAACGTTCAGTTTCAAAACAAAGTTCTTTATAGTTCAAAAGAGAGGCAAACAGAACAGTCCCGTAACTTAGGCTAAGTTTCCATATATTTTCAAAGCACATAATGGCTGTAACATAAATAAATAGGCTAAACAAACAAATAAGGATATTTTGAATTTTATTCGTAAAAACATAAACATGCACACATTGTAATTCTGTTCAATGTTCTATTTTTTTCCCATGGAATGCAAAATAAGTAGCCTGTTAAACTCAATGCAAGTTGATTTCCGTGTTTACATTGTAGCTTATTGATTGATTGGTTATGGATTTGTTATCGTCATGATAAAGCGACAATGTTTACCTTAGTATTGAACTAAGCATTACTTAGTTTTCACTAGCTAAGACATTACTTACGTATTGGTGGTGCAACCGAATTTAGTAAAGCGATAGTTTGAAACTAACTAGTAGCAACTAAGGACCTAGTAAATACTTTACGCGCAAACTTAGTCACAAACTTACGTATGACCGGTGCAACCCAGCCCAGTTCTGCTGTGCTGAACGAATCATTCGCATTTGCTTCTTCCTATTCCATTTCGGACGTATTGTTCTAAGTATTGTATAGCCGAAATGAGTACCGTGTTTGCGTGTTGTATACTAGAAAGTTTTTTTTTCTTTTTTTTCTCTAATTTGTTTCCTAAATTGTTCGAAATAAAGTTTATATTAAAAAAAAAAAATTATAAAAAAAATTCACGGGCGGGCGGGCGCCGAGCGAGGCAGCGAGCGTGCAGAGTGGACTGATTCGTTCACTGCGTGACGTGACGTGATCCTGAGTGATAATCAGCGGCTCAAACTGCCAGAATCAGGCCCAGCAAGTTAAGACTTAAAAGTCATTGAAAACCAGCGTTCACCTCCAATATTGATATTCAACGAGGAAACTTTTAAAATATCAAGATTTGTAAACGGAGTTTGGCGCATTTGTCAAAGCGACAGCACTTCCGCATGAACTGTTCGGCCGTCAGTTCACTGAGTGAACGAACTGTGACGCAACGGTGCAAGTTCAGTGATCCGTTCACTGAAGCTACTAGACACAGTGAGTTAACGTGGCGTGATCCTGAGTGATAATCAGCGGCTCAAACTGCCAGAATCAGGCCCAGCAAGTTAAGACTTAAAAGTCATTGAAAACCAGCGTTCACCTCCAATATTGATATTCAACGAGGAAACTTTTAAAATATCAAGATTTGTAAACGGAGTTTGGCGCATTTGTCAAAGCGACAGCACTTCCGCATGAACTGTTCGGCCGTCAGTTCACTGAGTGAACGAACTGTGACGCAACGGTGCAAGTTCGTTCACTCAGTGAACTGACGGCCGAACAGTTCACTGAGTGAACGAACTGTGACGCAACGGTGCAAGTTCAGTGATCCGTTCACTGAAGCTACTAGACACAGTGAGTTAACGTGACGTGATCCTGAGTGATATTCAGCGGCTCAAACTGCCAGAATCAGGCCCAGCCAGTTAAGACTTAAAAGTCATTGAAAACCAGCGTTCACCTCCAATATTGATATTCAACGAGGAAACTTTTAAAATATCAAGATTTGTAAACGGAGTTTGGCGCATTTGTCAAAGCGACAGCACTTCCGCATGAACTGTTCGGCCGTCAGTTCACTGAGTGAGTCGGACTACGCAGTACGCAGTCAGAGCTCCGCCCAAGCACTGAACGATTCGGTGAACGAATCTTTTGAACGAATCTTTTTAATGAACTGATTCTAGTGATTCGTGTCACTGAAGTGAACTGTTTTGCCCATCACTAGTGTAGGCCTTTTTAAAATCACCGTCAGTGCAGCCGTTTCCTATTTATGGGAAATACGGCGGCAAAACTTCAAAGGGCAAACAAGTCCAGTGACGTCACTGGACGTGTTTTGCTTGAATTTCCAGTCAGTGTTTCCCAGAAGGTAACGGGCGCTCAAACTCCACCCTTGAACGCAGAGACTGGTTTATGGACGGGCACACATCCAGGCGACACTCCCACGAAAATACGGTAACGTTAGCGTACAAATATCACGTGGCCTATCTTGGCCGACGACTATAGCCTGAGAGATATGGCGGACAGCTCTGAGTTCGCGGAGTTAGAGGACGAGCTTTTAGATTTTGACGAAGATATACAACCATACAGTTTTGAACCGGAATTTACAGAGGAAGAATTACGTGAGCGAGAGTGACAGAGAGCGGAGGACGAGGCAGCCGAAGCTAACAGAGAGCAGAGAAGTGGGAATATAAATTGGTGCCAGTGTAATTAGTTACAAGTTGTAATTTAGCTAACGTTTGCTAAACTTATGTTAAAGTCGATATGTTGTGCTTGCCAGCATGACACCAAGATTCGGACATTCCATGTAACGTCAGTTAGGCTACTGTCTGAATCAGTCGCTTGTTGGCTATACCTAGATGGCTATCTAGCTGCTCATTTAGCATCCTTTGTGCAACAACAGATATTACATTACTATAACCAGTTTTTTCTGTCACCCCTTTATTTAACGTTAGGCAATTCAGACTGACCGCTTATCATTGGCTATTGGAACGGGTACTCCATGGCGAACGACTGGGGAGAGGTGTAAGAGTTGTGCTGCCATCGTGTGTAGTCTCTGCAGTACGTCAAAGATACCCTTCTCCCGATGGTCAATATGTTGGATTTCTGGACATCGACGAAGACTGAACCAGACTCTGCACTTTGTGATACCTCACGCTTTACTTTTGTTTTATTATTGTAAAAATGTGGCCATAATTGTCAGAAAATTGAGCGCATAGTGTTCAATAATAGACATACAATGCTATAGTTACTGTTTCTCCTGTTGAGTTGGCTTAGTATAAATTTCCAACATATTTGTTGGTTTACAAGGTCTAAGTTTGAAAATGCATACCTCTATCACATTCAATACAATCACTGGGATTGTAATTGATTATTTGGAATGGTTGTTACTTCAACATAAGATTATCTTCATTATGGCAAGGTAAACAAAGACAAAAAAAATACAGAAAGGTGATATTGTAATAATAGTAGTAGTAAGTCTTTATTGTCCCCAAGGGGCAATTATTGTGCAGTAGTTGAACAACACATACTGAAATAATAAGTAAATAAATAAAAATAAGTAAAATGAAATAAAGTAAAAATAAAAATGCCAGAATTTCCAATATTTCTTAAGGTACCGCAGACTCGACAAGCAAATTCTTTGATTTAGCTCCCAGTAATTCGCCACTATAGTCACGCTGGAAGTCCTCTGGCTTGAAGTGTTTCGAACAAACACAAACTTTGTCGTAATCCTTTTTTGGCAAGTTTATCGGATAGATCGGGTTGTTAATTGCTGCCAGCCACTGGATGCACCTCGTCTCATTTTTGGGCAAATGGTATCCTGACTTAATATCGCACCCACGTACGGCGCACGATGGCATTTTGGGCAGACACGCAAGAATTTTCTGCGGTATCTTCACTTGAACAGTTAGCTCGTCACCGTGCTCGCAGCAGTGGCGTGTACGCCCCCTATTACATATTCATGCACACCAAACCTAAGCGTGCGCAGGGAGATATGGGAAATGTGGTAAATAAGGCTGGAGCTGCTCTGGAGATGGAGCTGTTCTTGAGGGCCCATATCTCAAAAACCACAATTCCAATCTTTATGATTTTTTGGAAAATATGAAACATTGAAATAGTAGATTAGAATGCAGAAAACATGCATAAGCGTGACTGTGCTACTTTAACATTTAAATCATTGCAAAGGAACTTAAATTGAGTGAGCTTTTGCTTATAACAGATGAGATCTTTTTAATATGATACCAGATGTTCAGTGAAAATTTAGATGTCTTAGCTCAGTGACCACATTGATACAGTATTCTGGATAATAGTCCTATTCCAACTAAATTGATTACATTCATAACAAAATATAATGGCCATTGATATGTATGTATATACATTAATCATACAATCTCAAATAAGCCCGGTAAAAGACATGCATGGGAATTCCCTGCTAATTATATTGCTTGGCTTAATATTTTGCATAATATTCAGTTGTTTTTTTCTTAACTTTTGCAAAAAAGCTTGTAAGCAGTTGTTCTTATCTCTATCTTCTCAGAAACCTTTTAAAGGGATAATATGTCCTGAAATTGAAATTACATTCATGTAAAAATCTAATATATATATAATATATATAATTTATGTCTGACCAGAAAATTACGACCAGGTATTCAGGCCATTGAAAGCATTGAGAGCAAAGACACATTTTTATCTTTAACCTCAACAGTTTACCTTTCATTATCATTCAGGTAAAGCCATTTGTTTATGATTTTTTGATAAGCTTTATGGAAACAGGACTGTACATAAAGTGTTCTTGGAAAATACCCGTTACTGTTTGATAAAACATTTCCGTTTGTTTGGTTGACATAGCTACAGTAAGAATGGGTATATTCTGAGTTTCAATGAATGAGCATGAGTGAGAAATGAAAAGATATCAACAATCAAACTTGTGCATATTATTTCATACAGTATGATTTTAAATGAATTAGCAATGTTTCTTTATAATGACAGGGCAACAATCCACAATGTGATCTTAATATCTGCTTTATTATGTCAAGGTGAGTTAATAAGGAGATTAAATATATTATGATTATTTTAACACTCAATATACGTAAATATTAATACTTAATGTAATGCACATACAACTTTAAAAACATGCTTTCATATAGCTCACCAGACTTCAGCTACATTCACACTGTAGGTAAAAAGTGGCCCAGATCCGATTTTTTCCTCAAATGTGACACAGATCTGTTTTTTTTTTTTAATGGAAGTGTGAACAGCGAAAATCACATTGAATCTGACATTTCCAATTCTGATTTGGGCCACTTTTGAATGTGGTATTAGATTCCGATACATATCTGATTGTGTCAAAGCGACTGCAGTCTGAACAGTCAGATCGGAATTCATGTGACTTTTTACGTCATTTTTGATGTAGCAGGGCATTAGAACATAGCGCATGGGCTAGTTAACTCACTATTGTACAGGGTAGGTTATCAACAGATTCATATTATATTAGCTAATCATATGTTTTCATTTTAGATAAGTGGTAAATGTGCAAAGCATTGGATTTCTTTGGGCACAAACTATACACCATAATAAGTCGGAAGTAGGCTATGTTTTTATATCATTCGCGGACAGCTGCGTTAACTGTTTTGTGATTTATAATGTTAGAACTGTCCATATTATTGTCTTGTTTTGTTGCACGGTATGTATTATTCACGGTTTTCTCATGTAGCTGCTTACCTTACTTAATGGTTTAATCTAAAGGTGCGCAGTGATGTTAGGCATAGGTAACGTTACACAGTAGCCTAAGCCAAGTTGAACAGATGTGTTGTGTGATAGCTTTTTTATATTGTGTATTTTAACCATAGACTGTATAAAAATATGGACAAAAAACCGAATTGAGCCTCCGGAAGTCTTTTTCGCCGCCGGTTTGTACAAACTGCGTCTGCTCCATGGAGCCGAAGAGGACTCAAGCTGTCCCTCTGATTGGTCCTGAACAAATGTTAATACCCTGTCCAAACGACACAATATAAAAAACAATCAGCACATGCTGAGGCATTAGATGAAGGAAAGGCACCCATTGCAATTACATTTTTTTGTGGGAAAAATTTATTGACTAAGTATTTTGACCACATTGCTGCCATTTACTTACATGGTGAAAGACCTATACTGGAGCCAATTGCAGTAGTGTATTGACCAATCTGCATCCCGGAACTATCCGTTTTATGAATGTTATATCGACTGGTCTCACTAGCCAAACGGCCTAGCGCTGTATTTTTTTAATTTATTTTTTTTAACTCGCCCGTCCTCAGAATCGCAAGGTTCATTTTATGCCTTGCTTGTGTTTCACTGAAACCGCCCATGTCACGGTCATCCCATTCCTGGCTCCGATCTCGCATTCACAAGTCCCTCTGCACAGAAGTAGCAGCCATGGCAGCACAAAAAGCTAGTTAAAACCTTGGCCTTTTCCCATCTCCTCACCCTTATCATCATTAGCTCCACTGCACATCAACTTACGCAGAAGCTGTGACTTTGATGACTTCCATTTTTGTTGTTGTTTATTTCTGCTGGCTGTGTGACAGCTGTGATGTCTTTTGTTTTTGTTCATTTGCGCTTGCGGGCCATTTCAGGAGAGCAATCAGTTCACACTGGAATCGGATATGGGCCACATAAAAATTTTTATGTGAACAGCCAAACAAAAAGATCGGATCTGAGCAATAAATCGGAATTGAGCACTAAGGCCTGCAGTGTGAACGTAGCCTTCCAGTGGCTACGGTTACACTAGTCACTTCATGCGACTTCTGGAATCGGAATTCCAACATCCGATCACAGCAGGTCAGATAGAGTTGCATCCATACTTGACTGTTCAATGCGACCTCCTGTGATCAGATCGCAGGTCGGATTTAATTCCCGCGCGCAATATTTAAATACTAGCTATACACTTCCTGGAAAATGGCGTTCGGTGTTTGTGAGGTTGTGCTTCTTTTAATTTTGTGCAGATTGTGTAGTGGAGGTAGGGCCTGCACAAGGCATGCATTGATCAGGAGGCAGCAGCGGAGCCGTGCTATTAATGCCAGCAGCTGTTTCGGTGGAGAGGAGGGTTTGGGTTCGCGAACGTAGCCTGCACTGGTGGAACCATATTGTGCATGATTTTACGGATTCCGACTGCTTGCTCAATTTCCGCATGCGAAAGCACACATTCGCGAGCCAATTGGATTGAGGAAGGTGAAAAAAATTAAACCTACTTCTTCAATCTGGAAAAAAATAGACAATCAATCAAGAAATCAATTCACCGCCTATCTATCAACAACATGGTTATAGACAACCAAACGATAGTCAAACAAGAGATCTTCAATTTTTATAGCACCCTTTATAAAACAGATTTTTACAATACTGATTGTGATTTTTTTAAAATTCCATAAAGGAAAAAATACCCAAAATTGATGAATATTTTAAAGCAATCACTGAAGCTGATATCCCTATAGCGGAATTAGACTCTGCTATATCCAAATTATCAATTGGTAAGTCACCAGGACTTGACGGCCTCACCGCAGAATTTTATAATTTTTTTTGGAAGGAGATTCGGGAGTTGCTTCCTGACGCACTTAAAGAGTGTCTTAATTCTTCAAATATGTCTCCCACCATGAAACGTCGCATTACAGTTTTAATTCCTAAACCCAACAAAGACAAGCTTTTGATTGATAGCTGGCGTCCTATACATTACATTACATTCATTTAGCAGACGCTTTTATCCAAAGCGACGTACAGTAAGTGCATACAGAGACATCAAGATCACTACAGAACAGACAAGACAAAGCACATCCTTCCCATAATGTAGCAGCTATCCCTAGTAATGAACGTTGACTGTAGTTCACAGTAAGCTGTGGGTAAATCAGCAATACTACACTTCTATTCTAAATACCATTATAAACTATAATAAACAGACAGGAAAACACAGGGAACTAGTAAACACAGGGAACTGATATTCCTACATTAGAATATCAGTCAAGGTGGAGTCGGAAGAGGTGTGTCTTCAGGCTTCGACGGAATGCAGGCAGGGTTGGAGTACAACGTAGGGGAATGGGAAGTTCATTCCACCACTGAGGAGCTAAGGTGGAAAAACTCCGCAGTCGGGACGAGCGAGAGCCTTTGACACGGAGGGGGGGGGAAGTGCCAGTCGCCCTGCTGTAGAAGAGTGAAGTGGTCGAGCAGGAACATAGTTCTGGATTAAGTCCTGCAGGTAGGTGGGGCCTGTCCTATTGGCTGCAGTGTAGGCCAGGGTCAGAACTTTGAACCTGATCCTGGCTGCAACTGGCAGCCAGTGGAGTGACCTCATAAGGGGGGTTACATGGGAAAATTTCGGGAGGTTGAACACAAGCCGGGCAGCTGCATTCTGGATCAGTTGAAGAGGCAGAATGGTGCAGGCTGGTAGGCTTGCGAGCAGGGAGTTGCAGTAGTCCAGGCGTGAGGTGACCATGGTCTGGACAAGAAGCTGGGTGGAGTAGGTGGTACGGTCGAATCCTCCTGATGTTGTACAGGAGGAACCTGCAGGACCGAGCCGTCGCCCTGATGTGCTCTTTGAAGTACAGCCGGTCGTCCAGGACCACCCCCAGTTTCCTTGCAGAGCGGGAGGCAGCCACCATGGTCCCGTCAACGGTGATGGAGAGGTCATGTAGTGGGGAGGTCTTGTACGGCATGAAGAGCAGCTCTGTCTTGTCAAGGTTCAGCTTCAGGTGATGGGTAGCCATCCACTCAGAGATGTCAGTCAGACAAGCAGATATCCTCGCCTTAACCTGTGGGGTAGAGGGAGGGAAAGAGAGGAAGAGTTGAGTATCATCAGCATAGCTATGGTATGAGAAGCCATGTGAATGAATTACTGAGCCAAGAGACTTAGTATACATAGAGAACAGCAGAGGACCCAGTACAGATCCCTGCGGGACTCCTGTAGACAGGGGATGGGGAGCAGAGACGGAACCCTTCCAGGAGACTTGGTAGGATCTATCAGTGAGATACGATACAAACCAAGAGAGGGCAGTTCCAGAAATGCCCATCTCAGCGAGTGTGGAGATCAGGAGTTTGTGGTTGACCATGTCGAATGCCGCAGACAGGTCAAGGAGAATCAGAACAGAGGAGAGAGAGGAGGCTCTAGCAGTGGCGAGTGCCTCCGTCACAGCCAGGAGAGCAGTTTCAGTGGAATGGCCGGTTCTGAAGCCGGACTGATGCGGGTCAAGCAGGTTGTTCTGGTGGAGAAAAGCAGACGGTTGGTTAAGGACAGCACGTTCAATTGTTTTGGACAGGAAGGGCAAGAGAGATACAGGACGGTAGTTCCTGACATCAGTGGGATCCAAGCTAGGTTTTTTAAGGAGTGGGGTTACACGGGCAGTTTTAAAGGCAGCAGGAACATGGCCACAGATTAGGGAGGTGTTAATAATGGAGGACAGATATGGAAGGAGCTCAGCAGATATAGACTGGAGGACTGCTGAAGGTATGGGGTCTAGTGGACAGGTGGTTGCGCGATGGCGCGTCACCAGCTCGAGCACATCTGAGTCCTCCAGAATCTTGAAGGACGACAGTGTAGCGATGGGTTCAGTATGGGGGATGTCGGGTGTCACCGGATGCGTGAAGGAGTTCCGGATCGCGGCCACCTTCCCCTCAAAGTGGGTCAGGAAGTCATCTGCAGAGAGGGAGGAGGGGGAAGGGGGTGGAGGGGGGATGAGCAGGGAGGAGAAGGTGGAAAAGAGTTTACGTGGGTTAGATACACATGCATCAATTTTAGACTGGAAAAATGAAGTTTTAGCTGATGTGGTTGCAGCTGTGAAGGCCGCCAGCAGAGTGTGGTAGGAGGCCAGGTCATCTGGGGATCTGGATTTCCTCCACTTTCTCTCAGCGGCTCGCAGCATGGTTCTGCTGGATCTGAGAGAATCCGTCAGCCATGGGGGGGGGGGGGTGATAGTCGGGCGTGAGTTCAGATGTGGCGCAACTCCTGGTGAGTACAAGGTCCAGTTGGTTACCACCCTTCTGGGTGGCAGGCGATGGGGACTGAGTGAGGGCAAAGGACTGGAGGAGTGAGGTGACACTGGATAGCTGGGAACTGTCTGGTTGGAGGTTGAAGTCTCCCAGTAGGATTACAGGGGTACCATCCTTAGGGAAGGAGCTCAGGAGAGTGTCCAGTTAATCCAGGAAAGCGCCGAGTGGACCTGGAGGGCGATAGAGAACAACAATGTTAAGTGCAGATGGGTGAGTTACAGTGACTGCATGAAACTCAAAGGAGGAGATATTCAGGCAGGGTACAGTGGGAATAGAGAATTTCCAGGACGTGGAAATGAGCAAACCAGTACCCCCGCCTCTGCCAGAGGCCCTGGGGGTGTGGGAGAAGGAGTAGCCAGCAGACAGAGCAGCTGGAGTGGCTGTGTTATTGGGAATGATCCAGGTCTCAGTGAGAGCCAGGAAGTGGAGGGACTTCACCTTGGCATATGCAGTGATGAAGTCAGCTTTCTGGACGGCTGACCGGCAGTTCCATAGTCCACCCACCACTGAGAGTTCCTCATGAAAGGACAGTGGTGGGCAGACCAGGTTACCCGGACAGCGTCTGTGGTGGTTGGGCCTCCTGGAGCGAGGCATGGAGCACAGAGGAATGGGGGTTAGACACATGGTAGGGGGTGATAAGACAGGTTAGGTGGGGAAAGATCAGTACAAACAGATTACAGACAGTTCAAATTGTCGATGAGGCTGCCGTATTTTCGGTATTTACGGCAGCCTCTACTTTAACTTATAGACTATTTGCTAATTTCCCGATTGCACTCAGCTGCTTGCAGGGCTAGTTCACTCAGGTGAATATATTTTCGATTATCAACACAAAAGACTAGCAGCTGGCCTAAAAACACAAAGCAAGTAAGCAACTGACCGCTAATGCTGCAATTTACATCAACTAAACAGTGACTATGCTACATACAGTTCAATTAACTAACGCACAGCTGAAACCGAATGAAAAGACGACACTTAGCCTATCCGACGGTAGATTATTGACAACGCTGGTCTGATTGCACTCAATTCTTCTGTATCACACTTCTCGGATGCGACTACAAGCTACTGGCACTGATCTTTGCCTCTAGACTGAAAATAGCACTTAATAAGATTGTTGGTGAATATCAGTCAGCCTTCGTAAAAGGTAGGCATATTCATAACCATACTCGCTTAGTTCTTGATATGCTCGATTACAGCTCATTTATTCACGATGATAGCTTTATTTTATTTCTAGATTTTTTTAAAGCATTTGACTCCCTGGAGCACTCCTTTCTTTTTAAAGTTCTGGAACATTTAGGCTTTGGGGCTTTCTTCTGTAATGCAGTTAAAATATTCTATTATGACATCAGCAGTTGTGTTTCTCTTATATTTGGCCCATCACCACGATTCATGATCTCTAAAGGTATTAGGCAAGGATGCCTGATTTCCCCATTTATTTTACCCACTGAATTACTGGCAATAATGATCAATAACGAGAATATTCAAGGCATAAACTTTTTAGGTAAAGATTTCATGATTATTCAATTCGCAGATGATATGGCACTCTTCCTGAAAAATGCTTCTATGATACCTAAAGTAATCAACTTAATTAATGTTTTCTCTAAAGCTTCAGGTTTAGTCCTAAATCTGAAAAAATGTGAACTATTACCTATCCATTCAAGTGATGCACATATGGGGCCCTATCTTGGCGATCTTGGCGCTTAGTCTAAGCGCATGGCGTAAAGTCCATTTTGGGCATGTCCAAGTCCACTTTTGCTATTTTAACGGCGTGTTTTTTTGGCGCTACGCACGGCGCAAGGTGCAACTGGGCTGAACCTAGTCGCTTCATTAATTATAGGTGTGTCTTGGGCGTGACATGCAATAAACCAATCAAAATGTCATATCCCATTCCCTTTAAAAGCCTGCTTTTCCACCTTGGCGGATTGCTTGATGGCGAAACAGACATGCTCGTGCATGTTTAGTGTGATCAAGGAATAGGCTACATGGAGTATGATCAATATTATTCGGACTAACCATTAGCCTATGAGTTCCCGGTAATTCCAGACAGGGCTGTTATTTTACTAAATATATGCGGTTAAATTTCGTTAAAAGGACCTGCAACAGCTGAGAATAAGCTATCAATGGCTTCAGTCTCACCTTAGAAAACGCCAAATTAGCCTGCTTGTTCAGCGAATTTCGTTTGATTATGCAATGAAAGTGTCAAACATCAATTCCAAGAGGCTGTTCTCATGGAGTTCTCGAAGTTCAAGCTTCATACAAAGTTCATTAGGCTACCTGCATAGTAGGCTAATATTGATTAATAACATACATACCGTTATTTTGCCTTAATGATGACACTAAATAGCCTACAATAAAGCTGTCAGGTTCGCAACCCATATGTTCACGCATATTTCCCCTTGTTTAATAATGTCCTGTTTATGGAAATGTGACCAACCTGTTTTACTCGTAGCGTAATCCTTTAAAACAATCCACTTTGCCAGGAAGACCGTGAAACGTGCGACTTACAGTAGGGGAAACAGATAACATGCAGCGCACGTGCAGAGAATGTCATTAAAATTAATTGTGAATTAATTGTGTAACGTGCTGCAAATTTGTTTTAGTTTCTAATTAGATGCTTAGTTCTCTTTAAAGTTGTTTTGTTCAGTTATGGAATAACGGGTGAAATCAGCTGGGTTTTAAACGGTGAGAGTATGGAAACCTGGTCACTGTAATTTAAAAAATATGAAGGACGAAGAATAGCTAAGGTTACAATTTAGTTAACATGGTGACATATCGAGCATAGCGTCAGTTCAGGCAGGTCACGAGAGTGAAACCCGGCCATAGTTAATCAGCTGACAGCTCAGCTGAGTAGTGACGATTCACCCATCAGTCCATTCACATAACAAGGCGGTCTATTTAACCGCCTCGCCCTACCATGGTGGATCCCCTGCCAGCACACCCGCTGCACACAAAACATCTTCTGCGCTGCACATCCTGCTTGTTCTACTACACGCCGGGGGAAAAGAATCGGAATCCTTCAAAATTCTACGTAAAAGCTAAGTGATGTCAAGCTCTGTATTCTTAAGTTTTATGCTCTGTTAGACAAAAGAAAAGGGCGATATATTCAAATAACATTTGGTTTTTCGAAACCTGCTTCCCTGCATGCATGACTGCACACTGTCAGCGAAAACTAATAGGATTCCTGAATTTGTTGCTAAAGCTAAGTGACTGCAAGTATCGTTTAAGCTTATGGTCCGCTATGGAAACTGGCGATATTCAAATAACATTTCCCGGACAAGGAAGGGCGATATTCACGTTGCGTAAGCTGGCTATTTAAAGCGTGTGTCTTGTCGTGTAACCCGGACCTTATTGCTCGTATTCGAAACCTTTCAACAGGATTGCTAGCTGACATTAACAGTCTATATTGGCTTCAGAGGCATAAAACGCGCGGTAACCTTTATATGATCCTTGGGCTAACCTAAACGGTAAGCATACACCCTGCCCCGGATTATTAGTTGGTCATGTTCGTATACTCGCTGCCTCGTTCTGGAAGTGGGAGACCAAAGAGATCTGATACTTCGTGGACGCGGTCCGACTAGGCTAATCATTGAGCTGGCTTCTGATACGAGAGGTTCGTGGCCGTTCACGGAGGCTGATACGTAAGTGGGGAGAAAATGAATAAATAAACAAATGCGACAAATGAGTAGTCTACATAGTTCACGTCCTAACGCACTGCTGCTCCAACTATTATCGTAACTAGTTCTGCGTGTGTAATCGGTAATGATGTGAAGACTAGGCCTACCATTAACCTGGTATGTAATTATACATTCTATATCTTGCACGTTATTGCGTTGGCCGATCTGTATCCTGCATGGTATTTTAATTTATCGGGACATAATTGCGCTCGTAGGCCTACTGCATCTGCGTAGCCTACTCGGATACCTAGCTAATAGTTTTCAGGTTGAATTTAAGTGTTGTAGCCTATTCATCATTATTACGGCTAAATTACATCATTGCCAGGGATTTGTAGGCTATATTACCCTAGCATACTACTGATTGCAGACAACCCTAATTCACATTGCAACATTACGCGTGTAGTTTTTTGTGGATACTACTAGGGGAGAACCGGGACGGAAGAATAACATTGATTTTCGCGAAAACTACAGAAACGCGAAAACTACAGAAACCCGAATACCGTAGATCAGTCAGTATGTGACACGTGTAATCATTTCACTCTGCAAAGAACCAGTGATGTGCGTCCCGTTTTTGCGGAGTGCTAGACCAAAGTTATTTTGACCGCTGAAAGTAAAATATCGAAACCGGAAGTGTTTTTCGGTCGTATAAGTGTGTTCATGTTTGAATTTTCCAAACATGCATAATTTTCTTAATACAACTGTGGACTAAAGGACAGCATAGGTTCGAATGTGATGCTTGCGAGAATTAGCTGATAGCCAAGTTGAAAGCAAGCGAGACACGAGCGGGACGAAGACACACTGTTAAAGGCAGTGGTGAAAATCAATGCACAACCTTGGAATGCGTATTGACCCCATCAGAACCGAGTATTCAACAATGCCGTGGTACAAATGAATGTAATGTATAATAAGCATTAATAAATGTTGTCTGGTAGCTATTAATAAAGGTGAGTTGCTATTAAATCATCAATTTCAGACCGTTTAACGTTTGCGATGCAAAATTCAATTAATTATGCAACATGATGCTCTCGACGCATGGTTGATTTTCATGGATTTTAAACTTATAGCAAGTGGGTAGGCGGAGCAAGAGGTCCAATTTCGGGGCTGGAAGATTCGCACTTGGATTAAAGCCTTGCGTTTTCATAACGACTACGTCGAAACATCAGTTACTTTTAAATTCTTTACCGACGCAGCACTTTCTATTGCTTTTGGGGGTTTATAATACTATGGTTGCAGAAACATGGCCTAAAGAGCTGCAAACTCTGCCTCGCAATATTCAATTTATAGCTTTGTTCGAACTATACCCAATCATCGTTGCTTGCATCCTATGGGAAACAGCTGGCCAAGGAAACAAATTTTGGCCTATTGCGACAACCAAGCCACCGTCAACATCATTAACAAAGGATGCTCGTCTGTCCCTTTCATCAATAGGCTAGTAGACGCCTGGACTGGATTGCGTTAGGCATAATTGGATTTGGACTTGCGTTATGAAAAATTCACGCTTCGCGCTGTTCTTGCATATAATACAAATACAACTTCAGTAGTTAGAATGGCCCTAGGCATATGGGCACCATGAAGCCAATGTTACGCACAGCATCCTCCCTGACGTCAGGGAGAAGACCAACAGGCGTTGGTATGGTATTAATTGGCATTTGACCTGAGGGATGAAGAGCTTCTCCCCATAAGCATGCCGGCTTCATCAGTAGCCGAAAGGTCACACATAGCTTTTAGGTGGTTGGTACATATACATATACTACAAATACAACTCCAATAGTTAGAATGGCCCTAGGCATACGGGCGCCATGAAGCCAATGTTACGCACAGCATCCTCCCTGACGTCAGGGAGAAGACCAACAGGCGTTGGTATGGTATTAATTGGCATTGACCTGAGGGACGAAGAACTTCTCCCCATAAGCATGCCGGCTTCATCCGTAGCGAAAAGTTCACACATAGTTCTTCATCACTACACATAGAACTCCCCTGATTAGTTTTGCTCCCATGGAAGTCCAACAGGCGTTGGTACACATAGCCACTGATCCACGTAATGTTAGAAGACCGAGAGCTGGAAGGTCTCACACAGTTTTTCATCACTACACATATAACTCCCCTGATTAGTTTTGCTCCCATGGAAGTCCAACAGGCGTTGGTACACATAGCCACTGATCCACGTAATTTTGAAGGACCGACAGCGGTAGGTCACACATAATTTTTCATCACTACACATATAACTCCCCTGATTAGTTTTGCTCCCATGGAAGTCCAACAGGCGTTGGTACGCATAGCCACTGATCCACGTAAACGTAAAGGGGCCTTGGGTCGAAGGACAGGATGGCTACATCAGTAGCTGAAAGGTCACACATTGTTATTCACCACTACACATAGAATTTCCCTGGGTAATCCAATGTCTGGCTCCCAGGGGAAGTCCAACATGCGTTGGTACGCATAGCTACTGATCCATGTAACGTTTAAAAGGCCTCGAGCTGAAGGACAGGATGGCTTCATCGGTAGCCGGAAGGTCACACATTGTTCTTTATCACTGCACATAAACTTCTTGGGGTTAGTCATACTATACTCTGGCACACGAGGGAGTCCAACAAGCGTTGGTACACTTAGCCACTGATCCATGTAACGTTAAAGGACCTTGTGCTGAAGGACAGGATGGCTTCATCGGTAGCTGGAAGGTCACACATTGTTCTTTATCACTGCACATAAACTTCTTGGGGTTAGTCATACTATACTCTGGCACACGGGGGAGTCCAACAAGCGTTGGTACACTTAGCCACTGATCCATGTAACGTTAAAGGACCTTGTGCTGAAGGACAGCATGGCTTCATCGGTAGCCAGAGGTCACACATCGTTCTTTATCACTACACGTAGAACTTCCTGGGGTTATTTTGCACTGCATCTGGCACAGGGGAGTCCAACGGGCGTTGGTGCACATAGCCACTGATCCATGTTACGTTAGAAGGACCTTGTGCTGAAGGACAGTATGGTTTCATCGGTAGCCAGAAGGTCACACATTGTTCTTCATCACTACACATGGATTTCATGGGGTTGGTCAGCACTCCGTCTGGCGCACGGGGGAGTCCAACAGGCGTTGGTGCACATGACATTGATCGTTGTGGTATTGGGGGATCCTTGAGCAGATGGACAGATCGGCTTTCTCCAAGGCGAGGGGTCGTTGCACGGTCATCACGTGTGCACATGCTGGCAGCACTTGGCGTATGGTTGTTTTTGGGGTTGTGCAGCTGCCCTCGCCGCCATACCCATGCTTGCTCGCGTGGATGGGCGGGAGGGCTTGGTGAACAGAACCATACCGCCAAACCTAAAATGTATTTGTGGCAAGGATCGAGTGCCACCCTCGCGGAAGAACAGGCAGTACACAGAACTGATCAAACCAAACACTTTATTTGATTCTAAATGCTGGCTACGGTTCGTTAGAAACGTTCCTCTGTTTCTCTCCCGTCAGCGGCCAGCCCCCTTCCTCTCCGGCTTCCCTCCTTTTAAGCCCAGGCTCACTGTCAAAGCAATCAGGCAACAATTCAACAATCATTCAAATGTTAATTATCGTGTTGTCCTGATTAACTCATGACAGCTGTGGTTCCGGGTCCGAGAGCCGCTCCGCTCACTCTCTCTCTGCAAGCAGAGGCTAACCACGCCCACCCTGCCACATACCCCCACCGCCCGACTTAGGCCGGGGTGCCATCCGGCCGATGACCAACACCCCCCCCCCCCCCTCCCCCCTCGAGGCGAGAGAGGAAGTCCGCCACCACCATCTGCGCCCCCGGCCTATGAACCACCTTAAAATTAAATGGCTGAAGAGCCAGATACCAACGGGTGATTCGCGCGTTGGTATCTTTCATGCGGTGGAGCCACTGGAGGGGGGCGTGGTCCGACCAGAGGGTGAATGCGCGGCCCAGCAGGTAATACCGGAGGGATCCAACCGCCCACCGGATAGCAAGGCATTCTTTTTCGATGGTGCTGTACTTCGTCTCCCGCTGTGACAGTTTGCGGCTTATGTACAGCACCGGGCGATCGACTCCCTCCACCTGCTGGGTTAACACCGCCCCCAGCCCTCTGTCCGACGCGTCTGTCTGCAGGGTGAAAGGGAGAGAAAAGTTAGGTGTGAACAACAGCGGCTCCCCACAGAGTGCTTCTTTTACCTTCTCAAACGCCCTCCGGCACGACTCCGTCCACTGGACCGGTTCTGAGGCACCTTTTCGAGTTAAATCAGTCAAGGGGCTGGTCAGCTCCGAAAAGGCAGGAATAAACCTCCTGTAGTAACCGGCCAACCCCAAGAACCTCCTCACCTCTTTTTTTGTCTTGGGCCGGGGGCAGGTCGCAATCGCCGCGGTTTTGTCCACTAGAGGCCGCACCTGTCCACTTCCCAAGTGGTACCCCAAATACCGTACCTCCACTCTGCCAATTGCACACTTCTTCGGGTTAGCCGTGAGCCCCGCCCGCCTCAATGAGTCGAGCACCGCCCCCACATGCCGCATATGCTGTGCCCAGTCGCTACTGTGGATGATAATATCATCAATATAGGCTGCAGCATATGCGACATGCGGACGCAGCACCCGATCCATAAGGCGTTGGAACGTGGCTGGAGCCCCGAACAACCCGAATGGAAGTGTCCGAAATTGGTACAAACCGTCCGGAGCGGAGAAAGCCGATTTTTCCTTGGACTCTGGCGACAAGGGAATCTGCCAGTAGCCCTTGGTCAAATCCAGTGTCGAAAAAAAACGAGCCGTGCCCAGCCGATCCAAGAGTTCATCGACCCTAGGCATTGGATAGGCATCAAACCGTGAAACTTCGTTCACCTTTCTGTAATCCACACAGAACCGGATAGACCCATCTGGTTTCCCTACCAGAACAATGGGGCTACTCCAGGCACTGTGTGACTCCTCTATTACGCCCAACTCCAGCATGGCCTTTATTTCTGCCTGTACCAATTTTTTTTTGTGTTCTGGCAGTCTATACGGACGGGAACGTACCGTCACTCCCGGGGCGGTTTCGATATGGTGGGTTACCAGATTAGTGCGTCCGGGTAGGGGAGAAAACACATCCGCAAACTGCTTTTGCAACAGGGCAAGGTCTGCCTGCTGGTTTGGCGAGAGATGGCCATCCGAAAGGGGCGTGGTCTGATTGGGTGAATTTGGTACCTCCGGCCCCAGCTCATCTTTCTCCTGATCCACCGTCACCAGCGAGACAGCCGCTACCTCCTTCCAAGCTTTTAATAGGTTCAGGTGGTAGATTTGTTTAGCTCCTTCCCTATCCGAACGCACCACCTCGTAGTCTACCTCCCCTATTCGTCGTGTGACCACAAAGGGCCCTTGCCACTTGGCGAGCAATTTTGTGCTGGAGGTTGGAAGTAATACCAGTACTTTATCTCCCGGTGAAAATTGTCTGAGTTTCGTCCCTTTATTATAGTGCGTTTGCTGCCGCTCCTGGGCCTTGAGCAAATTCTCCCGTGATACCCTTCCCAGTGTATGGAGTTTTGCTCGCAGGTCCATGACGTACTGAATTTCATTTTTACTGGAGCTTGGACCATCCTCCCAGGTTTCTTTAACGAGATCCAAGACTCCCCGGGGTTTTCGCCCGAATATTAGCTCAAAGGGAGAAAATCCCGTGGAGGCCTGAGGAACCTCCCGCACTGCAAATAGTAAAGGGACTAGCCATTTATCCCAATTCCGACTATCCTCGTGAACAAACTTCCGAATCATTGACTTCAAAGTCCTATTAAAGCGCTCAACGAGCCCATCCGTTTGGGGATGGTACACGCTGGTTTTAATTGACTGAATGCCCAATAAAGCGTACAGTTCGTTTAGTGTTCGTGACATAAACGATGTGCCCTGGTCCGTCAGAATCTCTTTCGGGATTCCGACGCGGGAGATGATCTGAAACAGTGCCTGCGCAACATTCTTAGCCGAGATATTTCGCAGGGGAACTGCTTCGGGATACCGGGTCGCATAATCCACCAGAACTAATACGAATCGGTATCCCTGAGTGCTCCGTTCAAATGGCCCGATGAGGTCCATAGCCACTCTATCAAACGGGACCTCAATTAATGGAAGTGGCTGCAACGGCGCTTTTGGGATGGCCGGGGAATTCACTAATTGACACTCCGGGCAAGCCGCACACCACCGATGTACGTCTGCCCAAATGCCCGGCCAATAAAATCGGGCCATTATACGGTTGAGTGTTTTTTCATATCCTAAGTGTCCTGCCATGGGGTTATAATGAGCCGCTTGGAAAACCATTTCCCTGCGGCTTTTAGGGACTAACAACTGGGTATTTTCTTCCCCTGTCTGAGCATCCCGACACACTCGATATAATCTATCTCTAATAATCGAGAAATATGGGTGAGACAGCGCTGCCTCAGGTCGTACTTGTTGACCATCAATACGCATCACCTGATCGAATGCAAAGCGTAAGGTGTCATCCCGAGACTGTTCGAGTGGGAAATCCTCCGTGGGGGGAAACACCGAAACCAGGGGAGTCTCCCTTTGAGGCTCCCTCGGCTCCGTCCCCCCCTCGACCGCGTCGGCTGACCCTGCGTCATCACCGTCAGCAGCACACACCTCACCTGTCCCTACCGGTCGGGATCGCACCTCCCACAGCTTCCCTGATACTTTACGAAACCCCGCCCAATCAATGCCCAAAATCAAGGGGTGCGACAGCCGGGAGCTAACCGCGGCTTTAACTATATGCATTGTTTTGTTATAATAAATTTTGACCGGCACTACCGGATATTTGTGCACATCACCATGCACGCACTTAATTGACACCCACGGTGCCTCAACCAATGCCTCGGGTCGAACCAGGCTTTGCCGAATCATGGACTGCATAGCCCCCGAATCCAACAACGCCCGGTGTTCACTCCCTTGCACCCTTACCGGGATGCAGTACGCCCCCTCTGGATCGTGAGCGAGAGAGGGCGGCCCGACAACCCGGACCACCTGCCCCACTTCCATCATTGGACAGTCGCGGCGCAGGTGACCGAGCTGACCGCACCGCCAACACCCCGGTCCAGACGCCTGCGGAGCCCTCTGTGGGTCGGACCCTCCCGCCACCGAGCCTGAGCCTGTAGATGGAGGGACAAAAAAAGGAGAATTAATTTGGGTTTGGGTTGTAGCGGGGGTTTCGGGGAAAAGGGCCTGGGTCCGTGCGAGGAGGGGGTTTCCTCCTCGGAGCCGGTTCCGGCGGCCTTTGTGGCGGGCTGCTGGGCACAGTGGCCAGATGGTCTTCGGCCAGGTCCACGGCCAGCTCCAGGCTGGTGGGTCGGTGGCAGCGAACCCAGGTAGCGGTCGCCTCTGGCAGCCCGCCCATGAATGCCTCCAGCATGACCTGTTCCACTACCCCCGTGGCGGACCGGATGTCCGGCTGCAACCAGCGCCGAGCCATGTCAGTGAGCCGCTGGGCGAACGCGAACGGCCGATCTCCCCGCCCCAGGGATGCTTCCCGGAACCGGCGCCGTTGGTCCTCAGGACTATAGCCCAGCCGATCCAGGATGGCCTTCCTGACGTTATTATAGACGGCGCGTGCTACAGCCGGCAACCCATGCGCCGCCTGCTGAGCTTCCCCCGTTAACAGGGGCAGGAGGCGGACCACCCACTCCTCTCTGGGCCACTGACACGCCTCCGCGGCCACCTCGAAACTGTCCAGGAAGGCCTGAGCGTCGTCATCCGCGGTCATTTTTACCAGTTGGATTTTTATCCGGTTCCGGGAGGGCTGATCCTGAGATCCTGCCCCCCCGACGGTGGCTAGCTGTCGTAGCGCCTCCGTCTGGAGGGTGGCCTGTACACGCAGAGCCTCCATCTGCTCTGCGTGTACTGCAGCTTGTCTCTCCTGCATTAATGCCATCGCCTCCAGCATACGGGCGAGTGCCACGACCGGCTGCCCCGCCTCCATTCGCTCCTGCTCCGGGTTCATTTTCCCCTGGTCTGTTCTTCCTTTCAGTTCCCCGTACGGGCCACCACTGTGGCAAGGATCGAGTGCCACCCTCGCGGAAGAACAGGCAGTACACAGAACTGATCAAACCAAACACTTTATTTGATTCTAAATGCTGGCTACGGTTCGTTAGAAACGTTCCTCTGTTTCTCTCCCGTCAGCGGCCAGCCCCCTTCCTCTCCGGCTTCCCTCCTTTTAAGCCCAGGCTCACTGTCAAAGCAATCAGGCAACAATTCAACAATCATTCAATTGTTAATTATCGTGTTGTCCTGATTAACTCATGACAGCTGTGGTTCCGGGTCCGAGAGCCGCTCCGCTCACTCTCTCTCTGCAAGCAGAGGCTAACCACGCCCACCCTGCCACAGTATTGTTTCATAATGTCAATAAAGTTATTTGAACAACAGTGGCCTGACTGAAATCGAGCATAGCGTCAGTTCAGGCAGGTCACGAGAGTGAAACCCGGCCATAGTTAATCAGCTGACAGCTCAGCTGAGTAGTGACGATTCACCCATCAGTCCATTCACATAACAAGGCGGTCTATTTAACCGCCTCGCCCTACCATGGTGGATCCCCTGCCAGCACACCCGCTGCACACAAAACCCCCACCCTCCACCCCAGCTCCATCCTCTTCAGTTTCCCATTGCGCACATACACCTAGCCTATATCGCTCCTGCATGAATCACTAACATTTTCGAGTGCCTACTGATTTATTTTCCTCTTTCCTTCCCGCTTCGGCATCCGCCGGAGCGATAGCTATAGATCAACAAACATCGTTCTCCAGAAGCAGACGGTCGGCTCCAGCTCCACGCATGTACCCAGCTATGATGCACCTGCCGGGCTTCAATCAGTCTTCCTCACCGGCTCCTTATACATTGACATTTTCATATGTTCGGTCTACAAATTTCTATTCTGTAATCAGCATTTAGTAACCGGTGCCAGTCAGCGGCGGATGGACTTCCCCCTCAGAGTCAGGTTCTGCCCAAGGTTTCTTCCTGCTAACAGCAGGGAGTTTTTCCTTGCCACCGTCGCCTTAGGCATGCTCTACGGGGTTTCAGGCCCGGTTCCTTGTAAATTGTTGTGATAATGACACTTAAAAGTGCCATTTATATATATATATATATATATATAACTGACTGAATGGATTCTGTCAAAACCATTCTCAGTGCTGCGGTTCTGTTCTAGCGTAACCCTAATGGGGGTTGTGCAGCTGCCCTCGCTGCCATACCCATGCTTGCTCGCGTGGATGGGCGGGAGGGCTTGGTGAAAAGAACCATACCGCCAAACCTAAAATGTATTGTTTCATAATGTCAATAAAGTTATTTGAACAACAGTGGCCTGACTGAACTCCATTTTTTAACCATAGGCTATCGAAAAAAACCTTATGCACAGTGAATCCGCTGTAGCCTAGGCTATTTGAAAAACAATAAATGCAATATTCACTGGACAAGGTTTTGAACTTTTTTCAGTCACAAACCATTCTATTTACTTACAGGCTGTATTCATAGATAAACAGAGCTGTATTGTAATGCCATCTGAAGCGCATTTTCAGAACTTAAATGTCCGTCTATTGCCGTGCACGAGTTTTCCATTGAATGACAATTCACGCATTAGGTGTAAATGACAATTCGCGCATTAGGCTTGATATAGGTGTTATCAGCTGCTTTTTAATGGATAGCCATTGTCCCGTACCATCGCACATCGCCTGGATGTTGATGGAGTGGGCTGAAAGCAATTTAATGTGCATGGCATTCCCCTTCGCTGAGGGAAAGGTAGGCTATGGACCCTTTTATTATTATGTATTTTTTGATATAGGCTACACAATAATACTATTTCACATTGTAATCTTGATATTTTAATCATGCTTGTGCGCGCCCCTGTGTGTAACAGACAGGAGGGTACGCGCATTGTGCACACGCCTTTGTAGACGCACTTATATGCACGTAAATCCCAATTGGTTAAAAGCTATGAAAATGGCGGGCTAAATGCCCTAGACTTTGAGTCGCTTGTCGGGACATTTAGAATTAAATGGATAAAAAGCTGTCTTTCCCAACCTCTATGTGGTACCATATACCAAACAAATTATTTGATAGGCTCGGCGGTCTTCATTTTTTAATTGTGGTTTTGATTTATCCAAACTCCTTCTACAACTATCGAACATGGTATTTTCCCATAACTTCTCGCCTCATAACTCCACCTTGTGGAACAACCAGGTCATTACGTTGAACAGGAAGTCCTTATTTAAACCTGAGTGGTTCTCTAATAATATTATTTTCATAACAGATATTCTGGATAGTAATGGTCGGCTCTTAACATACAATGAATTTCTAAATAAATGTATGATAAATGTTACTAATTTGGAGTATAATAAAGTTTGCAGAGCCATCCCTCCTCCCCTTTTACACGTGATACAGAATATTTTGATGTACTACGATAGACCAGGCATCTTACTTAACCTCAAGATTGATGACTTAGCACTTTTTGACAAAAGGATTGATAATAAAACAATCTCTAGAACAATTAATAGTAAAATATATGGTGATCTCAATTTTGCATGTCAGATTCATAACAATGTGGATGATCCCCTGTCGGTAAAGAAGGCATTTTCCTGTTCTCTCTTACCCAGTTGTCCCAAAAGCTAAAGAAACACATTTTAAAATGATCACATCTATCTATCTTGTTAGTTTCTTTTTTCACAAGCATTTTAGGTTTGATACCGACCCATGTACGTTCTGCAACGTGGAAACAGAGACATTAGAACATCTTTTCTTTTCATGCTCGGTCACTAAACATTTTTGGAAAGACATTCATGCATGGGTGTCACAAAAAATAGTGAGCATCCAAGCAATTGAATTCTCTCATATTAGATTTTTTTTTAATAACCTTCCACCAAATGTGTCCGATCTAATTAATCTTATCATTATTATGGGAAAATATCATATTCACACATCCAAATGGAAAAGCACTAAACCCTCTTATAATTTATTCATGATTGATTTCCAAAACTACTTTAAATCCCTAAAATGTGTAAAAAACAAAATAATTAAAATTTAATTAAGGCAATGTCTCAGCATTTTCTTTTGTAAATTAGTATGTGACCTGGCTGCTTGGTTTATTTCTTTCTCATCCCCCCCCCCCCCCCCCCCCCCCCCCCCCCGAGGCAAAATGGCAAGAGCCGGGCCCTCAGCTTGGAGGCAAACATACATTTTAAACAAAATAAAAATCTAAAGTTAATTATTGTCAACAGTGTGGGCATAACTGAACAAAAAACTGACTCGTATTTCCGAAAATTCCGACAGCACTTGAATTCAGCATATGTCTCTGGCTCGCAGACATAGGGTCATATAACTTTTTTTGCAACATATATTAGGGCCCACTGCTGACCTAATTTGCCCCTCCCCCCTGAGCTGATCATGTAGTTACGCCACTGTCTCGGAGCCTATATATGGGCATGTTTAAAGCAAGGGGCCAAGACTGGGCTTTCGTTTTGAAGCTCACTTCCTGGTGCCGTTGCTCACTAGCACCACTGCGGTTGGCTCCAGTATAGGTCTTTCACCATCTAAGTCAATGGCAGCAATGTGGTCAAAATACACAGTCAAAGCTAAGCACGGTGCATGGCGCAACTGGGCTGAACCTAGTCGCTTCATTAATTATAGGTGTGTCTTGGGCGTGACATTCAATAAACCAATCAAAATGTCATATCCCATTCCCTTTAAAAGCCTGCTTTTCCACCTTGGCGGATTGCTTATGATGGCGAAACAGACATGCTCGTGCGTGTTTAGTGTGATCAAGGAATAGGCTAAATGGAGTATGATCAATATTATTCGGACTAACCATTAGCCTATGAGTTCCCGGTAATTCCAGACAGGGCTGTTATTTTACAAAATATGTGCGGTTAAATTTCGCTAAAAGGACCTGCAACAGCTGAGAATAAGCTATCAATGGCTTCAGTCTCACCTTAGAAAACGCCAAATTAGCCTGCTTGTTCAGCGAATTTCGTTTGACTATGCAATGAAAGTGTCAAACATCAATTCCAAGAGGCTGTTCTCATGGAGTTCTCGAAGTTCAAGCTTCATCCAAAGTTCATTAGGCTACCTGCATAGTAGGCTAATATTGATTAATAACATACATAGGCCTACCGTTATTTTGCCTTAATGATGACACTAAATAGCCTACAATAAAGCTGTCAGGTTCGCAACCCATAAGTTCACGCATATTTCCCCTTGTTTAATAATGTCCTGTTTATGGAAATGTGACCAACCTGTTTTACTCGTAGCGTAATCCTTTAAAACAATCCACTTTGCCAGGAAGACCGTGAAACGTGCGATTTACAGCAGGGGAAACAGAGAACATGCAGCTCACGTGCAGAGAATGGCATTAAAATTAATTGTGAATTAATTGTGTAACGTGCTGCAAATTTGTTTTAGTTTCTAATTAGACGCTTAGTTCTCTTTAAAATCGTTTTGCTCAGTTAAGGAATAACGGGTGAAATCAGCTGGGCTTTAAACGGTGAGAGTATGGAAACCTGGTCACTGAAATTTGAAAAAAATATGAAGGACGAAGAATAGCTAAGGTTACAATTTAGTTAACATGGTGACATCTCTGTTTTTTAACCATAGGCTATTTGCGAATCCGCTGTAGACTAGGCTATTTGAAAAACAATAAATGCAATATTCACTGGACAAGGTTTTGAACTTTTTTCAGTCACAAACCATTCTATTTACTTACAGGCTGTATTCATAGATAAACAGAGCTGTATTGTAATGACATCTGAAGCGCATTTTCAGAACTTAAATGTCCGTCTATTGCCGTGCACGAGTTTTCCATTGAATGACAATTCACGCATTAGGTGTAAAAGACAATTCGCGCATTAGGCTTGATAGCTATAGGTGTTATCAGCTCCTTTTTAATGGATAGCCATTGTCCCGTACCATCGCACATCGCCTGGATGTTGATGGAGTGGGCTGAGAGCAATGTAATGTGGCATTGTTTCCCTTCGCTGAGGGAAAGGTATGTGGACCTATGGAACCTTTTATTATTATGCATTTTTGATATAGCCTACACAATAATAATATTTCACATTGTGATCTAGATATTTTAGTCATGCCTGTGCACGCCCCTGTGTGTAACAGACAGGAGGGTATGCGCGTTGTGCACACGCCTATGTAGACGCACTTACACTACTCACAAAAAGTTAGGGATATTCGGCTTTCGGGTGAAATTTCAGGATGAACCTAAAATGCACTATAACCTTTACAGGTGAAATTAATTTGACCTTCTCTAAACTTTTGAATGCACATGTCCAACTATTCAATATTTCAGTACTTTTTGCACAACTTGCTGTTCTCTAACAAGGAGCTGAACGGCAAAATTCACAACAGGTGTTTGATCCATGAATCGACCAATAAATTTCCTGGTTCAATTAGAATTGGTATTTAAACAGTCCTCTTCATCATGCTGTTCACATTTTGACATCATGAGACCAAGACGACACCTAACAATTGATCAACAGTACCTCGCCATTGCGAGGCTTCAAACAGGATGTTTTCAGAGGGAAGTGGCCACTGAGCTTAGAGTGTCACGCAGTGTCATCAGCAGGTTGCAACAGAGATACAGAGAGACTGGAAGAGTCACAGAAAGGCATAGAAGTGGACGTCCTTTGGCCACATCCCACACTGATGACCGCTTCATTGTGAACAGTGCCCTGCGGAACCGGATGATGAATGCCACTCAACTCCAGGCACATTTAAGGGAGGTGAGAGGCACCCAAGTGTCACGTCAGACCATTCGAAACCGTTTACATCAGCGTGGTCTGCGTGCTAGACGACCTGCAAGGGTACCTGACCACACCACCAGGAACAGGCGTCATCGTCTTGCATGGGCCAGGGAGCATTTACGCTGGACGAGGGACCAGTGGGCCTCAGTGCTGTTCTCTGATGAAAGTCGATTCACGTTGAGCAGAAATGATGGCCGCCAACGATGTTGGAGACGTCAAGGAGAGCGCTATGCATCAGCCACTGTTGTCACCAGACGACCCTTTGGTGGTGGCGGTGTTACAGTGTGGGCAGGTGTGTCTAGTCAATACAGAACTGCCCTACACTTTGCGAATGGTACAGTGACAATCCCATACTACCTGAATAACATCATTAATCCAGTCATTGTGCCCCTGCATGAACAACACAGGCCTAATTTCATCTTCATGGACGACAATGCTCCAGCTCATCGAGGTCGCATCATTAGGGAAAGGCTGCTGGAGACTGGGGTACCTCAAATGGAGTGGCCTGCACTTTCTCCAGACCTGAATCCCATAGAAAACCTATGGGATCAGCTGACTCACCGTGTAGAGGCTCGTAACTCTGTACCCCAGAACCTCAATGACCTGAGGGCCGCCCTTCAAGAAGAGTGGGATGCCATGCCTCAGCAGACAATAAGTCGACTTGTGAACAGCATGAGACGTCGTTGTCAAGCTGTAATTGATGCTCAAGGGCACATGACAAGTTATTGAGACATTGACATTTTTGTTGTGGTATACCCACCACTGTTGTTGGCTTTTGTTTCAATAAATTGTTTGAGATGAGGAAATCACCATTGCATGCTTCTACTTAAATGCCCTACTTTCATGATACGTATAATATCACTGTAGCGTGAACTTACATTTTCCATAAATTTCACCCGAAAGCCAAATATCCCTAACTTTTTGTGAGTAGTGTATATGCGCCATTAAAATAGCATGTAAACAACTGCGACATGACTTTAGACCAGGTTTGTGGTGGTTCTAGCGCAAGCGCTTTCTGCTGGCTCAAGATAGCAATTCGCCAAAAAGAATCCTGGCCACTCCTCATCTTAAGACCAACACGCCCAGCTCACTAATGATGGCGCAAGACTAGTTAATGGCGCAATGCTAGTTAAACGGCGTAAGCGTTAGGCGTTATTATGGACCTAGCGCCGGGTGTAAGATAGCAAAGACACATGCGTTTGCGTTAGCGCCGCTTTGCGCCGGGTATAAGATAGGGCCCAAAGTCATCCTTGCTAGCTGGCCATATAAGTTGGCTAGCTACCGTGATTGCCTAGCTAACGTTACTAACGTTAGCCAGCTGCTGCAGCTAGAACCCTAACCGGACATTTCTACACATGGATCATTTTTCTTCTGTCCCAAAAATTAAGAAAATGTGCGGGGAATAGAGCCAAAGTGTTAGCGGTATGTTTGTACTGACTCAATACGGGGATGATTAAAATAAAACCAATAATTTATCGGAAAAGAATACGAAAGAAAAGAGTCTGTGTTTGTAAATGTTTGCAATGTTTGTGATTAGGTTACAGGATGCAGATGAAAGTTAATGCCAGCTACGATGTAGCTAATGTAGCTACTGTGCTTTAGCTAGCGTGTGAACCCACTAACCTACAATCAATGCCCACTTTATCTGGAACAGTTTTCAGAAAGGGGTTACGTCACAGTGACTTTGTCCATATTTTTATACAGTCTATGGTTTAAAGACGTTTTTCCGGTAAATACGTTTTGAGAAGTCTGATTAAGTCCAGACTACAAGCAATTCCGATCTCAAAGTGTGCTAGGCCACCTCGCCAAGTGGTTTGGCAGATCTGATCCCAATGAGGACAAAATCCGATTTGTGCGCGTCCAGACCTGTCACTTAATGCAGCCCAGCGATGTCGGATGCCAGAAGTCGCATTGAAATGACTAGTGTAACCGTAGCCAGTGTGTCCTCTCTTCAGTCTGAATGTCATTGAACATTGAATGCATTGACTACATTAAGTTCATTTTTGATGTAGATCTATGGTAAGAGACAAGTAAGAATATGACTGGAGAATGACTGAAAGTCATTTGAATTTTAATTTGCATTTGAAGATTCTCTTGTCAAAGTTCCATTAATTCTGGGTCCACTGAGAGTCTAACCAGATCTGGTGATATCTTATAAAAATTAAAATACAACACAGTATTACTAGTATGTAGATGTTTTGTGATATAAAATTAGAAACATACTTCCCAGAAAGGTCTTAAAAAGTTATTGCAATATCTGAATATGTATAATTGAATATATGAATATATTGAGAATGGTTCCAAAATCTATTCTGATATTGATAATATGTTTTATTTAAAAGATTGCAAATAATTCCAGTTCTGTATGACAGGTATTTCATAACTACCAATTGTTTTTATTTATGTCATGCTGATCGTGAAGCTATCCATAAGGTCAAGTTAAGGTGACATTTGAGTCTCTTGGTAGCTGTCAGGACGGGAGGTTAAAGTAAGGTTACATATACATTACAACTGCATCATCCATATTTATGGACACAGATTTGTAAGGGGGAGTTTAAGGTTCGTAGAACCAAACACCACAACCAAGGAATCTGAAAGCGTATTTCGTTAGAAATACGCCACTAAGCGGACAGCTCCGCAGTAACAGGGGAAATGAAACAAAATCATGGGAAAGAAAACCTCACCCCATAAGCCAACACAAAACAACCCCAAAAGAGGGCAAACTCTGCGATTGCGAGTAGTAAACAACAAAGGAACCTCACGCACTCACACAAGAGGCGTATAACTAGAGGTCAGAGAAAAACAAAAGAAAGCCCGTGTAACAAGGGCGAAAGAAATGTAATAGAAAAAGAACCTGTTACCTACAGCTCTAGGTGTGAACGAGCTGAACAAAAGGTAACAGGTAGAGGAATATAAAAGGATAAAGAGAGAAAAGGAAACAAAAGACTAAATAAATCTTTACCCTAACTCTTTAACTGGACTACCTACGTTTCTGACGAGTAACAACCAGAAACGTAGAGACCGCTATCCTTTACCTTACCGACTCCGATAGTCAAACGCAAAGACAATATCGAAGCGGACGTCCTGGGCTATTTATAACCAGCAGGAAATCCAAAACAGGTGAAAGGAATAATTGTGGGCGAGATTCAAACACTGGAACGGAGGCGAAAAAATCTTATAGATTGTGAGTACTGTGCTTGTACATTTGCATGTTAGAAATAGTTTTTTTGCATTAACATCAGAGGGAATGCTTTATTTAATTATTTTATGAATTCAAAACCAATCATATATACAGTACACATGCAAATGTACTTGCCCTCTGTCATTAAAGCAAATCAGCATGCCACTATGATGTTCCTGTCAGTTAAACTTCATCTTGAATGACAGTACGGGCAGCATCTTTCCCTTTATTTATTTATTTACCTTTATTTCGCCAGGGAAGCCCATTGAGACCAAGGTCTCATTTACAATGGTGCCCTGGTTACAAAGCATACATCAGAATACATCAGAAACAATATAAAACAGTGTAAACAATATAAAATCATAAAATCACAACATACATTTTATTTTACACATTTAAATATAAAACAAAGTTATTTAAAACACTATTTAAAGCATTATTTAAAACATGCACAGACCTCAACCTCATATTCCCGAATCATATTTTTAAAAGTGCCTAAAGTAATCCAATTTAAAATTCTCCTGAAACGTATTCCATGCTCTAGGAGCACCATAACTAAAGGCAATCTTTCCTAACTCGGTTTTGACTCGAGGGATCTCAAGAGCCAACCAATCCTGAGACCTTGTCTGATAATTTATTGAACGCCAAGTAATAAGGGATGTTAGGTAGATCGGTAGCTTTTGTAAGATTATTTTATACACATACAGTAGCCAATGCTGAGCTCTCCTAGCGGCCAGAGACGGCCAGCCCACTGTCTGATACAAATTACAGTGGTGTGTTTTGAAATGATCACCCGTAATAAATCGAAGTGCTGAATGATAGACAGTGTTAATCTGTTTCAAGGTAGTAGGGGCAGCGTGCATATACGTATATAATGTCGGCATAATCAAGTACTGAGAGGAATGTAGACTACTAAAAGTTTCCTATTCTCCCGTGAAAAGCTCTATTCTATTTCTATAGAAGAACCCAAGTTTTACTCTCAACTTTTTTGTTAGTTCATCGACATGCTTTTTAAAAGACAACCTTTCATCTATGAAAATCCCAAGGTATTTGTAGAAGGGCACTGTTTCAATATCAGAACCATCCAGAGAGCAGATTTTTTAATTGTTAACCTGTGATGAACGGGATTTAGAGAATATCATATATTTGGTTTTTGTTGAATTTAAGACAAGCTTAATCTCTAGTAGTGAACGTTGGATAGAGTTAAATGCTGTCTGTAAAGCAGACAGTGCCCCTCCTAATGAAGACGCAGATGTATAGATAACTGTATCGTTTGCATAAAAGTGCACCTTACATCCAGTTTCAAAGGAGACAATGTTGTTAAGACAATTTTCGTCTAGTTTTTACTAGTGTCAATTAAGTGCCAATATCTCAAAAACTATTCACTGCACATCCATGGTTGAAAGTTTCAATGAAAGAAGAGGCTTGTACCATTCAGAAATTTGGAACAGAATAAATGTAATGGGAATTGGGGGGCAGGACTGTAAATTATGTTGGAACAGTATGGAATACATGATTGGCAAAATGGCTGTAAGTCATCAAGGGTCTGAGGTCTCACTTTAAGGGTTGTTTCTCTTGACAAATTTTCCTATTGAACTCTATGGAAAAATAAGTCAGGAGAAGAAACCCTTCAAGTTATCCATCCATATCTACTGTATTTCTGGCAGCGGAGTGATTATTTAAGGCTTGTTTGATACGTCAGACCCTTGATGACTTAGAGCCATTTAGCCAACCATGTGTTCCATACTGTTCCAGTGTAATTTACAGCTAAATCTAGTCCCACCCCCCAATTCCCATAGAGATCAATTCAAATGCAGAGACATTATAGTATAGCTTATAAGAGTACCAGAAAATAAGATATCAAGAATCTTTTGATGTTGTTAGGTCACAGACATCAGGAAGTCATGGCATGCAAAGCCAAAGGATATGCGACCAAATATAAAAAATTTAAAGGCACAGTCAACTTAGTGTATGTAAACTTCTGACCCACTGGAATTCTGGTATAGTGAATTAAAAGTGAAATAATCTGTCTGTAAACAATTGTTGGAAAAATTACTTGTGTCATGCACAAAGTAGATGTCCTAACTGACTTGCCAACACTATAGTTTGCTAACATGAAATCTGTGAAGTGGTTAAAAATGAGTTTTAATGACTTCAACCTAAGTGTACGTAAACTTCCGACTTATCCTAATAGTTACCACCATACCTGGCTGAAAATAAACATAGGACAACTTTGTTGCCTGTTGTTGGAAATGAAAACGTTTTTTTTTTCCTGCAGGCATACATTTTAGCACAGTAGAGCTACAGGTGTTGTATATTATACAGCCTTTTCGCGCATCTTTATCAAGGTAACCCATAGCCTAATAATTTTAACAATATTATGATGATACGATATGGACCTAGGTCACTCACCGCAACGTGGGCTTAGCCAACACGATGCTGACAAAATAACGTTAGCTAGTTAACGTTAGAATAGTCAGCCGAAGTTGCGACTACATTAGGGAACTATGCTAGCTACAAAAACAATGCCAAATAGCTTATGCTGTGCTCAGGGCCGGATCATGGTCCTGTGAGGCCCCTGGGCACATGTTTTTTGGGGCCCCCATTTTTCCTGTCGTGTTTTCCAGGAGAAATGGAAAAACTCCTATTTTTTCTGGGAAATAAACGGAAAAGCTACCTGCTTAATATGCATGCAACAAGTCGCAGTTTTAAAAGAATACAACGTTCGCAGACACTATGAAGGAAATCATGGCGAGACGGGTACACGGGTAAACTACGTGAGGACAAGTCAAATTAGCTTATTACAGGTGTACGGAAACAGCAATCTGTCTTCACCAATAGTCGTGAGCTGAATGATGCAGCTGTGAAGGCTAGCTATATTATCGCTAATGAGATTGCTTTAGCTTTGAAACCGTACTCTGATGGAGAGTTCATCAAAACTCGCACGTTGAAGGCAGCTGAATTGGTTTGCCCTGGTAAACGACAGGCCTTTGCTAACATCAGTTTAGCAAGAAATACAGTGACAGAAAGGATCTCTCGGGGAGCTCTCGGGTAATTTAAACGACCAACTGAAAGAGAAAATGAAGACTTTTCTGGCGTTTTCTAACGCCATCGACGACAGCACTGATGTGAGTGATGTGGCACAGTTAGCCATATTTATTCGTGGAGTTGATGAGACGTTGACTGTAACAGTGGAGTTTGTAGAACTGGTGGCCATGAGGGACACCACAACCGCGGATAATATTTTTCATTGCTTAGTTGGGGTATTGGACCGGCTGAATATAGACTGGACTCGCACTGTCAGCCTGGCTACAGACGGCACACCATCCATGATAGGTAATAAAGCTGGTGTTGTTGCAAAATTCAAAGCCAAGATACAGGCAGCTAGACCCGAACAGGAATTCTGGAACTTCCACTGTATTTTGCATCAAGAGGCGTTGTGCGGGATGTCTCTTAAAATGAACGATGTGATGGATTTCGTCATAAAAACTGTAAATTTCATCTGAGCAAAAGGTCTCAATCACTGCCAATTTGACAGTATCATACAGGACAAACATTTTTGCCATGGTCTGCCATACCATACGGAAGTGCATTGGCTTAGTAGGGGTTTTGTGCTGAGTCGACTCTTTGAATTGCGTGAAGAAATTGTCAAATTCATGAACAACAAAGGACGACCTGTCCCCCAGTCAACTGATCCAGCATGGATTCAGGATCTCGCCTTTATGGTTGACATGACTGAGCACTTGAACATTCTCAATACTAAAATGCAGGGCTGTGGCAAAGTTGTATGCGAGTACTATGACAGCATTTGTGCCTTCGAGTTGAAACTTGGATTGTGGGAGAAACAGCTTTCGGAGGGCAACCCGGCACATTTCAACACTCTGAAATGGTCTGTTAATGAAGCACAGGGCCGGAGCACAGACATGGAGCGATACAGAGCTAAAATAACTGGACTTCGGCATGAGTTTCAGCAGCGCTTACAAGAATTCAGAGCACTTGAAAAGCAATTTGCTCTTTTTCAAACACCGTTCTCAGTCAGCGCACATGAGGCAGAAGAGGAATTACAGATGGAAATAATTGAAATGCAATGCAATGCGATTCTGAAAGAGAAATTCTCCACTGTGCCTCTAGACACCTTTTATCTGTGTTTGGAACCAGGGAAATACCCGAAAATTAAAGCTTTTGCTTCAAAGATTCTGTCCATGTTTGGTACAACCTATGTGTGTGAACAGGTGTTCACTGTAGTGAATTTAAACAGTCCAAACTGCGAAACACTCACATTAGTGAAATTCTCAAAGTAGCCACCACACAATAATTTACCCCTAATATTGATGACCTTGTGAAGGCAAAGAGATGTCAGGTGTCAGGGAAGAGCAGTAGCAGCATTGTAAAAGATTAAAAGCCTGATGACAAATTTACTGTTTATTATTATTATTATTTATGAAAAAAATTTTATGTATTTTTTTCCTTTTCCTTTCTTGGTTGGTTTGCTTATTTGTTGTACCTGTCATTTATTATTATTGTAATATTTGTTCATTATTTTTTATGAATTTGTCTGTGTGTATGTAAATACATATATGAAAAAAAAAGAAAAGGCAATAAAATCAAAAGGCAAATGATTTAATATGATAAAATAAAAGAAAGTATAAAAAAAGCCTGATGAAAATTTTGATTTGGGGCAATTGCTTATTTCCAAGAGGGAATTTAACAGTAACACCTGTAATAAGCTCAGGGTTCCAGTTTATCTCTCATTACCATCAGAAACACTTAAGAAAACATTACAGTTCAGAAAACCATACAAAACATGTTGGATGTAAACCATATATAATCAGACAATGAGATATTATACTTTGATCAATAGTTTTGTGTAACATTGTTTAAAAAACATATTAAAGCGGAATTTAATAAATTCTTTGTTTGGCCCACATGATTTGACATTTCATATAATGTGGCCCTCTACCTCAAATGAGTTACCCCTGCACTAGATCGTCAAAATCTAGCTGTCTGACAAGGTCTGACTCTATTGACATAAGTGACAATGAGCTGAGACGTGTTTGGCACATGCTACTCCGCAGCTGATTTTTTATTCTGCCTAAAAGGGAAAATGTCCGCTCACCCTTGCAGTTTGTCACTGGCAAAGTTAGAAAAATTCGAAGCGCCACAAAAACATTGGGGAACACTGACTGCAGATTAGTGCCTGCAACGTCTCAAGAAATATAGTAGAGACTGGTCAAACGATGTTCAAGGCATGCCACTAGCTTATCAATGACCACATAAAATGTTCACACTTCCAGTGGAATTCAAAAGCTGAGGCGGCCTTCACGGAGCTAAAGAAAAGATTCAGCTCTGAACCCATTCTCATAATGCCCGATGGTCATTATTTTTTGCGCGCTTCAATTTCCTGATCACGTACCGACCCGGTTCTAAGAACACTAAGCCGGACGCGCTCTCTCACATTCATGACCGCGAGATCCACGCGAGAACCCATTGTACCCGCCACGCAAATTCTAGCCCCGGTTATGTGGTAGATCGAGGCGATCATGCAGAAGGCGTCACGCTCGGATCCTGGTCCATGCGGGGGTCCATCTCACTGTCTGTTTGTCCCTCCCCATATTAGATCTCGGGTTCTCCAATGGGGACACTCGTCTCATCTGGCGGCTCATCCGGGCGTTCACCGGACAAGGGATTTTTTATCTCGGCGGTTTTGGTGGCCAGACATGGAGCGAGATGTGCGGGAGTTTGTCTCTGCCTGTTCGGTTTGCACCCACAGCAAGGGCTCATGACTCGCTCCCTCTGGGCTTCTGTGCCCTCTGCCGGTTCCCAGTCGTCCTTGGAGCCATGTCACTCTCGACTTCATCACCGGGTTGCCCGCTTCCCAGGGTAACACGGTGATCTTAGTAGTCGTAGACAGGTTTTCCAAGGTGGCACACTTCATTGCTCTGCCTAAGCTGCCATCAGCTCCTGAGACCGCGCAGCTTATGGTGGACCATAGAGTGCATGGCCTCCCTCTGGACATTGTTTCAGATCGCAGCCCCCAATTCGCCGCTAGGTTCTGGCGCTCCCTGGGGCATCTGTCAGCTTGTCTTCAGCTGGGTATTTTTCACTGTGGTTTTGGAATGGACCAGCTTCTCTTTCAATAAGCACTGAGTTAACAATGTTACTGGAAGTGCTTAGCACCAGGAATGGCTTAGTTGCTGATTTGATTCTTGTGAACTGCCCAACTGCTCCTGGGGTGGAAATGATGGTTCTTGTATACCATTAGCTGTTGAGGGTTCGCCTTCAAAGGATGGCTCTGGGGAAGTGACAGCATACTGGAAACTGAACTAGTGTTAGTTCCTTCCTCACAGCTGACAATAGTGCTGCTGTCATCAGAGGGTTTTACTATCAGAGGGTTTTTGAAAGAAGTTGGCAATGAGTGGAACACTTTGAAGTAAAACTGCCTCTCTTGCCTCCTTTTCTTTTTTGGCTTTCCTTTTGGAAGCACCACTATTCCAACGATTGTGGTCCATATTTCAGAACTAGTATGCTATTTATATGAATATATTTATAGAATATCTCAATACTTTAAATAATAATTAAATTAATATATATTAATAATGACAACACCCTTCAAATACTGTTGTTGGAAAATACAATCAAGTGGTAGTATTTTATAGTCTACTTGTACCTAAAGGCAGCTTTGAGTAGATAAAATAAGAAAATAGAAAAGCACATAAAAGAAAAAAAAAGAAAACCCTAACCCTTTAAAAAGGCTGTTAGAAAATAGCCCTTAGGAGGGATTGTTGAAATAGCCTTTAAAAGGCTGTTGTTTTAGAAAAAGATGAAAAGTCTCTGAATATATTACTGTGGTGTACCAAGCTAGAAAACAGGCATCTGTCTGTGGCTTTTCCTATCAATAAATGTCTTATATACCTGTCTGACACAAAGAGAATTATGTTGCTTGAAATTCAAAAGATAACTTTTTTTTCATTGGCTGAACAACCAACAAAGGTTTCTGGAAGTCAGTGAAATGACTTGGTGGAGACTCCGCACATAGGCCACACCCCATCGACGGGGAGGGGAAAAAAATGGCAGCTAGCTAACTAATTTCTGTTAACAAGCTGAATCATATTGGCAGCTAGCTAAAATAAAGGGATAGCTAGTTACGGTAAGTCAAATAACGAACGGCTTGCGGCTTGCCATAATATGATGCCCTTCAAACTGTCCTGTTATGCAGAATGAACTGACTTATTGGTGAATATTGTATCATGTCACAGCATATTGTAGGGTGCCAACCAGTGGCTCAGTTACTTGTACAGAAGCACTCTACTCTCCGAGAGGCTCTCGTTTTAAGCATTCACTGTATGTACCAAGGGGCCCAGTTGTTACACTCGAGGTATGCACCGAGGGGCCTGGGGGCCCTAGTGGTCAACTCACACTGTAAGCACCCAGGGGCCTGTGGGCCCTAGTGGTCAGCTAATGCTTTAAGCACAGAGGGGCCTCACATTGTAAGCACTGTGGGGCCCAAGGGCCCTAGTGGTCAGCTCATGCTTTAAGCGAGAAGGGGCCCAGGGACCCTCACACTGCAGGTGCCGAAGGGCCCAGGGGCCCTAGTGGTCAGGTCACGCTTTAAGCCCCTGGGGCCTAGGGGCCCTCACACTGTAAGCACCCAGGGGTCCGGGGGCCCTAGTGGTCAGCTCACGCTTTAAGCACAAGAGGGGCCTCACATTGTAAGCACTGTGGGGCCCGGGGGCCCTAGTGGTCAGCTCATGCTTTAAGTGAGGAGGGGCCCAGGGACCCTCACACTGCAGGTGCTGAGGGTCCCAGGGGCCCTAGTAGTCAGATCACGCTTTAAGCCCCAGGGGCCTAGTGGTCAGCTCACTCTTTAAACGCCCAGGGGCCCTCACACTGTAAGCGCTGAGGGGCCCAAGTGGTCAGCTTACTTTTAAACACAAAGATGTCTGGGGGCCCTCACATTGTAAGCACTGATGGGTCTGGGGGGCCATAGTGGTGAGCTCACATTTTAAACACCAAGGGGCCCGGGGGCCCTCACATTGTAAGCGCTGAGGGGTCTGGGGGGCCCTAGTGGTTAGCTCACGCTATAAGCACTCAGGGGCCTAGTGGTCAGCTTGCGCTGTGCGCACTGAGGGCCCTGAGGGTCCTGGTGTTCAACTTCCTTTGGAAGTCTCGGGCCACGCACCGCATGACCAGAGGCTTGGAGCCCCCCTGGCAGTCCAAGGCCCCGGGCACTGGCCCCACTGGCCCGGTCCATAATCCAGGTATGGCTGTGCTATTTGATATTGACTGACTGAGTGACCACCAGCAGTAGGTGACCGTCTCACTTTAAGATAATTAGCATTACGATTATGTTATCTTATCTTATTATCATCGACATTAATTGAATTAATCATCATCATCGTCATCATGGCATGGCGCACACCAGTGTTGGAGGACTCGGACTCGACCCTTCCAGACTCGATGACTCGGGTCGAGGCCGACTCGAGGCTGCCAAATTTGACTCATATTTTTCCTATCATTTCCCTTGTTTTCTGTTTCAATTACTTTAGATTTTTGCCCTATTTTTGAAAATTACTTGAAAATGTATTGTATCATGTCTGTAGGAACTAGGGTTGGGAATCCTCGGAATCGTTCGCCTTCGAGCTTATCAATCGATTCCGGCATGTATTCCCGACAGCTACGCATAGCGAAACAGCATCACGTCATGTGCGCTGTCGTTTTTCATTCAGTCAGCGCAAGCTGGCAGGCAGAGTTTGGCACTCAGTCTAAAAATATTAAATGTAAACGTCATTTTTTGAAAACTAATTTAAGCTACTATCATTTAAAAATCAATATGAAATGCGTTCGCGTAAGCTCCCATTTTGTAAGCCGTCTTCGGAAATGATCAACTATTCAACAGATTTGTGGAGTGTGTGGACTTCCCTCGGGAGCCTATAACTAACTACAAGTGTAAAACTACAGTGTTTTGATTGGTGGTAGATTAATCTGACAACAATTTCCTGCTTGTTCACGCACAGATGAGTAGATTTGGAAAGCGAATAACTAACCTATATTAGCTAAATGATAAACTTCAATCTTTGTCATCTTCAGCTAATAAGAGAAGCCAGCTTGCCTCCAAAAAATGGTCAGGTACCGTTAAAGATCTCATCTTTCTTCCATGTAAATGTATAGGCTAAATGAGATAGGGGAGAATGGTGACAGTTGAAACTGTTCTGATAACACAGAAACCAACGCAAACGTTACGGTGCAGCTTTAGGAAACACGCCTAGGAGCGTAACTAACACCCTCCCTAAACCGGATGCGAGCGAGTGTCTGCATCAGTCTGGGTTGCGTCAAAAAATTGTTTACCTACACTAGACATGTTCAGTAATCACGCAATGGATACAAAAGAACCAATCGTTAACATCGGGGGCGGGTCTTTTTTTCCCCAGTCAATTGGTGAAGGTGGTACTTGCACTAGGAGGTCTGGAGCGTCGCATCTAAAATAGAAACAGGGCGAGCAGCAACACAGGGTGAAGTATAACGTGACGCGACGCACATGGCTGGTGTAGGTTTCACAATTGATTATAATAGACCGTTAATTATTTTGACGTGACGCAGACGCTTGCTCGCGTCCGGTTTGGGGAGGGTGTTACTCATAAGTAAAGTTTGCGATCTTCATTAGAGAATGAAACTCCTAAATATCCCAATCACAGAGCAGCGGTTAAACAACAATATTTTAGCCATCTTTTTTGACATAACGTTAAACTGATAATTTATCCTCTTCTCGCATCCTGGCTTTTTCATTATTTTCCGGTGTCTCTTATTTTCTTTGATGTCTGATATTTTTAACCACTCATATTGATCAAGCCAAATTACAATGCCATCTCAATTTGCAGAATTATACAATTCTGACTGTTTTATTGGATGCTCTGCCCGTGTGCAGGCATAAATATAGCAGATAGATATTAATATTAATGAAATATTAATGAAAAACGAATGCTTTATACTTTAGAAATATTATGTCATTGAATCCATTTTAGATGACCACCCGATACTAATAGTAATAGTTGATCTTTTATTAGCCTGGGAACAAATTATATTTAAGGAATCTATAAAGAATCGGATCGATATTTGTAATGGCATCGGTATCAATAATATCTAACGATTCCCATCCCTAGTAGGAACAGATCGCGAGTGTGCATCACTGCATGCATATCGCTATGCACGCGCTATGATATGTGTTTACGCCGTCGACCGATATAAATTATGTGCATGCAGCAACGTTGCACAGTGCATGCGTACATAGACCCAGACTGTACTAGACACATGCATACACATCACAGCAGCAGCGCTCTACACGCATACCATGCATACACAGACCCAGACTGTACTAGACACATGCATACACATCACAGCAGCAGCGCTCTACACGCATGCCATGTATACACTGTGGAAGAAAAATCCCCAGAGAACTCATGTAAAACGCCTCAGCAGTACAGCTGGGAAGAAGGCCATAAAAATCTTGATAGGAGCCCTGGGAGGCCAAGGGACGCGGGGGGAGCTCCAGAATCCCCGGAGACCCAGAAGGACCATCGTGTTACTGTATAATCATAAATAAAAGTAATAATCAGGCTATGAGTCATATGATTAAGATGTAAACCAAGTTATATGTATACCATGCACAATATATACAGTATATATACAAGCACACAACGCATAGCCGATGTATATCAAAAGTATGTATAAGGTGTACACTGTAATGAACTATAGAGTGGGTGTTACGGCCAGACAACAGACTGAACCCAAGAGCACGACTCAGACACAATATTGCCAATTCTCAGGTGTTTATTTGCTTACAGGGCAGTCCTGTGGCAAGGGGAGAAAAGGCAAGACAGGTTACTCAGATCACACACACTTTATACTTGGGCCGGGTAGGCTTGTTCCAAACCGGAACTGGACTTGACTTTGAATGGACTTGTTCCAAACCGGAACTGGACTTGACCAGGACTGGACTCGTTCCAAACCGGAACTGGACTCGACTTTGAATGGACTTGTTCCAAACCGGAACTGGACTTGACCAGGACTGGGCTTGTTCCAAACCGGAACGGGACTGGATACGGACTGGACTTCGTTCCTAACCGGAACGGGACTGGATACGGACCGGACTTAGTTCCAGACCGGAACGGGACTGGATACGGACTGGACTTCGTTCCTAACCGGAACGGGACTGGATACGGACTGGACCTCGTTCCTAACCGGAACGGGACTGGATACGGACTGGACTTCGTTCCTAACCGGAACGGGACTGGGAAACCGGGCAACACTCGTTCCAGGCCGGAACTGGAGTTGGTAGGGTTGGACTGGGTTGAACACACGGTAGACAGACGGACAGACAGATGTGGGAGCGCGAAGCATCCAATAAATTAAACTTCAATCAATCTCCTGAAGAGTAGGGAGCAACAATTAATATGGACAGACCAGGTTTGAGGCTGCGGGGAAATCAGAGAGTTAGGAGAGGGCAGGGAATGCAATGGAGACAGACAACCGGTTAGTTGGAGCAGGGGATGAGAGGGCGCGGGAGCGGAAGAGCAGGACCGTGGATCAGGATTCGGGCGTTTGCAGCAGGGCAGCAGCAGAAAGCGCAACCGTAACCGTGGTAGCAGTAGCGGCACGGCTGGACGCTGGTTCAGCTGCAGTGTGGAAGGACAGAAGCCCTGACGGCTGCACGTCCGTCAGGAGGGGGGGCTGTTGACCGCAACACAGGCAGGAACAACCAACAACTGCAGTTCGGGCAATGGGAACAGACAGAGTTAAATCACAGAACAGGAGCCATAAACAGCAGGCGTGCTAGTTCAAGGCAAGAGCGGACTTAGGTTCAAACAGAGCGGGAGGAGATTTAACTCCAAACCCGCAAAGACTTAGGAATTACACGCGACAGGATAACAGGACACAGGACAAGACCAGAAGTTTCTCAGACAACTACGTTAACGAACTGGCAAAGAACAGAGAACACCAGGTGACTAAATACAGCATTTAATTGTATCAATTATGTGCCGCGTGCGAATGTATGCAAGAGTGATTAGCGGGGAAGTGGGATAGGCTGAAAGGAGTGGCGTGAATCAGGGTGAAACAATTAGGAGGATACGCCCAAACTGCAGCACGGGGAAAGACGAACAAGACACAGGGGAATAGGGAAAACAAGGGCCAACAAACGGATGGGAAAGCGGTCGTCACAGTGGGACTGTTAGAGGGGAGCTGACGCATGCGCAAAACTGAACCCCTCATTAACTAGTGGTGAAAGAATGTAACCCCTCATTAAAAAATAGGAGTACTTGGGAATCATAGATAATGGTGTAAACTTTAAGGGCTTTGTTAATTAAAAAATCAGGGGGCAGGTTATGGGAGGAGATGGTTCCTAAGCCCCACAAAGGGTGGAACTATGGAAAAGGATATAAGAAACAGCTGTACAGGTCACACCTCAGACCAGACCAGATCAGACCCGACCTGTGATACCTAGGTGACCTACCTGACCATTACCATACTGGGACCCACTGGAAGACTCAGACAGAACATCTCACACTCAGAACTTTTTCATACACCCACTACTAGACAGAAACTGACGGGGAAGAGTGTGCCCGTCAGGCTGCCTCTGATGGGCCCACTGGATAGAAGATGATTTATGAATGCATGTTTTTTATCTGCGCAGATCAGCCTGGGTTACTGCATGTAATTCTTTTGAATTATATACAATAAATCCTGTTTGCATCAGACTCTGGAAGACCGTGTTATTTCAAAGAAGTTAAGAGAATTTGAACTTAAAATGAAGGGTGAATACCTGAAGCGATCCATATCTGGCCCGAACTGGTGAAGCTGAATAAAAGAACCGCCGACCCAGTAGTTTCCCCATTCAGCTAGGCTGTAGGCGCTGTTCCTAACTTAAGCTATTTCAGTGATGACACTATCTTTAACTACTCCTTATTTTTCTACAGTCTATACCTTATACAGATCCTTTCCAAAAAATTTGAATATCATGGAAAAGTTTTTTTTTCTTCCATAATTCCATTCAAAACTTTCATAGATTTTAGATTCATTACACACAAAGTGAAATATTTCTAGCCTTTATTTGTTTCATTTTTCATAATTTTGGCTTACAGCTCCAGAAAACCCCCAAAACAGTATTTCAAGAAATTAGAATAGTGTGTCGAAAATCAGCATTTACTTCAGTTATTTCAGAGAATGAGTGGAGTGGCTTGACTCGAGGAATCCGACAGTTGTAGCCCATGTCCCGGATACGTCTGTACGTGGTGGTTTTTGAAGCACTGACTCCAGCCTCAGTCCACTCCCTCTGCATCTCCGCCAAATTTTGGAATCGTCTTTGCTTGACAATCCGCTGAAGCCTACGGTCATCTCTTTTGCTTGTGCACCTTCTCCTGCCACATTTTTCCCTTCCACTAAACTTTATATTGATATGCTTGGACACTGCACTCTGTGAACAGCCAGCCTCCTTAGCGATGACCTTTTGTGGCTTACCCATCTTCTGGAGGGTGTCAATGATGGTCTTCTGGCCAATTGTCAAGTCTGCAGTCTTCCCCATACTGAACCAAACTGAGATAAACTTTGCAGGTGTTTTGAGTAAATTAGATGATAGTGTGACACTAAGGGCTCTATTTTCAAACCGGCGCAAACCAGCGCAAGGGGACGGTATAGTCAAACGCAAGCTTGTTGACAGCATCAACGTCTTAAAACTGGCGCTATGGCGTTTCTCAGCAATACTGCTAGGATCAACAAATTCTCAACATAACATCCTTTCGCTTCCGCTGCAGTGGGATGGGTGGCGCTGTCTGGGGCATGTTCTAAAATACTTTCGGCTCAGTGACAATTTGAACCAACGAAAACCCATTGCGTTATGATCAGCTGGAACCACCTCTTAGCGGCAACGCAATAGACTCTGGCAATTTGGCAACTTATTAGTCATGTAGTTCTATGTAGTGTCTATAGGTGATGCCAACATTACACTTCCATTTAATGAACAAATAGCCTATAATTATTATTAATTAATTAATTTTAATTTAAACTACTAGAATAAAACAGGACAGCTTACAAGAAACTTGCGATCATGTAGGCCAATAGCCTATAATATATAAATTACACATTGACACAGTTGAATCATAAGCCTACCACTTGAATCATAATTATGCCTACATCACCTAATGTAGGCTAATTAATGCATTCGCCACCTCCTCCCGTGCCTTCCGAACTTCTGGGAGATGAGGTGATGTGGATTGTGATCCATAAATTACTACAGTCCTAGCCTGTACTTCTGTTGCAAGTATGTCTGATTCCTGTGCGGAAAATCGCTCTTGTCGTTGACGGTCCAGTGCGTTTGGGTTGCTCATTATGAAATTGCATGGAGCGATTGCGTTCCAACTGGTTTTTTTTAAAGCATGAGAACAACAATTTGATTGGCTACCATAGAGACACACCTTGGACATTTAAACCCAGCCTTTTAGCAATACCGCCATCAGATGCGCCAAGATTGCCATCATGAAATTACCAAATTTCTCGCCGACACGCCCTCAGAGCGATACCGCCAAGCGCTTACTCTTGTGTTCACCATTGCGTTTGGTTTATTAAAATAGAGCCCTAAGTCTAAAACATTAATTCTCTGAAATAACTGAAGTGCTGATTTTCGACACACTATTCTAATTTCTTGAAATACTGTTTTGGGGGTTTTCTGGAGCTGTAAGCCAAAATTATGAAAAATGAAACAAATAAAGGCTAGAAATATTTCACTTTGTGTGTAATGAATCTATAATCTATGAAAGTTTCACTTTTTGAATGGAATTATGGAAAAAAAAACAACTTTTCCCTGATATTCTAAGGATCTGGATATACGTAAAAAGGTACATGCTTTTTTCATAACAACAAGCAATGTATTACAGCCGCGAGTGCGATAACGTTAGGTAGCACTGTGGAAATATCGACGTTGCTGGACAATTGAATAGAGAATCTCTTGAGGGTTCATCAGAAAACAGTTGTAGCTTCTTAAAGTTAGGCTATTTGGTTCCTTAAAATGTTTATTTTATTGCCCTGCAGTGCAACTTATTTTTATACAGTCTGAGTGCAACGTCAGAGACTGATGTATTCGCAAGGGGAATTATGAGGCCTGCATCGGAATTATGAGGCTTTTCTTAAAGTTATAGCCTTATTTACAATTTCAGAGAAATGTGAATACCATAAATGGGATGTCGACGACTACCACTAGGGCAGTAGTTCTTAAACTCTGTCGTCCTGGGACCCCCTGCATATGCTTGTTTTCGTTCCAACCACAATTGCAATCCCAGAATTTTAACAAGGTGTTGTTTTTTCTTAATTAGGTGTTTTTCATGTTTAGAGGGATACACAGCAATGCTTTCACAGCCTAATGTGATCCTTGTTTCACAGGAGGAAATTGATGACTATGGTAGAGATTGTGATGGCCCTATTGTTGAAAATTTAACTGAACAAGTCAATGTTCCAGAAAGCAACCTTATATTAAATCCGGAACATGTGACACATTTAAAAACTCAGTGTAGCCCACTCTCTGGCAATTATGGTATTGACCACTATCTTTTTGTTTTAGATTTTATGTCTAGATTGTTGTAGCCTACTTATTGCATGTGCTCTTGAAGATATACTTTTTTCAGTATTAAGAGGTTTGCCACTGCATTCTGTGTTGTCTTTATTGGAATACAGTGGACCAATACAACATTTACGATTGGCAGCCCCCCCCCCCCCCCCCCCCCCCTTATTTCAATTATATCAATTGATGTCCAACCTCATTTGACAACAAACAAAAAAATTAGTAACAGTGGGCCTTATTCACCAATAACACTATGAACAAATTTGTTCATAAGATTTTCTTTAAGACATTTTTATGAACATTCTGGCAATCACCAATGTTTTTTTATTTAATATTTTTTCTTTGGTTCAACAGACGCACAGAACGCAAACAACAGTTAATCCCGGAATGTTTGTAAATACGTTTTAAAGAAAGTCTTAAGAACAAATTTGTTCGTAGAGCTATTGGTGAATGAGGCCCAGTGTTTACATCTTTGTCTTAAGAAAATGAATGGTGGGATTCTAAAATGGGACTCATTTATCAATATGGTCGTAAAAATGAGCGTACATTTGAGCATACCAACTTGCATATGAAAATATCACAGGTGATTCATCAAACTTGTGTAAATCACTGATCTGAGCGTAAATGTGTTCATAGGTTGATGAATCAAGACTTGATCGTATATTAGGAAGTGCGTGCACATGATTATGAATTACCATACACGCCAATTTACTACCATATTTGGCAGGGCCACCGCCTTTAAAACACACATGCCAACGCGGTTTTCTCCAGTATTATAGGCCATGGCGGGCAACAGGAAAGCAAAGAAGAAGAATTTTTCTGTGAGGGTAAAATTTAAATGCTTTGAACATGAAAATAAACGTGTGCTTATTGGGAGCGTTAGTAGTGGTGTGCAGCCTATCCCCAAAGCCGCTATGTGGCAGAGGAGAACCAGGGCTTAAATGTGTCCTCTGAATTGCGAACTACAGCTGAGATGAAAAAAATTAATAATAAAATAACCATTTACAAAGAAGTTCTGCCGGTACAGATGGAGGAAAGGGTATCCCGGACCTCTTACTTGCAGAAGAGGATGATATCATCAGGAAAGTGGCTGTGGAACGAGTAAGAGAAGACGGCAACTGCGACTTGATTCGTCAAGACTTCAAGTTTCTCTCACGCCGGGTTGCGACGTTTGCCAGGTCTTCTAGGCTAATAAAGCTAGATTGGATTTTTAGAAAAAATAGAAAAAGGTTACATTTTTATTTTCATATAGCTGTCTCCAATAAATCCTTATACAGGGGCTATTTCCTGATTTAATAATCTTTACCGGCTTATGCTTCATTCCATTTAGGCTACATGTGATGAGAAAATAATAGCAGTGTTAAATTAAAAATCAATTTATTCAGATATTATTTTTGAAAATTAGGCTCTACAACATACGTCTACAGCCACAATGCGTAGGTCAAGTGCATTTTAAAATATTGCCCAGATGCATTAACGGCTTCTAATATTTTCATAAATGGAATGCCTTGGATGTTATTTTGCCATTTTTACGATCAGCTGCTCATTTAAGGCAAAATCTTTTTTAAGCTCACAATAACCTAGCCTACACACTAAACAAATGCTGGGTTGTTTTTCCAAACCCAATGCTAGGTTGTCTAATAAAATTTAAAAACTCACTCATAGGCGTAGTTTTTAGTAGGGACGCTAGGGACATGTCCCTACCAATCTCAAGGAAACAAGAATAGGCCTATCTCTCATTTCCGGGGTGCGATTTCCGGTTTATGATTACTCGTTGTATCTTCACTTCCGCCCCCACCATTCGCCATGGCACAAAGTAGAAGCAAGAGGTGCTGCTGTGTCCCTTTGTGCAAAAACAGCAAACAAACGCACCCATATTTAAGTTTTCACAATTTCCCGGAAGACGAAGGCCGAAAGAAGATTCAAAGGGACCTTTGAAGATTCAAGATCCTTTGTTCAAAGTAACGAAGTGCACCTACATCTGTAGCGCCCATTTTGAGGAGGGAGACGTGTTCCTGACGCCGGGTGGTCTGAAACGTGTGAGGAAAGATGCGGTGCCTTGTCATTTTGCATGGGCAAACAGGTCTTCCCGTAGAAAGTCACCGTATGCAAGGGCTACGGAACGACTTGGGTCGGATGTTCGGGAGATTGCGGAAAACGGCGAAGAGGTAGAGATGGCCGCCGCTGTTCCTGCGGTGTCCGATCATGACTACGATGCTCGACCACCTGCCGGTAAGTGTATATTATTAACTTGATTAGCTAGCTAGCTAACCTACTTGGTTACCATTCTGTTTTGTTGATTGTTGTTTGTATTGTTATTTTAAATTGGTTAATTCAACCAGTGAGGTTTTAGGTTAGCTAGCTAGCCAACTAGATTAGCTAGCTCGTATTTTTAGCTGTGGCCATATAGCTAGTAGTGCTGTGCACGACGCACATTTCTGACCGTCGACAAGTTGGTGGCTGAGGAGGAGGCAGATCACGAGATGTATATTTTTTTAATCAAACCAAAAAACCGCAGAAACAAATGAAGCCTTGGTATGTTTTTTGCCCCCAGTTATATATGGCGGGGCGGCAGTGTAGTATAATGGTTAAGGAACTGGACTTGTAACCGAAAGGTTGCAGGTTCAATTCCCAGGTAGGACACTGCCGTTGTACCCTTGAGCAAGGTACTTAACCTGAATTGCTTCAGTATATACAGTATCCAGATGGATAAATGTAATAAGAAGTTGTGTAAGTCGCTCTGGATAATAGCGTCTGCTAAATGCCTGTAATGTAATGTAATGTAATATGATTCTATGCTTATGCGCCTGCAGGGTCTGCACACAAATACATCGCTAGCTAGGGAATAAGGTTTCGCTCAAACTCAATGAATGAAATCACACACCAAGCACACCTACTTGTTTGTTGTGCTCATATTACAACTCCGTTAAGTTTTCAAGTCAAAAGACTATAGGTCCATATTATTTTATAATCATATGATTAATAGTCAATTATGATTAATTGCTATATTCAGAAAAAAACAAGCTATAATCTAATCTTGCATATGATTTGAGAGTCTCAAAACAGCGTAGATAATCAGGTTTCATTTTATGGAAAACTGGTGTTTCTGTTTTTTTGGGAGGTACCTGCAGCTATGTTGTGATTTTAATTGCAGATCACTTATTTTCTTCATGTTTGTTTTGAGAAACAGACATAGCTTATGTATTTTTTTGTTTTTGTTTTGTGTACTCACAATAGGGGCAATGGATGCAGCACTGAGGAGGATTGAAGAATTGGAGGCAGCTGTGCGAAGGCTGTCGCTCGTGCAGCAGCCCCAGTTAAGAAGATTTTGTGTTTCCGATGAAGATTTCCGGTACTACACCAGATTCCCATCGGAGCGCATTTTCTACAATCTTTACACACTCCAGGTGGTAGAAGTGATGTAGGTTGGCGACGACAGATTTTGAGGCAGAGTGTATCCCAACAGAGGCAGCGGCGGGAAGACAGGAGCATCAGGGTGGTGGCAGGTGTCTTTGGTCTGTGGTGGTGTTGGGGGGCATTGATATGACAGTGGCGATCCGAATGGGACTGGTCCAAATTTTGAATCAACCATTTTCAGGTTTGCCATACCATCAAGCGCCTGATATATCAATGGTTGTGGCTGTACGTCTTTAAGACTTTGTCCAATTGACAAGAATCTCTTGTCTGGAAGGGATTCTAAAACACAGGACCAATAAAGCTTAAAGGAGTGTGGTGGATATCATATCAGTAACTAAGCAGATCTATTATAATGTAGTACAGGAGTAGTCTTTTGCCATTGAAAAGCATTATAATGAAAAAAGCCTGAAAATTGTAAATGGTTAATAAAGTCTGAGCTTTATTGAAGTCGTGTCCATATTGAAAATGTTTCAACTTATAATTTATTTGACCAAAAAGTATATTTTTATTCTTCCCGCATTATAACACAGGTTAATAATGCTTAATGAAAAGTCTTTGTTTTGAATGCTTTGGGAAACCATAAATGCATAATTACCTTTGTATGCCCTGTAAAGGGTTGATTTCACCCCACAGCTGGCAGATGCCTTGGGCTTTTTGACCAGAAGCTGGTCAATTGGTTCTGGGTGAATCCCCTTACAAACAAAAATGGTTTTCATATAGAGGTGGGCTTAGAGGGCTTTTTTTGTTTTAATTAAAACAAAAAAGTTAAATGTCAACACTCATTTTAAGCATGTATCGTGTAAATAAGCATCGTCCTGGAGGGCTGCAAGTAGTTGCTGGTATTTGCTCAAACTAAGCACTGACTACACCTGATAAGTATGCCCCCTTGTTATAGAAGGTGAGTTACTTGGTTTTAGTAAATATCTGCAGCCATTGCAGCCCTCCTAGACCAGGGGTGAGTGTTATATTTTCCTAGGCATGGCTTGCAGTGTGTGTTTACCTGATTGCGTGGCCTGTGCCAAGACTGAAGCTTGCTTGTACAAGCCACAGGGAGTGGGACCACCCTGGTACCCATAGTGCTGTAGTGTGCTGTCTGATAAAGCAATGCCACAATGTGGTTACATAACCCTTTACCAGCAGCATTTTACCAGTGCCATCTACAACATTAATATCATGGTGTCATAGTTGCAAGTACATATAGTTAATAGGGTTAGTAGTAGCGTGAATAGTGAATATTAGTAAGAGCTTCAGAACTGAAACTCATGGAACAAGAAAAATGTATGTGTGATAATATTGTCTTTTTAACAGTGGTAACCAACCCCAGAGATCAGCTCTCCGGTGTGTTTCTGTCAGCCAATGATCTAACCACCAAATTCTACTATAATCACCTTTTCCTGAATCAATGACACTCAACCTCTCAATCACATTCCTGGAGAGCCACAATGTCTATGGGTATTTATTACAACTGTGCACTTACACCACCTGATTTAACTAATTATGGTCCTGACTGAACCAAACTCGAGGTAATAAGTCAAATCAGGTGGTGTAGTGCATGGTTGGATCAAATACCTGGGGTGGGTGAGTCCCGTTACTCGAGAATTGTCTCCACCACTACCACCCCCTCCCTTCATGATTTCTCTGATCTGAAGGGACTAGTGATTGTCAAGGTTAGGTTTCTGCCATATTGCTTTCAACAGTCCATGATCTACAGATCAGGTGAAGGAAGGACTCACGCATGCACGCAGGAGGAGGAAATGTTTTCGAGTAACGGGACGCACCCCTGCAGTCACTGCAGCCCTCGTGATTGAGAACCACTGACCTAACTTGTACTTGGTAGGCCACATCTCAAAACGTCATATGTGAAAATGGATGTACACACACACCTTTGAAGAACATATGAACTTTAAGCAAAGAATAGTGAGAGTAGCAAGTTTATTAAACATTCATAAGACAGATTACATAAACAATATAAAAAGTCATCAGCAGTATGGTCTTTATACCAATAAATTCAATTTGATCAAATAACCATTTATTGTAGTGCATTTGATTGATTTCATACCCGTCAATTGAATTTCAGTTTTAAGACTCAATTTGGGTGTGGTACATTATCTGATTAAGCCGGGGATACACAACACGATTTTACCCCGTCTTAGCAGTCATAGTGAAATCCTTAGATCTTTGACACGCCGTGATTTGGCACAGACTAGCCAATGGGTGGCCGTTGATAAAAACAAGCATGCGTTTCTCAGACCAAAACAATGAAGCTTCTTGGATTGTTGTACAGCATCAAATTCCTGGAAACAAATTGTGTAGTTTGACCACCCACACTGACTCAAAGATTTAGATAGTGAAATGTATTGTGAGCAGTTCCCCGATGTAAAGATTTTCAGAGTCGTGTAGTGTATCGCCGGCTTAAGACGGGGTAAAATACTGTAGTGTATGCTCTGCTTAAATTGCTAGAATACAATGGCTATTGGACCCCTACTGCTATGATTAACAACTCCGGAACTGATTTAAGTACCCTTCACAAATCGAGATGACTTTACAGCTTTTTAAAATATTTACATAGTCAATATGTTTTAAATGCAGTAATATATATGAACATAATAGCTACTGCAGATACAGTTGTCTCGGTTCGTGGGATACCCTGACGGCATTACTACACCTCGAGTTTGTGTGGCTCCTCGCTTTTTTTCAGAGATCTGTAGCACCGAGCTCGCACTCACTTGACTGTCTACTATGTTGGATACTGCGCCCAAGAGAACATGAAAGATGTTTTTTTGGGTATCAAATGGGACAAATATTATGGAAATTATCTAGCTAGATATATATTAGCTACAGTCTATATTACATATTAGTGTAGGCAACAACAGGATGTAAATATGCAAACTCAATGGCTGCACGATAGTATAGGCTATCGATAGATTACTAGTAGGCCACCATCTACATGTAAAATATGGACCGAATTCGAAAGTGAACAATGGCAACACTTTCATTAACATCCTCAAGATATCATAAATACATATATAGGCTAAATATATAGTTAACGGGCTAGTAAAAAAGCTAGCAAGCAAATGCTAGCTAGCAAGTGGCTAACGTTAGCTAGCTAGCTACTTGGTATTTTACCTTCGTAATTAAAGATAAATTCTTCATGAAAAAACTTGTATCCCTTATCCATTTTTGAATGTTTTGTCTTTGTGTGTCTTTCTATTAATGTACCAACGTCTGAAAGACGGAGTTTTGGTAGATTTGCTAAAAATCTGCTAAAGATTATTGTTTCACCCAATTCTTCCACACAGTTAGCCATTGCTACCGCCACTGGCAGGAAACCGGGATACAACGACATTGCGTCACTTCCTTTTTCAAAATGGCGGTGAGAGATAGGCTTATTGCAGAGTAAAAACTGTAGTTATAGGCCTAGTATAATTCAGAAACGCATTGCAGTCTTCTGAAAGTGCAGATCTGCTTGACAGCTGCATCAATAACCTATTAGCAAGCTATCCTATTATCTGGCATAGCCAATCAACAACCTGGACTGACTCGTTCTTTCCCTCCCTCGCCTCTTTCCCAGTGAGTGCCACAAGCTGTGAGAAACTTTGTTTATAACAGCATGGCTGCCTGAGAAATTCACAGATTGCGTTGTTTTTGGGACCGACCGACAGTGACGTCGTAACTGCTGATCGCAGCTAAAAACAATGTCGTTGGCAAAAGGGGATTGAAGCGCTTGCGCACATAGCCTGCTTATGGTAAGCCGAACAGATCAAAAGCCGACACAAATTAGACACCACCAGAGATTTTCTTATAGAGCTCCGTAGTCCCGCCCCCTCCTATCCCTGGCTGTTCCCAGAAGAAGCCATTACAGTCTTTCACTCTTTATGATGATATTATGGCATTGTATGGACCAAACTTTGACATATATGTATTTTTGGTGAAGCAAACCGACAATTTCTTTTTTACCTGTGAAAATCGAACCCCTGCTTTAGCTGTTGAGCTAGGCCATTTTTGGGTTGTTTAACACTGACCACGTCAACTGACCAGCTGTAGGCAGAAAAGAGCTGGTGGCCATTTATAAGACCATTATATACTCACCACTGTGTTTAAATCAAATTTGAATTATGTAATTAACGTTTGAGAAACAACTACTATACCCAGAATCCCCGGTCGTACATCGCCGGCTCCCGCTTTTGCTAGCTAGCGCAGTAGCTACTGGGTGGCCGCTCTGCTAGCGAAAATGGCTAACACTCGGTCTGCTCTTGTAACTTATTAAAGGTAGTAGCTACTGGCCAAAGAAGTAGTTACCGGCCGCTCTGCTAGTGAAAATGGCTATCACTTTGTCTTATTATGGAAGTGAATCACCAAGGGCGAGAATCACTATCAGTCTGGCCATGTCGAAAGTGTCAGCTTTAACTTCAGCAGTGGTGGTGAGCAAGTGAGTAGACCGGATGTTGTAGTCGTCTCAGTTGTTTTTTTGAAAACATGTTTGTTGTTTATTTGTTGGACATAATTTCAAATTACCAATTTTATAAATTATTTTAAAATGTGACAACCCCTCTCTTGGGTGTTTTGAACGTGTAGCTGCCTGAATATAGAAAAAAAATAATTTCAGTCCATTGACTCCCATTGTATTTTTGAAAACATGTTTGTTGTTTATTTTTGGACATAATTTCAAATTACTAATTTTATAAATTATTTTAAAATGTGACAAACCCTCTCTTGGGTGTTTTGAACGTGTAGCTGCTTGAATATAGAAAAAAAAGTCCATTGACTCCCATTGTATTTTTTCCGAAAAGTGGCACTAGACATTCGTCACCAAAGTGGGCGGGACTACAGAGCTCTATATAGGGGGAGATGGGAGGCTCCGCGTCTTTTGCATTAGTGATGGGCATTCCGGCTCTTTTCAGTGAGTCAGATCATTTGGCTCAGCTCACCAATAAGAGCCGGCTCTTTCGGCTCCCAAACGGCTCTTCATTCAGTAGCATTTCCGGTTTTTCAAAATCGGCCAAAGTTAGCGATATTTTGACCTATGATTGGTGTTTGTGCACATCTATCACTTAAATTGTTCAAAGGAATCTTACTCTACCTTCTAATTACCAAAACAACATTATTTTGCATTTTGTTTGTTATGAAAACTATTTAAATAAATGCAAAAACAGTAAGACGCTATTACACATGTGCATTGAAAGTAGGGCATTTTTACATCTTGAAATAAATAGCACAATAAACACAGTACGTAGTTGAACATTCATAAAATAGAACATAATATTGCGTCATAACAAAGAAAAATAAATAAATGCATAAAAAAATAAATGAGCAAAACTGCAGCATCAGAACAATTAAACTTGTTTTTAAATTATTATTAATGTTATTTTCTTATAGTGGTTTTATTCATTTTTGGCCTAAAAATTATTCTCTGTGATTACAGTTCCACTTGTCTTGTGTTCATTTACAAAACAAATCGGCTCTTCAGATATGCGAGCCGGCTCCCAACGTTCACCTAAAAGAGCCGACTCGTTCGCGAACGACACACCACTATTTTGCATTGTGAAAAGCGTAACGGCTAGCTTGGATCACGTGCACCGTTGCTAGCCAATTGTTTCGAAGTATTGACATCAGTGAGACTCTTCAGAGTTTTTCGACAGTTATCAATGGCATTTGGCAATATGGTATTGCACGCACCCATTAATATTTTGAAAGACAGAAAAACGACCATTTATGATATTACCACTCCATGGACCTATAAAGAGTGACTTGCTTACTTATCACCACTGTTACACTGAAATATCGGTGTTTACCAAAGACACATGGCCACACTTTAATTGCATTAGGAAGGGAAACCATTTTTACAGGTGATACCTAGCTAGCCTGTATAACGTGGACCTACTGCAAATCATCGGAAGGAAATTAAAAAAAGAATTTAAAAAAGTCTCAACCTATTATTACAATTTAACGTTACCGCTGCACATAGATGTGGCATGGCGATGTGATCTATACACTGATGTGTTGGTAGAATGTTTGTGGAATACAATTCCAAGAGTAGAAAAAAGAACGCAAATATGGATGTTTAGCTATGTAACTAATTAGCTAGCTAGCTATGGTATCAGTGACCATTAAACATCCTTTCAAAAACGGACTCGCTAACAAACAGACACACAACCTAACACCGATTTATTTTTTATTATTAAACAATGGTATACAGGCATGGAGCAATCGATTTCAGATACTTATCCCACAGTTTGGCCGCTAGCTCCGAGACACTGGGCCTGTAGTGTCGTAAATGAATTCTAACTGCTGCAACATTCCCTACTGTCCCTCATCTCACAAAACAGTATTTTTTTCATAATAGACACAACATGGCTCGCTCCAAAATGAATATGTGATGACAAACATGTTGAAGATGAGCAACAAGGCAGTCAATTTATTATGCTATGAACAGTGTCCACAAAATAGAAGCTTTTTCAGGGTGCTAAGGGATCTTCTCCATTGACTTCCACTCAAAAAATACAGCCCGAAACAGACCAATGATTGTTGTCTTCCTCTGGGGGAGGGTCTCTGACACCACATATCCAGTTGGACAGCACACGCTGCCCAGTTGGATAGTTCATAGATACCCAATTTGATGTCGCTGATTGGACAGGAGTTCACTAATCTCTCACATGAAATTTACGTAAAACCGAAGTTTGTTTGCAGGGTCATTTGAATCATAACGATAATCAAAGTTTTTCATTGTTTGTTATTTAAATTTTCAAACTGTAGCCTAATTCCATAGACATAGAACGATATTTGGAAGAACTTCGATGTTTAGTTTAGGAATATGGGAAACAGCCATTGAACATGAGACTGATCTGAATGCAGACATGAAAGAGCAAACACTATTGTTTTAAATAAAATGAAATAGGCCTACTTAGTTCAAAGCGATGTTTTCGGGTATTTTAAAAACAAATTTGGAATATATTTTAGTTGGAATACAACAGCATGAATGAAACAACAAAAAATATAGGCTAAATATGCAATTTATTTAAAATTTATTTAATCCCTGTTATTTCATATATTTTGCTAGCTTTCACGTTGCTCTTGTGTTCTCTAGCCTGTGTTGTCCAAGCCTGAAATGGGTAGCCTAGGCTACTCACTGTCAACCCACAGCTATACAGTTTGCCCGTATAAAATACGGGTTTCCACCTTTTCGAAGGTATGCAGGCGTCAGTGGCGGCTGCTGACCAGAATTTTTGGTGAAGCAAACCGACAATTTATTTTTTACCTGTGAAAATCGAACCCCTGCTTTAGCTGTTGAGCTAGGCCATTTTTGGGTTGTTTAACACTGACCACGTCAACTGACCAGCTGTAGGCAGAAAAGAGCTGGTGGCCATTTAAAACAGGTTTATATTTCTCATCACTATGGCTGTACCATTTAAATTGAGCTGACTTCTCTCAAATGAATAACACCAGATAGAATACAATGACAAGTAGCTATGAACACACTCATTTATTAGTAGCCAAATTATTTAATCACCTATGCATACTCAAATCCACCTGCACCGTAGCTGAAATAGCTTTGTTCAGATCATTTTGAATCGTCTAATGCCCTATTCACTGGAGTAGTATTACCTGGGGACCTCGTGTGATTTGTGGAGTTAGCCTGTGATCTTAATCCCGAGCGAATCTGCATTTCCGTAATTTGTAAAGTCAAAATTCCCCACCATAAATTACCTACCATATTTCGCACAAAACAGGTCATCTGATAATATTAGTCCTGTGTGAATGGGCATCTCAGTAATTTGGGATGATATATTTTTTTTCCCAGCAAGGATTCCTTGTTTTTTCCCCGCTTTTTTCTTAATCTTTTCGAGTTGACATTTATGGAGGCTGCGGTGGAAATTATTATTGCTAATTCTGACATTTTGAGTGCGATTCTTACACCAAAATAATTTAAATGTTACTGCCGAATTTAGGAATTCTAGCCTATTCGACTCTGTAGCCAGCTTCAACACACCAATTTGCATACGTTGTGCAAATGTGCAGAAAAACCGAGAATATGGAAGTAGCCTATATAAATGTTACGTTTCATTCGTACCCGTTGATAATCCCTGGGATTTCATAATTAAATTTGAGTGAAATACTGACTGCACTGCTTCACGGGTGGGCTAAAAAACACGTCATAATCCACAATTATCCAATCACGTTTTATGAAGTCCCCCATTGATTTCCAATGGTCTAGTGAAGCAGTCAGACACTGTGCCTCACTGAAGTTCCTTTTAAAAGTCAAAGGGTGGCGCTGTTTTTCACAATACAAGCACAGAACTATATAAGAAGATACAACACATATTTTTGAATCTAGGCACTTTTTTTTTTTAGCTTCGCAAGGGAAAGTCGAAAGTCGGTGATGATTCAATATTAAAGAAAGCCTATGTTGTGTGTGTGATTGTGTGTTCTTTTTCACCCCTTTTTTTTGGAGAAGCACTGCTTCACCTTTTGTCTTAGAGAAACCTCCTCTGGCAGGCGTATAAGGTTATGATACGGGAAATATAGTCTATATAGGTTTTTTGTTTTCAAACATTTTCCAACATAATTCATTCATAATTCATGGTGGTATACTGATCTTGCAGTGTTATAGGCATGCAAAAATGTCACCGGTCAAGGCAAACATAATTTTTCTGATTGGCTACCGCTCACCAGCTCTTCTCATATTGCGCACATTTGATCAGTTGGGTAAATAAACAAGCCCAGGCAACTTTTTTCATATTGTGCACATTTGACCGGTTGGGCATATAAACAAACCCAAACCATGCCATGTGTAGAAGAGTGACAGTAGCTAACTGAGTGAGTGACTCCCGTTTGTTGGTCATGTGAATACCTAGGCAGTAAATTATGGTATACTGATCTGCAGTGTCTGATACTCAATCAGAAATTGTTGATCAACTTTCATGTCTGTTACCTAACAACCTACGCAACTTTTTTCATATCGAGCTCAGCTGATCGGTTGGGTAAATAAACAAACCGACGTTAGTTTGTTAATGTTCTAGCAGAGATGTCCAAAAAGCGTTGCGAGTCCGAAGCTATCCTAAAAATGGTGCAAAAACTACAAGCTTTCAATTTCAAGCCTGACGAATTAGAAGTGTGATGGGTGCTAATAAGTGTTTTGTGTAAGGGGGAGTGTAAGGTTCGGAGAACCAAACACAACCGATAAGGATTTCTAAAAGCGTATCTAGAAATATACGCCACAAACGCTGAAGTAGTCGCACCAGTACGGAGATAACACAGGATCGGGAGCAAAACTTCCCTAGCACAAGGCAAAACAAAGCAACCTCAAAAACTGAGGCGATCTCGATAAACAGCGAGAATGACTAACAAAAGAACCTCACACACTAAATAATTAAGCGTAACAAGAGGTGGGGAAACAAAGCAAAACTGAATAAAATGAGTGAAGGAAAAGAACAGAAAATAAAACCTGTTATCCAGAGCTCTTGTGGTGAAAGAGTTGAACACAAAAGATAACAGGTTACAAGAATAAAGGATAAAGAGAAAGATTGGAAATAAAAGAGAAAAACAGACTTGCTGCGTTTCTTATTCATACCAGAAATGCAGCAACCTAATTTCTTATACCTTACCGACTTCATTGTCAACATAGCAAAGACAATATCGAAGTGAGGAAATGCGGAAGTCCTGAGGCATTTATGAAACGCAAAACAGGTGCAGGGAATAATTGCTGGGCAAGATACAAACACCGAAATGGAGGCGGTAAAAATCCGCCAAAAAGGAAACCAAAAACTAGAACCGCAGAGAACAATGGAGACTGCCAATAACCATTACATTTTGTCACTGAACCGCAACATTGCTTGGGTCCGCCATAAGCCTTTTCACAATTAAATTCCACTTATGGACATTTCCCTCTTTCTCCAAAAGTAAGCCAGCTAGCTACTGTTAGTGAACGTTATCTTTTTAATTCCAACGGCTAACAACAATGAAGTTACGACATAGGGTTATCCTAAAGTTAGGACACTTTATTCTGATTGGCTACCACTCACCAAAGCTCACTTCGGCACTGAACACACATCATGGACTACAGTGTGGACAGACGAGCTTGATTTGTCTTTAACACAACCAGTAAAATGATTACCAAGTAGCCTATGCATAATCCCAGTCGGTCAAGGTGGACTGGTAGGGTTCTCGCAAACAGAACTTTTGGTTCAGATATTAACGATTGCCTTGTAATAACGTTAGTGTATTTGGCTAAGCTGGATGTTAGTTATGTTAACTTTATTAGCTTTCCTCGTATCTTTGTAGCTATCATAAACAAACCTTAGCAGTAGACAGCTAAAGACAGTGAAAGCCAGTAGTGTAGCTGATTGCACCTCTCCTGTAACTCCCTTTACTGTGGCAGAGTAGAGCAAAGCTGAAGAATGAAAAGAGAGATGAATGGCACCGTGTGTAAGGGGGGTCGGGTTCGGAGGACCAGACGCGACTGAGAGGGGATCAAAAAAGATATCCACGAAACGTGGACATTCACTAGAGGTAATAGAGAAAAGAAACGGGAGAATAAAAAAGTACAACAGGAGCACCCTCTCGCAGCTCTGAGAGGAAGCGTCCGTAGAGATGAGGAGGAGGCTGCCAAACCATGACACCGTGCTGTACCCCGCTTTATAGTAAAGGGGTTGCATCCTTTCAATATAGTTGAATCTCCAAAATGGATGTCCTGACAGTTTTGGAATTGCACTTTATTTTCTTCTGTTCCTAAAAATGTTCGTACTCCCAGCACTTGATGTCACTGAGGAAGTTATTGAGATGGGCAAAGCAATTTGGGGTCATGTTTTAAGGGCAAGTACAGTGCATCCGGAAAGTATTCACAGCGCTTCACTTTTTCCACATTTTGTTCTGTTACAGCCTTATTCCAAAATTGATTAAATTCATTTTTTCCCTCAAAATTCTACACACAACACCCCATAATGACAATGTGAAAAAAGTTTTTTTGAGATTTTTGCAAATTTATTAAAAATAAAAAACTAAAATTTCTCATTTACATAAGTATTCATAGCCTTTGCTTTAACGTATTTTTAAAGTATCATATTTCATATTTGGTCGCATATCCTTTACATGCTGTTACTTCCTGAAGTCTGTGACCATCAACATCAAAAAAACTGTCGATATCTTATTTTCAGGTACTGTTACAAGCGATACTATAACCTCTCTGCATTTGAATGGATCTCTATGGAAATTGGGGGGTGAGACTAGATTATAAGATATCGACAGTTTTTTTGATGTTGATGGTCACAGACTTCAGGAAGTAACAGCATGTAAAGGATATGCGACCAAATATGAAATATGATACTTTAAAAATACGTTAAAGCAAAGGCTATGAATACTTATGTAAATGAGAAATTTTATTTTTTTATTTTTAATAAATTTGCAAAAATCTCAAAAACACTTTTTTCACATTGTCATTATGGGGTGTTGTGTGTAGAATTTTGAGGGAAAAAATGAATTTAATCAATTTTGGAATAAGGCTGTAACAGAACAAAATGTGGAAAAAGTGAAGCGCTGTGAATACTTTCCGGATGCACTGTATATGTGCATAGCAGTGGAAAGAACAGTATGCTTACAAATAATATGATCATATTGACCCCTGTGGGACCCCAAATGTAATATCTGCTATGGATGAGTATGCAACTGAGACTATTCTATTTGATAAATAGGATGTAGGATTTAAGCCAACTCAACCGTAAGCCTGATACATTCATGGGAACATGCAGTCTCAAGTGCCTTATTGCTTTTATAAAAGTGATATTATACAGATTAAAAAAGACACCAATGTTCAATACATGCTATCATTTAGTCACATGCCTAATCATGTTTTTTTTTTTTTTTTATAGCCCTAATCAGAATACTTTTTCACAATAACAAAAATCATATGATTTTTACAATTACAAGTAGTAACAGAATAGATATATAATCAGATGATGAGACAAAAAAACAACAACAAAACAAAAAAAAGACTATCTATAGGTACCGGTATATCTATTTTGCATATTCAATATTTCTGTTAAATTTGCCTAATCACATGTACAATGAGAAAGACACAAAGCAGTGACAGTTTTTATTGTATTCACACCACGTCATTTTGGATAGATTTTTGTATCACTACTGGTGTAAAATAAAAACTTAATGGAAAGGATTAGAGTATTGCTTTACTATGATCATGACAAATTGAATTAAAATGTAACTTTTTTTATTAATCTTCTCAATTTATGGTAGGCCTGAATATTATATTATATTCATAAACGTAAAACGTGATCTCCACACTATTTCCCCTACAGACAGAGGATGCCTGCTCTGCTGATCTCCACACTATTTCAAGTATATATATATTTACAAGTATATTTTTGTGAAAGTGCTCTAAAGAATATCCGTCATACTGGCTTGAGGTGTAGTCAGAAAATATAAATGTTCAATGAGGGTGTTTGTACAGGCATGTATGATGTGTGTGATAGAGAGATGAAATAGCATACACATTTCAGGATCAAAGACAGAAATGTATGTTTTTCAGCTGTGATCTCTCTACCAAAAATTCAATAAACAAGGTTTATTGTATACACAATGATTCTCAACACACATATATTGTAAGATAGGCCCGATCTATTTCTGAATATATTACATTTTAACAGGCTTTTGACACAATTTCAAAGGTGTATGTTCCTCTGATACATTATGCTCCAGGTATTATGAAATAGTAACTTTAATATTTGTTGTAGGAGGAAACCATTCATGACTCACTCAATTTAATTTTTAACTTGAATAAATTGACTCGATATGCAGTAGTGTTGCAGTTTTCCTTTATTTGCAGGATACATATTGATTAATGTAATGTTAAATGCTAAACTGTAATTTAACTAATGTGCTGCTTTGTTCCCTTCGACAAAGGATCCAACATTTGAAAAAAGCCCAGGGAGGTAGGGTGGGGGGAGGGGTACTTTGAAAAGGTCAAAGGAAGGTAAAATCTTTTTACACAGACAAAAGGTCTTGATTATTTTTTCTTCTGTTCCGTTGTGTCTTCCTTCCCATGTCATTTCAAATTACAAAGGGGAACAGATATTCTTTTGGTTGTGTTTGGAAAAATTGGAAGCTCACACTTTGATATCTGTCAGAGGCCACCTAAGCTGCTGACCGCTCGTGCAGGGATCAAACGAGGGTTGGGAGGAGACAATCGAGAGGCTCAGACGGCTGTGGCCAGCCCCACCATGTTATTTCCGCGGTCGAAGATGGCGTAGTACTCCCTGATGAAGACGTCTCCCAGGATCCACAGATCTCCCTGGGCTGAGGGCAGAGCCATAGGCTGGAACCCACTGGAGCATTGTCCGTTCAGCTGGAAGGCATGGGAAAACATTGGCAAAATTAATTTTGGAATGCCCTATTTTTGTGTGTTTGTGTGTGCTGAATCCTCATCACTGTTACCCTTTCTGTCAATTACTATGTGGTCATGCTCATGATTTCCTCCTTCTCCACTTAAGCTATGTGGTGTTCTAATAATAGCTGTTACTCTATGCATTGGTGGTGGTTATGGTGAATTCCCCTCTTCACTAACATACTTATCATAAAAAATTTACTAAAACTGTAGCATGAATGCAATCTGTTATTGTTATTATTATTATTATTATTATTATTATTATTATGCACACATATTCCTCCAAAGAATGTGATATCATACTGTTTACATTTTTTCACGCTGGAGCACACCAACAAAGCTCACACAGACATTGAGTCAGAGGAATAAACTTCATATGTAGCAGAGGGGGTCACGAGTGAGCAGTGACACCAGGATGTCCAATTGACTGAAATCCCTCTGTCCCTGGGTGATGCTAAGGGCAATTATGCACTGCCCTGTGAAGCTGCCAACCACAGTCAGCACTGGCACAGTCCAGATTCAATAACTTGTGGAGCACATCCACATGCTGGAACAGTGTCTTGACATGAATAGCCAGCCAGTAGCTGAATAAATGCATTTTTGGAGATAGGGCTGCAATAATATTGTAATCACAAGACAAGATAAATCATATTTTCAACATAAATAAATTGCACTTGTGTTTCCCATGACTCATCTTAGTATTACAAGCAAAATGTAACAAACATTTATAACGTGACAGGTTCAAATTGAGCTCCTTAATTTAATTATACGCTCATTCAAATCGAGAGGAAAACTGAAGCCAAAACTGGGTGTGGAAGGGAATCAGTGTCCATACCTGTCTGACGTAGGCATTGGGTGCTAGTATGTACTGCAGGCCGTTGATGGTGAAAGTAACGTCTGGCATGGAGCCCATGTTCTGGCAGTTAATGGTATACTGAGAAGAACAGAGGAACAGAGAGGTGAACATCGAACTCCTCACCAATCAAATGACAAGGCTTTGACCTGATTGCGGGTGCACAATGAGGGCCAATCTGTTTTGGGATTTCATGCCAACATGTCTTAACTATTTCATTAGCTCAATCATTGATCTGGCATTTTTGTCCTTAGTGATTTTTTTTTTACTGTGGTTTGTTATAGGAGAGAACCAGCAATTGTATATACATGTCATGGTTTTTAACCCTGTTTCTCCATGCGGTCGTTTTTTTACTTAGTGGCCACGCGAGGGCGCTGCCCTTTTAGTAGATGCTTGCTCCGCCCTGCTGGGCTTCTGTTAGCATTTACACCTGTGCGTGGTCACTGAGAGCTACTTAAGCCTTCCGTTTCCTTCTATCGGGGCTTCGACATTAATTGTTCATTGTTTGTTTATTGTTTTGTACTGTGGTGTATTGTTGGCTGTGAGTTCTCGTACCATTTTGGCTACTCGCCTATTTTTAACGTCTCTTTGTTGAGGCAGGGCTTATTTCTTGCTGGCTTGGTAGTTAATTATCTCGTAGAAGTTTGGGACCGTAAATCTCTGCTCTATTTCGCCTTTTTGTGCTTTTTCTCCGTATATGGAGATTTGGGCGATTCTGTTCGGAACTGTAGTTCTGTTCGCCCTTCGGTGCAATTCCTCTCTTAGGGAGACCGGGCGATGTTTTGGACATGTTTGCGTTTGACTGCGAGCCCCAATCTAAGCCGTGGAACGTTAATTATCTGTTCCTGTTCGCCTCGTTGCATTTCTCCTTTCTGAGAGGCTTGGGCGTGGCTTTCTATTTTAAGCTTGGTCATTTTGCTGGTAAGGCTATGGGACTGCGGTTCTCCGTCGGCTCGCCTGTAAAATGTCTCTCCCCCCTGGGAGATCGGGCGTTTACATCTTTTATGTTCTGCATGTGACTGTTGGCTTACGCCTCCTCTGAAACAATCGTATCATTTTGCAGTGTTTATTTGTGCCTTTGCGCTACTCGCCCGTTCTTGTTTTGTCTCGTTACCGAGACGGGGCGCGTATTGTTTCTGGCTGTTCAGAATCCTGTCCTTGCGCTCTACTTGGCGTGTGACAGTGAGCTGGTTAGTAGCGTCTGTAGTGGTGTTCGTTGTTCGTTGTCTTGTCTCCTCCCTTATCTGCGGGGTATCCCGCCTTAGTGGCCTTAGGGCTTAAGGATTCCCCTTGCTGCGTTTGGCTCCTCCCACCTCACACGTCACGCCCCATTACAATACAGCTGTTTTAGCCTAACTGGTTGGAACAAAAACCAGAATCCACACCAGCTCTTCATGAATGCACAGCCTTGGACTGCAGCGTTTATACTGCAGCGTTTATACCCTATACCTCTACCTGGTGATAGTAATATGAGTAAATAACTGGTGGTTAATTTCTAGTAGTAGGAATATGAACAAAAACCTGGTGGTGAATAATCATCTGGTGTTAATACTAAAAATAAATACCTGGTTGGCTCCAATCTGCTGCTGGATGACAGTGATTTCAGAGGGAGGTCCAGCGATCAGCGAAGTTCCAGAATCCACAATGCCATGACAACCCTGAGCACAGGCCACCACCTGACCATTAATCATCACGCTAGAGGACGACAACACAGGGAAACACAGTCAACTCACAAAGCCCTGTAACGATGCACAGCTAAAGAGTTGTCGCATGATCCTATCATATCCCTTTCACACACAAAACCCGGGATTGACACAGGATATTGAACACAAGTTCAAGTACCGGTAATTACCGGGTCCTCGCTGTTCACACAAGACCCGGGTCCACAAATTTACTTCTGTTTATACAGTTAGGGTTCCTGCTAATACAGTTAGGGGTCGATTTACACACCGAAGCTGAACCGTGTCCGACCCATGTAAATCCCGGGTCGTGAGCAGGGTCATAGACTCGGGTCGGATAACACGGATTGACCCATTGACACAAAGGCAAACACAGGTTTTACCCAGGTCGTTGCTTCGGTGTGAAAGAGGTGTCTGATGCATTCTCTGATGTTTCTCTAAAACAGGAGCCCTGATCTAAAATCAACTGTTCAAGAGGGCTATAATTGTGGTTCCCAAATTGGGGGACCACTGCATATGCTGCAATCCCAGAATTTCACAGATGTTAGTATTTTGTAATTAGGTGCTTTTCATGTTTAGACAGATCATTTACCCTCTTAAGTAACATTATGTCAGAAATATCTATAAATTCCATGAAGAATAAAAGTCCCACTTTCACATTGTGCTTATTGTGCTATATTGTAAACAATTACATAAAAAGAGGTAAGATAATTTTTTAATTGGTCAAATTAAAGAATGAGATTAATCTATATGCTCCTAATTAGCTTGTTGAACACATGTTCTTTCTTTGGTTTCCCTTAAATGCTGACTCCTTCTGTCATTAGCTTTGTCTTTGAATTCTTCATTATCTACCAAATGGTTAGTTTCAGTAGCCATGTGTCAACACCTCACCTGAGCCTTCATTTTGATCAGTTAAAATATTTTATTACTACTTTTTATGTAATTGTCTCCAATATAGCACAATTTGAATATGTAACATTTATTATTCATGGCATGCATAGCTATTTATGACATAATGTGGCTTACATATAATCCCTCTGAACATGAAAAGCACCTAAATAAGAAAAATTAATTGATTGCTAAAATTCTGGGATTGTAATTGTGGTTGGAACGAAAACAAGCATACACCGTGTTCCCCCATGACTGAGTTTGGGAACCTCTGAGCTATAAGACAACCGGTACATTAATTAAATCTATTAATAATCTTTAAATGACAAACACAGGTTTAATTTTTTATTACAGGATAATGGATTCATTAGAATAAATATATCTATCTAGAGTGTTTCATGGAAATTGTACTCACTGTATTCACTAATGTTTTTGAAGTGTGTCAAAATGATCTTGACCCTCCTAGCTGGTAATTAAAATATATTTTTGATCATACAGATGTGAAAAACTTTTGTCTTGTTTCACCTGTAAAAGGTGCTGGAAATTAATGGTAAAATTTATTTTGTCAATTGTTTGTGTACTCAATTTGTATAAATATTGAAGATGTACAGTGCCGTGAAAAGGCTTTTGCCCCCTTCCTGATTTCCTCTATTGTTGCATATTTCTCTCACTGGATGTTTTCAGATCTTTAGACAAAATATAATATTCATTTTAAGGAACCTAAGTGAACAAATGACACATTTGTTTTTTACTTATTTCATTTCTTTAATGAACAAAAAATCCCAACACCCATTTCCGTTGTGTGCCCCCTTACACTTAACTGCAGCCAATGTAAAATAAAGTAATCATGTTTAATATTTGGAAATGGGTGTTGGGATTTTTTGTTCATTAAATAAATGAAATAAATAAAAAACAAATGTGCCATTTGTTCACTCAGGTTCCCTAAAATCAATATTATATTTTGTCTTAAGATCTGAAAACATCCAGTGCGAGAACAATAAAAAAGGAAATCAGGAAGGGGCAAAAACCTTTTCACGGCACTGTATAAAGAATGGGACTTACTTTTCAATTGCAATCTGCCAGTAGCTCTGGGTGGTGACAGGGACCCAATTGATCTGTCCAGTGAAATAAGCGGGGTCATATCCACCGAATATCACAGCACTACCTGAAGCATGATTGCTGTGTACAAAGACAACACACAATTATTTAATTTTGGTAAACACGGGGGCACAGTTTAACCAAGGAAAGAGAGGGAACACGGAAAGGCTTCCCAAACTGTGAAGTGGTGGGTCAAAAGAGGGATTGCAACTGGTCCCCAAATAAACATTGCAAAAAAATTCTAACATTTTCTGAACAGAATAGTCTTCAGCAACAATTTGTATTTTTTACTCTTAACACATCCCCTGAATAAAACATGGACAATGAATATAATTCAGTTATGACAATATTGCTCAATTAAGTTAGACCTGATTATGTTTTTGTTTGTATAATGTGTATACAATCATTTCCCACTTCTTGATGTCTGAGATTAATTTTAAAAAAACTAAATCAGGAAGTCCCAAAACTATATCCCCCATAATGAACCCACCGCTACAGGTTCATCCTTTAAGACTCTGGAGGACACAGATGTACAGATGTACTCAAACCCACCGGCGTGCAACCACCTGCCCACTGGACCCCATCCCTTCAGCAGTCCTCCAGTCTATCCGGTGAGGTCTTTCCAACACCTGCTTAACCTGTGGCTATGTTCCTGCTGTTTTCAAAACTGCCCATGTTACCCAACTCCTTAATAAACCTAGATTGGACCCCTCTGATGTCAGAAAGTGTCATCCTGTGTCTCTCCTGCCCTTCCTGTACGAAGCTCTTGAACAAGCTTCCCTCAACCAACTGTCTGTTTTTCTCCCCCAGAACAACCTGCTCGACCCTCATCAGTCCGGCTTCAGAACCGGGCACTCTACTGAAACTCCCTTCTCGCAAGCCTACCAGCCTGCGCCATTCTGCCCCTACAACTGGTCCAGAACGCGGCTGCTCGGCTTGTGTTCAACCTCCCGAAGTTCTCACAAGTCACCCCCCTGCTGAGGTCACTCCACTCGCTGCTGTTCGTGGCCAGGATCATGTCCAAAGTTCTGACCCTGGCCTACACTGCAGCCAAAAGGTCAGGCCCCTCCTACCTACAGGAGTGACTTAACCAAGCACTATGCTCCTGCTCGACCAATTCGCTCTGCTGCTGCAGGGAGACTTGCACTTCCCTCCCTCCGTGTTAACAGCTCTCGCTCGTCCTGACTGCGGAACTTTTCCACCCTAGCTCCCCAGGGTTGGAATGAACTCCCCACTCCGCTGCGCTCAGCTGAAACACTGTCTCTTTTCCATCCTGGTCTGAAAAGACTCCACCTTGACTAAACTACCTATATAGGGCCAATTCTATATGGCCATGTTTTTTTTTTTTTTCTATTTAACTTTATAATTAAGAAAGTATAGCTGACCATGTTCTATGTTCATTACTAGGGATGGCTCCTACGTTGTGAGAAAGTTGTGCTTTGTCGGATCTGCTTTGTAGTTGCGTCAATGACCTTCAATATGCACTTATTGTACGTCGCTTTGGATAAAAGCATCTGCCAAATAATTGTATTGTAATTGTAAAAAAAACTTACTGTATATTATATACTTTCCATTTATCATTCACTCCACACAACATAAACGCTGCACTTTAATGGACGCAGGGCACAAAAAGTTTTGGAATCACTGGATAATAGAAAGCTCTGGAAATAATCTGCCTTATATGAACCAATCAAAATAAATAGTTTACTACAGTAGAACAGTTATTGGTTCACATCAGTGAGCATATAATAGCTCCACCCATTTTGAGCTTCACTGGGCCTCACTCTCCCAGTGGTGTGTGTGTCTTGTCCTGGGTTTACCGGGTAAGGTAGATGGAGAAAATGTCCTGGGACACCAGACCCTGTTTCATCATGTTGTCAAAGACGGGGGTGGAGCTGGAGGCAGAAATGTCAGGGTAAGCCAGGCCCATGATGCCATCGAAGGGACTGTAGTACAGGAAAGACCCCGGCTCCGTCTGACTCAGGCCAAACATCTGGTTAGTGTCAACGATGCCTCCGACCTGCAGACACAGAAATCACAATGGTTAGGCACATTTGCGGATATTTATGGATTTCCCATGAATGTGATGGTGCCCTTATCACATTGTAAAGTGACTCGTCTTACATTAACTGTGTCATAACCCAGGAAACCAGTCATGCTCCCAGTTCCATATTGGATGGCCACATGGATGTTCAGGTTCCGGAAGGAAGAGGACAGGCCAGGGTTGAATTTATGATGGTTAGCTGAAGAGAGAATTCATAAAAACTGGTTTGTGTTTTTCACCTTCATTTCTGAAGAACACACCAAAACAGTGTGGAGTGCAGACACTGTGTAAATAGAAAGCGCATACAACATTAATTACTCCTGAAGAACAAAAATTATAACTGTTAATGAAATGCAAAATAATTGATAACTGTGAAATTAATTGGAGAGTAGCATATTTGAGTTCAAGATATTTCCATGACTGTATAGTTTGAAAGAACCTTATTTGTCATGCTAAAACTTACCAGTACAAATCATTGGCTTCTGCAAAAAACAACTCAAAATATAACTCACTGTTTCAGTTATTCTGGAGCTGGGAATTCAGACTCAGTGTCTGCTGGGATGTTGTGTTTCAGTGCATAGGTGCTTAACTTATCTCACTGATTGGCTAAACAGACCAAACGTCTCGTTTCCGAGACTTAAATTGGCTGCTGATTAAAAAGAACCCCAAAAGGCCTTGCAGACACAACAGCCCCCCAGGACTGCAGTTTGGGATCCCTGCTCTGAAGAATGTAAGGTCAAGATCAGTTTTGAAATGATTGACAGTATTATACTCACAGCAGGCATAGCTGTTGCAGTAAATAGAGGGGACCCACAGGTTGGCAGATCCAGTGTCAGGGAGAATCCGGAATGACTGAGGTGGCGTTCCAATGGAGATGATGCTGACATATTCAATCTGACAAATAAACAGGCAGTTTCAGTACTCGCATGCAAAATATAATTACATTTCCAATTTTTATATAACATAAATTGCCATTTTTCCTTTAAAGTGCATTTATATTAAATTTCACTTCAGAAAATTCATTGAAGGCATACTGTACATATGTATTTTAATATGATAAACTTATATAAACTTCTACAATATAATTTCCATGCATTTACCATATATTTTAAATACACTTTTTATATCCTAAGCATCATCATATCATCTCATTGAGAACAACCATGTGGACAGAGAAGGGAATGCTTACATCTAAGATGTTGTGCATGGGCAGGTAGGACATGAAGCCGGAGTATTTTGAGGCCAGGTCGTAAGGGTATTTCTGCATAAACTCCTCCAGTTTACCCTGTTCCATGAGAGACTGCCTCATGGACTTTCCCCTGATCAGAGGAACCCTACAACAACACGACACACATGTGACATCCTGTTTACCTACAACACACTTCCTAATTCTGAGGTTTACCAGTAAAGACAGTTACACATAACTTACAGTATATCCAGTAGCATCAAAAATATAAACATATACATTTTAATGTATTTTTCATGAATTCATTACGTAAGTAGCCTAGTAAGTAAATAGGTTTTATCACATGTCCCTCCTCATACATGCATTCACACAACAGGAAATAGAAATAAACAACAGAAAAATAAATACTTTAACTCTATAGATGCAGACATAATTTTAAAAGATTCCTGCAAATATTCACATGAAACAATAATTTTGTTCTGAATATTGTTGGAAATAGATGTCTCTTTTCAGTAAGCTTTAGGAATTTTACTTGGTTTCTAAAGAATTCAAAGTATTTTAAATTATTTTTTGACCCAAATCTCCTGGAATACTCACTTATTCATGCACTCAGACAGGGCCACCAGGCCCAGCAACACCAAAGCCCACTTCATTGTGATCTCTGTGCTCGGGAAGTCTCAGGATGAGTGTCCAACAGGAGACTGCTTTTATACAGCCCGCGTCCCTTTTCCTATCGCCAAGTCCGAATATCCAAATGTTCCGCTAACAAACACAACAATGTCACTTAGGCCTGATAGCGTTATGCTAACAAATGCAACATTGACACTTATGCCTGATAGCTTTCCACTAACAAACTCAAGTATGATAATATTATATCTGATAATATGCAAACATTGCAAGGGGAACATGTCTTATCAGGATATTGGAAAACAGGAAAGGGGCTGGCGTGGAACACTGAGCGCAATACTGTTTCAAGTGCAGTTCTGAATGAATTTCATTCATAAAACACTAATAGGTCAAAATATAATACTTCATCCCACTATGTTATTAAATGTATTGTATTAGTTGATTATTTTTTATGATTACATTCATGGCAAAGTATAACTACACACACGGATCAAATTAAAGTAGCTCTTTACTTTAGGATTAAGATATTAGGGGATAATTAAGACCTCATTAATGACAATAACTATTTACTTAGATGGTCACTAACCATTTATTCGGTCATTGGTATTGTAAGATCATATAAGGAATTCATATAACATCATGATCATACAGGTTCCTCCAGTACAACATCACGAGGATTCAACCATACCTGACCATGTACTCCACCTAGCTACTCATCCAGACCATGGTAATCTCACGTCTAGATTACTGCAACTCCCTTCTCCCAGGCCAACCAGCCTGCGCCATACTGCCTCTACAACTCATCTAGAATGTGGCCACCTGACTCGTCTTCAACCTTCCTCACACGTCAATCCCCTGCTGAGGTCACTGGCTGCCGGCCACCGCCAGGGTCAGGTTCAAATTTCTGGCTCTGGCCTACGCTGCAGCCAACAGGACAGCCCCTTCCCACCTACAGGACATAATCCACCACTACGCTCCAGCTCAACTACTCTGCTCTGCTGTAGCAGGGCGAATCGCATGTCCTTTCCTCTGTGTGAATGGTCCTCGCTTGTCCTGACTACGGAGCTTCTCCCCCCTAGCTCCACAGTGGTGGAACAAACTCCCAATTCCTTTACAAACTGCTCAGCCACTGCCTGTTTTCCCTTGTGGCCTGAAAACACACCTCTTCAGACTCTACCTTAACTGACCCACCAATCAAGTACCACTTTCATGTAGCACATACGTATATCTTGTTTCTTGTATCCTGTATCTTGATTTTATAGCACTTTCATGTAGCACTAGTGTCTTGATCTTGATGTTGTAGTTGATCAAGTCTCTCGTAATTGGGCCTCTCTTCTCTTAAGACTTAGCCATTGCTTACTGACTTAGCCTTAAGTCAGCCATAGCTCACTGTGAGCTAGACTTGATGTTCATGTCTATGGATAGCTGCTACTTTATGATGAGAACTATACTTTATACGACCTGTTTGTAGTTGCTCCAATAAACTTTGGTATACATTTATTGTATGTCGCTTCGATAAAACCTCTGCCAAATGAATGTAATGTAAAGTCATATATTTCTTCAAACTGTAAGATTGTGTAACATACCCAGCAAACATGCTCGCACTGGCTCATCACGGGGCCAATGTGGGCAAGACAATTGACCCAATGTAGGCAGTCTACACTGGGCCTTTTGGGATTTGCACATGGACGAGGCACTGGCCCAGTGTGGTTTCACCTTAAATATGACAACTACTTAGACCAAAGAAACCAGGCGACGTGAGTTAACTGTGTAATCGACTGCTTTAATTGATCAATTAAGTGGCGAGTAACAACAAAACCAGCAAACTCTGTGGCTCTCCAGGACCAGGATTGGCCACTCCTACCCTATACCAACCCTCAACTTAGTCATATTTGCCCATTGATTATTATAAAGCTAAAAATAGATTTGTATTATATATTTGCCATAGCTGAAATGCACACAAAATAAACAGGCCACAGAATGACATTTAATTTCTTCTTATTTCAACAAATTGTACAGAATGAAACATTTTACGTTCAGCTAAGTACAGTATGACTACTGCCAAAAACAGAGCCACCGAGTGCACTCTTTCCATTCATAATGTCTCTCAACCACTACACAAATAAGTTAGCTAAATATAGATTAAGCAACATTAGCATTTTGACTAAATAAGTACAGCATTATTCAGGGTTGTTTCTCCTCACTTACTTTCCTATTGAACTCTATGGAAAAATAAATCAGGATAAGAAACCCTTAAAGTGATGCATCCATATCTACTGCATATCTGGCAGCAGAGTGATGGTTTGAGGCTCGTTTGATACCTCAAACCCTTGATGACTTACAGCCATTTAGCCAACCTTGTGTTCCATGCTATTTTAGTGTAATTTACAGCTTAATGTAGTTCCACCCCCCAATTTCCATAGAGATCCATTCAAATGAAGAGAGGTTATAGTATCGCTTGTAGTTTGCGTTTCGAGTATCAGAAAATAAGATATCAAGAGACTTTTGATGTTTCTTGGGTCACAGACATCAGGAAGGCATGGCATGCAAAGGATATGCAACCAAATATTAAATATGAGGACTTTATATAAGTTTATGTTAATTTGTCCAATTACTTTTCATACCCTAAAATGGGGGGTACTATGTATAAAAAGGCCTACAATTGCTACACGGTTCAGCCGATATGGATGTAAAGGCCCTCGAATTAAAGCTGAATGTCTGCACTTTAACTTCATAGTCACTGCTTCCATTTCAAATCCAATGTTCTGGAGTACAGAGCCAAAACAACAAATATTGTGTCACTGCCCGAATACTTTTCGTCCCCACTGTATGTGCCTTTTTAGTGAACTATTTTTTGGCGGAGTGAGAAAAGACGCAATGTTCCAGTAAATGCATCATAAATAAATTAACGAATAAACAATTACTAATAAACTTCAAAAACGCTTTATATATACAAAATTGAAATTGTGGAAATAAAGGGCAAAGAAACAGGTGAGCTCGGTAATCTAGATGACTAAACTTCCCAAATTGTCAAGCGGCCTCGCCCTTCCCAATTTTTTGCAGTATTACTGGGCAGCCAATATCCAAAAGCTTTTATATTGTATGGGCGAATCAACCACCGACCGGCCAGCTTGGGCCCAAATGGAGGCATCCTCTGCTAAGATTTAATTACGGTCATGCATGGGCGTAGGATTATGGGGGGACACGGGGGACGCCCCCCCCCCCCCAATGTTTTGAAAGAGTCAAATTGTCCCCCCCAACCTTAACTGATCCCTCTCCCATGTAAAGCTTACATTCTATAAAGGCTGCAACAACGGTAAAAAATTACTTAAAATAATGCGGAAAGATATGTAACGCCCGTAAACATAGTATGAATTTTTGACCCACCCCCTCGCTACTTCAAACAGTAGCAATGGTTTATCTCATGGCCACGACAAGTTTGAGTTTATGAAAGCACAAATGGGATATGTAGTCAGCAATTCGAGGTGATTGCTGAAGCCGATAATACTATGGACTTCAATTCCCATAACCCAGTGTTTTGTGTAACGTTATGGATATGTTGTAATCAGGTTGGTTGTAATGGAGAAGTCAGACCGCAAAAAAAGACGAGAAACTTCACAGAGTATGAAATCGAGACACTCATAACGGGGGTAGAGCAGATGGTTTGTTTGGTGCATAGGCGGCCTTTGCTCCGTTTCATTTGTTTCACCGGAAACGGTCCTCTCAACTGAAAATCAAATCAAAATCCCCACAGTGAATAAAAGAACCGCCGACCCAGTAGTTTCCCCATTCAGCTAGGCTGTAGGCGCTGTTCTAACTTAAGCTATTTCAATGATGACACTATCTTTAACTACTCCTTATTTTTCTACAGTCTATAACTTATATATACGTAAAAAGGTACATGTTTTTTTCATAACAACAAGCAATGTATTACAGCCATGAGTGCGATAACGTTAGGTAGCACTGTGGAAATGTCGACGTTGCTGGACAATTGAATAGAGAATCTCTTGAGGGTTCATCAGAAAACAGTTGTAGCTTCTTAAAGGTAGGCTATTTGGTTCCTTAAAATGTTCATTTTATTGCCCTGCAGTGCAACTTATTTTTATACAGTCTGTGAGTGCAACTTGAGAGGCTGATGTATTTGCAAGGGGAATTATGAGGCCTGCATTGGAATTATGAGGCTTTTCTTAAAGTTATAGCCTTATTTATGTTACGTATCTGTTTACGGGACGAACCCAAGTGCAACGACCAGGAGGCAGATTTCACAAAAGGGGTGTATTTAATAAATTAAGTGTTGGGGTAGTCCCAACACTGTACAGGAAAGGCAACACACACAGTAATACAAGGTCTTGCGCCTGGAAGCCCGGGGCGGGCTGCTCCAAGCCGGAGCTGGACTGGAGGTTCTGGAACGGGCTGTTCCAAACCGGAACTGGACTGGACTGGAACTGGACCGGGTGGTCCACACGGGAATCAGGTACTGGAACGGAATGTCCCAAACCGGAACTGGACTGGACTGAACTGGACCGGGAGGTCCACACGGGAATCAGGTACTGGAACGGAATGTCCCAAACCGGAACTGGACTGGACTGGAACTGGACCGGGAGGTCCACACGGGAATCGGGTACTGGAACGGAATGTCCCAAACCGGAACTGGACTTTGAGCGAGTCGCTTGTACAACTCACGCCTGGACTGGACTGGAACTGGCAGGGGAGCGACTCACTACGGCAGGGCAGGACTGGACCGGGCTGACTGCACCGGTATAGAAAAACAAAACAACAGAGGAGGGTTAGTGCAAGGGTAGGCACGGGAAAGACCGGGAGGTTCTCACGGAGGTGATGGGTTTGGAAGTCGGGAGGTTTTGCGGTAGCACGGCAGGACAGAGTGGTGTGGCGTAGCTGCGGTAGGTCCGGAGGTAGCTGACTGTCTCCAGAGCTCCAGGAGCCGGCGCCGAAGAACTGGGTGGTCTCTTCGGTCGGACAGGAACAACTGGAGGGTAGCCAGGTAGCGAATCACCCCGGAGCCTACACGCGCTGGAGGTGGAGGTACCGCAACACACACAACAAACACGGGGAACACGAACACTGCCACGGGAGAACGGGTGCAGGGTTAGATGGAGGAGAAGGGAAACAAGTTAGCTACACAATTATGACAGGAAATTGTGCGGGAGGTAAACTACCAATCCGTAGCTTTGCGAGGAACTATACGCTGCACGGGAAACACATTCCACAACTACGCGAATAGTTTAAGCAGGGAGACCAGATAACGAGTCAAGCACTACACCAAGTGATGATAGTTAACGAACTGGCGCCGACTGGCAGCCAGCCGAAAGACTATATAGAGCTAACTAACGAGACAAAATACGATACAGGTGTGAACATAAACCGGGAGTGATTACAAGACACCAGGTGAGGAAATGCATGCAACGAGGGGGAGGGAGTGAAAGGCGGAAGTAAGACAAAACAACCAGACGAACAAGACAGGGAAGGACACGCCTAGTCCGCGGCAGCGGGGAAAACACGGACAAAGGGATCCAACATGACACGGAGGGAAAACAGGAAAACACGGAAAACGGACAGGAAGGGAGCGGAACATTACAGTACCCCCCCCTCAACGTACGCCACCTGGCGTACCTGGCGGCCTGGTCTTGGATGGGAAGCGACTGTGGAAATCCTGGATTAGTGTTTGATCCAGGATGAGGCCCTTGTGGAGCCATGACCGCTCCTCAGGACCATACCCCTCCCAGTCCACGAGGTATTGGAAACCCCGACCCTTACGGCGGATGTCGATGATGCGGTCCACCGTATAGGCCGGGGCGTTGTTGATGACCCGGACAGGAGGAGGAGGGAGGGTAGGGGCACTGAGGGGGCTGGAGGCGACAGGCTTGATTTGGGAAACATGAAAAACGGGGTACACTTTGAGGGAGGCAGGGAGGGAGAGCTTGACGGAAACAGGGTTAACAAGACGTACAACAGGGAAGGGACCAATGAACCGGGGCCGAAGCTTTTTAGAGGAGGAGGGAAGGGAAATGTTGGACGTGGACAACCAGACCTGCTGACCGGCCCTGCATTTGGGGGCTGCGGTCCTGTGCAGGTCCGCCAGACGCTGTGACCGGGAATTGGAACGTAGGAGTGCGGTGCGTGCAAGCCTCCAAATGCGCTTGCATTTGAGGATGTGGGCCTTGACAGAGGGGACTGCTACCTCGGCCTCCTGGACCGACAGGAGAGGGGGTTGGTACCCTAACGAGCACTCGAAAGGGGATAACCCGGTGGAGGTACTCTTAAGGGAGTTGTGAGAGTACTCCACCCAGGGAAGAAAACGGCTCCAGGAGGCGGGGTTGCGAGCCGTGACGCACCGCAGGGCGGCCCCCAGGTCCTGGTTCGCCCTCTCTGCCTGGCCGTTCGACTGGGGATGGAAGCCAGACGAAAGACTGGCCGAGGCCCCCAGGGCTACACAGAACGCCTTCCAGACCTGGGAGGAGAATTGGGGCCCACGATCCGACACAATATCGGAAGGGATCCCGTGCAGCCTGACCACATGTACCACCAGGAGCTCCGCCGTTTCGAGGGCGGACGGGAGCTTGGGGAGGGGAATGAAGTGAACCGCCTTGGAGAACCGATCCACAATTGTCAGAATGACAGAGTTGCCCTCTGACAACGGCAGACCGGTTACAAAATCCACCCCAATGTGGCTCCAAGGACGGCCCGGGACAGGGAGGGGAAGGAGATGACCAGAGGGAGGCTGGTGGGAAGCCTTGCTCCTGGCGCATACAGAGCAGGCCAGGACAAAGGCACGGGTATCCTCCTTGAGGGTGGGCCACCAAAAGCTCCTCCTGACGAGGGCGGTCGTCCTGGCAACACCTGGGTGACACGCCAGGCAGGAGGCGTGAACCCACTCAAGGACCTGGGAGCGGACGGAGTCGGGAACAAACAGGGAGGGGTTAGGGTTATTACGGGGGTCAGGGTGGGAAGTCTGGGCGGACCTCACGATCTCCTCAATCCTCCAGGAGACCGCAGCCACCATACAGGACGCTGGAAGAATGGTTTCGGGGTCAGCAGGACTGGAGGGAAGGGAAAACACACGGGATAAGGCATCCGCCTTAATATTGCGGGAACCGGGGCGATAGGACAAAGAAAAATTAAACCGGGCAAAGAAAAGTGACCACCTAGCCTGTCTAGCATTTAGCCTTTTGGCAGACCTTAAATAAATTAAATTCTGGTGGTCAGTTAAAACAACAAAGGGGGTACCTGCCCCCTCCAGCCAGTGGCGCCACTCCTCAAGAGCCAGCTTAATGGCAAGAAGCTCCCGATCCCCGACATCATAATTTCGCTCAGCGGAGGACAGCCTCCGGGAGAAAAAGGCACAGGGATGGAGCTTGTTGTCCAAGGCGGCACGTTGGGACAGAATGGCCCCCACGCCGGTGTCGGAGGCGTCCACCTCAATCGTAAATTGGCGGGAGGGATCAGGGTGGCAAAGAATAGGGGCTGAGGAAAACCGTGTTTTGAGCTGTTCAAAAGCACGCTGGGCTTCGGGATTCCAACAGAAAGAAAAAGTAGTGGAGGTAAGTTTGGTAAGGGGGGCAGCAATGATACTGTAATTTCGGATAAAACGACGATAAAAATTAGCAAAACCAAGGAATTGTTGTAGGTGCTTACGAGAGGTGGGTTGGGGCCATTCCGTCACCGCCTTGACTTTGACCGGATCCGCCCGGATACTGCCCTCCTCAATAATGAAGCCGAGGAACGGGACTGAAGAGACGTGGAAGGAGCATTTCTCCGCCTTTACGAAGAGCTGGTTCTCGAGGAGCCGCTGGAGAACCTCCCGGACATGGAGAATGTGCTCCTGAGGGGACTTGGAAAAAATCAAAATGTCGTCAATGTAAACAAAAACAGTCTTACCCAACAGGTCTCGCAGTACGTCATTTACCATGCCCTGGAAGACTGCCGGGGCGTTAGTAAGGCCGAAAGGGACCACCAGGTACTCATAGTGGCCCAACGGGGTATTGAAGGCAGTCTTCCACTCATCCCCCTCCCGTATGCGCACCAGGTGGTACGCATTACGGAGGTCGAGCTTGGTAAAAATGACGGCCTGCGAGAGGGGTTCAAAAGCAGTGTTAATGAGGGGGAGAGGATATTTGTTGCGGATAGTGATGGAATTGAGTCCCCGGTAGTCGATGCAGGGCCGTAGTGAGCCGTCCTTTTTCCCCACGAAAAAGAACCCAGCACCAACCGGAGAAGAGGAGGGACGGATGATGCCCGAGGCGAGGGACCCATGGATATATTCCTCCATGGCGAGTTTCTCTGGTCCCGACAGACTGTAGAGACGGCCGGACGGAAGTTTGGCTCCCGCCAGTAGATCAATACAACAGTCGTACGGGCGGTGAGGAGGTAGGGACAGAGCACGTGATTTAGAAAAGGTGCGACTGAGGTCGTGATACTGTTTGGGAACGGTGGACATATCGGGTTCGGGTAGGTTGGTGCTGGGATTCTTGGACCCCGGAGGGGGAAGCGCGGAGCGGAGACAGCTAGCCAGGCAGTGGCCACTCCACGCCAGGATGCGTCCGCCCTGCCAGTCGATGTGTGGGTTATGGAGACGGAGCCAGGTCTGCCCTAAAACTATGGTTGACTGTTTGGAATTGATGAGGAGGAGTTGAATGCTCTCCCGGTGATTGCCGGAGAGGACAAGCTGTAAGGAAACGGTGGAGTGGGTCACTAACCCCAAACTCCGACCGTCTAAGGCGAAGGCAGTAATGGGCGATGGTAGAAGCTCCGTGGGGATGCCGGCCCTCTGGGCGAAGGTGGTGTCCATGAAGTTGGCGTCGGCTCCAGAGTCGATGAGAGCCGACGAAACTAAGGACTTGTCGCTCCACAGGAGAGTGGCCTTGAAAACTAGGCGATTCTGGGCTGCATGGCAGGGTATGATAGGGCTCGTCAGTACGCCCAGTTTAACTGGCGAGCCTATTCTTTTGGGCGGATGGGACATGAGGCGATCTGGTGGCCAGGTTTGCCACAATAGAAGCAAGACCTGGATCGCTGACGACGTTGGCGCTCTGCAGAGTTGACCGCAACTCTGCCCAGTTGCATGGGCTCCTCTTCGGAGACCCCAGACGCCGCCCTGAATCCAGAAGCAGAAGGGTGAGAGCGTATATGAGGAAGGTGACCGGGATTCCCCCCACGCTCACGGGCCCGGATACGAAGACGGTTGTCGACTGCTATGGCCAGGCTAATCAGGCTATTGAGGGAGGTTGATTCCTCACGGGTGGCTAGTTGGTCTTTGAGCTCCTCGCTGAGTGCCTGGCGGAAAGCCCCCTGAAGGGCGGTGTCGTTCCATCCGGACTCCGCGGCGAGGGTACGGAATTGGATGGCCATCTCTGCGACGCTGCGACTCCCCTGACGGACCTGAAGTAGGCGCTGAGTTGCATCTCGCCCACAGGTAGGGTGGTCAAACACGCGCCGCATCTCGGCGGTGAAGGCAGCGAAGTTGTTGCAGAGCGCGGCTTGGCTATCCCAGATGGATGTAGCCCACTCCAGGGCACCTCCTCCCAGGCTGCTCATGATGAACGCGATCTTACATGGGTCGGAGGCGAAGGAGGAGGGCTGCATCCGGAAGACAATGTCGCATTTCATCAGAAATTCGCGACATTTCCCCAATTCCCCGCGGAATAGCTCAGGATGTTGAACGCGAGGCTCACGAAATGAAGCGGACACAGGAGGGTCCGCCGGGGGATCCGGTGCGGGCGGTGTAGGGCCCAATGGAATACGCGGAAGCGGCTGGTGAAGAGACAGCTGCGTAACTTGTTCCGTGATGCCCCTCAGCACTTCCAACACGTCGTCCAGACGACGGCCCTGTTGGTCGCTGACCGCAGTTTGGCAGGAGAAGGCGTGCCGAATCTGCTCCAGGTCGGCTGGGTCCATGTTTTTGGCCAGTTCGTTCTGTTACGTATCTGTTTACGGGACGAACCCAAGTGCAACGACCAGGAGGCAGATTTCACAAAAGGGGTGTATTTAATAAATTAAGTGTTGGGGTAGTCCCAACACTGTACAGGAAAGGCAACACACACAGTAATACAAGGTCTTGCGCCTGGAAGCCCGGGGCGGGCTGCTCCAAGCCGGAGCTGGACTGGAGGTTCTGGAACGGGCTGTTCCAAACCGGAACTGGACTGGACTGGAACTGGACCGGGTGGTCCACACGGGAATCAGGTACTGGAACGGAATGTCCCAAACCGGAACTGGACTGGACTGAACTGGACCGGGAGGTCCACACGGGAATCAGGTACTGGAACGGAATGTCCCAAACCGGAACTGGACTGGACTGGAACTGGACCGGGAGGTCCACACGGGAATCGGGTACTGGAACGGAATGTCCCAAACCGGAACTGGACTTTGAGCGAGTCGCTTGTACAACTCACGCCTGGACTGGACTGGAACTGGCAGGGGAGCGACTCACTACGGCAGGGCAGGACTGGACCGGGCTGACTGCACCGGTATAGAAAAACAAAACAACAGAGGAGGGTTAGTGCAAGGGTAGGCACGGGAAAGACCGGGAGGTTCTCACGGAGGTGATGGGTTTGGAAGTCGGGAGGTTTTGCGGTAGCACGGCAGGACAGAGTGGTGTGGCGTAGCTGCGGTAGGTCCGGAGGTAGCTGACTGTCTCCAGAGCTCCAGGAGCCGGCGCCGAAGAACTGGGTGGTCTCTTCGGTCGGACAGGAACAACTGGAGGGTAGCCAGGTAGCGAATCACCCCGGAGCCTACACGCGCTGGAGGTGGAGGTACCGCAACACACACAACAAACACGGGGAACACGAACACTGCCACGGGAGAACGGGTGCAGGGTTAGATGGAGGAGAAGGGAAACAAGTTAGCTACACAATTATGACAGGAAATTGTGCGGGAGGTAAACTACCAATCCGTAGCTTTGCGAGGAACTATACGCTGCACGGGAAACACATTCCACAACTACGCGAATAGTTTAAGCAGGGAGACCAGATAACGAGTCAAGCACTACACCAAGTGATGATAGTTAACGAACTGGCGCCGACTGGCAGCCAGCCGAAAGACTATATAGAGCTAACTAACGAGACAAAATACGATACAGGTGTGAACATAAACCGGGAGTGATTACAAGACACCAGGTGAGGAAATGCATGCAACGAGGGGGAGGGAGTGAAAGGCGGAAGTAAGACAAAACAACCAGACGAACAAGACAGGGAAGGACACGCCTAGTCCGCGGCAGCGGGGAAAACACGGACAAAGGGATCCAACATGACACGGAGGGAAAACAGGAAAACACGGAAAACGGACCGGAAGGGAGCGGAACATTACAATTTACAACTTAAGAGAAATGTGAATACCATAATTGGGATGTCGACGACTACCACTAGGGCAGTGGTTCTTAAACTCTGTCCTCCTGGGACCCCCTGCATATGCTTGTTTTCGTTCCAACCACAATTGCAATCCCAGAATTTTAACAAGGTGTTGTTCTTTCTTAATTAGGTGTTTTTCATGTTTAGAGGGATACACAGCAATGCTTTCACAGCCTAATGTGATCCTTGTTTCACAGGAGGAAATTGATGACTATGGTAGAGATTGTGATGGCCCTATTGTTGAACATGAAAATTAAACTGAACAAGTCAATGTTCCAGAAAGCAACCTTACATTAAATCTGGAACATGTGACACATTTACAAACTCAGTGTAGCCCACTCTCTGGCAATTATGGTATTGACCACTATCTTTTTGTTTTAGATTTTATGTCTAGATTGTTATAGCCTACTTATTGCATGTGCTCTTGAAGATGTGTCACATGTACATATACTTTTTTCAGTATTAAGAGGTTTGCCACTGTGTTCTGTGTGGTCTCTATTGGAATATAGTGGACCAGTACAAAATTTACGATTGGCAGCCCCCCTTCCCCCATTATTTCAGTTATATCAATTGATGTCCAACCTCATTTGACAAAAAACAAAACAATTTGTAACAGTGGGCCTTATTCACCAATCACACTATGAATAAATTTGTTCGTAAGATTTTCTTTTAAGATGTTTTTATGAACATTCTGGCAATCACCAATGTTTTTTTATTTGATATTTTTTCTTTGGTTCAACAGAAGCACAGAACGCAAACATCAGTTAATCCCGGAATGTTTGTAAAAACGTTTTAAAGAAAGTCTGAAGAACAAATTTGTTCGTAGAGCGATTGGTGAATGAGGCCCAGTGTTTACATCTTTGTCTTAAGAAAATGAATGGTGGGATTCTAAAATGGGACTCATTTATCAATATGGTCGTAAAAATGTGCGTACATTTGAGCCTACCAACTTGCATATGAAAATATCACGTGATTCATTAAACTTGTGTAAATCACTGATCTGAGCGTAAATGTGTTCGTAGGTTGATAAATCAAGACTTGATCGTATATTAGGAAGTGCGTGCACATCATTATGAATTACCATACTCACATGCCAATTTACTACCATATTTGGCAGGGCCACCGCCTTTAAAACACACATGCCAAAGCGGTTTTCTCCAGTATTATAGGCCATGGCGGGCAACAGGAAAGCAAAGAAGAAGAATTTTTCTGTGAGAGTAAAATTTAAATGCTTTGAACATGAAAATAAACATGTGCTTATTGGGAGCGTTAGTAGTGGTGTGCAGCCTCTCCCCAAAGCCGCTATGTGGCAGAGGAGAACCAGGGCTTAAATGCTTCCTCTGAATTGCGAACTACAGCTGAGATAAAATAAATAAATAAGAAAATAACCATTCACAAAGAAGTTCTGCCAGTACAGATGGAGGAAAGGGCATCCCGGACCTCTTACTTGCAGAAGAGGATATTATCATCGGGAAAGTGGCTGTGGAACGAGTAATAGAAGACGGCAACTGCGACTTGATTCGTCAAGACTTCAAGTTTCTCTCACGCCGGGTTGCGACGTTTGCTAGGTCTTCTAGGCTAATAAAGCTAGATTGGATGTTTAGAAAAAATAGAAAAAGGTTACATTTTTATTTTCATATAGCTGTCTCCAATAAATCCTTATACAGGGGCTATTTCCTGATTTAATAATCTTTACCGGCTTATGCTTCATTACATTTAGGCTACATGTGATGAGAAAATAGTAGCAGTGTTAAATTAAAAATCTATTTATTCAGATATTATTTTAGCAAATTAGGCTCTACAACGTACGTCTACAGCCACAATGCGTAGGTCAAGTGCATTTTAAAATATTGCCCAGATGCATTAACGGCTTCTAATATTTTCATAAATGGAATGCCTTGGATGTTATTTTGCCATTTATATGATCAGCTGCTCATTTAAGGCAAAATCTTTTTTAAGATCACAATAACCTAGCCTACACACTAAAAAAATGCTGGGTTGTTTTTCCAAACCCAATGCTAGGTTGTCTAATCAAATTTAAAAACTCACTCATAGGCGTAGTTTTTAGTAGGGACGCTAGGGACATGTCCCTACCAATCTCAAGGAAACAAGAATTGCAGAGTAAAAACTGTAGTTATAGGCCTAGTATAATTCAGAAACGCATTGCAGTCTTCTGAAAGTGCAGATCTGCTTGACAGCTGCATCAAAAACCTATTAGCAAGCTATCCTATTATCTGGCATAGCCAATCAACAACCTGGACTGACTCGTCATTCACTCCCTCGCCTCTTTCCCAGTGAGTGCCAAAAGCTGTCAGAAACTTTGTTTATAACAGCATGGCTGCCTGAGAAATTCACAGATTGCGTTGTTTTTGGGACCAACCGACAGTGACGTCATAACTGCTGATCGCAGCTAAAAACAATGTCGTTGGCAAAAGGGGATTGAAGCGCTTGCGCACATAGCCTGCTTATGGTAAGCCGAACAGATCAAAAGCCGACACAAATTAGACACCACCAGAGATTTTCTTATAGAGCTCCGTAGTCCCGCCCTCCTATCCCTGGCTGGACCCAGAAGACTGCCGGAAGCCATTACTTTCAGTCACCCTTTATGAGGATATTATGGCATTGCATGGACCAAACTTTGACATATATGTAATACAAAGTCCATTATATACTCACCACTGTGTTTAAATCAAATTTGAATCATATAATTAACGGAGATTGAGAAACATAACTACTCTACCCAGAATCCCCGGTCGTACATCGCCGGCTCCCGCTTTTGCTAGCTAGCGCAGTAGCTACCGGGCGGCCGCTCTGCTAGTGAAAATGGCTAACACTCGGTCTGCTCTTGTAACTTATTAAAGGTAGTAGCTACTGGCCAAAGAAGTAGTTACCGGCCGCTCTGCTAGTGAAAATGGCTATCAATTTGTCTTATTATGGAAGTGAATCACCAAGGGCGAGAATCACTATCAGTCTGGCCATGTCGAAAGTGTCAGTTTTAACTTCAGCAGTGGTGGTGAGCAAGTGAGTAGACCGGATGTTGTAGTCATTTCAGTTGTTTTTTTGAAAACATGTTTGTTGTTTATTTGTTGGACATAATTTCCAATTACTAATTTTATTTATTATTTTAAAATGTGACAACCCCTCTCTTGGGTGTTTTGAACGTGTAGCTGCCTGAATATAGAAAAAAAAAGTCCATTGACTCCCATTGTATTTTTTCCGAAAAGTGGCAGCAGACGTTCGTCACCAAAGTGGGTGGGACTACAGAGCTCTATATAGGGGGAGATGGGAGACTCCGCGTCTTTTGCATTGTGAAAAGTGTAACGGCTAGCTTGGATCACGTACACCGTTGCTAGCCAATCGTTTTGAAGTATTGACATCAGTGAGACTATTGCACCCGTTAATATTTTGAAAGACAGAAAAACGACCATTTATGATATTACCACTCCATGCACCTATAAAGAGTGACTTCCTTACTTATCACCACTGTTACACTGAAATATCGGTGTTTACCAAAGACACATGGCCACACTTTAATTGCATTAGGAAGGGAAACTGTTTTTACAGGTGCTACCTAGCTAGCCTATATAACGTGGACCTACTGCAAATCATCGGAAGGAAATAAAAAAAAGTCTCGACCTATTATTACAATTTAACGTTACGATGTGTTAGTAGAATGTTTGTGGAATACAATTCCAAGAGTAGAAAAAATAAAGCAAATATGGATGTTTCGCTATGTAACTAATTAGCTAGCTAGCTATGGTATCAGTGACCATTAAACATCCTTTCAAAAACGGACTCGCTAAAAAAACAGACACACAACTTAACGCCAATTAATTTTTTTATTACTAAACAATGGTATACAGCATGGAGCAATCGATTTCAGATAGTTATCCCAGTTTGGCTGCTAGCTCCGAGACGCTGGGCCTGTAGTGTCGTAAATTAATTTTAACTGCTGCAACATTCCCTACTGTCTCTCATCTCACAAAAAGTATTTTTTTCGTAATAGACACAACATGGCTCGCTCCAAAATGAATATGTGATGACAAACATGTTGAAGATGAGCGACAAGGCAGTCAATTTATTATGCTACGAACAGTTTCCACAAAATAGAAGCTTTTTCAGGGTGCTAAGGGATCTTCTCCATTGACTTACACTCAAAAAAATACAGCCCAAAACAGACCAATGATTGTTGTCTTCCTCTGGGGGAGGGTCCCTGACACCACATATCCAGTTGGAAAGCACACGCTGCCCAGTTGGATAGTTCAAAGATACCAAATTTGATGTCGCTGATCGGACAGGAGTTCACTAATCTCTCACATGAAATTTACGTAAAACGAAGTTTGTTTGCAGGGTCATTTGAATCATAACGACAATCAAAGTTTTTCGTTGTTTGTTATTTAAATTTTCACACTAGCCTAATTCCAAAGACATAGAACGATATTTGGAAGAACTTCGATGTTTAGTTTAGGAATATGGGAAAGAGTCATTGAACATGAGCAGAGACTGATCTGAATGCAGACATGAAAGAGCAAAAACTATTGTTTTAAATAAAGTGAGTGTGTAATTAATCACATTCATGAAATGAAATAGGCCTACTTAGTTCAAAGCGATGTTTTCTGGTATTTTAAAAACAAATTTGGAATATATTTTAGTTGGAATACAACAGCAAAAATTAAACAACAAAAAATATAGGCTAAATATGCAATTTATTTAAAACAATAATCCCTGTTCTTTCATATATTTTGCTAGCTTCCACGTTGCTCTTTTGTTCTCTAGCCTGTAATGGGTAGCCTAGTCTACTCACTGTCAACCCATAGCTATACGGGTTTCCACCTTTTCAAAGGTATGCAGGCGTCAGTGGCGGCTGCTGACCAGAATGTTTGGTGAAGCAAACCGACAATTTTTTTTCTACCTGTGAAAATCGAACCCCTGCTTTACCTGTTGAGCTAGGCCATTTTTGGGTTGTTTAACACTGACCACGTCAACTGACCAGCTGTAGGCAGAAAAGCTGAGAAAAGTGAGCTGGTGGCCATTTAAAACAGGTTTATATTTCTTGACAACTCATCACTATGGCTGTACCATTTAAATTGAGCTGCCTTCTCTCAAATGAATGACACCAGATAGAATACAATGACAAGTAGCTATGTACACACTCATTTATTAATCACCTATGCATACTCAAATCCACCTGCACCGTAGCTGAAATAGCTTCGTTCAGATCATTTTGAATCGTCTTATGCCCTATTCACTGGAGTAGGATTACCTGGGGACCTCGTGTGATTTGTGGAATTAGTCTGTGATCTTAATCCCGAGCGAATCTGCATTTCCGTAATTTGTAAAGTCAAAATTCCCCACCGTAAATTACCTACCATATTTCGCACAAAACAGGTCATCTGATAATATTAGTCCTGTGTGAATCGGCATCTCAGTAATTTGGGGTGATATATTTTTTTCCCCAGCATTTTTCTTAATCTTTCCGAGTTGACATTTATGGAGGCTGCGGTGGAAATTTTATTGCTAATTCTGACATTTTGGGTGCGATTCTTACACCAAAAGAATTTAAATGTTACTGCTGAATTTAGGAATTCTAGCCTATTCGACTCTGTAGCCAGCTTCAACACACCAATTTGCATACGTTGTGCAAATGTGCAGAAAAACCGAGAATATGGAAGTAGCCTATATAAATGTTACGTTTCATTCGTACCTGTTGATAATCCCTGGGATTTCATAATTAAATTTGAGTGAAATACTGACTGCGTTCATCCCGTGCGAATGCGCCACATAAAACTAGTCGGGGGATAATTCCTAAATCATATGAGGTCACCAGGTAGCCTAATACCATAGTCCGGAGGCCATTTGACATCCCGGAGAACACAGAGGGCGACCTGAACGTCATCATAGCAGGAAGGAAGCTCAGTCAACTCCCCGCTCTGTTATCCCAATTTTCACTCTCGTTATTCCCCTAAATGCCAGCTCCGAATGACCCAAGAATCGCATCTCTCAGGAATGTCACGGTTTTCCGCACTAACGTTATTTTGTAATGCGTGCACGTTCATCAATAAAATGATCATTCTCAGACTCAATTCACACGGTTACACTACTGTCATGCTCCTTCGATTTTACATTCATTTTAACTGACCTGAATTACGGAGCCTAAATCATGAAAGTCATCTCTCGCAAACATTGAACATCTCCTGTAGCAACACACGTGGATAAAAAATAATAGGCTTTCCTTTAAACAACACACATGGCCAGCAATACATGCGATTCCGTTAGCAAGCTGCCTGTAACTAATCCACCTCGACGCAGGCTACTACGAGCATTTAACGTTAAAGCTCTGACTTACCGAGCCCACTCACTGGATAAGATTGATAGGAGGCTTCGGTCTCCCATCCGCCTTCACTTGCAATCTTTCTTCACAATCTTGAAAATAACGTTAGCTACGTTAATCCCGCAGAATCCGATCCAGGATGTTTACATTCACAGGTTCTATTTTCTTTCAAATGCAGCCAAATGAAAAGCTAACGTTACAAAAAGTGGGCTAGTTTAGGCTAACATTAGGCAACGTTAGTTAAATCACTAACGTTAGCAATTAGCTAGCTATTAACTCTCCAACACGATAAAAAAAAAATTTGTATTTACAATACAAATCACCACTGATAACGCCACAACCATAAAAATGTAATACATTTCTCTCTCGTTCCCTTTCTATCTCTCTCTAATACAGTAACGGTGAAGATGATTATATTGCTGGACAGCTGAACTCGTGTTCTGAATGGTTAGACATTATGTCAATCATCAGGACGTGAACGCGCACAAGAACATGCATGATTGGAACTCTACTGAATACTTTAGTGAGGCACTGCTTCACGGGTGGGCTCAAAAACGCGTCATAATCCACAATTATCCAATCAAGTCCCCCATTGATTTCCAATGGTCTAGTGAAGCAGTCAGACACTGTGCCTCACTGAAGTTCCTTTTAAATGTCAAAGGGTGGCGCTGTTTTTCACGATACAAGCACAGAACTATATAAAAAGATACATGGCATATTTTTTAATCTAAGCACTTTTTTTTTTTTAGCTTCACAAGGGAAAATCGAAAGTCGGTGATGATTCAATATTAAAGAAAGCCTATGTTGTGTGTGTGACTGTGTGATATGCATGTTCTTTTTCACCCCCTTTTTTTGGTGAAGCACTGCTTCACCTGTTGTCTTAGAGAAACCTCCTCTGGCAGGCGTATAAGGTTATGATACGGGAAATATAGTCTATATAGGTTTTTTGTTTTCAAACGTTTTCCAACATAATTCATTCATAATTCATGGTGGTATACTGATCTTGCAGTGTTATCGGCACGCAAAAATGTCACCGGTCAACGCAAACATAATTTTTCTGATTGGTTACCGCTCACCAGCTCTTCTCATATCGCGCACATTTGACCAGTTGGGTAAATAAACAAACCCAAACCGTGGCAACTTTTTTCATATCGTGCACATTTGACCGGTTGGGTATATAAACAAACCCAAACCATGCCATGTGTAGAACAGTGATAGTAGCTAACTGAGTGAGTGACTCCCGTTTGTTGGAAGTCATGTGAATATCTAGGCAGTAAATTATGGTATACTAATCTTGCAGTGTCTGATACTCAATCATAAATTGTTGATCAACTTTCATGTCTGTTACCTAACAATCGACGCAACTTTTTTCATATCGAGCTCAGCTGATCGGTTGGGTAAATAAACAAACCGACGTTAGTTTGTTAATGTTCTAGCAGAGATGTCCAAAAAGCGCTGCGAGTCCGAAGCTATCCTAAAAATGGTGCAAAAACTACAAGCTTTCAATTTCAAGCCTGACGAAGTAGAAGTGTGATGGGTGCTAATAAGTGTTTTGGGTATGGGGGGAGTGTAAGTTTCGGAGAACCAAACGCGACCGATAAGGATTTCTAAAAGCGTATCTAGAAAGATACGCCACAAACGCGGAAGTAGCCGCACCAGGACGGAGATAACACAGGATCGGGAGCAAAACTTCAACCTCAAAAACTGAGGCGATCTTGATAAACTGCGAGAATGACTAACAAAAGAACCTCACGCGCTAAATAATTAGGCATTACAAGAGGTGGTGAAACAAAGCAAAACTCGATAAAACGAGTGAAGGAAAAAAACAGAAAATAAAACCTGTTAACCAGAGCTTTTGTGGCGAAAGAGCTGAACACAAAAGATAACAGGTTACAAGAATAAACGATAAAGAGAAAGATTGGAAATCAAAGAGAAAATTAATCTAATCCTAATTCTCTAACTGGACTTGCTGCGTTTCTTATTCATACCAGAAATGCAGCGACCTAATTTCCTATACCTTACCGACTTCATTGTCAAGATAGCAAAGACAATATCGAAGTGAGGAAATGCGGAAGTCCTGAGGCATTTATAGCCAGCAGGAAACGCAAAACAGGTGCAGGGAATAATTGCCGGGCAAGATACAAACACTGAAATGGAGGCGGTAAAAATCCCCCAAAAAGTAGAACCGCAGAGAACAATGGAGACAGCCAATAACCATGACATTTTGTCACTTAAACGCAACATTGCTTGGGTCTGCCATAAGCCTTTTGACAATTAAATTCTGCTTATGGACATTTCCCTCTTTCTCCAAAAGTAAGCCAGCTAGTTACTGTTAGTAAACGTTATCTTTTTAATTCCAACGGCTAACAACAATTAAGTTACGACATAGGATTATCCTAAAGTTAGGACACTTTATTCTGATTGGCTACCACTCACTAAAGCTCACTTCGGCACTGAACACACATCATGTACGGAATATAGTCTACAATGCGGACAGACGAGCTTTATTTGTCTTTAACACAACCAGTAAAATGATTACCTAGTAGCCTATGCATAATCCCAGTCGATCAAGGTGGACTGGTAGGGTTCTCGCAAACAGAACTTTTTGTTCAGATATTAACGATTGCCTTGTAATAACGTTAGTGTATTTGGCTAAGTTGGATGTTAGTTATGTTAACTACTTTATTAGCTTACCTCGTATCTTTGTAGCTATCATAAACAAACCTTAGCAGTAGACAGCTAAAGACAGTGAAAGCCAGTAGTGTAGCTGATTGCACCCCTCCTGTAACTCCTATTACTGTGGCAGAGTAGAGCAAAGCTGAAGAATGAAAAAAGAGTGTAAGGGGGGTCAGGTTCGGAGGACCAGACGCGATTGAGGACCAGACGCGATTGAGAGGGGATCAAAAAGATATCCACGAAATGTGGACATCCACTAGAGGAAATAGAGAAAAGAAACGTGAGAAAGAAACTCCTGACTAAATGCCTGAAATAATAATTACCCCAAAATAGGGAGAGGCTCGCAGACTCAAGCAAAATAAAATAGATAGGGAAACAATACCAGCGTAAGCCGAAAATAATAGCGACCCAAGAAAATAGGGGGAAGCTCGCAGACTCGAGCAGAGAAATAGATAGTAAAGGAAAATAATCTCGGCGAAAGCCAAATAATAACAACCCAGTAAAACGGGCGATAGCTCACAGACTCGAGTAGGGAAATATAAACAAAGAGAGAAATACCTCAAGCTCTGAAAACTGACAGAGAGCTTAAAACGCTCTCTGTCAGAGAGAGGTAAAAGGCAACTAAGAACCGAGGTTGCTGTCTAGTAGCGAGACAGGAAAAAGAAAACCAAGGCAGGAAAATAAAGTGCGAAGGAGAAATTAACCCTAAGAACAGAATACTCTAGCACACTACAGACAAGTCCCCGCGGGTTCTTTTGAAAATCAAAAGGACAAGTGGTCATCTGAATTCCTATACCGAGTTACCGGCTTCATGCAGTGGCAACGATAACACAAAAGCACCGCAAGAAGAAAGCACTGTGCTGATATAACCAGCAGGAAACCTGAAACAGGTGCGCCGGATAATTACCAGGTAGCATAAAAACACAGCACAGGCAGCGGAAAAGTACAGCAGGAGCACCCTCTTGCAGCTCTGAGAGGAAGCGTCCGTAGAGATGAGAAGGCTGCCAAACTACGACACCGTGCATGCTCATCTGCTATGGATGAGTATGCAACTGAGGACTATTCTATTTGATAAATAGGATGTAGGATTTAAGCCAACTCAACCGTAAGCCTGATACATTCATGGGAACACACAGTCTCAAGTGCCTTATTGCTTTTATAAAAGTGATATTATACCGATTAAAAAAGACACCAATGTTCAATACATGCTATCATGTAGTCACATGCCTAATCATGTTTTTTTTTGTTTTTTTATAGCCCTAATCAGAATACTTTTTCACAATAACAAAAATATGATTTTTACAATTACAAGTAGTAACAGAATATAGTCAAGCCGGAAAGTCTGCACACTCCTTTCACCTTCTCCCACGTTTTATTACGTTACAGACTTATACTACAATAGATTGAGTTCATTTTTTGCCTCAAACATCTACACAAAATAGCCAATAATGACGAAGTGAAAACAGGTTTTTAGAAAATATGCAATTTTATTTTACTGACAAAAATAGGTTATTTAGGGGTTACATATCTGTACACACCCTTAGCCTAATACTTGGTTGCTGCACCTTTGGCAGCGATTACAGCTTCAAGGCGTCTTGGGAAAGAAGCTATGAGCTTGGCACACTTGTTTCTGGACATTTTTGCCCATTCATTTACATTTACATTTTAGTCATTTGGCAGACGCTCTTACCCAGAGCCCTAAAAGGTAAATACGATTTCAAACACCAGGCGTAGTCAGTATGATTTTATTATTTTTTTTATTTTATTTTTTTTGGGGGGGACCACACGATATCGATCATTGACGTGTACAACAGTAAGCCAATAAGTAACCTTAAGTATTAAACTAGCAGCAACTGAACCACTTAAACAAGGATTCAGAAAAACACAATCAAGGGAGGTCACAAGGAGGTAGGGAGGGGTGGAGAGAGGTGCAGCTTGAAGAGTGAGTCTTCAATCTGCACTTGAAGGTGGTCAGACTTTCTGTTGTTCTGACCTCCACGGGGAGCTCATTCCACCACCGTGGGGCCAGGACAGACACACATCCGACCGAGACCGGGTGCTAGTATGAAGTGGGGGGGGGGGGGGGGGGTACCAGTTGTCCTGAGGAGGCGGAATGCAGGGATCTGGTAGGTGTGTCGGGTCTGATGAGCTTTTGGAGGTATGGAGGGGCTGATCCTCAGACTGCCTGGAAGGCGAGCACCAATGTTTTGAATTTGATGCGAGCCATCACAGGTAGCCAGTGGAGGTTAATGAGCAGGCGGGGTGACATGGGAGTGTCGGGGGAGGTTGAAAACCAGGCGCGCTGCTGCCTTTCTGGATAAGCTGAAGGGGTCTAATGGCCGATGCAGCCAGGAGAGTTGCAGTAGTCCAGGCGGGACAGCACCATCGCTTGGACCAGGAGCTGGGTTGAGTGGGTGGTGAGGAAGGGACGGATTCTCCTGATGTTGTACAGGAAGAACCTGCACGCCGGGTTAGCACTGCGATGTTCTCGGAGAGGGACAGCCTGTTGTCCATCACCACTCCGAGGTTCCTGGCACAGGGCGTTGGGGTCAGTGGAGTGTCCCCTAGGGAAATGGAGGGTTAGAGCCGGAATGTAGATGAGCTCAGTCTTGCCTGGATTGAGCTTCAGATGGTGGTTGTCCATCCAGCTCTGGATGTCTCTCAGGCAAGCGGAGATGCGGGCTGACACCTGAGTGTCAGAGGGTGAGAAGGAGAGAAAGAGTTGAGTATCATCAGCATAGCAGTGGTAAGAAAGACCATGAGCAGTGATAACAGCGCCAAGGGATTTGGTATAGGTGGAGAAAAGGAGGTAGGACTCAATCCAGGCCAGGGCTGAGCCGCCGATCCCCGCTGCAGACAGGGATGACAGGAGGATGGAGTGATCTACGGTGTCGAAGGCGGCAGAGAGGTCTAGGAGTATTAGCACAGAGGAGAGGGAGGCTGTCCGAGCTGCTTGAAGCATCTCGCTGACGGAGAGGAGTGCGGTCTCCATTGAGTGGCCAGGTCTGAAGCCGGACTGGTGGGGTTCTAGTAGGTTGTTCTGGGTAAGGAAAGAAGACAGTTGGTTAGAAACAGCACATTCAATAATTTTGGTAAGAAAAGGAAGAAGAGATACCGGTCTGTAGTTTTGGATGTTGGAGGGGTCCAGCGTGGATTTTTTCAGGATCGGGGTGATGTGGGCTCTCTTGAAGGATGAGGGGAAGCAGCCAGAGGCCAGGGAGGAGTTCACCAGGGAGGTCACAAACGGGAGGATATCTGGGGTGATTGCCTGGAGGAGAGATGAAGGGATAGGGTCGAGGGCACAGGTAGTGGGGCGATGGGAGAGTAGGAGGTGGGATACATCGGTATCAGACGGGAGAAAAGGTGGAGAAGCAGGGGGGGGGGGGGCACAGAAGGGGTAGAGAGAGGAGGAGAGTGGAAAACAGTGTCCGTGAGGGGAGGGGGAGTGGGGAAACAGGAGGGGCATAGAGAGAGGGGCTGAAGGAGCTGCGGATGTCTGCGATCTTCTCATCAAAGAAATCTGCAGTGAACAAGGATTGAGGAGCAGGAGGGGATTTGCTGAGGAGGGAGGAGAAGATGGAAACAATTGACGGAGGTTAGAACTGTATTTAGTATGATAGTAAGTTACCTTGGCAGCGGTGACTGCTGTAGAGAACGCCGCTAGGAGAGACTGGTAGGAGGAGAGGTCTGATGCGTCTCTGGATTTCCTCCACATCCTCTCTGCTGCGCGAAGACCGGCCCTGGAGCTGCGCAGGGCATCGGACATCCACGGGCAGGGAGGAGATGGGCGTGTGGGCCTGGAGACAAGAGGGCAGAGAGAGTTAAGTGATGTGGAGAGAGCTGTGAGCAGGGTGTCGGATGCAGAGTCGATGGGGAGTTGAGAGAAGGATTTGAGAGGGGGGAGGGAAGCAGTGACACAGGGAGCAAGAGAGGAGGGTGAGAGGGAGCAGAGGTTACGGCGGACAGAGACATTGGGGGTGGGGGCGGTGTGGAACAAGAGGAAGAGAAAGAAATGAAGTGGTGAGCAGAGGTATGGTGAGGGGTAACAGTGAGATCAGAGCAGCTGTTCCTCTGGAAGACCAGGTCTAGGAGGTTGCAAGCCTTGTGGGTGGGGGGGGGGGGTTGGAGGGTGAGGTCAAAGGAGCGGAGAAGTTGTAGGAAGGCTGCAGACTGGGAGGCATCTAGATGGATGTTGAAGTCTCCCAGGAGGATCAGCGGGGTGCCATCCTCTGGGAAGGAGCTGAGCAGGGTGTCGAGCTCATTGAGGAAGCACTCCAGGGGACCTGGAGGGCGATAAACAACTATAATGTACAGGTTAATAGGGTGGTTGATTAACACAGAGTGGTATTCAAAACTAGTAATAGATATATCAGAGAGGGGGAGAACAGAGAATGACCATGAGGGGGAGAGTAGCAAACCAGTACCACCTCCGCGACCAGACAGTGTGAGAGAAGGAGAAGGAGGAGGAGAGGGCGGGACAGGAAGGAGGCATAGCCGGAGATTAAGTCTGTTTTCCGTGTGGCAGACTAGCAGTTCCAGAGCCCCCCTGCGACGGTGAAGTTCTCGCAGGGAGTCAGCGAGGGGTAGCGGAGGTTGGACAGGTTGCGTCGCCGTGGAGGGCCACGTCGTTGGAAGCGGGTTCTAAAAGGAAGAGAGCAGACAGGGATTGGGAGAACACACATGAACTGGGACGGAGCGACACTAGTGTCACTCTTCCAGATGTCTTTTGAAATGCACACAGCTGATTGCAATTGGCTAACAGCTGTGTGAGACACTTCGCAAGTACGGATAAGTAATTGCTACCAATTAAAAAGCACAATAACGCGAAACTAACAGCCTAGTCAATCTAACAATCAGCCAATCGCGGAAAAAACACAAACTAGCAATGCAAATAATATGATCAGCGTTCAACAAGGTCTAATTAAAATCATGCAAACTGCAGCGAGTACGCTTAAAAACGACACTACCTTACGCGGGACGGTTAAAACAGCACTCGATACGCAGGAAAGAAGATGCACTCTGATAAGTTAATGTGTAACTTCAGTCTATATAGCAGTCGCTCTTCCAGATGTCTTTTGAAATGCACACAGCTGATTGCAATTGGCTAACAGCTGTGTGAGACACTTCGCAAGCACGGATAAGTAACTGCTACAAATTAAAAAGCACAATAACGCGAAACTAACAGCCTAGTCAATCTAACAATCTAACAAACAGCCAATCGCGGAACAAACACAAAGACACTCATCTCCGGCTATGCCTCATTCTTCTTGGCATATCCTTGCAAGCTCCGTCAGGTTGGATGGGGAGCGTCGGTACACAACCATTTTCAGCTCTTTCCACAGATGTTCAATTGGATTCAGATCTGGGCTCTGGCTGGGCCACTCAAGGACATGCAGAGACTTTCTCCGAAGCCACTCCTTTGTTCTCTTGGCTGTGTGCTTCGGGTCGTTGTCATGTTGGAAGGTAAACGTTTCCCCCAGTCTGCGGTCCAGAGCGCTCTGGAGCAGGTTTTATTTATTTATTTATTTATTTATTTTGGCACGCATATAGTCACACTTCATCACAATTTCTGTAATATGCCCTGAACAAACACAGTACCTGCCGAAAAGGGATACGGGAAAAAGCAGACTGCTTATCAAGGTCCCGCCCCAATTCCCAAATCAAATTTGAATGTTCACATTATACATTGTTTAAAACAGATTGTTTCATATCACAACAGCATAGCTGACTTTGCTTTATAACAAAACAGTCCGAGAGAAAAAAAATTAAATAAAATAATAATAATAAAGTCCAAATAAGTCGAATTTGAATGTACATATTATACATTAGTCAAAACAATTTGTTTCATTTTACAACAGCAAACAGTCCAGAATATTGTTCAGATAATTTCCAAATATGTCACATAGTGACATTGTTTTCATTTCATGGTAACCCACTTTGTTTATGTTTGGTAGTCCCCTACCATCTTACATTTTATCCCAAGCTTGAAGACCTTCAAATTTGTAGACAATTTAATCTCAACATTTAAACTGTTCCAAAGCTTAACCCCCAAGGTTCAAGGTTCTCGGTGTACTTAGCTGCATTCATCTTTTCCTCTATCAGGACTAGTCGCCCCGTTCCCGCTGCTGAAAAACATCCCCACATCATGATGCTGTCACCGCCATGCTTCACTGTAGGGATGGTATTAGCCAGGTGATGAGCGGTGCCTGGTTTCCTCCAGACGTGACGCTTGGTATTCAGGCCAAAAAGTTCCATTTTGGTTTCATCAGACCAGAGAATCTTGATTCTCATGGTTTGAGAGTCCTCTAGGTGCCTTTTGGCAAACTCCAAGCGGGCTGTGATGTGCCTTTTACTAAGGCTTCCGTCTGGCCACTCTACCATAAAGGCCTGATTGGTAGAGTGCTGCCTGGATGGTTGATCTTCTGAAAGGTTCTCCCATCTCCACAAGGATACACTGGAGCTCTGTCAGAGTGACCCTCGGGTTCCTGCTCACCTCCCTGGCCAAGGCCCGTCTTCCCCGATTGCTCAGTTTGGCCAGGCAGCCAGGTCTAGGAAGAATCTTGGTGGTTCCAAACTTCTTCAATTTACGAATGATGGTGGCCACTGTGCTCTTTGGGACCTGTAAAGCTGCAGAGATTTTTCCGTACCCTTCTCCAGATCTATGCCTTGACACAATCCTGTTTCTGAGGTCTGCAGATAATTTCTTTGACCCCATGGCTTGGAGTTTGCTCTGACATGCACTGCCAACTGTGGGACCTTATATAGGCAGGTGTTGGCAATCCCCAATCATGTCCAATCAATTGAATTTATCACAGGTAGACTCAAATTAAGTTGTAGAAACATCTCAAGCAGTATCAGTGGAAACAAAATGCACCTCAGCTCACTTTTGGGTGTCATATCAAATTAGAGTGTACATATGATATTTTACATTTAGATTTTTAATAAATTAGCACAAATGTCTAAAAACCTGTTTTCACTTTGTCATTATGTGCTATTTTGTGTAGAATTCTGAGACAAAAAATGAACTCAATCTATTGTAGAATATGTCTGTAACGTAATAAAACGTGGAGAAGGTGAAAGGAGTGTGCAGACTTTCCGGTTTGACTGTATAATCAGAAAGAAATGAGACAAAAAAAACAACAAAACAAAAATAAGACTATATCTATAGGTACCGGTATATCTATTTTGCATATTCAATATTTCTGTTAAATTTGCCTAATCACATGTACAATGAGAAAGACACAAAGCAGTGACAGTTTTTATTGTATTCACACCACGTCATTTTGGATAGATGAACATTATTTTTGTATCACTACTGGTGTAAAATAAAAACTTAATGGAAAGGATGTATTGCTTTACTATGATGATGACAAATTGAATTAAAATGTAACTTTTTTAATTAATCTTCTCAATTTATGGTAGGCCTGAATATTATATTCATAAACGTAAAGAGGCTAAGGAAAAACCAAAGTTCCCTAAGCGTTTTGAGCGCAAATCATAGATATCCGTAGAAAGCGACATTAGGCCTACTTCCGGTGCTGAAGTTGAGATCTGAAATCTGGCCCATTGGGTCTGCATTGATCGGCAACAGATAAATTGTCACCTCATGAAAAGCACGGCTATATTTTAAGGCAAACTACCTCATTTTACACCACTATTAAAGGGTTAGTTTGGAATTTTGGACATAATGTCTCAATTACAAATTACCCATGATGTAGTTGATTGATGGAAAGCATTTTCAGATAATTCCATGCTATCCCTTCTTTTGGACATACACACATTGCTAATGCTAGCGCAACTCGTAGGAAAGTAGTAGCGTCCACTACAAAACGCACTTAAACACTCCAAGGTGCACCCAAAGCAAATAAAATACGACGACAGTCTATCAGGGTTATTTTCAGTGATTATACCATCATTTTTGAAGTCAAACTATCGTTGAATCCTTTACTTTGTGCTCTCCTAAATTCTCAGTGGAAGTACGGCGTTAGTTTAGTAGCTAGGTAACATAAAGTAGCCTATAGCTCTGCCGGCCAAAAACAATATCGCGCGTGTGAAAGAATCAGACTCGTAGTATTGTTAGCTAACGTTCAGGTAAGATGGTATTTCAGTGTGTATTTCAAGGTTGTTCAAATCATGCAAAAAGAAAAAAAGGGCACCACAACATTTTCACCGATTTCCAGTGGAAGATCAACAAAGAAAACAGCTGTGGCTTCTTGCTGCTCGCATGGATGTCACCAATTGAGACTCTAAAAAAGTTTGTAGTGATCATTTCACAGAGGATGACTATGTGAAAATCAAAAAAGGATGGGCGGGACACCCTCTACTGAAGGAGACTGCTGTGCCATCACCTGTTTTTCTTTTAGCTAGTTAGCTAGTTGCCACGATTGGGAAGTCATGGAAGTGGTCAGACTTTTCCTGCAAATTGGTAGCCAGTGTGCTTGCTTGTATATGCTGTGTTATTCTGTAGCATGTTTGTGTTTAGCTGACTTGTTGTCTACCAAATATGTAACTTTACGGCAAAACGGATTGTGTCAGCAACTGTAGAGTACAGCAGATAGCCTACAGGCAGATACCCTGGCTAATCTACAGCTAGCTCCGCCGCCGTACTTCCACTGAGAATTTAGGTGAGCACAAAGTAAAGGATAGTTTGACTTGAAAAATTATGGTATAATCACTGGAAATAACCCGATAGACTGTCGTCGTATTTTATTTGCTTTGGGTGCATCTTGGAGTGTTTAAGTGCGTTTGGTAGTGGATGCTACTATTTCCTATGAGTTGCGCTAACATTGCCAATGTGTGTATGTCCAAAAGAAGGGACAGCATGGAATTATCTGAAAATGGTTTCCATCAATCAACTACATCATGGGTAAGTCGTAATTGAGACATTATGTCCAAAATTCCGAACTAACCCTTTAATGTTGCTTTCGCAGAACATTTTTGACAGATAGATTTGATTTTTGATCGTAGCCTAGTCCATAGCTGATACATCTGATGCGGCTAAAAGAATTCTTAATTTGATTCTCAATAGTCCGACTCTGCTTGAGAATATCGATAGTAGCCCTAATAATTCACAAAATCACAGACAAGAAAGCACGAGTCAACAAAGTTCCACAGAAAGTGTGGTTAAAATGCTTTTTAACTTAAGGACAAGTAGTCAAAACAATGCCGCGACTACCCTCGTCAATAGGCCTGTTTTTGATTTGTCCTGCAATTTTTGCGGATCAGCCAGGAGTGGAGTTGTCAACATGAAACGAACCAGATGAGTTATTGAAGTAGGCTAAGTAAATTAACATGAATTTGACATGTAATAACTTGCAGGTACATATTGGTTATTTTGGATTCCCATCTCCCTACCATTGCTCGCATAACACACACGTTTACGTTCAATTGAAATCAGAATTTAAATTCAAGCACATCTCTAGATGATTCTGCTGATCTCCACGGTATTTCCCCTACAGACAGAGGATGTCTGCTCTACTGATCTCCACACTATTTCCCCTACAGATAGAGGATGCCTGCTCTGCTGATCCCCACACTATTTCCCCTACAGACAGAGGATGTCTGCTCTGCTGATCTCCACACTATTTCCCCTACAGACAGAGGATGTCTGCTCTGCTGATCTCCACACTATTTCCCCTACAGACAGAGGATGTCTGCTCTGCTGATCCCCACACTATTTCCCCTACAGACAGAGGATGTCTGCTCTGCTGATCCCCACACTATTTCCCCTACAGAGGATGCCTGCTCTGCTGATCTCCACACTATTTCCCCTACAGACAGAGGATGTCTGCTCTGCTGATCTCCACACTATTTCCCCTACAGAGGATGCCTGCTCTGCTGATCTCCACACTATTTCCCCTACAGACAGAGGATGCCTGCTCTGCTGATCTCCACACTATTTCAAGTATATATATATTAACAAGTATATTTTTGTGAAAGTGCTCTAATGTACAGTATATCCATCATACTGGCTTGAGGTGTAGTCAGAAAATATAAATGTTCAATGAGGGTGTTTGTACAGGCATGTATGATGTGTGTGATAGAGAGATGAAATAGCATACATATTTCAGGATCAAAGACAGAAATTTATGTTTTTCAGCTGTGATCTCTTTACCAAAAATTCAATAAACAAGGTTTATTGTATACACAATGATACTCAACACACATAGTATATTGTAAGATAGGCCTGACCTATTTCTGAATATATTACATTTTAACAGGCTTCTGACACAGTTTGAAAGGTCTATGTTCCACTGATACATTATGCTCCAGGTATTATGAAATAGTAACTTTAATATTTGTTGTAGGAGGAAACCATTCATGACTCACTCAATTTAATTTTAAACTTGAATAAATTGACTCGATATGCAGTAGTGTTGCAGTTTTCCTTTATTTGCAGGAGACAATCGAGAGGCTCAGACGGCTGTGGCCAGCCCCACCATGTTATTTGTGCGGTCGAAGATGGAGTAGTACTCCCTCATGAAGACGTCTCCCAGGACCCACATCTCTCCCTGGGCTGAGGGCAGATCTATAAACTCGAACCCACTGAAGCATTGTCCGTATACCTGGAAGGCATGGGAAAACATTGGCAAAATACATTTTGGAATGCCCTATTTTTGTGTGTTTGTGTGTGCTGTATCCTCATCACTGTTACCCTTTCTGTCAGTTACTATGTGGTCATGCTCATGATTTCCTCCTTCTCCACTTAAGCTATGTGGTGTTCTAATAATAGCTGTTACTCTATGCATTGGTGGTGGTTATGGTGAATTCCCCCCTTCACTAACATACTTATCATAAAAAATGTACTAAAACAGTAGCATGAATGCAATCTGTTATTGTTATTATTATTATTATTATGCACACATATTCCTCCAAATAATGTGATATCATACTGTTTACATTCTTTCACGCTGGAGCACACCAACAAAGCTCACACAGACATTGAGTCAGAGGAATAAACTTCATATGTAGCAGAGGGGGTCACGAGTGGGCAGTGACACCAGGATGTCCAATTGACTGAAATCCCTCTGTCCCTGGGTGATGCTAAGGGCAATTATGCACTGCCCTGTGGAGCTGCCAACCACAGTCAGCACTGGCACAGTCCAGATTCAATAACAGATTGTGGAGCACATCCATATGCTGGAACAGTGTCTTGACATGAATAGCCAGCCAGTAGCTGAATAAATGCATTTTTGGAGATAGGGCTGCAATAATATTGTAATCACAAGATAAATCATATTTTCAACATAAATAAATTGCACTTGTGTTTCCCATGACTCATCTTAGTATTACAAGCAAAATGGAACAACACTTATAACGTGACAGGTTCAAATTGAGCTCCTTAATTTAATTATACGCTCATTCAAATCGAGAGGAAAACTGAAGCCAAAACTGGGTGTGGAAGGGAGTCAGTGTCCATACCTGTCTGACGTAGGCATTGGGTGGTAGTGTGTACTGCAGGCCGTTGATGGTGAAAGTCACGTCTGGCATGGAGCCTATGTTCTGGCAGTTAATGATATACTGAGAAGAACAGAGGAACAGAGAGGTGAACATCAAACTCCTCACCAATCAAATGACAAGGCTTTGACCTGATTGCGGGTGCACAATGAGTGCCAATCTGTTTTGGGATTTCATGTCAACATCTCTTAACTATTTCATTAGCTCAATCATTGATCTGGCATTTTTGTCCTTAGTGATTTTTTTTAACTGTGTTTTGTTATAGGAGAGAACCAGCAATTGTATATACAGCTGTCTTAGCCTAACTGGTTGGAACAAAAACCAGAATCCACACCAGCTCTTCATGAGTGCACAGCCTTGGACTGCAGCGTTTATACCTGAAACTACCTGGTGATAGTAATACGAGTAAATAACTGGTGGTTAATTTCTAGTAGTAGGAATATGAACAAAAACCTGGTGGTGAATGATCATCTAGTGTTAATACTAAAAATAAATACCTTGTCGGAAGTTGCTCCAATCTGCTCCTGGATGACAATGACTTCAGAGGGAGGTCCAGCGATCAGCGAAGTTCCAGAATCCACAATGCCTTGACAACCATGAGCACAGGCCACCACCTGACCATTAATCATCACGCTAGAGGACGACAACACAGGGAAACACAGTCAACTCACAAAGCCCTGTAACGATGCACAGCTAAAGAGTTATCGCATGATCCTATCATATCCCTTTCACACACAAAACCCGGGATTGACACAGGATATTGAACACAAGTTCAAGTACCGGTAATTACCGGGTCCTCGCTGTTCACACAAGACCCGGGTCCACAAGTTTACTTCTATTTATACAGTTAGGGTTCCTGCTAATACAGTTAGGGGTCGATTTACACACCGAAGCTGAACCGTGTCCGACCCGTGTAAATCCCGGGTCGTGAGCAGGGTCATAGACTCGGGTCGGATAACACGGATTGACCCATTGACACAAAGGCAAACACAGGTTTTACCCAGGTCGTTGCTTCGGTGTGAAAGAGGTGTCTGATGCATTCTCTGATGTTTCTCTAAAACAGGAGCCCTGATCTAAAATCAACTGTTCAAGAGGGCTATAATTGTGGTTCCCAAATTGGGGGACCACTGCATATGCTGCAATCCCAGAATTTCACAAGATGTTAATATTTTGTAATTAATTGCTTTTCATGTTTAGACAGATTATTTACCCTCTTAAGTAACATTATGTCAGAAATATCTATAAATTCCATGAAGAATAAAATTGTGCTATATTGTAAACAATTACATAAAAAGAGGTAAGATAATTTTTTAATTGGTCAAATTAAAGAATGAGATTAATCTATATGCTCCTAATTAGCTTGTTGAACACATTCTTTCTTTTGTTTCCCTTAAATGCGTTAACACAATGCAGGTCTGACTTCTTGGGCCCTATCTTGGCGATCTTGGTGCTTAGTCTAAGCGCATGGCGCTAAGTCAATTTAGGGCGTGTCCAAGTCTACTTTTGCTATTTTAACGGCGTGTTTTTTGGGCGCTAAGCACAGCGCAAGGTGCAACTGGGCTAAACCTAGTCTCTTCATTAATTATAGGTGTGTCTTGGGCGTGACATGCAATAAACCAATCAAAATGTCATATCCCATTCCCTTTAAAAGCCTGCTTTTCCACCTTGGCGGATTGCTTATGATGGCGAAACAGACATGCTCGTGCGTGTTTAGTGCAATCAAGGAATTGGCTATATGGATCAGTAGCAGTAGTAGTATTATGAGTTCCCGGTAATTCATGACAGTGCTGTTTACGAAATATATGCTGTTAAATTTCGTTAAAAGCACCTGCACCAGCTGAGAATAAGCGACCAATTGCTTCCTTCTCACCTTAGAAAACGCCAAATTAGCCTGCTTGTTTAACAAATTTTGTTTGATTGTGCAATGAACTCATGTTCAAGCTTCATCCGAAGTTCATTAGGCTACCTGCATTCAAATTTTGATTAATAACATAACTAACGTTATTTTGCCTTAATGATGACACTAAATACAACAAATCTGTCAAGTTGGCAACCCATAGGTTCAGCATATTTTCCCTTGTTTTATAATGTCCTGCTTATGGAAATGTGACTAACCTGTTTAACTGGTAGCGTAATACTTTAAAACGATTGACTTTCCCAGGAAGACCGTGAAAAGTGCGATGTAGCTACAGCAGGGGAAACAGACCTGCTCCTGTAAAGCGAACATGCAGATAATGGAATTAAAATTAATTGTAAATGAATTGTGTAACGTGCTGCAAATTTAGTTTCTAATTAGACGCTTAGTTCTCTTTAAAATCTTTTGTTCAAGTTATGGAATAACAGGTGAAATCAACGGGGTTTTAATAAGCTGAGGGTATGGAAACCTTGTCACTGTAATTTAAAAAATATGAAGGACGAAGAATAGCTAAGGTTACAATTCAGTGAACATACTGACATTTATCTCCGTTTTTTAACCATAGGCTATCGAAAAAAAACCTTATGCATAGCGAATCCGCTGTAGCCTAGGCTATTTGAAAAACAATAAAAGCAATATTCACTGGACAAGGTTTTAAACTTTTTTCAGTCACAAACCATTCTATTTACTTACAGGCTGTATTCCTAGATAAACAGAGCTGTATTGTAATGACATCTGAAGCGCATTTTCAAAACTCAAATGTCCGTCTATTGCAGTGCGGGTTTTCCATGGAATGACAATTCACGCATTAGGTGTAAATGACAATTCGCGCATTAGGCTTGATATAGGTGTTACCAGCTCCTTTTTAACGGATAGCCATTGTCCCGTACCATCGCACATCACCTGGATGTTGATGGAGTGGGCTGAGAGCAATGTAATGTGGCATCGTTTCCCTTCGCTGAGGGAAAGGTATGTGGACCTATGGAACCTTTTATTATTATGCATTTTTGACATAGCCTACACAATAATAATATTTCGCATTGTGATCTAGATATTTTAGTCATGCTTGTGCGTGCTCTGTGTGTAACAGACAGGATGGTACGCGCGTTGTGCACACGCCTATGTAGACGCACAAATATGCGCCGTTAAAATAACATGTAAACAACTGCGACATGACTTTAGACCAGGTTTGTGGTGGTTCTAGCGCAAGCGCTTTCTGTTGGCTCAAGATAGCAATACGCCAGAAAGAATCCTGCTCGTCTTAAGACCAACACGCCCAGTTCACTTGTAATGGGCGCATGAATACATGGTAGTTAAAGGACGTAAACGCAAGGCGTTATTATGAACCATGCGCCGGGTGTAAGATAGCAACGACACTTGCGTTTGGGTTAGCGCCGCTTTGCGCCGGGTGTATGATAGGGCCCCTTGTCATTAGCTTTGTCTTTGAATTCTTCATTATCTACCAAATGGTTAGTTTCAGTAGCCTTGTGTCAACACTTCAACTGATCCATCATTTTGATCAGTTAAAATATTTTATTACCACTTTTTATGAAATTGTCTCCAATATAGCACAATTTGAATATGTAACATTTATTATTCATGGCATGCATAGCTATTTCTGACATAATGTGGCTTACATATAATCCCTCTGAACATGAAAAGCACCTAAATAAGAAAAATTAATCGATTGTTAAAATTCTGGGATTGTAATTGTGGTTGGAACGAAAACAAGCATACACCGTGTTCCCCCATGACTGAGTTTGGGAACCTCTGAGCTAGACAACCGGTACATTAATTAAATCTATCTAGAGTGTTTCATGGAAATTGTACTCACTGTAATCACTAATGTTTTTGAAGTGTGTCAAAATTATCTTGACCTTCCTAGCTGGTTATTAAAATATATTTTTGATCATACAGATGTGAAACACTTTTGTCTTGTTTCACCTGCAAGAGGTGCTGGAAATTAATGGTAAAATTTATTTTGTCAATTGTTTGTGTACTCAATTTGTATAAATATTGAAGATGTACAGTGCCGTGAAAAGGCTTTTGCCCCCTTCCTGATTTACTCTATTGTTGCATATTTCTCTCACTGGATGTTTTCAGATCTTTAGACAAAATATAATATTAATTTTAAGGAACCTAAGTGAACAAATGACACATTTGTTTTTTACTTATTTAATTTATTTAATGAACAAAAAATCCCAACACCCATTTCCGTTGTGTGCCCCCTTACACTTAACTGCAGCCAATGTAAAATAAAGTAATCATGTTTAATATTTGGAAATGGGTGTTGGGATTTTTTGTTCATTAAATAAATGAAATAAGTAAAAAACAAATGTGCCATTTGTTCACTCAGGTTCCCTAAAATCAATATTATATTTTGTCTTAAGATCTGAAAACATCCAGTGCGAGAACAATAGAGGAAATCAGGAAGGGGCAAAAACTTTTTCACGGCACTGTATAAAGAATGGGACTTACTTTTCAATTGCAATCTGCCAGTAGCCCTGGGTGGTGACAGGGACCCAATTGATCTGTCCAGTGAAATAAGTGGAGTCATATCCACCGAATATCACAGCACTACCTGAAGCATGATTGCTGTGTACAAAGACAACACACAATTATTTAATTTTGGTAAACAAGGGGGCACAGTTTAAGCAAGGAAAGAGAGGGAACACGGAAAGGCTTCCCAAACTGTGACGTGGTGGGTCAGGAGAGGGATTGCAACTGGTCCCCAAATAAACATTGCAAAAAAATTCTAACATTTTCTGAACAGAATAGTCTTCAGCAACAATTTGTATTGTTTACTCTTACACATCCCTTGAATAAAACATGGACAATGAAAATAATTAAGTTATGAAAATGTTGCTCAATTAAGTTAGACCTGATTATGTTTTTGTTTGTATAATGTGTATACAATCATTTCCCACTTCTTGATGTCTGAGATTAATTTTTTTTTAAACTAAATCAGGAAGTCCCAAAACTATATCCCCCATAATGAACCCACCGCTACACGCTCATCCTTTAAGACTCTGGAGGACACAGATGTACGGATGTACTCCAACTTGTAACACACCGGCGTGTAACCACCTGCCCACTGGACCCCATCCCTTCGGCAGTTCTGCAGTCTATCCGGTGAGGTCTTTCCATATCTGTCCTCCAACACCTCCTTAACCTGTGGCTATGTTCCTGCTGTTTTCAAAACTGCCCATGTTACCCCACTCCTTAAGAAACCTAGCTTGGACCCCTCTGATGTCAGAAACTATCATCCTGTGTCTCTCCTGTCCTTCCTGTACAAAGCTCTTGAATGAGCTTCCCTCAACCAACTGTCTGTTTTTCTCCCCCAGAACAACCTGCTCGACCCTCATCAGTCCGGCTTCAGAACCGGGCACTCTACTGAAACTACCTATATAGGGCCAATTCTATATGGCCATGTTTTTTTTTGTGTTTTTTTTTTCTATTTAATTTGTGTTTTTTGTTATTTTATAGTTAAGAATGTATAGCTGACCATGTTCTATGTTCATTACTAGGGATGGCTCCTACGTTGTGAGAAAGTTGTGCTTTGTCGGATCTGCTTTGTAGTCGCGTCAATGACCTTCAATATACACTTATTGTACGTTGCTTTGGATATAAGCATCTGCCAAATAATTGTATTGTCATTGTCATTGTAAAAAAACTTAATGTATATTATATACTTTCCATTTATCATTCACTCCACACAACATAAACACTGCACTTTAATGGACGCAGGGGACAAAATGTTTTGGAATCACTGGATAATAGAAAGCTCTGGAACTAATCTGCCTTATATGAACCAATCAAAATAAAGTGTTTACTACAGTAGAACAGTTATTGGTTCACATCAGTGAGCATATAATAGCTCCACCAATTTTGAGCTTCACTGGGCCTCACTCTCCCAGTGGTGTGTGTCTTGTCCTGGGTTTACCGGGTAAGGTAGATGGAGAAAATGTCCTGGGACACCAGACCCTGTTTCATCATGTTGTCAAAGACGGGGGTGGCGCTGGAGGAAGCCATGTCAGGGAAAGCCAAGCCCATGAAGCCATCGAAGGGACTGTAGTACAGGAAAGACCCCGGCTCCGTCTCAGTCAGGCCAAACACCTGGTTAGTGTCAACGATGCCTCCGACCTGCAGACACAGAAATCACAATGATTAGGCACATTTGCGGATATTTATGGATTTCCCATGAATGTGATGGTGCCCTTATCACATTGTAAAGTGACTCGTCTTACATTAACTGTGTCATAACCCAGGAAACCAGTCATGCTCCCAGTATAATATCCGACGGCCACAGGGATGTTCGTGGCCCGGAAGGTAGAGGACAGGCTAGGGTTGAATTTATGATGGTTAGCTGAAGAGAGAATTCATAAAAACTGGTTTGTGTTTTTCACCTTCATTTCTGAAGAACACACCAAAACAGTGTGGAGTGCAGACACTGTGTAAATACAAAGCACATACAACATTAATTGCTCCTGAAGAACAAAAATTATAACTGTTAATGAAATGCAAAATAATTGATAACTGTGAAATTAATTAGAGAGCAGATATTTCCATGACTGTATAGTTTGAAAGAACCTTATTTGTCATGCTAAAACTTACCAGTACAAATCATTGGCTTCTGCAAAAAAAAAACTCAAAATATAACTTACTGTTTCAGTTATTCTGGAGCTGGGAATTCAGACTCAGTGTCTGCTGGGATGTTGTGTTTCAGTGCATAGGTGCTTAACTTATCTCACTGATTGGCTAAACAGACCAAATGTCTCGTTTCCGAGACTTAAATTGGCTGCTGATTAAAAAGAACCCCAAAAGGCCTTGCAGACACAACAGCCCCCCAGGACTGCAGTTTGGGATCCCTGCTCTGAAGAATGTAAGGTCAAGATCAGTTTTGAAATGATTGACAGTATTATACTCACAGCAGGCATCGCTGTGGCAGTAAACAGAGGGCACCCACAGGTTGGAAGATCCAGTGTCAGGGAAAATCGTGAATGACTGAGGTGGCGTTCCAATGGAGATGATGCCGACATATTCAATCTGACAAATAAACAGGCAGTTTCAGTACTTGCATGCAAAATATAATTACATTTCCAATTTTTATATAACATAAATTGCCATTTTTCCTTTAAAGTGCATTTATATTAAATTTTACTTCAGAAAATGCATTGAAGGCATACTGTACATATGTATTTTAATATGATAAACTTATATAAACTTCTACAATACAATATAATTTCCATACATTTTCCATGCATTTACCATATGTTTTAAATACACTTTTTGTATCCTAAGCTTCATCATATCATCTCATTGAGAACAACCATGTGGACAGAGAAGGGAATGCTTACATCTAAGATGTTGTGCATGGGCAGGTAGGACATGAAGCCGGAGTATTTTGAGGCCAGGTCGTAAGGGTATTTCTGCATAAACTCCTCCAGTTTACCCTGTTCCATGAGAGACTGCCTCATGGACTTCCCCCTGATCAGAGGAACCCTACAACAACACGACACACATGTGACATCCTGTTTACCTACAACACACTTCGTAATTCTGAGGTTTACCAGTAAAGACAGTTACACATAACTTACAGTATATCCAGTAGCATCAAAAATATAAACATATACATTTTAATGTATTTTTCATGAATTCATTACGTAAGTAGCCTAGTAAGTAAATAGGTTTTATCACATGTCCCTCCTCATACATGCATTCACACAACAGGAAATAGAAATAAACAACAGAAAAATAAATACTTTAACTCTATAGATGCAGATATAATTTTAAAAGATTCCTGCAAATATTCACATGAAACAATAATTTTGTTCTGAATATTGTTGGAAATAGATGTCTCTTTTCAGTAAGCTTTAGGAATTTTACTTGGTTTCTAAAGAATTCAAAGTATTTTAAATTATTTTTTGACCCAAATCTCCTGGAATACTCACTTATTCATGCACTCAGACAGGGCCACCAGGCCCAGCAACAGCAAAGCCCACTTCATTGTGATCTCTGTGCTCGGGAAGTCTCAGGATGAGTGTCCAACAGGAGACTGCTTTTATACTGCCCGCGTCCCTTTTCCTATCGCCAATATGCTAGAGCCTCCTTTTCCTATCTGATAATATGCAAACATTGCAAGGGGAACATGTCTTATCAGGATATTGGAAAACAGGAAAGGGGCTGGCGTGGAACATTGAGCGTAATACTGTTTCAAGTGCAGTTCTGAATGAATTTCATTCATAAAACGCTAATATGTCAAAATATAATATTTCATCCCACTATGTTATTGAATGTATTGTATTAGTTGATTATTTTTTATGATTACATTCATGGCAAAGTATAACTACACACACTGATCAAATTAAAGTAGCTCTTTATTTTAGGATCAAGATATTAGGGGATAATTAAGACCTCATTAATGACAATAACTATTTACTTAGATGGTCACTAACCATTTATTCGGTCATTGTTATTGTAAGATCATATAAGGAATTCATATAACATCATGATCATACAGGTTCCTCCAGTACAACATCACGAGGATTCAACCATACCTGACCATGTACTCCACCTAGCTACTCATCCAGACCATGGTAATCTCACGTCTAGATTACTGCAACTCCCTTCTCCCAGGCCAACCAGCCTGCGCCATACTGCCTCTACAACTCATCTAGAATGTGGCCACCTGACTCGTCTTCAACCTTCCTCACCCGTCAATCCACTGCTGAGGTCACTGGCTGCCGGCCACCGCCAGGGTCAGGTTCAAATTTCTGGCTCTGGCCTACGCTGCAGCCACCCCTTCCCACCTACAGGACATAATCCACCACTACGCTCCAGCTGAACTACTCTGCTCTGCTGTAGCAGGGCGAATCGCATGTCCTTTCCTCTGTGTGAATGGTCATCGCTTGTCCCGACTGCAGAGCTCTTCCACCCTAGCTCCACAGTGGTGGGACAAACTCCCAATTCCTTTACAAACTGCTCAGTCACTGCCTGTTTTCCCTTGTGCCCTGAAAACACACCTCTTCAGACTCTACCTTAACTGACCCACCAATCAAGTACCACTTTCATGTAGCACTTACGTATATCTTGTTTCTTGTATCCTGTATCTTGATTTTATAGCACTTTCATGTAGCACTAGTGTCTTGATCTTGATGTTGTAGTTGATCAAGTCTCTCGTAATTGGGCCTCTCTTCTCTTAAGACTTAGCCATTGCTTACTGACTTAGCCTTAAGTCAGCCATAGCTCACTGTGAGCTAGACTTGATGTTCATGTCTATGGATAGCTGCTACTTTATGATAGAACTATACTTTATACGACCTGTTTGTAGTTGCTCCAATGAACTTTGGTATACATTTATTGTATGTCGCTTCGATAAAACCTCTGCCAAATGAATGTAATGTAAAGTCATATATTTCTACAAACTGTAAGATTGTGTAACATACCCAGCAAACATGCTCGCACTGGCTCATCACGGGGCCAATGTGGGCAAGACAATTGACCCAATGTAGGCAGTCTACACTGGGCCTTTTGGGATTTGCACATGGACGAGGCACTGGCCCAGTGTGGTTTCACCTTAAATATGACAACTACTTAGACCAAAGAAACCAGGCGACGTGAGTTAACTGTGTAATCGACTGCTTTAATTGATCAATTAAGTGGCGAGTAACAACAAAACCAGCAAACTCTGTGGCTCTCCAGGACCAGGATTGGCCACTCCTACCCTATACCAACCCTCAACTTAGTCATATTTGCCCATTGATTATTATAAAGCTAAAAATAGATTTGTATTATATATTTGCCATAGCTGAAATGCACACAAAATAAACAGGCCACAGAATGACATTTAATTTCTTCTTATTTCAACAAATTGTACAGAATGAAACATTTTACGTTCAGCTAAGTACAGTATGACTACTGCCAAAAACAGAGCCACCGAGTGCACTCTTTCCATTCATAATGTCTCTCAACCACTACACAAATAAGTTAGCTAAATATAGATTAAGCAACATTAGCATTTTGACTAAATAAGTACAACATTATTTAGGGTTGTTTCTCCTCACTCATTTTCCTATTGAACTCTATGGAAAAATAAGTCAGGATAAGAAACCCTTAAAGTGATGCATCCATATCTACTGCATATCTGGCAGCAGAGTGATGGTTTGAGGCTCGTTTGATACCTCAAACCCTTGATGACTTACAGCCATTTAGCCAACCATGTGTTCCATGCTATTTTAGTGTAATTTACAGCTTAATGTAGTTCCACCCCCCAATTTCCATAGAGATCCATTCAAATGAAGAGAGGTTATAGTATCGCTTGTAAGAGTATCAAAAAATAAGATATCAAGAGACTTTTGATGTTTCTTGGGTCACAGACATCAGGAAGGCATGGCATGCAAAGGATATGCAACCAAATATTAAATATGAGGACTTTATATAAGTTTATGTTAATTTGTCCAATTACTTTTCATACCCTAAAATGGGGGGTACTATGTATAAAAAGGCCTACAATTGCTACACGGTTCAGCCGATATGGATGTAAAAGCCCTCAAATTAAAGCTGAAAGTCTGCACTTTAACTTCATAGTCACTGCTTCCATTTCAAATCCAATGTTCTGGAGTACAGAGCCAAAACAACAAATATTGTGTCACTGCCCGAATACTTTTTGTCCCCACTGTATGTGCCTTTTTAGTGAACTATTTATTGGCGGAGTGAGAAAAGACGTAATGTTCCAGTAAATGCATCGTTAATAAATTAACGAATAAACAATTACTAATAAACTTCAAAAACGCTTTATATATACAAAATTGAAATTGTGGAAATAAAGGGCAAAGAAACAGGTGAGCTGGCAAAGTTTTGATGTGTGGGCCTTCACGTGCTAAAACACATTGGCCCCCCAGCTGATTTTGTGACGGTTACCCTCACGATGGGCATTCAGTATGCAGAAACTCCTTTGGGCTCAGTACATGGCAAAGTGTGGGCTGCCCGCATTGGGCATTGAGTAGGCTTCCCTATTGGAGCCAGTGCATTGCGAACTATGGGCTGCCTTAGCCCCAATTGCCCATACAAGTCAGCATTGGGCCAGTGCTGTGCTGTTTGCGGGGTAACATTCAGTCAACAGGATACTCCTGACCTCATTCGCAATCGTGACCCCTTTATTAGGTTGTTCCTAAACTTTCAAAGCCCATTACCCATCCCAGAATATTGCAGCAATGGGCTTAAAATGGACTAATTCTTAGCCTTTTGATTGTATAGCTGACCACCAATCAGTGCACTCTTTTGCATATCTGTTGTTAATCTCCATCAAGCTTTCGCTCCAAAGCATGGATAACATTCTATTTATTTTTTTTATGATTTTTATCCCAATTTGGTAGCCAATTGAACCCCTATTCTAATTCAATTCCCCACATGTAGCAACCGCTATACAACCCTGGCAGCCGGTAGTAGGAAGGAGGGCACCACGTCCTCTGCAGCGCATGACTCCTCGAGCTCCTGACCGTGATTCCAACTCGCCCAGGGCCGTTCTGTGCGCAGCGATTCTTTCCGAGCCCCTCCCCCCACCCGGGAGCAGCCGCCAATTTCCGCAGCTGAATATCAAGCAAGAATTGGAAAATATTCCGCTTTCAAAACTACAACAATTAGTGTCCTCAGTTCCCAAAAGATTACTAAGTGTTGTTAAAAGGACAGGTGATGTAACACAGTGGTAAACACTTTTTTGAGATGTGTTCCAGGCATCAAATTTAGAATGAGTTGATGTTAGTGTGCACTTAAAACTTTAAATATCTTTGTACTGTTCCCTCGGCCAGGATTCAAACTCAGTACCTTCTTGCTGTGAGGCGACAGTACTACCAACTGCAGCACTGTGCCACCCACCTTAATACATTATGACTAATAATCAAAATTCCAGATGGTGAAAATTAATGGTAGCCTATTTGTACTTCCGGAACCAGACATTTCATCTTGCGAGTCGCCAAGGTCTGTAAGCCCTGTGCACTCTGTTTTAGCGCATTTAGTGCTGATTGCCTATTGTTTAAACTAATACTTTTCCTCAACAAATCATTTAATGAATATTATAGGTGTCTTCCTACACTCATGTCTGTGTGATCCTGACTTGTCGAACGCTGTCAGTGTGTCGGTGGTGAGATCAGCCCCCCATAAATTGCCAACAGAGGATGGAACGCAGCAGTATGAGCAAGATTGGGCATGCAAAACTGGGAGCAAAAAAAAAGCACAAAAAAAGGAAATAAATTACATTAATGCTGCATTCACAACACAATGATGTGCATGTATATCAAAAGTAACACTGTCATGAAGTCATTTTTTGAAATGTAAGTGCAACTATTCTAAAGTCAGATTGAATTCCAGCTAGCCAGAGCAAGATTCTTTCAATATTATTTAGAACATTTTTAAGGAGCCTTGAAAGTGTTGTAAAGGACAACCCAGTATTCTGTAAACCTATCATTGATCTTCATCTTCATGGATGAGATGTAGATGCTTTCATCTTGAGTATTAAAAGCAAGGTTAAGTCCTTAACCTTAATTTTCAAATATTCATATTTCTTTACATTTAATTGGAGATATGATTAAAACAGGGGACCTCTGTTTCACAGCCTGTAAGTAAATAAGCAACAGTGTTTGGTTTCCATTAACGTCATCTGTGGTTATCAGTTGTGCTTTACAAAAGCAGATTATAATGTGTTTACCAAGTTATCCACGAAAGTAATGATGTCACAAAAGATATTGTGTTTAATCAAGATTCCGACAAGGTGGAGAAGGTGAAACACAAAACACAAAAGATCTCCTTTTAATGACAATATATCATAAATAATACTCAATATTCAAGTGCTTTCTTCACAGTCATACTATATACCAAACTCCAGACAGTGCGCCAGAACATTTAATTGGCTTATTATTCATCTTTGAAGAGTAAATTCACTCTTTTCTTTCTGTATTGTTCCAGTCTTCACATGGATATCAACATTTAAGCAGTTAAGATGAATCAGCAAAGTCTGTCCTGGCCAAGAAAGTGTTACACAAAAACAGCAACTTTACAGCTGGGAGTGAATGATTGGATGTACTGCAGGGTCAACGAGTTGAAGACTCAAGCGAAATCACATAGTTGAGGCTTAAAACCTGCATGGATTAAACATGGGCATTCTAAAGACATTTCATAATCACATCATGAAATGCGCTTACAGTAAGGAATTACAACTTTTGAGTATTGACCTGGGTTAAAATGGTGGAAACAGTGCACTGTGTATAGAGATGTAGACTGACAGAAATTAAGATGTTCCTTTGTGCTGTTCCTTTCATCCTCAGTCAAAAGGTTCTTGTGCTGCTGTCTTCTCCTACTTCTCCCTCCGTGATGTTAAAAGTCAATATTTTTGAAGTCGCTGGTACACCTGTATTTGCTGCCTGTGTATCTGGTGCACACTAAGTGAGGAAGACAGGGGCAGGTGTGGTGCTGCCTTTTTCCAAAAAAGGGCACCTGTTATGGGAAAACACAAAGACATAAAAACATGTATAAACCGTACATGAAACTGCACTGGCAGGTCAAATTGTTAATTGTAGGTAGAATGTGAAGGGTAATGACCACTAGGGTTGCAAAGGGGTGGAAATTTTCCAGTAAATTTCTGGAAACTTTCCGGAGATTTACCATGGGAGTTTTGAATTTTGATTTTAATTGCAAAGGTTAGCCTATAACATGAAACTTAAATTTAGTTGGAAAAAACATATAAAATGCAATTCTAGATTTTGCAGCATGCTTTGGTTAAAACAACCCAATTTAATGTGAATTCAGTTGAATTTCATTGAATTGCATTCTTCCATTACATGTGCAGTGCATTCTTTTATCACATGCACAGATCATTCCTAGCATCCTGCACACTACTGCAGGGCCCTCTGCATGCATTGTGCATTCTTCCATCACATGCAGAAATAATTACCAGCATCCTGCACACTACAGCAAGGCTATAAACTGCTCAAGTGAGTACGTGAGACATGGGCAGTTTTGTTTCGGAAGTAAATTCCCTATGACAGATAGAATGGGCTTCGGAGACTATCGACAAGTTCTTGAAATCTGATTTATAGAATGAGCCAAAACGTTCCTGGATTAGCCTGTGTGGTATAAGGATATAGAGCATATATCAGTATACATATATGTATACAGTACATTGCATGTTCCAATTTTTATTTTTTTAAAGTAATGATTTAATGATTGTAGTCCAGTTTGTAGTCCACTTTAATGGACTACATATCCATTACTGCAACGCTCGGGTGGTTGTCGACCAATCAGATAACATCATCTCATCTGGACATTTTTGGCAGTGCATACCACCTTGCTAATTCAACTATTTTACTTCATTGAACCATCCGGAGGGAATTATGGGACGTCGAGTTTTTAAACAGTGCCAGCACAGGTATATTCACAAAATAATACTAGAAACGTAAAACATACTCGAAACTGGTCCAGAAAAATGACATATTTTGCGAACAGGCGTTATATTGAACAATCCAGGGAATTTATGGTAAGACATAAACACTGCAAATTGTTTAAAAGTAAGTTTTAGTTAATGTCTATGGTCTAAATCAGGGGTGTCAAGATCCGGTCCTGGAGGGCCGCAGTGTCTGCTGGTTTTTGGTGCGTTTAAGCACAAGTGATTAATTTAAGTCACTAATTGGCTAAGAAGTCCACACACCTTGTTCTCAATGCTTTAACTGGGTGCTGATTGAAAGGAAACCACAAATACCTGTAGACCTGCGGCCCTCCAGGACTGGAGTTTGACACCCCTGGTCTAAATGAATGGGGAAGTCACTTCCGAAACCAGTGTGACGTAGTACTCTATGGGCCACACTACTGCATTTGAGCCCAAAGACTACATCCATTTTGAATGGGATTTTATTTGGGGGGTGGGGGGGTTAGGGAATACATTTATTTTATTCAACGTTCATGTTTTTTGTTCAATGAAATAATCCATTAAAGTTCTACTCACAAATGTTTGCATGGATGTCTGCTTATGACTAAACAAAATGTTTATATTTATGTGTGTGTCGTGTCCCGTCCCGTGTCTGGTTTTCCGTTTGTCCGGCCTTCCACCCCGTGTTTTCCCTCTTTCCTTGTGTTTCTCCTTCCACCCGCACCTGTGTTGTGTTTCCTCTCGTTTCTCTTGTTAAGTGCCCCACCTGTTCATCATTGTTTCCTTGTCATGTTCTGTATTTAACCTGCCCAATTCCTTTGTTCGAGGCCAGACCGTCTTGTGGTGTAGCTTGTCTTAGCTCTTCGTTCCCGTCATGCTGTTATGTCTTGTCTAGTGTGTTTTACGTTAGTCACTAGTTCTATTCTAGTCTTGCTTTGTTAGTTTCGCCCTTCCCTCCATGTTCCTTTTGTCTAGTCCTCTGTTCCCTGGTGGCTCCATCTCTGGCTCCTCATTCCTCCAAGGCTCCCTCGCTACTCTCAGGCTGACCCCCAGGCTGAGTGCCTGGCCCTGACCGCGGGCTCCTGCACCTGTCCCTGACCCCCAGGCTGAGTGCCTGGCCCTGACCGCGGGCCCCTGCACCTGTCCCTGACCCCCAGGCTGAGTGCCTGGCCCTGACCGCGGGCCCCTGCACCTGTCCCTGACCCCCAGGCTGAGTGCCTGGCCCTGACCGCGGGCCCCTGTGCCATCTGCGGTCCCCCCTGCACCTGTTCCTGACCCCCAGGCTGAGTGCCTGGCCCTGACCGCGGGCCCCTGTGCCATCCGCGGGCCCCCACACCTGTTCCTGACCCCCAGGCTGAGCGCCTGGCCCTGACCTCGCGCCATCTGCGGTCCCCCCTGCACCTGTTCCTGACCCCCAGGCTGAGCGCCTGGCCCTGACCTCGCGCCATCTGCGGTCCCCCCCTGCACCTGTTCCTGACCCCCAGGCTGAGCGCCTGGCCCTGACCTCGCGCCATCTGCGGTCCCCCCTGCACCTGTTCCTGACCCCCAGGCTGAGCGCCTGGCCCTGACCGCACGCCCTCGCGCCATCTGCAGTCTCCCCCCGCACCTGTTCCTGGCCCCCAGGCTGAGTGCCTGCTCCTGACCCCAGCGCCCCGCTCCAGTTCATGTCAAGTCTAGTTCCTGACCCTCCTGATTCCTGCCTGGTCCAGCCGCCTCCTGCCCAGTCTGCCATGCCCAGTTTCCTGTCTGTCCATATGGTCTGTTGTCATGTCTCGCCTTGTCTGTCTGATTAAATGTACTGTTCTCCATGGTGGAGTTTCCCCTGAGCCATCTGAGTCTTTAATTTGGGTCCAGTTCCTGTCCGGGAACGTAACAGTGTGCATACGATGAGGTAAATACAGCTAGTACAAATAACGCCAACAGTTTCCAGTTTATTCCCGTTAATTCTCATATATTCCCATGGAAAGTTTCCACCTTTGAATATTCCCAAAATTTTGCAACCGTAATGACCACACCTCGAACAAATACGACAGTTTCCTTTGCATGCGTTTTAATAAACTAATCTTGTAAGTGTGTTTGTTTATACATGAAATGTACGTAACTAGGCAAACAGTGTGAACCATTGTGACTGTGAACCATTTTCGGTTTGCTTTTCTTGTCATCCAATGGCATATTACTTAATACATTAATGAGTATGATCATTTGCAAATGCAGTAAGAATCATTAAATATTATGTTGGAATATAAGCATACATTGAGTCAGAATGACATTATGAGAACATTAATGCTTTATTAGGACCTGTAGTTCTACACTATCTCTGGCCCCTTTCTATTCATAGACATTGCATTTGTTCACCTTTCAGTGACAACCCATTAATAAGGACATAAATACTTTGCTGATATATATTTTATGGAAATGGCTTGGCTATTGAAACTACATATAGTCTAAAAATGTCTCGCTGAAGTTTTTTTTTTTTTTTTTATGACATAGTGTGATAATCTACTGTGAATACAGTCTGTAATAGAATTCATTTTGGAGTCCATACAGTGTCCTAAAATTAGCAGTGCCTGATTTCAATTATCTTTTTTTGTCCTTTCAGGTGAGGCCTTTCAGAATATAGTTAGATCCTATTTCTCATGTTGCTTTTAATTTCATAAGAGCATATGAATTTTAAATAGAAATGGATTGAAATTCAAAAGTTGAAAAATGCACCCTCCCTTCCTCCACTAACATCTCCTCTACTCCGTGCCCCAGAAACCGATCTTTGGTTCCTCCCTCCCTCCACTGTCCCAATAGTGGAGGAGGGGAGTGGAGGAAAGGAGCCATAAAGAAAATTGGGACAGCGAATCTGCTTCACCGTCAACAAAATCGCCGTCGACTATTGATGAAGTTGTCCTATCATAACTTTCACTGACGCTGAGCTCACAATGAGTCCCAGCGCCATTCACAGATCTTATGCACGGCCAGCCCATTTAAAGCTACAAAATATCTTTTAAGTTTCAAGTAGAAGTAGCTATAAACATGTCGCCTACCTGACATTGCAGTTTGCGTCGAGACACTAATTAATATGCAATCAAATCAGTATTAGATCAAAGTGAACATCATGTAGTATAGCCTATGCAACAATTTACTGTAATTCCAAAATCCCGATGTCTGAACATACCGAGCACTAATTCACCTCATATAGGCTACTGTAGCTATACTACAGCCTAATATTGCCATTGTTCCTTGCATATCACATAGGCAAATTCTGAAACATTCCTGTAAGCTAGTGGAACGAATGATCATATTATCGGAGATATTATTCCCAATGTTCATACTATCACAGTGGTCACACTGAAAAACAATTAGGCCTATTTCCCACTGTAACATTTTAAATCAAATTTTAAAACGTCCTTTGGAAACGATTGGTTGAATAAATTCATTAATGCATATTCACATAGGCTACTGAAATGGTAGCTGTCATGCTTAGGTTATTTATGGCAAAAAACAATTTTGGTACTGCAGGCATCCATTAATATTTTGAAAAAGACAGAAAAACGAGCATTTATGATATTACCACTCCATGCACCAATAAAGAGTGTCTGGCTTACTTATTACCACTGTTACACTGAAATATCGGTGTTTACCAAAGACACATGGCCACACTTTAATTGTATTAGGAAGGGAAACAGTTTTTACAGGTGCTACCTAGCTAGCCTATGTAACGTGGGCCTACTGCAAATCATCGGAAAGAAATACAATTTTAAAAAGTTAAAAGTCCTTGTTGACCTATTATTACAATTTAACGTTACCGCTGCACATAGACGTGGCATGGGATGTGATCTATAGCTACACTGATGTTTTGGTAGAATGTTTGTGGAGTACAATTCCAAGAGTGGAAAAAAGGGCGCAAATTTGGATGTTTAACTATGTAGCTAATTAGCTAGCTAGCTATGGTATCAGTTACGTTAAACATCCTTTCAAAAACAGAATCGCCAACAAACAGACACACAACCATGGCCGTACCCACCATTGAGGTCATCGAGGTCAGAACCTCTGTATTTTTTTTCAGATTTTTAACACAGGAATTTTTTCGGTTGCACCATAGTAGGAATTACGTAGTTGTTTTCACTTAGACAACGTTGTTATGTCGTGAAAGACTGACACACACGCTTGGTTCAGTTGCAAAAAACCCACTGAGCTTTATTCGTCCCACTCTCACAATCAACCCACAATGTCCTACGTCATGTAACGTAACATAATGCCTATAGCAGCCCCTACTGGCGATGTGTAATAAACTAAGTAAACATAACCTATGTTATCAAACATAACAAACGTATCATCAAAGACTTTAGATATGACAAGATACACAACTGGCGCTTTTCCCCCATTGTATTTTTTCTCTGCATAAGGGGAAGTGATTAGGCATGCGCAGTAGTGTTTTCATCTAGCTTAGCAATTAAAGTTACATAACGTACGCTTAGAGTGGTACATATCTGACCGGCACTAGCCGGATTTAAAGTTGGTTTTCGTTGGATAGTCAAAATCATCTTCTTCTTCTTCGTTTGGGTAGGATCTTCTTTTTTCCCACATCCCCAGGCTCGGGGCCGAGGGGCTATCCTTTTACCACCCCGATCCTAGGGGGGGTTCACCCAGACTATATTTGGGGGCACACCTCCAGTAGCCACGTCACCGTGTCATCATCCAGAACTGACAGACCATGCATCCCATTGGGTGCCCGATAAATCGGGCAGTCCAGGATGACATGGTCTGCGGTTTGTTCCTCCGCGCCACACTCGCAGGCTGCGCAAGAAGCCAAGCCCCATCTGTGCATCGATGAGCGGAAGCACCCAACGCCGGTCCGGAGGTGGTTAAGCCTCACCCATGCCAGTCTAGGCAGGTCCACCCCAATAGGGGGAAAACCGACGTCTGGGATGAAGTCACGGAGTCTAGAGGTGTTCTCCTCCCACTCCGTGCTCCAGATGTAATCCGCCCACCGTGCCGCACTGATGTTAAGATCACTGCATTGCTGCAGGAATTCCTGTGCGGCAGGCACAAATGAGTGTCTCGACTTAAGGCGCCGGGGAGGCTCAGCAATTACAGCGAGCCTTTCGTGGAGCAGATGGTTTGGCTCCACGGCCCGGCACGCGAGACGTGCTGTGGCTCCCGCGCGGCCAAGCCCAGCGGGCTGGATGCCTGCAAGAATGGGAAGATTGTCCACGGGAGTGGGACGCAGGCATCCTGTCACGATGCACAAGGCTTCATTGATGGGCGTATCGATGAGGCGGGTGTGGGCACTGCGACACCATACACAGCGCAGTACTCACTAGTCGAGTAAACAAGGGCCAGGGCTACCGTACGCAATGTTCTTGCGTCGGCGCCCCAGCCTGACCCGACTAGTCGCCTCATCAATGCCACACGAGATGTTAACTTCTTGCGCAGTGACTCAAGGTGTCGGCGAAACGTGAGCGACCTGTCCAATGTCACGCCGAGGTAAATTGGCTCAGCGCAGCATGGCAGGGGTGTTCCGCCAATATATATTCGGAGCTCACGTTTAGCCTCCCTGTTGTTAAGATGGAAGGCCGCCAACACCGTCTTTGCCTCGCTGAGCTTCAACCTCCATTTCCAGAGGTATGCCACTAGTGTTTGCATGTCCTGGCTCAAAGTCCCCTCCAATGACTGCCAGTCTCCAGCGGAGTACACCAACGCGAGGTCATCCGCATAGGCATACTTCCGCGAGACTGTATTAGGCAAGTCATAGGTGTAGATATTATAGAGGAGGGGGGCCAGGACAGATCCCTGGGGGACGCCGTTCTTGAGGCGTCGTAACCTGCTTTGCTGTCCGCTACCGGTGGTGAGGTTAAAGCTGCGATTTCGGACAAGCTCCAGGATCATACTGACCATGTGCCTGTCCGGCAGCAAGCGGAGCAGCTTGCAGGTGAGGCCGCGGTGCCATTCGGTATCATAGGCAGCCGTCAGATCGACAAAAACAGCTCCGGCCTTCTTCTTGAACGAAAAGCTGTCCTCGATGTCTTGAGTCATCAAAGTGACTTGGTCTACGGTCGATCTCCCGCGTCGGAACCCGGCCTGCTCCCGAGGGAGCAGCGGGTCGATGATCGGTTCGACGCGGGCGTAGATAAGACGCTCGAGGATCTTGAAGGGGATGCAGAGCAAGGAGATGGGACGGTAGCTCTTAGGATCCCCTTCAGGCTTATTCGGCTTAGGGATCGCGACAACTAGGGCTCTTCTCCAGATTTTGGGGATCTTGAGTTGGCGCAAGCAGGAAGAGAGGAAAGCTCTTAAACAGGACTTCAGGGCAGGTGCGGCATGGAGTATAAGCTCTGGGCAGATGGAATCAGGGCCCGGAGCTTTTCCTGGCTTTAGGTGCTGGAGGGCGGCAGCGAACTCCTCCGGTGTGAATTCACCGGAGATGTTATCGCTGCTAGATGTTGGGGCCCTCCAGAGGTCAGACACTTCTTTTTACCCTCGTATACCCCATTTTTCACAAATTGTGATGCGATTTTATTTGCAGAAATGGGGCAGTGATGAGGGGAGTGTCTTGACCTGCCAGTGAGGTTGTTCAGGATACTCCATGCCTTGCGGCTGGAGTGCGAGAAGTCGATGGAATTGACAGCCTCCTCCCAGCGCTCTTGTCTCCTCCGGCCGAGTCTTGACAACAGGGCTGTAGCAGCCCTGTTTGACTCGGTTCCGGCAGGAGCCCGAAGGATGTCTTCGGGAGACATTCTTTTTAAAAACATTTTAGACAAAATATAGGTCAAAATCATAACGGGATGTAAGTAGTAGTACTGCGTCCTGGCAACCTAGGCATATTTAATCTAAAAAGGGAAGGGAGACTTTGTGAGACTTTGTCCGTCTAATAATAACCTGTTTAGTGAACTGTTTTGTAAAAACTCCATTGACCTCCAGTCATTCAACGAGTGCCTGTTTTCTGTCTAATAAGTTCCAACTGTGAACGTTCCAGCCCCAAAGCTGGATCTCTTGCTCCGCCTACCCTATTTGGTATCATAACAACACACTTCCTGTGTGAGAGTAGCGGGAAGATTTAAAAGTTTGTTTTTAAAAATTATTAACAAAAGTGGGGTTTTTTTGCACCACGTAAGTGCATGTTTTTCGATTAATTAACGATGCATGTATGCCACATTTCTAACCTATATCATTTAAATCATTGTCTTGTGGTTTATAAAATTGTAGCTATAGTTTTGACACATGCCACTAGCAAGCAGAAACTGAACAATGCAGAGGTACTAGCATAGCATGGGGCATGTTGTTGTAGCATCCTTTCAGGTAACGTTATATATTCCATGTATACCATGCAATTATTCTGTCCAGTGATCCCTACCCCCCAACGTTACTTATACACCATCTTATTTTTAATTCTATTTATTTTCCACTTGTGTTTTGCTTTTATTTATTACAATAGAATAACTTTTATTTTCCCTTTCGGGAACTTCAGTTGTAGCCACCAGCAACAACAAAAAAAGACATAGACAGTGGGGCAGACCCACAACACACAAACAGACACACCAAATAGTTAAGACATACAATATCAAATTAAGTGAATTAAATTGGAATTGGAATACAGCCATGATTAAAAATAGCCCCCGCTGTCCCGAGATGTCCAGTGTCATTTAGCAGTCCGGCAACACACAAACTCCGCCTCCACAAATTTCCTCCATACATGTTGCGGTCTCTGTACTGTCGAAGTGGAGCACCGAACTGCGTCAGCCTTCCCACTCGTCGCCTCACTCCTCCCCCGCACCATCTTCTCCTTTCCTTCCATGGTTGCCCTTTGAAGCCTGCACTCCTGGATCAGTCCCGACATCTTCAACTCCGGTGAAGTGCGATAGTAAACTTTGCTGCTGCAGATCCAACGGACATTCCCGAGCATATGTTGTGAATGCGTCTCCATGGTGACGGCCACAAACAAAATTATCCCGGCGAGACAATTCGCCAATATCATCAAAACAAGCGGCAGGAGTGCCCCGAAAAATCTCCAGCCCGCCTCCCCGCGTCACAACAGACACACAGCGCATGAAAAAACAAAAGACAAAAGCCCGACACAACAAAATACATTGAAATTAACAAACACAAACACGAGAGACAGCTGGACTACGTGTCGCCATTACAGCGCCACGTGACGTACATTATATGTTGATGTTTGTGTATGGGAGCAATTAGGCAAATATATGCAGCGGGGAGCACACAGTGTTATCCATGTCTTCGGGAGACATTCTTTTTAAAAACATTTTAGACAAAATATAGGTTTCTACAAGACAAGTATCAAAGATGAGAGTAGGCTAAGAAATGTTGGATTCACCTACCTTTGACTTGTATTAAAACAAAGTTCTTTCCAACGCGTTTTCTGCCATTTTCGGATTTTACGATACTTTCTGTTGAACTGTAGCCTACTGATGGTCTATAATCATAACAAAGACATTAATCTTGTTTGTGGGTGACAAATATTTGTGTATATATTTTTTTTAAAAGCGAAAACCGGAAAGTGTTAGTTTGTGCCCAGGTTACTTAAAAGTCGTGAAATAATTGCCTAAAAATGACTTTACTTTGGAGCGGCAAATATATTGTACAACACCAAGATTAACAACTTGCTCGTCTGATCACTGTCATTGCTTGTGTGGTTGGGTGGATTTATTAATTGCAACATTTGACCTGATTCTTATGTATTACTACTTGACAGATCATTTATGCTACTGCCCACTGACATGGTTTAAAGCTATTGTTATCCAATAGGGTTATTTGAATTGAAACGCACTTCACCCCATGCATCTATACTCGGAAGTTAACCATGCTGCTGCACAGTGGCGTATCATGGGATCTTGGATCATGTAAAACGTCTGTCACCATAGCCTACCTTTAAACGGATGAAACTCTCAACCTGGTTACACTAATTATCAGTCAAGCAATTGATTTACTGAATAACAAATATCAATAAATACAGCAAGTTGTGTGGGCTAGCATATTTATTTGTGTCATAAAATTGCGTAGCATTTAAATAAAGCATTTAAACCGAACATATTTTCAACCTGTTTCCGGTTATTTTGCTTGTTTATGTCAATCAAACAAATTCCTTGAATAGCCTAATCAAGAACAATTATGTAGCCTATAGGCTAATGATTAACAAATGACAATGACAAAGAGATAACGAATGTGAGATTGTTTAATAAGGGTGGCAATAATTCTGAATAATTAACTGGCAAAAAAACACAACGTTTTCTCTGAATTGCACGCATTGCGTTTTCTCCTCAGCACGTTAAAGAATGTCATTAATTTAAGACGGCACTCGATTTAGTCAAAACGATTTAAACATTAGAAAGCATAGACAACGTTTAAAGAGGAAATCCTCTTAAATTGCTGGAACCAGCGTTGAGGGCAATGCATGCTTTCAAGCTAGAAAAACGAATTTACCCAAATATGTGCTGTTCACTGATCACTTCGCATGACATAGGCTATTAACGCATTTTGCGTCAGCACAAATGTAGATATGGTAAAATGCTGCACAAGTTTATTTACCTATTTGTCATGGTTATTGAGAAATTAAATTGTTTGATTGTTAGGCTATCTGACAAATTATACGGAAAAATATTGAGAGACAGTAGCCTAATAATCCGTTTAAAAGCGAGATTAAGCTACAGAGAACCGGGTAGTAGCCTACATCCCACAGTACGCTACTCTGTTGCTGCATAAAGGAATTTTCTAAACTATGAAATAGAAAATAGCAAACTACTACTTGATTAACCTGTATTTATTAGCCTATACACTGTCTTTGCCATTCTGTATGCGCTTTTAATGTATAATACCGCGATAAACATTAACATGATTATCACTGAACAGGACGTTCGATGTGAATTGTGAGTCATTTAAGCTTGCCGAGTCTGCTCTTTTGCAGACTCGTTCCCTTGAGAAAAGTTGAGGGTGGAGGGGCTATGTCACAAACTTCACTTGGCTTTCTAACGGATTGGACTCACACTTAAAATGGAGACCGAGGGTACATACTGGTCTCAAAAGGGATTCCCCCAAGTGAAGTTTGCAAGTGAAGTTTACGAGGTTGGAGCAAAAACTGGATTGGGACGCAGCCTGGGCCTGTAGTGTCGTAAATTAATTCTAACTGCTGCAACAATCCCTACTGTCTCATCTCACAAAACTGTATTTCTTTTGTAATAGACACAACATAGCTCGCTCCAAAATGATTATGTGATGACAAACATGTTGAAGATGAGCGACAAGGCAATCAATGTATTATGTTACGAACAGTGTCCACAAAACAGAAGCTTGTTCAGGGTGGTAAGGGAACTTCTCCATTGACTTCCACTCAAAAAATACAGCCCGAAACAGCCTGTGGTCTCTCTGTAGAGACTCCAGGCATTATGCGTTTTTCGACCAATGATTGTTGTCTCTACTGGCAAGGCAAATTACCAGAGATACTTTAATGAATAGTGTTTGCAATACATCCTCTGCATAAGTTTGATATGCTTGTGGGCTATTATAAATGAAGGCTATTATAAATGAGTAACCATGAGCGTTATTTGTTTGTTGAACTAGGGATATATAATAGCTAACGCCAGTTATACTACATAGTTTTATTATGTCCTTAACGTTATTGCGTCAGGTTTGCGTTTGGCTTTTAAAGTAGGTAAGTAAAAGTTACTACAGTTCGTAATATTTCTGTCATTTTGAGGAGAAGGGGCAGGGCGCTGGGGGGGGGGGGGGGGGGGGGACAGGAGAGCTTTAGACTGTACGACCTCCTGCATTTGATCCAATCCTACATGAAAAGAGAGGAATCATAAGGAGATGATTCCAAAGAACGTTAGCTAAAAACTGAATATCTGACCTATCCTGTCCTTCCACTGATGACCAGTTCTATTCATAAATGATTATCAGAGATTAATCTAGCTGCTTCCACACTCAGTAATCTCATCTACATAAGGAAGGCAAAATCACTTCCGTTCCTGTCTTTTCTTGCGCCATTTCCGGGGATAATCCACCATTCTAGCTGCCAGCACATTCCTTTCTGTGGTACACCAATGCCTGGCAACAGAATTATAGGATAGTAATATATAGCTCAGCCTTCTCCAAATGCTATGGGAGAGATCAATAACTTCTCATCTGTACCTGTTCCATAAGTGCTCCCATGCCAGTCCTTAATACTGTCAAATGCGCTCCACTGATTTTTTGTTTGACAGCATGTATATCAAGAGAAAATGCCAACTAATGGCTTTGTTGCTTGTGCTCTAACTTAATCAAGCAGTTGTTTCCAAACTTTCCAAGCCAATAACTCACTGAATTGTAAACTGAAACTTAACTGTTTAACTATTGCAATCTTCAGGGAGGCTGTTATTTTCCCCCTCAAATGCATGGACTGGTCACAGTTTATTTTTCATCTTGATTTTGTACATGCTTTCCTGTTTTTGACTACATACTTCAACATTTCCTGTTGAACGTGTTGGAGTTTTAAAAACTGCTGTCCACTGTAGATTCCTCCATCAAGAAAACAAGAACAGACAGGTGACTTGTCAGAAATCTATCTGACAATATGCTCTTAACCCTCATATTATTATCTATTTTATGATCCATTTTACCTTTTATGTTTGGGGTCAAATTGACCCAAAAAGTTTAAACTAACACAAAACTATTGTAATATAATTTTTTTACACTTTCTGTTTGACAGTTTGTGTGTCACCCAATTGACTAGCCTTTTACCCCTAAATATAAAAAATCTGTGATGAAACAACTAATTTTAGAGGCTTTCAAAAGTGAAAGTTTGTAAAGTTTAAAAAATGTATGGGGAAGTGCCACTAGAATCACCCACAAAACAATCTGAGATAGAAAATAAAAAATATTTTATATTTTCCTACATTTTGTACAGCTACCCTAGAAATGACCGAACACAACACCTTTGTATGGAAAGTTGGTACAGGTTGGTTTATTGTATGTTTACTATTTATTCCCAGCAAATTAGGACAAGTCATATAGTGTCAAGATGAAAAAATAAGGTTAACTGTTTTTTAAGAGATGTGAAAATACTGAGTTTTGACAATCCCACTGAAGACTGACTTCAGAATCTTGATTTATCATGCTATTATCCTCTGAATATTGGGGTGTAACATAAGGGAACTTCATAACTTTCATGATATTGACATTTTGCCCATCTAGAGACTGCATTTTCTACACCTGAACCTGTTAATTACAGGGAGGTTCCTTTGAAATATTAGAAATTAGCAAACATATCCACTGACAATGGCATTAGCCAAAATTCAGCCATATAATAGGGAGACTGATAATTCTGGAAAGCAAATTGTGAAAGCATTAATTTGTTTGAACATTTTAGTAAGTGCTGGTCTTTAGTTTCTAAAAATGTATTCTCGCTTCAGCAAAAAGTAGCTCAAGGGAAGGGGGTGATAAAATTATAGTTCTTTACCTTATGGCTGAAGGGATGGCACTCATCCCCCTCCACCCCATTGGGTGTGCACATTCGTAGCCCCCGAAGCCAGAGGCTGACAGCGCAGCAGGTCCCCTGGCCGCACTGCAAATCTTTCTCACATGCCTGATGAGAGGAAACGAAGAGAAAGAAACGTAAAAATATCATATAAAACTGTCTTTCTTTGCTTATTTATTCGTAACAATGGTGCTGATTAGGGATTCTGCTCCGATGTTTCTTTAAATCAAGCAGTTGTTTCCAAACATTCCAAGCCTATAACTCACTGAATGGTAAATATATATTTAACATTGGTCAGTTATATACTTTAAAAACTCTTCAGATGCTAGTAAATTTGAAAAACATTCCTGTAGATCCCTGAGATTTCTCAACTAAATAACAATTAACGAAAACATATAAACATATTACCTAAATATGACCTGAATATTGGTGAAAATAGTTTATTTTCCTTCTGTTAAATGTGAGGTTATGTTTATCAACAAACAGCACAGGAGCGACGTCCTTTTTCTTTCAGTATGTGTTTGCATAGAGTAACTTTGTAATAGAGAAATAATTTGTATTTTAATGTTCGTCATTTCAAATAGTTATTCATTCCAGGTTTGGCTATCACTATAAAGTATCAATGCTGTTGTAACACCTTTGGCCAAAAAAGAAAATTGGCAAGTTAGAGAGACAGTGGGTTAAAGTGGGCAGCTTTGTGAAATGGCTGCTGCGTCATTTATGGAAATGAACTATACTGAACATATCTTGTAAATGTGTGGACTTCATGGTAAATATATTTCCCAGCTGTTTATTTTCATACATAAATATACTGCAGCATCTAATGTTTAATTGTTTATTTGCCCATATTTTTTATGGTCTTGACCATATACTTTATTTCAATATATTTTCATGATATTGCATGTATGTAGGGAGATTCCCATCTGACAGAAATATCAGGACAGCAAAAGAATAGCATTTGCCATGTTTCACAGCTCTCAGTTCCTCCTTTCCAGATCACAAAAGGCTATGATTCCTATTATTCCCAGAATCTCTGTTTTTATAACCTTCTACAATCCATGAGTCACATCTATTCATCCAAAACTCTGAGCCGTAGCAATCAAGAGAGAATACGTTCTGTTTTGACCTTCTCTTTGATTCACTTCACGTTCTCTTTGATTACCACGGATCGAGACATCTGCTGAAATCTCAAGATGATATGATCCAACCTTCTCAACTGACAAGAGACTGACAAAAATGTCTCAGGTATGAAAGGGGGTTGTTTTAGGAGACAAGTTCCCTTTCAACACTTAGTGATTACATTGAGTGTTAGGTCTACCTATTTCACTTTTTTATGGGATTTTGTTCATTTTCATTTAATTCGTTTCACAATTGTGATTATCACATATCTCATAAAAACATGTGAATAGATCATATTTGAATATCTGAATATCTTCGATTTTTCCCTAACTGGCCATGTCGTACCCATAACATGAACTAAAATAGCCCTGCTTCTAGACGTGTTGATAAATGAAATCATTAACAGCAGTTAAAAACTGACATGGACTGGCCTTTACCAGATCCTATTACTAAAAGTGACTTTATGAAACAAATTATAATGATAAAATAACAAAAGGGGATACTGATGGCTACTGGCTAACTAAGCTGAGCACCACAACTTTAACTGATTGAAATCTAAAGATTCCCGGTAAATTTAATCTTTAATTCATGATGATAATCACAGAATATGGTGGGATTTTTTTGACAAGAACAGCAACCCAGTCCAGAAAAATGGTGAAAAAAGGTGAAAAAAATCATTAAATTGAGAAAAAAGCTTTACTGTTGACTCAGAAGGTTTATAGCCGAGGAAGGTTTATAAGACTTGACTGACAATATAGATTTTCTGACTAATAGAATTTTTATATACTTGAATCGGCATTATTAAGGGAACAGAATTAGAACTAAAATGGTGCCATGACTACCAGAAGGTGAGACATTCAGGGTTCGACAGACAATAATGTCCAAGAGTTCTATTTGTACTACTGCTGTAGAATTTTTATCTTTTTATCAAGAGTTCTATTTGTACTACAGTTGTAGAATTTTTTTATCTTTTTTGCATTATAAGCCATGAATGTGGCATACATGTAATTCACCTATTTCACCTTGAATCCACTCCTGGCAGACATTTCTCAAATGACACAAGAGAGTATGGACAAATTAATTACATGGTACATATTGCACTAGACCTGGATATTACTATGTCAAATACAAGCTATTCACTTAGTCAAAAGCTGTACATTACATGTATGTAAGCACAATACATGGTCAGATGAACAAGAAAGCAGACTTAAACAAATGAGGAAAACAACCAAATCACAATCATACATACAAATGCTTCCAAACATGAACGGCCAGTAATATTGTGCTGTTATAGGATTTTAAATTCCGTATGTTAGGCTGGTATGAAAAAATCAATTCCCCATTATGAACCCACCCATTTTTAATCCTACTAACTCATATTATGACTTTATTCACTTAAATATTATTATAACCACACAAGACGAGACAAGATAATACAGCCTAGGCTACTTGGCATCTAGCAAGAAGCCATATCCCTTCCATCCTTCCAAATAATAATAATCACCTTTGTATAGCACCTCTAACAGAAATGCAGCCCCAAGAGCTTCACAATTTAAAAGTGAGTTAAATAAAGAAAAGGGTCAAGACAAGGAAATATGAGTAGAGCCAACCTAAAGCGACATTCATCCGTGCACTGAAACAGAGACAGTGGAACCGAGGAGAGCGGGAACTCTTTTTCTCCCTACAGGCTATGGATTCTCCTCAGCCTTCGTCCTCCTGGAGACTCACCCCTGTGATGACTGCACCCCTGGAGCAGCTCAGAGACACCAGCAAGGCGGAGAGGAGAAGGACCCTGGTCATGGCCGAAGCGAGGACGAGATGGGGGGGTGCAGAGATGAGCTTCTCTCTGGTGGGGAATCCTCTGGCGTTGAGCTGCAGAAGTGTGATTATTCTCCCTCTCTCTTTCTCTTTCTCCCTCTCTCTCTGACCATGTGGGTTCCTATGAATTCTCAAAGGAAGATTCTACGTCCTCACACTCTTTATCTATCCCTTACTCCCCCTCCCCTCTCGTTCACCCAGCCCCCCAACCGCAGTTCCCTGCATCTTTCATTGAACATGACACTGAACTTTTTTAGGCTACAGTGCCTTCCACAATTATTGCACCCCTGGTAAAGATGAGTAAAAAGGGTTATAAATAATTCACCTTTTGTTGAATTGGCTCAATCTCACACTGAAAAAAATGAGAAAAATCCAACCTTTAATTGAAGTAAATTTATTCTGAGAAAAAAAATCAAGAAATAATTATTTTTAACAAAACCACATTGCCACAATTATTGGCACCCCTGTATTTAATTAAGCAATAAGGTACGAGACGCAGTACTATATCGTCAATATAGCCACAGTTAAAGGGTGTTGTTTAACAACCCTTTAACTATAATAATAATAATGCATGGCATTTATATAGCGCCTTTCTAGATACTCAAAGCGCTTTACAATGATGAGGGAGAAACTCGCCTCTACCACCACCAATGTGTAGCACCCACCTGGGTGATGCAACGGCAGCCATTTTGCGCCAGTATGCTCACCACACATCAGCTGAGGTGGAGAGGGAGAGAATAATTTTTTTTAGCCAATTAAACTGTGACTATATTGACGATATTGTACGTCGTCGAGTTACCTTATTGCTTTTATAAAACGGTTGCCAGATATATTGTAAATAATATATAAGGACAAGACACATTTTCAATAAAACAATTTTTAATTAACGTTATTAATTTAATTTCAACAGCAGAGAAAATAGTCCCCAGTGTAGCTGTTGCCATGCAACACAAAAACAAACAAAGCTAGGAATGGAATGCTAGCTAGCTAGCAAACAAACTAATAGCTAGCGTTATGTGCTAATAACATAATAATCACAATAATAATATAATGTAATAGTTATAACGTTAGCTAAAACAGTTATCTATATATAGCCTATACAGATGTGAAGTAACGTTTACAGCTAGCTAGCTAATTACTAAGCCTAGCTAGCTAAATTCCAACTAAATTCGTATTTCCAAACTGAATAAATACTGCACCTCTAACCACAAAAATGGTTTGCTAGATTAAAGTTGCTGTAACGTGCCGAATACAAACTTTTTTATCTGCCGATTTAGCTTAGCTTTAACCGGTTTCATGAATCAGCTGTAAGCCTAAACGGTTGCTATCGTTACTAGCATAAAAAAGACGAATCTGGCTCTCCAGGGAGAGTGTCACTCCACCGTTAATTTCCTTTCCAGTGGATTTGGTTTCCAGTAGCTTTCGATTTTATGTCCACTCACGGACATGATTTCTCTAGCCTCCAGCACAGCATTAGAAAGTTTTTGCTGCGGACGTGCGGAGTGATACTAATTTATACGTCCAGGGTAAACAGGTGTATTATTGCATCATAGGGGTACTATATTGCAAATATAGACACAGCTTTGAACGCTTCTCAACCAATCATAATGCGTGGTCAGAATTACCCGTTTTATAATACTTTGTACAACCTCCCTTTGCCAATAAAACAGCACTGAGTCTTCTCCCGTAACATATAATAAGGTTGGAGAATACAGAGCAAGGAATCTGAGACCATTCCTCTTTACAGAATCTCTCCAGATCATCCAGAGTCCTAGGTCCTCTCTTGTGCACTTCTTCAGCTCAGCTCATAGGTTTTCAATGGGGTTTAGGTCAGGGGACTGAGATGGCCATGGCAGAAGCTTGATTTTGTTTTCAGTTAACCATTTTTGTCTTGATTTGGATGTATGTTTTGGATCATTGTCCTGCTGGAAGATCCAACGACGACCCCGTTTTAGTTTCCTGGCAGTGGCAGCCAGATTCAGATTTTAAATTTTCTGGTATTTCATGGAGTTCATGATGCCATGTACCCTAAAAAGGTTCCCAGGGGCTTTGGAGGAAAAACAGCCCCAAAATATCACGGAACCTCCACCATACTTAACAGTGGGCATCAGGTTATTTTCAGTATAGGCATCGTTCTTTTTACGCCAAAGCTACCTTGAGTGTTGGTTACCGAAAAGCTCAATTTTCGTTTAATCTGACCATAGAACACGGTTCCAGTCAAAGTTCCAGTAGCGTTTAGCAAACTCCAGGCGCTTACGTTTGTGGTGAAATGACAGGAAAGGCTTTTTTCTGGCATGCCTTCCAAATAATTTGTTGGCATGGAGGTGATGTCTAATGGTAGTTTTGTAGACTTGATGACCCCAAGATGCTACTTTCCTCTGTAATTCTCCAACAGTGATCCTTGGGGATTTTTTTGCCTCTCTTACTGTAGTGAGTCGGGAGCGGAGGACCAGACGCAACAGTGAGGGGATCATAAAGTTACCCACAATACATGGGAACCACTAGAATTAGGGAGAGGGACATCCGCGAACGGAGCAGAGAAAAATAAAGAGACATAAAGCCAAAGAATAGCGACCCAGAAAAGTGGGCCAAAAGCTTGCAGACTCGAGCAGAAAATAGTAAGAGAAAAAGAAATTACCTCTAGCTCAATCAACCCCCCCTCTAAGGGACGACCTCAGATGATCCCTCAGAACTATCTCTGCGGAAGGCCCTAATTAGTCCCGGGACCAATATGTTCCTAGAGGGAACCCAACAGCGTTCCTCAGGGCCATAGCCCTCCCAGTCTACAAGGAACTGGACCCCTCTGCCCATACGTCTCTCAGCAAAAATGCGCTGAACAGTATACGCCGGACCTCCCCCCACAAACCGGGAAGGAGGCGGCGGCTTGTCCACAGGGGTTAGGGCACTCACAAACACTGGTTTTCAACCGGGAGACGTGAAACGTCGGGTGAATGCGCATGGAGTGTGGCAGCTGTAAACGCACCGCGACACAACATCCTGGGGAAAACCATGCACTCTAAACACGTGGTCTACCACCAGCCATGCGGTCTCCGGGGCTGATGGCAGTTTAGGTAGGGCGATGAAGTGCACCGCCTTAGAGAACCTGTCCACGACCACCAGAATCACCGTGTTGCTGTGTGAAGCAGGTAGGCCGGTGATGAAGTCCAAGGTGACGTGGCTCCAAGGACCATTAGGGATGGGAAAGGAACGCAGAAGACCCGAGGGTGGGAGTTGTGAACCCTTGTTACGGACACAGACCAGATGAGCAGAAACAAATTCCCGCACCTCCCTCTCCATACTGGGCCACTAAAAACACCTGGATAAGAATTCCTTAGTCCTATGTATGCCAGGATCAATACAAAACCCCCATCTTTGTTTAACAAAAAAGAAGCCAGCACCTGGCGGCGAGTTAGAGGATCTGATGAAACCAATGGCTAGGCCTTCCTCCTCGTACTCCTTCATAGCAAGACTCTCAGGGGCCGATAATGAGTACAGAGACCCCCTGGGAGGTACAGTGCCAGGATATAAGCTTATGGCACAGTTGTATGGTCGATGAGGCGGCAAGGTGGTAGCTCGTTGTTTACTGAATACCTCAGCGAGATCAGTATACTCGCCCGGTATATTGGCTGGCAAGGGAAACTCAAGCGCCCCCATTACTCTAGTGCTCTCCAAACTAGAGGGCAAATCGGGCATGGGCTCCCACACGATCTCTGAATCAGAGAGCTCGTCCAGGGAGCAGTCATTCCAAAGGGAGTTCCCGTCAGCCAGCAAGTCCCAGGCTAAACTCTCCTTTCCATCCACAGAGAAAGGAGCGGGACTACTCTGATCAGGCAGGGAATCAACCTCCTCTAAGTCAGTAACAGAGCTCAGCTCTGAGTGGTAACCATGCCCACCAGAAGCAAAGGGTGCCATCCGCTGGCAGTGAGATCTGCATCGGGAGCCCCATTGGAGGATGGTCATTTTGTCTCCGCCCCAATTAATATGCGGACCGTGCCGCACTAGCCAAGAATAGCCTAAAACGAGGGGATAAGCTGGGGAGTCGACCAGAATGAACTGGATACGTTTGGAATGACCCTCGTGAAAGGCATGCATATGGATGGAACTCGTGGTCTCTTTAATGGTCCAAGTGCCCAACGGGTGGCCGTCGAGGGCCATAACCAACAGGGGAGAACGAGGCGGTGAACGGGGATCCTAAGCTCCTTGGCCCATTTGGCATCTATAAAACATTCAACAGCTCCAGAATCAATGAATGCGTCGACCTTAGCCGAGCGTTGCTTCCAGAGCAATTGGACAGGTAATAGTGTCCTAGGGACTGTTCTATTATGTCTCGCTAGTGTCCCTGGTTCCACTAGCGAGACCCCATTTCCCCCCAATTTCGGCCACTGAGCTCTCGTGTGCCCTTTGCGCCTACAGTATCGGCACCACTCCTCGCGCAACTTAACTCGCAGGGTTTGCGCAGAGCAGAACTATCCACCTGCATAGGCTCTTCTCTGTTCAGAGAGGAGTGGGTGGAGGAGGGGGCCGGAGGCGTTACTGGAAGAGAGGAGAGATAGCGAGTTGAGCGGTCTCTCTTCTCACCTCTCTCTCTCTCACTCCCTGACACGGTTATCAATACGGATAGCTGTGGTAACCAGGGAATCGAACGTAGCAGGCGGTTTGAGCACTGCCATGGCGTCTTTATTGGGATCTGACAACGCGTTATGAAACAGCAAAATAAGTGGACCCTCAGGCCACCCTGTCTCCCCTGCCAGTGCTCGGAATGCGATGGAGAAACCTGCTATGGTATCGGTACCCTGGTGGAGATAGGTTAGCCTCATGGCGACCTCCTGACCAAAAATGTTGTGATCGAAGACTAACACCATCGCCTCCATCAGATTATCCGCATTGTTCATGATCGGGGCATTAGCCCGAATTAGGGGATCTGCCCAGACGAGGGCGGTCCCGGTGAGTAGCGATAAAATAAATGCTACCCGGGAATCATGGGATAAAAACCATGAGGGCTGTGCCTTGAAAAAAATTATACACTGGGACAGGAAGCCCCAACACTTTCCCGACTCCCCGTCACATCGGAGGGGCAGTTGGAGTTTGGGCTCCCTAACAGTGAGTGGGATGGGCTGAGGAGGGGGGTTCTCGGAACTGGTGCTGGTACAGCTGCGACCGCCAGTAGGTGGAGGCTGTCTGTCAACTCACGCAGTCCTCCTGGCGGCGCAGCTGGTCAACTAATTGGCCCTGTTGTGTTACCAAGGCCTGCTGTTGTACCTGGAGGGCACGAATGCCCTCCTTGTGGGAGGCCAAAGCAGTGTGCTGCATAGCCAACATTTAGTCTATCCCCTGTGGGGTCGCTGGTGCCTCCATCTGGCTTTTGTGTACTGTAGTGAGTCGGGAGCAGAGGACCAGACGCAACAGTGAGGGGATCACAAAGTTACCCACAAGATGTGGGAACCACTAAAATTAGGGAGAGGGATGTCCGCGAACGGAGCAGAGAAAAATAAACAGAAGACGGGAATAAAACTCCCGGCATAAAGCCAAAGAATAGCGACCCAGAAAAGTGGGCGAAAAGCTTGCAGACTCGAGCAGAAAATAGTATGAGAAAAAGGAATTACCTCTAGCTCAATCAACTATCAAAGAGATTAAATAAAGAGGCAAACGGAAACGAGGAGAACCAAGGATACTGTCGAATAGAGAGACAGAAAACCAAGGAAAGAACTTAGTGTGAACGAGAAAAGAAACTCCAAATAAAGAAACTCCTAAACACACTAAAGGCAAGTCCCACGTGTCAATTTAGTAAGCCAAAAGGACAAGTGGCAATCCTATACCTGTGTTACCTGGCTTAGCGTGGCAAGAATGACACAAAAGTACCGGAACCGGAACGCACAGCGCTTAAGTAGCCAGCCAGACACCTGGAACAGGTGCGATAGATAAATGCCAGGCGGCGGAAAAACACGGCAAGGATGCTGTCCCGGAAACCTCCGCAGAGACTGAACAGCAACCTGCAAAACCATTACACTTACCATCCTCCTCACTGTGCGTGGGGGCAAAATAAACTTGGGTCTTCTTCCAGGCAAGTTTGTAACAGTTCCAGTTACTTTTTAAGTATTGCCCTAACGGTAGATATGGGCATTTTCAGGTGAGTAGCTATTTTTTATAGCCATTCCCTGAATTTGGAAGCTCAACACACTTTTCTCTCATTTGATTTGTGTGTTCTCTTATCTTTCCCATGTTGATGTATGAAAAAATATAAATATAAAAGGAATATAAATGGAAAAAATGCTTCAGTTACATTTTGTTCGTAAGAATTTCTAGGGGTGCCAATAATTGTGGCACACGTGGTTTTGTTAAAAATAATTATTTCTTGATGAGGGATTTTTTTTTTCTCAGAATAAATTTACTTTTATAAATAAATTTGCTTTTTCTCATTTTTTCAGTGTGAGATTAAGCTAATTCACTAAAAGGTAAATTCTTCATAACCCTTTTTACTCATCTTTACCAGGGGTGCAAATAATTGTGGAGGACACTGTATAAGGGGTTTATCTCAATATCCAAACTTATGGATGACTCATCTCTGCCTACAAAAATAATTAATTGTCCAATATACTCACCAGTCACCAAAGCAGATCAAGCCTGCGTGTAGTATCACTACACATGCACTACATTACAGTGATTGGGATGGCAGGTATGCCATCTGCCAAGTTACGGCTTGGTGGGGCATGCCCCATACCTATACAGCACCGAGAGTTTGGCACTTTTCAGGGTTTCCTACAGGAGTAACCACAATGACCATAGACTCTCAGCCCTTAAAAACATTAACTTCTGTATGTTCTGACCTCATGTAACCACACAGCATTCAGATACAACTTCACACATCCACACAATAAAGCCCCAAACATGGGTTATTTTGACGTTTTTCTCCTTCCTCGTCTGCTTCTTCTTCTTCTTCTTCTTCCCATTTTCCTGCCAAACTGCCTGCCTCCGTCGCGATGTTATCCAATGGGGAGAATTATTATTTGAGGGTATGGTCCATATACCTGCTCATCAAGCTTATCGTCCAATAAAAACGCTTCATACTAATGTTTTTTAATGTCAATGTAGCTAATGGCTTCATGCTTTCCAAGAAGCTACTGTGGCTTAGTGGTTAAAAATGCAGTCTCTCACACAGTGGATAGTGGGTTCGAGCCCAGCAGGGCACATGTGTATTTTCCACAAAAGCTATGTGCAACTGTTAAGTACTTTTCATTTCTTAGACTGTTATTATTTTCACATTGACACATAAACATATTTTTATTGCAAAGGCAAAAGAGGTTTACAATATTAACTGCTCAATATTTCACTTGTATTATATCACACCCTCCCCAAACCGGACGCTCGCTTTTGTCTGGTTTGGGGAGGGTGTTACGCTCTGCTCTTGCGGTCATGACTGACTGACTGTGGAAACCCCTTGCCTCGGCCACCATTTCTTTATTCATTAATTTCTTCACTTCAGCTCTGTTCACTTTATCCTTTTCACACATAACACAAGGTCACCATAAAATTAACTACTAGGAAAATTAAGAATTTAGAATTTTCATAGAATACTAATAGCCCTATTTTAAAACTGTATTTCCATATTTTACTGATGTAAACTATTTAGGCTGTTCTAGCGACACTGCCTGGCCAAAAAAAAGTCGCCATTGCACCCGTCATGCATAGTGCTCACTATACAAACCTCTGGAGGCAGTGTTATGATTTGGGTTTGCTTCAATTGGTCAGGTCTAGGCTCAGCAACATTATGCAGCAATAAAATGAAGTCAGCTGAGTACCTGAATGTACTGAATGACCAGGTTATCCCATCAATGGGAATATTCCAGGACGACAATGCCAAGATTCATCAGGCTCCAATTGTGAAAGAGTGGTTCAGGGTTCATGAGGAATCATTTTCACACATGAATTAGCCACCGGAGTCCTGACCGTAACTCCATTGAAAGTCTTTGTGATGTGCTGGAGAAGACTTTACGGAGTGGTTCGACTCTCCCGTTGTCAATACAAGATCTCGGCCTAATATTAATGCAACTATGGATGGAAATAAATGTTGTGACGTTGTATAAGGTTGTCGAAACAATGCCACGACGAATGCACGCCGTAATCAAAGCTGAAAGCGGTCCAACGAAATATTAGAGTGTGCGACTTTTTGTTTGACCAGGCAGTGTATTTAGGCTGTATGTCTTTCAGCTAGAATGTGTTTGCGTCTAGCCCATTGTGCATGTATGTCTCCATGTAGACTTGGTTCATTAATTTACATGCTTCTTCATGATCCATAGCTCAAGTGGTGCTGTTCATTGTATTTCATTACACATTAAATACTGTTTGCAAATATCATAAATACTATTATGTTAAGAAAATTGGTACTATTACTTATTTGCCACCATCTGACCCACAAACATGTCTGGATACATTTGTAAAAATGCTTTATGTACGCTATTCTCTAGGTAAGAATATTACTCATTTTTATCTGCATTTATTTATTCATCACCCCTTTCTCTATTGTACATGATGTTTCTTCATATAAATGTCTGTTTGTGAATTGTAAAGAATTCTGTCGCAGCAGTTAGCATTTTAAAACCTGTACATTTTCTAAAGTAAACTTGCCAACAAAGTACAACCATATCCTTTCTGGAGTGTAATTATTCATCAACTGTTAAAAACATTAATTGAAATCATATGTTGTTCCATGAGGCACAATCTCTTCATATGCTAAGATGAAGAAACACAGGGCCAAGTTGCATTAAATAATTTAGGAAAGTTTGGATAGCATTCCTTTGGAATAGAGCTAGTTTATTTAGTGTGAGCTACGATAGGCAATATTGGTAGTAACTTGGCCACATTTTGATATCAAGACTTTTAAAGGCAGGCCTAGTTTTTGCAAGTTGGAATTAAGAATTTATGGACAGCGCTATGTAGGCTATGCATGAGTAACTTGGCTTTTTTTTAACGTTATAGACGTTTTTGATCTGATTAAATATACAAAGTAAAATGGAATGATTGCAGAATAGATTGTGCTAGGTTGATTTGTTTATTGGAAAAACACTCATCTTGAAAAAGCTTACTAACTTGAAAAAGCTTAATAACGAATTGAGACGATAAATTATGGATTATTTCCAGTATGTACTGTTGATCTGCTTAAATTATCACATCTATGTAACAGAGCCAACTATTGTCCAGCTGTACTTGGAAGAAAGAAGTGCAATAACCATGGCTATTGTGAAAAAATGTGTGATTACATCTATGCGATAAGTAGCTATGGAATTTAACCATGGAAGTTGGTCTTAACTGAATTAAATTGCCACAGTTTGGCATCAAATGGGAAGAACACATGTCCTGGTTACTGATACACACAACACAGTAGATGGTCAGACGAATGTGGCCAAGACATTTCTGCAGTTTCTTGTCACTGTTCATTTGTGGACTTTTTAATTACTTGGAAAAATTGTCTCACGTCAAACTGAAAAAAGCCCATGTTTCTTTCTCTAGTGTGTAGTCTTCTGTTTTAAGGAACAAGTGACTCAGTCAATTTGAGGCTTACACACATTCATCTGATATGATCATGAATAAGGTGCTTTTTGAATAAATCTTTTTGTGCGCTTCATTGATAAAATGACAAGTAATTCAGTGGGTACTCCTTTCTTAATACAAAAAATGGAACAGGTCTCTAAGGTTTATAATTACAGCTGGACACCAGCTTTTTTTTTTTTTTACCACTGGTTTTAATAACTGTTTAAAAAGAAGATTTTCTCACTTTGGTGTCTCTAAAGATGATAGATGTTAAAGGTCATTATTCACCCTGCTGCTGTTCCATTACTAGGCAATAATGGATTTCTGAGTCATGATAGAGACTGAGACTGAATCACCTGTTCTTAACACCTTTGGCTTGCCTTTACCTTTAAAACATGGTCTTAAACAGACTTTCTCTGTAACTAATTGGACAGCCCAACCCATCACTTGTGGCTACCGTGTTTTAGCTATCAAGTTCTAAAAAAGAATATGGTGGCCTTCAAAAGAAATGAGCTATAACTTATGTAACCAATTTTCGGTTGACAACATGAATCAAGAAATGGGTCATTTGAAAGGATTGTTGGCACATAGCAAAAATTTGGGGCTTTACATCCAACTTAGAACAAACCTCGGAGGAAAGAACAAATCAAAGACATACTGTATGTAACATTGCAGATAAATGCTACATTTCAACTGCATCATGGTGGGATAGAGGGGGTTAATACCAGTGATATGCCTAAATCATGGCACAGGCTCACCTCCTCTACTTGTGGTACTGAACTCTTCCAGTTACCTCTCCTCTCTCCCGCCAGTCTGTGAGGTGGAAGGCAGGGAGATGTTGTGATGGGCAGGCTGATTTAAAGGGTGATGTAAGAGTAGAAGGTGGCATGGGTTAGTCAGCAAGACGTAATGCTGGCTGCCCGCAGGATGATGGATTTTTGGCCAACACCCTGGCCACATAATTACATTATACATTTTCACCGCATCAGCAGATCCTCCAGGCCCCTCAGTCTGAAGGCACGGACAGAACATAATTCCTCAGGGTCGGGTGGGATGCGTGCGTGCGTGCGTACGTGCGGTAAGTGTTTGATACACGTTGTAAAAAAAACACATAAGTTAGTCGTGGGCAATCCTGCAGGCTTTAGTGAACAGTAAAATAAATTCTGAGTACTTTTAACTCTAATAAAGTACATGCAGCCCCTACTGGACTCATATAAAATCTGTAAGACTTGGTTTAGCACTGAGAAGTTTTACGGTGTATACACCAGACCTAGGTAATAAACCTGTTTGAAATACTTTCATTTTTTAGATGCTGGCAAAATTTGAAAACAATCCTGCAGATCCCTGAGAATGTCTAGTAGACAAAAGCTACTAAAGTTACCAAACAATACATAACATCACATGAAAGAACTATTTCATTTTGAAAATTGGTGAAAATATTTTTTAAATGGGCAGTAATCTAAGGGTTAAAGTGCTTGACTCAGGGTCTGACATAATACCGAAAATTTTAATTCCCAGATTGTTATATTTTTGTATATTTTATAATTTTTTATAACTATTTGCAATCAATTCATCCCGCATAGTTGGAACAGGACTTAATTTTTTTTTTTTAAGTGTGGAGGAGCATGATACACATATAAAAGGACATACAGTAACATTATATGCACACATTTACTTCTGTTTTATGAGGCAATTACAAAGAAATTTTAAAAAAAGACAAGCATCACACACATTCCTTTGATTTAAAGGTTTGTTAATATAAGCAACATAAATAACCTATGTGACTTAAATGGTTAAAGGTATTACTCACAAACCTGGCTTACCTCCCTGTAGATTGAAGAACCAATCTGAGCTAATCCAAGACTAATTTGCTATGGACACAAGAAAAAAAAGCACAAAAATGGCCAACAAGTACTCTAGCTGTAAATCAGGCAGTTGCAATTGATCGATTCAGGCAAGAGAAATAGAGCAGCAGCAATGGCCAATGGCAGAGAAACAAAGTGAGCACAGCCATGGCCAAAGCTAAAGGCAAAACAGATGGATACATTTTTGCCAGTACAATCAAACTTTCCTAATATTGTCACTAGTATAGCATTCAATGTGGAGTATTTACAATTGTAATTTTACGTGTGGTGAGAATTCTGGTACAAAATGGTTGCCCTGCTTCACCCAAGTAAGTGCTGCATGTTGGTCAAAGTCCAGGGGTTTCCCCTTTACTATTAAACATTTTGATATGAGGTGAATGGCGCTATATAAATGCTATCCAAAGCAGCAGCTCATTGATAGCCCTTTGATCTTGAATCCATCCTATCTCATCCCTACTGGGTGCTATGATGAATGTGATTTCCTGGTCTTCAAGGAGGGGAAAAAAGAAAAAGTATACATGTTCTGTAAGCTATGCTCTGCAGCTCTCTGTCATATTCAAGAGTATATAGGTTCAAGTAAAAGCAAATACCTTGGAAAGTAAACAAGGAGAAAATACCTTGGAAATCCATGGGCCAGAGCCCAAATCACTTATTGCTATATATTTATCAATGCAATACTGAAGATAATGTTAAATGTTTGATGAAAAAATTTAAGATGAATATATACAGACAGGTGACAAATTAAAGGAAAAACCTGTTAAATGCAAGATTCAGAGACGGCTCAGGGGAAAACTCTGCCGGGGGAGTACATTTAATGGGAACACAGGCATGACAGGACAGACACGAGGTGTGGCAGGAACAGGGCATGACAGGAACGGCAGGAACTGGAGGGGTCAGAAACTTGGACGGGCAAGACGGGCAGGAGCCAGACAGGTCAGGAACCAGACGGGAGGGGGTGCCTGGGCATTAATCAGACTGACTGGAGACAGACAGGGAAAGGGACGGCCTGGATGGAGCCAGGCGGGGGCTGGACTGGAAACAGACCAGTCCGTAGCTCAGAACCGGTGCGGGTGACCAAAGTCAGGAACGGACGGGAACAGGCGTGGGGCCCGCGGGTAGGTGCCAGCGCAGAGGCCGCAGAGGAGCCATGGACAGTGCGGGGTGCTGCGGACAGGAACAGGTGGGAACAGACACCGTGGACCGAGGGTGGGGATCAGGCGCTTCAGCCTGGGGGGAAATCAAGCGCTTCAGCCTGGGGGGAAATAAGGTGCTTCAGCCTGGGGCGGGGGGGGGATCAGGCCCTTCAGCCTGGGGGGGGGGGGGGGGGGGGGGCGTGGGGGAAGGCTAACAAGGACACGAGAGGGAAACACAATGCAGGTGCGGGGAGTGGAAGGAGAGAGGCAAACACAAAACCAACATAAAGTGTCTTGGTAAGGTATTAACTGGGACACCACGAGCCGCCAGAACAGCTCCAATGCGCCTTGGCATAGATTCTAACTCTAGTCTAGCATAGATTCTAGTCTCTGGAACTCTACTGGTGGGATGGAACACCATTCTTCCAAAAGATATTCCCTCATTTGGTGTTTTGATGATGGTGGTGGAGAGCGCTGAACACATTGATCCAAAATCTCCCATTGGTGTTCAATTTGGTTGAGGTCTGGTGACTGCGAAGGCCTTAGCATATGAGTTACATTTTCATACATTTTCATACTCATCAAACCATTCAATGGCCCCTCGTGCCCTGTGAATGGGGGCATTTTCATCCTGGAAGAGACCACTCCCATCAGGATAGAAATGTTTCATCATAGGATAAAGGTGATCAATCGGAATAACTTTGTATTGATTTGCAGTGACCTTTCCCTCTACGGGGACAAGTGGACCCAAATCATGCCAGGAAGATTCCCCCCACAGCATAACAGAGCCACCGGGACCCCTTCACTGTAGGGTTTTTTCCTTTAATTTTTCACCTCTCTGTATGTGAATACAGTATTATACTAACACCAAAATCTCAAAGATCATACAACCATAGATGCTGACTTAAAAATATCCTCAACAATGTCTCACATAGCAGTCCCAGTATCATGGCCATTGCTCACTGGTTTTCGCTGTGAAAGTTCATTTCTAATAACTAATTAGGACCCTGTATTAATACGTTAAGAGCATTTAATACACTATTTTTTTTTTACACTAATAGGCTAATTGGACTTGCAAGGAATATCCCCCACTCCCACGTCGCGATCATAAATAAATGTTTTCGTTCACGAATGCCACCTATTGTCCATTATTTAGATCTGAATCATTTCAAAAGGAAGAGCAGTTTCATTTAACTGATTGGCCACCCCCTTATTGCATAATACACCCTCTTGGTATCATCAGCATGGAAAGGGTTTAATCCGTTCCAAGAAAGCTTAACTGGAGCAGAGCAAAAGCCCCTTGAGCCACACTGTAAAACTGATTAAGTCTTTGCAGATGAGGCTGAGAAGGAAAGGTTTCATTGAGGACAGTTAAAACAAAGAGAGGATAGAGCTGCTGGTAGTTTATTAAGGCTATAGATCAAGAAGAAGGGGGAAAGTCAGCATAAATGTGCCAAGTGCCATAAATAATGGGAAAGCTTTAGACAATTGAGAACTATAAAGTAAAATATAAAGGAATTACATTGATTTATCATACTGGCAATTCTGAACTAATGGTGGGGTATTTTATAATTAGAAAGACATACTGTATGTATATAACTACATTCAAAATGTGTATCTGATAACTGCTCTCTAGGCATGAGGTGCTAATTACTCGTTAGTTGATTATGTAAGAGATCTTTAAAGGAGCAACCCAAACCAAAAATTATTTCATTTACAATTTGAACTGTTATGATTCTGAAAAGAGAATGTTTTTATTGAACTTCTAGGGTCCGAGGTGGGTTAATATTCTTGCACTCTTCAGCAGAACAATCATCATGGAGAAAAGGGATCCGGACAAAGTACTAATGCAAATCATGGTTTGTCTAAATTTGTTTCCACCTAAAAAAAGCACAACAGAAATGCACCGTTATCTAGGGATGGGGAGTCGACTCTGAAAAAGTCGATTCTCAACTCTGACCAGCGATTACGTCGCCTGCCATCTGTATGTAGGCTACGATATGGCGACTTCTTTAAGTGAAGATGAAATAAAAGTGACCCGTGACTTCTGTAAAAAGGTGGCTGAAATATTATGAAAGTAGGCTACATTGGTGAGGTGGAAGCATTTGAGAGCTTTTCATGTTTCCAAACCTTCAAAGGATTGCAGTAAGTTATAAATCTCTAACGTAGCCATCTGACAGTGAAAATAGGCTAATCACAAGAACAAAGAAAATGAGAGGAGAGATAGACAGAGAAAGAGAGATGGGGGGAAAGCACTGGCTACTGGCAATAAAGCTCAAGAGATATCGTTTTGAAATGAAAATGAGTGACAGTGCTCCACATTAACGCTTGTCCAGGAAAAGCAAACTTTAGCTATGACAGGAAAAGTGGAATGGCTATTGCAGTTGTCCGATCTGACAAGCAAAAAATAAATGTAATAACAAAAAATCGGTAATGTATCAGCATATTATTTAAGCTGTAGATCTTTGTTTGCGACGCACAGACAGTTTTCCCTGCTGTGTCCGCTTGCTACCATTAGGTTAGCGTTAGAGAATATAGGCTACTGAGGAGCAGCATTGGAGCTGCGTGCAGCTGTCATCAGCGAGGGAGCCTCTAAATATTCACAACGAGCTAAAATAAATAAAATATTAGGCTATTATTATTATTTTAGTTTTTTGTTATTATTATGAACGAAACAAATAAATTCATTATTTTTTGACTCTTGATTGTTGTTTCTTGTTGTAATTTAATATAGGCCCTAAGACACTTACGATATCAGCAGCATCACTTTTTACGCCTGCACACAGTGTGAAACAGTAGCTTATACTTAGTAATTAAATAACATAACATTTTAGTAGCTTAAGATATTTAAATCAATCACCCATGGCATCTTCATGTAGGCTATAGTGTCACGTCCCGTGCCTCTGTCTAGATTTTCCTGGTGTTCTGTTTCTATGTGTATTCCGTTCCGTGTTTTCCCTTTCTCCTTCCATTTTGTGTCTCCACTCCCCCACAACCTGAATTGTGTTTCCTCATGTGTTCTCGTCTCACCTGTTCCTCGTTGTCTCGTTAGTAATCTGGCATATAGTTTCCCCTGTTTCTTTGTTCTGTGCCAGATCGTCTTGTGCCTTGCCTTGTGCTTGTCATATTACTTTCCAGCCTTTTTGATTCCTGTCTGTTCCCTGCCTGCACCTCATTCCTGTGTTCAGTCCTGTGTACCTGTCTAGTTTGTGTTCTCCTGCCTGTTCCTGTCCAGCCCTGCTCCGGTTCTCCTGCCTGTCTTGCCCATCCCCGTCCAGCCCTGCTCCTGTCCAGCTCCAGCCCAACAAAGGACAACAAAGTCAGCCCTCCTGCCCACCTGCCTCATCCCGGTTCTGTCCCTACGCCAGCCCTGCCCTGCTTTGCCCAAGCCTGGTCCTGCCTACCTGCTGCCCTGTGTGGGTAGTCTTGTGTAATTAAATCTTGTGCGTGGAGTTCAATAGAATATGAACTTAATAATTCTAGAATGCTAAAAATTAGCCAATGACAACAATGAAAAACAGTGCATCTGCTATTCGTTTGCCATGCCGAGCCAGACAACATGGCCCAGACGAGTCGACTCCAGAAATTTCAGCCAGAGTCAGAATTGATTCCAACATTTCAGGATTTGGGCACCCCTACCATTATAATAATCTGTGGATTTAGCCGTCTCTTTTGGTACAAGCAGTAGCCACTAATGCTGGGATAACTAGGTACTGGTATCAGCAGAAGTCACAAAAATCATTGTATATTTTGGTTAAACTTGGGACTTAATTCAAGTCTAAGTGCTTCAGTAAATATCCAACTCTATGAATTGATTCTATGTAAAATGGATGTGATATGGATAATCTTGTCTGCTAAATGTCTTAAATGTAAAATGTAATTTATAATGAATATATATGAATATATCTTTGACAATGTACATAATGAATAATGTAATACATTTATAACGTCTAGATGTGTTCTCTTCATACTCACCTAGTCATTGGAATCAGGGTCGGTAACCCACAGAAAAGACACATCATATATTATCTAATGAATGTGTAGCTCCCCTTATGGAAAAAGAATATACTGCAGTATATTGTAAATATATTGTCTCCTTGAGATGAACGTGCTTTGGTGCCCCAGAACAACAGCAAAGGACCTTGTGAAGATGCTGGAGGGAACAGGTACAAAAGTATCTATATCCACAGTAAAACGAGTCCTATATCGACATAACCTGAAAGGCTGCTCAGCAAGGAAGAAGCCGCTACTCCAAAACTGCCATAAAAAAGCCAGACTACAGTTTGCAACTGCACATGGGGCCAAAAATCTTACTTTTTGGAGAAATGTCCTCTGGTCTGATGAAACAAAAATTGAACTGTTTGGCTATAATGACCATCGTTATGTTTGGAGGAAAAAGGGTGAGGCCTGCAAGCCAAAGAACACCATCCGAACCGTGAAGCATGGGGGTGGCAGCATCATGTTGTGGGGGTGCTTTGCTGCAGGAGGGGCTGGTGCACTTCACAAAATAGATGGCATCGTGAGGAAGGAAAATGTTGTGGATGTATTGAACAACAAAGGACAACAAAGTCAGCCCTCCTGCCCACCTGCCTCATCCCGGTTCTGTCCCTACGCCAGCCCTGCCCTGCTTTGCCCAAGCCTGGTCCTGCCTACCTGCTGCCCTGTGTGGGTAGTCTTGTGTAATTAAATCTTGTGCGTGGAGTTCAACCAGCCGTCTGTCTCTGAGTCCTGCATTTGGGTCCTATCCTGTCTATCACTGTAACATATAGTTGGTTATTTATTAAATTGTGTTTTCTTATGGAGTAGTATGTGCCATAGGCTTTAATGAAAGAAGAAATAGAATATGAACTTAATAATTCTAGAATGCTAAAATTAGCCAATGACAACAATGAAAAACAGTGCATCTGCTATTCGTTTGCCATGCCGAGCCAGACAACATGGCCCAGACGAGTCGACTCCAGAAATTTCAGCCAGAGTCAGAATTGATTCCAACATTTCAGGATTTGGGCACCCCTACCATTATAATAATCTGTGGATTTAGCCCGTCTCTTTTGGTACAAGCAGTAGCCACTAATGCTGGGATAACTAGGTACTGGTATCAGCAGAAGTCACAAAAATCATTGTATATTTTGGTTAAACTTGGGACTTAATTCAAGTCTAAGTGCTTCAGTAAATATCCAACTCTATGAATTGATTCTATGTAAAATGGATGTGATATGGATAATCTTGTCTGCTAAATGTCTTAAATGTAAAATGTAATTTATAATGAATATATATGAATATATCTTTGACAATGTACATAATGAATAATGTAATACATTTATAACGTCTAGATGTGTTCTCTTCATACTCACCTAGTCATTGGAATCAGGGTCGGTAACCCACAGAAAAGACACATCATATATTATCTAATGAATGTGTAGCTCCCCTTATGGAAAAAGAATATACTGCAGTATATTGTAAATATATCAAAATTATCTTCACAATATATTTAAAATACACCGCAGTATATTACATTTCCATAAGGGTGATCTGTTCTGTCAAGTCAATGATTCCCCAATCGGTCTACCAAATGGCTTATTTGGCAAAGGTGTGCCACTTGAGCACATGCTAAGCCCCATAGCGCAGACATTGCCAATTTGAACTTCCCTATAATATACTCAATCCGAGCACAGAAAGAGCTTTTTAGCCTAGACGTTTCATGCTAGTTTGAGTCTGAGCTATGTTATTGACTTTTCATGCTAGTTTGAGTCTGAGCTATGTTATTGGCCAACTATGCCTGGGATTTGACATACAGTTGAAGTTGGACGTTTACATATACTTAGGTTGAAGTCATTAAAACTAATTTAATCACTCCACAGATTTCATGTTAGCAAACTATAGTGTTGGCAAGTCAGTTAGGGCATCTACTTTGTACATGACACAAGTAATTTTTCCAACAATTGTTTACAGACATATTATTTTACTTTTAATTCACTATATCACAATTCCAGTGGGTCAGAAGTTTACATATACTAAGTTGACTGTGCCTTTAAACAGCTTGGAAAATTCCAGAATATGATGTCATGGCTTTAGAAACTTCTGATTGGCTAATTGACATTAGTTGAGTCAATTGGAGGTGTTCCTGTGGATGTATTTTAAGTCCTACCTTCAACCTCAGTGCCTCTTTGCTTGACATCATGGGAAAATCATAAGAAATCAGCCAAAACCTCCACAGTCTCCTCCACAGTCTGGTTCATCCTTGGAAGCAATTTCCAAACGCCTGAAGGTACACGCCTGAAGGTTCATCTGTACAAACAATAGTATGCAAGTATAAACACCATGGGACCAAGCAGCCATCATACCGCTCAGGAAGGAGACGTGTTATGTCTCCTTGAGATGAACGTGCTTTGGTGCCCCAGAACAACAGCAAAGGACCTTGTGAAGATGCTGGAGGGAACAGGTACAAAAGTATCTATATCCACAGTAAAACGAGTCCTATATCGACATAACCTGAAAGGCTGCTCAGCAAGGAAGAAGCCGCTACTCCAAAACTGCCATAAAAAAGCCAGACTACAGTTTGCAACTGCACATGGGGCCAAAAATCTTACTTTTTGGAGAAATGTCCTCTGGTCTGATGAAACAAAAATTGAACTGTTTGGCTATAATGACCATCGTTATGTTTGGAGGAAAAAGGGTGAGGCCTGCAAGCCAAAGAACACCATCCGAACCGTGAAGCATGGGGGTGGCAGCATCATGTTGTGGGGGTGCTTTGCTGCAGGAGGGGCTGGTGCACTTCACAAAATAGATGGCATCGTGAGGAAGGAAAATGTTGTGGATGTATTGAACAACAAAGGACAACAAAGTCAAGGTATGGAGTGGCTATCACAAAGTCCTGACCTCAATCCAATGAAAAATTTGTGAGCAGAACTGAAAAAGCGTGTGTGAGCAAGAGGCAAGAGTGTGTTTATGTTTATGTTTATGTTTATGTTTATTTGGATCCCCATTAGCCACAGCAATGCTGTGGCTATTCTTCCTGGGGTCCATACACATAAAATACAGTTACAGACTTACATTATACACTTAGACATTCACATGACATACAGGCAAATTAAAAACAACAAGACATGATCGTAGTCAATTCATATACAGTATAATATACAATTTAGCTTTTTCATACATTATCTATGTTTATCTCAACCAATTCTCAATCTTCTAATATCCATATCAGACACACACATTTTTACCACGTATATCCTTATCTCTTGATTAAACATGCATTTTTATTTATGTTCACACCTTTAATATGCATAGGGAATGTTAATTTCTCTAGTTGGAAAAGATATTTTTTTACCAAGATTTTGAAACGACCTTTACTATTCTCCTGTGTAACATGTCTGGGAAGAGAGTTCCATTCCTGCATACCTCGGAACATGATAGTTCGCTTTACTGCGTTAGACCTTACTTTTGGAAGTGTAAAACCTCGTGCAGAAGCATGTCTGGTGGAATAGTCATGTCTGTCAAGACTTAGAGATAAATTATTATACAGAATTGTGGGAGTTTTTGTAACAAGAACTTTCCAAGTAAATACAAGGAGTGAATAGAGTAACCTATTTTTGACAAGTAACCAAGTTAAACAGTTGTGCATCGTTGCGACATTAGTTCTGTACTCACAATGCAGCGCTATACGTGCTGCTTTGTTTTGTACCATTTGTAATTTTTTCAGTTTATTTGTCGTTACATTAGACCATACTACAGGACAATAGTCAAGCTTCGATAAGATTAACGCTTGAATCACCTGTTTGATAGTATTTAGTGGTAACAAATGAGCACATCTTTTAACAACAGAAATACCTCTTCCCATTTTCACTACTAGATTGTTTATGTGTTGTGACCATGACAATTTACTGTCTAATGTTACTCCTAGGAGTTTAGTCTCCTGGACTTGATCAATTGCAGCATCACTTATTAAAAGTTTCAAGACTGGGTTCGTACTGAGAGCATAGTTTGAACCGAAAATGATGCTATTTGTCTTTGATATGTTTAAAACCAATTTATTATTTTTTATCCAATCGATTACTGATTGCAACTCTGAATTTAGGACAGCATTTAATTCATCGGCTGTAGAGGCTGACGTGTATATCGTTGAATCATCAGCATACATAGAAATATAGGACTTATTTAGGACGAGAGGCATGTCATTTGTAAAAATAGTATAGAGCAAAGGTCCAAGACAACTTCCTTGGGGCACTCCGCACTCTACCGTTTTCACTTCTGAGTAACTGCCGTTAAAAAAAACTATTTGTTTCCGGTTTGCTAAATAAGTTTGAATCCAAGATAATGCAGATCGGGAGAAACCGTAGCATTCGAGTTTTTTAAGTAAGAATTTGTGATCGATAATATCAAATGCTGCCGTAAAATCAAGCAAGACAGCACCAACCATCTTCTTTTTATCTATCTCTCTCAGCCAATCATCCGTCATTTGGGTTAAAGCAGTCGCTGTTGAATGTCCTTCACGATATGCATGTTGAAAATCAGTGGTTAATATGTTCAAGGAAAAATAGCATTTAATCTGTTCACTTACTATTCTTTCCATCAGCTTACTTAAAACTGGCAGTAAACTTATGGGACGACTGTTTGATCCTGAGAATGGCAATTTTGCATTTTTTGGCAGTGGTATAACTTTAGCAGTTTTCCATTGTTGCGGATACAGACATTCAGTGAAGGATTGATTTATAATATGACAGATAGCAGGGGCAATTAAATCAGGGACCAATTTCAGAAGTTTCCCGTCAAGACCGTCAACACCTGGTGGTTTGTTTTTAGTGGTACTTAGCAGATGTTCTACACTACTTATAGTCACACTATCAAAATTGAATTTACAATTTTTATCTTTCATTATTTTATTTTGTATTAATAAATAAGATTTTTCATTATCTATTGTTTGCATATTATTCCTTAAATTGTCAATTTTTCCAATAAAATAGTTGTTAATATGATTAGCAATCTCAACTGGTTTGGTGAGGAATTTCCCTTCTGTTTCTAGAAAAGATGGGGTAGGTTTCTTATTCCTGCCCATTATTTCATTTAAAGTATTCCATAATAATTTACTATCATTTTTAATACAATTAAACCTATTTTCATAATACAATTTCTTCTTCTTTTTATTTAATTTTGTAGCAAAATTTCTTAATTTACAATATACCTCCCAGTCTGATTTATGACCCGATGTATTTGCTATTAATTTTGCTTGATTACGTTCCTTCATATACGCTTTTAGTTCTTTATCCAACCATGGTGTTCTGACGCTTCTGACGGCAAACTTCCTCAATGGTGCATGTTTTTCAACAAGTGGCATAAAAATGCTATCAAATTCCACCAGAGCTTTTTCGGGATCTTTTTCCCTTAAAACCTTTGACCAACATAGATTTTTAACATCATTCACAAAGCTGTCTTGATTAAACATTCTATACGATCTTTTGTAAATTATTTTAGGTCCCAGCTTTGGCATTTTAGTCTTCCTTACAATAGCAATTAAATTGTGGTCGCTGCTACCAACAGTTACAGATATTGCCTTAGAACATAGCTCCGCATTGTTGGTAAAAATGTGATCAATGCAGGTAGAAACCTGTGTTCCATCATTTTTCAAACAAATTCTAGTTGGTTTGTTAATTACCTGTGATAGACCACATGCATTTGTGACTGTTAACAGTCGTTTTTTCAATGGGCACTTCAATGAAAACCAATCGATGTTAAGGTCACCCATAAAATAAATCTCATTACTCGAATCACACACATGGTCTAACATGTCACATATTTGTTCCAGATACACATTGTTTGCACTAGGTGGTCTATAACAGCAACCGATCAACATAGGTTTCAAATGAGGCAAGTGTACTTGCAGCCATAATGTTTCAATTTCCTTACTCATTAAATCTACCCTAATCTTCACAGGAATAAGATTCTGAATATAAAAAGCAACCCCTCCCCCAAATGCATTCCTGTCCTTCCTAAAAATGTTATATCCATCAATTTGTAATGCCATATCCTCAAATGTAGAATCAAGGTGTGTTTCTGATATGGCTAAGATGTGAAAGTTGTCTGATAACAAAATCTCTGATATCTCAGCTAGCTTGTTTCTTATGCTACAGATATTTATATGTGCCATTTTTAAACCCTTTTTGGGTAGGTAAGTATTGATTAGCATTGTGTACTAGACTATACTATATACATATATGTAGGTATGTGTGGCAAATGGCAAGCATGTTGGCTAGCATACCTGTCAGTCCAACTTTGTAGGCCTCTTGTGTGAGCAAGAGGCCTACAAATCTGACTCAGTTACACCAGTTCTGTCAGGAGGAATGGGTCAACATTCCAGCAACTTATTGTGAGAAGCTTGTGGAAGGCTACCCGAAACGTTTGACCCAAGTTTAACTATTTATAGGCAATACTACCAAATACTAACTGGGTCTATGACTTCTGACCCACTGGGAATATGATGAAAGAAATAAAAGCTGAAATAAATCATTCTCTCTACTATTATTCTGACATTTCACATTCTTAAAATAAAGTTGTATCCTAACTGACCTGAGACAGGGATTGTTTACTAGGATTAAATGTCAGGAATTGTGAAAATCTGAGTTTAAATGGCTTTGGCTAAGGTGTACGTAAACCTTCAACTGTAGGTGGGGCAGAGTAGGCGTCATCCCGCTGGGGTAGGTTAAGTCTAAGTTGGCCAGGGTTCCTCAGGTCACTGCTATTTCAGCACGCACTAGCTAATATTACCAGGGAGTATAGTACAATTGTGACAGTTACCACCAGTGTAAAATATGTGCAAGTATTTAAATGGAGAATTTACCTAAACTATCAACTGAAATTTGTTCACATACCCTTATATAAATATATCATGGTCAGAATTTTATTCCATGGTTAGCAGAGAGTAAGAATGGATCAGTAATTTTATATAGTGTATGTAGTTCAGAATGGAATATACAGACGGGTGACAGATTGAAGAAAAAACCCCTACAGTGAGGGGATCTGGTGGCTCTATTATGCTGTGGGGGGCATTTTCCCAGCATGGTTTGGGTCCACTTAGATGGAGGGGTCACTGCAAATCAATACAAATTTTTTCTGAGTGATCATCTTTATTCTATCGTGAAACATTTCTATCCTGATGGGAGTGGTCTCTTCCAGGATGACAATGCCCCAATCCACAGGGCACGCGGGTCACTGAATGGTCACTGAATGGTTTGATGAGTATGAAAATTATGTGATTCATATGCTATGGCCTTCGCAGTCACCAGATCTCAACCCAATTGAACACCTATGGGAGATTTTGGACCAATGTTTTTGGGAGTTAGACAGCGCTCTCCACCACCATCATCAAAACACCAAATGAGGGAATATATTTTGGAAGAATGGTGTTCCATCTCTCCAGTAGAGTTCCACAGACTAGTATCTATGCTAGACTAGTGGTAGAATTTATGCCAAGGCGCATTGAAGCTGTTCTGGGGGCTCATGGTGGCCAACACCTTACTAAGAGACTTTGGGGTCAATTTACTAAGATCCAAAATAAGGGGTGTTATTTTGTAGGCGCAGCCAAAGTATTTGCACGCATTATCATTTCACAATTTGCGGGTGATCAACTAATTAATGTATATTACTCCAGCCGCAAACAGGAATATTTAAATGAGAGATTTTGCATGTTTGGAATGGTTACACTGTAAGAAAACGGTGAAAAAACTGGCAGCAGTGTTGCCGTTTTTTATGGTATTTATTTTTTTATTTTTTTACAGTGTAGGACACTGAACAAGCTGGCGGTTTACGACAAACTGTTTCACTGGATGACATCTCTTAAGCCGCCTTTCCACTGAATACGACGTACGTACAAGAACTTACCGGAAGTCATTCATTTTCTATGGCCAGTCGCGTATCGGATGCGAGGAGCTCCGGTGGACTGCGCTGCGGGGATTTTCCGCTAGTTTCTCCTGGGAGTTACAGATGTTTGTCAGGACTGAAATGACCGCAACTATGCTTACTAGTGTAGGATATATAATATTCCCCCCTTCTCTCTATCTCTGTCGCTCTCTGTCTCTGTCTCTCTCTCACTCTCACCCCCCCAACATCAAAGATAAGCCAGTCTTTGTCATAAATGTCCCCCCCCCCCCCCTTCCCCCATACCTTAACCCAATCAGGACAGGGATGGTCTTCCTGTGGAGGTATTTTATGAGTGTACTGCAGAAAAAGAAGTTAGTCAGTTTTGGAGTTTTCTTTGGTGAAGAAGTCATTCTTTTTGGTTCCTCGTGCGTTTCCTTTTGTTCCTGTTCAGCTGGAGGGTAAATAATATTGGCAATTTTTGGCTTATCTCTCTTTTACTGGTATATTCAAATTAATGTCTGGTATAATGTCTTCCCTTGGTAAATTATAAGTAGTCAGCCTACATTCCTTAGTGAATGTATGATTTAAAGTCATTATTCTAATTGACTGTTTTTCATTTAATAAAATTATTTAATCTCAAGACCTGATTTAGACTTTGTTTTGGCTTGTTGGTTGATCCACCAGGTTACTGTTCGACTTACCTATCAAAGAATTCGGCGATTTAATTGATGATTGTCATTTTTAATAATAATTATTAAATTAAATAACGTAAAACATATTTTGAATGTAGGTTAAGTGAGGGGTTCTAGCACGCAATATCGCTTGTGTTCAGTATTCAGAGTGCTGAACATTTTAACAAGGGCATTGACTGTTGGAACCGCTGGATTCAGAAAATACACATTTTACCTCATCCTCACTTACCCGACACTAGCACTACTCTTGCTGTTAGTCCACGTAAAATCACATTTCCATTTGATGGGTTTTATTTTGATGAAATTTTTATTTGTTTTGTTATTCACTGTTTGTTATAATAGACATTGTATTGCTTGTTCGATTCAAATTGGGCTGGCAGGTATGCCATCCGCCAAGTTACGGCTTGGTGGGGCATGCCCCATACCTATACAGCACCGAGAGTTTGGCACTTTTCAGGGTTTCCTACAGAAGTAACCACAATGACCATAGACTCTCAGCCCTTAAAAACATTAACTTCTGTATGTTCTGACCTCATGTAACCACATAACATTCAGATACAACTTCACGCATCCACACAATAAAGCCCCAAACTTGGGTTATTTTGCCGTTTTTCTCCTTCCTCTTCCGCTTCTTCTTCTTCCCATTTTCCTGCCAACAAACTGCCTGCCTCGATGTTATCCAATGGGGAAAATTATTATTTGAGGGTATGCTCCATATACCTGCTCATCAAGCTTATCGATAAAAACGCTTCATACTAATGTTTAGTAATGTTAATGTAGCTAATGGCTTCATGCTTTCTAAGAACCTACTGTGGCTTAGTGGTTAAAACTGCAGTCTCTCACACAGTGGATAGTGGGTTTGAGCCCAGCAGGGCACATGTGTATTTTCCACAAAAGCTATGTGCAACTGTTAAGTACTTTTCATTTCTTAGACTGTTATTATTTTGACATTGACACATTAATGTATTTTTATTGCAAAGGCAAAAGAGGTTTACAATATTAACTGTTCAATGTTTCACTTGTATTATATCACACCCCTCCCCAAACCGGACGCTCGCTTTTGTCTGGTTTGGGGAAGGTGTTATTTACGCTCTGCTCTTGCGGTCATGTCTGACTGACTGTGGAAACCCCTTGCCTCGGCCACCATTTCTTTATTCATTAATTTCTTCACTTCAGCTCTGTTCACTTTATCCTTTTCACACATAACACAAGGTCACCATAAAATTAACTACTAGGAAAATTAAGAATTTACGATAATAGCCTACATTAAGAATTGAGGATAGCCTCTTTTAAGCTGCAAGCCTTTAAGCGATCGGATTTATAAACCGCCAATTCCCCAAACATATCTGATTCATGGTTAGTCACTTATAAATAGATAGCCTCCGAATGTGGCTCTAGTCTACGATACTCTGCTGATAATGTAGCTTACTGCAAACACTTTTAATTATAATAATAATAATAATAAGAAGAAGAAGAAGAATAATGGTATGTACTTTCTTAGTAGTATCCACTGTTTTCTTTCTGGCTAAGATTCCTGGGAAATATGCGTTGTCCAATTAAGCTTGTTCGCTAACGTTACTTCCTGCTTCTCGTCTGGAAGCAGAAACAAGCTAGGCTACTACGAAGCGAATCAACATGCATTATAGCCTACATTCATTGCACTACAGAAAACGAAACTAAACCTAGCGGTACCAAAACATTTCCCGCAGGTAACGTTCTACACTACCGGAAAAAAAACTGTGCTGTGCAGAAACTCACTAGCTCGCTCGCTAGCTCGTAGCCCACACGTGGAAGGTTGGAGTTACGCATCCGGCAATCCAGTGTTGAATAGCCTAACTGCTGTGCTTATGAACTCGCTAGCTCGTAGCCCACACATGTAAGGTTGGAGTTACGCATCCGACAATCCAGTGTTGAATAGCCTAACGTTAAATGTATTTCATAGAATACTAATAGCCCTATTTTAAAACTGTATTTCCATATTTTACTGATGCAAACTATTTAGGCTGTACTAGCTATTTAGGCTGTATGTCTTTCAGCTAGAATGTGTTTGCGTCTAGCCCATTGTGCATGTATGTCTCCATGTAGACTTGGTTCATTAATTCACATGCTTCTTCATTATTCTAATTGACTGTTTTTCATTTAATAAAATTATTTAATCTCAAGACCTGATTTAGACTTTGTTTTGGCTTGTTGGTTGATCCACCAGGTTACTGTTCGACTTACCTATCAAAGAATTCAGCGATTTAATTGATGATTGTCATTTTTAATAATAATAATTTAATTAAATAACGTAAAACATATTTTGAATGTAGGTTAAGTGAAGGGTTCTAGCACGCAATATCGCTTGTGTTCAGTATTCAGAGTGCTGAACATTTTAACAAGGGCATTGACTGTTGGAAACCGCTGGATTCAGAAAATACACATTTTACCTCATCCTCACTTACCCGACACTAGCACTACTCTTGCTGTTAGTCCACGTAAAATCACATTTCCATTTGATGGGTTTTATTTTGATGAAATTTTTATTTGTTTTGTTCTTTATTCATTAATTTCTTCACTTCAGCTCTGTTCACTTTATCCTTTTCACACATAACACAAGGTCACCATAAAATTAACTACTAGGAAAATTAAGAATTTACGATAATAGCCTACATTAAGAATTGAGGATAGCCTCTTTTAAGCTGCAAGCCTTTAAGCGATCGGATTTATAAACCGCCAATTCCCCAAACATATCTGATTCATGGTTAGTCACTTATAAATAAATAGATAGCCTCCGAATGTGGCTCTAGTCTACGCTACTCTGCTGATAATGTAGCTTACTGCAAACACTTTTAATTATAATAATAATAAGAAGAAGAAGAATAATGGTATGTACTTTCTTAGTAGTATCCACTGTTTTCTTTCTGGCTAAGATTCCTGGGAAATATGCGTTGTCCAATTAAGCTTGTTCGCCAACGTTACTTCCTGCTTCTCGTCAGGAAGCAGAAACAAGCTAGGCTACTACGAAGCGAATCAACATGCATTATAGCCTACATTCATTGCACTACAGAAAACAAAACTAAACCTAGAGGTACCAAAACATTTCCCGCAGGTAACGGTCTACACTACCGGAAAAAAAACTGTGCTGTGCAGAAACTCACTAGCTCGCTCGCTAGCTCATAGCCCACACGTGGAAGGTTGGAGTTACGCATCCGGCAATCCAGTGTTGAATAGCCTAACTGCTGTGCTTATGAACTCACTAGCTCGCTCGCTAGCTCGTAGCCCACACATGGAAGGTTGGAGTTACGCATCCGACAATCCAGTGTTGAATAGCCTAACGTTAAATGTATTTCATAGAATACTAATAGCCCTATTTTAAAACTGTATTTCCATATTTTACTGATGCAAACTATTTAGGCTGTACTAGCTATTTAGGCTGTATGTCTTTCAGCTAAAATGTGTTTGCGTCTAGCCCATTGTGCATGTATGTCTCCATGTAGACTTGGTTCATTAATTCACATGCTTCTTCATGATCCATAGCTCAGGTGGTGCTGTTCATTGTATTTCATTACACATTAAATACTGCTCATCTACAAACTATTTTAATGTAATTGTGTGCTGTCTGTAATAGGATAACTGTTCTCATTCTTGTCAATAGAGGGCGTTATGGTTAAGCGAATGTCTGCATACATTTCTTTGGAATGCATGTCTCTCTCCGTGTTTATCTTCATGCATTATTCATCATTAGTTAGCTATAAAACATAAGTGATATCAGATCAAAAACGTGTACGACATTTAAAAAAAGCCAACTTACTCACGCATAGCCTACATAGCGCTGTCCATAGGTTATTAATTGCAACTTGCAAAAACTAGGCCTGCCTTTAAAAGTCTTGATATCAAAATGTGGCCAAGTTACAACTACCAATATTGCCTATCGTAGCTCACACTAAATAAATTAGCTCTATTCCAAAGCAATGCTATCCAAACTTTCCTAAATTATTTAATGCAACTTGGCCCTGTGTTTCTTCATCTTACCATCTCAAGAGAATGTGGTCAATGAAACTGTATGTGCCACATCAAACTGCAAAATGAAAATAATTTATAGTGGAAATACTCTGATTCAGATGTGTTACACTTCGAAATTAAACAGAAAAATTACTACACTATAGGGCATGTTTGAACAATTGTCTGCATCCACTGCTTTGGGTCTATAAAAAGCACAGAATGAATGAAATGTATTATTATTATTATTATTATTATTATTATTATTATATCACATTTCTATCAAAACCTGTGTGGTCCTACAGAGCATAGATATCCTTGTGTTCACAAAATTCAGTTTGCAAATATCATAAATACTATTATGTTAAGAAAATTGGTACTATTACTTATTTGCCACCATCTGACCCACAAACATGTCTGGATACGTTTGTAAAAATTCTTTATGTACGCTATTTTCTAGGTAAAAATATTACTAATTTTTATCTGCATTTATTTATTCATCACCCCTTTCTCTATTGTACATGATGTTTCTTCATATAAATGTCTGTTTGTGAATTGTAAAGAATGCTGTAGCAGCAGTTAACATTTTAAAACCTGTACATTTTCTAAAGTAAACTTGCCAACAAAGTACAACCATATCCTTTCTGGAGTGTAATTATTCATCAACTGTTAAAAACATTCATTTAAAATCATATGTTGTTCCATGAGGCACAATCTCTTCACATGCAAAGATGAAGAAACACAGGGCCAAGTTGCATTAAATAATTTAGGAGAGGTTGGGATAGCATTGCTTTGGAATAGAGCTAGTTTATTTAGTGTGAGCTACGATAGGCAATATTGGTAGATGTAACTTGGCCACATTTTGATATCAAGACTTTTAAAGGCAGGCCTAGTTTTTGCAAGTTGGAATTAAGAACTTATGGACAGCGCTATGTAGGCCAGGGGTTCTCAATCCTGGTCCTGGGGGACCCTTGTGTATGCTGGCTTTCGTTGCAACCGCAGTTGCAATCCCAGAATTTTAACAAGCTGTTAATTTTTCTTAATTAGGTGCTTGTCATGTTTGGAGGAATTATTCACCCTCTTAAGCCACATTATATCAGAAATAGCTATGGATGCCATGTAGAATAAACACCCCATGTTCACATTGTGCTATATTATTTAAAAAAGATAAGAAAATTATTTAACAGATCCATTTAAAGACTGATTTGAATCAATAGGCTCCTAATTGGTGAAAGTGTGGACACATGGCCACTAAAATTAACCATTTCGTAGATAATGAAGAATTCAAACACAAAGCAAATGATAACGAGCCAAACCTGCATTGTCTTAAGCTTAAAGAAAAAATTGAGTTAAACACATGTTCAACAACCTAATTAGGAGCCTATTGATTCACTTCACTCTTTCATTTGAGTGAAAATACATTATTTTGTAACCTTTTCTTATGTAATTGTTGCAATATAGCACAATAAGCACAATGTGAACATGGGGAGTTTGTTCTACATGGCATGCATAGCTATTTCTGACATAATGTGTCTTAAGTGGGCGAATAATTCCTCCAAACATGAAAAGCACCTAATTAAGAAAAATTAACAGCTTGTTAAAATTCTGGGATTGCAACTGCGGTTGCAACGAAAACCAGCATACACAGGGGTCCCCCAGGACCAGGATTGAGAACCCCTGATGTAGGCTATGCGTGAGTAACTTGGCTTTTTTTAACGTAGTAGACGTTTTTGATCTGATATATATAGACTAGAGAGAGAACATTTTGAAATCCATACCCCTGGGAGTGTGACATATCCTCCGGCGACTGCCTTTCACAAGAATAAAAGACTATCTAGGCCATGTACAATGGAGGGGCATTTATGATATTGTCACCCCAAGCAGCAGCATCAGAGCAGTGCCCATGTTGCCTCAACACAGATTGCTGATAAGGACTCACAGCCCACCTAAGGGCTGATGATCTGGCAAAACCCGGACGCTGCTGCCATATCAAACACAGCAGCCCTTTTAAAATCAATCCACGCATGAACACCAGAGATTCCACAGACAAGAGATATCTTTAGCCCCAAGGGTATATACTGACCTTTTGACAGTCTAAAGAAAGTCATAGTCCTGTTTCCGGCCCTATTTCCACTTGTCTTTTTATTCTTTTAAATCTCCCAATTGCATCCAGAGGTAGTCTGTAGTCATATCGAAGTGATGCCCTTTGTCGGATCACTTAATAGACTACATTGAAATTGACAAAAGCAATATTTTTTGAACTCATAATGTAACCTATGTTGTTTTTTTTAAAATGGGGGGGGGGGAGTTGTAGATCACTTATTACTGATTATGTAAATATTATCATTGTGAAACCCTCTTACAAAAGATATCAAATTTACCTGGGACTGCATAGAAACCTTCCTTAATCGTGTTAATTATTCTTTAATGGTGAAGACACTTATGCCTTTTGAATGCAAAGTACACTTTCCAGATTGCTCAACATACTATCGCTTTGCGGCTATTTTAATTTCTGTGGCTTTAATGGTGTTTCTCATTTTATTTCTTCTTAATATTTCCTTATTTTTACTACTGTAGCTATTTAGACCTATTCTGTAATCTTGTATCATGTTTTGTTTGCTTTTATTTTGTTTTTAGTCTTGCCCTCAAATGTGAAGCAGTTTGCGTTACATTTTATGTATGATTGGTATTATACAAATTATGCTTGTAATATTTTTATCGGTGTCAACCACATATAAAAACATGAAGGTGCAAGAAAGCGGAGCCCAATACAGCGTCTGTGTCACTGTTAGGGCTCTGCTTTGCTCTGAGTTGGCAATGTGCACTCCTATTAATTGCTTGAGGTAAATAATTCCCTCACTACTAAATCGGTTGTAGCGCTCATAAAGATGATCATCCGAATGCCTTAAAGGATATTGTTGGTCTCTAATAATACGTTCCCATCTAAATGTTCTTCCGATGGCTCGTTCATCAACAAGAACCTCTTAGAAACGTGCAGCCTTTTCTGCTGTTGGTGTGTGTGTTGTCACCATGTGGCTTATATAAGCTAAATTGTGAACAGTGAAAAAAACTGCTCATGCGCAGCAAACAAGTAGCCGTCTGCAGGTAGCAAAGAATCCCAAATTTTGTGAAGCTGAGGAGAGCTTCTGTGGAGGAGGAGGAAACCTCCCATCTGCCCATTCTTACAGCAGTCCGTCACTACATATATTGATTCTAAATGACATTTAGGCGGTCCAGATGAAAGCCATTTTTCACCGAGACATCTGAAAGCAGCAGCACTGGGCTGATCTTGACAAAGAGCACAGGGGAACTTGGATGTGTCTGAGACATATTCCACTCTTGAATTATAACTGTTGGCATTCCGACTGATGTAAAGAGGCACCAATTCTTCAGCTCTGACACTGTGCTCTCCTCTGCTTCAGCCATGAATAACTGATAATGAGGAGCACTGTATGTTTCCGCCACTCGGTTCTATATTCTTTCAAGACTATTGTACCTACCTTTATCTGCCAGTCAGAATAATAATAATAATGTTTAGAATGTTATTTATTTTTACAATAACAAATAAATGCAATAAAAATGCATTCAAAAGAATGGCTTAACACTGCACATTTCCACAATGACTGTTTGAACTTGTATTACTATATTTTATCAGGATTTCAGCATATCTTATGAGTAGGGCCGCCAGTTTCTCAGCTTATTTTCTCGCAGGAACTTCAGTCCTCTGCCAGCAAGCGGTTCATAGCACTTTTTGTCAAGCCACTGTCAAACAATAATCCAGATTTCACCACCCCAATCATCTATGTCGAAAAAATTAATTGCCAGTAATTAAGCACAGATGATGATTGACAGCGACATTTACAAGGGACAATCGCGTCTTAAAGTCAGTCCTGCACACAGTATTTAGACATTTTTGCTTGAAGCAGTGGGGAATAAACACATTAAGAATGACAACAGTTATATAACATTTAACTTGCACAAAAATAGTTATACAAACAAAGAAAGAACTAGTATTAAATGTAGCTGCAAGCAGCGACTATACGGGGTGCAAGCAAAAGGTTGTAATTTTGTTGCAATCATGTCACATTGGTTTCCTTTTATGATTGAGTCTCGGAAGGTATACGTGAGACACATGTAGCTGCATGACATGAGTGTCTAAACATGAATATGTATAAAAGGTCAAACTGTTTTCAGACCACCAACTTCAGTTAATTCTGGGTAAACTGAATAATTTGAGAAGACATTCATGAAAGAGACCTTCAATCTGAGGCAATGCCTAGATATTAACTAAAAAAATGTCTTTTAGTGTTTCCTAACCCCATTAATGTGAAAATAAGATTTGTAGATATGTGTGGCAGGGTGGGCGTGGTTAGCCTCTGCTTGCAGAGAGAGAGTGAGCGGAGCGGCTCTCGGACCCGGAACCACAGCTGTCATGAGTTAGTCAGGACAACACGATAATTAACAATTGAATGATTGTTGGATTGTTGCCTGATTGCTTTGACAGTGAGCCTGGGCTTTAAAGGAGGGAAGCGGGAGATGAAAGGGGCTGGCCGATGACAGGAGAGGATGGAAGAGAAGTGTCCGAGAACACCGTAGCCAGCGAATAACCCAAAAGAGACAAATAAAGTGTCTGCTAAAAACCACAGCCCTTGTGTACTGCCTGTTCTTCCGCGAGGGTGGCACTCGATCTTGGCACAATGTGAAAAGCATAAGAAAGCACATGTCGTGAAACACAACCTTTGGCACCCGGTGGGATTTGAACCCGGGTCTCCTGCATCGAAGGCAATCGCTCTAACCACAAAGCCATCGCAGATGTTGCATTGTGTGAGGAGAATTAGTTGAGGGTATTGAGCATTTTTGATGAAGAATTTGGCAGGAAAAAGAATAACTTTATTAAAACTTTATTTGTTTCACTCATTTAAGTACTAGTGAAACAGTGAATAGTTAATATAGTAAAATCTCTTCGCCTTTGCAATAATGTGAAAAGAACATTATTAGAGAAATCTGTCATGGTTGCTGAAGGAGCAACAGCTCAAGGCAACAGCTCAAGGCAACAGCTGCAGCAGGAACTGGGGGGGGAGAATGATAAGCTCAACGAAACAATAAAACAATATAACAAGTCCTTAAAACCACTGAAACAAGAAAATGAGCAAGAAAATGGGCAAGACAGAAAAGACAGTTAAAACTAGTCAGTCCAATCCATCGGACTTATCAGAAATTCTGGAAAGCCTAGAAGATATCAAGGTCCAACTGAAAGAAATAATGAAGACAAATGAAGACATAAAGAAGGAGTTAAAAGAACTCAAAGAGGAAAATGTCAAGAAAGACCAGCAAATTAAGACTCTAACATACAAAGTGGAGGAGTTTGACCAGCAAGGGAAGCTCAATGATGTGATCATCACGGGTCTCAGGATAAAACCAAGGAACTATGCCAGGGCGATGGGGACCCACGATGAGACAAACGAGGCAGATATCCAATCCGTGGAAATACAGGTGGAGGAGTTTCTAAACTCCAAAAACATCGACCTGGATCTCACCAATGTGGATTTTTGCTATTTGCTTCCCAAAAGAAAAACCAGCGAAGGCAGGGACAACGAAACCCGCGCAGTGATGCTGAGATTCATCAGTAGAAAATACAAAATTGCTCTACTGAAGCAGGGTAAAAATCTGAAAGGATCCAACGTGTTCATTAATGAAAATCTCAACAAAACAAACGCCACCATCGCGTGGAAAGCGCGTCAACTGAAGAAAGGGCAAAAATTACAGAACACCTGGACGGCAAATTGTAAAGTTTACATCAAACCAAATGGGTCTTCAGAAAACATCAGACCGGTGCTGATCAGGGCGTTGGAGGAGCTGGAGAAATATGAATAGTAAGGTACGTGAAAACCAAGTTAAAACGCCATGAACTCAGTACAACCAAAAAGTAAAACTGCACTGATTAAAATGAATGAATTGATGGACAAAATTACTGACTATGAAAAAGGGAGTAACTTTTCAGTTGGACCTCACCAGAACCTAACATCAAAAGACCCGAATGAAGAAGTTGATCCAGACAGACATTTTTACTATAATGGAATAAACAAATGTGGATATTACTTGGAAGATCAGTACAATGAGAATTTTAACATGGATGGAAAGCTGTCAATAATCCACTTCAACAGCAGGAGTCTATACGCGAACTTTGAGCAGATACAGGAGTATCTATGTACATTTGTCAAACCATTTAACATCATTGCTGTGTCGGAAACGTGGATTAACGTTGAGAAATGCATGGATTTCCACATGGAAGGATATAATTTTGTGTGTAAGAGCAGAATCAACAAATCTGGTGGAGGGGTAGCATTGTTTATTGACGAGAGCATAAATTTTGAGATACTGGAAAGCTTGTCAATTGTCATTGAAAATGTAATGGAGTGTGTAACAATTGAATTTTCAACGCCGAAAGGTAAAAAAACTGGTATATGCAACGTTTACAGAGCTCCCAGCTCAAAAATAGACATATTCAACAATTGCATGGGAGAAATATTAACAAAAATAAACCAGAGAAATGTTTTTATATGTGGAGATTTTAACATAGACATATTAAATCCAAACAATAACAAGCTGATTGAGGATTTCGTCAACACAATGTATGCGAGCAGAATGCGACCACTAATCACCCAGCCAAGCAGAATCACTAAACATAGTGCCACACTAATTGACAATATTTATACAAATATACTGGACAAAGAAATAACAAGTGGTATTATGATAAATGATATTTCTGATCACCTTCCAGTCTTCGCCATCTGTGACTGGAAACACACTTTAGAGCAGAAACCAGTGACAAATATCTTAAAAAGAATTAAAAACGAAAAGAGACTTAAAGATTTTGAACAAGATATGATAAATCAAAAATGGAATGACGTATGGACGGAAAAAGACACAAACAAAGCGTATGAGGCCTTCTTAAACACAATAAACTCAATATATGACAAGCACTGCCCGGTCAAATATTCGAGTAAAGACAACAATGTCAAAGTCAAAAAAAATAGGCCATGGTTCACCAAGAACATAGAGAATGCCTGTAGGAAAAAAAACAGCTTACATAAACAGTTTTTAAAGGAAAAGAATGTACAATCATATGCAAAGTACAAACACTATAGAAACAGAGTGACATATTTGTTGAGGAAACATAAAAAAGACTATTATGACAAGTTACTAACAGAAAACAAGAACTACAACAAAAATCTTTGGAAAATAATAAATTCCGTCTCAGGCAGAAAGGCCAAACGGACATTCTCCGACTATTTCAATATAAACAACAGGAGGGAAGACGATAAGAAAGTGATAGTCGAGAGCTTCAACAAATACTTTGTTAGTGTAGGCTCAGAGCTAGCCAAGGCCATTCCATCCTCACTCCAACATTGGGATCACTGGGATAGGGGCGGGGAGACAAAACAAGAGTCTTTATTTTTAAATCCTGTCACACAAAATGAAATCAAAACAATCCTGAGAGACTGTACAGCTAAGACATCCATTGATGCAGATCAGATAGACATGACATTATTAAAAAGGATATCAAAAGCGATCATACCTCCTTTAACATATATATGTAATTTATCTTTCTGCAATGGCGTGTTTCCCGATAAAATGAAGATAGCAAAAGTTCTTCCTCTGTACAAAAGTGGAGACAAACAGGAGTTTTCAAATTATCGTCCGATTTCAATTTTACCACAGTGCTCAAAAATTATTGAAAAGCTCTTTAATGTTAGATTAGATAAGTTCATTGATAAACACAAGCTGCTATGTGACAGCCAATACGGATTCAGGAAAAAACATTCAACAGCAATGGCCCTAACAGAATCCATAGAATTTATCAAAGACACGCTAGACCGTAAATTATTCACCATAGGGATTTTCATCGACCTGAAAAAAGCTTTCGACACGATAAACCACAGCATATTGATCGAAAAATTGTACAGATATGGAATTAGAGGAATCGCATTACAATGGATTAAGAGTTACCTATCAAATAGAGTTCAATTTGTACAGATAGGGGACAACATATCAACATGCCTGAACATCAACTGTGGGGTCACACAGGGTTCAGTCTTAGGACCAAAATTATTTATACTATATATCAATGACATAATCAAAGTATCTGACGTTTTAAAATTAATTTTATTCGCGGACGACACAAACATCCTCTGCTCAGGAAAAGATCTTAATCAAATGGTCACATCAGTGAACAATGAAATGTCAAAGCTTCACACGTGGTTTAATATTAATAAACTATCACTAAACCTTTCAAAGACAAAATTCATATTATTTGGGAAAAGAGGCATGAAGGAAAACATAAACTTACAGGTAAATGGTATCAATATTGAACGAGTGAACGAACATAAGATTCTGGGGGTTACGGTAGATTGCCTCCTGACATGGAAACCACATGTGAAGCTAGTTCAATGTAAGTTGGCCAAAAGTGTGTCTATTTTGTGGAAAATGCAGAAATTACTAAATCAACATTCACTTAGGACAATTTACTCAGCACTCATAACACCTCACCTGCACTACTGTGTTGAAGTATGGGGGAACACTTATAAAGAAACTACAGAGATGCTGTTTAAACTTCAAAAAAGGGCATTGAGAGTGGTATATGGTGTCCCATATAGAGACCATACAAATAACTTGTTTATTAAGGCAAAGTTTCTTAAGTGGCAGGATATAATTAAATATAATACCATACAAATATTATTCTTAGCATCCAAAAATCTCTTACCCTCAAATATACAGAAACTGTTTCAAAAGAGAGATGACATGCATAACTTAAGAGGAAACATGATATATAAACAAAAAACTATAAAGTCAACTCTCAGAGGTCATTCATTATCCATTGTGGGGGTTAAGCTCTGGAACGGTTTACACGATGAGCTTAAAATGTCTATAAACCTAAAGACCTTCAAGAGTAAGATAAGAAGTAAGATGGTAGGAAATTATTAAATGGGGACTGTCTGCTGTTGAAATGAAACAAATGAAACAAATTGTTTTGACTAATGTATGACATGTATATTCAAATTCGACTTATTTGGACCTTAATGTCTATTTTATTTTACTTTAGCTTATTTTTTCTTTCTCAAACTGTTTTGTTATAAAGAAAATTCAGTTATGCTGTTGTGATACAAAAAATTTGTTTTAAACAAATGTATATTATGAACATGTAAAATAATGAGGGAAATGGGGCGGGACTATGATAAGCAGGCTGCTTTTTCCCGTATCCCTTTTCGGCAAGAAATGTGTTTTGTCAGGGCATATTACAGAAATTGTGATAAAGTGTAACTATATGCATGCCGAAATAAATAAATAAATAAAAAAGTGTGAAAAGCATAACAAACTGTGCATCGAAAAGAAAAGTAACCTATGGTGGGGATTGAACCCGGGTCTCCCGCATACCAAGCCATTGCTCTTACCGCTAAGCCATAACAGATAACCTGTGGCTGTCTAGTGATTGATCACGACACATAATTTTCAATGTTTAAAACACAACACTGATTTTTCATGAAGGGAAATGGTAATAGCATTTCCAAAATGGCGGCCAATCCAAGATGGCAGCGACATATATGGGACATACATATGTTCCAGATGAGGAAATTGATCACTACAGCAAGTTTTAAATGTATAAAAAATAATGGTGATTTTTTATGAATTTATTAATTAAAAAGTTTATATTATGCTCTATAGCGCCACCATTTGATTCTATTGAGCCAATACTTTAGGGTTTGGATCAGAAGCTCAGTGGAAGAATAGAAACCGAATTGTATTAATATCCATTGAAGTATTGAAGAGTTATTAGCGTTTTTGTGACTAGCCATGCCCACAACAGTTTTTATTGGCTTACTGCGATCAGTATATTTGGAAAATCGGAAAATCGCTTCCTACGTTTTTTGGAGAATCATCCCCTGAACAAAAGGATGTGAGTTGCATGTTGATATGTCAAATGGTCTCGGAGGAGTTCGATTTTATAGGTTATTCACAAAATGCTAATTTGCAAAAGATCCATTATGGCGGACCTCATTGGTCCTGAAGGCAAATTTATTTGCCGCAAACCAACAAATTTGAGGCAAAAAAAATTTTGAAGATAGGCTAAACGGTTCAAAAGTTATAGCCCAAAAAGTTTATTAAATTTCACTTTTTCTCTATAGCGCCACCATCAGGTCAATTGGGTTGGAATTTGCTGTACATGTGTCTTGGCGCAATGGCTACATGTAGCAAAAGTTATCATGTAGTTTTGCTGCGAAAACAATAGGGTTCCAGCACAACGTGCTTGGACCCCTAATAATAAAACCAGCAATAACAATAGGGTTCCAGCACTACGTGCTTGGACCCCTAATAATAACAAAATGGTTTGCAGTAGAGGTATATTTAAAACAATAAATGAAATAAAAGTGGTGAATGTTTGATGGTCCCTGTCAAATGTATTGATACCCAGCGCTCCATTCCCCGTTACTGTAACATCCTCAGTGATAGGTGCACCTTCAAAGACTCAAACACCACAATGTACAACATGTTGTACTAAGACACACTTTAAAGTAAAAACGGACACAAGGTAACCCTGTTTTATTATTTTAGTAATGCAATTTGAGCATTGTCTGTTTCTAAGAACATTCTGTTAAATTAACTCAACTTTCTGATGGACCAAATTAAGTGATTAAATGCACCAGCATATCAATGTATTTTACACATAGGCGATTTATTCCTACCGGCTAGCAACTGCCAGTTGACTTTCTTGAAACTTCAAGCACTTGTTACTGTTGCTACATTTGTGCATGTTATTTCAATTGTCTGCTGCACATGAAATCTATTAATTAATTTAATAAAATTCAAGTTTTTTTTAAAACACTCTACCGCTTTTTTCAGTTTTCTGTGAATTTCAACAACTTAGGCTCCATGAATTTAGTCAATATTTTCTGTGACAAACACCCAGGCTTAAAGGGGCAGTTCAGCCAAAAATTACATTTTGATATGTTTCTACATACCCAGAGTGCTATCTATCCATCCAGGTAGTTTTGCTGAGAACTCACTAGTTTGGTAGATATTAGCTGCAACTCCCATTGACATCACCCTGATATCATGAACTTCAACGGGTCCAAAGTTTGTGGTGGTCAAAGCGGCAAAAATTTGAAATATTTCGAAAAAATCAGCAGCAGCGTCTCTTTACAAATATAATGGCACGGTTACTCAGGAACATCCGCAGACCTTGTTGTGCACATTTATTTAGAAACTACTTTCTACCGAAGTACATCATCTGTGTATGTATGTACAAAGTCTTAAACAAAGCATTCCAGTATTCTGGGAATTATGTCGACACAGTGCGCCCTAGAATACTGACGTGCTTTGGTTGATACTTTCCGTGGATATGCACAGTTGGAGTGCACAACATCGTGGATGTTCATGTTCAACTATGTCATATTTGGAAAGAGACTTTTTTCGAATGTACATTTTTGGCACTTTGAGCACCACAAATTTTGGACCCTTTGGGGTCACGGTGAGCTGCAGCAGATATCTACAAAACTAGTCAGTTTCAGTGAAACTACCTGGTTGGACAGATAGTGGGTATGTAGAAATATATCAAAATGTAATTTTTGGGTGAACTGCCCCTTTAATTATTACATTGCAAGTTCAGCAAAATAAATTAAATCCGTCTGTTGTCAATGTACCAGGTGGATATTCATGTACTCGTTGCTCACAGATATGCTTTTTCTGTCATTTGAAGTGCCATCCATGTTAAATTTACCTTCTCTGACTCATGTATGAAGTCAAATAATAGTTTTTATAAGCATTTCAATTAGCCACTCAATTGTATAATTTTTTAAAATTTTATCTCAATTGTAGAATTAGTCACTTAATTGTGCAGTTCGAGTGGCTACAGGGGCCACTGGAGGACAATAGTAGAATTACAAGTTTAAAGCCCTTTGAGTTGGAGAAACTGGTGGCCCTACCTATGAGCCTACCGCAGTATTCTGGAGCAATCACTTCAAGGAAATGGCACAGGTTAAGGCGACGGATGGGAAATACATTGGGGTTTCCCCACGCAGGTTTGAATCCTGCCGTTTACATGCGGTGTAATTTCAATTGATTCTGACAACCGAACTGAGACTTGAGATTGCAGAAATCCCTTCAACAAAGATGTCCTCCCCTAGTCAGTATGGCCGAACGGACTAAGGCGCTGCATTCAGATCACAGTTTATTCTCAAGGCGTGGGCTCAAAGGCGTGCTACTTCTGACAATAACAAAGAGATGTTTCTTTTGGGTACAGATGATGGCACGATTGCTCAGTTGTTCCTTGTACTACATCAAAGTCCAAGCCTTGGCAGTTGCAATACCTCCCTGAGAAAAGAGGTGACCCTTTTCCTGCAGGTTGTGATTGCTGTTCTGTTTCTGCTCATGCCTGCAGAGAATAACATTTCCACTTCCACAGTGGATGAAAAAAAGTGAACCTTTTTTCTTCAGGTAGTGATCACAGTTTTGTTTTATTGGGTAGACTATGGCTCTCCTTCTGAGCCATAATCAGAAAAACAAAGGTAGGCATGTCCAAGTGGCTAAGGTGATGAACTACAGATTAATCCATTGGGTTCTCAAGAAATACAATAGGGTTAAGGTGATAGACTAGAAATCCATTTCAGTCAGCCAACTGCTGATTGAATTTTATTGAAATGTAAAGTGAATGCAACTTTGGCTCAGGGCTCTGCTTCTTATCACTCCCGGTTTGCATATAATTTTTTTAGTATAAGCCGGCTATGATGATAACCACTGACCCCCATGGGGATCATATGAAAAAAAGGCATACATGCAGGAGTAAGTGGTGCAAGCCAAGTATGGGACAGCATAATGAGCAATGTATGAACAGTTAAGGTTGGTTACTTAAATAGCCCTCCAATTTAAAGGGACTATGTGTAATGTACAGAAAGTGTGTAGCAGCCAGCAGCCTGGGTGATTTATACTAACATTACCTAGCTAGCTGTCTAGTAAGCAAGCAGTCGACTAACTTTATGTAGCCTATTATGACAAATGGTGTTGATTTTAGCCAACAATGAATGATGTACAAAGCAAAGGTGTAGAATTATCAATAGCTTTCTAGCCAAGAGCGATGGGGTGGCCAACTAGCTACCTGTAACCTAGCTAGTTTGGTGCATAGACTGTATAAAAATATGGACAAAGCCACTGTGATGTCACCCATTGCCTTTCCACAGCCTCGTAAAAACTGAATTGAGGCTCCGGATGTCTTTTTCGCCGCCCGTTTGTACAAAATGGCTCCTACTCCGTGGAGCCGAAGAGGACTCAACCTGTCCCTCTGATTGGTCCTGAACAAATGTTAATACCCTGTCCAAACGACACAATATTTAAAAAAAATCAGCACATGCAGAGGCATTAGATGAAGGAAAGGCACCTATTGCAATGACATTTTTTTGTGGGAAGAATTTATTGACTGAGTATTTTGACCACATTGCTGCCATTGACTTACATGGTGAAAGACCTATACTGGAGCCAATCGCAGTGGCGCTAGTGAGCAACAGCACAATTGCTGCTCCCAGCCCAACCAGGAAGTGAGCTTCAAAATGAAAGCCCAGTCTTGGCCCCTTGGTTTGGTGGCTGGCTAATGTTAGCTACTACCCGGCCTGGATCCAGCGTTGCTTGGTAACGTTAGCTGGTAAAGTAATTTGTAAACAGCAAGCTAGCCAACTAATGTTACCAGCCAGATCAGCCCGGGTAGTTGGGTTTGAATCGATGTAGTTAGGTAACGTTATCCACTCAGACAGCATTTTGCTAGTTATAACTTCCACCCTGGTCAGACTGCCATTTGGCCAAACGGGCTTCAGTCGATAAAATTGTATTTATCGTCGTCTTTGGTGGACTCGCCGATGGTGTCGGGATGGGAGCCGGTCGTTTGCTGTTTGACTGGTCCATTTCTCAGCAGCTAGCTAGTGTTACACGAGTTTGCTACATACTGGTCTTCACAGCATTTCCAATGTGAAAACACAGAAATACTTACTAGCAGCAGTATATAGCCAAATATGCAATCATAATGTCACAAAAATTAGTCACAATTTATGCATTAGCAGCAGTGAATGGCTACAAATCTCCTGGCAGTAAAATCAGATAACGAGTAGGCTAATCGACCATAATGTAACTTTACCAAAGTCCCATTCTTGGGACTTCTTCCAGAGGGAGTCAGCAACGCAAACAGTATGTAAACATGCCCAATTAATGTTCTAAAACATAATGTAGGCTATATCGATTAGATTATGCTTCCCCAGGGATCATATAAACATTAGCAAGATTGATAGGCATATTTGGGTGCTAACAAATGATAGCTACCAACAACCATTTTGGAGATTTGAATAAAAACATCTTGAACAACGGAGCAAGGAGGATAATAAAATTGTGGGTTACACAGCTGGTCCGCACTTTTTAAATAACCATGCTACTTAAATATATCATCATTTTCTTTTGTGCAGTGGACTGTAGGTTATATTACTTGTTGCAGGGAGAGTGCACAGGTTTAAAGTTCCAGGCTTTAGGCCGACTACCGGCTACAATAGCCAAACAACATGGGGAGCTTGCATCACTTAGCTTTGCATAACAATTGCAGCATTCCACATCTAGTAATGTCCAAGGACCTCCGCCTTGACAAAAGCATACGATGCCATGGCAGAGCATGCAACAGCAGCAAAGGCAATGAACAACTGTAAAGAAACTTTCTTGAAAGCCATAGATGCAGGAGTAAGCAGGGCAAGCAAAGCATGGGTAGGAACAGCAGAAGGTATAGCACGGCAGCATGAGCAATGCATGAACAGGTAAGGTTGGTGACTTAGCCCTCCTATTTAAGACGTAATAATCATGTGAGCCGATGGTGATTTGGTGCTTCTCAAGTTGTCTGCTAGCTCCGCAAGCTTCGTGGGAAGATTTGAATCCTGCCGATTTCCTTGTTATGGATATTCCCCCCCTATCTAGAGAAGTTTCCTTTGAGTAGAGACTACGGCTCTCTTTCTGAGCCATAATCAGCAAAACAAAGCTGTTATCCAGTGCTGTTAACTAATGCTAATTGAGACTACGGCACTACTACTTCTGATTATATGTGGTATGTTTTACTTAGAATTGATATCACCAGCCTACCTTAGATGTATCTTTAGTGGTAGCTAATTGATTAAGGTGATTCATCAAAATTCCAGTGGGGTTTCCCTGTGTAGGTTCAAATCCTCCTCATTGCTAGGGATGGGTATCGTTTAGATTTTATTGATACTGGTGCTAAAATGATACTTTAAAAAATAGCTTCTTTAAAATAAATAGAAAACGACAACATTAAAAAACATATTTTTTATTGCAAAGGCAAAGGAATTGAACAATATGTTCACTCAACCATTTAATTGATATGCCTACTTGTAAATACAATGCACTATTAACACATTTACACAACAAATTGTAAATATATAAATAATATATAACCTAACCCAAGCAGAATAATTTAACAGTAAATAACAGTTACAGTACTAAATACAGCCACACTTTAGTTTGTTTTGCTTTTGGAATTTTGACCAAATTTAAAGTTGCTAACGGTACCTGCTGTCTCTGAGTCGAGAGAGCAAGTGTAATGTTAGCTTGTGAAGGTGTGCGATGGGGGAATGGGTGAGCGATGATTCTGTTGCCTGTAACTTCTGTTTTAGAGCACCAGAGGCCGGTGAAAAACAGTGGCAGCTCAGGCATTGTTTTAAAGAGGCAACAAAATTTGTTGCGATTTGGTCCGGTAGGTACCATCATAAGGGAACATAGTGGTACCGGGTTTCGGTACCCAGCCCTATTCATTACATACCTTGTTTTCACCAATTACCCCTTGCCAAATAAAAATACTGTATTGTCTGTACTGTCCTAGTAGTCGTAATTCCCCCATTGCACAATGGCATCACAAATGCTATGGAGTTCAGTTGTTAGCCTTTATGTGTTGTGGGCTTTGGTTAAACTTGTGATCTACTCCTGATTTACCTTGTGGTGTCATCATACTGAAATGTGGTAATGTTTCAATTGCTCCCAAGCTGTGCATTGGTGACTTTCTCTCTCATTCTGGGTGTGGTTGTGTGAAATTACCTCATAAGTCGTTCGCAAAGTGTTTTTTTGTTAATGTTTTGAATGTTACACAGTTGACATCCCGCCTCCATTTTTAAAGCCAGAAACAGCTAAAATGGTGTAAACGTCATGAATGGGCAGTTCCTGCTCATTTGATTGACATGGCCAGGCCATGTAGGCAGGCTTCAAGGTAAACTCTTATTTTAGCTTAGGACCGAAACATTCCTCACGCAAATACGCGAACGTGGACGCTTCGAACTACGCAAACTATTTTCCTAATATGTATATTAAATATTTATTAGGGGTGTAACGGTACACAAAAGTCATGGTTCGGTACGTACTTCGGTTTTGAAGTCACATTTCGGTAACAGAGTGCATAATTTCTGCGTCGTGGATCATCTAGGTTACACTCGGACTCAGATAAGCGTATCTTTTTTCATTGCTTTCAGCTGTTGTTAGTTGATTGAACAGATTTGAGTCACTCGGTAGCTTAGTTTATTTTGAATTGTTTGTAGTTAGTCTGTAGCTTGCTCGCTGTAATTGGGCCAGCTACCTGTCTTTTGTGTTGCTAATTAGAACTAGTTGAATTAGAATTCACTCTGAGGTGATGAGCTGCAAACACGCTTAAGATACACACAGATTAACTGGTTCCAACTAAATTAGCAACACAAAAGACGGGTAGCTGGCCCAACTACAGCGTGCAAGCTACGGACTAACTGCAAACAATTCAAAATAAACTAAGCTACCAAGTGACTCCAATCTGTTCAATAAACTAACAACAGCTGAAAGAAATGAAAAAAGATACGCTTATCTGAGTCCGAGTGTAGCCTAGACGATCCACGACGCAGCAATTATACACTCTGTTACCGAAGCGTGACTTCAAAACCGAAGTACGTACCGTACCGTGACTTTTGTGTACCGTTACACCCCTAATATTTATATATAAATATTTTCCCCAAAATAAATCAGATACCCTCAATTAAAAAAATTTACAGACATCCAAAAACTCCCCATCCTTAGGAGAGGAGAGGACGTGCTGTGACCTGGCAGCACAATATACCTGCCTGCCATCGTCTTAGGGACAGTGAGTGACAGAGATCATTATAAACCAATTACAATTTTTTATATTTATTATATTCACTTTATAAGATCATATGTGTCATTCTCATCATCATTATTATAATTTCTATTGATAATTATTATTTTTAATTGTACTTTATTATTTTACATTATTGTTATTTCTAAATCCATAATCAAAGAAAAGTTATTGTTTTCATGTATGGTTACTGTTCATTCGTTTCTAGTCTTTGCTGTTTTGTATTGTTCAGTTAGATGTATGTCTTCGACTGTTTTAATGCAGTATGCTTTGACAATACAGATTCAATGTCTTGTCATGCCAATAAAGCGAATTGAATTGAGTCAGAGAAAATATGTGTGAAACGTCACCACAATGCTCGTGTGTCGTCGTGCGCGTCTGAGAAGAACACGTGATAAGCCATTTTCCGGGAGCCCTTTTCTCCTACGTGCTCAATATCGCCATCTAGTGTTCTGAAACTACATAGTATACCTTTAAGGTGAGACACCTGAAAGCCCTTTTCACAAAAAGGACTTAGTGCGTGCAGAGACTACTGCTGGGCATGGTGGTACACATCTGTAATCCACAAGGTTGTTGGACAGCATGACCCTAGGAGTTCAGTCGTACAGTGCACTATTTTGAATGAGGGTCCTTGTTACAGCATGGTTACCTCAGGATGGTTGCGCAGTCTATGGTGCTATGCTAAAGTACAGTCTTGGAAAAAGATGCATGCCTCTCATATTCAACCAATCACTATTTTTTGTCATAAGTACACCTGTCATGGACAATATTACTTTGAAAGATGTAAGAGACATCTTGGCCAACAGTATTTGAAATAATTATATGTAACATATTTATGTACTGAAATATGCATGTGGGTATGATTGTTTATGCATTTCAATGTGTTTGCACCGTTTATTTTTTCTTTTCTTTATGTACCCATATGGCCTTGTTTTATCTCGTTTGCCTCTTTCTAGTCAGTTCTTCCTCTGTACTTTCCCCAGCCAACTTGTAATTGGTTTCTTGTAATGAGTGCATGTATATATCATCATGAGGTCCAACATAATAATGAAAAATTGTGCACAAAAAAATGCATCATGTTAACAGTCATGTGTGTCAATAATGAGTTCAACATAGCAATATTACTCACACGCTGCAATTTATCATTTTTAGGTCTATTTTTGCCCTCAGAGAGTTATCTCTGGTCAAAGTTTAAACTGAACAAAGATGTGCAATTAACCATCCTATTGTGTTAAGGGGCAATTTGACCCCATTCATAGGTGGCTATGTAGTTATAATGGGTAGGCATAACCCAAAGGTTGCAGGATCAAGTCCCAGGTAAGACACTGCCGTTTTACCCTTGAGCAAGGTACTTAACCTGAATTGTTTCAGTATATATCCAGATGTAAAAATGCTAAAAAGTTCTGTAAGTCGCTCTGGATAAGAGCATCTGGTAAAATGTCCATAATTCACTGTTTGACAGCTCTTAAAAACCAGTCAACCTTATTTTTTTCCATATTGTATGACTTTTCCTAATTTGGTGGGATTCAAAGACCTGTACCAACTTTGTATACAAAGGTGTTGCGTAGCTTAAAAAAATATATACAACCTTTTTTATTTTTCATGTTTTTTTTTGTGGGTGATTCTATGTACTTTCCCAGACAGATGTTAAATTTAACAATCTTTCACTTACCTCCAGGTCTAAAATGAGAAGTTTATCATAGATTGGGAGACATTAAAAAGGAGACACTCAAACAAAAACATAAAATTGCAACATAATAGAAGGGTGAAGAGAATTTTCATGAAAATTATACAAAGTGGCCACATGGTGGCAGTGTGTCCCCATGATTCTTGGTGCGCGCTGTCAAGAGTCATCCAGAGGGAAGATTACAGCTGCAGCTTGATTACATTAATTGAAAATATTTTTTACGTAACATTAAATACAAGTTTGGCATCCAGTGCATAAATGACATCCTTCAACCCCCTAATGATGGCTTTCATTCCATCTAAAATTTCAGACCATAATAAAATGGTATAATGCCTATTACAGTACTTAACTGGAATTTGTTTCCTCTTAGCAGTGTGTTGCAACATTCACTTCTGCTCTTCTGTAAGAGGATGGTTATTCTGATGTAAATGTGCTTTGGACTGACATTGGCCATTAACTGTAAGGAGAAGGTTTCTGAGGGGGAAAATCATTTTTATATTTCATAAATCAAGAATTGTCAGTATCCTTGAACTTTCTGTGCAAATAACATATCCTCTCCAACAATGTTCCATGCAAGCATCCAAATAGGTATCATTGAGGAATATTCCTGTCATTAAATACAGCATGCCAAACATCCATGCTTCAGTTTTCCTGTATAGGAAAGCACCAGATTGTGACAAGTTGGTGTGAATCCTTAGGTACATAATCTGTAAAATAAGCATCAGTCACACAGCTGTAAAAAAAAAAAGTATTTGTTATGCAAAATATGTAGATGCTTTTTCTGCTCTCTTCTTCTTTACCGTCTCTTGTTTTTGCATATTACTGCGGGCTTGGAGACCAGTTTTAAAATAAGCCGTATAATCTTGCTACACAGTTCCTAAGAGCTTTGCCTTGTACATGCAGTAATCAAATAACAGAAATCAGAAGTTGGAGTTGCTTAGTATGGTATTGGGCCTCCATGTGTGGCCAGTGTGGCCTGCATTCATAGAGCTCATGAACTCAACCCAGGGGTCCCCAGCCCTGGTTCTGGAGAGGCTGGGGACCCCTGGGTTGAGTTCATGAGCTCTATGAACGCCTTCTTACTCAGCCATGATCAGTTAAAGCAGCTGATTACATGGTTAACTCACCTCACCTGGTTTCCTGGGTCTGGAGAGGTTGCTGATGAAGGTGAAGATGAAAACCAGCAGGTACTGTGGCTCTCCAGCACCAGGGTTGCAGACACCTGGCACAGATTATACCACCACCTGGAATTCTGCAGGAGGAATACGACACCACGGTTCCAAAGGATATTCCGTCAAATTGTGCTTTGTTGATGAAATTCAAGAATATCATCATCTTTCCCCCGTACGACTAGTCCTGTGGATGGGGGCATTGTCATCTTGAAAGACATCTGTCTCTGTAGGAAGGAAATGCTTTAATGTGGGTCAATATGATCATGCAGTACCAACAAGTAACCAGTGCAATCGGTCTTGCCTTCTAAGGGTATGAATGCACCCAGACCAGTAAAGGCACCCCACACCATCACAAAACAACCTGAACACTTCACTGTTGGAACACTGTGTCCTTTATAATGTATTTTTATGTCATGGGACATGGTTAAATATAGTTATATTCAACTGTCTGTGAGTCAGAGAGACCAGTTTGCTTGCTCAATTCCTTTTAGAATCATCTCATCTTCACACAACACTCCCCAAATGCTTTTCAGCACTGACTGCCCCTGAGCTGAGGCATTAGACAGCTGACTCCTGCTCACCTTTTCTTTGGAATCTTGTGGAAATGTGTGATTGCCTGGAATATGAACAGGCGTTGCTACTGAGCCAGCCTGTTCCTCAATGTCACTTACTTTTGCAAGCTGTGACAAGTCATAGCTTGTTTCTATGTTAAAAGGATCACAGTGCATTAACACCATTCGTAGACAGTATGTCTAGAGTAGATCACTCTTTACTAATTCAGTTGTTGATACATTTTTGAATGAATTTAAAGGAGCTATATGTAACTTTTTAATGTTGACAAATATATTTTTTTAAAGAAATCCAGAGTTTGCAGAAAGATGCAGAGTAAAAGTATTGCTTTTCCTCAATAAATTATATTGACTATGAATTTGCCATTTTAAATATATATTATGGTCCGTAAACCATGTTGTGTTGTGTTTATGTTTGTCTGAGATGTCAGATGCTGGGATTCTCCCTCCAACAACACTTCTGATCCAGTAACACACCCATCTTTTGCCCACAAATAAAATGTGCATCCGGTTGCAGATAGTTACAGTGAAGAAATGGCTGACTTTGCTGGAAAAGGATTCTCCAAGCTGCATAAACAATGAAGATTGCTATCAACAGCTGTCAACCTATCGTTCTGTCATATCTAACGTTGGTCTACATGGATATCGAACAACAACATACACATCTAGCCCACCTAAAACAAATCACATCACCCAGGTATTTGGTTAAAGTTTAGAGGCACAGCTAATAAGACAAACATAAAGGGTAACTGTTACAGGCACAGATAATGCCTGCAGGTAGGTGATGAAGACAGGAGCTGTGTGTCACGTGTCCGCAATTAGGTAATCGATAGGCACAGTGTCCATGGATACAAGAACAGGATACACCAGTAAACAATGCCCAAATCTGTGAGGCGCTGTAACACCAGCTGATTTAAAGGCAGGGTCCGGTTCAACATAAGTAAACACTTTTTTTGTCATGGCCTGACATAAAGACCAGATAGACACTAATTTTTTCACCTTAAAAACGTTAAAAATGTTAATATAGTATAGTGTGTGTATGTGTAGCTACATATACAGTACACACACACAGACACACACACCATGGGCCCTATCTTACACCAGGTGCTAAGCGGCGCTAACCCAAACGCAAGTGTCTTTGCTATCTTACACTCGGCGCATGGTTCATTATAACGCCTTGCGTTCACGTCGTTTAAATACCATGTACAGTATTCTTGCGTCCATTACAAGTGAACTGCGCGTGTTGGTTTTAATATGAGGAGTGGCCAGGATTATTTTTGGCGTATTGCTATCTTGAGCCAGCAGAAAGCGCTTGCGCTAAAACCACCAAAAACCTGGTCTAAAGCATAGACTGTATAAAAATAAGTCTAAAGTCATGTCGCAGTTGTTTACATGTTATTTTAATGGCTCATATAAGTGCATCTACATAGGCGTGTGCACAACGTGCGTACACCCTCCTGTCTGTTACACACGGGCACGCACAAGCATGACTAAAAATATCAAGATTATAATGTGAAGTATTATTATTGTGTAGGCTATATAAAAAAATGCATAATAATAAAAGGGTCCATAGGTCCACATACCTTTCCCTCAGCGAAGGGGAATGCCACATTACTTTGCTCTCAGCCCACTCTATCAACATCCAGGCGATGTGCGATGGTACGGGACAATGGCTATCCATTAAAAAGGAGGTCAAAGACCTCATAGCTACCTGCCCCTCAGCGAAGGGGAATGCCGAATTAAATTGCTTTCAGCCCACTCCATCAACATCCAGGCGATGTGAGATGGTACGTGTAAGGTTACATGTAGGCTATAGACTATTCGCAATTTTCCTGGATCAATCTATGACTTAGCCTATTTGCCAATAATTCCTGTAATCTTCTGGGGGGACAATCTTCTGTTACGGGACAATGGCTACCCATTAAAAATGGCTTTCCATTTGCTGATAACACCTATATCAAGCCTAATGCGCGAATTGTCATGTACACCTAATGCGTGAATTGTCATTCAATGGAAAACCCGCGCACTGCAATGACGGACATTTGAGTTCTGAAAATGCGCTTCAGATGTCATTACAATACAACTCTCAAGTAAATAGAATGGGTTTGACTGAAAAAAGTTCATAACCTTGTCCAGTGAATATTGCATTTATTGTTTTTCAAATAGCCTAAGCTACAGCGGATTCGCTGTGCATAAGGTTTTTTCCATAGCCTACGGTTAAACAACGGAGATAAATGTCACCATGTTAACTGAATTTGAACCTTAGTATTCTTCGTCCTTCATATTTTTTTAATTACAGTGACCAGGTTTCCATAATCTCAGCTTATTAAAACCCATCTGATTTCACCTGTTATTCCATAACTGAACAAAACGATTTTAAAGAGAACTAAGCGTCTAATTAGAAACGAAAACAAATTTGCAGCACGTTACACAATTAATTCACAGTTCATTTTAATGCCATTCTCTGCATGTTCTCTTTTTCCCCTGCTGTAAGTCGCATGTTTCACCGTCTTCCTGGGAAAGTGGATTGTTTTAAAGCATTACGCTACGAGTAAAACAGGTTGGTCACATTTCCATAAACAGAACATTATAAAACAAGGGAAAATATGCGTGGACATATGGGTTGCCAACCTGACAGCTTTATTGTATTTAGTGTCATCATTAAGGCAAAATAACAGTATTTATGTTATTAATCAATATTACTATGCAGGTAGCCTAATGAACTTCGGATGAAGCTTGAACTTCGAGAACTGCATGAGAACAGCCTCATGGAATTGATGTTTGACACTTTCATTGCATAATCAAACAAAATTTGTTGAACAAGCAGGCTAATTTGGCGTTTTGTAAGGTGAGACTGAAGCCATTGATAGCTTATTCGCAGCTGTTGCAGGTCCTTTTAACGAAATTTAACCGCATATATTTTGTAAAATAACAGCCCTGTAGGGAATTACCGGGAACTCAAAGGCTAATGGTTAGTCCGAATAATATTGATCATACTATTGATCCATTTAGCCTATTCCTTGATCGCACTAAACACGCACGAACATGTCTGTTTCGCCATCAAGCAATCCGCCAAGGTGGAAAAGCAGGCTTTTAAAGGGAATGGGATATGACATTTTGATTGGTTTATTGCATGTCACACCCAAGACACACCTATAATTAATGAAGAGACTAGGTTCAGCCCATTTGCATGTTGCACCGTGCTTAGCGCCCAAAAAACATGCCGTTAAAATAGCAAAAGTGGACTTGGACACGCCCTAAATGGACTTTACGCCATGCGCTTAGACCAAGCGCCAAGATAGAGCCCCATATGTATTATCATTATCTATGTATACACACACATTCATTGTGTATTATCATGCAGAAAAAGACAACCAGAGTGTATGTAACACAACCAATTAAACATATAATTCATAATTTCCTTGTCTTTTTAAAATAGTCGGTTGGTTGTCAAGACTTTTCACTGTAGTAGATCTGCAATGGCCAGCAGTTGGAGTATGCTTGCTTATTTGTCTAGCGGTGTAGGCTACAAATAAGCATCGAGTTATTGAGGGTGCGACGCTCTTTTCTGTGTGGAGGGGTGGGTGTGGCTACAGAGTCTGTGGGATGGGATCAGGTTTCAGTGGAGCATTTGTAGCTAACTTGCTGCTGCAATGGCGGAGATGAAGAAGCACAACTACAGCGAAGCATAACGACAAGCCGACAGGGCTCATTCAAAAACCACAGTCAACCTTGGAATTGTTTTTCCTCGATGGCAACAGCTGAAGTTCACCAAGGGGATGAAATGTGACACAGAGTTGGTCTGTTTTATGTTAGACCTGTAAGTAACATTACCTCAAACTATCCAGCTAGCTATGTTAGGTAGCTAGATGGCCGATGTCAGGTACCTTTTGTATCGAATTTTGGGCTTGTTTAATGTTTAATTTGTGTGAACTAAGATAGCCAATATTGTTTGTTGTAACTTGGCCTCATTTTGATATCAATACTTTTAATGGCAGGACAAAATTTTGCTAGTTTTATTATAGACAGTGCTTTGTATGCATGAGTAACTTCACATTGTTGTACGTTGAAAACTTTTTCCATTGAGATGGAGTATGCTAGTTGACTACACTGGATGATAAAGTTAAGTGTCACTAAACAGTATACAGTAAGCACTACACAGTATGCGAGTACACAGGACACAGTAGATAGGGCTCTGATTTGGAAACAGCCCAGTTTTTACAGGAAAACGTTTAAATTGACACAAAACTATCATTATAGAAAAATTTCTACACTTTCTGGGCCCTATCTTACACCCGGCGCTAAGCAGCGCTAACCCAAATGCAAGTGTCTTTGCTATCTTACACCCGGCGCATGGTTTATTATAACGCCTTGCGTTCACGCCGTTTAAATACCATGTATTCTTGGGCACATAGCAAGTGAACTGGGCGTGTTGGTCTTAAGATGAGGAGTGGCCAGGATTCTTTTTGGCATATTCTTTTTGGTCTAGCTTGCGCTAGAACCACCACAAACCTGGTCTAAAGTCATGTCACAGTTGTTTACATGATATTTTGACGGCGCATATAAGTGCGTCTAGATAGGCGTGTGCACAACGCGCGTACCCTCCTGTCTGTTACACACAGGGGCGCGCACAAGCATGACTAAAATATCTAGATCACAATGTGAAATATTATTGTGTAGGCGAAATCAAAAATGCATAATAATAAAAGGTTCCATAGGTCCACATACCTTTCCCTCAGCAAAGGGGAATGCCACATTACATTGCTCTCAGCCCACTCCATCAACATCCAGGCAATGTGCGATGGTACGGGACAATGGCTATCCATTAAAAAGGAGCTGATAACACCTATAGCAAGCCTAATGCGCGAATTGTCATTTACACCTAATGCGTGAATTGTAATTCAATGGAAAACTTGTGCACTGCAATAGATGGACATTTGAGTTCTGAAAATGCGCTTCAGATGTCATTACAATACAGCTCTGTTTATCCAGGAATACAGGCTGTAAGTAAATAGAATGGTTTGTGCCTGAAAAAAGTTCAAAACCTTGTCCAGTGAATATTGCTTTTATTGTTTTTCAAATAGCCTATAGGCTACAGCGGAGTCTCTGTGCATAAGGTTTTTTCGATAGCCTATGGTTAAAAAACGGAGATAAATGTCACCATGTTAACTGAATTGTAACCTTAGCTATTCTTCGTCCTTCATATTTTTTAAATTACAGTGACACGGTTTCCATACCCTCAGCTTATTAACCCCGCTGATTTCACCTGTTATTCCATAACTGAACAAAAGATTTTAAAGAGAACTAAGCGTCTAATTAGAAACGAAAACAAATTTGCAGCATGTTACAATTAATTCACAATGAATTTTAATACCATTATCTGCATGTGCGCTTTACAGGAGCAGGTCTGTTTCCCCTGCTGTAAATCACACTTTTAATGCTCTTTCTGGGAAAGTGGATTGTTTTAAAGCATTACGCTACCAGTAAAACAGGTTGGTCACATTTCCATAAGCAGGACATTATAAAACAAGGGAAAATATGCGTGAACGTATGGGTTGCCAACCTGACAGCTTTACTGTTTATTGTCATCATTAAGGCAAAATAACATTATTTATTTTATTAATCAAAATTAGAATGCAGGTAATGAACTTCGGATGAAGATTGAACATGAGTTCATTGCTTCATTGCATAATCAAACGAAATTTATTAAACAAGCAGGCTAATTTGGCGTTTTCTAAGGTGAGACGGAAGCCATTGGTAGCTTATTCGCAGCTGTTTCAGGTCCTTTTAACGAAATTTAACCGCATATATTTTGTAAAATAACAGCCCTGTAGGGAATTACCGGGAACTCATAATGGTTTGTCCCAATAATATTTATCATCGGCTACTATTGATCCATATAGCCTATTCCTTGATCGCACTAAACACGCACGAGCATGTCTGTTTCGCCATCATATAAGCAATCCGCCAAGGTGGAAAAGCAGGCTTTTAAAGGGAATGGGATATGACATTTGATTGGTTTATTGCATGTCACGCCCAAGACACACCTATAATTAATGAAGAGACTAGGTTCAGCCCATTTGCACGCTGCACCGTGCTTTGCGCCCAAAAAACACGCCGTTAAAATAGCAAAAGTGGACTTGGACACGCCCTAAATGGACTTTACGCCATGCGCTTAGACCAAGCGCCAAGATAGAGCCCTCTGTGTCACCTTTTGTGTGTCTCCCAGCTGTGTCCGAATGAGCTGTGTCGGAATCAGAGCCCTATCTACTGTGTCCTGTCTCCTCTGTACTGTGTACTAGAAGCTGTGTACTGTTTACTGTGTACTGTTTAGTACACAATGTGCAGTATGGAAAAAAAAGAAGGCAAGCTAGCATCCAGTCCACACACAAAAAAAGGTTACAAGATGGTGACAATGTTTTTGAAATATTGTAGCGATTATTCTATTGGCTGACATAGCATCACATGTGCACTTCCTTATATGTCCAAAATTCACATCCTTATGTCAATCAAAAGCATCACGTGTACAGCATTAAATTTGCCTGTTTATCCTGCAATTGGCTACTTTTGATCAGATTACTTTGATAAGTTGTTATCCAATGGGGAGAATTATTCTTTGAGGACATGGGCTGTATCCCAAACCGCATACTTCCATGCTCCGAGCACGCATAGCGAGCACGCATCCATCTTGGAGTGTGAGTCCAAAAAGTGCCGGAGCACAGAGCACGGATAAAATACCCGGATGCGTGCTCCGTTTGGTCAAAATTCGAAGTATGCGTGCTCCGACCAGAAAAACATCCCATCATTCCTTTCGAGAAAAAGGTCAAGAGACTCAAGACCAAAAATTTACTATCGTAATGGAGGATGAGAATATTGACGGTGCCTCTCCCGAGGCTTTCTACAAATGTAAGTCATTTAACATTTTTATATGAACATTTTCACAAGTTTGAAAACATCTGGCACAGCACTATTTCTGTTAGTGTTTTAATACTGAGCTAGCTCAATAATTAAGATAACTTCTATTTCCAGCTAGCTAGCTTTCGTTATGTAAATTGCAATGCAATTTGCTCGGTAACAGCTAGCTAGCTAGGTAACGTTCGCTAACATTAAATGACAGTACTAACGTAATATCTATATTAGCCAGATAATGGCGTTAATCGTAGATATAGCTATTCCGAAGCACGAAGCATTATTTAATATTCGTATTCGAATTTATTCCCATATGCTATAACTGACTTGCTAGCTAGCTGGATATCAACCCACTGACTAGCTAGCGTCGCACTAGTTACCGTTAGTTAACTTCGCTATAACACTAACATCACTTGTGTTTAATGCTAGCTCATGTTAATATTTGGTATTGATGCATTATATTTTCTGGTTTTCCATTTGTGACACTAGGGACATAACGTTACGTGTGTAGCCCCAGCAACGGTCCCTCTTGTTGGGGAGCATCCCAACGAGTGCACGGATTGGCCGTCGGGATAAGCGGAAGACTGGCTGGAGATCCTGGTCGTCATCAAAATATTTGGCAAGGATATTGGGACATTGACAATGATCCTGCCATAGGTTGCAAGGCTCTCTCCCTATTGACACATTTCCCAAGTTAATAAATATACTCTGCCTAACTTCAGTGCGTCTGTCTATTTGTGTAGTATTGACACCTAGTGGTTCAGATTGGAAACTTAAACGGGGAAAACTACATTAGGAGTTTGTAAATGAATAAACTGCTACAATGTGAATGAACAGCACAATATGCGATGTAAAAGAATCATTTTTTTCATATAGGCTACATTTAAGTTTAATGATATGTAATGTTAACCAGTGTAGCTAGCTAGTCGGCTGTATAAGACAACCTACGTCGGTGCTGACAAGCGCAATTGTTCTACGAAGAGAAGCCCTCCTCCACCCCAGCTCTCCGGATGGCTTGCTTTCGTCGGATGCCGTTTTAAATAATGATCCGCCGTCTTATTCTGGCAGCAGCCCGTATTTTCTCCGTTTCAATGGAAAACCACCCCAGAAGCAACATCACCGCCACAAACATGGCTCCATTTCTACTAACTGCGTACCCAGTTGTTCACGCTCTGGTAAACAGCGCGAAAATAATCAAAACACAGACATGATTGTTTACAATGCGAAGACTATTTTATTATGGGGTTGATTGTTTACTTAAAGGTATCCAATGATGTAATGAATAGGCTGTCTTCCTAGCCATCGTTGCTTTCCACTGACTTTTCTGGAATAAGAACGCTAGCAAAAAGGATAATTCAACTGTTGCGGATATTGCTGGTTATATCACAAATATATAATATAATAACAGCCGATACAGTACAATGCCAGCGAACGACATTATGCCTCTCAGGTTTACCCTACTTACTCGTCCGCATTTCCCGATAGCTACTAGTGTTGTGTCGTTCGCGAACGATTCGTTCAAAAGAACAAATCTTTTGGGTGAACGAACTGAACTGAATCACTTACTGAAAAGATCCGTTCATTTCTCAGTTCAGTTCAGTTCACGAACGGATCTGATCAGCAGCGAGCGTGCACCGTGCAGGGAGGGGGAGGGACTGCCACGAGCGAACGTGATTCGTCCCTTGCGAACCAGTTCTGCTGTGCTGAACGAATCATTCGCATTTGCTTCTTCCTATTCCATTTCGGACGTATTGTTCTAAGTATTGTATAGCCGAAATGAGTACCGTGTTTGCGTGTTGTATACTAGAAAGTTTTTTTTTCTTTTTTTTCTCTAATTTGTTTCCTAAATTGTTCGAAATAAAGTTTATATTAAAAAAAAAAATTATAAAAAAAATTTGCGGGCGGGCGCCGAGCGAGGCAGCGAGCGTGCAGAGTGGACTGATTCGTTCACTGCGTGACGTGACGTGATCCTGAGTGATAATCAGCGGCTCAAACTGCCAGAATCAGGCCCAGCAAGTTAAGACTTAAAAGTCATTGAAAACCAGCGTTCACCTCCAATATTGATATTCAACGAGGAAACTTTTAAAATATCAAGATTTGTAAACGGAGTTTGGCGCATTTGTCAAAGCGACAGCACTTCCGCATGAACTGTTCGGCCGTCAGTTCACTGAGTGAGTCGGACTACGCAGTACGCAGTCGGAGCTCCGCCCAAGCACTGAACGATTCGGTGAACTAATCTTTTGAACGAATCTTTTTAATGAACTGATTCTAGTGATTCGTGTCACTGAAGTGAACTGTTTTGCCCATCACTAATAGCTACGGGAAAGGTTAAAGGTTATAGGTCGCCACGAAGTGCGTTCCACGACTGTGCAAAATTGCAACCGTACTTCCATGCTCCAGAGTGCGAACTCCCAAACCTTGAGTGCGCACTCGGGAGCACGGTAGGGCGGAGCATGGAAGTATGCGGTTTGGGATACAGCCATGGAGTATTTTTGATGACGAAATCAAGAAGAAGAAGAAGACGAAGAAGAAGAAGAAGAAGAAGAAGAAGAAGAAGAAGAAGAAGAAGAAGAAGAAGAAGAAGAAGACCCTAGTTTGTGGCTTTATTGTACGTGTGAATTTGCAATTAAATTCTGTGTGTTTACATGAGGTCAGTATGTACAGAAGTTAATGTTCTAAAGGTGTGGTTATTTCTGTACGAAACCCTGAAAAGTGCCAGACTCTCGGTGTGGTATTGGTATGGGGCATGCCCCACCAAGCCGTAACTTGGCGGATGGTATGCCTGCCATTATCCCAGTAGCCTATGGGCTATGGGTGAGTGCTGAGTGTTTCCACAACCGGCGTCATCCGCACACAAACCACTGCACTGCCAAAATGCATGTGTGCTCGTGTAGGCTACGCTCACGCCTGCGCTAAGAAGTGTCAGGTAAACACAAGTTTTGCGAACATAGGCTACCGAGCGGGTCCATAACGGCTGAATTTTGTCGCCCGAAGTTATCTCTTTCTAAATATAAAACCGAAGACCTGGACAAATGTAGGCTACCCCCATATGGAAACGCCGAAAAGACACCAATTTGTGTCATAGCAGGTATGCTCTGATATATTGACACAAACTGCTACACTTTAGATAATAAAATAAACCCGGAAATGTGTATCTGTGTTTTCCTGATTTAAATACGTAGTTTAATGGCAATGTGTGATACGTTTCTTTATGTTACACCTAGTGATGATGCTACATGTATAACTGCTAATTACTTTTAAATGTTGCCGATCATTTCAGTTTTAGTTTCACGGTTAAAAATAATTTTCATGGTATATAGGCTAGCCCCATTACATGTATTGACTTGATCTCATGTCCATGTATGCATGAGAGATGATGCTACACTAAAACGTGTTTTAGTAGGCTAATCTCCTGAACTCGTAGTAAAATTAATGTTACCGCTTCCCGGCGTCTTCCTTCAGTCCTACTTATGAGTCAGTAGGCTACCTGCCTGGGCTTTAGCTAACTATAGACCAAGTGAATAGAGCGTTTGCTCAGACCATTTTATGGGGAAAAAAGGTTTCTGCTACAGTTTTACCCAACTACTACAAAAGTTAAACCGTTTAATAGTGCCATAAACGAATGGTTCACAATCAGTTACTGGTTCTGCCTTGTGTAAGGGGTCTGTCGTATTTAATTCACCAACCTTTTTCCATGGTGACTTCATTCAAGCTTCCTATTATTCTTTAGGTTTGCTCCATTGTGTTTAGGCTGAAACACATTTCTGTCATGAATGCAGTAGCCTGTTGTTTTTATCTTATTCGTGGAAACCGTATTGCAAAAAAGCAATCAAAAGGTCTGGTTGAATAATGCACAGGAAAATAAACTTCAGCCTTTATTGGCAGTTTGCCATTTTACACGACATAAAACAGCTGAAATTATTAATTTGGTGAGTGACATGCAGCAATCTTCTGTTTTCCATTTGAGACTATAGAACTCCCTTCTATATTTATACCTTTCTTGCTTTTTAATATCATGTTTAGGGACAGTGCATATTATATATTATGAATGGTTGTAAAGTTGTTTACTTTAACTGGAGAACTATGTTGCACACACTGGTGAAGTCTCACTGATGCTCAAGCAAGATCTGACTTCGCATTAGAAACAGCAGCATGGCCGTTACATGGAGAGAACTACATTATTGGAATGAAGCACAAATAAAATACATTCTCACTTTGATCTCCATAATAACTGCTCACACATGAATGTTGATCTCTCTCTCTCTCTCTCTCTCTCTCTCTCTCTCTCTCTCTCTCTCTCTCTCTCTCTTTCTCTCTCTCTCTCTCTCTCTCTCTCTCTCTCTCTCTCTCTCTACATACTACATATGCACACTTGCTATTTGTTCCTTTGTCTGTATAATTGTTTTACCCATGTTGCCTCTGGTAACCCCTCCCCCTGACTCTCTGTCTGATCGACCATCTCTCTGTCCCTTCACAGAGTGGATTGGCTGCTGTACGTTCAGGTCCTGCATTCCAGTGGGCAGCAGGGAGACTCATGGTCCTCAGTGGGAACAGAGTGAGAAGGTGAGTCAGTCAGACCCATTACCAGTGCTGTCCTCTTTCATGTCCTTTCCCTCCCTCCTCTCTGGATCCTCAGAATCTAAGGACTGAAAACCAGACTTTTACTTCTGCTGGATCTGTCCTGTGTTCAGAGATGGAAATCCAGGGGACGTAAAGTAAAAGTCCTCCCCAGTATTAACATAATTATTCAGCAAGGAGGTGGAACTAATTAGTGAAATCAGCTGGCTGAGTCTATGGGTGGACGAAACACATGGTAGGACTTTTACTTTCTGTCCCCTGGATTTCCACCTCTGCCTGTGTTCAAGCTGTCCTCTCACAGCTCCTCAAAGGAGTTTCTGTTTCTCTGCTTCCTGCATGATCTGCACATGGGTGCAGGGTGCAGTTGGCGTTAACCACGCTTGTCACTTTGAATGACTGTCGGGAAGGGGTGGGGGTGGTGCGGTGCGTGCGTGGAGCTGCTTTTTTGTTTTTCGCACACCAAGCTGTCAAAACTTACCCGTTCAGCTGGCAGTTGAGAACTCGTGTTATGTGCAGTGGGCTGTGAAGCTCTCTCAGACTGGATTTTACACTGTTCAGTATGTCTATTGTGTAAAAGATGCTTCATTGTATTAGAATGAACAGAAACATGTACTAGAAACCTACTCTAGTCACAGTAATTCAGATTCCTATCCCCAAATTTGATTGTATAAAGGATTCTTTCAGGTATAAATCTGTTGGTGATTGCATTTGAACAAAATTGAGCTATGGTTTGTGTACCTAAAGGTCATTAATATTTCTTTGACGAGAGAAAGTTTAATATAGTCACAAGGGGTGTAGTTGTCTTGTGGCCCCATCAATCTCAGTGTTTTATGCTTATGATGATTTTCCAGGAAGAAACTTAGTCATGGACACAGTGACTTCATTCTGGGTTCTGTGCTGATGACTGTGTGCTGAGATGCAGTTTGTGTCCGAATCAGAGCCCTATCTACTACGTCTTATCTCCTGTGTAATGTGTACTGTTTATTACGCGACATGCAGTAAACATTTGGACAAATATTTTTCAACCGTACTGTGGTACTGTCATAAGACGTCCCACCCTCGCACAGTCACATGTTGTTTTTGTTGTTATTGAAGGGAAACGCCAGCGAACTAAGCTGTCACATTTATGTGACCAAAATGTTTGCATACTTCTTGAAAAAGTATGCTCCCGAATATACTCAGCGAAACCCTGCAAGTAAGTCTATCGTCCGGGGGTTTTCCATCCATCCATCCATTATCTAACCCGCTTATTCTTGGTCATGGTCGCGGGGGCTGCTGGAGCCTATCCCAGCATGCATTGGGCGAGAGGCAGGAATGCACCCTGGACAGGCTGCCAATCCATCACAGAGCACACACCCCATTCACTCACACATTAGTCATTTGGCAGATGCTCTTATCCACATACACTCATGCCTATGGGCAATTTAGAGTCTCCAATTAGCCTAATCTGCATGTCTTTGGACTGTGGGAGGAAACCGGAGTACCCGGAGGAAACCCACGGGGACACGGGGAGAACATCAGATCACTCCACACAGAAAGGCGCTCGGCCGGGATTCAAACACGGTACCTTCTTGTTGTGAGGCGACAGTGATAACCACTGCACCACCGTGCTGCCCTCCGGGGGTTTTAAGTATACTGTATTTAGAGAGAATTTTTCTTACTTTCTCGTCCTGTCTACTCAACAAGCACACACAATAGTATGGAAGGGTGCTGATTTGGACACAGGCGCAGTCTGTCAGGTGGTTTTGTGAGATGGAGGAGAGGGGTGTCAGCAAGGTGTTGTGGGCCACATGTGAAAATAGTGTCCAAACCACAGAAGGTCCAAAAGTACTTGGAAGCAGTAGCTGGATATGTGACTTGAGGACTGGCATTGGCCTGCTCATTTTTACCTACCAGCTGGACGAAAGGGTATCCTCTTGCAATAGGCTAGGACTTTTAGTTTTTATCTTTGTGCTGTTTTAAGTGCTTGTGAAGAGTACAATTTTTCAGACAATGACAATGTTTCAGAAATGGCTACACGGTTCCATATCCAAACATTTTGGCAGTCAGTTATTTTAGGCTCTGAGCAGCTTGAGATTGTTTAGGCTAAATGCATTGTTACTCCTGGTTGTTTTATATCTCAGTGTTGCAGGCAGCCTTAGTAGTTGCCCAAATGCATCCCTTGCTTAAATTTATGAGCCTCTTTGGTGACTTTAGGAGCCATCAGCATTATGTTAATGTTCTTAGGCAATATCCTAAAATTCTTTTAGTGAACCAAAAGATATAGTGCTACTATTTTATAGTGATTCATGTGGAACTATGGAGCATGTCTGTGTTTACGATACCTGTGGATAGTTGCACTTACTCAGGACTACATTACACATTCCAAAGTTTGCTAGTTTTTGGTGTATTTCAGAACTTAAATACAGTGAATTAATCATTGATTGGCTAAAGAGTCCACACACCTTGATGATTTATGATTTGGGGCTGATTACTCATTATCTCCCTCGCTTTGTCAGATTGTGCTGACATGCAGAATCTCCCAGCATGCAATGCAGTACCCCAAGGCTTTGAATTTGACCGAGGGGCCAATATGGCTTTTATTGCAAATGCAGAGTCATATTAGAACTTTATAACTGGTGGCTTATCTCCGCTTCTATATCAGTTTGGTATCAGTTAATACGTGCATGCCGCCCTACTTAGCACAGTGTGGTTTTCTGTAAGTAAGAGGCGGGGCTGGCCTTGTGTAGAGAGAGACTTTAACCATTTACCAGCTGTCATCTGGGGCGCAGACTCGGTGATGTAGTCTGCACCTACTCAGGTGATATAAGGCTGTAATGTGATTGGCTGTGTGTTCCTACCATAGACTGTATAAAAATATGGACAAAGCCACTGTGACGTTACCCATTGCCTTTCCACTGCCTAAAAACTGAATTGAAGCTCTGGATGTCTTTTTCGCTGCACGTTTGTACAAACTGCGCCTGCTCCATGGAGCCGAAGAGGACTCAACCTGTCCCTCTGATTGGTCCTGAACAAATTCATTATCATTACAATCATTGCATTAATCAAACTAATTAAGTGAATTAAAGTGTAATACAGCCATGATTAAAAATAGCCCCAGCTGTCTCGAGATGTCCGGTGTCATTAAGCAGTCCAACACACAAACTTCGCCTCCACGACTTTCCGCCATAGCCTACACGCAGTGTTGCGGTCTCTGTACACTGTCAAAACAGAGCACCGAACTACGTTAGCCTTCCCACTCGTCGCCTCGCTCCTCTCCCGCATTATCTTCTCCTTCCCTTCCCTGGGTGCCTTTTGGAGATTGCATGAACTCCCGGATCAGTCCCGACATCTTCAACTCCGGTGAAGAGCGATGGTAAACTTTGTTGCTGCAGATCCAACGGACATTCCCGAACATATGTTGTGACTGCGTCTCCATGGTGACGACCACAAACAAAATTATCCCGACTAGACAATTCATCAATATTATCAAAACAAACAGCAGGAGTGCCCTGAAAAATCTCCAGCCCGCTTCCCCGTACCACAACAGACACACAGCCCATGAAAAAAACAAAAGACAGACACAACGAAAGACATTCAAATGAACAAACACAAACACGAGAGACAGCTGGACTACATGTCGCCATTACAGCGCCACGTGACGGATGAGATTTGTTCCCCAGGTAAACAGTTTTATTGAGTTCTATGGTTTTTCAGAAGTGCAGGAGGCCCCTATCTAGTCATATCTGTGACTCTAAATGATTTAAAATAAAAAACATTCTCTAAATTTATAGACCAGGGGCCACATGTATAAACAGTGCTGAGCAGATAAATGCCCTCAGAAAGCAACGTAAGCGAGTTTCCATGCAGAAATACAGATGTATAATATAACATGTGCTGTGAGAATCTGCGTACCTCTGCGCATGATGGACACCGTATGTACGCAATGTTTGGAGTTTGTGTGATATGGCGACACCGTAACAGAAAGGCAGAGGTAGAAAATGCTAAACTTTTTTTATTTCCGACTTTCACCCTAAGCGTTCTTTTACGCATTATTTTACTCAAAGTTTTATACATGTGGCCCCAGGTCAGGCTGTCAACAAGCCTTGGGCTTTCAAATGCTATAGTCAGACTGTCCTTTCCAAAAAAGCAGGGTCTAGATTTGCATGTGTCTGAGACACTTGCATGACTAGTGGTTGTGCTAAGGTAAAAGATCGACCAGACTAGCAACCGTGGAGCTGCACCATAGGGTCAATGAGTATGCAAGAGCCAGTGCAGGTCCCAGTAAGTAGCGACATTGGAGCTGCTGTGTGTGCGCGTGTTTGTGTATGCGCCTGTATTTGTTTTTACATGTGTGGGCAAGTGTGTGCGCGCACGCAGGCTTGCATGTGTACGTGCCTGCTAGCCCCATCAGATCAGATTTTGAGTGTCAGGAACCAGAGAAAAATGCGGGAGGCACAAGGGTTCAACATGTAGCCTAGTTCTTGTGGGATATGTACTACAAAGAATTAACACTGAAAATGATCTTAGTGAAAATACATTTGTGTGCTTTCCTTTTCCATAAATAACAGAGCCACACTGTGAGAGAGAATCTCTTTAACTGTAAGTTTGAAAACATTAATTTTCCTCTGGTTTAAGAATTTTAAATAAAGCTTTTTTTCCCCATAATTATTTAGCCAAATAACTAGAGGATAAGTGAGCAATCTCGGCTTCAGTGGAAGTCACTGTCATGTCACAATCAGCCAGGGGTGGTTGATGTCTGCTAATTAGAGTTTACTGAAGCACTGTTAGAGGTGCTGGTTAGCATTTGGCTTTGCCATAGAACCCTGTTTGCTGACATTAATGTGACGTGTGATTTCAATGCAGTCGCTAACAATAGGAAGCAGGCCATCTATGGCAAACTAAGATAAGAGGGAGGTTCATGAGTCCTATGTGTGTTCATAAATTAAAACCCTTTTAACAGAAAGGAGTCATCACACAGATAGATTGCCAGTGCTAGCAGTTCTGCCTTCTAGGCTAGTTGCAGTAATTATCTGCACAAGGACCCGTTCGCTAATTTTGAATCAAAATTTGCATGGAGCTGGAGCATCTGTGTGTTTTTATATGTGGGCTGGTGACAGATGTTCAGGAAGTGAGGTGGTACAGTAACGATCGCTCCAGGGTGCTTCTGCACATCCAGGAAGTGATGTGTGAATCGTATCTCCAGGAAATGATGTGCCAATAATGTAATAGTTGGGCCGCTGGCCAGAAGGAAGCAGGGGAGCCACGACAGTGTGGAAATTCTGAAATAATGTAACACTACCCCGCAAATTTAGAGATTTTGCTTGCAAACAGAGACTTGGATCAAATACTTATATGAAATATTTTAACACTTTAGATGCTGGCAAGATTTGAAAATACTCCTGCAGGTCCCTTATAGTTGTCTACATAATGCATTACTAAAACACTAAAACGTGACCATATAAAATAATTTTGTTCTGAATATTGGTGAAAATTAATGTTTCTTTTACAGTGGTCAGTAATCAGCATTTAGTGATGTCTAAAGGGTTGTTAAAGTATTTGGACTCAGGTCTGCTTGCAACTCTTGTGTAAATGCTATCCACCTAGGCTGCATGAGATAACCAATATGAGGAAACCACGTCTTGCTTGTGGTTGGAGCTAGGGGTGTTAACGATTAATCGTTGATCGATTAATTGCCGTTAATAATTTGATCGATCGACCATTTCAAATTTAACGATCAAATTGAACTATTTGCGGTCTCATCTTAATTGTGTCAATGGGTGCTGTTGGTGAAATGCAATCATTAAGTTAAACACAAGGGGGCGCGCGCACTGCAATTAGGAAACATGTTATTAACTTTACACAGAAGAAGACTCACTCGACCATGAAGCAGGCTACTTATGCGTGCCTGGGACATGTTCCCATCGGAACGCGTATTTTCAGCAGCTGGTCTCGCTGTAAACCGACTGCGCACACGACTCACCCCTGATAACGTAAACATGCTTATATTCTTAAATAAAAATCAGCAGGCCTAGGTATTTACTGCACTTATGCAGTTTAAGTTTTAAACTGAGGCCTGAGCTGTCGTAGTTTGTCGTAGCTTTCTCATTTCAAGAGGGAACCTATTATAGCGCTGTTTTCAAAAACGTTATTTATCTTTATCTATTTCATAATCATTTAGCAAATTTAAGTTTTTAATTAATGCTCATCTTATTTTTGTATATGTCATAGACGTACGTGTTAGTCACTGATTCGCCTCGGAAGAGTGAGCGCAATTTCCCGCGCCTTATTAAAATATCATACTTAAAAAAACAGCGTTCACAATTATGAATAATTATGTTATGCTATGAAACAGGCGTATTTCTCAAATGTTTCAATAAAGCTTTGATTGAGGAAAAAAACATGCATTTTGTATTTTCTATGTCTTTAGCTGTTTTGTTATCGATTGATCGATTGATTGTTCATTAACGTTGACGACTATCGATCAAGGAAATTCCTTAGAATTTGCAACCCTAGTTGGAGCTACCCATGACCAGGCTGCACTTGGACAAAGTTGTGCTTGTGTAGTAGCGTTTGCACTGACAGCATTTCTGCTGTCGGTTTGTTTGGTCATTGAGCAAACGGCTATGTCACTGTGCCAACTCACTGTGGTGAAGTGCATTAGAGTGGGCCCTGTGGTTGTGATGCAACAGACTGCAGCAAACTGGGCTATTGAGCTGGCTAACCTGTAATAATTGAAAAAGACATAAAATAACTGTACGAGGTTAAATTGGCGTGCAGGGAAGTGAATGAAAGTTATAGTACTGAGCAAAAAAATGAAAGAAGACCTCAAGCCAAAGAATGGATAATGTCCCTCCTGGCTCAGAATCCATAACTTTATGGTTACAATGCTACCATGGCATACATATAACATAAATATTCAATGACTAATTTCCACAGCTGAGTTTGAAAAGGTTGCTGCAGAAGCTCTGCTTTTGTGCGCCGTTTCATTTATAAAGAAGCCAGAGATGCGCAGGACACTTCCTCCTGCATCCCCAGACCTTCTGCTTTGTCCTCCTGCATCCCCAGACCTTCTGCTTTGTCCTCCTGCATCCCCAGACCTTCTGCTTTGTCCTCCTGCATCCCCAGACCTTCTGCTTTGTCCTCCTGCATCCCCAGACCTTCTGCTTTGTCCTCCTGCATCCCCAGACCTTCTGCTTTGTTCTCACCGTTATTCCATCACAGATGGGTGCATTTCCACTGCTTGTTTGTGTATGTTGTTTCTACTATGTAAACAATGTCGATATCGACACTGCCACCTTCCAGCCTCACCACTGAGATTGAGATTGGGGAACTTATTCATGGCAGTCATGCAAATACCCTGCCTTCTGCCTGGTGCTGAATGTCCTCTTAGTTTCAGCTTTTGCAAATAGAGGGAAGAGGAAATGGGGGATGGGGCATAGGAAGTTGGCTGGTTTGGCCGTGGTGTTGGGTGGGTGGACCTGTAGAACCTGTACTTTGCAGCTGTGTAGCTGAGAACAGGGCACTTAAAGGGGCAGTTCACCCAAAAATGAAATTAAGCTATGTTTTCATATACCCAGAGTGCTATCTATTCATCCAGGTAGTTTCACTGAGATTTCACTTGTTTTATAGATATCCGCTGCATCTCCCCTTGATATAACCCTGATGCAACGGACCTCAACGGGTCAAATGTTTGTGGTGCTCTAAGCCCCACTGTGTTGACACTAAGCCCAGAATACTGGCACACTTTGGTTGAGACTTTGCACAGATATACACAGTTGGCGTACTTCAGTAAAAAGTAGGCGTGCATTTCGAAAAAACTCTGCACAAGGTCTGTGGATGTTCATGCGTAACTGTCATTGTATTTGGAAAGAGACGTTGCTGTTGATTTTTTCAAATGTTAATGTTTGTGCGCTTTGAGTGTCCCTTTAATCTGATTTGATTCTCTACGTATCCAGCTGTATAATGGATTATATATAAAATAATGTAAGCTATAAGTCACTTTGAAAAAGAGCATTTGTTAAATGCCTAAAATGTAAAACGTAATAGTTGATGTGTGAGGTCTGACCAATCAAACTCTTTCATCTTGGATTTTGGTTCACCTCACCAAAGTAAATTCTATTTCCTCCTAATGTACACATGGGGCGCAGTATGTACTGTTTTTGCAACCGACTGTTGACTCCTGGAAACCCATTCTAGGTTGACCCAAACCTGCTGGTGTCTGTTTACATTTTAATCTTTAATTGGTTGCATAGAATAACACTAACACAAGACCCCAAGATTGTGTTTCTAATGGGCAACTCTGCCTTTCTGCTGTTGCTTCACAGCAGAGCTCCTTGATTCCAGCTAGTATTCCCGTGCCCAGCACATCAGCATGGAGCCCCAGGATGAGCCCAGCCCCTCCCACGCCTCATTTGACAGATTTATCCAGGCCCAGAGCTGCAAAGATGTGCTGCACAACTTCACTGAACTCTGTTGCCACCTGGAGGTCGACCCTCATGACTTCCGGTTTTTCTACGCCAAGCTCAAGGAGAGGTTGAACTACTGGAAGGCTAAGGCCCTCTGGGCCAAGCTGGACAAGCGAGTCGCACACCCAGACTACCAGCAGGGCCAGGCCTGTGCCAAGAACAAGGTCAGTGTGTGTGTGTGGATGAGAGGGCTATGGGATGAGACCTGCCCTCACTGTGGAAATAAAGAGGCTGCATTTGTGCGTGCGTGCGTGCGTGCGTGCGTGCGTGCGTGCGTGCGTGCGTGCGTGCGTGGGCCACAGGCCTGAGGCTCCTGAGAGCAGACGGCAGTGGTGTTTCAAATCCAAGTGAAGAGAGTATCTGTTTATTTTTATTTGTGTGTGTGTGTCGTCCATCTGATTAACCCATCATTTCCCAACCATCCATCTAGTAGTAGTTGCTGAAAATGGCTCGCAACATTATCTTGTCCACTCTGAAAATTTTTTATTTTAATGCATTCAATTTCAGTGTTGTTTGCGCTTTATATTCAGTAACTTTTAATGAAGTAGGAATGCTTCATTATGTACAGTGGTGCTAGAAAGTTTGTTAACCCTTTAGAACTTTCTGTATATTTGCATAGATTTGATCTAAAATGTGATCACATCTTCATCTAAGTCCTAAAACTTGATAAAGTGAACCCAGCTCAACAAAAAACACAAAAAACATTATTCTTTTATAATTTATTTATTGAGAAAAATTATCCAAAATTAAAGGAGCTATATGTAACAGATATACTGTACTAAATCATAAAATGACCATGATATGTCATCAGAGATTAAGGAAATATACTGTCGAAATACTGGCTTCTCCGACAACAATGCTACAGCCAGTATGTTCTTCTTTGAAATTTCCATTCTGGGTCGGAACGTCTGTATTTGTTTTGGCCTGTGTGATTCACTATTCTCCGAGTTGACTCCGCCCACTGCCCATTACGAACAACCAGATGTACTCCGGCACTCCGACTGCCGATTTACGAATGCCTAAGCTAAGTCACTATAGCATTGGGATCGTAAAATAGTTTATAGTGGTAGAATCATGAGTTTTAACACTTTCAAGCAGTATATTGTGGGACCAGATTATTAGAAAATTTCACCGTAAAGAAACAAAATGAATGCAAATAAACTAAACCTCTTCCGGCATGAATAAAGGCCGGCTGCTAGTTAAGGGGATAACATTACATTATAGGCATTTAGCAGACGCTCTTATCCAGAGCGACTTACACAACTTTATTTTAGCATCTTTTTACATATTAGCCATTTCTACAGCTGAACATATACTGAAGCAATTCATTTACATTTACATTTTAGACATTTGGCAGACGCTCTTATCCAGAGCGACGTACATTAGTGCATTTTCCAACCTGAAACAAGTGCGTTAAAAACAACCCTAAAAGGTAAATACGAATTCAAACACCGGGCGCAGTCAGTATGATTATATATATTTTTTATTTTTTTTTTGGGGGGGGGGGGGGTGGGGGACCACACGATATCAATCATTGGCGTGCACAACAGTAAGCCAATAAGTAACCTTACAAGTATTAAACTAGAAGCTTCAACCACTTAAACAAGGATTTATAGAACACAATCAAGGGAGGTCACAAGGAGGTAGGGAGGGGTGGAGAGAGGTGCAGCTTAAAGAGGTGAGTCTTCAATCTGCGCTTGAAGGCGGTCAGACTTTCTGTTGTTCTGACCTCCACGGGGAGCTCATTCCACCACCGTGGGGCCAGGACAGACAGACGTCGAGACCGGGTGCTAGTATGAAGTGGGGGGGGGTACCAGTCGTCCTGCGGAGGCTGAACGCAGGGATCTGATAGGTGTGTAGGGTCTGATGAGCTTTTGGAGGTATGGAGGGGCTGATCCTCGGACTGCCTGGAAGGCGAGCACCAATGTTTTGAATTTGATGCGAGCCATCACAGGTAGCCAGTGGAGGTCAATGAGCAGGGGGGGTGACATGGGAGTGTCGGGGGAGGTTGAAGACCAGGCGCGCTGCTGCGTTCTGGATAAGCTGAAGGGGTCTGATGGCCGATGCTGGCAGGCCAGCCAGGAGAGATTTGCAGTAGTCTAGGCGGGACAGCACCATCGCTTGGACCAGGAGCTGGGTTGAGTGGGTGGTGAGGAAAGGGCGGATTCTCCTGATGTTGTACAGGAAGAACCTGCACGCCCGGGTTACCACTGCGATGTTCTCGGAGAGGGACAGTCTGTTGTCCATCACCACTCCGAGGTTCCTGGCACAGGGCGTTGGGGTCAGTGGAGTGTCCCCTAGGGAAATGGAGAGATTGAGAGGGGGAGAGGTTAGAGCAGGAATGTAAATGAGCTCAGTCTTGCCTGGATTGAGCTTCAGATGGTGGTTGTCCATCCAGCTCTGGATGTCTCTCAGGCAAGCGGAGATGCGGGCTGAAGCCTGAGTGTCAGAGGGTGAGAAGGAGAGAAAGCACAGAACAAGAAAATGTGCTGGCTGGCTTTAATTGCACATTTAATTCTCATATATTCCCAGAAATATTTATTCACAAAGAAACTGAAATGTTATTTTCTTCCCAACAATTAATTGCTCAAACATGAAAAATAAATCTTGGCCACCTGTTTATTTATGACAATATGCGCTTTAAAAGGTTTATAGAGGAAAACCACAATGGTTGTTATGAGGAACATGGAAACTTCCAATAGGAATTCCACGGGCAGGAATTTCAATATTCAGGGTCTCCCAATATTTGTGTGCACAGCACAATCCTATAGGAAGAGCTGAAGAACTGTCTGTCTGTCTCTGTCAGTGCTTTCTTGTGTTTCCATGGTTATTTCTGAGTGACAGCATGGCACTGAGAAGATTAGCAGTTTGAAGCTGCATCAGCAGTTCACGGAGGTCCATGAATGACAGGCTAAATGTCCGGTAGGTTGTGCGATACAGCAACACCGAGCGACAGCCTTCATTAGCAAAAACACCCACCCGTTGTGGCCCAAGCCTTCCTCAATATGAGATATGGTGTTAATGTGTGGCGTGTTTGCTCTTAAACGCTGACACCAAGGAGACAACTCTGACTGGATCTGAGTTTGCACCTCATGTTGCTATTTGGTCTGTTTAGGTTTAATGGTAGAGCATAACTCAAGTATCAGCCTGTCTGTATTTCAGTGTTAAATGATTACAATATCAATTATGTTAGAGTAAACATTTTTATTAACAAGTGCTCTCTAATGATAATAATACGAAAGACAATACTAATAATAGCAATAATAATCATCATCATGTCTCAATATTCTCAGTTGTCAGTACCGCAGTGATCGGTAGCCTATTGACAGCATGCTGAAACCACAAGCCCATCCCCTTTTTGAGAATCTTTTTTCTTTTTTTACACTATTAGAGAGTGTTGCGATTTTCCGTCCATTGAAATCTGAATTCTCAATTAAAAAAACACTATCTCTCTCTCTGTTACTCACTCAGTGTTTGGTCCTGGGTGCGGGGCCCTGTGGATTGCGGACAGCCATAGAGCTGGCTTTCCTTGGGGCCCAGGTGGTGGTGTTGGAGAAGCGGGACTCGTTCTCCCGTAACAATGTGCTGCACCTCTGGCCCTACACCATTCACGACCTGCGCGGCCTCGGAGCCAAGAAATTCCACGGAAAATTCTGCTGCGGCACGCTGGACCACATCAGTGAGTGGGCTTTACGCACGCACGAGTATACACGAGAACACCCACCGGCTTGTCAGTGGACAAGCCCCGATTCTGCAAACACTCTCTTATTAGATAATGATTGTTCCTCTTTGTGTGACTGCACACGCCCTCTAATTAAGGATTTTTTTTTACATGAAGAACAAATAGACCATTGGCAAGTTCCGAGAGCAAGAACTAAAAACGGAAGTTGTTGTTCATAGTAACTGTTGAAATATTTGCACATCGCTGACTTCTGTGCTACATGAACTTAAGAGTGAACCGGTTTGGCTTAGTGGCTCAGCGAAACGTTACCTTTGAGAATGCATTTTGGAATTTGAACATAATGGTCAACTTGAATTAATGTCAAACCAATGACAGAGCTTTGTGTGTGTGCTCGCGTGCGTGCATGTAGGAATGTACGTGCCTGTGTTTTTGTGTGCGCGTGTTCATAAGTGTGCCTATCTGAAGGTATTCGGCAGCTGCAGCTGATCCTGCTGAAAGTGGCTCTGCTCCTGGGGGTGGAGGTACACACTGGTGTAGAGTACAGGGGCCTCCTGGAGCCACAGGTCCACGCTAAAGGAGTTACAGGTACCCACAGCAATCCTGTTACCTGCTGCTTCCCGCTGGCTGCTCAGATGAGCACTTCTCTCACCTGCGCGGAAATATAGATGAGGTTAAAGAGGTGGAATGTATGAACACAGTTTTTACCTCAATTCCCCCCTCCCCCCCCTTTTTTTTTCAGGATGGAGGGCAGAGCTTCAGCCACAGTCCCACCCCATTAGCTCATTCCAGTTTGATGTTTTCATCTCTGCAGGAGGTGGCCGCTTCGTCCCAGAAGGTGAGAACACACACGCATATACGCGTAAAAACATACACAAACATGCCCACACTAAATATACTCTGTAGAGGGGAAAGGAAGTGCGGTGCATGGTGAAAGGTTGTTTCTTCTTTCCTTTAAATCTGCCACTGGTCCGTTTCTAGCAAATATATTTTGTGTCATAATACAAATATAAAACACAGTAGTACACAGTAGCCTTAGTGAGGATTGTGTGTACATATTATGCACACAGTGTGTGTTGTACATTTGTGTGTTCATGTACATGTGGACATGCATGTGTGTATAAGGTATATATGGCATATGTGTGGTGTGTATGTGTACATATGAATGTGTGTATGTGGTATATGCCATATGTCTATGCGTATATGTGTATATATACAGTGAGCACCATAATTCATTGGACAGTGACACTTTTTTTTTGTTATTTTGGTTCTGTACTCTAGCACTTCTCTATGGGAATATGAATGGATGGATCACTTTAAGGGTTGTTTCTCCTGACAAATTTTCATATTGAACTCTATGGAAAAATAAGTCAGGAGAAGAAACCCTTCAAATTATCCATCCATATCTACTGTATTTCTGGCAGCAGAGTGATGGTTTAAGGCTTGTTTGATATGTCAGATACCCTTGATGACTTAGAACCATTTAGCTAACCATGATATTAAAAATATTAAAAAATTATGACTTTATTCTACATTATGTTAAACTGTCCAATATTTTTGATGCCAGGAAATGGGGGGGACTATGTACAAAAGGTTCTATAATTTCTAAACGGTTCATCCGATATGGATGAAAATACCCTCAAATTAAAGCTGACAGTCTGCACTTCAACCTCATTGTCTTGTATTGTATCCTTTCAAACTCAAAGTGTTAGAGTACAGAACCAAAATAACAAAAAAATGTGTCACTGTCCAATGAATTATGGTGCTCACTGTATGTACAAACCCCAATTCCAAAAAAGTTGGGACAGTATCAACTTTATCGATTTTTGCAAATGCACGCTAATTCCGAATTTGATGCCTGCAACACGTTCCAAAAAAGTTGGGACGGGCAAAAAAAAAACTAAAAAACTGGGAAGTTCAAAAAACTCATGTTAGGAACATTCCACAGGTAAACATGCGATGCTATCATGACTGGGTATAAAAGGATATCAAAAAACTCTTGATATTTTATTTTCAGGTACTCTTACAAGCAATACTATAACCTCTCTGCATTTGAATGGATCTCTATGGGAATTGGTGGGTGGGACTAGATTAAGATGTAAATTACACGGGAATAGTATGGAACCCATGGTTCGCTAAATGGCTGTAAGTCATCAAGGGTCTGAGGTATCAAACAAGCCTCAACCTATCACTCTGCTGCCAGATATGCAGTAGATATGATGGATCACTTTAATGGTTGTTTCTCCGGACTCATTTTCCTGTAGAACTCTATGGGGAAAAAAGTCAGGAGAAGAAACCATTAAAGTGATCCATCCACATCTACTCCATATCTGGCAGTAGAGTGATGGTTTGGGGCTCGTTTTGACTAATTTTCCTATTGTTTTTTTTGTTTCTTTTTTGCCTCTGTCCCAACTTTTTTTGGAACGTGTTGCAGGCATCAAATTCGGAATTAGCGTATATTTATACAGTATATTTGTACTGTTTTCAATTAAATATATGAAGAGAATTTACAAATCACTGCTTTCTGCTTTTATGTGCATTTTACATACTTTACAATTGGGGTTTGTATGTTTTTGACTCTTCTCTCCAGGCTTCAGGAGGAAGGAGCTTCGGGGGAAGCTGGCCATCGGCATCACTGCCAACTTCATCAACCACCACACAGCCGCCGAGGCGCAGGTGGCTGAAATCAGTGGCGTGGCCCGCATCTACAACCAAAAGTTCTTCCAGAACCTTCTCACAGACACAGGTCTGAGCTGGGCAGGGGGACAGGATGAAACTAAAGAAAATGCCATGCTAAAACCATTTACACTTTAGTCATTTTGGAGACACTTTAGCCAAAGTGACTTAGGGAAGTACATTTAAAATGGTGAGCAAACACCACAATAGTTAGAGACAGGCAGTTACAATCAGTAAGTGCCACGGTCAAGTTCGTGTCTCGACAACTACGAGATAAGGGGTTTTTCAGCAGCGGAGATGTAGGACAGACCTGGAACAGGCCCAGGTAATGGGACAACCTCAAGTAATTGGACAGGATCACCTGATGACTGCAGCAAATAAATAGTAATTAGGCGCTGCTCTGTAATGCATGGCATCCTCATCAGACTCTCTTTTTCTTTTTCTCTATCTCTCTTGCGCATGCACACACACACACACACACACACACTTACCTTACTTTTACTTCTTTATCCTTTAGGAATTGACCTGGAAAATATTGTCTACTACAAAGATGACACCCACTACTTTGTCATGACCGCCAAGAAGAAAAGCCTGTTAATTAAAGGAGTTTTAAAGAAGGTAGGGCATGCACCCTTCCATCTAAGAGTACAGGTATGAGTTAAAAAAGAGAACTTTACACTAGCAGTACTGCAGCATTCTGCATTCCATAGACTGTTTTGGTTGGTTCAACATGGTTCAAACATTGGTTCAAAACATTGGTTCAAAACACTGGTTTTGAAAGATGTAAGTGGGTACACTCAACCTAATAGTGTACCCAGTCTTTCACTTCCACTGTGCGTGATAATAGAACCTGTGTCACCTACTACCCATTTTAGAATACATATACTGTATGCATTCAGTCAGAACTTACCTTAAACTGCCTGTAAAACATTGACTTTGTTTAGTATTAGTATTGACTTTACAGTACAAAAAAATTTAAATGTTTAAGTGACAGTAAAAGTTTATGAAGCCCAACCTGAGTGGTGAGCACAATTCGTACATGTACTGTGCTAGTTTGAAAGCAGTGTATGTTTGAAAGCACGTTGACATGGATCAAGTAAGATTGCCATGGCACTCTCAAATTAAATTCTCTCACTTTTCTGGCATTTTCAACTCTGAAGCCCTATTTGAGCTGGATGAGTTTCACCAAGGGAGATTATGCGATTTAAGTGATTACGACAGGATGCGTGATTTTAATCCAGTACGAATGTCTAGAATGTGAAAACACTGGAGCGAATTATCTTCTGTGTTTTGCCGAACTCAGTGGTCCTTCAGTTATGGCAGTCCAGTTTGAATGTACCCTGCAGTAATGTAATTGCGTAAGGAAAGTGTTTGGAACTAGCCGCTTGCAGTCTCGTTATTTTATTTCTCGTGGAAGTGCAGTTAGTGAAGTTTACATCAAGGCTGTCTGTTGTAGTTTCAGAGGAATTACAGAAATTGTCAATCCCGTACGAACAGACCAGACCATACATCTTCAAAACCGTATTACAACACAACCCACTGTAAAACGAATCCAGTTCGAATAGGGCTTTACAGCATTGCCAAAGCATTTTTACATCTGAGGTATCCCTGTGCCCCGAACTCCCCCTTCCCCACTCACACCCAGGACCACAGTGATGCAGAGCAGCTCCTCTCTCCAGCCAATGTGAACCAGGAGGCCTTGCTTCGCTACGCCCACGATGCCGCCCACTTCTCCACCCAGCACAGCCTCCCCAGCCTGGAGTTCGCCCAGAATCACGCGGGACAGCCCGACGTGGCCGTGTTCGACTTCACCTGCATGTACCGTGCCGAAAACGCCTCTCTGGTGAGGGAGAGGAAGGGGAGGAAGCTGCTGATCGGCCTGGTGGGAGACTGCCTGGTGGAGGTACAACTAACATGGAAGCATGTGCTTAACGCCCGGAACCCACCAGACGCTCCAAGCGCACCGACGCTTATTGCGCGCACAGATTTGAGCAGAACTGAACCCACCAGACGCGCAAAGGCACAAACGCTTTTATCGCTTTTTCGGAGCGCATTCCGTGAACGACAGAGACGCGCTATACAAACAAACAGTCTACATTCCGGATTTGTGAGCTTCGCTTAATAATGGATAAGTAAATACTGCTATTACAAATGTCTTACTGCTTGACAGGTTAATTAAAATGAAAACGTGCATACTGTCAATATATTAGTACATGGGAAAATAGCTACACATGAATCAGACTAACAAACAAGTCTTCACTGGCTGGCAGCAAATGGCCTACTTTTGATTTTTACTTCGTAGCCTATATCTAATGTAATTATGTCATTATAACAAAATCAGTTGAGTGATTACCTTATCTCGCAATATTAATATAGTACTTTTTTTGTTTGTTTCAGTACGAGTTGTAAACTGAGGAAGGCAATTATGGTTTACCTCTTGCTCCGAAGGAGAGGAGGAGAAGAATGTGGGTACACCCATGAATTGCTTTGATCACACTTTTGATTATATTAAAACAAATATCTAAACTATATAGAATGTTGTTTTTTAAAGCTAAATGTAGCAAACAAGACAATGCCTCATTTATAAAGTTCACTTTATATAATTTATTTATTTGGGACAGTAATCAACATGTTCTAAACATTTAATTATAGCAGAATTAGCAGCTATTTTGATTATATAGTACTTTAAATCGATACAGTGATATCAGTATAATAAAAACAAAAGTAAGCATAGTCTTAATTCATTGAACAAATATATATAAATTTGTATACTATAATAAAGAAAAAGCATTATAAAAACGGGACTGGTTATATGCAAAATGTATGACTTGATTTAACTTAATTCATCCCACAGTGGTGATTGTCTCTGTTCCCTTTTTCATTAGGGCCTATATTAAAATATAATATGTATTAAAATAATTAATAACAATAGTAAAACTATTAGTAGGTTGAAAAACATTAATACGTAGTGATATGATGCAGATATTGAGCATATACAATGTATTTCTATAAGATTGCGCCAGAAAATTCCGCCCAGAGCGGAAAAATCAGCTCCACGTCCACGAGCCGTCCGCCCGTCAGCCGTGTGTGCGTGGCCGGTGAGAACCGCGGCAATTGGTTAACATGGGAGCGGAAGTGAAGCGCAACAGCTTACGCGTGTATGTGTTCACAGCCGTTCTGGCCCCTGGGTACCGGGATCGCTCGCGGGTTCCTGGCTGCCTTCGACGCTGCCTGGATGGTGAGGCGCTGGGGCCTGGGGGTCCCTCACCTGGACGTCATGGCAGAGCGGTAATTGCCCCATAAATGCCTCCTAAAATTGCCCTGTAACTCTACCACAACTGCCCCAGAACTGCAGCTTCCTGTCTAAATGTGAGGTCCTGTTCCCAGCAGGGTATTCTCTATTGGGGTTCTCTGTGCAGTTCTCTAATCAGAAATAAAATCAGCCTCCTAATAAGTGTGTTTCTTGGTACTAATCCTTACAATTCGATTCAGATTTAATTGAAAATATGTTTCCTAAATTCACATGTAATGTTATGCGATAAAGCACTGATTATTTTTCAAGGACAGACTCAGGCACCATTTCATTTGCACAAAGTCACTTTGTCACATAGATATCATTCGCTTTTTTGTATTTGTCTTTACACATTGGAAAAGCTAGGCATGCACAAAGTAGATGGTTTAACAAGATTAAAGTATGCAAGTAAAAATTCTAAGTAAAGTTTGGGGTGTGTCCAACCAAACATGTTTCACATCTTCAGAGTAGATTCCTAGGGGCCCATTCATAAATCATTCCACACATTCAATAAATATTTTTTCCCCAGCTGTTTCCTTCAAACATGGCTAAATTTATTTTTTACACGGAAATATTTTAGTTAATATACTCAGTACAACACGGTGACCACAATCGAAATTCATTATCTCAATTCTCAAGGATTAATTCACTGTTTCAGAACTGGGATTAGTAATCTGGGATTGATTATGGCCATCATAAACCAGTGTTTTTCTTGAGATGTTTAGCATGTATGGGGACTGGGCCCAAATGCATATGGGGGTGTGGGTAAAATTTGGACTTAAGTGCTTACCTCTTTCTATTTCTGTACAGCTTGCACAGTTTTCACATCTGTAACAGAATTATATACAGTGCCCTCCACTATTATTGGCACCCCTGGTAAAGATGAGTAAAAAGGGTTATTAAAAAATTCACAATTCATCATTGTTGGGTCACAGACATCAGGAAGTCATGGCATGCAAAGGATATGTCAACCAAATATTAAAAATATGCTTTATTCTATATATAAATGCAGGGGTGCCAATAATTGTGGCACGTGGTTTTGTTTAAAATAATTAATTCTTGATGAGGGATTTTTGTTTTTCTCATAATAAATGTACTTCAGTTAAAGGTTGGATTTTTCTAACTTTTTCAGTGTGACATTAAGCTAATTCACCAAACGGTGAATTTTTTATAACCCTTTTTACTCATCTTTACCAGGGGTGCCAATAATAGTGGAGGGCACAGTATATATGAAATCCATTATTTAGAGAACCCCCCTGATAGATTCAGGTGATCGGGTGCACTCAAAGTCTCCTCTGTACGACAGGGAGAGCACCTACCAGCTGCTGTCTCAGACCACACCAGAGAACACCAGCAAGAACTACAGCACTTACAGCATCAACCCAACCACACGGTACCCCAACATCAACCTAAAGTCCATCAAAGCCAATCAGGTCAGTGCATGACACCACAGCGATTCACCACCAAGTCATCACAACTGTGAGCACTTGTCCAGTCCTGCACATTCAATTCCAACATGCGCATTATCACTCAGTAGCTCAAGCCAAACACTTCCCCTGCATTTTGTGAATGTTAATGATGAGGGGTTTTTTTTGTTCCATTATGCTAGTTAGGTTTTTTTTCTTGATTCAGCTAAGGAGTAGTTCTTTTGTTTTGCTGTTTTGGAATTCCAATGAATCCGTGCTCACACCCTGTAAAGACATGGAACATTCATAGAAAGTGGTCAAATATCCCATTTTTCTTGGAAAGTCCTGGTAGATTTCTCAGATCAGCTAGCATTTTCCACCATCTTTCTTTGTTATAAAGGTGTTCTTTGTCTTCCCCACCCACTGATTGGTCCATAATTGTCACACACACCCTGTGAAACCTGCCCCCCCCCCCCCCCCATTTGCCCCAGGCTGCTGTCCTCGCCCTCTTAAGCAGGGTTTAAAGGCGCCGTTCTGCCTGTGTCGCCCCAAGGTGCAGCACCTGTTTGACATTGAAGACCACGCTGACAGCGGCAGGAAGCTGAAAGCCAGGGTTTCACACCTACGCCAAGGTCTGGGCCTCATCTCTCAGAATGCATTTCATCAGCATTTCAATTCATTTGTCCTTACAGAGCTTATGCTGTCTATATACTTTTCTCTTTTGTTTACATAAAGTCCATTGAATCTAATCCTGGATATTTGCAAAAGAGATTCAGGTTAAATACAAGCAGAAGTTAAGTAAAGTTTGCTGAAGGTACAACAGCAGTGCCCCACCTGGGAATCGAACCTGCAACCTCTGAGGTCACAAGTCAGTGTCAGTGTGACAGAGAAGTCATAACCTGTGTGTGTGTGTGTGTGTGTGTGTGTGTGTGTGTGTTTGTGTTTGTGTTTGTGACAGACTCAGTGGGCGGTTGTGAGGACTTGCTGAGCTGGTGTCAGCAGAGCACGGTAGGGTATGAGCGGGTGAAGGTGGAGGATCTGACCCAGTCCTGGAGATCTGGCCTGGCATTGTGTGCCCTCATTCACCGCTACAGACCCTCGCTCATGTGAGTGCCAAACCAACCGTGCCACATGGCCAGACCTGGGTAAAATGCCTCATGCAAAGTAACATAGTATTATGTTGGAGCAGCTCTGGGTAAAATTACTTTTTGTATACTTTATCCCTTTAGACACCAGTGCAATTTCTGCAAATTACTGACAATTTAAAAATAAATACTGTATCTATTTTCACCAATATTCAGAACAAAATTCTTGCTTAATTTTATTTTTGCATTTTGGGTAGTTACATATCTCATTGAAAATTTTGGACCAGCATCTAAAGAAGTACTTGAAGCAGCTTTGCTTTGAAGCCCCACCATTGCATAATCTATCTTTCGCAAACTCCTTGCGCGCAATAGTGGACTCTGTTTGTAACGGTTTAACGCAATTTCTATCCTTGTGTGAGGAGAAGCACTTCTTAAATAGAGAGACCTCTGTAACTTTTCTACTCAGGCCAGACTAAACGGATGATGTGTGACTTCCACCACCACAGAGTGACGTTCAGGAAATGTTCAGTCACTATGTTCGCAGTTTCATACTTCCTGTGATGATGTCAGTTTTTCTATATGCAGTATGCAAAAGAGCTACTACCATTTAGTCTCCCTTCTTCCACAAAAAGGAGACCTAAAAATGTAATTAATTAGATGGTTTCCTGTGGGAGAGAGGTGACAATAGTAAAATTCTCTCAGAAGAAAAACACGTGATTCTGCTGTTCCTCTTGACAAATTAATAGATGTTTAAAAATCAGTAGATCATTGGTTGAATAAGCAGAGTAGGTCACATAATTTGCGTGGCATTATGTGCATGAATGTGCATGCTTCTGTTTGTCAAGTCTTCAGCTGACTTCTCTTCTTCTTTTCTGTCACAGTGACTATTCGTCTCTTGATGAGATGGACCCCACCCATAATAACCAAATGGCATTTGACGTGGCGGAGAGAGAGCTGGGAATCCCCCCCATCATGTCTGGCAGCGACATGGTGGCGCAGAGTCAGCCAGATAGGCTGGCTATGGTGCTCTACCTCACCCAGTTCTACAACACCTTTATTCAAAGGACTCCCACTGCTGGTAACAGTTTACGCAGTCCATGATCCCATTCGATTGCTTAGAAAAGATGCCTAGTAGTACTCAAAATATACTCATCATGTCTAACATAACATAAACTATTGCACGGTGCCCTCTGAAGAAAAGGTGCTTATTAGATAAAGGAAGTAAAAGTAGCAAAAATGAAGATGTAAAATTAAGCAAACCAGTTTTTACAAATTTATATGGCTGCTTTAATCATGGTCCCAAAATATTGATGAAGATCTTGGAAAATGTTGTGCATGAAATAACATGTGATACAGTACTATATAGCTAGGTCCTCTGCTGGGAAATAACATGTGATACAGTACTATATGGCTAGGTCCTCTGCTGGAGGCTTTGTGAAGGCTCTAGTGAATATCAGCCACAGGGCTTGTGGTGATTGTACATCTGTTGTATTTGTGCATTCAAGCATATGGTTCATTAGCTTCGGTCAATTGTCCGGACAATAGCACAAGAGAAACGCCTGCACTCTCTTTGCTTAACAAAGCCTAATAGGCTTGTTTTGACAGAGTTTCTGAGGCGGTGTTCCTTTAAAGATATTACCCAGAATGCCTCTGGCTTGAGTACTTTCAGGCTGTGCTGTGTGCAGCGGCAGCTGCCAGGCTGACAGCCTCTGTAGGAAATGGCTTAGTAATGCTGGGTGCGACTCTCTCTCAGGCCTCTGTGGAGCAGATCAACCTCATCCCTGTACTGTGGATTCTCTGGGATTTCTGCCAAATCAGGTATTAGTGAGTGCAGACTGGGGAGAGCTGCTTCTGAGCACAAGCGGGCCGGGATGAGCAGAATTTATTGTATTTTAAAGCCCCAGGTAAACGTAATAGCAATTCTCCGTCAATCAGAGAGGGTGTGCAAACGGGACCTTTTCTGCGACCCTCGTCAACGTGGAGAGAAAGGGGTGGGGCCACAGCTCGGTGCTTTTTTTCTTTGGCACAGATAGCTCCAAACAGAGGGAGCTGCATTGTTGAAGGCGTTTTATTGCGATGGGTTCCTGAAGATGGTCCAGCTGAAGAGAATTAAGGCAGCTTATCAGACTAGCGCCCTGTTCAGCTGTGTGGGTATGTGATTGAGGTGTAGAAGCACAGCCAGATTTTTGTGTTCTGCAGGCAGAGGGTAAGACTGAAGCTCTGTAAAGCCCCAGAGAGCACAGCACAGAGAGGGCGAGAGGGGATTTGTGGAAATGTTTGGGATGTGTCCTGCTAACGCGCTAACCCTCCCTGAGGCGATGTGCGCTGCTGTCAAGAATCGAACCGTGACGGCGCCATCGTGGACCGTGCCCATGAGCCTTGTGAGGGGGCGGTGCATAATCTGCCTCAGCATCGCCTGGGCAAGGAGGGTGTCCCCCACCACACTGTGCAGTAGCACCTCCTTGGTCAGTCGAGGAGCCTTTCTGCGGCCTGACTGCGCCGGCTGCGTCAACCGCGTGGTCCACACTGGCTGCGTGAATTTGGGAGGCCAGCGACGCACACACAGCCCTCAGAAATTAACTGAGGCCATGTAGATGGGTCTACAGTCAGAATGGGAAGGAAAAATAATGTGTGCGATTAAAAATATTAAGAGGTCTGAAGAGCCACTAAGGAGATGGGTGTGTGGAACGCACACTGGTTTAAAAACCTTCTGTGAGGAATCCGCTAGTGAGATTTTCTCTCTCTCTCCCTCTCTCTCTGTCTTCCTCTCCCTCTCCGCAGAACCAGATCACCTCCCGTCTCTCTCCAAGCCCATCTCCTTTTCCAGCACACAATCTGTGGTCCGCTTCCTGAGCAAGCTGAAGCACAACTCCCTGCAGAGACGCAAGGTAACCCGGAGAAAGCCAACGCATGCCGTGGGAGGAGAGGACAAACCCAAGAACAATATTACCTAAATGGCACAATGACAGGAAGAGCTTTTATTGGTCGCCTTGGATAAGAGCAGAGAGTCAGGATTTTAACAAAAAAGTACCATTTACAGTATGTATTGTTTGAGATAAAATATGTCTTCCAAGAGGGGCCTGGCCAAGATGACTGCAGAGCATGCATACATGGTCAATTAAGAAAACAAAGCGTAAATGAAGCAAGTTTATGAATTTATTGGCCATTTTTAACAAATGGATCCTTTATGTTTACCTTTAATAAACAAATACATTTACACCTAACTATTACTTGATTAAATGTATTGTTATAATACTTAAAGGGGAGTGTAGTAAAATGGTTAGGGAACTGGGCTTGTGACAGAGATTGCAGGTTTTATTCCCGTTGTACCCTTGAGCAAAGGTACTTAACATGAATTGCTTCACTGTATAATCAGTCACTCTGGATAAGGATATGTACTAATTGCTTCAAAGTGAATGTAAAAGTAAAAACCTATTGTCTGTAGTAGAGGTAAAGGTCGTATTCATCACCTTTAAGGATTTGTATGGTTTAGTCTGCATTGTTGATCTACCACAGAGAATTCTTAGAAAGAGGGTGTTTTTTCTTTTGTTTGTTTTTTACCCGCTATCCATCTAAAGGGAAGGGCTTACATAGTGTTCTTATCAATTGAATTTCATATTGGTACAGCGTACGAAAAGGGAAATGATCGTACTTTTAATTATTCACTAAGTTATATAGGTCCAGAATTGGATCACATGCCTGTGCTTGTCACCTTTACAGGAAAAACTGGCGGCTGAAAAAGAAGACAAGTACAAACTGATGAGGTCAGAGAAGGAGGAAGATGTGAGTATTTATGTATTCGTTCCTGATTTTGCCCTCTGCGTATGGAGGCGTGTGATTGAGCCACTATTTCAATGTGTTGCTTACAGGAGAGAACTTGGTTTCTGGTGGGTTCTCCAGGGAGATATTACAATTCCTGCTTATTTGTGAAGGCATATTGTAAAATTGTTAGTGTTAGTATTTATATTAAAGGAGAATGTATTGGTATGTACACCAGAACCTGAGGAAATTAAAGCTTTCCCTCTCTCTCTCTCTCTCTCTCTCTCCTCCAGCCTGTGGGCTCCCCCGTGTCGCCCGTGTTGACACCGGGCAGTAGTGAGGTGTGTTATTTCTGTGGGCAGAGGGTCTATGTGCTGGAACGGGTCAGCACTGAGGGAAAATTCTTCCACCGCGGCTGCTTCACCTGCCACCGCTGTGGCTCCACCCTGCGGCTAGGCACCTACAGCTTCAGCCAGCTAACCGGTGAGCAATGCTGCCCCCTGCTGGATGCTATGGCCATCAATAGCAGGCCTCTTCAGCTCCAATCCTGGAGGGCCACGGTGTCTGCAGGTTTTTGTAGTATTCCTTTCAATAAGCAGCCAGTTCAGACCTTGGAAAAAAAGTGTTATTAAACTTTAATCTTTATCAAGTAAATTACGCATTTGAGTGCTGAAACATCGAAAACGATCTGGTATTGTGGCCCTCTGGGACTGGAGTTTGAGGCCCCTGGCCCTGATGTACCATCATCTATTTTCTCTTCGATTTTAACAGCTGTAATCAGCTAGAAATTACAAGTGACACTCTTGAGCACTGTATTTCCAATCCTGTTTATACGGCTGGGAATGTACTGAAGAAACTCAGTGCAAGCACAGTGCCCAAAGCTCATATACAACTCAATAGCAGTATACTGTCTGCCTTCACTTGTGATAAAGCTGGCAAGAAATTAGGTATATTTTTTAATGTCCAAATTAAATTGTGAATAATTGTATTTAATGCTGTTTCATACTGAGTCGATAAAATCGCAACGTAAAATCATCTGTAATGGCCAGCAACAAATAAAATAACCCCCTACAGCAGTTTTATTGTACGAGTCTTTCAGCAATGGAGCCTTTCTGTTTTCCCTTTGGCAGTCCTCAATGCAGAATTTTACAGTTTAAACGTTTAATTTATTCATTTATTATTTATTCACGATTTATGAAAAATGCATGTGCATTCCATTCTACAGTTATGAGCGCCTAGATTGTGCCGGAGCTTTCATGCTGTTGTGAGGCAGGGACAACGGCAGACCTGGTTCGAATGAAATACTGAAAATAACGAAATGCTTTAAAACTTCAGACACCAGTAAAATTTCTGCAAATACTGAAGGATACTGAATATAGAGGATACTGAAGAAACATATTTTCATAAATATTTGGAAACAAATGCATTCATATGATTATATGTTTCAGTGGGAAATCCTCAGGCATCTGCATGAGTGTTTTTGAAATATTACCTCCATCTAACATGTTTCAAATACACAAGTCTGGTGTAGACCTGCAATACCACCAACAACAACACTGATCCAGCACCAGTAGAATATTGTTGTGGTTGTGTAGAATACAGTGGAAGAGCTTCAGTAGCTGATTCTAGATCAGAAAGGGGGGCCAAAGTCTAACTGTAACACCGCAAGTTTGATGAAAACGGTAGCCAGAATCTGAAGAGTTAAAGAATTTCAAGTACATATTGTCCCAGGTCTAGAGGATAGTGAGGCACACAAGGCAGGTTTGCACTCTGAACTCTGACCTCTTTTTCCTCCATCAGGAAAATTCTTCTGTGCACAGCACTCAGAGGAGTCAGAGCTGGACGGCCCCAACAGCACACAGGTACCAGTGGCACCCGCCTGCATGACCGTGATCAGCCTGAAAGGCCTCAATGTGTTCAGTCGCTCAGAACATTGTTGGAGATTCCCCCCCAGTGTTGCAGTTTCCTGTGTATTGGGGATTTATAATGTTCAATCTTCGTTCAGAATTATAAGCACTCTTATAGGCATGTTGTCTTGGATCGTAGTCACAAGGTGAATGATGGAGGAGTTTTTGAGTCAGAGACGTTCAGACCGATTCTGTGTGGTATAGCAGGCTGTCTTGATTTGTGTATTTTTAATTCCTATGATAATTTATCTGCAATGGGCAGCCTCCAATGTACCAAACACTTATAATATACACTTATAGCCTTCCAATCGTTTGCAACATGGTAGTCAAACTTCTGCTTGTAAAATATTATATTGTGTCTCAAACTCATTCTCGTCCTCTGTATTTTTACCTTGTCGTTTCAATCATGCAATTAACAACTTTTTATATTGGTGTTGTGTTGCTGGTGTGTGAATTTTGTTCTGTCATGAATACTGATTCACTGTTTTCACAGTGATGCATATTGGCAGTGTGGTGTCTTACTCTGATGTTTATTTCCTGGACATGTTTTGCATAGGAAACTCCAGGGGGCGACAGTGAGTTTGCTCTACCACAGTCAAAAGACAGTCAGGAACGCAGGCCAGCCCAGGCCTGGTCAGAGACTCCGAGGAAGATTCAGATCCCTGACTCTCCAGGAGCATCCAGGCACCCGGAACGTTCCGCCAGCCCTGGCCGTGGCTCTGGCACTGAGTGCGGTGATGCAGAGGCTAACGGTACGGTGGTCCCAGAGGCACATTCAGACGAATCTCCAGCCCCGGAACCCACCCCTTATCAACCCGGCCAGAAGATGGTTCCAAGTAAACTTGACGGCAGTGGCGGAGAGTCCTGCACTTTCTCCACTGGCCAGGAGGGGTCAGACAGTCCCACGGTACTGCACCCTGTACCGGCCATCCGCAGCTCTCACCTGGCCATCAGGGTTCGTGTGGACTCCTGCGACGACACAACTGAGGTTCCCGCACGACCCCCACCGGTGCCCAAACCGCGTACCATCCCTCCCAAGGTCCTGACCATCCCAGAGCTGGTCACCCCTCTGGCCAAGGAAGTGCACGGGGAAAAGGACCCCACCTGCCCCAGCGTACCCCAGGACTCCCGGCCCAAACAGTCCCTGCGCAGGCTGCAGCTGACTGAGGAGGAGAAGAACCAGCTAGTCAGACTCAGCTTCAGCCAGGACTCAGACTCTGAGACCGTTGGCCCCTTTGCCTCCTCTTCCTCCCCCTCCTCTTCCTCCTCTGCCTCCGCCACCGCTCCCCCCAAGCCCTCCCAGACCCTGCTAGTGGCCGACGCTGCGGAGGAGGTGGGGCCCTGGGCCAGGAGCCCATCTGGGAGCGTGCGGGAGCAAAGGAATCGCATCTCCTTCAAGAGGAAGGAAGAACAGCCAGCAGGCCAGCAGCCCCCCTTCCCCCCCAAGGCCCGCTCCAAATTCTCCCCCTGGAACCTCTCTTCCCCCCGACTGGGCAGGGAACAAAGATTCGGGGGCACAGCTGGGCACCTGGAGAAGACAGGTAAGCAAAGACAGATGGCCATCATCTTGGGCTGAATGAGCTGAGCCACGGCCTCTTCTCCAGGGGAAAATGACGATTACACAATCCAGTGAAATTCCTCTCTGAGTCTTTGCCCTCCTCTCTGTCATTGTAGCTGCCCTTTTGAGAGACTTTTTCTAGCATAGTTGAAAACAGTTTAACGTTCGATTACATATCAATTTAGGCATTTTGCAGGTGCTCTTATCCAGAATGGCTTTAGAATGTGCATGCATACAGGTTTAGCCAGAGACCAGAGATGATTCAAGTCATCAGGGTAAAAACCGATAGTAGTAGCCATAACATAAACCTACAACACAATGTTAAGTTCCATATTAGGTGCCAGTGGGAGACTGAGGCAAATGGTGTTTTAACTGGCAAATGGGTTTGAGCAAGGCTCGTAAACCCACAATAAATTCTCGGCATTATTTGCTCACGATAAATGTTCTGCATGAGCCGATCCAAGATGCACAATTTTAATACCACATGGAAGAGTGTCTCCTTTACTGTGTATTTGTATCTCATATTTGAGATATGTAGCCAAACTGCATATAATCAGCCATCTCTTTGTCACAAGGAGCAACAGCACAGCTTAAAGGTAACCTATCAGATGAGGCTGCAGATGATGATGATGATGATGATGATGATGATGATGATGACGACGACGATGATGATGATGATGACGAGGAAGATGTTTTCGGTGGGGATGATGTCATGGATCTGTTTGATGAAAAGGTGAGAAAAGCAGTCCTACTAAAGTTAATATTTCACGTAATATCTAATATTCTATATTGTAAAGCATCAACTAAAATGAATCAATCTTGTACACACGGATGTATAGGAAATATTAACATAGGTTTAATCATTATAACGGGTTTCTTGTGTCAGCTCATTCAATCTGACAGACTGAAATGCCAGAACAGTTTTTCCCGTTACCTCAGGCAGCATCATGTCAAACTAAAATTACGTCAGGAAGATTCAACACTTATTTTCATCCCCGGTGCTTTCCTTTGAGGATGTGATTGCCTACTTATTTTCCATGATTCTTTTAAGTTCCCTTTTCATGTCAGAAGCAGCTGACAAGCCGACCTGGCACAGACTGCTGCAGCGTTTGCCGTTGTCTGGTCCTCTAATTATTTCAGCTGAAATGTCTTCCGTCTGCGTACAGCCGCAGACTGAAGTCCTTTAGACCACCTCCCGTGTGGCTCCCAAAGGGAAATCAGATGACTGTCAAAGGATGTTTTCTGCAAAAATAGAAATAAAAAGTGGAGTGTGGAGGCAGGGAGAAAAAATAACAAGTAAAATAAAATAAGTCGTTATGGTCATGGCAATCGACTAGGTCCAATGTAATTCGTACTCAGACTTTAGTCCAGACAGGTTTCTCTTTACTGTGCTGGAACACTGACAGGCTAGCTAGATTGAGAATGGAATAATCATTTTAAAATCAGGAAATTAGTTGGCTGATTTTTCCATTCAGGGAAACTTGCATCAAAATTAATGTTAACCAGGTAATAGTACAAAGTTCCTTCCCCTTATCCATCTGTCTGTCTCCTTTCCTGTATTCCTCCCTCCCCCTTTCCTTTGGTCCCCAGTTCAATACATTACCTTCTGACCCTGTGGAGGCCCAGAAGTTAGAGCTGATGAAAATGCGGACCCTGGAGCGCCGAGCCAAAGTGTGTGAGATGCAGCGCTTCCACAAAGCGCAGGTCAGTACACCGGCCTCAGTGCTGCCCCTAGTGGACATCGTAAAATACGGCGCTTCCACGTAGTCGCGGTCTAGTGCACCAGCCTCAGTGCTGCTCCTTGTGGATATTCTGACTGACGTACATTTTGGTGTGGAAAAAAATATGTGAATGGAATTCTCAGGAACCAACACACCATTATGGTTTAATTGCATGGCCGTTGGTTGTTGAGTTATGATACAGTTGCAGTATATAGAGCTGAATGAGAACTTTCAATGTGTATTTTTTAAAAACCCAGTATGCAAAAACTGGACATACTAGATTTTGCATTACACAGATGACATGCTGATGCTACCCCTTTGAAATGTGGAAGTACGGCGGCGGAGCGAACGTGGCCATTGCAACTTGTTGCTCTTCTTTGTTGTTGTAGTCGACCAGTGCCGGCACTACATTCGTAGGTAACGTAAAGTATCGCTCCGCCGCCGTACTTCCACAGAGAATATAGGTCAGCACGAAGTAAAGGATTCAACGATAGTTTGACTTAAAAAATGATGGTATAAACACTCAAAATAACCCCGATAGACTGTCGTCGTATTTTATTTGCTTTGGGTGCACTGTGGAGTGTTTAAGTGCGTTTGGTAGTGGATGCTACGGTTACCATAGAGTTGCGCTAGCATTAGCAACGTGTGTATGTCCAAAAGAAGGGACAGCATGGAATTAGCTGAAAATGGTTTCCATCAATCAACTACATCATGGGTAAGTCGTAATTGAGACATTATGTCCAAAATTCCGAACTATCCCTTTAAGCTTCACCCCTTGCAGTCAAAGCCTGAAAACATGGACTTTGGGGCTTTTTAAAAGCTAGTTTTTAACAGCCTTAACGACTCGCACAGACTGAGTACAATTACGATTCAGCATGTGCCTGTGGATTCATATTTGAGGGAAATTATTTCTAGGTACTGCCTGAGGCATAACTATGATTATAAAGAATCCCTAATGAGTCAGGAGAACCTGGCTGTGTGGCACTTGTTCTTCCGAATTTCAGCTGTTGGGAACAAACAAATATATTAGTCATATCCTGTGCTGTGAGTGTTCGAGATGGGATTCTGGGACTACATACTGGTTTTTGGAGTGAGGAGTGCTCTCTGCTGTGAAAATCTTTGCTTTATTGAGGATCATTCATTCAAACTGCTGATGGCTTCTAATGAGCCGTTCTGACTCATTCTGACCCGCAGTCTATCCAGCGGCGTCTGGAGGAAATCGAGGTGACCTTCAAAGAGCTGGAGGAGAAAGGGGTGGAGCTGGAGCGTGTGCTCAGGGGAGAGGCAGGTAAGACCGCCCAAGTGTACCTTCTACAGTCTTCCTTATAATGAACCTGCTCACCTGCAAATCCAGGTGAACCTTCTACATTCAGCCTGACAGTTGGCACACCCACCTGTAGATCCAGGCTGTATCTGCTGCATTCTCCTGTATACCTCCAGCTACATTGATTGGCATCACTGTGATATCACACTACAAAGCTCAACTCTCACTGTATTATCAGTTAGGTCAAAAGGATTATCATTGGCTGAATTAATCTCCACTGAACATGATCAGTGTTTCACCCAGTCAGGTACGGTGGAAGAGTTTTGCAGGTTCACTTTCCAAAAAACATTTTTTTCCAAAGCAGAATGTGTTTGTTAAAAATAACACCAAGGGGCTGCTGGGTTGCTCATTCTGTTAAAGGCCTCTTTTTAAAGTTTGCCCAAAAATGTAATTTTGTACGTTTCTACATACCCGAAGTGCTATCTATTCAGGTAGTTTTGCTGAGAACTCACTACTTGTGTAGATATCCGCTGCAGCTCACCGTGATATCAGCCTGATGGAATGGACCTCAACGGGTCCAAAGTTTGTGGCACTCAAAGTGGCAAAAATGTACATTCTGAAAAATCTACAGCCAAATCTTTCCAAATATAATGACACGGTTACTCGCGAACATCCACAGACCTTATTGTGCATGTTTTTTTTTAAAACGACTTTTTACCGAAGTACGCCATCTGTGTATATCCACGCAAAGTATCAACCAAAGCACGGCGGTATTCTAGGGCACACTGTGTTGACATAAGCTCTCTCTTTCTCTCTCTCTCTCTCTCTCTCGCTCTCTCTCTTGCCCTCCCTTCCTCCAGGATCGGCGGGACCCTCAGACATGATAGATCAGTGGATCGAGCTGGTGCACCAGAAGAATGCCGTGGTCTCAGAGGAGTCTGACCTCATGGTGGCGTAAGTGTTTCACTGCACTCAGTCTGTGCCACCATGCGTCCCTGTGCTCTGATCTCTCTGACGTCCGTGCTCTGTGCCGCAGGTCTCGGCAGCTGGAGTTGGAGGATAAGCAGAGTGTGCTGGAGATGGAGCTGCGCAGATACATGGAGATGGACGGTATGCCCACGCAGTGCCCTGCGCACTGCGCACTGCGCAAACTACACTCCCACTGTACGCTGCTTGCTCAGCAGCACACTGCTGCCTGCGTCTGGGTGACTGTTTTGCTGTGTAAACTACACTCACTGTGCACTGCACACTCTTACTGTGGAATCTATACACCCTCGCTGTGCATTGACACGTACACACTGCACACTCTTTACTTTACCACTGTACTCACTGTGCTTCTCCATCTCTGCTTTATATCCTTGTGTATGTGTGCCCTTGTCTACGCATGGTGTGTGTATGTGTGCGCGTGTGTACACAGATTCAGAGAAGAGCTCTCAGCAGCGTGCAGAGGAGGACCGGGTGCTACAGGAGATGCTGGATATTGTGGACATGCGGAACTCTCTGGTGGCGTTCCTGGAGGAGAAGCGGTTGAAGGAGATCAACGAGCAGCTGCACTGTGTATCTGTCCTGGAGCCAAAGAGACAACACACAGGAGGGGCCCAGGTGCATTGGGCCTGAGCACCACACGCACGCACGCACACACACACACACACACACGTACGCATGCACGCATACACACACACGCACGCATGCACGCATACACACGCATACACACACACACACACACACACACACACACACAAATGTGCATGCACATCAGCTCTTGGGTCAGTTCAGAACTTTGGATTTGATTTCATTAACTGCCATTCATAGAAATGCTGTTTCTATGTAGAGAACATGAACACCTCATTCATTTTGACAAATATGTCATTGCAAGCTTCCACAAACATGCCATTTATCACTGAAAATAATGATAATACCATTTAAAGTACTAAGTTAGAAGGCAGGTGTTCAAATAGTTTTGTGAAAACATAGTCTATTATATATGGTCTTATTTATTGGTACTGGGCCCAATCCTAGCTTTAGGAACTCTCAGCTATGCTTTTTACACACTGGCTATGTGAGACATATGCACATCTGAGATATGCGCATCCTCACCTGAGATAGAATTGCTTGAGTGGGTCATGCTAAGTTGCACTGAATTATAATTAAATTAACTCATCTCAACACATAGATGGCAAATGTGAATTTTCCAGGAGTTCCCATTCTGTTGCTTTTTTCCCTATAAGAATGTGTTATTCAGTGATATAAGGCATAAATTATAAAATAGTCACTAGTATATCCATCTAATGATGGATTTCCATATCTCAATCACCCAAATGATAATGTGTCTGCATTTTTATTTGGATATTTAGAATACTGAAACAAAACTAAAATAGTGTTCGCTTGGAGTTACTAGCTAAAGTCTGTGTGGCTAATCGTGCAATTTACATTTAGGCTAAAGTGAAATTTTCCTGTAGTTGTAATTATTACATTGCTTTTACCCAGTTCAATTGAAAATTGTTTATATGAGGAACAAAGAGACAGGTACGATGTGAGACAAAAATGAAATACCTGCCAATGACCACCCATGATTTTGAAAGTTGTCATGTTTGAAGCAACTTAAATGTAAACATTTATAACGGATTCTCTGCTATTATGTTAGTGGTTATCATAGATATTTAAAAAGCTTCAGGTATAACAGCGTGAAAATTTGTCTACCTGTCACCTATTTCAATTTATTAAAATTTAAATTCAACAGTTGAATTGAATTTTATCAGCAATTCTCAATTCAAATTCAGAATTGATCCAACTCTGATGTACACACACATGCAAAATGGTGCGCGCACTCACATATGCATGTACACGCACACATAAACCATACTGTCACACAATGCCAAAGACTGTATTATGGCACACACACTCATGCAGTCTAACATCAGAGACTGCTCACGTCAGCCTCACAGGGAAACCACATGACCCTGTTCCTGTGCCTGCACTCAAAGTCCACTGATTCCTGAACACAGGTCTTGCACAAACAACAACAGAAGCCAGAGATTTGAGCAAAAATGCCAGACATTACCCAACATGGCTCTGCCTCAGCCTAGGGCTGCACAGCACTGCCCCCTGGAAGATGGGAGGGAGACTGCAAGCCCCCACTATCTATACCAAACTATATTAAACATGCAACTATAAAATGGCTTCCACTGCCTGGTACACATAATTCTACCTACTTGATTTTTCTGTATGGCCAAGCAACGTGGCTGAGGGCATTAGTGTACGTTATTGCCCATTTATATTAAAATCATTGGGTGGGTGAGAACAAGCAGCTAAAGTGTATATGACTGCAGTGTGAATGACCGGCAGGACCACATACCACTGTAGTGACAATATCCTGTTGGACTGTTAATGTTTATGGTGACATTACACCACAGGAAGAATGACCCAGGGTACTATACCGTACTGCAGGAGTGAGGATGACCTGCTGGATTATAACCAAGGCAATAATAGCCTGCAGGATTTTGTGTCCATGCAGGATGTGGTATTAGTCAGAAAGGTGGGGACAGTGTCGTGAACTAAACTGAGTTTGTGATCCTACACAAACTTAAAATTTAAGTTTAAACTTAATAACATGCACTTGATTGGCTCTCTGTCATTTCACCTTTTTGTTTCCCTGTGATATCAGACTTAAAAAAAAATAGTATTTGCTTTTGGCTATTGTGTCCATATTGAACATATTGAGTGAATTATCAACTTTACCCGTTTTGTACAGTATTATTATAGACATTTCTGGTTGCAGATACAGTATGAATGTGTGTATATGTGGGTATGTACTTTTCTCAGGGGTAAGAAGACAGTGCACTATTCTATTTACGTCAGCAGCTTGTCTTTACACGTGTAAGCATGCACGCTCATCTTTTCAAAAGCACATAGTCGAAATATTTATCAGCTTTGGTGATTAATAAACCATATATTGTAGCCATTGTTCATGCCTTGAGTAGAATGCACATAATTGAACCAAACTGTTTTTTCGTTTCTTTTTGAGGTACTCTCTTTATAACTTGCGTGCACTTGTGTCAACATTGCATTTCTTTGTTTAGGTATTTGTCTGCCCAGTTAACATGCAACACACAGCATGCTCAATGTCATTACAGGCATGTTCAGTGAACATGTACATGTTAGCAGGGGTTAGCAGAGAATTTCTGAAGATTGTCATTTTGTTAATTATTGCTATCTTGTGCTGCTGGGACAGTACTTCAAAATATGAAAAAAATAAAAGTATGCATTCTTAAATGAGGAAAAAAGCCTTCTTTGTGATGAGGTTGAAATTGCATTGATATTGATTCAACATAGCATTTTTTATTGATTATTCACTTTGTTATGAAAGAAAGTGTATCCCACAAAGTGTTCTTTGAACATCAAAACTAAACCTCTGTTCCTTAGCCTGACATGCCAGGCTCAATATTGAGGTGGAATATCTGTCACCACTGGGGAGCACCTTTGGTTCTTTTCAGCCTTAACCAACAGTGGCAGTGGCAGGTTCCTGATGAGGTTCTGAACTTTGTTTCATTGTGTGAGTTGAAAGAAAGTTGTGGTAGGAAAAACAAATAAATTCCTCACAAACATGGGAAATTCAGCCTACTTAATTTTTTACTTTACATTGTCTTTGCCCATTTTAAATTTAATAAAAATTTGTGTTTTCATGAACAGATAAAGATTGAGGCCTCTGTAAAAATCAAAATCAAATCCAAACAAAGATTTTTTTTCAGTGGTTTTACACGGAACACTGCATTCCTCAACTGCTAGTAATACAACCCACATCTAATGTAACATACTAGCCGGTAATGATGATGCTAGCACATTGTGTAATCGGCGGGCGCTACAGTAAAAAAAAAAAAAAGATTTTGTGTTAAAACCAAACACATCAAAAAACCACTGTTGTATCTGAATCACAGTACTAGACAAAATGCTAGAATATAGCATGAGAAATCCATGAGAATTGTTCTAATTCAAACTATTCTTTTTGGTATTAATATGTAATAATAATTTGGTTTTATTTAATTACATTTCTCAAATTATTTTATTTATTTAGTTTTTTGCCTTATGTAACAGAGGTCAGTGGTATCTTGTTTTGTGTCCTGGGAATCCTTGTTGACAGAAAGGTGCTGATTGCAGGATTATCTTAAAAGGAAGAGGGGAGGGATTTAAGAGATCATGTGATTCAGTGATCCATAAGAAAGTTATAAATATCCATGTCCTCCTGTATTCATCTCTCTCTTTGGCCTGCTAAAAGTGAACTGCACAATGACCTAGATCCATTGTTGGAAGATACCAACTAAACCATAATAACGTGAAGGTGGTGTAAACCATAATAACGTGAAGGTGGTGTTGATTGTTTGATGGAACCACTTTAGCCAGTCGTTCATCGTGGGTTTTAGTCTCTGTGTCCATTTCGTAATTTGCTAGAAGTCATAACATGGATCAAGTCCATGAACAGGCTTAAGCAGGTGCACTAATTAAATCATTAATAAACCATTAACCTTTAATAACCATACAAACCACACCGTGCCTTATTCTGGGGATTTCCAATTGCCATTATTAAAGATCATTTTTAAATTCCCTTGCATCTGTTTTAGGCAACTTTCTAAAGGTTTTCTAGGTCTGATTGAGCTGCTATATCTTAAGGCAGAGAGATGTGGTGCTAATTATTATCATTTCCCTAAACGGATACCCTTATGCAGGTACAGCATAAAATGCCTAGGACATTAATTACAATAAACACCAAATCAAATAATACCACATTTGATTTGAAATGTATTTACGAGGCAATTGCAGACAGCATGTTGAAAACGCAATTAAAGATTGATCTTCATAATTAAAGGATTTGGTTCAAAACACTGACTGGTATGTACATGATCCTAACAGCCAAATGATCTTGTGTCAGATTTTTCTTCTTTTTCTTCATATTTTGTTGTCTTGTGTTTATACTTATGTATTTGTACACTGCCTGTTGTCCAGGGCACCCTCAAAAAAGAGATATTTATCTCGATGGGACTTTCTTGGTAAAATCGAATTTAAAAAAATAATAAAACAACAAGTGAAGGCTAATGTGGATTATAATGGCACAGGATATGCATTGACTCTGCCACAGGCAAATTGAGATTTTATATCCTTATGGGAAATGGTAACATTTCAGAGATTTCATTGCTGTTCCCTTGATTTTTGTTCAAAGCAGTGAGTATGCAATTTATTGTGATCTCTGTTGCTTGTGCGGGCCTTAGATATTTTTTGTTGTCCGATTAACACATTTTCAATTTCCGATCATTTTGTGAATCATGCATGTTGTTAATAGATGAAATGGTTGATGGTCACTTGTCTTTTCTGTGTTTAGCCTCACTGTGCTTCCCAGCAGATGACTGGATAAGCAGCCATGGAAACAAGGTGTCCCTTTCTCTGTGGCACTGCTGTGGTTCCCACCCTTCCTTCTGACACAGAAAGTTATATAAGGAAGGACTGTGGCCCTGGCCTGCTTGCTGAGATAAACCCCCTTGGCCACTGGTTTGCTTGCCCCACTGAGAGGGTGAAGCCTGTGACATCATCAGTGAGATTATCAGTATCAGGTTGTCTTATATAAGTCCCAGTCAGCTGTGCAAAGGCACTTGGTTTTGCCACGGAAATGTGACCAAGAAGATAATGGCCAAACCCCCCCCCCCCCGCTGCAGTATAACATAACCAGTGTCCAATATCACATACAGAGTTCTTTAATACCTCCTCTCTTCTCAATTTGCATGACCAATTAATCAAAGTGTTCCTTCTGTGTGTTTGCTATAAAAAAAGGTTAATACAATCATTTCATTATCGAAAAAGTATTTCTTCCTTAAATACGTCATTCAAGGTTAAGGCCCAACAATCTGGATTTTATTCACATGCTGCAGAATGCACTGTGAAATGCAGGAGATTAATATTGATCTGCCTTAAATGTGACCGCATGTGATACGCAATATGCATTGTTCATAATGCCGTTGTCCTTGCCGAAAACATGCAAACTGCAAGAGAAAATGAGCAAGTGACACCGTTAGAGCCGACTTTGAGCCAAAGCCAGAGTGAGAGAATAGCTACCTGACATTGCTGAATTAAAAGACCGTCCATTAGTTTCCATGGCATTGGAGCAAAAAAAAACGCCAAAGGTATGATTGCCAAAACGCGGCATATGTTCATTTCCTGACCCCAGTATCGTATAAAATATGTTTTAAGATTATTAATATTACAGAATGGGGTTACCAGATTTCTAAAAATAAATGTATGATTTACTAAGACCTTTAGCGTGTGCAAAACCTTTTAGCACACCCAAAACTAATAACACAACCAATGATTGGTGCAAAACAAATAACAGGACAGATCATTGGTCATGTTATTGAGTTTGCATGTGCTAAAATGTTTTGCACATGCTAAAGGTCTTAGTAAATCAGGCCATAAATATGTAATAATAATATTTTTGTAGCATAGTTGTCTGTAAGGAGGATATTTCCATATCACAGTACTAACTCTACATGGGGTTTGTACCATAGTCATCACATAAAGGTTTTTATGTATCGGAAAACAAATGATCCTACTATGTACAAATCTTTCATTTTCAACCTGTGATGTAATGACCACAGCAGTGTGCGGTGGCAGTTAAGGAATAGACTTGTAACCAGATTATTTTAGATTAAAATTTCAGAACAAGATACGTCATCTGAATTGCATCAGTATATAATCGGCTGTATATACATTTTTTTTAAAGTGAATAATACATGTACCCTGAGTAAGTCATCTTGGATAAGGACATTGTCATGCACATGTTCTGTGTCCAGTTGTTACCTGGCACCTAAGTAAAATAGTGCATGTTATTTAATCCATTTTTATTCAGTCAGATGATACTTCATTATGTTAATCTCCTTGATGTGTGTGACATTTTGGATTATAAAGACTTAATCAGGGAATGAAAATGCGACACATTTTAAGCATTAACTGTGAGAGCAGCATAATTGGGGAAAAGATCTATCAATTCCCCTGACATTTATCTGTAATTAGGAGCATTAATTAAAGTGACTCATTGTTTTTAACTTTCAAGAAACCATGTGCCTTTGACCAGAGGACAGATTAAATGAGTTGGCTAATCAAACGATTAGAATGAAAAACTGCAGGGGAACTGACAGCAGGTAAGACCAGCAGGCACTGTGGCTCTGGCACCCTGGGACTTATACACCCCAACACAATATGCAGAGCAATTAACATATTTCACTGCTGCTGCACATACTGTTATTTTAAAAAGAAACCTGACCTGACAAGATTTTATTGTTTTATTATTTATATTCCCTCTGGAAAATGTCTGGTTGTGATGCACATACCTGATCCGTCAGTAGTTTGCTGTTGCCAGTTGCTCATTATTCACCATTCAATGTGTGTTTTCAGAGAGTTTGGATTGAGAAAACTAGAGCAAGCTTGCTAATCACTAATAATTTAGGAGATGACTTATTCTGACATGATTTAAGATTCTATCCTGTGGCAAATTGATTGTTTCAGATTTGTGTGGAACATCGTTGTAACGCCCCAGACTCAGAGACCCAAGCGCAGACCAGGATTAGGCAAAAAAACATTTCAGTCCAAGGTCAAAAAGCCAGGTAATCAGATTCCAGACAAGACTAAATCAAAATCCAAAAGAATAATCAAAAAACAGTCCAAAAGATCAAAACCAGGAAATCAGGTAGGCGACAGTACAAAGGGAGTAGGCAGAGGCGTAGTAAAAAACGAAAGCAAAGGTCAAATAAACCAGAAAAGCAGAAAGGCAAACAAAACAAAATTGGCAGGCAAAAACTCAGAAGGGTGTGAAACAGAAGGGTGTCTCGGAAATCACGAATAAACACAGGCTTAGAAAGGCGTAGGCACTGGGAATATCGTTCAACGTTCTGACAAAGAACAAGTGAAACTGAAGGGTATAGGTAGGGAACACTCAACTCAAGGGAAATCAGGTGCAAGTGGGAGGAGTAACAGGGAAGACTCACAGGTGCAGACAATGATACAATGAGGGGAATAATGAGGGAACAAGGAAGACTCGGACTGGACTAAGCATGCAAACGAATAGACAGGACATGACCGGGAGTGTTGAAGACACGTGTACACGTTAAGAGATTCAGTGGATAGCGGAAGTAAGATATCAGTTAGTAAAGAGGAAGCGTAAAGTAGATAACTGAAAGATAGAATTGCAGGAAATGAGTGACAGCTAAAGCAAGGAAGCGTTAGTAATTAGTGGGTTAGTAAAAGACCTAAACTAAGCTGTTAGTAGTTGTTAGTGATAATTAGTAATATAAACAATAAGTGGGACAACTAGTTTAGTCAGGGGAAATACAGAGAGGACCGAAAACACCCGAAGGCTCCCGAAAAGTGAGACGTAGACCGGGGAGTGACATAAATGCAAATACGTGAACATAAACTGGAATATGGAAAGTAAATGTAATAAGGAAAACAAACACGAGAGTAACTACACTAATAATAATAAACATGAGTACAGAATAATACACAAATACAATAATAGTGAAAAATAATAAACAAGGAACAGAAATAACAAATACAAACAGACAAAACTCAGAATCCTAACAATCGTGTAAAGATCCTGAAATAATTCAATAGCTGTAATGTAATGTGTTACATGCAGACAAATTATCCTTTCCATTTCAATTTCACCTTAATCTTTTATATTATGCAAGTGTATTTTTAACCAGGATTAGCATTCAACAGGAGAAATAGTTTAATTATAAATATATTAATACAGTAAATATCATATCTGAACAAAAACGTCTCCGACGTAAAAAAAAGCCAAGTTACTCACGCATAGCCGACAGAGCGCTGTCTATAAGTCCTTAATTCCAACTTGCAAAAACTAGGCCTGCCTTTAAAAGTATTGATATCAAAATGTGGCCAAGTTACAACTAACAATATTGCCTATCGTAGCTCACACTAAATAAACTAGCTCTATTCCAAAGCAGTGCTATCCAAACTTTCCTAAATTATTTAATGCAACTTGGCCCTGTGTTTCTTCATCTTAGCATATGAAGAGATTGTGCCTCATGGAACAACATATGATTTCAATTAATGTTTTTAACAGTTGATGAATAATTACACCCCAGAAAGGATATGGTTATACTTTGTTGGCAAGTTTACTTTAGAAAATGTACAGGTTTTAAAATGTTAACTGCTGCTACAGATTTCTTTGCTATTCACAATCAGACATTTATATCAAGAAACATCATGTACAATAGAGAAAGGGGGGATGAATAAATAAATGCAGATAAAAATAAGTAATATTTTTAAAATAGCGTACATATAGCATTTTTACAAACGTATCCAGACATGTTTGTGGGTCAGATGATGGAAAATAAGTAATAGTACTAATTTTCTTAACATAAAAATAGTTATATTTGCGAACAGAATTTTGTGAACACAAGGATGTCTATGCTCCGTAGGACCACACAGGTTTTGATAGAAATCCAAATAAATAAATCAATAAATAATAATAATAATACATTTTATTCATTCTGTGCTTTTCATAGACCCAAAGCAGTGGATGCAGACAATTATTCAAAGCCCTATAGTGTAGTAATTTTTCTGTTTAATTTCTAAGTGCAACACATCTGAATCAGAGTATTTCCACTATAAATTATTCTCATTTTGCAGTTTGATGTGGAACATACAGTTTCATTGACCACATTCTCTTGAGATGGTAAGATGAAGAAACACAGGGCCAAGTTGCATTAAATAATTTAGGAAAGTTTGGATAGCATTGCTTTGGAATAGAGCTAGTTTATTTAGTGTGAGCTACGATAGGCAATATTGTTAGTTGTAACTTGGCCACATTTTGATATCAATACTTTTAAAGGCAGGCCTAGTTTTTGCAAGTTGGAATTAAGGACTTATAGACAGCGCTCTGTAGGCTATGCATGAGTAACTTGGCTTTTTTTACATCTGAGACATTTTTGTTCAGATATCACTTATTTTTGGTAGCTAACTAATGATGAACAATGCATGAAGATAATGACATTGAGAGAGACATGCATACAGAATAGTAGCCTACATGCATTCCAAATAAATGCATGCAGACATTCGCATAACCATAACGCCCTCTACTGACGAGAATGATGACATTTCTCCCACAATTACATTAAAATAGTTTGTAGATGAGCTGTATTTAATGTCTAATGGAATACAATGAACAGCACCACCTGAACTTTGGATCATGAAGAAGCATGTAAATTAATTAACCAAGTCTATATGGAGACATGCATGCACAATAGGCTAGACGCAAACACATTGTAGCTGAAAGAAATACATACAGCCTAAAATATGGAAATACAGTTGTAAAATAGGCATATTAGTATTCTATAGAAATAACGTTATGCTATTCAACACTGGCTTGTCGGATGCGTAACTCCAAGATTCCATGTCTGGGCTACGAGTTGCCGAACTTCATAAGTACAGCATAATACCTTTGCAGGTAAAAAAAAGCTTGTACCTTTTTAGCTTGTACCTGCTTCCTGACTAGCAGCTGAGTGACGTTTCTCTGGCAAAACTAATGTTGGCTCACAAGCTTAATTGGACAACGCATATTTCCCAGGAATCTTAGCCAGCAAGAAAACAACAGATACTAAGAAAGTAGCCTACCAGAGATTATTCTTCTGATTATAATTATAATTATATGTGTTTGCATTAAGATACATTGTCTGCAGAGTACCGTAGACTAGAGCAGTGGTTCTCAACCCTGGTCCTGGGGACCCCCTGTGTATGCTGGTTTTCGTTCCAACCACAATTGCAATACTTGAATTTTAACAAGCTGTTATTTTTTCTTAATTAGGTGTTTTTATTGTATAGAGAGAACACTTTAAACTCTACTCTCTTAAGCCACGTTATGTTAGCAATAGCTATGCATGCTTTGAAGAAAAATAATCCCATGTTTGTTATGCTTATTGTGTTATATTGCAAACAATTACAAAGAAGAGGTAAGAACTCAGGTGAATAGGCTCCTAATTAGGTAATTGAACACAAGTTTAAGTTCCTTCATAATTTTTTCCTTAAACTTGTTAACACAATGCAGGTTTGGCTCGTTATCATTTGCTTTGTCTTTGAATTCTTCATTATTTACCAAACAGTTAGTTTTAGTGGCCATGTGTCCACAATTTCACCAATTATGAGCCAATTGATTCACCTCAGTCTTTAATTTGATCAGTTAAAACATTTTTTACCTCCTTTTAATTGTTTACAATACAGCACAATGTGAATATTGGACTTTTATTCTTCATGGCATGCATAGCTATTACTAACATAATGTGGCTTAAGAATGTAAATAATCCCTCTAAACATTAAAAACACCTAATTAAGAAAAATTAACAGCTTGTTAAAATTCAAGTATTGCAATTGTGGTTGGAATGAAAACCAGCATACACAGGGGGTCCCCAGGACCAGGGTTGAGAACCACTGGACTAGAGCAATGCTCGGAAGCTATAGTAATTTTTTTAAAAGTGACTAACCATGAATCATATATTTTTAGGGAATTGGAGGTTTATAAATCCGATGTCTTAAGGGATTGCAGGTTATAGTAGGCTATCATCAATTCTTAATGTATTATCGTAAATTCTTAATTTTCCTAGTAGTTCATTTTATGTTATGTGTGAAAAGGATAAACTGAACAGAGCTGAAGTGAAGAAATGAATGAAGACATAATAAAGAAATGTTGGCCGAGGCGAGCGTTGAACGTTCGGCTTCCACAGTGAGTTAGACAAGACCGCGGCGCAATGGACAGCACGCTCCACACAGATGAATATTTTTGTCGGCATTTGTGTGAGATTAAAACATGTAGCCAATGGCATTTTTACATTAATGCAAGAACGCGATGTTAACCAGATGATATTCTGCGTTGACATCGCAGAATATCATCTGGTTAACATCGCGTTCTTGCATTAATGTAAAAATGCCATGTTAACCAGATGATATTCTGCGATGTCAACGCAGAATATCATCTGGTTAACATCGCGTTCTTGCATTAATGTAAAAATGCCATGTTAACCAGATGATGTTAACCAGATGATATTCTGCGTTGACATCGCAGAATATCATCTGGTTAACATGGCATTTTTACATTAATGCAAGAACGCGATGTTAACCAGATGATATTCTGCGTTGACATCGCAGAATATCATCTGGTTAACATGGCGTTCTTGCATTAATGTAAAAATGCCATGTTAACCAGACGATATTCTGCGATGTCAACGCAGAATATCATCTGGTTAACATCGCGTTCTTGCATTAATGTAAAAACGCGATGTTAACCAGATGATATTCTGCGTTGAAACTTTTTTCTTTGCTTGACAAATGTCCATGGGATGCCTGTTCCCATAACGTTAGCTATTGCATTACTGTCGTGGTGTCCAGTGACTGAATTGTTTAACAGGCTACAAGTGAACAGTTAATATTGTAAACGTGTCTTTGCCTTTGCAATAAAAAAACATTCTTGCATGAGAAAACCAGAACATGTCCACACTGTTTGAGTCCAAAATGAAATTACACTTTAATAACAACCGGGCGAGGTACGAACCCACGTCGCTCGCAATACTAAGACTTGACGCTAACCAGAAGACCAAAGGGGTATAATCACGTGATATATGCAATTTGTCAGGGTCGGTCTGACTTTCATCATTTCACTGTAGTACAAGTGAAATAGGCTACAGTTTGAACATTGAACAGTTAATATTGGAAAGGTCTTTTGCCTTTTTTTCCGGTAGTTAAATTAAAAGTGTTTGCAGCTACATTATCTGCAGAGTAGCGTAGACTAGGCTAGAGCCACATTCGGAAGCTGTTGTTTTTTTTTGTTTTGTTTTTTAAAGTGACTAACCATTAATCAGATATGTTTGGCGAAGTGGCGGTTTATAAATCCGATCTCTTAAAGGATTGCAGCTTATTGGAGGCTATTATCAATTCTTAATGTAGGCTATTATCGTAAACTCTTAATTTTCCTAGTAGTTAATTTTATGGTGACATTGTGTTATGTGTGAAAAGGATAAAGTGAACAGAGCTGAAGTGAAGAAATTAATGAATAAAGAAATGTTGGCCGAGGCAAGGGTATGTTGAGGTTTGGGTTCCACAGTCAGTCAGTCATGACTGCAAGAGCAGAGCGTAACACCCTCCCCAAACCAGACAAGAGCTAGCATCCGGTTTGGGGAGGGTGTGATATAGTACAAGTGAAACATTGAACAGTTAATATTGGAAACCTCTTTTGCCTTTGCAATAAAAATACGTTAATGTGTTAATGTGAAAATAATAACAGTCTAAGAAATGAAAAGTACTTAACAGTTGCACATTGTTTTTGTGGAAAATAAACATGTGCCCTGCTGGGCTCAAACCCACAATCCACTGTGTGAGAGACTGCAGTGCTAACCACTAAGCCACAGTAGCTTCTTGGAAGCCATTAGCTATATTAACATTAAAAAACATTAGTATGAAGCGTTTTTATTGGACGATCAGCTTGATGAGCAGGTATACGGACCATACCCTCAAATAATAATTCTCCCCATTGGATAACATCGTGATGTAGGCAGGCAGTTTGACAGGAAAATGGGAAGAAGAAGAAGCGGAAGAGGAAGGAGAAAAACGGCAAAATAACCCAAGTTTGGGGCTTTATTATGTGGATGTGTGAAGTTGTATCTGAATGCTGTGTGGTTACATGAGGTCAGAACATACAGAAGTTAATGTTTTTAAGGGCTGAGAGTCTATGGTAATCGTGGTTACTTCTGTAGGAAACCCTGAAAAGTGCCAAACTCTCGGTGCAGTATAGGTATGGGGCATGCCCCACCAAGCTGTAACTTGGCGGATGGCATACCTGCCATCCCAATATAACCTTGCCAGTGACATGGTACACTGTATCCTTGAATGAATGAATGAATGAAATATATTTATTTGGTATATTTACAATATTTACAATAGACAAAACACAATAACAAGTTATTATTTTGAAATGCTATGATATATACCAAAAGGGTGTAGGCTGAAGCTAAAGCTTATTTACACCTACCCCTCTTACCTTAGACACTTGAGCAAAATGGTGAGTAATTTCATGAAACTGCTAGCCAATTATAAATCAATATCCAAATTGACTTTATATTTTCAAAACATGCATGTATGTGTGAGTGCCACCATTATTTTTGAGCCAATGTTGTCATGAAATCTATTTTTCATATCTAGCAGTAAGTCTGGCCACAGATAAACTAAACCAGCAATGGCCACTGTATTACTGTAATAATTTATTATTTTTATTGTGTTAAATAGTATTTTTAATTGGCGTCAACAACTGTGCAGTTTGGAGTAATATGCTGCAGTGTACTGTAAAGGAGTCAAACAGCGCAGTTCCATGTCCGCATGCACATAGACTAATATGAAAAATGAGACCCCATCACCCAATGGAGATAAATACCAAATCATGTTAAATACGGGAAGGAAGTAATGTTCTGCTGTAGCATACTCAACCAAGTTCAATCTGTGTGCTGCCCTGCCATAGAGGGCCATTCAGGAAAATGAGAATCCATATTAGACAAATGACACAATCCATCTGCATTTGGGGACAGGTATGTTTGCCCCTTCGAGATAAAGAAGGATACCTTTCACTCGCACAGTACAATACAATACAATACATATATTACATTTAACTTACCAGTACATGTAGCAGATGCTTGCAATATATTCTATGACAAATGCTAAATATTCAGCAACATGAGTGAAATTACACATCTAAAATTGTAAACAAATTGAGTTAATGAAATAAAACAAGTAAAGCAATGCATGTATCTTGTGCTGGGGTGAGATCCAAATAAGTCACCTGCATTATTTTATTTTTTTGCAGTCAATGTGTTCTGTTACAGAACTCCACAAATTAATTTGTTACACAATGTTAAGTGTAATGAACTGAGGTTTATTTCTCAGTACGATGTTATTTTAAACTTTGGCACCTTGAGTAATTCACCACAGCAGGATGTACTGCTTTTGCAATTTAACTTAAATCATGATGGAGGAAAAAAAAACTTGCAGTGGTAATTATAAGAAATAGCTCTGAAAATGCCAACTCCCCCTCAAGGGAGGGCTTTGCGTGCCTTTAACGTGCTGCTGCTGTCCATGCTTCTGGAAGCCTCTAAGGGTTTGGGAGCCACCCTCATTGGTTCTTCACCACCCATCCTTACATCACAGTGCCATTAAAATATCTTTCAGGATTATTACTTTTTTAGTTTTAAATAATCTAAAATGAGGAGAAAGAAAATAAGTTTAAGAAGAGGAACAAATAAAATAATTGTCCAATGTAGCATTAGCTGAAATGTACCCCTATAAAATGCTGATGTTCAGATTGTGTGACCGCAGGGCTGCAGTCCAATGTGGATTAACATACACTGAAGGCAGATCTGAATGAGTTATTTATTATTATTAAGTGCCTTTTACATAATGCTTCACGCAATGAATGGGCTGGGTGGAGCACTTACATGAAGGGGTGGGGGAAAGTAATAAAGCAGGCTACAATTTAGAATATGGTCTTCTTATACATGAATACAACATTGATAACTGTATTATAAATCACTGACAAATACTGTGTACTGATGTTATGGCCCACATTAATAAATGTTAGCAAATGGGTTATTAAGGAAGGCACTCATGTCACCCATATACAATATGCACCTTTGACATGGGTGCATACACTCAACAACCCATACACAGTGCATGTTTTACCTTAAAATCTGCTTACCATTTATTTGCAGATTGCATGTTCCCAACAATGGTGGAAATGTCTATTCAAATGGCAGATTTATACACCTTTGACACACCATTCAATACGGATAGGATTCACCAGTCAATCTGACGTTTCAGAGGAATCAGATAACAGTGAACCATTACAATTTTGCTTCAGGTAAAATTGACCCTGGCTCTGATACGGGGTTGGTGCTGCGTCTGCGATATCACATTGTGATCCTGCCATCCCATCCAACAAGTTTCATGGTGCAGTTAACAAGGTGGACTAGTCAATGGGAATAGCGTTATAGCGCAATAGGCCTATTACAGAACGCACTGTTATATTGCAGGATATTCCTTCGGTGTCAACGTTCGCTAATACAAATACGTGTATGTTAAACAAAATGCGCAAGTTAGTTTTTAAAAAGTGATTTAAAATTCAAAAGGTGTTGTGACCTTTATTATAGGCTACCTTATCTTGACCCAACCCACCCAACCCCACCCACCCCGCGTTTGCTGGTGCATCTGTAATCTCTCCGACCTGTTAGTTATTTCTGTGCTTGTCGACAGATTAATCCATCCAGACCTCGGCGAGCTTTTGGCAGGAGAGTCGGAGCAGAGCTTCTGTTAGGGCAATTGTTTCTAGGTAAGTCAGAGGAGTAGGCTCCGCCTGGGTAGCATAAACTGCTTCTTGGGTCTCATTCACAAAACGTATTGACGCTGCAAAGTACTCAAGTAGTTGTTTGGACAGACCTCGCTAAGTCTCTTCTGTGGCCAAAAGGTAAATTATTAGTTTGGTATTTCGTTTACAGTTTGTGGTAAATGCGTAGCGTGCTTAAAAGTAGCACTTCGTCATGTAGGCTAGTTGAATTACTAACGCAGACGAAGTGTGGTTGCTAGTTACCTTTTTGGCTGTGTTTTAATTGGAGTTATTTCAAGGTGCAAACGACTCATATTTCCAGATGATTACTCAGTGTCGGCTCGGATGTTAGTGGATATTGGTGGACTCTCACACAAGCCGTGGACACTCGCCGTGGCATGCAAATTTAAACTCTTGTCTGCAATCGATGTCGGTTTCTATGCGGCCAGCGTTTCGCTTTCCCCCACTTTCCCAAGCGATTCTTTATCGATGTTGTCCTTGCATTTGCCGGAACAATTGCTTCAATAGAAAAGGAACTTGTGGATGGAGTTGTTATTCACCTCAAGGTAAGGTGATAGAGGCGCTGCGATTGTAAATACAGATAGACAACCTGCTAATGAGTACATTTTTGAAAACTTTCTTAATCGTCTGAAATGAATATTTCAGGACATTCAATTATTTCAACGTTCATGGTGCATATTTTCCTATATGCAAAATAATCGTATGAATAGAAAAGCAATGGCATAAGGTAGGTATTGTTCTTACATTGCAAATTATAGGGAGTGTAGATTTCATTGCACTTCTGTGTCCAAGATGTCTCTAGTATAGCCCTAGCATATGCATTGGAGAGTGGGATTGGTTGTGTCTGCGCAATTATAACTATAGTATAGTATGATCCCTGGCTGAATTTGTGATAGACATACAATCAGTATTTTTTACAAGTTTTGATAATTCATATACAATGTCTCACATTTGTTGGGAGATTTCTATGATCTTTCCTATATTTCTGTTTGAAGTCATCATTTCCAGACCCCTTTTAAAGGTCAAATTTTGCTATAGGGTTGCAATGATGTTATACAGTGCCAGTATGTTCTCACCTCCGCTAGTCCGACCTAGACAGACAGAATTGGTCCTTCATAATTGGATGTTCTTTTGTTAATAGGTTACCCAATTAGGCACATTGAGACTGCAGAGAAATTATTGGTAAATCAGCTGCGAGAGGCATACAAAGCATTTCTGTGCATCAATAATAACCATAAAGAGTGGATTAGGCCATCTTTCATGATGGATCAAAATCCTTTTCTGGGTGGATTATATTCCTGTCAGTGGGATTTGACTGCTTGACCTGGGGTCACTGTTCCTGGTAAGGCTAGAATTACAGATCAAGAGTGTTATCTGTTATATAAGTGGGACAAGGCCATTCCTCATGGGGTGCGGATCTGAAGACTTTCCAAGCCTTGTGTAAGCGATAGTTAGGCTCATCAAAGCTTAGCCGAAAAGGCTAGCGGTGGCTTTAGCGCTATGGACTTTTCATACAAAACCCAAAAGAGAGAGAGGGAGCATGAATAAAGCCTGATAGTTTTCCTTTACCTGGTTGGATTGGAAGGTTTATAGCGCCATCGCATGGGTGCTGACAATATGGTTGGGGGATTGATTGATTTCGATTCAGTCAGTTCTGATTTGAACTGAATCACAATTCAGTCCAAACATTTCAGCAAGCCTGGTTGGCAGTGTGATGCGTGGGTCCTTCTGGTTCAGGGAGGTTTTTTCCCAATAAGGTTTGTCAGACCCTTTTTCAAGACTTGGGCCTGGAGTCCATCAAACATTGGTCTACTTTATTTGTGACTGATATGATTTGTATTTCTTTTTTTCATCAAATTTTAGCCAGTTACTGAATTTCGCTCAAACTGTGTGTGAAGAAAAAAAATGAACACTTCACATAATTTGTGAAATAAAGTTAAAGACAGGTGTTGATTGAATCCAATCAACTTTTAATTTCCTGTGTGCCATGGGTTTTCATTGTGATTGGCTGAAGAGTGATAATGAGCTCTCAGCCAGGGCACAGGCTTTCAGATGCTGTCACCGGGTTTGGCACATCTGCCCTTAGGTTACTCGTACCTCCTTTTTGACAGTTCTTAATCACCATGGTACCAGCACTGATCTGGCTGTCTGTTTGTCTAATGAATGACTCAGTCCAATCATGAATATATAAAGTATGCATCTTGAACATAGCAGATCGGCTGTGTACAGCACGGGCGTGGAAAGTAACCATTTTGACAGTTGTTATATGTGTTTCTCCTGCAATGTCTCACATATGTGCTCTCTGTAGGCAAAATGTATTCCCATTAATCTGTTGGGTAGCTAATCATTGATCTGTACTGTGAGGTACTGGCTTGAGACTGAAGGCCTGTAGCCTTCCAGCTGTGCCCTGCAGGCTAACAGGAAGCTTTAGATCACAGGCCATCTGTCTGACAAACTGTTACCTGTCTGGTGTCTGCTTTCTAGCTTTCCCTATGGAATTTTGATGTATTATCAGTATAAATGTGGCCTTCACGTCTTTGAATGTTACCTCACCACAGGTTTTTCATAGCGAGCAGAGAAAATAATGATAGCAAATTATGTATTATTCACAATTCACACAAGTGCTCAAAGCACTTTCTAGATAATAGAAGATAAAAGAGGACATGGATAATAAAGATAAATGAAAACACAATCAATCATAGTGAACAGTGGAAATAACACAATACAGCGCATGCAATAAAAACAAAGACATGAATCCCTAGTTTAGAAATTGGGAAATAAAAATAGGGTAGCCTGTTAGATGTATTGTCGTTTCATTAAAATAATCTTCCGACAAGTTTAAAAGAGTTCTCATATCAGGAAGTTGCCTGTTTTTTCTCCAAAAGTATCCACAGGCTTATGTGTTTTATGAATAGAAGTGCTACAAATCAACTCTGAAGGTTTTGTAGATGCAGTAGCTTGCTGTGCAACACAATCCGTTTGATCATTTATAATATAACATAGTTTTATTTCAAACTATTGGTCTTATTTCTTCTCAGATGGCATTTGTTATTTTGTTTACTTGTTACTTAGAGAAGAAGAGTATGACATAATTGTAATGTGGCTCTTCATGCTCTTTGTGACCAGAAATCCCTGTTGAGGCTGCAGCTGAGATGGGTCGCAAAGAGGCCAACAGTGAATGGAAGAAGAGCACCAACAACATACAGGAGGTGTTCGACTTTGTGGAGGTGCTGGGATCGTAAGTACTTTTTCATGGTTATTATACAAATGACTAAACATCTAAATTCCTTGCCATTAGAGGATGAATAAGTCTTTTAGAAAATACTAAAAATATTTTTAATTTTCTGTGTTGAGGGCCCATGTTGAGGCTGGCCTAGTTTTCATCTAAAATAAAGGGAGCCACTTTTCTCATTAGGTGGTTGTGGATAGCTTTACTGAACTGAGCGGATTTGCATGAGACCTACTTTAACTGCGCCTTCTTTTGCCACCGCAAGATCAAGTAATCTGGAGCCTTCCTTGCTTCGTCTGAGAACACAGCAAGCTTACCGGGCTGGAATCAATTGGCTCTTACGTCAACGGGGGTCGAGTCCTTATTCAAAAAGCCATTTTAGGACCAAAGAAACAACCAAAGGCAGATAAAATACTAGAATACATGCCCCATGGTCTTGAGTGAATCCTGACTGCTAGGAACTCCAAGTGGCAGCACCAAATTAAATTGACCATAGCATACACCAAGCCATAATTAGCTGGAATGTCCTATAATTTATCCAGAAAGTTTTACATTAAAAGAAAACTATTTTGTGCCATGCATGCATTGCACTTTTGTGAATAGTTCACAGTAGTTCCTAAATTCTGGTTGCTATATGGTTACAGTACACTGCAAATGTTGTGAATTTGCTAAATAGCCAGGATTAAATAGTATCAAATGAATTGATACTTTTTAAGGGAATGTTGGAAACCCTACTATGTAATTAACCAGGGAGAATGGGTTTCAGTTAGCAAGGTCCTTCCTCATAGTGCCTCCACTGGTTGATTAGATGGCTGCAGTCGGCCTTCCACCATTGCACAGGTTGTGTAGTTATCCAGTGTAAAAATGACCACCTAAGATGAAGGATAAGTGCAAACAAGTGCCAGCTGCTTAGCATGTTTGAGAAGGACACGCATGTTAGGGTTTGGCTGGCTTCAGAGGACAGTTACAACTGAACATAATAACAGGGAATAAAGAAACTCAAGGAGAAAAAGTTGTTTCCAGTTTTGAGTCATGTAAAAATGCTTTTCTCATTTGCTCAATAGAGAACTTCCAGGAGAAGTAATTGTATGGTACTTAAAATAGAAAAGAAACTTTATTGTCCATGCAATTAAAAAATTGCCCTTCACTTCGTAACACCATTCTTGCCTTTCACGTCCTAATACCATTATCACCCTTATTCCACCACTAGGATCTTAATATTAAATTGGCTATTATGCAATGAATATGGTGATTGGACTTGGAGGAGAATCCATTTAGTGCTGTAGTACACATTGACATAACGGTGACGTGTTGAGTCAAAACAAAGGAACAGAAGAAACGTGTGTTCAAACGCAGGTCCATGCTAGCTCCCATTGAGAGCCAGCAGCTGAGGTGCAGTAGGGTATGGCTCAGTCAGGCTGTGTAAGATGGGGGGGGGGGGGGGGGGGGGGGGTTGATCAACTTAAGCTCTCTGTCAGACTTTAAACGGATCCAGAAGAGAAGAGAACACTTAACTGGATAGAGCGTGTTAAGACCACTTTGGCGGATATTTACATCCGTCATAATTGTCAACAGGGCGGCCCCAATTAACTGCTTTACCTTTTTTTTCCCCTCAAAACCCGATGTTCCTGGGTTGCTGGCTCATCCTGTTCATTGTCACAATGGTGTTCCAGGTTTCTGTGGTGAAATTTAAATTCATGTGTGTGTGTGTCTTTAAGCGAGATTGTAAACTGTTGCATTAGTCTTCGGAAGGTTCTGAAGTGTCAACAATGTCTTCTCAGGTTGTTGTTTTAGCTAGGTAGCCTCCTTTTGGGAAAAGGAGGCTACCTAGCTAATACATTCTGTACTCAACTAATGACTACCACTGCCTTAAGCAGAACCTCTGTCTCGTCTCTGAGCTGTTTATTCCATCTGCAGGATCAAGGGTCCCAGGGAGGCTGTTTTTTAATCCCACGGGTCTCCCGTCTCAAAAAACCCATTACGATTACCACAGCGATACCGCTTATAGCAAATGCCTGCGGCCCACAAGGAATCCTTGCATTCTACTTGTCAATGTCTTGTGCCTATGACAGCCATAATTGGGAATACAAATAAAAAGCACAGAGAGCTTTGTTATGTTGTGTGTCCATACCATCCAATTGCATTTCAATTCAGGAAATAATTTGAAATTCAATGAATTCGTTTAAAAATGCTAATTTGAATTTTTTTTATTTTTGCTATTTAATTAATTGACAGAATTAAAATTAAATTGAGCCCAAAGCCTGCGAGATACTCTCTGGTGGTCATAATAATTGGGTCCTCTGATAAGGGTGAAATAGACTGAGCTCAATATAATGTGAAAGATCAAAAGGAGTGGAAACCATTTGGATGGGGTAGAACAATGGCCTCAAAGAATGATGAATATGTATTTGACCCAGGTCTCCATGGTAACTGCACTTGTTGCCATGGATTTTTATTCCAGCCTTTGTGCTAGCTGAGTTGCAGTAGCTGCCTTTTGGGGTGAATTCTTCATTTAAATCAAGACCTTTGGTGTGAATTCTATGTGCCAATATCTCTTAGCTGATATCTCACAAAGCCATTCCAGTGGAAATTCAGGTGGGTTGTACTGATTTCAGTTGACGTACAATAATGTTTTTGATTCTGCGCTAGTTCTTTGCAACCTGGAATCTGCAAACAAAAACCTTGGAGAGCTTTGTCATTTTGAGGGTAAACTATCTCTATAACTCATGCACAAGCGGTCAAATTTATTTGGAGTCATGGTTGGGAACTTTTTTGTATCATACAGTCAGCAGGTATACGGCGGTGCATCCATATCACTAATGCAGTATATAATTATACAGCTTTACACAAAGAAGAACTGTTCTCTGGATGTGAAACTTTGTCAAATCATGGCTTTAACAGCAATCTTCACATATTTACATCTGTGACCACAGCAAAAATGATAGTGTACATTTAACACTCTATGGTGTTATGAGTATGTGATCTCATATAAACACCCCAGGGTTTTAAATGTACACCAGCAGTTTTAAATATACACTGGAATCTTTGCTGTGCATTAATCATCATCAGTCAACACCAGTCCCAATGATGGGAAGGGCCTATCTTCATTGCCTACGCACTCAGCTCCCCAAAAGCAAACACCTTGAGCTTTGAGCCTGCTGCAGTTTCCATTGCATAAGCGATTAGCACTCACCTAATCCACCTGCTGGGACAGCTATTCCCAGACACAGCCGGAGATAGAGCTGAACAGGGGCACAGGACAGGAAGCTAAGCTCTGTGTACGAGCTCATTAGCCACACAATCCCTCCTCAGATGTAAAGCTTTGTCCTTTTATGAAAGTTTTTCTTTTACGTCATGTTAATAATACTCATATTCACACTGCTGTGAAATGGAAAAGTGCTCAACCAATCAAAGGCGATTGCTTTCTTTTTAATTTACAAATAAGGCAAGTGTTAGCATTTTTGATCACTTACACAGTATAAGGGTATCTGTGCACACTGAAATAAATTTAAATATGGTCACTGTGTTATTAATGGAAAGTACACAGGCAAAAAAAAGAAGACCTGACCTTTCTGTCTCTCTCTCTGCCTGTCTGTTCAGGGGGGCGTTCTCAGAGGTGTACCTGGTGAAGGAGAGGAAAACAGGGAATGACTTTGCTATGAAGTGCGTGAAGAAGAAACGGAAGAGGGACAACATCCTGGAGAATGAGATCACTGTGCTGAGGAGGTGATGAGACCTCTGCCCTTCATTCTGAAAATGTTCTTGCCATATTAAATAAACTAGCAGATTTCCCTCAGAGGATGAAAACAGAGCAGTACTGAAGAACATTAAACAATAATGTCTTCAGTTTTACTCGTAACGCATGCATTTCCTCAACAAATTTCCTTTTATTAATCATTTATAATTGTATTGGATTATAAGTGGCTCTGGATAACAGCGTCTAATAAATGAATCTAATGTAATGTACTGATAATGTTGAAGGTCTAATATCACATTTGGAGCTCATTTATCTTCTGTTATGAAAATAGGTTGTGATTTCCATAGAGTGCCAATGTTTTAGGATTAACCACTGATGTTGCTTATTAGATTTACTGCATGTCTTTGTGAAGACTGTGAATTAATATTTGTTAACAATCATCTTTTATGAATAATACACAAACTTTGCATCCATTAAATGTTAGGGACCAGATGTAATTGATGCAAATTAACCTCATCAAAGATTTGGTTTGTAAATGGGCCTAATTGGTCTTTTATGATGGCTGGTAAACAAAGACAAAAACTAATTTTGTTATACCTCCTTCCTTATTTCACAGGAAAAGTCCTGATATATACTCAGCACCCCATGAAAAACTGATCATATTTTATATTAAACGTCCAGCAGGTTTGGGTTCAGTACAGTAAATTCAGGAAATGAAATGAAGTTCAATTAAAGAGTTTAAAATATATTATATATTGCAAACATATTGCCATTTTCCAACTAATGAACTGAATTTAAATTAGTTTACTGAAGCAACTTAGTTTAAATATAATTGACCCCAAACTTGTTGTGCAGGATCACAGTATTTGACCCTACTGCCTGATGACATCCTGAATGAAAGATTAATGTGTTAATTCTGGAGGATAACATGTTTTATGCGGATCACGTGTACTGATTTTTCTGAAAACATATTGTTTGCTGCTGCAGGATTCAGCATGAGAATGTGGTGAGGCTGGTGGAGTTCTATGAGAGCCGGACCCATTACTACCTGGTCATGGAGCTGTGAGTACAGTACTCCTCTCTCCTTCCGTCCTTCTCTCCTCTTCTACTCACTAGTTCCAATGCAGCAGGTGCAGCCACAGATTCAGTAGAGTAACCAGATGGTCAAGTCTCTGCTTAATAACTAAAGGAGGTGCCACTTGTTTACAGGAGTTTCCGGTACTATATTACAGTAAAAAATATTTACTGTTATAGTATTGGTCATGCTCCTTCATAAATATAAGTCACACCTAATTGCAATGTTCTGGCTTCAGTGGTTAGGGAACAGAATGTTACAAATATGGAGCTCAGTACCTCGAGAATCTAAAGAATATGTGTCACAACCCACATTCTGGGGGCGAGCTCTTCAGTGTACTGTTGAGGGTGTGTCCTAACTGCCCCCTCCTGTTCCATCAGCGTTTCTGGGGGCGAGCTCTTTGACCGTATTCTAGACCGCGGGGTTTACACAGAGAAGGATGCCAGTCTGGTGATCCGGCAGGTGCTGAACGCAGTCAGCTATCTCCACAAGAACGGCATTGTGCACCGCGACCTCAAGGTAATGCCCCGAGACGTCTACATCTCCACTGACACACATTCTGAGATACTGTTCGAGATGCCATGATCCTGACTCACTGTGGTCCTGAAAGATTCCATGGCACGCATTGCAAAAAGGGTTGGTTGCAAATGGTGGCTTTCTCAACTTGCCACCTAATCCTTCCTCAGTTTAATATATTTAATAATTCCCTCCCTCTCAACCTCAGCTGATGTATTGTGAGTGTTCGGGTAAAAATGTACATTTTTAAACCTTGAAATCTCTGAAGGTCCTGTCTCCTCTGTCTGTCTGCAGCCTGAGAATCTCCTCTACTACAGCCAGGATGAGAACTCCAAAATCATGATCAGCGACTTCGGCCTCTCTAAGATGGAGGACAACGGCATCATGAGAACAGCCTGTGGAACCCCTGGATATGTAGGTGAGTAGCCTCATTGGGTTGGGAAGGGTGGGTGAAGCAGACTGAGTCAGCCAATTGGAAAGCAGGACCTGATTTGTCTTAGACGTCACAGTGCCATAGTGTTTTAGCCCCAGCCTTTATTGTGATTCATGTATTGATTTTCTTCATTGGAACCAGCAAGTACACTGACACAACATAATCTTAAGAAGGAGTTATGGTAGCCAGAAAGATCAGTGGCTATGAAGTGATGGACAGAACGATATAAGTAAAATGAACAAATGAGTATTTAATGCTCAAATGAATATAAAGAAAAACAAAACAAACATGAAGCAACCAGGCGCCTTTCTTAAAAACTTGTGCTCGTCAGAATGCAGTCATTAGGAGTGAGCTGTGTTATTAGCTGCTGCACACACACACTGCCAGGTCTCTCACACAAACAAGGATTTTATATGAAGACTCTTGTGACAACCCCCCCCATCCACCCACAGCTCCTGAGGTACTCGCTCAGAAACCCTACAGCAAGGCAGTGGACTGCTGGTCTATTGGAGTCATCACCTACATCCTGTGAGTACCTTTCACAGCTACATCAGTCACCAATGAATTAATAATGAATTGCTTCCTATTTAAGATAAGTCAAATATTGCATACATCGATGACGGCTTAGGCTGAAACGTCCATGTGCAACAATTCTGAACAAACATGGCAAACGTACATTTTACAATTTAGTCATTTAGCAGACACTTTTTAGTAAAGTAACTTACAAAAGTGTACGTCACCTGATAAGCAAACTGCATAAGACCTAGAAGTTACAATTATATGAGTGCCGCTGTCAAGGGGCATACCTCAAAACCTGTGAGATACAGGGAGAACTATTTTTTTTTTTAAACCAAGTAGAAACACTGAGGTGTTGTCTGGAAAGGTGAATTTTTAGATATTTGTGGGAAAACAGCGAATGAACCTGCCTTGCTGACTGATTGGACGTGAATGGTCGTTCCACCATTAGAGGATGAGAAGAGAGAGGCTGCCGAGTGTTCGAAGAGATAGGACAGAGAGGCGAGAGGATGATGAGGTCTCTTTGGAGAGGTCTTGTGTGTAATCATTGTCTGAAGATAGGAAGGGGCAGTACCATTTGCAGTTTGGTATGCCAAGGTGAGAGATTTTAATTGAATTGAACCATTGGGACCAGGTGGGTGCCGTGATTTGTCCTGAGAAGCTTAGCTCATCCAGGGTCACATTAAAGTTCTTAGCTGAGTGGGAGGGAGACAAGTGCAGAGCTGTCAACTGAAGCTGGAACGGAAGCATCAATCTGTTGGGAACTCTCGTGCCAGGAACAGGACTTCTGTCTTCTCCAGGTTGAGGTGGTGGGGCGGCATCCAGACTGCAATGTCAGTGAGGCACGCTGGGGTACATACAGTACATACTCCAATAAACCTACCCAGACTCAGCCATGTCACTCCCCTTTTCATCTCCATCCATATTTCTAAGGGTTACTTATATCAGCTCAAATTAAATTTAAAATCTTGGTGCTAGCCTATCGGGCAGCTAAAAGGACAGCTCGGTTATATCTTAAAAAGATCATCAGAGCGTACACACCTACCAGACCCCTCCGTTCTACTACCTCTGGGCAGCTGGCAGAGAGTTACACTGATGTTCTCAACTTCTGTTTGGCGCTCTGGATAAGAGTGTCTGCTAAGTGATAATGTATAGTGTAATGTACTTAGGTGTTGGAGGGAGCAAATTATAAAACTAGTTGAGCGTCATCAGCATAGCAGTGATATGACATGCCGTGAACAGAGATATCTGGAGAAAGGGATTCAATGTAATGAGACCACACACCAAGCCCTGTGGGACACAGATTAAGAGGGTGTGGGGGGAGGCCAGTTGGTAGGATCGGCCAGCAAGATATGAGGCAGCCTGAGACGCCTATCTCTGCAGTGACAAGATGTAATCCCTATCAGAGAAATGTGCACTGTACAGGGTCTAAACCAGTTTTATACAACCACCTCCTCTTACAGTTTTTTACGATTGCTTTGACTCATTTTGCACAACAGAGTTTCAATGTGCAAAACTCTTAACACAGAATGCTATACTGCTCATTTTGGGTTCAAAATGTAATATAGCATGAAAAATAAAAATACCAGTGTCAAATCAGAGAATTTTATATGCAAAAGTTTATCACAGCACCAGAACATTAGATATTTCAAACAATGAAGTTAAGTCATTGCTGCGTTTTCAATATACAACAGTCATCATGAAATAATGCTGCCAAATACAAAATCCTTCTGATAAAAAGAGAGTTTGAAAGTGCTCTTTGGTCATAACGCAAAATGCTATACTCCTAATCTTGGGCTCAAAATCATATATAGCATGCACAATAGAAACAACTGAACCAAATTAGATTGTATTTCATGCTAAAGTTTATCATAGTGTCTGAACAGTGGATATGTTAATCGTTGAAGTTTAATTATTGGTGCATTTTCAAATACAACGGCCAATATCAAATAATGCGGTCAAACACGAAATACTTGTTACCAAAAAAGACTTGTTACCAACCGCCATGGTCATTTCCTCATAAGTATTTGAAATTATGTACAGCAAGCATCCCCTGTGATAGACTGCAGTTTTGTGCTTGTGTTTTTATGAAAGACAAACAAAATATTAGATTAGATTATATGAAGTTTAATCATTAAAGAAAAATCAGTAATGCAGTACTGTGAACTCAACTGTATTGTACAGTAAAAACAAAAACAACAGTAAAAGCAAAAACAGTTACAGTAACAACAAACTTTACTGTAAAGTAAAAAAAACAACTGCTTCTCGGTGCTTAAGTAGCATTTTGCCTCTCCGCTGCATTTGGCCACAGAAGTTGACGTCGCATCTGATGTCTTCGTTGGCAAGACAGCGCTGGTAAAATCTTTTAGAGTGCCTTATCCACCCTGACACTGCTGGGCTGTAATGTCATCGCATGCCTCATCCATGGCCTGAAGGAGCGTTTCCTGCTCATATGGACACCTATCATATACCTTCCACCTCCAGGCCGAGAAAAACTTGTCGATGGGGTTCAGAAAGGGGGAGTAAGGTGGAAGGAATTGTGATCGGAACTCTGGATGGGCTGTAAACCAGTCTCGCACAGCCAATGCACAATGGAAGTTTACATTGTCCCAGACAATGATGAACACTATCTGAGCATTTGGCTGTACAAGACGGTTGTACAGCCCATCCAGAAAATGTATGAGGCGCAAGGAGTTGTATGCCCCCAGCAGAGTGTCACGAGCCTCAACTCCATTGCGGGAAATGGCAGCACACATTGAGATGTTGCTCCACGCTGTCCTGGAACAACAACAGTGGCCCTCTGCCTAATTACATTCCAGACCAGATGACGGCACTTGCAGAGATAAAATCCTGCTTCATCCACGTATATGATCTCATGCTGCTCTCCTCCAGCATCAATATCCATCATGCTCTGAAATCTAAAACACATGAGCATTACCGAGATAAAAATAGACCAATGCTTCACTGTATGTACAATATGCAAAACAAGGTTATTTCTATGCACCATATTGTAGCGCTTTCCAAATATCAATAAACTTGAATAGGCTACATTACAATTGATTAGGCCCAGGTGCTTTTCCTCATTGAACATGTTGCACAGGCTGACCAATCAGGGATGAATGTGTGTGGGCCTGCCCATTGGTCTCAGGGCCGGGTCTAGGCAAACTAGGCATGTACAGTACCTATTACCTATATACTGTATATTTGCACTGAATAGACCCCATGGCGAAATTGGACCCTAGGCACATGTCTAGTTTTCCTAGATCCGGCCCTGAGACCAGTGGGTAGGCCCACACACATACGTACATAATCCTAATGTGATGTCTAGGGCATAATGTCAACCAGTCTACACATTTGTAGAGGATGGGTCGCTAAAGTATTCGCTACTGTAGTATTGCAACATTGCTATACACATACCTGAACATATTCCACCCTTAAACTCTTCACCCTATCTTCATTCCTTTGTAAAGGCACCAAGTAAATTTGTTTCAATGTGATTTGGTGCTTTTTCAAAATTCGCCCAATTGTTGTTAGGCTGATTGTGTGGATGTTTTGGAAGATTCCGTTATCGGCTAGAATCTGTTCTAAGCAGCCTTTTATGTAGTGGTGAAGAGATTATCAATTGTGTTGCAATGCTATTCACCTCGGCAAGGTTTTTTGTTGTATTGATTTAGTCATCTGCATTTGTAGTAATAAGCATTTGAACATTGTTGTAATATTAGGTGGCTGTATTCTGAGATTGGAGCATATGATTTAGAGTTTGGCACTTTGTATTAACAGTTTTGCACTTTGTATGTCAGCATAGGATGTAGTGTCTTAAGGTAAGAATTCTGCAAGTCAGTTTAGCACTTTGCGTTAACAGTTTTACACTTTGTATGTCAGCATAGGATGTAGTGTCTTAGAGTATGAATTTTGAAAGTCAGTTTGGCACTTTGCATTTTGAGTTTTGTACATTGAAATTCTGCTGTGCAAAATGAGTCAAAGCAATCGTAAAAAACTGTAATAAGCTAAAATGCACATGATCACGGTCTTGGATACAACTTGTGTGCATATATCTCTTTCTGTTTTTAGAGTAACAAAATAAAGTGTATGTACCATACAATCGATTAAGTGCCTGAAATTACTTATGTTAAAAATGACATTGACACACTACAAAATAAAACAATGCTGTGATATGTGACTTGAAAATTCCAGAGCTTGGCATCTGAAAACATAGTCTCATTCTAAGCTTTCGGCATGTATGGTAATGATCAGCATAGAAATACACATAAATGATTTATAATAATGCTAACAAAATATTTTTAGGATTTGATAAACTGTAACAGACATAAGAGATAATAACATGACTGATACTTGTGTGTTTTGCCTGGTAAATGTCTCTGCAGTTTACTCTTCACTTTAATCTCTCTTAATAATTTACACGGATAAAGGTTATGATAATTGCAGGCTAATGGCTGTTGATCAAATTGTTGACTGATGAAGAGTATTAAAATACTGTATATACATTATCAACCTGGTGAGGTGGTGTCTGTTCCTATTTAGAATCACAGGGAATATGATCACCAGATTATGAATCGTTGGTGGTTAGACCTTGATTCTGTGTATGTTTCCTGAAAGGCTGGTTGATTATACAGGAAGCATTGCAGCTGCAGAGCTATAGCTCACCCTAGTGGAACACCACACACATTATATTGAATAGGAGCTGAACCTCTCGTTTGAAGTTGAACCCCATGATTCACCTCCCGAAGATTAAAATAAAAATGTCTATACAAGACTACTTAAATGAACAAAGACATCTTGTATGTTCCAGGTTTACATTATCCTCAGGTAACACGTGACACTTCATTTGAACACTTAAATTGTGATTTTTGTCTGCAAATGAGACAGCAGTTATAGCAAATGAGTAAGAAGAGCCTGCAAGAAGGGGAGTGGTTATTGGTATTTATTGTTTATATTATATAATTAAATGTTGCATCTTCTCTCTCAGGCTCTGTGGATACCCTCCTTTCTATGAAGAGACAGAGACACGCCTCTTCTCTAAGATCATGAAGGCGCAGTACGAGTTTGACTCTCCATTCTGGGACAACATCTCTGACTCTGGTGAGTGTCTCTGATTCACTGTGCCCCTGTCCCATGTCTCTGTACCCCCAGCTGGTTGTTGACATTTTTTGGTTTTGCGTTTTGTTTCTGTAGCGAAGGACTTCATCCGCAACATGATGCAGAAGAACCCCAAATTGCGCTACACCAGCGAGCAGGCCCTCCGACACCCCTGGTGAGTATGACCAGAGGAAATGAGCTCAGACAGTCCAATCAGATACCTGAGGGGAATGCACCGATGGTCCAATCAGATTAGCCGTTTACCTGCTCTCTGCCTTCCCGTCTGTTTCTGAATATCGTGTGCACCCTGTGGTGCTCCCTTTGGTTTTGGAGGTTTAACAGTCCTGGGTAATTGGGTGTAATTCACACTCAAAAATCACAACGCCTGACCCACGGCCTGGCTTTAATCTCCTTCCCCAGGATCATCGGAGAGACTGCACGCAGCCAGGACATCTACCACTCTGTCAGCATGCAGATCCAGAAGAACTTCGCCAAGTCCAAATGGAAAGTAAGTCTTCTGTCCTGGACCTTCTGCCTCACTCACTCATATTTACCTGAGGAAAGGTATTCAGGTGAAATACCATAGTTTCCAATAACAGAATGAAAAATAGAGGAGGCAGGCCCAGTTAACAGCAAATTATTGCAATGTTTTGTGTGCCAGCATTCCCATAATGCCCTGATGCCCGCACTAGAACGCTCAGTTGCATTGGGAGACACTGGAGTTCCTATCCATGGTTTGTTATTAAGGGGATTCTCTGAGATTAGATTCAACAGTCTAATCTCAGATAATTCCCATAAAGAAAAGACTGTTTCAAGATCACTATTGAAAACCATCAGAGAAATTAGGGTAGATGTTTTTAGGTATAAAATATAGATTTGTAAAAGCTTACTGTACAAGAAGTAAATAAACTTGAAGTACATTTTCATAAAGAGGCTGATAGCAGAAATTATGACAAGTAATTACACCAAAGAATTACACCATCCTCAGTGGCGCCTATTATAAAGGCATTATGTAGGCAGCACAACCACAGACAGTGTAACCCAAAATAATTTTGAGCCTGTTCTGCTTACACTCTTTCATAAAGACTTTGTGTGTTGGTTGGGTTACAGCAAGCCTTCAATGCGACTGTGGCCATAAACCACATGAAGAAACTGCAGTTGGCCCACACAGAGACCCTCGCCAAGCAGGCCCAAGGACCCGTACCAGACATAAAGGTCGTTGACCTTTCTTCGCCCGGCCCGTCCCGCAAGACGGAGAACCTGGAACCCAACGGCAACCTGTCCAACGGTCACATGACGCTGCCATCCAATCCGAACGAGCCCAAGAGCCACTACTACCCCACACGGCCCAGTCACAGTGAGATGATGCATGCTGACGGCAGCCACACCATCACCTTGGCTGAGAAGGGCAAACTCGCCTACCACTCCGAGCCTGCCAACCTCAACGGAACAGTCAAACAGTACGGCTATACTGACATTCTATATAAACCACCCCTTCCAATGATTTATTATAATTTATACCATAAGGGCTGGCTTGAATGCAATTTCAGTTAATTAAATTCAGAGAAATTGTTAAAGTTCAATTAAAAGTTGAAAAATGCCGCAACATCAGCGGTTCGAATCTGTCCAGGTGATCTTTGTCACAGGTCTCTCCCTCTTCCTCACCCCCATTCTTCCTGTCTTTCTACAGTGTGCTGTCCAATAAATCCAGTGTGCTGAAAATCCCTAAAAAATATAACAAAAAATAAAAATATATAAATAAAAATGCCCAGGCCCTTATCAGTTTAATTTAATGTAATTGACTGAATTGAAATTCAATTGACCCCAGCCTTGGTAGCAAGCAGATAAGTGAGTTTACCATAAGTACTGCATATTTGTTAAGACTGATGTATAGGTGGGTGATTTAACTCCACTCTGTACTGTAGGTACGGCACCATGTTCAGAGGCTCCAATGGAAACGTGCAGCCTCTGCAGACGGGCGTGTGCACTGTCATGTGATGACCTGGAACAGTGATACACGGAAAATAATCACAGGTACAGCTGTCCGCAGCGTCTGTACACCCACTCAAGCACACACACACACACACGCACACTCACACACATACGTACCTGAGCAACACACATCTGTACATGTACACACATGCCACATCTAATGTATTTGTCTGAACACGCAAACACACATGCAGGTACATGTGCGCACACACACATCTATCTGGTGCATTCACCTGTAAACACACACGTGCACATACGTACATGCATGCATGGACACACTTGCACGTATAAATGTGTGCACATAAATAGACATACGCACAGCGGACAGTGCATCTCTGGTGGAAGCCACTTGAAACACTCAAGTCAATATCTCTCCCCCTCTCTCCGTCTCTCTCTCTCTCTCTCAGGTGTGACATTTTATTCTGCTGAGTTCTTGGCTGAGAGCTAATCAGCAGGTTGTGTGGACAGGCCCATGGCACTGACGGAATGGGAGCTTTGACATGGGATGGCCTTTTGGCCACTACGGCAACAACATCCCTAAATCTGGAGGATTTCAGAAGAGTGCCTGGATAAACGCACACACACATACATGCATACACACACACACACACATACATATAAATACATGCAAAAGCGCACACACACATACAGATTTACACATTTAAATACATTGCACCACATCCTAATTATTGTTCAGAATCCTTGAAAAGAAGACCCACTTGATCAGGAGGGCCAGGGCCACTCTATATGAATGTATATACTGTATGTCTGCATAAAGAAACACTGTAATCCCTCAGAGAGCTGTATTTAATCCTCAGTATTAAACTTGCAGAAAATGAAGAGGTGTTACAATAGTGTAATGCTATGGAGATCATGTCTGTGAATTATTCAAGTTTAAAGGTTCTGTGTCCACTTGAAGCTACACTGGTAAATGTAATGTCGTTTATGTACTATACCATGCATGTACGTAACAAAGACACGGCAGGATTACTGTAGCTGTTCCATGATGATGAAGGCTCTGTGGTATGGTCAAAACACAGAATTATTGACCATTTTCTATTATATTTTTTGATGTTTGTACATATAAACATGTACAAAGCTGCTGCAAGTTAGATATGAAATGACCGACAGTGAAGAGATTGTACATTAAGAATATGAGAACGGAAATGGAGACGTGTAATACTATACTTATGAAATGCCATATTCATGTATTTCTGAAATGCCAGATTTTATTTTTAAATACGTGCAATCCTAGGGCATAGGCGACAAAACTGCATGCCAGTTGGTGTGAATGTCCTTTTGCTGGTGTAAATATTTCCTTCAGTGTTGCCAACCCACCAACGCTCACACTTTTAGAGCAAAGGGTTTTCTGCTGTAAATATTTTAATAATGTTAAAGAGATTATATTTAAGATGGGACTGAATTTATTAAGTTGCACACATTTAACTGAACTGCTTTTGGCATATTTGTGATGGGTCTGTACGGAGAGTGGTGGCTGCTAAATATGTCTAGTAAGTTCATACTTCTGTCTTTGCTAGCATTGTGACCAATAAAAACCCAAGTGAAAGCTATCCCATGTCATCATTTGGATTTGAGGGGGTGGTTCCCGATCCCCCCCTAACTGATCCCCATCACTAGGGCCACCAGTTTGTCTACAGTCTCTACACCATGTGACCTGTAGGGATTTAAACTTGTATTTCAATGGCTATCCTTCAGGGGTCCCCATAACACTCCAATAGCACATTCAAGTGACTAATCATGAGCGTTGCGAATGATTAAGTGCGCATAGTAATTTCCGTCGGGTAACTTGCTGTAGCCAGCAACCATGCGTCTCACAGCGGATCACAATGCTATTCACCTCATTCCATCCTATAAAACTAAATTGCAGAGGGAAGGAGTTGTCTACAAAACTGTTAAACAGTGGAATGATGATGTTTCTGAGACTCTCAAAGACTGTTTTGAATGTACTGATTGGAAACTTTTCTCACTGCCACGCTGGATGAGAATGTAGAGGCAGTGACTGGCTATATAAATGTTTGTGAGGAAACTATTGTTCCATCTAAGAAAGTGAAAGTGTTCTCAAATAATAAGCCCTGGATAACAAAGGAGCTTAAAACAACATTAAATGAGAAAAAGAGAGCCTTCCAATCTGGAGACAGAGTTGAATCAAAATTGATTCAGGCCAGGCTGAATAGACAAATTAAGGATGCAAAAAGAGCCTATATCGAGAAGGTGCAAAATCTGTTTCTAGGGGGGCAGCTGAGAGATGCCTTGAAAGGAATAAAGATCCTCTCAGGGATTTCTACTAAGCAGAACGACCCGGGCCCTCAGTCTAAGGAACACTGGAGTCAGTTTGCTGAATCCCTAAACATCTTTTACAGTAGATTTGACTTGCATGACTTTAAAGCAGACAGGGATGATGTAACATCAGAAGTATTGTTTCTAACTGAGGAGAGCAGTAACATCAATGTATGTGTGGAGGATGTTAACAGCATGCTAAAAAGGGTGAAGTTGAACAAAGCCATCGGTCCAGACAACATGAGCAATCATATTCTGCAATCCTGTCATAAACAACTGGCGCAGGTTTTCTGTGACCTGTTCAACCGCTCACTCGAGGAGCAACATAATTCCAGCATTATGGAATTCATCGATTATCTCCCCTGTGCCAAAGAAGGCCAACCCATCTGCACCCAATGACTTTAGACCTGTCGCATTAACACCTGTTATAATGAAGTGTTTTGAATGCCTGGTGCTCTCACAGGTCCAACAGAGTGTGCAGAGCATAGTAGACCCTCTACAGTTCGCCTACCAACAGAATAGAGGAGTTTATGATGCTCTCCTGACACTGCTTCACCTGGTCCAATCCCATCTGGACACACCAAAGTCCTACATCAGACTGGTGTTTGTAGACTTCTCTAGTGTGTTCAACACAATCCAACCACACCTAATGGCTAAGAAGCTGCTGAAGATAAACCTCAACCCTCAGCTTATCCTCTGGGTAATGTCCTTCTTAACTGATAGACCTCAGTGGGTTAGATATAAAGGCCACTGCAGCACCACCAAGACCATCTCTACTGGCTCACCACAAGGCTCGGTAGTTTCTCCAGTGTTATTCACACTCTACATGGATGACTGCCAAAGCAACTGTCCTGAGATCACGTTCATCAAGTACTCAGATGATACAGTAATTGTGGACTCATCCAACTCTGATGACAAGCTTCAATCTGCTGTCAGCCAGTTCCAACAGTGGTGTGAAGTCAATTTCTTGGACTTGAATGTGGAGAAGACTAAAGAAATGGCCATCGACTTCCGGCGTGAGCCGTCCCTGCTGAGGCCCCTTACCATCGGAGCCAAAACCTTCCTTAAGGAAGGTGTTGTCCCTGGAGGATGCTGAAAAAATGGTTCATGCCTTTGTAACCTCTCGACTAGATTACTGCAATGCATTATTGTCTGGTTGCACTGGCTCAGCCCTGAATCGCCTCCAACTTGTACAGAATGCAGCTGCTAGGGTTCTTACTAGAACCAAGAAATGGGAGCATATCAGCCCGGTGCTCAAAACTCTTCATTGGCTGCCTGTCAAATTCAGAATTGACTACAAGATTCTACTTCTAGCGTTTAAAGCTTCAAATGGCTTGGCCCCTGAATATCTGAGTGACTTACTCATTCCTTACTGTCCTCCTAGATTACTTCGCTCTCAAAATGCTGGCTATTTGAAAATTCCTATTATATCTAAAATTACAATGGGTGGCAGAGCCTTCTCTTACAGAGCCCCTTTTTTATGGAATAATCTTCCCATGTATGTACGGGCTGCAGACACACTTTCTGTCTTTAAGTGTAGGCTAAAAACGTACCTCTTTAGTCAATCCTATAGTTAAGGATGTCGGGGGGGGGGGGGTGGGGGGCTAACCTTCTCTTTTCCTCTCTCACCCTGAGCTGCAGATTACTCTGGCCCATCCCCCTCTCACCCTGAGTTTGCAGACTGCTCCAGTTATGCCCCTCACCCTGAGTTTGCAGACTGCTTCGGACCCGTCCCTCCTTTGGTTTATCCTCCCGACTTCACGCAACCGGAGTCCCAGATGCATCACCCCGCCCCCTATGAACTGATGATTGAACTGATTATTGAATTGACTATTACCATTCAGTCCACCTTTAGTCTAAACCGGGCCGGCCAGCAAAGGATGGGCACCCCCTCTCTAGCCAGGTTCCTTCCGAGATTTCTTCCCACTGGGGAGTTTTTTCTCGCCACTGTTCAGTGTTTTTTTCTCCACTACCGGGGAGTTTTTTACCTCATTTTGCTGGTTGGGGGCTAAGGCCTGGTTTTTTGCTCAATTTTCCTTCTGTTTCCCTGTGCAGCGTCTTTGTGACAGTTCTCTGTAAAAAGCGCTATACAAATAAAATTTAATTGAATTGAATTGAAAACACTTGAAAGAGTGGAGGAGTACAGATATTTGGGTACCATCATTGATAATAAACTGAATTGTCATCGAGTGCATGCAAAGTGTCAGTCAAGGCTGTATTTCCTCTGGAAACTCAGGAATTTGGACGTGAGCCACCTGCTTCCTTGAGTCAGTTCTCACCTTTAGTCTAACAGCTTGGTTTGGCTCATTACAGTTTTTTACGATTGCTTTGACTCATTTTGCACAAGAGTTTCAATGTGCAAAACTCTTAACACAGAATGCTATACTGCTCATTTTGGGTTCAAAATGTAATATAGCATGCAAAATAAAAATACCAGTGTCAAATCAGAGAATATTATATGCAAAAGTTTATCACAGCTGCCAAACACAAAATCCTTCTGATAAAAAGAGTTTGAAAGTGTTTTTTGGTCATAACGCAAAATGCTATACTCCTAATCTTGGGCTCAAAATCATATATAGCATGCACAATATAAACAACTGAATCAAATTAGATTGTATTTCATGCTAAAGTTTATCATAGTGTCAGAACAGTGGATATGTTCATCGTTGAAGTTTAATTATTGGTGCATTTTCAAATACAATGGTCATTATCAAATAATGTGGTCAAACACAAAATACTTGTTACCAAAAAAGAATATGCAATGGTCATTTCCTCATAAATACTTGAAATTATGTACAGCAATCATCCCCTGTGATAGACTGCAGTTTTGCGCTTGTGTTTTTATGAAAGACAAACAAAATATTAGATTAGATTATATGAAGTTTAATCATTAAAGAAAAATCATACAGTAATGCAGTACTGTAAAGTCAACTGTATTGTACAGTAAAAACAAAAACAACAGTAAAAGCAAAAACAGTTACAGTAACAACAAACTTTACTGTAAAGTAAAAAAAAAAAAACTGCTTCTCTGTGCTTAACCAGCATTTTGCCTCTCCGCTGCATTTGGCCACAGAATTTTGTCAACGTCGCATCTGATGTCTTCGTTGGCAAAACAGCGCTGGTAAAATCTTTGAGTGCCTTATCCACCCCTGACACTGTTGGGCTGTAATGTCATCGCATGCCTCATCCATGGCCTGAAGGAGCGTTTCCTGCTCATATGGACACCTATCGTATACCTTCCACCACCAGGCCGAGAAAAACTCCTTGATGGGGTTCAGAAAGGGGGAGTAAGGTGGAAGGAATTGGAATCAGAACTATGGATGGGCTGTAAACCAGTCTTGCACAGCCAATGCATGATATAAGTTTACATTGTCCCAGACAATGATGAACACCAACTGAGCATTTGCTGTACGAGATGGTTGTACAGCCCATCCAGAAAATGTATGAGGCGAACGGAGTTGTACTATGCCCCCAGCAGAGGGTCAGGCTGACCAATCAGGGATGGATGTGTGTGGGCCTGCCCAATGGTCTCAGGGCTGGGTCTAGGCAAACTAGGCATGTACAGTACCTATTACCTATATACTGTATATTTACTGTACATGGTCCGCGACCATGACCACGACCACGACCATGACCCTATCCTTTGTGACCAACCTCAACCTCACTGACCTGCTCCATGTTGTCAGAAACTGCCATTCAGGTTTCTAAGCAGCCTTTAATGTAGTGGTGAAGATATTATCAATTGTGTTGCAATGCTACTCACCTGGGCAAGGTTGTTGGAAGTACTGAGACATGACTACAAACTAAATTGATTTAGTGATCTGCATTTGTAGTAATAAACATTTGAAAATTGTTGTAATATTAGGTGGCTGTATTCTGAGAATGGAGCATATGATTTAGAGTTTTGCACTTTGTATGTCAGCATAGGATGTAGTGACTTAAGGTAAGAATTCTGCAAGTCAGTTTAGCACTTTGCGTTAACAGTTTTACACTTTGTATGTCATCATAGGATGTAGTGACTTAAGGTAAGAATTCTGCAAGTCAGTTTAGCACTTTGCGTTAACAGTTTTACACTTTGTATGCCAGTGTAACCGTATAGAAAGAGAGAAGCTTACTTTTACTCAGAAGTCCAAGGTGAGATTTGAACCCCGCTCTTCTCACTCGCAAGCGAACGCGTTACCAATCAGCTAAAGATGACATCGCCAATAGCTAAGGATAACGTCGTTATTTTGACCCTGAGGGTTGCGTCGCCAGAGAGTGTTGTCACGGTAACCTGCTACAAGGCCTTCGCTTTACTGCACCTCACTGTGCTTACTAGCGAACTAGCCGAGCTACACCCGCTACACCAGCATAGGATGTAGTGTCTTAGAGTATGAATTTTGAAAGTCAGTTTGGCACTTTGCATTTTGAGTTTTGTACATTGAAATTCTGCTGTGCAAAATGAGTCAAAGCAAACGTAAAAAACTGTAATAGGGGTGTAATATTAAAAAGGGATTAAAGGGATTTATAATTCTGTGATGAAGTTTCTGTGACAGAACCTGATTGTCTCCTGATTGTTGTTCAATTAATCTGGAGTTTCCAGCAGCTGCGAGCTCAAATTCAGTCCGCACTGGTTTCAGAAGTAAGTTCCATTGCATCTCTCTACTATACCCGCTGCCTAGGGATGGTACACACATTAAAATTTCTGCTGTATACCTGTCATTTTACAAATGTCTGTTATCATGTCAGACATAAAATGTGAACCATTGTCGCTGCTCAGGGTCTGACAGACCCCGAATCTGGGGAAAATTTCTCTTGCCAAGGCTTTAGCTACAGTTTTAGAATCCGAATGCGCAGTGGGGAATGCTTCTACCCATCTTGAAAATCTATCAATGATTACTAATATGATTACCATCAATCAAGACAATATCTTTTACCTTCCGCATGATTGATCATATCTACGTAGTCCATTAACAAATGGAGCCTGGTGTAGTCGGTATCCCTTCTTTATGTTTATTTCCTGTCAAATTTTGCATCTTGATATAATGCTAGTAACATGTTCTGTTAGTTTTGGGATAAACTAATGTTTCTGTATTGCTCTCATCATCTCCCCCGTGCAGAGTGGCCAACACCATGGGCCGCTCTGCAAATGACTTCTATTAGTGCGCATGGTGCGATTGCTTTCCCTTTACATAATTGCCGCCATATTCCTGTAGACTTATCTAACCCACATCCTCTATTTTCCCATTCCACCTTTTCTGACACTGTAGAAGCCTCTTGTGCCTCTATTAGGTCTTGCAATGCCACCTCCTCTACATTCAGAAGCACCTGCTTGATCTGCTGTAGGCCAGTACTCCAACTCCTCTGCTGCTAGTTTAGCAGCTTTATCTGCATAATCGTTTCCTGCTGACACAGGATCTGTTCCGCCTGTATGTGCTACGCACTTTATAATTGCAATTTTTGCTGGTTGTTCCATGGCCTCCAACAGTTCTTTTACCTCAAAAATGTTTTTTATAGGGTTTCCCCCTGCAGTGAGAAACCCTCGTCTTGCACATATTCCCCCAAAATGTGTACTACCCCACAAGCATACGCTGAATCACAGTAGATATTAACGGTTTGTCCTGCACTTCTTCTACAGGCATTTGCTAGGGCTACCAGTTCTGCTTGTTGGGCGCTTGTCCCCTGGGCTTTGAGCAGATTCTTCGATCGTTTGATATGTCCATGGCCCCTCTTGTCGTACTATAGCATATTCGGCTCTCCTTTTTCTTGTGCGGGGATCAATGGATGATGAACCGTCCACAAAGAACACGTGGTCCGGAACCATCAGTGGTTCATGGTGCAGGTCTTGTCTTGCTCTTGCTTCTGCTTCCACCATTCTTTCACATTCATGTGGTTTGCCTTCTTATGGAGTCATCATTAATTCCGCTGGGTTCAGATGCTTTGCATCTGACAATGGTCAATCCTGGCTGTGTGAGCAGGATCTCATATCCTGATACTCTCTGGTAAGTTAGGGACGATTTCCCTCTACTGAGTAGAGCTTCTACTGCATGTGACACATACAGGGTGACTTCATGCCCTGCCGTTATTGACGTTGCCTTCTCTACTGCAAAGGTGGCTGCTGCCAGTCCTTTCTCACATGTGTGGAGTCCTCTTTCTACTGCATCTAGTCTCGCACTGTAATAGGCAATGGCTTTGTGTCTTTCTTGCTCTTTTTGGGTTAGTACTGCTGTAGCAAACACCTCTTTTTCTGCACAGAACAGGTGGAACCGTTCGTTGTAGTCTAGGAGTCCCAGAGTTGGAGCTGTTTGTAATGCTTACTTAAAGGTTGTATCAGCGATTTTGGGTGGAAACATAAATGATCACATTCATCGGATTTTTCCTCACGATCCGCTAGCTGCCCGCCCCATAAGCAGGCCGCCAAAAAACCGCGTCTCTGTAGGCAGCCTATGTTCCGAGATCGTACACAAAAACAAATGGTACTACCAACCACTCAAAACCAAAATAAACAGTATTCCAACCAATCACAATGATCTGCACAAACGCTAATACTCTTATCTCGCTGAAATCTTGACGGATTTACAAACGGTTTGGTTTCTTACAAACGTTATTAACGTGGTTATAATTCTGGATGCTTGAACACTATTTTTTAAAACATAACATAATTATTCATAAGTATGTTTGTTTGGGATTTCGCTTCAGAAGTGACGTCACCCAAAATCGCTGATACAACCTTTAAGTCCAGTGAAAGCTGATTCTGTCCCTGGGAACCACTCAATTTGGTATCTTCCTGCTTTATTTAGACACAAATCTCTTAGTGGCCGTGCCATTTCCGCATAGTCACAACTCCATTGCCTGCAGTACCCCGTCATTCCTAGGAATCTCTGCATCTCTTTCACTGTTCTCGGTCTAGGCACCTTCGCGATTGCTTAAATTCGCAGAAATACTTTTTCTCCCTTTCTTAAGAGTATGACCCAGGTACTGCACTTGTTCTTGGCAAAACTGTAACTTTGACTTGGATACTTTGTGGCCTTTTAGTGCCAGTTCTTGTAACAGCCTCTTACTGTCCTCTTTGCATGCAGTCATCCTTGGACCGCATAGGAGAAGGTTGTCCACATACAGGATGAGAGTGCTTCCCCCCTTTGGCGCAAAGTCCGCTAGGTCATTTCTGACCATTCGATTGAACAGGCTAGGGGATTCTATTATTCCTGAGGCAGTCTTTGATAAGTGTACTGTTGCCCTCTGTATGTGAATGCAAACAAATACTGGGACTCGGTGTGCACTGGAATTGTGAAAAACACTGAACATAGGTCTATAACTGTGTAGTGGGTTGTATCACTTGGGATGTTAGTTAATATGGTTGAGGGATCGGGTACAATTGGGTAGTCTGCAATTACTTAGTCATTGAGTCGTCTGAGGTCTTGTACCATCCTCCGTTTTCCTACTGTTTTCTTAACTGGTAAGATTAGTATGTTGCATGGGCTGGTTGTAGGGTATATCACCCCAGCTTTCACTCGGGGTCCCATCATGCCTGGTTTCAGTTGTATCTTCACCTGTCCAGCTGACCGCATGAGGCCGATGTCTTGCCCCCCTTCTGCCCAGAGTTCTTTTGGGACATCCTGTAGGTACTCTTCTTGTTCTTCTGTTCTTCGGTCCAATGTCTTTTGCTTCAAATCCTGGGTTAACATCCAACGTTACATGGGGAATTGCTGTGTCCTCCATCATGTACCATTGCTCTGTTGGTAAGTTCTTCTCCCCCAGAGCTATCATAGCCCCCGACCTCTTCTTTTCCTATGTATATGCCTCTTGCATGTATCACTCCCTGTTTTCCGTCCTGCGCGTACTCCTCATCTTTTTCCGTCGGGTCGAAGAATAAGGTCATGTGGAGCTGATCCCTCATTTCTCTCTCACTGATACTTTCTTTCAGTACCGGGCATGTTCTTGTCCATAGCTTCCAATATTCATTCAAATTATTTTCTTGTGGTAACTGTCCCCAGTAGACTACTGGGCCACCCTGTTCCTTGTTTAACATGTCCATCACATATTGTCCAGATGATCCAGGAAAAGTGCAAATCAGCCCTTGAGGCATGCATGAAATGGTGGCATTCAATTTGCACAGCAGATCCCTTCCTAGCAAGTTTACGGGTAGGTTAGGGGTATATAGGAATCTTGCCACAATTTGTTGCTCCCCCACTATCAGTTTTTGCTCTTCGGTGAATGGAACAATTTGTGTTATCCCTGAAAATCCTTTTGCTTTAATATGATGTGTTGTAAGTGGCAAGTATGCTCCATCCAGACGAATACAGGAGTGGGTCGCTCCAGTATCTTTTTCCAGTATTAAAAAGTTGCATGTTTTCCCTTTTATGAGAATATGCCCGCATTCTCCACCAATTTGTGGTTCATTTGTGGCACTGCTGGATGTTATAGATAGCATTTCTCTTGCCTCACACTCTCCCTCTGCTCCTAGGGGTGTGGGATTCTCAGGGCATCCTGATTGATTCTGGTGGGACTCATCCCCCATTGTTGTTGTGGCTGCCATCCCTCCTGCTGCTGCCCATACGTTTTGCTGTGGCTATTCGTCATTGCTATCTGGTTCTCGGGTCCTTGATGTGACGGCATTATCTGGCGCCACCCCCCAGGGTTTGCTCCTTAGTTCATAGGCCTCTTGATTGGAATCCTACCTTTACTCTGCCTCTTCTCTGACCTGTCCAACCGTCTCTGGCCCAGTGTCCCATTCTCCCGCATTTCCAGCAGTTTCCTTTCTGCTGCCACTGGCCCTGGTTTGTCCATGGGGACACTGACCCTTGGGAATTTGGTCCTGCCCATTCGATGGATGGGCCCTATCCTCCTTGGACTTGGGGTGAGGGTGGGGGTGCCTGTATCTGCTGGGTTATCACTGCTGCTTGAGTTCCCTGTTCTTCTTTCTCCGTTTTCGGCTATCTGGAGAAGTAACAGCTTCTTCTTTAGATATTTATTTTGCCCTTCTGAGTTCTTCGCATTTTTCCTGTGCTGCCTCTTGTGGTGGACAAGGTGGGACAATTAGTTCCCACTTAGTGACTGTGACTCGCATAGCTCCTCCCCTTGAATGCCCCTGAACTAACTTCCCCTCTACCTCTTCAGTTCTCAATTCCCTCAATGGGGTACACACCAGCCAAACAGCTCGGTCTGCCCACCCGTCTAAGCCTATTTCAAATGTTTCTCCTGTTTCTATGGCCTTGGGTAGGAATTTGTCAATCCCTGAATGACACCACAGAGATTTCACTCCATATACATTACAGGCATTTAGCAGTCGCTCTTATCCAGAGCGACTTACACAACTGTTTAGCATTTATTTTACATATATTATCCAATTATACAGCTGGATATATACTGAAGCAATTCAGGTTAAGTACCTTGCTCAAGGGTACAACAGCAGTGTCCTACCAGGGAATCGAACCTGCAACCTTTCAGTTACAAAGCCAGTTCCTTAACCATTATACTACACTGCCGCCCCATATAACTGTTCTCGTGTTAATTCTTTTCCCACTGAATCTTTTCCCACAATAACATACACAATAACAGACATATAATATTTCCACTTTTCTAGTGGAGTACTATCTATCTAAGTAAAACCCTGTTATTTACATAATTTCCTTCAGCATTATATACAGCATCCAAAATACAACAAATCCCCATATAATGTGAGCGCACCTTATCTTTTTTCTATTGTTCTCCTGTTACAGTATTGTTTAAGCGATTATGTTCAGTTTGATTGTACAACTTGTGCAATGGATCTATGGTAAAGGCTAACCAGCCCAAACGTATTGTAAAATACAATAATAGCACAACCCAAAGAACTATCAAACCTTGAGGTACACTTCTTGGAGGCGGTATTTGTTCTATTTTGATTAATTGAGATATACAGTCAAGACGGAAGGTGGAGAAGGTGAACGTGGAGAAGGTGAAAGGGGTGTGCAGACTTTCCGGCTTGACTGTATATATACAGATCCTTTCCAAAAAATTAGAATATCAAAATTAGAATATCCCCATAATTCCATTCAAAAAGTGAAACTTTCATAGATTATAGATTCATTACACACAAAGTGAAATATTTCTAGCCTTTATTTGTTTCATTTTTCATAATTTTGGCTTACAGCTCCAGAAAACCCCCAAAACAGTATTTCAAGAAATTAGAATAGTGTGTCGAAAATCAGCATTTACTTCAGTTATTTGAGAGAATGAATGCTTTAGACTGAGTGTCACACTATCATCTAATTTACTCAAAACACCTGCAAAGTTTATCTCAGTTTGGTTCAGTATGGGGAAGACTGCAGACTTGACAATTGGCCAGAAGACCATCATTGACACCCTCCAGAAGATGGGTAAGCCACAAAAGGTCATCGCTAAGGAGGCTGGCTGTTCACAGAGTGCAGTGTCCAAGCATATCAATAGAAAGTTTAATGGAAGGGAAAAATGTGGCAGGTGAAGGTGCACAAGCAAAAGAGATGACCGTAGGCTTCAGCGGATTGTCAAGCAAAGACGATTCCAAAATTTGGCGGAGATGCAGAGGGAGTGGACTGAGGCTGGAGTCAGTGCTTCAAAAACCACCACGTGCAGACGTATCCGGGACATGGGCTACAACTGTCGGATTCCTCGAGTGAAGCCACTCCACTCATTCTCTGAAATAACTGAAGTAAATGCTGATTTTCAACACACTATTCTAATTTCTTGAAATACTGTTTTGGGGGTTTTCTGGAGCTGTAAGCCCAGGTGCCTTTTGGCAAACTCCAAGCGGGCTCCAAGGAGGGGCTTCCGTCTGGCCACTCTACCATAAAGGCCTGTTTGGTGGAGTGCTGCCTGGATGGTTGATCTTCTGAAAGGTTCTCCCATCTCCACAAGGATACGCTGGAGCTCTGTCAGAGTGACCCTCGGGTTCCTGCTCACCTCCCTGGCCAAGGCCCGTCTTCCCCGATTGCTCAGTTTGGCCGGGTGGCCAGGTCTAGGAAGATTCTTGGTGGTTCAAAACTTCTTCCACTTACTAATGATGGTGGCCACTGTGCTCTTTGGGACCTGTAAAGCTGCAGAGATTTTTCCGTACCCTTCTCCAGATCTATGTCTTCACACAATCCTGTTTCTGAGGTCTGCAGATAATTCATTTGACCCCATGGCTTGGAGTTTGCTCTGACATGCACTGTCAACTGTGGGACCTTATATAGGCAGGTGTTGGCAATCCCCAATCATGTCCAATCAATTGAATTTATCACAGGTGGACTCTAATTAAGTTGTAGAAACATCTCAAGCAGTATCAGTGGAAACAAAATGCACCTCAGCTCACTTTTGGGTGTCATATCAAAGGGTGTGCACACTTGTGTACATATGATATTTTACATTTTGATTTTTAATGAATTAGCACAAATGTCTAAAAACCTGTTTTCACTTTGTCATTATGGGCTATTTTGTATAGAATTTTGAGACAAAAAATGAACTCAATCTATTGTAGAATATGTCTGTAACATAATAAAACGTGGAGAAGGTGAAAGAGGTGTGCAGACCTTCTGGCTTGACTGTATATATATATATATATACATATATATATATATATACACTACTCACAAAAAGTTAGGGATATTCGGCTTTCGGGTGAAATTTCAGGATGAACCTAAAATGCACTATAACCTTTACAGGTGAAATTAATTTGACCTTCTCTAAACTTTTGAATGCACATGTCCAACTATTCAATGTTTCAGTACTTTTTGCACAACTTGCTGTTCTCTAACAAGGAGCTGAACGGCAAAATTCACAACAGGTGTTTGATCCATGAATCGACCAATAAATTTCCTGGTTCAATTAGAATTGGTATTTAAACAGTCCTCTTCATCATGCTGTTCACATTTTGACATCATGAGACCAAGACGACACCTAACAATTGATCAACAGTACCTCGCCATTGCGAGGCTTCAAACAGGATGTTCTCAGAGGGAAGTGGCCACTGAGCTTAGAGTGTCACAGAGTGTCATCAGCAGGTTGCAACAGAGATACAGAGAGACTGGAAGAGTCACAGAAAGGCATAGAAGTGGACGTCCTTTGGCCACATCCCACACTGATGACCGCTTCATTGTGAACAGTGCCCTGCGGAACCGGATGATGAATGCCACTCAACTCCAGGCACATTTAAGGGAGGTGAGAGGCACCCAAGTGTCACGTCAGACCATTCGAAACCGTTTACATCAGCGTGGTCTGCGTGCTAGACAACCTGCAAGGGTACCTGACCACACCACCAGGCACAGGCGTCATCGTCTTGCATGGGCCAGGGAGCATTTACGCTGGACGAGGGACCAGTGGGCCTCAGTGCTGTTCTCTGATGAAAGTCGATTCACGTTGAGCAGAAATGATGGCCGCCAACGATGTTGGAGACGTCAAGGAGAGCGCTATGCATCAGCCACTGTTGTCACCAGACGACCCTTTGGTGGTGGCGGTGTTACAGTGTGGGCAGGTGTGTCTAGTCAATACAGGTGTGTCTAGTCAATACAGAACTGCCCTACACTTTGTGAATGGTACAGTGACAAGCCCATACTACCTGAATAACATCATTAATCCAGTCATTGTGCCCCTGCATGAACAACACAGGCCTAATTTCATCTTCATGGACGACAATGCTCCAGCTCATCGAGGTCGCATCATTAGGGAAAGGCTGCTGGAGACTGGGGTACCTCAAATGGAGTGGCCTGCACTTTCTCCAGACCTGAATCCCATAGAAAACCTATGGGATCAGCTGACTCACCGTGTAGAGGCTCGTAACTCTGTACCCCAGAACCTCAATGACCTGAGGGCCGCCCTTCAAGAAGAGTGGGATGCCATGCCTCAGCAGACAATAAGTCGACTTGTGAACAGCATGAGACGTCGTTGTCAAGCTGTAATTGATGCTCAAGGGCACATGACAAGTTATTGAGACATTGACATTTTTGTTGTGGTATACCCACCACTGTTGTTGGCTTTTGTTTCAATAAATTGTTTGAGATGAGGAAATCACCATTGCATGCTTCTACTTAAATGCCCTACTTTCATGATACGTATAATATCACTGTAGCGTGAACTTACATTTTCCATAAATTTCACCCGAAAGCCAAATATCCCTAACTTTTTGTGAGTAGTGTATATACGTATAGTACTATTAACAAAAAATTATAACAAAAATTATAGTATTATTAACAAAAATTATTTACACAGACAACATTGCTCTCCTCTTTTCTTTTTATTTTTTTTATTTCTCACAACACTGCTTCCCTAACTGTCCCTATCCTAATATAGCTGTGACAGCATCTTTCAACTGCTTCACCCTATTCCCGTTTGTGGCGGACTGTTTGAAGGGAAAGGCGTCCCTTTACGCACAACCTCTACGCGGCCCACAACCCAGATATTCTCATCGTTTCAGAGCTTTTGGCTAGCTAACTTGGAGCCCTATTGCTCCCCCACAGTGTTGTTGACCTGCTCTCCCAAAATGAATAATTTGATATACATTTTAATATATCTGAGCAGACTTTTTCAGCGCTTCTCTCTTTTACTCTTTTACATTCTTATTTCACTTTTTTTCTTTTCCCTTTACTCTTTTACACTCCTGCTTATTTCACACTCAGTTCATCACAATTTTTCGACCTATTTATTCTTTCTCCACTCACCCACTGGAGCCCGTCACCCAGTGGAGGACCACATTTGGGGCCAACGGAGTGCGGGTAATTCCTCTCTGCAGACTTTTTATGAAAAAGGTGTCTGCTTACCTCTCACTATGGTTGACTGGTCTCTAACTTGAAGATAAAACATCGCACGCTGTTGGTTCCCTCCTGTGTCCTCCATGGGATCTTGGCGTCCTGGCTGGCTTGCCAAATATGCAGAGGGACGTCCTTTACTCTCTCCTCATTAGGTTCAATTTGAGATGGGTTTTGAGCTGGAGAATTCTCAAGATGAAGATGAAGGAAATAGCAGAGTCTTCTATTCAGTTTAACCATTTATTAAGCGTTGACGCCAACGGGAGGTCCTTTACCCTACGCAGAGGATTAGGAGTTCCCCGAACAAAAACAAACATTAGTGTAGAATATCATAACTCCTCCTCTACCTAACTAATACACCAATAATGTGCGGTGACACCCTTTTGTCATATCTTATTTTATCCAATAACAAATTAGGTGAAAAATAAACATGTCATATAACCAGTTCCTACCCTATGCGCTTGGGGGCACTCTTGATCTACCAAATAAAATTGTTTGTGACTTATCCTCATGTGCCTGTTAATCAGACCATGTAATTTCTCTTATTTTTTCTTATTTTCCCACTTGTTCGGTCAGCATGATATATCTATTTATTTTATTATTTATATGAGGCTTCTGTATTTTTGGTTTTCTTTGGGCCTACACAGCTTCACAAAACAGCTTACTTCTACATTATGTCTTACCGTCAATTTCCCAGATTGTTCAATATAACGCCCGTTCGCAAATTATGCCGTTCTTCTGGACCAGCTTCGAGTATATTTTACGTTTTAGTATTTTTTTTGTGAACATACCAGCGCTGGCACTGTTTAAAAACTCCATTTAAAAACGTCCCATAATTCCCTCCGAATGTGCAGCCTTGTCTCCAGACATTGTCATATAACGTTAGCCAGCAGTAGCACACAGCTCCGTTTTTAAACACTTTTTTCTAACGTTAGCTAGCTAGCCTGAAAGACTAAAAGCTAGAATTGCTTTATGTGGTTAACCGTAGCGCAGTTTCTGACCTTGTCGGTCTGGCTTCTCTACTTAGCCAGCTAATGTTAGCTCATCTTCAGCTGCAGTACTCCCATCTGCCCAAGAATTTCCAGACAGACGAGATGATGATATCTTATTGGTCAAGAACCACTCATGCATTGCAGTACTGGATATGCAGTCTGTTAGTGGACTACAAGTTGAACTACAATGATTAATGCATTACGTTAAAAAATTTAAATTGGAACATGCGATATATGGTCTATATCCTTGTACCACACAGGCTAATCCAGGAACGTTTCGGCTCATTCTATAAATCAGATTTCAAGAAATAGTCGATAGTCTCCGAAGCCCATTCTATTCTTCCATAGGGAATTTACTTCCAAAAACAGATTCCACCCACGACTGACGTACTCACTTGAGTACTCTATTATGCTATTTATGTCTGCTGTCTGGAAGTGCACAGACTGCAGAGACCACAGAACTATATGCTAACTAGAAAGGCAACTGCCTTCTCAAAACGGCACCATTTCCACGGCCCAAAGTTTTTTCTCTGATTGGCCAATGTGACCTGTCACGTGAAGGTGGTCAATTTGTCCCTTTAGCAGAGAGTAATGGCTGCCGCTGCAAATCTAGAACCACGACCAGAGCCACCGTGGAGTGGGTTTTGTGAGAACAATCGATGTTATGTGAAAATCAAAACAATAAATACATCGATAAATTATTGAATATGACTATGCTATGATTACAGTCACATACTTAAATAATGATTGTTGCACCTGTTTGTTTATTTACCATCTGTGGTATTGCAGTCGGTGATCCCAACCACTTTTTCAAGCTTTCCGTGAACCAGCGGTCCTTGCCCGGCTAATAATTGCGTGAGTGTCGCCTGAATGATCTCGAAGGCTAATGTAGAGACTGTCTTGTTAAAATCACCTCACAGCCTAACGTTACTGCAAATTCATATAAATGAGCCGTGAATAGTGAATGTTACGAAAAATGTTTAATATCTATGTCGTTAGCTAACTACATTATTAATAAGCTATTTGGTTAGCGTTAACTATAACGTTACTCGTTGTAATGTTGTTTGAAGCTGTGTTGAACAAAGCAGGCCCTCCCAGAAAGCAGGAACCTCCATGTATAACGTTAGCTAGCGACGTCTGCTAAATTATGCTCTCAGAACTGTATACAGTTCTGTGGTTATGCTAAATGAAAGGTAACTTTGTTAGCTCACAGTAGCAGTCAGTGGCATTGAAATGACAGGCTATCACAAAAGCCTGTTCATAATACGCCAATAGTAGCTCGATGCACATTTAAAAGAAAAGCCAGGCATAGTTATAGCTACTTTAGAACATATTTGGCTAACCTTAACGTAACCCCATCGTATTCAGCTGCATTCCAATCTGAACGTTGTTTTGAAAGAAGGTTGTGTTAAGCCATTTTTTCTGACGTTACAGTTCATGGTTAAGCCTAACTGCAATGGACATAGCTAACGTTATTTATGCTAACCTTCCAATCAGATCGGCTGACCAGACGTCCTGGCTTTACCCGGATATTTTGTCTTTTTGCACCGAAAATATTTGTTTGGACAGATGGACACTTGTGCCCCGTTTATACGGTCTTAAAGTGCAGTAGCTATAACGTTATCTGGCTTTGATGCTCAACGTTCCTTAATGCAATTGATTTCTTTTGAGCGATAAGAGAGTGCTGCACACATCGACATAGCTACAAGACAAGAGCAACATAAAATGGTAAACGCAGCCACAATAACTTTCCATGTTATGTAGGCCTAAAGATACAATGTCCTATATAGCCTACAATAAACATGAGCACTCGCTCTTCTTCGCAAACATTTATTGCATAATGCATACTGTGTGATGCAGTTAGACAAAATATAGGCTATTTCTGCACGCCATGTATTGAAGGTGAAACATATAAACGGCTAATGTTTGACCAACCTTTCCCATATTAAAACATTTCTTTCCAGTCCAACGCCTACCACAGACCCACTGAACAATCGATATTATGTGAAATCCAAAACAATAAATAGGTCTACATAGATACATTAAGTTATGTGTATGATTACATTCACATAAATAATGATTATTGCGTCGACTTGTTTATTTTTCTTAATCCGCCGTCCGTGGAATAGGCAAGCTACATCGGTAGATCCCGAGTCCCGATCGCTCTCCGTGAACCAGCCTTGCGCGGCTATTAAAGGGGAGGAATAATCGACCGAAATAACGTTTCCAAACTTTTTTTGAGGAGTTTATTTGATATTATGTCCTTATTTAAATATCTGATATGCTGCAATATAGTATTATCTTGGTAAACGATTGAGTGGCATTGTAGTAAACCCATACATCAAAAAGTTGTGACCATTAAAAATGGTTACAAAAGCCTCGTCTTTATTCATGTAATTAATCATTTTCAAACAATCTGATAATGCCTATCATTAAAAGTCTCCGGCGGTGGCTGTTGGATGGTGACAGGGCTGGCAGTGTCTACAATCATACTGCGTGCAGGGTTTCGCTCCTATTCATTTGCTTTGCATAGGAAGGTAGGCATACAGTGCCCTCCATAAAGTTTGGTACAAAAGACACTGCTAATTTGCAGTTCAGATGATTAGTGCTGAAAGGTACAAATTGGCTGACATTTGTCCAGTTTACACTTTGTATTTTATGCAACGATTCATGCAAATTGATTTGAATTTCTGCATGCATCTTCTCCTGTCACCAACATTCGACTGGTTGATACCATCCCATATTACGTGTTGCAGGAGAGTTATAAGACACGCTGCTAAGTCGGACTGAACACTGAGCATAACAACTAGCAGAAACACAGTTTCAGTCTAAATGTATGGAATCATACATGCAACACTAACTTATTTTGGAAAAGCAGAAATTGGTTTTGTCAGCTGTACTGGATATGAGTGTAAACACGGCCTATATTGTTATTAGGGGTACACTGACCTCAATATAGTCGTAGTCATGTCATCTTGTTATCTGAGTTATCAGTCAGTTGTAGTTGGGTTAGAAAAACCCAGAAGTAACTGACAAAAATATGTCAAAAATGCATTATAGCTGTAATTATCTTGATGCATTGGGCAAACTTTTTTTTGTCTCTTTCTATGAATTGATCAATTATGCAATGGATTGCATAATTAACACTATTTTTTTCAGCTTGACAGTTAAGTTTAGCTTTCTCCTGTCTTATCAGCAGCATAATGAGTTACAAGTTTAAAACTGCCCCAATTGGCTTTCATTATGATTGAATGAGGGAATGTCCTGGGTCACAGGTAGCGTAATAATGCTGCTGAGGGGACAGGGTTGGTGCAGTTACAAAAAGTATTGACATACTGTATTTTCTTTTTGCAGGGAAGGGGGTAATGACCTTAGGTAATGTATGCCTATGGAAACACTAAATAATGTCTACTTAACATAAAATGTTGCACAGGTGTTTTCTAAATTTCCTGAATTTACAAAGCTGCATGGTAAGCTATCTTGAAATAAATCCTGGTTAATGGTTAACTTGCTAAATAAATTAATTTGCCTGGTCACAGACCAGCCTGACTCATTAAATCAAATATTACAAATCGTTTTCTTGACAATATGATTTCAATAGCAGCATCTAATGTCGCTAAATTCCTGCCCCCTCTCCCTAGCTATTCAATTCAATTTAATTTTCAATTTTTTTATTTGTATAGTGCTTTTTACAGAGAACTGTCACAAAGATGCTGCACAGAGAAACAACCCCCAACCAGCAAAACGAGGTAAAAACTCCCCGATGGGAAGAAAAACACTCAACAGTGGCGAGAAAAAACTCCCCAATGGGAAGAAATCTCGAAAGGAACCTGGCTAGAGAGGGGGTGCCCATCCTTCGCTGACCAGTCCGGGTTAAATTAAAGGTGGAATAGATGGTAATAGACTGTAATGAGGGATGTAATCTAACTAGCTGGTAAGTCCAATGAAAAGGATGTAAAATTTTTAATTCAAAGGGGCGGGTTAGGGTGCATCTGAGACTCCGGTTGCGTCAAGGCGAGGGCATAAATAGGGGAGGGACAGGACTGGAGTAGTCTGCAAACTCAGGGCGAGGGGCAGGACAAATAGCTTGATTGAGTTGCTGACACCGCTATAAGTAATCAATGCAAAGTGCCACTGCCATTATACAGCGGTAGCCGCTGTATTTATACAGCGAGGGTAGCTGCTATATTTAAACTTTGGTCAAGCTTTTAGATTGGATTTTGCCAAATTTTGATGATGCTTTTCCCCCTTTTCTCCCAAATGGGGAATGCCCAATTTTATAAATGATCAGTGCTCATTGCTGCACCCTCTGCTTCCGATTTGAAACAGCGGAGACAAACTTGCTCTCCTCCGAAGCATGTAATGTCAGCAGCAGCTCCTTAGAGAATTAAGGGTGTCACTGCAATACCGGAGCAGTGCAGTGTCAGGACCGCGTTTCTAGGACCCTGGAGTCCTGCGCATGCCCAAGAGAGACAACAAGATGGATGAAAATTGGAGTGTGAGTGCAAAACTGAATGTGAATCAAGTTTTATTTTTTTAACGTTAAAAACAATTCTGGTGTCTTGAATTGGACAGCAAAGTTAACGTTAGCTAGCTAGTCGAAGTGTGAGTAGCTAACTAACATAATAGAATAGAATAGAATAACTTTTATTTTCCTGCAAGGGAACTTCAGTTGTAGCCCCAGCAACAACCAAAAAGACATAGACAGTGGGGCAGACCCTCAACACACAAACATATCAAACAAAGACATTCAATATAATCATTGCATTAATCAAACTAATTAAGTGAATTCAATTCGAATACAGCCATGATTAAAAATAGCCCCCTCTGTCTCGAGATGTCCAGTATCATTATTAAGCAGTCCAACACACAAACTCTGCCTCCACGACTTTCCTCCACATACACAGTGTTGCGGTCTCTGTACAGTCGAAACGGAGCACTGAACTGCGTCAGCCTTCCGAGTCATCGCCTCACTCCTCCCCCGTATTATCTTCTCCTTTCTCTTCCCTGGTGGCCTTTTGAAGATTGCCTGCAGTCCTAGATCAGTCCCGAGTGCCGACATCTTCAACTACGGTGAAGAACGATGGTAAACTGTGTGTCTGCAGATCCAACGGACATTCCCGAGCATATGTTGTGAATGCGTCTCCATGGTGACGACCACAAACAAAATTATCCCGAATATACAATTTGTGAATATTATCAAAACGAGCAGCATGAGTGCCCTGAACAATCTCCAGCCCGCTTCCTGTCCCACAATAGACACACAGCACATGAAATAATCAAAAGACAAAAGCCCGACACAACAAAATACATTCAAATTAACAAACACAAACACGAGAGACAGCTGGACTACGTTGCCATTACAGCGCCACATGACGTACATACAAGTTTTGTATGTAACGTGAACGTTAGCGAGAATCTGACACGGTTTCGAGAGTAATTAGCCAGAGTATATGGCTATGGATCTAACATTAGCATTAGGTTGGGCATGTATTGTTAGCTAGCTAATGTTACATAAATGGATCTTGTTAGCTAAGGTATCTAACGTTTAGCTAAATAGAATTTAACGTTAGCTTATGATAGTCTTAGCTAACGTTAATGTTCGATTCCAAGATAATCGAAGCATATTTAAAAGGCACGACAAACAATCATCTGTTATAACGTTAGCTTACCAATAGCTTGCTGCAAATCGAACTAACGTTAACATTAGCCTCATTTGTTTATTTGTTTAATGAAACCGTAGCGCGATTTTGGCAAACCCAACTAGTTGACTATGATAATATATTCTAGCCAGCACATTGATTAAACTTCAAAAGATGATAAGAGCATGTCGATATGTCAGCTGTCTGTCAGCTACATTAAATCAGTGTAAATGTTTGTTTAATACTAATTGTTTTACCATTTTAATGAAGTTTAATAATTAAACTGTGCTGACTGCCTTTTTCCCCCCCAGAGTACGTGTTATCAGCCAGTCTCTTCATTTGGACATTGTTTTGTAATGTTGGGTATTTTTAATGTGTCTCTCTCTCTCTCTCGCTCTCTCTTAGAACAGGAAACCGGGCCCAACAATGAACCTCCGATGAGGCTGAATGTAGATTAAAAGTAATGGTATTGTTCCTGTTTTCCATGCGCAAAATAAAAGTTATTTGTTTTGAATTTTGTGCACACATTAGTTTACATTCACGCTACTGAGAATTTCTCCTTCAATGAGATAATCCACCACCAGACAGGTGTGGCATATCCAGAAATTGACTAAAAAGGGTGCGACCATTACACTGACACAACTTTTGCTGGGGACAATAAAAGGCCACTCTAAAATGTGTGTTTTTGCCACGTGACACAATGCCACAGATGTTGCAAGTCTTCAGAAAGCAATTGGCATGCTCAATGCTGGGATGTCCACTAGAGCTTTAACCCCCCCCCCCCCCCAAAAAAAAGACCCTTGTTCTTTGGGGGTAACTGACCTACAGATGCATATCCCCATGGAAATCCATGAATTAATGTATTGCATTAGACTGATTTGTTTCTATGAACTTTTACTTTTTTAAATATTTGAAACTTAGGCCTACATTTTGCATTTTGTTTTGTTTAAATCTTAGTTTGTCTGTAGTCAAGAGTGAAAAATTTCCTGTGTGCAACAGAAATATTACTTCTCATTACATTTTCACTTGGAAACCACTTCCATCTTATTTAAAGAGATGAACACACCCAGGAGCTGTACTAGCTTAAAAGAATAGATGTTTGCGTTTTTTTCTGGACACTTCTGAGAAATCTGCGCCTTGGCATATTCTACAAGTCTCTGGAACTCTACTGGAGGGAAGCAATACCATTCTTCCAAAATAATGTTCAATTGGGTTGAGATAGGTTGAGAGAGTTGGGTTGCAAAGGCCATAGCATATGATTCCTATCATTTTTGTACTATAAGCCACTGTATTTACCTCAAAATAAATGCATTTTAGGGTAAAATTAGTTGTGTGTCAAATTAAAGCTCTTGATGAGCTCTAGCTAGTGCCAAAAGGACAGCTGAAATCATGAACAGTATTGAATAAAGCAACAAAACAAAGATCTAACGCAAAACTTTTCTAAATTTTTTAATACAGCTTTATTATTGACATGCTGGAACTGCAGTCCTGCCATGGTTGCACTGTTGCGGTCATCCTATTCGGTAGGTGGCGCTGTCGCAAAAAAGTAGGGTCCTACGAATGCAGTCCTGAGATGGGGGTCCTGAGACTGCACTGCTCCTGCGCGGTCCTGAGGCAGGGGTCCTGAGACTGCATTGCTCCAGTATTGCAGGCACATACTATTGGGGGGATCACACTGTAATATACAAGTTGTCCTCGCACAGACATGAGTGGGAGGAAGCCACTTCATGTGCAGTTCGGACTACGGATCCCAAATTGTTGGTATTTCACAATGAGCACTATCATCTCTGCCAACTGAAACTCTCTTGAGGGTGAAAATACTTATGCAACCATATGTAACTAATCCCCTGCAGGAAGTCTCCACTGCAGTAGCCACCCTCTTTGTAATGTATTTTTGAACATTTTAATAACATATCTCTGAGCTACAGAGACCATTTGTGGAGAGCATTTGCCTGTCACAAAAAAAGCATTGCATTTGAGTGCTAACTCCAAATCTACATCGACTCCTGCCATGACCACTAGAGGTTGCCCACATACCATGATCATTATTGTACTAGCTTTTTGTTGTTTGCACCTGTTTCCCATTCCCTTGTTAGCCCATGCCCTTATTATATCCTTATTATGGAGAGGGAATTTCCTCAGCGGATCGCACCAGTGCTGCAGCCCCTGTCAGCCCCGAGCCTGCCTCCTCCAGAAAGCCTCATCTGCCTGCCCCGATACAATGGACATCTGGTGGGTATTTCACAAAGCAGGACAACTGAGTTAGCTGGATAACTGTACTGAGTAAAACCTGGAACAGCTCTTTTTACTTCAGTATATGTTCCAGATTTGGGAGGGTTCTGGGTTTTAGTTATCCAGCTAACTCAGTAACCCTGCTTTGTAAAATACCCCCCTGGACAGATGCCGGGGTTTCCTCATGCAATGCTCCCTTGTCTTTGAGCTACAGTCCTTGTCTTTCCCAACTGTCCACTCGAATATCACTCCTCTCCTGTGGGAGAGCCGGTCGCTACTCTTTGGTGAAACCCACCTGTTTTCCCAGGAGATGAGCCAACACATACATTTTTGTTTCCTCCCTGTTCCTGCTCCTCGTCCCTGTGTTCAGTCCTATGTACCCGCCAGTTCGTCTGCTCCTGCCTGTTCCCTTGCAGCCCAGCTCCTGTTCTCCTGCCTGCCTTGCCCATTCCCGTCCAGCCCTGCTCCTGTCCAGCCCTCCTCCAGCCCTACGTTATCTTGCCCAACCCTGCTCCAGCCTGCCCATTCCTGACCTCCTGCCTGCTACCCTGTGTGGGCAATTACTTGTAAATAAAGTCTCCTGCGTGGAGTTCAACCAGCCGTCTGTCTCTGAGTCCTGCATTTCGGTCCGATCCTGTATTTCACTGTAACCGATGGCTTATGTCGAGCCAGGATATGCGATGCCGAGTTGAAAAGCCTAAGCGCAAGAATTGACAAGACCTATCATGAGTAAATTAATAGGCTAGTATTGTCTAAACATGAATGGCGGTAGCCTATCAATAACATTATGTTAATGTTCTATCGAACACAACATACTCTGTTTAGCTTTGAATTAAAACAACGTCTTGATTTTTTCAAACGGGATTACTGTAACCTGGGGTCATTTTCACAGGGCATTTATCAGTAGGTAAAAGACGGCATCTTTACTGGTGAGGGAGCGCCCAGTCCGTAAGTTACAGACATGGCAGATTCGGTCCAAAATAAAATAATGGAGATCCTCAGGTAATAATTACATAAGCCTACCCCACTTCCCCCCTTAAAACTTATCCTGTCGGAATAGGGCTTTTTTTCATTAAAACATTAGGCCTATTTAATATTTTGTCTGTTTTTTTTGCGTAGAATATAGGCTATAGGCCTATATTCTTATTTTATTTTATTTTTATTTTTTAAGATTCAGCAAAGGCAGCACCTTATTATGCCTGTTGTATGCTCTCAATGCTGTAGTCTTTATTTAGTCCATTCTGTAGCAGTTTTTACAACCATGAGGGCATAAACCCGTCTCTGGCACTTTCCGCGAATTGCACCCAACCCTCTGATGTTTAAACGTTTAAACGCATTTTTTTGCACAGTGTAAACGTTCAGTGTTTCATGAATATTGCCCATCCCTACTTGCAAAACAAATTGGATAGCTATCTAGCTTCATTTGAGAGGGGCTATTCAATAATTACCTCACTGGATTCCTTCTAATCATTTCTCTTCATTCCTTTTTCCAAAATTTTATGGAGGAAAGGAAAGACTTCCCAGACTTGCGTAGAATATAGGCTATAGGCCTATATTCTTATTTTATTTAATTTTTATTTTTTAAGATTCAGCAAAGCCAGCACCTTATTATGCCTGTTGTATGCTCTCAATGCTGTAGTCTTTATTTAGTCCACTCCGTAGCAGTTTTAACAACCATGAGGGCATAAACCCGTCTTTGGCACTTTCCGCGAATTGCACCCCCCGATGTTTAAACGTTTAAACGTATTTTTTTGCACAATGTAAACGTTCAGTGTTTCATGATTTTGGCCATCCCTACTTGCAAAATAAATTGGATAGCTATCTAGCTTCATTTGAGAGGGGGTATTCAATAATTACCTCACTGGATTCCTTCTAATCATTTCTCTTCATTCCTTTTTCCAAAATTTTATGGAGGAAAGGTAAGACTTCCCATACTTTGGCTGCTTGGTTTCTTCTTCCTCCTTCTTCCTGGCCAAGCAGACTATCTCATCGACCCTTTTCTTTTTAAAGAATGGTACCATCAGGGGCTTTTTTGATGTTCTTTTCGGCATCTTGTCCATCTTGTTCAGTCCTATGTACCCGTCCAGTTTGTCTACTCCTGTCCTGCCCATTCCCATCCAGCCCAGCTCCTGTTCTCCTGCCTGCCTTGCCCAATCCCGTCCAGCCCTGCTCCTGTCCAGCCCTCCTCCAGCCCTACGTTATCTTGCCCAACCCTGCTCCAGCCTGCCCGTTCCTGACCTCCTGCCTGCTACCCTGTGTGGGCAATTACTTGTAAATAAAGTCTCCTGCGTGGAGTTCAACCAGCCGTCTGTCTCTGAGTCCTGCATTTGGGTCCGATCCTGTATATCACTGTAACCGATGGCTTATGTCGAGCCAGGATATGCGATGCCGAGCTGAAAAGCCTAAGCACAAGAATTGACAAGACCTATCATGAGTAAATTAATAGGCTAGTATTGTCTAAATATGAATGGCGGTAGCCTATCAATAACATTATGTTAATGTTCTATAGAACACAACATACTCTGTTACGTGAGGCGATGTTTTAGCTTTGAATTAAAACAACGTCTTGATTTTTTCAAACAGGATTACTATAACCTGGGGTTATTTTCACAGGGCATTTAACAGTAGGTAAAAGATGGCATCTTTACTGGCGCGGGAGTGCCCAGTCCGTAAGTTACAGACATGGCACATTCGGACGAAAATAAAATAATGGAGATCCTCAAGTAATAATTACATTAGCCTACCCAACTTCCCCCCGTACAACTTATCCGGTCTGAATAGGGCTTTTGTCATTAAAACATTAGGCCTATTTAATATTTTGTCTGCTTTTTTGCGTAGAATATAGGCTATAGGCCTATATTCTTATTTTATTTTAATTTTTTAAGATTCAGCAAAGTCAGCACCTTATTATGCCTGTTGTATGCTCTCAATGCTGTAGTCTTTATTTAGTTCGCTCTATAGCAGTTTTTAGAACCATGAGGGCATAAACCCGTCTTTGGCACTTTCCGCAAATTGCATCCAACCCCCTGATGTTTAAACGCATTTTTTTGCACAGTGTAAACGTTCAGTGTTTCATGAATGTTGCCCATCCCTACTTGCAAAACAAATTGGATAGCTATCTAGCTTCATTTGAGAGGGGCTATTCAATAATTACCTCACTGGATTCCTTCTAATCATTTCTCTTCATTCCTTTTTCCAAGATTTTATGGAGGAAAGGAAAGACTTCCCAGACTTGCGTAGAATATAGGCTATAGGCCTATATTCCTATTTAATTTAATTTAAAATTTTTAAGATTTAGCAAAGCCAGCACCTTATTATGCCTGTTGTATGCTCTCAATGCTGTAGTCTTTATTTAGTCCACTCCGTAGCAGTTTTAACAACCATGAGGGCATAAACCCGTCTTTGGCACTTTCCGTGAATTGCACCCCCCGATGTTTAAACGTTTAAACGTATTTTTTTGCACAATGTAAACGTTCAGTGTTTCATGATTTTGGCCATCCCTACTTGCAAAATAAATTGGATAGCTATCTAGCTTCATTTGAGAGGGGGTATTCAATAATTACCTCACTGGAATCCTTCTAATCATTTCTCTTCATTCCTTTTTCCAAAATTTTATGGAGGAAAGGTAAGACTTCCCATACTTTGGCTGCTTGGTTTCTTCTTCCTCCTTCTTCCTGGCCAAGCAGACTATCTCATCGACCCTTTTCTTTTTAAAGAATGGTACCATCAGGGGCTTTTTTGATGTTCTTTTCGGCATCTTGTCCATCTTGTTCAGTCCTATGTACCCGTCCAGTTTGTCTACTCCTGTCCTGCCCATTCCCGTCCAGCCCAGCTCCTGTTCTCCTGCCTGCCTTGCCCATTCCCGTCCAGACCTGCTCCTGTCCAGCCCTCCTCCAGCCCTACGTTATCTTGCCCAACCCTGCTCCAGCCTGCCCGTTCCTGACCTCCTGCCTGCTACCCTGTGTGGGCAATTACTTGTAAATAAAGTCTCCTGCGTGGAGTTCAACCAGCCGTCTGTCTCTGAGTCCTGCATTTGGGTCCGATCCTGTATATCACTGTAACCGATGGCTTATGTCGAGCCAGGATATGCGATGCCGAGCTGAAAAGCCTACGTGCAAGAATTGACTAGACCTATCATGAGTAAATTAATAGGCTAGTATTGTCTAAACATGAATGGCGGTAGCCTATCAATAACATTATGTTAATGTTCTATAGAACACAACATACTCTGTTACGTGAGGTGATGTTTTAGCTTTGAATTAAAACAACGTCTTGATTTTTTCAAACAGGATTACTATAACCTGGGGTTATTTTCACAGGGCATTTAACAGTAGGTAAAAGATGGCATCTTTACTGGCGCGGGAGTGCCCAGTCCGTAAGTTACAGACATGGCACATTCGGACGAAAATAAAATAATGGAGATCCTCAAGTAATAATTACATTAGCCTACCCAACTTCCCCCTGTACAACTTATCCGTTCTGAATAGGGCTTTTGTCATTAAAACATTAGGCCTATTTAATATTTTGTCTGCTTTTTTGCGTAGAATATAGGCTATAGGCCTATATTCTTATTTTATTTAAATTTTTTAAGATTCAGCAAAGTCAGCACCTTATTATGCCTGTTGTATGCTCTCAATGCTGTAGTCTTTATTTAGTTCGCTCTATAGCAGTTTTTAGAACCATGAGGGCATAAACCCGTCTTTGGCACTTTCCGCAAATTGCATCCAACCCCCTGATGTTTAAACGCATTTTTTTGCACAGTGTAAACGTTCAGTGTTTCATGAATGTTGCCCATCCCTACTTGCAAAACAAATTGGATAGCTATCTAGCTTCATTTGAGAGGGGCTATTCAATAATTACCTCACTGGATTCCTTCTAATCATTTCTCTTCATTCCTTTTTCCAAGATTTTATGGAGGAAAGGAAAGACTTCCCAGACTTGCGTAGAATATAGGCTATAGGCCTATATTCCTATTTAATTTAATTTAAAATTTTTAAGATTTAGCAAAGCCAGCACCTTATTATGCCTGTTGTATGCTCTCAATGCTGTAGTCTTTATTTAGTCCACTCCGTAGCAGTTTTAACAACCATGAGGGCATAAACCCGTCTTTGGCACTTTCCGCGAATTGCACCCCCGGATGTTTAAACGTATTTTTTTGCACAATGTAAACGTTCAGTGTTTCATGATTTTGGCCATCCCTACTTGCAAAATAAATTGGATAGCTATCTAGCTTCATTTGAGAGAGGGTATTCAATAATTACCTCACTGGATTCCTTCTAATCATTTCTCTTCATTCCTTTTTCCAAAATTTTATGGAGGAAAGGTAAGACTTCCCATACTTTGGCTGCTTGGTTTCTTCTTCCTCCTTCTTCCTGGCCAAGCAGACTATCTCATCGACCCTTTTCTTTTTAAAGAATGGTACCATCAGGGGCTTTTTTGATGTTCTTTTCGGCATCTTGTCCATCTTGTTCAGTCCTATGTACCCGTCCAGTTTGTCTACTCCTGTCCTGCCCGTCCAGCCCAGCTCCTGTTCTCCTGCCTGCCTTGCCCATTCCCGTCCAGACCTGCTCCTGTCCAGCCCTCCTCCAGCCCTACGTTATCTTGCCCAACCCTGCTCCAGCCTGCCCGTTCCTGACCTCCTGCCTGCTACCCTGTGTGGGCAATTACTTGTAAATAAAGTCTCCTGCGTGGAGTTCAACCAGCCGTCTGTCTCTGAGTCCTGCATTTGGGTCCGATCCTGTATATCACTGTAACCGATGGCTTATGTTGAGCCAGGATATGCGATGCCGAGCTGAAAAGCCTACGTGCAAGAATTGACTAGACCTATCATGAGTAAATTAATAGGCTAGTATTGTCTAAACATGAATGGCGGTGGCCTATCAATAACATTATGTTAATGTTCTATAGAACACAACATACTCTGTTACGTGAGGTGATGTTTTAGCTTTGAATTAAAACAACGTCTTGATTTTTTCAAACAGGATTACTATAACCTGGGGTTATTTTCACAGGGCATTTAAAGGGATAGTTCGGAATTTTGGACATAATGTCTCAGCATCTTATTATGCCTGTTGTATGCTCTCAATGCTGTAGTCTTTATTTAGTTCGCTCTATAGCAGTTTTTAGAACCATGAGGGCATAAACCCGTCTTTGGCACTTTCCGCAAATTGCACCCCCCCCCCCCCCCCCCCGATGTTTAAAGGTTTAAACGTATTTTTTTGCACAATGTAAACGTTCAGTGTTTCATGAGTTTTGCCCATCCCTACTTGCAAAATAAATTGGATAGCTATCTAGCTTCATTTGAGAGGGGCTATTCAATAATTACCTCACTGGATTCCTTCTAATCATTTCTCTTCATTCCTTTTTCCAAAATTTTATGGAGGAAAGGTAAGACTTCCCATACTTTGGCTGCTTGGTTTCTTCTTCCTCCTTCTTCCTGGCCAAGCAGACTATCTCATCGACCCTTTTCTTTTTAAAGAATGGTACCATCAGGGGCTTTTTTGATGTTCTTTTCGGCATCTTGTCCATCTTGTTCAGTCCTATGTACCCGTCCAGTTCGTCTACTCCTGTCCTGCCCATTCCCGTCCAGCCCAGCTCCTGTTCTCCTGCCTGCCTTGCCCATTCCCGTCCAGACCTGCTCCTGTCCAGCCCTCCTCCAGCCCTACGTTATCTTGCCCAACCCTGCTCCAGCCTGCCCATTCCTGACCTCCTGCCTGCTACCCTGTGTGGGCAATTACTTGTAAAGAAAGTCTCCTGCGTGGAGTTCAACCAGCCGTCTGTCTCTGAGTCCTGCATTTGGGTCCGATCCTGTATATCACTGTAACCGATGGCTTATGTCGAGCCAAGATATGCGATGCCGAGCTGAAAAGCCTACGTGCAAGAATTGACTAGACCTATCATGAGTAAATTAATAGGCTAGTATTGTCTAAACATGAATGGCGGTAGCCTATCAATAACATTATGTTAATGTTCTATAGAACACAACATACTCTGTTACGTGAGGTGATGTTTTAGCTTTGAATTAAAACGTCTTGATTTTTTCAAACAGGATTACTATAACCTGGGGTTATTTTCACAGGGCATTTAAAGGGATAGTTCGGAATTTTGGACATAATGTCTCAGCATCTTATTATGCCTGTTGTATGCTCTCAATGCTGTAGTCTTTATTTTAGTTCGCTCTATAGCAGTTTTTAGAACCATGAGGGCATAAACCCGTCTTTGGCACTTTCCGCGAATTGCACACCCCCCCCCCCCCCCGATGTATAAACGTTTAAACGCGTTTTTTTGCACAGTGTAAATGTTCACTGTTTCATGAGTTTTGCCCATCCCTACTTGCAAGATAAATTGGATACATATCTAGCTTCATTTGAGAGGGGCTTCTAATCATTTCTCTTCATTTCTTTTTCCAAAATTTCATGGAGGAAAGGAAAGACTTCCCAGACTTTGGCTGCTTGGTTTCTTCTTCCTCCTTCTTCCTGGCCAAGCAGACTATGTCCTCGACCCTTTTCTTTTTAAAGAATTCTACCAGCGTGGGCTTTTTTGATGTTCTTTTTGGCATCTTGTCCATTGTGTGTGACTCCTGCAGGACTTCCTTCTCCAACAGCCTACAGTTTATCTCCCTCTCCATATTTTTCAAATCTTCATTTAGCTTTCTTCTTTGCATCCCTATCCACTCATTCTCCCTCTCCGACAGCTCATTATGCAAATTGAACTCTACCTGCAAAAAGGCCCTGTCTTTGTCCATGTCATGTCTCGCTCTTTCAATGGCATCACTCTCCAACTCCAGTGCCTCTCTCACCATAGCCATCCTCCTCCTCTCTAAAGCTAGGCTTTCTTTCTCCATTTCCATCCTCGCTTCCTCTGCCACAATCTCGTGCATCCTCATCTCCATCCTCTCTTTCTCATGCTCCATGTTATCTATGTCTGCTGCTATTATCTCTTTCATATGCTCAATCCTCACCTTCTCTCTCTCTATATTCTCAATCTGTACCACTATTATCTCTTCCATCTGTTCCATTCTCTCTCTATCCAGCTGCACCACCATTATCTCTTTCTCCTCATCCATCCTCTTTTCCAGTGCCTCAATCGGCTTCCTTTCTTCCTCTGTCTTTTCTCTCTCTGCCTCCATCTGCATCATCTTTCTTTCCATGTTCTTTCTCTCCTCTCCCATCATACGCTGTTCTTCCTCCATTTCCTTCCTCTCCTCCTTCATTTGTGCGCTCTTTACCTTTACCATCTCCTCCATCTTCTCTCTCTCCTCATCCACCCTCGTTCTCTCTTTCACCGAACTCTTCCTCTCCCTCATCAATGTATCTCTCTCTAAGCATATCTCCCTCTCCATCTTCTCCCTATCTGCCTCCATCCTTCTTCTTTGTATCTCCATCCATTCTTTCTCCCTCTCCCACAGCTCATTCTGCAATGTAATCTCTTCCTCCAAAAACTCCCTCTCATGTGCCATACTCTCTCTCTCTCTTTCAATTTTCTCACTCTCCCACTCCATTATCTCCCTATCACCTGCCACCATTATTCTATCTAAAATGATGCTTTCTTTCTCTAACTCAATCTCCTCCATCTTCAGCTCCATGCTATCTTGCTCTTGTGCCATCCTCCCCATCTCCCTTTCCATTAGCTCTCTCTCCTCATCCATCCTCTCTTTCTCTGCTGCAATCATCTTCCTTTCTTTCTCTATTGTTTCTCTCTCTGCCTCCATCTGCATCATATTTCTCTCCATGTTCTTTCTCTCCACTGCCATCATCCTCCGCTCTTCCTCCATTTCCTTCCTCTCCTCTTCCATCAGTGCGCACTTTACCTTCATCTCCCCCTCCATCCTCTCTCTCTCCTCCACCATACTCTGCCTCTCCCAAGCCCACAGATCTCTCTCCAAACACATTCCCCTCTCCATTTCTTCCCTCTGCTTCTCCACCTGGTCCATTTTCCACCTTACCAATACCGCCTTATCCCTGTTTCTTCGACTCATCATCTTCACCTCCAGAGCCGCCTTCTCTCTTCTCCATTCTTCCCTCTGGTTGTGCATCTCCTCATCCTTTGCCTTTATCCAGGATAAAACAAGTTCCTCGTGGTCGTTCATTTCCACCGCCATTGACATGGCAGCATCAACGTTCTTTACACCTGCGGTCTATTTAATAGAAAGAAAAAGGATACAATCAGGTCACGGTGCAAGCTTACGCACAATACAAAATTGTAGCTAAAGGATTGAGTGGATTGGCCTGGATTGAGTCCTCCCAGCGCTCCTCCCAGGTTGCCTGTATCGGCACCCCGTCCCCTTACCACAGGAGTCCCCCAGGGCTCAGTCCTTGGTCCCCTCCTTTTCTCCACCTACACCAAATCCCTTGGCCCTGTTATCACTGCTCATGGTTTTTCTTACCACTGCTATGCTGACGATGCTCAACTCTTTCTCTCCTTCTCACCCTCTGACACTCAGGTGTCAGCCCGCATCTCCGCTTGCCTGAGAGACATCCAGAGCTGGATGGACAACCACCATCTCAAGCTCAATCCAGGCAAGACTGAGCTCATCTACATTCCTGCTCTAACCTCTCCCCCCTCAATCTCTCCATTTCCCTAGGGGACACTCCACTGACTCCAACGCCCTGTGCCAGGAACATCGCAGTGGTAACCCGGGCGTGCAGGTTCTTCCTGTACAACATCAGGAGAATCCGTCCCTTCCTCACCACCCACTCAACCCAGCTCCTGGTCCAAGCGATGGTGCTGTCCCGCCTGGACTATTGCAACTCTCTCCTGGCATTAGACCCCTTCAGCTTATCCAGAACACAGCAGCGCGCCTGGTCTTCAACCTCCCCCGACACTCCCATGTCACCCCCCTGCTCATTGACCTCCACTGGCTACCTGTGATGGCTCGCATCAAATTCATAACATTGATTGTGTTTTATGAATCCTTGTTTAAGTGGTTCAAGCTTCTAGTTTAATACTTGTAAGGTTACTTATTGGCTTACTGTTGTACACGCCAATCATCGATATTGTGTGGTTACCCCCCCAAAAAAAAAAAATATATAAAATAAAATAATAATCATACTGACTACGCCTGGTACTTGAACATGTATTTACCTTTTAGGGTCGTTTTAACGCACTTGTTCCTAGTTCGAAAATGCACTGATGTACGTCGCTCTGGATAAGAGCGTCTGCCAAATGACTATAATGTAATGTAATGTAAAGAAATTGCAGTGGTCCCATTCCCAGGGCTTTCATCGTTCCAGTTTTTGTCCAATGAAGATTGTAGCAGACGATTTTATCATTATGTAAGAATTTAATGATTATTTCACCAATATAGGCATAAAAATATACCATTGTTCATAAGCTGGTTAACACATTGATTGAATTCAGGTTTTTATCAATGGCCCAAAACTATGGTCCAGAGAACAAATCTGATCCTTTTTAATATTTTAGACCAGCAATGCTTGTGCTGAAAAGATTTACTAATTAGTTTTCCAGACTGCACCCAGATTTGGGTCAGGTAGTGCCGCCCCATCCTATATGCAAGATATGCACAGTGCATAGGGCCCGCTTCATGCAAAAGGGCCCCTTCTTGGCTTATAACCACTCTTTGAAATGTGCCCCCCTGGTCCGTGATTGCAATTTCCCACCCCCCACCAATCTCGCTCGGGGGCAGCCCTCAGATCAGGCTATACAGTGCAGTCCAAAAGTGTTGGGACAGTGACACATTTTTTGTTGTTTTGGCTCTGTACTGTCCAGCACATTGGATTTGAAATGGAACAGTGACAATGAGGTTAAAGTGCAAACTTTCAGATTTTAATTTGAGGGTGTTTACATCCATATCTGCTGAACTGTGTAGCAACTGTAGAACTTATTAATTGTTCTGAATGATTGCGTAACAATTATCTGGCTCATTCTAGCTAACGCTCAAAATGCACAAGAAGAGAATTCATGGATAGCCTACATAGGCTACATCATGAACAGTAAGACAATTTTTTTAATGAAGTTACAGAATACAAGAGTAACTAGTATTTGAATCAAACAAACAATATGTCTATTATAACAAACCGAATAACAAGCAAATAAAAAAATAAATAAAACCCTTGATCAAATGGAAATGTGATTTTATGTGATACGGCATGAGTAAGCCTAGTGCTAGTAAGTATAGTTATGATCATTTCAGTCCTGACAAACATTTGTAATTCCCGGCAGAAACTAAGAGACATCCGGTGAAATAGTTTGTAATCAACCGCCATCTCATTCAGTGTAACACTAGCCTATACCTACACTAAAGAAAATACCATAAAAACGGCAACATTGTGGCCAGGCCAGTCTTTTCACCGTTTTCTTATAACCATTCCAGTAAAACCATTTACAGTATAACCATTCCAAACATGCGGAACCTCCCATTTAAATATGGCTGTTTGCGGCAGGAGTAATTTACGTAATTAAGTGTGAAATGATGCAAATACTTTGGCTGCGCCCGCAAAATAACACCCCTTATTTGGGATCTTAGATCGACCCCTTGGTTGGCTGTAAGTCGAGTCTGAGGAATCAAATGAGCCTCAAACCATCACTCTGCTGCCAGATATGCAGTACGCGTGGATGGATCACTTAAGGGCCTGACTTATTTTTACATAAGAGTGGGTCCCCTAAAATGGGGGGAGTCAGGGGACTACGTATAAAAAGGGATATAAGTGCTACCAATACCAATTTCAAATTAAAGTTGAAAGTCATCATGGTGACTGTTACATTTCAAATCCAATGTGCAGAGGAATACAGAGCCAAAACAACAACAAAAATGTTTCACTGTCCGAATACTTTACTGTATAGGCTATATAAATGTATCATCTGTGACTGCAGTCAAATAGCTATAATCTAAAGACATTGATCATTTGGTCATTCAATTCTGGCACTGTTATGACTTGTCTGATTTTGCCTTTTTCTCATGAGCAACCTAACAACATATTAATAATGTGTTGTGATTATTATGTATGACTTCAAAGATTTGATATATGCTCATCAGAAGTGTCAATATACACTTGTGACAATGCAAGATACGTCATTATTACAATTGAAATGCAGTCATTTTTTGTAAACCTATATATGATGTTGTGTTCACACAGCCTTTAGTGGCCTACTTTGTAAATCCCCCATCACGGCATTAGGCCTAAATTTGCCACTTACCCGAGATCGTAACTTCTGGAATAAATCCATCGTCAGCGTTAGCAATATGATACAAATTACTCATCTAGCAACGTCGAAGCAAATAGGTAACTCACGAGCAAATATTACCTGAATATATAGAACCTTCAGGGGCACGCCACAGATGCCACTGTTACGTCACGCGAAGATTAAATTGCCTATATTGTAGCCTAGGCTACTGTCTGTATAGGCCTGGCTAATGTATTAAAATGATAGGGTAATAATAAAAATAACGGGCTATTTAACGTTACCGGTATTACGACTACTAAATGCGTAGGCTTATATGGAATCCGTGTTTCAACTCAGATTAGTAGCTAATTCAGGTGAATATAAAAATGCTAATTCATACATTGGCTCGAATTAATAGCCTAGCCTACTCGATTTTGATTAGCGGGCAACGACTAGGCTAAAATGTATCATGTAACGTTAGTCTCAATTTCATAAGCAATCCCAAATGTAATTTTCAAAAATAAACCTGTGAATAATAAAATGAATATCATTAAATAATAAAACATAAAATAATTAATTTAGGCCTACTGAAAGGTGTAATATAAAACCAGTGTTATACCTGTATGGCAGTAAATCATCAATCAGCATCTTTACAACATTAACAAATTTTGTCACCATATGAGGTATATGTAAAATGTGAAACTCAATGACGTATGAATACAGGGATGTATGAGGATGAAAACAGGCCATTCAACTCTAGTTCAATGCTCTGCTGCATCTGCTCTGGAGTACATCTACAACAAATGCATTACAGTCCCTCATTTAGCCCTCAGAGAGTGGCACTTTGCATTCTGTGGTGTGACATCACCAAATGACCATTCCAAGGCCTCTGAGTAGCCCACTGTGTAACACACGTATTGACATCATCAGTCCACACTATAACCCTCCCCTTACCCACCAGAAAATGCTGTGCTTATTAACAATACACAACATTATCATTTTGAGTGCATGTTTTGGGTACTGTAGTTCTGAGTATTGTAGTTCTTAGTAGTGCATAGTTTTGTGTGCTGTTGTGAATGCCTGTACTTTTTGACATAATTACATTCTTACTACTCAATTAACTTCTATCTACAGTCCCTTCACTTGACACTGGCATAAATATTTTGGATTACAAATGCATTAAATATATATTCAATTCAGTCCTTTATGAGGTTTGACACCAAAATAATGAACAATTTGTAAATAATGCAATATTGCACCTTTATCAGGAAGTATTTGTTGAAAGACTCCTCATAACTCTATTAAGACTTGGGAGTGTATTAGACAAACTGATGAATCTTGAGAGCATGATGGATAAATAATAGGGATCCCACACATCCAGTGGAGTGTTTGTGTTTACAGACAGGTTTAGGAAAAAATCTGTATTTCCAAAGTTACCCCTTATGAGGGCCCCTTGGGAAAGAAAAGTTTGCACTGGCCATTCAGTGTATTGTAGCCTTTAAGTAGGAAGAATCTGGTTCCTCTTGTGTTGAAGTTTTACCAGCGTTTGTTTAATCCTCCAGGGAATATGGTGTTGAGTTTTCTAATCCAATGTCTTTCTGTCCTACGTCAGTTCTCCTGTGTCCAGTTAATGTTTGAATGGAGGCCTGATATTTCTACTGCTTCAAGTCCATGGTGTAGGAAATGAGCCTAGGTGTGTTTCTGTTTTTCTATGATTTTTTATGTTATGTGTTGTGCCAATCTGGTCTTAATTGTATTTCCTGTCTCTCCTACATATGTCACAGTGTTTGCTCTTTATGACATATATGCAGTTATATGTGTTAACCGTGAGTATTTGTTTAATAAGGTATGTTGCGTTTGTAGTGTTGTTTTTCACTGTAGTGGCCTGTTTGTAAAATATCGGGCCTTGTGTGGGTAATATGTTGATTTCCGGTAGTTTACTACTTACCAGATGATTCTTAAGGTTTTTTTTTTTTTTTTTGTAGGCCAAAATGATTTTGTATTCTTGGAGCAGGGCTGTGTTTTGCAGAATCCTGGCCAGGTTCCGTTTAATTTTTCCGTTGGCTATTTGGCTGAATGTCGAGTAGGTGGTGATAAGCAGAATGATTTTTCTAGTATCCTGTTGTTCTGTAGACAAGAAGGTTTTCCGAATATGTCTGTGGAACGATCTTGAATACCCCCTTGGTTTTAATGCATTGAAGAGGGTTTTGGTTGCCTCCTCAAAGTCTGTAATCTGTGTGCCGATTCTGTTGAACCTTAACAATTGGGATTTAATCAGGTCTCTGAATGTATGTTTCGGGTGGAGACTGTCCTTGTGTAAGAGTGAAGTGGCAAATTTGTTTTCCCTTTTAAAAACCTAATTTCCTGATTTCAAAGAATTAAAAAAAGAATTAAAAAATTCAAAAAACATTTTTTAATTGTATAATATTATTGAAATTTTTGTCTCAACCCAAAATTAATTGCTGCCTGGAGTAGCTTCAGAAAGGACACCAACAACAGAGGACAAAACAGATTGGTTTTACTCCTACAATGATTTCTCATAATTGACACTGGATGACCTCAGGGTGGCGCTAAAGTACATGAGTCACAATATGAAGAGCAGGGAAGGTATAATATTCACGTGCTGCAAACGTCTCACATCAAACACTATAGCCGCATTTCACCTGCTAGCGCTTCTTGCTTTGCCACAGCTCCTTTTGGACTTTGGCAATGCTTGAGTCACAACTTCTCAGTACCTCAAGCCTTCATTCAAAGATTCTTACCCTTAAACATATTTTAAAACAATTCGACACTCAGAAATTAGGACACCAGTTAAGAATCATTTACCATACATCACGTAATGAAAGCCTTTGGTGATCTGACTGATTAAAAGTCCTGGGATGTAAATATGGGACATTTATTATTCATATCATGAAAATCTACTTCTGACATAACATGGTTTTAAAAGGGCAAATCATCCTTCATAAAGAGCAATTAACTATTATAATTCAGGCGTTGAAATTATTGTTAGAATGAAAACCAGAATCCCCAGGACTTGCATACTGCCTGCCATGTTGCATACAATTGAGTATTTGCATAATTAAATGCCTTATTGACAAACTTATAAAGTAGACCGGCTAGTAACACCCTTGTGACACCCGATTCTGTTACCATCACCGATAACAATGGAGAAAGTCCAAGGTCCATCACGCGAGATTTATGGGCACAGATTATAATCTTGTACTCTAGAGCAGTGGTTCCCAACCCTGGTCCTGGGGACCCCCTGTGTATGCTGGTTTTCGTTCCAACCACAATTGCAATACCAGAATTTTAACAAGCTGTTAATTTTTCTTAATTAGGTGTTTTTAATGTTTAGAGGGATTATTTACGTTCTTAAGCCACATTATGTTAGTAATAGCTATGCATGCCATGAAGACTAAAAGTCCAAGATTCACATTGTGTTGTATTGTAAACAATTAAAAGGAGGTAAAAAATGTTTTAACTGATCAAATTAAAGACTGAGGTGAATCAATAGGCTCATAATTAGTGAAATTGTGGACACATGGCCAATAAAACTAACCGTTTGGTAAATAATGAAGAATTCAAAGACAAAGCAAATGATAACGAGCCAAACCTGCATTGTGTTAAGGAAAAAATTATGAAGGAACTTAAACTTGCGTTCAATTACCTAATTAGGAGCCTAATCACCTGAGTTGTTACTTCTTCTTTGTAATTGTTTGCAATATAACACAATGAGCATAATGAACATGGGTTTTTTTCCTTCATGGCATGCATAGCTATTGCTAACATAATGTGGCTTAAGAGAGTAAAGAGTTTAAAGTGTTCTCTCTATACAATAAAAACACCTAATTAAGAAAAAATAACAGCTTGTTAAAATTCTGTGATTGCAATTGTGGTTGGAACGAAAACCAGCATACACAGGGGGTCCCCAGGACCAGGGTTGGGAACCACTGCTCTAGAGTATTACCATCAACGAGCACCAATAGCATCCATCTGCAGACCCGCAGACCTGGCCTCATTCGTGATCGGCCTCAATCGTGATCGGCCTCATTCGTGATTACAGGAAGTTCGCAAGTGCGCATGCGCTTACAAGACGAAGATTTAAAAAAAAAAAAAAACAGAAAGAGCATAAAGCCACACTGAAATAAAACAATCGCTCGTAATTAATGGAACCTTCTGAATTTCAAAAGCAATGCTATCTAGCCTACTGAGTGAAAGTCTGAGAGTTATTCAGCTGAAGTTCGCTCGGTTGCCAGTTAGTGATAAACTATTAGTGTTAGCAATTCCGTGTTACGTGATTTATTGTTGTAATTAAAGAAAAGAAAAGTCGGTAACACTGCAATAATGTTAGGCTACATGAATTGACATTAACTAATGTAGCTATGTTGTTGCTAACATTAATTAATGATGTACAAATCCATTAACAAAGCATTCGATTAACTTTTCATTATTTCGTACCCTTATTGAAAGTACAAACCTTTAGCTAATGTACTTGTTTCTGTATGCACTTATTGTATGTCGCTTTGGATAAAAGCGTCTGCTAAATGACTGTAATGTAATTTGTCAACCGGTAACTAACTAACGTTAATGGTAATTAAGTGTTACCAGATAGGCCAGTCTTTGGTAGTCAAACCAAGGGCTCTGTTCTACCCTCTATTGTCAAACTTTCCGCCTGACTGCTATTGTTCTACCAGTGATGAACAACTATTGCTGATTTTAACATACTCCTGACGTAGAGTATCGATTTCTCGTGTCTCTTTTTTCCAGCCTCACATTCAGTGTGTGCCGAACAACCTCTCTCCAGAGCCACCTTATTTTCATCATTCATATATTCATCATTCATGTCCTTGCTGTTACAGGACTGCTATAAATAAACTAAAACTTTTTGATCCACTACTACCCTTGTTATCTATTGTCCCTTTTGTGTTCAGTCACCAGCCCTGGCCTTAACAATCCTGGATAGGATTCATTCTTCCACAATTTTTTAAAAGTAATGAATAGAGCAAATTAGACTTTTTTAATATACAATGAACAAAATTTATCTAAAAGAGAAAATAGCTTGATCCATAATGAAACCAGAATGAGTACACTGGATCATTAGCATAGCCTATCTATACAAATTTTTTATGTGAAATGGCAACAAATTGGATAAATTAAATAACCTTAGTCACTACAAGCAAAATATTGGGGAAATAGGATTAAAGCTGCAGTAGGCAAGTTTGAAAATACAGAAGGCTAAAAGACTTCCCTTTTGCTCTCCTCCCTCCAATCTCTCTTCTAAGCCCCTCCCATCAAATTTTGCTCTGTGCACATGCAGAGATGGAGGGGTTTATTCTACAGGGAGGATATTTTGTTTGTAGATAGTTGCCCTGATTGGAGCTCTCTCGAACCAGGGCCTGAAGGTGGTTATCCAAGGCCAAACGATGGGCCAGCTGCCCGTCATCCCTGGCCCCGGGCAGCAGCTCAAGCTGGCGGCCATGCCCAGTGGAATGAGAACCTGTGTCATGAGGCCATCAGCGGCCTGTCCAGGTTGTGAAGTAGGACCCGGTGTCAGACTGCTAGCTGGTGACCTCACCAGCAAATTTTCTTCCTTAGCATACAACTATGCATAAAATGTTATAGTTTATCAGAGTTTGTTTGGATCTGTCCCATAGTGTTTTAAATCACCTCTTGATACCATGCATGCTTTTCTGGCACACCATTCAGGGTAATTACACTGTTTTGATTGGTATGTGTACAGTATATAAGCTTATTTCAAATGCCTTGGATCAAATTTTTAAAACTATTTTATGCTCATTTGCATTTCTCCACTGAATCGATATTTTGAGACGAATGGAGATGTTTAACAAAAAAGGCCAAAATCGACTCAATCGAATTGAGAGAATGTGATTATTACATTACATTATTGGTGGGCAGTCTTTATGGGATGAGACCTACAATGATCCTGATCTAGGGCTGGAAATTAAGGAACCATTAAGATAAAGCAAATGTTGAATTTGAGTTATGTCATCAATGGACCTCTTGTAAATATGTCATACAGATCATTAGCCTGGATTTAATATCATTAAACATATCTGGATGCACCCTTGTTTTCCACTCTTAATCCATATAGTTAATGTTGTATTGCCTTTTTCATTAATTGCAGCTTTAAACTAAATGCCCCATTGTGGCTTTTTAGCCAATCAAGCATGCTTCTAGCTTGCTGTCAAACACAATACTCCCTTATACAAGGTTTTTGAGTGTACGTGAGGAATATGTAAGAAAGAATGATACTTGAGTCAGTAATCTTCACCTTACATTTTTATTAAGAGACAATTCAATTCATGTAACATTATTGCAAAGTGTTAGCGACTTTTTTGTTTTCTTTTATTACAACAATAAAGCACGTAACACGTCATAGCTAACACTAATGGCTCATAGCTGTTTCGACAATCTGAATCCGAGCCAACACGCACCATTCACATAAAATGAGTACATTTTAGCATATTATCACTAACTGGCAACCGAGCGAACTTCAGCTGAATAACTCTCAAACTTTCACTCAGTAGGCTAGATACCATTGCTTTTGAAATTCAGAAGGTTCCATTAATTACGAGCGACTGTTTTATTTCAGTGTGGCTTTTTTTAAATTTTTATTTCACGCTGCTCTTTCTGTTTTTTCCCCCTTCGTCTTGTAAGCGCATGCGCACTTGCGAACTTCCTGTAATCACGAATGAGGCCGATCACGATTGAGGCCGATCACGAATGAGGCCAGAGGTCTGCGGGTCTGCAGATGGACCCTTCTCACGAGCACTATTGACTGATGGGGAATTCCCCCATAATGCAACGTCCCACAGCCTATGACGATTAATGCATTTTACTATCTTAACAGTTCGGGCATGAGCCCGAGTTACATGAACTCCTGTGAGGTTATGTTTAGGGGTTGGGGGTGGGGTACGTGAATCACGAACTGTCATAAAATGTCTTATTTTACCGTAAAAAATCTCCGACTTGATTAAAAACACAAAAAGTCGCGGGAAATTTTATTAACAACGTTACGTAAATCAGTTGCATGATGGGGGAATTCCCTGTCAGTCAATAGTGCTCGTTGATGGTAATACTCTAGAGTACAAGATTATAATCTGTGCCCATAAATCTCGCGTGATGGACCTTGGACTTTCTCCATTGTTATCGGTGATGGTAACAGAATCGGCTCCTTGTGAAGGCTGGTATGCATTGGCAATAGACTGGGTTTTTTAAATTTCTTATTGATATGCCAATTTAATAAACACTTTTGAACTTGTTTCTTCCTTCAATAAGAGTGTCTTGAATTTCCTTGAAGTAAGTCCAGTTTTATACCATTTGCACAATGGCACCATTCTTTGCAGAAATATTACCATTGTAATTTTCAGGCATCAAATTCGGCATTAGCGTATATTTACAAAATCAATAAAGTTGACATTAAATATCTTTTCTTTGTACTGTTTTCAATTAAATATATGTAAAAGAGAATTTACAAATCACTGCTTCCTGCTTTTATATGCATTTTACATATTGTCCCAACTTCTTTGGAATTGTGATTTGAACATACAAAGAGGTACATTTTTTAATTGATCAAATTAGTCTGGGGTGAAATCAATAGTTTGTATACTGTATGTCCCATGGAGCCTGATCAACCACAAGATGATGTTACGTCATAGTGGAAGCTGCCTTGCCGCGTTCGGCACAATTCGGTATAATTTACCTGGCAAAGTGTGTCTTGCTGCTAGTGTTGTTATATTACGGTACATAGCGAGCTGTAGGCTGGGTTTTTCTGTGAAGCGTATTGTGAAAACTACTTGTGAAATGCGCTATATAAATAAATATTGATTTGATTTGATTTGAAGGAAAAGACATGTCCAGCTAACATATCGGGCTATGTGGCTAACTTTACTTTGTGTCTCATTTTCCAAGATTTTGTTCTGGGACTCCGCGTCAACCGTCTTCCCATATTTGGATCCCCCTTTCTAATGACGTATGAAAGTTACTTCGTCCAAAACTGCCTGCTGGTTGGCTGCATACAAGACAAACATTTGGAAAAGATTTTAACCAGGAACTCGTGCAGAGTTCTTGTTAAGATTGCTTTGGGGTATTGGGGCATTGCTGCAGAGCATGGGCTGCTGCAGCAATGAGATGGGTCCATGAATATAATGGGAAATTATAGTACATTTCTGAGAAATATCTTCATACTACCGAGCCATTGACAATGCACTGACACAGCAGTTTAACATGACTAACAAAACTGGAAACTAATCCACCATCTTAATCCAGTTTAACTCTTTTTAACTCTACATATACACGTACACAGGTCAGGGGGCAATGCAATGGGTCAGCTTTCATTGTATTTCTGTTGTTTTGGGGATCGGGTGAGCCCAACAGTGTGCAAACCCAAGCCAATAGGCTTCAGAGTTTGAGAGCTTTATGTAAGAGAGTGGTGGTTCTTACCGGTCTATGATAAAGACGTTAGAATGAGATTAGATGCAGATTTTAATGTGAGGGCAAAACATGGTAGACTGCAGCATTGGGGAGCCTTGCTTTATATGAAAGAATTTCAACAAAATAAGTCTTGATAATGTCTGCTGTTTCTTTAAAGATGGTAATGTAATGAAAATAATCTACACAGTTTTGTCCCAGATTAAATTTTTTTATTATCTGATGTACATTTGGAAAGAGAGCCTGAAAACAGAACCTAACGTACAAAAACTAGAGGAAAGGTCAAGGCTTCAGCTCTTTCTATAACCTCCTCTCTCTGGAATGACTAATCCACCTCACAGGTTTGTTACACAATAGGTGACAGCAGGATAATGGGCCCTATCTTACACCCGGCGCAAAGCGGCGCTAACGCAAACGCAAGTGTCTTTGCTATCTTACACCCAGCGCTAGGTCCATAATAACGCCTAACGCTTACGCCGCCAAACTAGCATTGCGCCATTAACTAGTCTTGCGCCATCATTAGTGAACTGGGCGTGTTGGTCTTAAGATGAGGAGTGGCCAGGATTCTTTTTGGCGTATTGCTATCTTGAGCCAGCAGAAAGCGCTTGCGCTAGAACCACCACAAACCTGGTCTAAAGTCATGTCGCAGTTGTTTACATGCTATTTTAACGGCGCATATAAGTGCGTCTACATAGGCGTGTGCACAACGCGCATACCCTCCTGTCTGTTACACACAGGGGCGTGCACAGGCATGACTAAAATATCTAGATCACAATGTGAAATATTATTATTGTGTAGGCTATATCAAAAATGCATAATAATAAAAGGTTCCATAGGTCCACATACCTTTCCCTCAGCGAAGGGAAACAATGCCACATTACATTGCTCTCAGCCCACTCCATCAACATCCAGGCGATGTGCGATGGTACGGGACAATGGCTATCCATTAAAAAGGAGCTGATAACACCTATAGCTATCAAGCCTAATGCGCGAATTGTCTTTGCACCTAATGCGTGAATTGTCATTCAATGGAAAACTCGCGCACGGCAATAGACGGACATTTAAGTTCTGAAAATGCGCTTCAGATGTCATTACAATACAGCTCTGTTTATCTATGAATACAGCCTGTAAGTAAATAGAATGGTTTGTGACTGAAAAAAGTTCAAAACCTTGTCCAGTGAATATTGCATTTATTGTTTTTCAAATAGCCTAGGCTACAGCGAATTCGCTGTGCATAAGGTTTTTTTCGATAGCCTATGGTTAAAAAACGGAGATGTCACCATGTTAACTAAATTGTAACCTTAGCTATTCTTCGTCCTTCATATTTTTTTAAATTACAGTGACCAGGTTTCCATACTCTCACCGTTTAAAACCCAGCTGATTTCACCCGTTATTCCTTAACTGAACAAAACGATTTTAAAGAGAACTAAGCGTCTCATTAGAAACTAAAACAAATTTGCAGCACGTTACACAATTAATTCACAATTAATTTGAATGCCATTCTCTGCACGTGAGCTGCATGTTCTGTTTCCCCTGCTGTAAGTCGCACGTTTAACGGTCTTCCTGGGAAAGTGGATTGTTTTAAAGGATTACGCTACGAGTAAAACAGGTTGGTCACATTTCCATAAACAGGACATTATTAAACAAGGGGAAATATGCGTGAACTTATGGGTTGCGAACCTGACAGCTTTATTGTATGGCTATTTAGTGTCATCATTAAGGCAAAATAACGGTATGTATGTTATTAATTAATATTAGCCTACTATGCAGGTAGCCTAATGAACTTTGGATGAAGCTTGAACTTCGAGAACTCCATGAGAACAGGCTCTTGGAATTGATGTTTGGCACTTTCATTGCATAATCAAACGAAATTCGCTGAACAAGCAGGCTAATTTGGCGTTTTCTAAGGTGAGACTTAAGCCATTGATAGTTTATTCTCAGCTGTTGCAGGTCCTTTTAACGAAATTTAACCGCACATATTTTGTAAAATAACAGCCCTGTCTGTAATTACCGGGAACTCATAGGCTAATGGTTAGTCCGAATAATATTGATCATACTCCATTTAGCCTATTCCTTGATCACACTAAACACGCACGAGCATGTCTGTTTCGCCATCATAAGCAATCCGCCAAGGTGGAAAAGCAGGCTTTTAAAGGGAATGGGATATGACATTTTGATTGGTTTATTGAATGTCACGCCCAAGACACACCTATAATTAATGAAGCGACTAGGTTCAGCCCAGTTGCGCCATGCGCCGTGCTTAGCGCCAAAAAAACACGCCGTTAAAATAGCAAAAGTGGACTTGGACACGCCCTAAATGGACTTAGCGCCATGCGCTTAGACTAAGCGCCAAGATCGCCAAGATAGGGCCCAATGTCTTCCTGGCTATTGGTAATGTTATTGCCTGCCTTGCGTCAGCCACACACAATAAGGGAATCTGACTATTCCACTGGGCAGGTGTACAACAAATACAGCAGAAAGTCTTGCACAAAATTCAGTGTATGTTTGCACAATCATTTATCGTAGGTAATCTGCAGTAAGTGTACACAAGTGTTTGTTTGCCAGAGGTCGAAATCCAGGGGACAGAAAGTAAAAGTCCTCCCCAGTATTATGCTCCAATCACCTGGATTTACTAATTTGCATAATTCTTCAGAGGAGGTAGAACTAATTAGTGAAATCAGCTGGCTGAGTCTATGGGTGGAAGAAACACATGGTAGGACTTTTACTTTATGTCCCCTGGATTTCCACCACTGTTGTTTTCACAAGAATATCTGGCTTGTAATCTGCTTTCACATGAAGGAGTCTGCGGTTGTTTGAAAACAGCCAAGCACACAAGATACCTGTTGAAAACCAATGCTCCAAATTACATCACTCATTTCAAGCACCAATGCATTCAAGTGCACTCAAGGTAAATTGAAAGATCTTTAGAGGCTGAGTATCACAGCAGCCTTAACACTTACCTAAATCAGGTGATATTGAACTTTGATTATGAATGGATTTAATTTTCATGGCATACACCTACTGAAACCTTTGAGACAATTTGTTATACCTTGGGAAGTGATACAACATAATGAATGGTTGGCCTTGAGAGTGTGATTGTACATTGGGCTGGTCATGTGATCGGCTGCATACTTCTCAGGTTCCAATCTACAACATCCAATAACATGAAAGAAAATGCCTTTTCTGTAACAAGTTTCCCATATGCAAAAGGTCTATAAAAATCCTATAAAAATCACATGTGTCATATACAAAACTTATAAAATAAATATGTATGTGGAGAACTAGCACATACATTTCAGACTAAAATTAAATAGTTCCCTAACATACATGGTATTCCCTATAAAAAACATTGAGAATTTGTATAAGAATTGTATGTGTCAAATACAAATATATAATATAATACTAATAAATATATATGATTTTTATAAAACTTTGCAAGTATGATCATATAAGATTTTTACAGACCTTTTGCATATGGGTTAGGCTGTCATATGGAAATGTTTGAACAATAACCTACTAATGCTTTATGGTAATATGACCTTCAATCCATTCAGTGTTGAAAAAGTGTTTAATTATTCACTAGCAACAGCAACCATAATTATTTCTAGAAAACAGGAGCCAGATGTGCCAACTTTTTTGTAGTTAAATTGTCTGACTTATCAGACACTTGTCAATGAAGAGATTTGGTCCACTGAAAGTTTGAGGTCATAACAAACCTTTGTGCTGCTGTGCTCTCATCAATGTGCATATATGAGCATTAAACATGGGGCAGACAAGAGCGCACATGCTATCGAATGGATGGATGTTGAGAAAGACAGTCTTTATACATATGTATGCAGGAACATATAAAATATAGGCTAAAAACTTAACTAAGGATTATCAGAAATTTAAAGAATTCCGATTCTTTCATTAGAATTGCTAATTGCATCACTGTTACCTTATTATTAAAACAAGCTACTCGTGCAACATGACTAAAACCTCTGGACATCATTCTCAGTTGACTTGCAAACTAGCATTTCCATCTTAATTCCCTCCACCATCTTTAGCATCTGCTAAATACTTAAAAGTATAGTCCGGCCCCAGTCCTTGGACTGTGAGTCAGGGGAGGGCAGAGCTGTAGGCTGCCAATGCTGCTTACTAGGGCCGTGTGCCAGCCAGACGCTCCAAGTGTGTTGTGCAAAGTGGTAAGAACAAGAGATCTGGCAGGAGCAGGGGCCACGGTGTGTTAGACAGGCTTTGCAATCCCACAATTTTATTAACCTGTTAATTTTTTTAAATGAGGTGCTTTTCATGTTTAGAGGTATTGTTAATCCTCTGAAGCCACATTATGTCAGAAATAGCTGTGCATGCCATGAATAATGAGAATCTCTTGTTCACATTGTGCTTATTGTGCTATATTGCAAACAATTACATAAAAAGTGTAATTAGTGTAATTAAAATAATTAGTCTGGGGTGAATCAATATTTAATATATGTATGAGCCCATGATCAACCACAAGATGATAGTGGAAGATGCCTTGTCGCGTTCGGCACATGTCGGTGTAATTTACCTGGCAAAGTGTGTGTTGCTGCTAGTGTTGTTACATTAAGGTACATAGTGAGCTGAACAAAAAGTCCTGCTAACATCTCGTGTCCAGCTAACATATCTAGCTATGCGGCTAACTTTACTTTGTGTCTCATATTCCAGGATTTGTTCTTGTTAATATTGCTTTGGGGTATTTCCATTAGCTTTAAGGCTCAGAACTTGCCATCCTTTGCCCTGCTCTCTGCAACTCAACACGGCTCCAGTGTCCCTCCAGTGTGCATTTCTGAGTAATGACCTTTGGGGACAGTTCTAACATGACCTCCCCTGAGTCCTTATTCGCTGAGTCAACACTATTACTGTCCAGACATATGAGAGTCTTAGTTAGTGAGAGATTGCTCCAGCCTGTGAAACCAGTTCCACTCCGTTTCCGAACTGTGTGACGACTGGCACCAAGCCTAGCAGCCTAAAATTTGTGCCAGAGGGCATGTGTGCGTGGACAGTTTCTGGTGGACTTCACCCCATCAGTGTCAACCACCCTGTGACTGACACTGTGCGCATACAATTATTTGGCTTGCATTGGCAATAGAGAACACATCAAGCAACAAAAGCATCTATGCGTAATTTCATACCACCTAGACCATCTACTCAAATTCTTGAGTTATTTACAGAGCTATCTCTGCATGGAATCAAACACTATCTCATATGACATTTATTTTCTTATTACTTTCTGTTTTTACATTGATCTGTTATATTTTTACATTTTGGGGATTGATAATTGAATAATGCACTGATGTAGATGCAGTTATTTTTTTCTATTTTATTTTACCCTTACCTGCTTTTCATATTTTGCTGAAATATTTTAAATAACTCTATGAATTGTTATGTATATTGTGTGGATGGAACACTATATGAATAGCGTTCATTAATGCAACAGCTAACAGGGATCTACATAAATGAATGAAATCAAATCAATTTCAGGTGTTTGGTGACCACTATGCCAATATGATGAGGTCTTTCATGATGGTTGGCATTGGTCACAAAATATTAGTGGTAATTGGGATCAGTGAGCAAATGCTACTGGCCAAAGAGGAGCTTCTGTCAATCAATCACTTTTTCAAACCATAGACTGTAGAAAAATATTGATAAAGTGACTATGACGTTACCCATTGGCTTGTGAAAAGTATTTTGAAGCTGTAGAAGTGCTGCCAGGTTGTACAAAAATTGGAGCCAGAAACTGTGCAGTAGGGAGCAGGGGGACCCTTATATGGTTTTACGTCCGGGCCGGGTCTGGTTCGTCCACTAAGCGTGTGAGATACCAGTGATGCACAATAACTAAGAAGTGACGCAAATTATCCCAGATTGGTCCACAAAATATTAAATATAGTGCCCAAAACTATACAATAACTTAACAAACTGGAACATGGGGAGACATTAGTTGTGACTACATGTTCTTGTGGGAGAAATTGACTTTGTATTTTGGCAGCATTTGGTATTATTGACATGCATTGAAAAACGGGCCTGAAAGACCTATACCAACCACACTAGCACCAGAGAGCAACGCTCTCAACAAGACCAGAAAGTGAGCTTCCACAGAGAAGCGTGGGCTGCGTCCCAATATTCTTCACTCCCCACCTCCTTTCCTCCACTCCTCTCCTCCACTCGTCTCCTACCCGGAAATATGCAAAACTGTCTGTACGTTTCAAGTACAAGTAGTTGTATGTATAATATACCTGACATTGCGGTTCGCGTTGAGACATGAATTCATATTTAACTATTAATATGTAGTTAATATGAAATCAACAACATTAGATTAGGACACAAAGATCTGTTTATGGGGTACGGAGGAGAGGAGGTGGTAGTAGAGGAAAGGAGGGCTGTGTCCCAATATTCTTCACTCCCCACCTCCTTTCCTCTATTCTCCTCCACTCTTCTCATACCCTGAAATATACAAAACTGTCTGTACCTTTCAAGTACAAGTAATTGCATGTACAGTATACAATATTTGCCTCTCCGGGAACCGTCACCTTATCGTGGTGGAGAGGTTTGTGCATCCCTATGAACCTGGGAGCTGTGTTGTCTGGAACCTTGTGTTCCTGGTAGGGACTCCCATGGAAAATTGGTCTCAGGCGAGGGGCCAGACTAAGAATGGTTCAAGAAAACCCCCATGGAACATCAGAACAGACGCTTAGTGACCCTGCCCGGAGGAAGCCCGGGGCCCCCTTCTGGAGCCAGGCCCAGGAGGAGGACCCGTCAGCGAGCGCCTGGTGGCCGGGCAGGCCAAAGAGCCCGGCCGGGCACAGCCCGAAGAAGCAACGTGGCCACCATCACCACTTCAACTTCTTCATCCCGCGGGCCCACCACCTACGGGAAGAACCATTGGGGTCAGGTGCACTGCCAGACTGACTTTGGGGACATGGAATGTCACCTCTCTGGGGGGGAAGGAGCCGGAGCTTGTGCGGGAGGTGGAGCGTTACCAGTTGGATCTGGTGGGGCTTACCTCTACGCACAGCCTTGGCTCTGGAACCTTACTCCTGGGTTGGACTCTATTCTTCTCCGGAGTAGCCCAAGGTGTGAGGCGCCGGGCGGGTGTGGGGATACTCACAAGTCCCCGGCTGAGTGCCGATACGTTGGAGTTCACCCCGGTGGGCGAGAGGGTCGCCTCCCTACGCCTAAGGGTTATGGGGGGGGGAAACTCTGACTGTTGTCTGTGCTTATGCACTGAACAGCAGTTCAGAGTATTCAGCCTTCTTGGAGACCCTGAATGGAGTCCTGCATGGGGCTCCTGTAGGGGACTCCGTAGTCCTGCTGGGAGACTTCAACGCGCACGTGGGCAACGATGGAGACACTTGGAGGGGCGTGATTGGGAGGAACGGCCTCCCTGATCTGAACCTGAGCGGTGGTTTGTTATTGGACTTCTGTGCTAGTCATGGATTGGCCATAACAAACACCATGTTCGAACATAAGGTTGCTTATAAGTGTACATGGTACCAGAGCACCCTAGGCAGAAGGTCGATGATCAATTTTGTTATCGTATCATCGGACCTGAGGCCGTATGTATTGGACACTCGGGTGAAGAGAGGGGCAGAGCTGTCTACTGATCACCATCTGGTGGTGAGTTGGGTCGGGTGGCCGGGGAAGCCTCTGGACAGACCTGGTAAGCCCAAACGTGTAGTGCGGGTGAACTGGGAACGTCTGGAGGAGGCCCAGGTCCGGGAGACTTTCAACTCACACCTCCGATAGAGCTTTTCTGGCATCCCTGTGGAGGCTGGGGACATTGAACCAGAGTGGATGATGTTCAAAGCTTCCATTGCTGAAGCTGCAGCTGGGAGCTGTGGTCTCAAGGTCTTAGGTGCCTCAAGGGGCGGTAACCCTCGAACATCCTGGTGGACACCGGTGGTCAGGGAAGCCGTCCGACTGAAGAAGGAGGCCTTCCGGGATATGTTATCCTGGGGGACTCCGGAGGCAGTTGCAAGCCATGGCAGAGGCAAAGCAGCGGGTGTGGGAGGAGTTTGGAGAAGCCATGGAGAAGGACTTTCGGTCGGCACCAAAGTGGTTCTGGAAAACCGTCCGACACCTCAGGAGGGGGAAATGGGGAACCATCCAAGCTGTATATAGTAAGGATGGGACGCTATTGACCTCAACTGATAAGGTGATAGGGCGGTGGAAGGAACACTTTGAGGAACTCCTGAACCCGACTAACCCACCCTCTATAGTAGAGGCAGAGACGGAGGATGATGGGGGATCATCATCGATCTCCCTGGAGGTAATCAAACAACTCCACAGTGGCAAAGCCCCAGGGGTTGATGAGATCCGCCCAGAAATGCTGAAGGCTCTGGGTGTTGAGGGGCTGTCATGGATGAGACATCTCATCAACATTGCGTGGAAGTCGGGGGCAGTGCCTAGGGAGTGGCAGACCGGGGTGGTGGTTCCCCTGTTCAAAAAGGGGGACCAGAGGGTGTGTGCCAACTACAGAGGCATCACATTACTCAGCCTCCCCGGGAAAGTATACTCTAAGGTACTGGAAAGGAGGGTCCAGCCGATAGTCAAACCTCAGATTGAAGAGGAACAATGCGGATTCCGTCCTGGTCGTGGAACAACGGACCAGCTTTTTACTCTCGCAAGGATCCTAGAGGGGGCCTGGGAGTATGCCTATCCGGTCTACATGTGCTTTGTGGATTTGGAGAAGGCTTATGACCGGGTTCCCCGGGAGATATTGTGGGAGGTGCTGCGGGAGTACGGGGTGAGGGGGTCACTACTCAGGGCCATCCAATCTCTGTAGGCCCAAAGCAAGAGCTGTGTCCGGGTTACCGGCAGTAAGTCGGACTCGTTCCCAGTGGGGGTTGGCCTCCACCAACGAGTCTTTACCCCAAGTGAAGGAGTTCAAGTATCTCGGGGTCTCGAGTGAGGGGACGATGGAGCGTGAGATGGGCCGGAGAATCGGAGCAGCGGGAGCGGTATTGCGCTCGCTTTACCGCACCGTTGTGATGAAGAGAGAGCTGAGCCAGAAGGCAAAGCTCTCGATCTACCGGTCAATCATCATTCCTACTCTCACCTATGGTCATGAAGGGTGGGTCATGACCGAAAGAACGAGATCGCGGATACAAGCGTCCGAATTGGGTTTTCTCCGGAGTGTGGCTGGCATCTCCCTTAGGGATAAGGTGAGAAGCTCAGTCATCCGTGAGGGACTCGGAGTAGAGCCGCTGCTCCTTTGCGTAGAAAGGAGCCAGATGAGGTGGTTCGGGCATCTTGTAAGGATGCCACCTGGTCGCCTCCCTAGGGAGGTGTTCCAGGCACGTCCAGCTGGGAGGAGGCCACGGGGCAGACCAAGGACCAGGTGGAGGGACTCTATCTCCACGCTGGCCTGGGAACGCCTTGGGATCCCCCAGTCAGAGCTGGTCAATGTGGCCAGGGAAAGGGAAGTTTGGGGCCCCCTGCTGGAACTGCTACCTCCGCGACCCGACTTGGGATAAGCGGTTGAAGATGGATGGATGGATGGAGTATACAATATACCTGACATTCCGGTTCATGTTGAGACGTTAATTCATATTTAACAATTACAGTTTTTACGATTGCTTTGACTCATTTTGCACAACAGAGTTTCAATGTGCAAAACTCTTAACACAGAATGCTATACTGCTCATTTTGGGTTCAAAATGTAATACAGCATGAAAAATAAAAATACCAGCGTCAAATCAAAGAATATTATATGCAAAAGTTTATCACAGCACCAGAACATTAGATATTTCAAACACTGAAGTTAAATCATTGCTGCATTTTCAATATACAACAGTCATCATGAAATAATGCTGCCAAACACAAAATCCTTCTGATAAAAAAAGAGTTTGAAAGTGTTTTTTGGTCATAACGCAAAATGCTATACTCCTAATCTTGGGCTCAAAATCATATATAGCATGCACCGTAGAAACAACTGAACCAAATTAGATTGTATTTCATGCTAAAGTTTATCATAGTGTCAGAACAGTGGATATGTTCATCGTTGAAGTTTAATTATTGGTGCATTTTCAAATACAATGGCCATTATCAAATAATGCGGTCAAACACAAAATACTTGTTACCAAAAAAGACTATGCAATGGTCATTTCCTCATAAGTACTTGAAATTATGTACAGCAAGCATCCCCTGTGATAGACTACAGTTTTGCGCTTGTGTTTTTATGAAAGACAAACAAAATATTAGATTATATGAAGTTTAATCATTAAAGAAAAATCAGTAATGCAGTACTGTAATCTCAACTGTATTGTACAGTAAAACAAAAACAACAGTAAAAGCAAAAACAGTTACAGTAACAACAAACTTTACTGTAAAGTAAAAAGAAAACTGCTTCTCGGTGCTTAAGTAGCATTTTGCCTCTCCGCTGCATTTGGCCACAGAAGTGTGTCGACGTCGCATCTGATGTCTTCGTTGGCAAGACGGCGCTGGTAAAATCTTTTAGAGTGCCTTATCCACCCCTGACACTGCTGGGCTGTAATGATGGGGTTCAGAACCCCATCATTATGGGGTTCAGAAAGGGGGAACTTGATGGGGTTCAGAAAGGGGGAGTAAGGTGGAGGGAATTGGAATCAGAACTATGGATGGGCTGTAAACCAGTCTTGCACAGCCAATGCACGATAGAAGTTTACATTGTCCCAGACAATGATGAACACCATCTGAGCATTTGGCTGTACGAGACGGTTGTACAGCCCATCCAAAAAATGTATGAGGCGCACAGAGTTGTATGCCCCCAGCAGAGGGTCAGGCTGACCAATCAGGGATGGATGTGTGTGGGCCTGCTCAATGGTCTCAGGGCCGGGTCTAGGCAAACTAGCCATGTACAGTGTACATGTACATGTAGTGGAGGAAAGGAGGGTGCATTTTTCAAGTATTGGGACGCACCCCTGGTTTTGGCCCCTTGGCTCAAACAGAGCAGGACTTTGCTCTTCACACCAAAACTCTATGATTTGCTCAAATCAGATTGGCAGCAAAATGGGTGGAGCTCCTATGTGTTGTCCATCACTGACTTGCTCCAGCAAATCGGGACTTTGCTCTTTACACCAAAACCAACATGATTTGTGCAAATCAGTGAGTCACTGATTGGGACTTATAGTGACCAGATGCACAATTTTGGGACATAGTGACCAGATTAATTCTCTGTTCACTAAAGATTGTTGTTTCTAAGCAGGATTGACATGATCTTTCTGTTTTGATTTATACAATTTTATGTTTAGTGATTTATTTTTAGTAATTCATCTTTAGTAATGAATCACTTTTTGTAAAGAACAAATAATTTACTAAAGTAAAATACAGTTCAGGTAGTTGGAGGATAATTCATATTTGTTATACCCATGAAGCACTCCTATTCCTTTTTCTTAGGGGACAGTTAATTTGCCTACTCTTGTGATCTTGTTTTAATTTCATATTCATAAACCTGGAGCACTGGCTACTATCCCAATCTCCCATTTTTTGTACTGCAGAATGTACAAAAAGTAGCACTTAAACCAAAAATGGTGACGCCTGTTGGGAACTATGTATTTATATGATATGTTGTATGAGAAACTCCTTTGCAAACATTGGAATGGAGATAGATAGACCAGCTACTTTGTTTCTCATTGGAAGTTATGCTTTGTGCTCTTTATGTTTTTGTTTCCAGGTACAAACCAAGTTCAGAGGTATTTGATGTGACACTTCAGTTTACTGGCACATTGATTTGGCACTGCAAAAGCATTCCAGTGAAGGACAGCTTCACTGAGCAAACAAGCAGTGTCCACAAGCAGTGCATAAAGCACTATTTTTTTTTAAAAGAGTTTACAGTTTTTCATTATTGTATAGTGTTGTGTTACTCGGCACTGAAAACACCACTAGGAGAGGATTAGAGTCAGACAGTCCAAAAAAAATAAAAATCTGTGTTCTTATTCAGATACAGGGGAGACGAAGACAAGGGGATAATCTATTTTAAGTTGGCCACTGGAAGAAAAAAAAGTGGTTTGTTTGAGGGTTATTGCAGAAAGAGAAATGGCATTAGAATTGTTTAATTCTTTTGTATTTTTTATGTGTTGGCTGTTAATTGTTAGATTGTTAGACACAAACATTAGGTCAACTGAAAATTCAATGGGGAAAAAGCTAATCAAGAGGTGGAACAATATTAAAGATGTAATGGCTTACAAAGCTTGCTACTTCCACTTTGTCTTCTTATATAAAGTAATAAAAGACACCATTTATTACTTGCTTATACTCAAAAATGAAATAAGTTTGTACAAAGCAAGTGTTTTGTCGAGTCAGAGAGAGCAAGAGAGAGAGATTGCATTATCTGGCCTCCTGTGACTGACATTGGGTTCAGACAATTTCACAAATCAGCCCACCTCTCCACCACGTCCCTGCCTTGGGTAGTCAGTACAGAGGGCAAAATTGCACTGTCTGTCTCTGCCCAGCTTAGGCACAGATCCACCACCCCCACTTTTCAGAACTATTACACTCGCTCAGACAGACATCCAGAGGCACACACTGGGTGTGAACAGACACCATAAAACCAACACAAACACTACTGGTGTGTGTGGGCTTGTATGTGTGCACTGTGTATGGGTATGTGCGTGCGTGCGTGCGTGCGTGCGTGCGTGTTCTCCCCAACCTTCAGGTATCCACTTTCTGAATTTATCATTGGATATTAACGGAAAGAATACTGATGTAATATCTAACATCAGCATTCCAAGAGCTATTTTAACAGTTTCTTTTATTAGTTTAGTTATCACAAACAATAAAACATTTTCTTGTTTTGATTGATAAGGTGCTGGTGGCCTGTAAATAATTAAGACCCTTTCTGTTTTATGGTTGTTTTGTATTGTACTGTTTGCTGTATTGAATTTTATGTTTGATGATGTTTATGCTTGTTATGCTCTTGATCATTTCTAGCTCAATTGGGCTTATGTGGATAAACAAAAGATATAAATATAAGATAAATATAAGATATAAAGATATAAAACAAATACTTTTAAGTTACAATTACAGCTTCTAACAATAATGGCCCATTAATTAAAAGTCATTAAATCTGTGGCAGGTTTGAGTTCCAGTATCATGTACTGTACAGCTGTTTGCATAACATTGCTCAGTGGTGCATTACAGCTTTTAGCATATTGTATTTAATTTGAATGCTATAGCCAAATCTGCAATATTTACCTGTGTATTGTTTTTGTTCTTGCAATAATCAGTCCCATTAAACAGCTTTTTTGAAGATGGAATTTCAGGTAAATTTATTTTGAGGAATTAAATTCAACTTATTATTTTCTGCAGACACACTTGCAGATGCACACAGCAGTGAAAACCTGTCATTTGGAAGTGGGTACACTTCAAACCAATCAGCTTTTTGTCCATTTGTCAGCAACATCAGCAAGACATAATGGAAGGTATGATATACAATATATTGTTTTCTACATGTATTGCCTCATCATGGTCACAAATAACTCAGTGATGCTTCTTGTTCACAGAGGTCCCTGAACCAGTCCTTCTTGGCTGGAGCATGCTCTGTTTACCTTAGTGGCAAAGTTAAACATCACCTGTTCATGTTATCACAGACTTCAGAAAAACCACCTTCTGAGCAAACACACACCTTACAAATATAGCAGCTCAATAATACACACACACACACACACACACACACACACACACACACACACACACACACACACACACACACACACACACACACACACATACGTATATTCCCACACACACACACACACACACACACACACACACACACATATATGCACACAGGCATACACACACCCACATGAACAGACATGGATGCACACATACACAACAACACATATTACAGTGTACTCCAAAAGTGTTAGGACAGTGACACATTTTGTTTCTGTACTCCCATTTGCAGACTTTCAGCTTTAATTTGAGGGTTTTTACATCCATATTGGGTGAACCATGTAGCAATTGTAATCATTTTTACCCCCCCCCCCTCCATTTTAGTGCACCAAATGTAATTGGACAAATTAACAAAAACTTAAATAAAGTCATCATATTTAATATTTGGTTGCATATCATTTGCATACCATGACTTCCTTATGTCTGTGACCCAACAATAGACTCTTGATATCCTATTTTCAGGTACTCTTACAAGCGATACTATAACGTCTCTGCATTTGAATGGACCTCTATGGGAATTGGGGGGTGAGACTAGATTAAGCTGTAAAGGACATGGGAATAGTATGGAACACATGGTTGGCAAAATGGCTGTAAGTCATCAAGGGTCTGAGCCGAGGTATCAAACAAGCCCAAAACCTCTGCTGTCAGATATGCAGTAGATATGGATGGAACACCATAATAAGGGTTGTTTATCCTCCTCATTCAGGTGCTGTGCTTAAAACAGGATCAAAGAGATAACTGGGGCAGTTCATCAGTAGCTGTTTTCATAGCACTGGGACACATCGGCGACCGCTGGGTTCTAGGCTACTCTGGCACCAAATTGTCACGTGTGGTACAATATAAAAACAAGGTCAATGAGTTCCCTATTTCCAATTGCTTCATACCAGCCAAGAACAACAACATGTAACTCAGAAATGCAACAAATGCAACATGTAACAAAGCCTTGATTGATCCACTCTCACGGAAGTATACGGTTCTGCTGTACTGCTGCAATGCTTTTATTTTCTTTGTTGTGGTGTAGGGGTCATGGGGGGGCGGGGGGGGGGGGGTTAGGGGTTAGGTGGGTCCTGAGATAGATGACTTGCTACACTTTACTATAATACAAATTACCATACACATTACTCGCTGCACTAGATGTATGCATAATGCTAACTATAATTGTCATACAGTTGTTTTGACATACAATTGGGTTAAAAAATATTCCATATTGAGCATATTACACTACATTTCAAGGAGCCGTCAGTGTGTGGTCATAGAACAAGTATTTGATTGTTAAATGGTTATGGGCTCTGAACATTTTTAAACCTTGGGCTGGACCAGCACAGATTTGGATTTGGATTAACATTTGTATTTTCCTTTGGAGTTGTGTCTTATGCCTCATATGGGACAGCTTTGAGTAGGATACTACTTGAAGTGCCTTATTTTTCACTCGGTACAGCAAAGGTAGTTTTTTTCTATGTCCATTTTGCTAGTTGGCCTGACAGAATTCGTAGAACATGTATTATACAGGGGGCAATAGCATATATTCCAGATATCGCAGCCAGACTACTGGATAAATATGTCACACTTACTGGTTCCGCATTCCATATGGCCAAACGAGTATAATGAAGGCACGCGCTTTCAAAATTTTATTATTACAAAATAGTTTACTCACAGATGCTACATTCACCGAGTGTGCGTCTGATTTGACGGGAAATTGCGCGGATGTGGGTGAGTTCAGCGGCCTTTGAGTTACTTGGCAAGTCTTCAAATTACGCACAAACTGATTAAATAGGCTACTAATGGACATAATGTTTTAATGTTTGCCGTGCTTCGTTTTTAATGAATGATATTTAAAAAGAAAATGTAAATTATATAGAATTATTTAATTTTTTATATTTATTGTTATGTTTAACTTAATACTTTTTGTTTGTTACAGTGGGTGATGAAAGTTAGTAAAGGCACCCCTGTCAGTCTCTAGTTCATTTTTAATCGCCCACTGCTGCGCACTTATCCAATTATACATTTATTAGGGAAATGTAAAAAAACTGTTGATCACTGTCAAATTGTCAAGTACAGAGGGCTAGAGAAATGATTGCAGTATAACCGCTGCCGTGATGTGTCATCTCTAGGCCTACGTGACTTAGCCTACTGAAATAGGTGAAAGGGGAACTCAAAGAGGAGTGCTACAAAACGGAGTGAAAGGTGGGGCTTTGTTTACAACAGATGCTCTAATGTGAAGTGGAAGGTGGATCTTTGTTAATCAACTTGTGACGAAGTCCTCGGTGACCTGAAGCCTAACTGACCATTGACGTCCAAGCAACATGGACTGTGCTACACACACGTACAGTAGGCTACGATACTACACACATTACACGATCTGACCACGTTCGCAGCTACTGTTCATTGTGCGTATCAGTCACCAGGACAAAGTTCATGGATTAAGGATAGTTTTAAGTTTTTAAAACAATTAGAAAGTTTTGTATTTGAAACTATAATTTCGTGGAATTTATTCACATTTATTATAAGATATAATTATTATAATGATTGTAGGCCTACACTGTTGTTACACTGGATGATAATAATAACAATAATAATAATAATAATAATAATAATAATAATAATAATAATAATGGAAATTCAACGCGGAAGATGATTTCGGCTACATTGTCACCGTGAATAATACAGCATTTAAATATTGCAACAAGTTAAACATAAAAATGCCTAATAAAAACGCTGTTCAAGTAATATGCATTTCCACATTGCCTGTAATCCACGTGCAGTCTGTTCATCTGACCACTTATAAACCGAATGTTTATCCATGAAGTACGGCAATTGGGCATTATAGAAGCAATTATTTACCGCTGGTACAGAGAAGGTTGTCCTATGATTATATGGGGTGGGGTCTGTTGCATTCAAAGTGTAAACCCTTCCCATTGTAGGCTAAACGTAGGCCATATATGAAACGCACGTGCTTCCCTGGTATGTTTCCCGTTACGCCTCCAACAGCGGGCGTGGACAAAAATTCCAGGATGTTTAAATAAGTGAGAGACGCGTTAAACTTGAATCACATACTAGGCTTATCAGAGACGAAAGGAGGCAGCAAGGAGGGATATTTCTAACACTTTAAGTAAGTTTTATTATTGGCATACTATTATTTTCTAAAGAATGACAGTATTGTTTATTCCACGAATTGAAGTATCGGTAGGCCAGCTCGCATTATGTTTTCTTTGCGAACAATGCATTATTGTAATCGTTGTAAATAGATAATCATGTGTTGAAAATTCTTATAATTTATATAAGATCGTTGACAGAACGTGATTAACCCTCATATTATGTTCCGGTCAAGTGTTTCAGTGTATGACGTCTCTTAAAAATCAGTTAACCTTATTTTTTTCATCGTGACAATATGGATTTAACTAATTTGTTGGGATTAAATAGGAAACACGCAACAGTAGGCTAAACATAATGCTATATTTTCAACAGTCATGTAGGCCTACAAACTTTGTATACAAAGGGTTATTTGTGGTCATTTGTGGGGTAGCTGTATACATTGTAAGAAAATATACAACCTTGTAAATCTTTTACCTCATTTTTTTTGTGGGTGATTCTGGTGGCATTTCCCCATACAGGTTTTAAACTTTAGACTTTCTCTTACCTCAGGCTCTAAAATGAGATGTTTCATCACAGATTTAAAAATTTAAAATTTAGGGATAAAAGGCTAGTGAATTGGGAGACATACAAAAGGTGACACAGAAAGTGTAAAAATGTTTATATTACAATAGTTTTGTGTCAGTTAAAATTTTTGGGGGTAAATTAGACTCCAAGCATAAAGGCGTCATAAAATGTCAACATAATATGAGGGTTAACATGGTTTTTCTTTTGGTCCACAGGTGCAACCCTATGCAAAACCCTGTGAAGGAAATGGAGTCCATGCAGGAGATCATTCCGTTCGCAAAGGAGATGATTAGCCAGAAGCCTAGCCGGGGCATGGTGAAGGTGTACGTGGTGGGCACTGTGTTCGCGTTCTTCGGTGTGGTGTTTGGCCTGGTGGAGACTGTTTTCCAGTCTTTCTCGCCACAGGAGCCGATAGACGAAGAGTTAGCCCGGTTGATAGCTCACGAGCATCAGCTTCAGACACACAAGAAGATTGAGATCGGACTGACGAAGACTTCGGCAGCCACAGAGAATGGAGTCATATCCAAGCAGCAAGTAGCAGCCGTGCAGAGGAACACGGCCAACCGCCTGCATGCTTCATGAAATCCACTGACCCCTGTATTTATAGAACTATGTGCTCACTTGCGATGGTCTACTGTCTTCGTTATCTGACCAATTGCACAGAATAGCTGAACTTGAGCTGTGTTGTGCTGCTTTGGGGACACGCCAGGACCATGTCAGAATGCTTGTTGTCAGTCAGAGGACAGGTGGAAGAACTGACCTCCAGCCCAGTGCAATACAGAGAATGCTTGCTGCTGAGCAGCAGATGCTTTAAGATGTTTACAACAGATGCTTTAAGACTGTTACAGAGGTCACATTTGTTACCTCTGCAAATTATGATTTTTATACTTGCAGAGAAAACAAGAGCTGAGTGATGTGTTTGTATATTATGTTGCAATGTAATAAATGCATATTTTTATTTACAGTCGACTATGTCCTAGTGAACTCTTTCAATTTATAGACATGAGAATTATAGACGTTAAAATATTTATTTATATATACATAACATATTACATATATTTATATATTATCTAAAGGAATTATTACTGTAGGCCAATATTTAAAACTTTACCACATCATGAAATCAAGAAGTTACGTCCTGCTTGTCCTCTATTGGAAAAAAGACATCTTACACCATCTTCCCAGAAGATAGTTATCCACTACATAAAACTAAACTGTCCTGCATGAGTTATACATTTCTTATTAATTCAGTTCCCCTGTAATGTGAATGCCTCTCATAACACAGTACAGATTTAGAACCAATATTCCTGAAAATTCCCATTAAATACAACTTTAATAATGTTGTAGCACTTAGCCCTTTGTGTTGAAATATGATTTATCAGGTAACATGGCACTCTAAATGTAAATCTACATGCTATGTCACTGCAGCTTTCTATATTACAATGTACAGTATAAACAAATACAAGGATAACAATTGCACAATAGATTTTCACACAAATTGTATATTGCTCCCTCCACCTAGCTATCCTTATACTCTACAATAAACTTTGTTGTTCTTTCCTGGAACCAAGTAACACCAATTATCCACTCCTCAAGCGTCCGTGGATTAAGTAAAGTGTGACCTCTTGTGGTTGTTCCGTCTTGCCATTGAGAATCACTGCATCAAAACACCATATATAGAAAACAATTAAATACAATAACTATTGAATACTTAATAAAAATATTACTGAAGATCATGTGTTTTCTTTATTAATCAGTGAATTAACATGTGGCATAGTGTGGCAACTAACATAAGTATAGTTTTATGTACAGTGCAGTCCAAAAGTATTTGGACAATGGCACATTTTTTTCTTGTTTTGGCTCTACTCCAGCACTTTTGATTTGTATCCTTTTTATCCATAGTCCCCCATTTTAAGGGACAAAACGTAATTAGACAAATTAACATAAACTTAAATAAAGTCATCATATTTAATATTTGGTTGCATATCCTTTGCATGCCATGACTTCCTGATGTCTGTGACCCAACAACAGCTCTCGTTGGGCTCTATCTTGACGATCTTAGCTTCTGGTCTTAAACGATCTAAAACACATGGTGCAAGTGCATTTAGGGCGTGTACAACTCCCCTTTTGCTAGTTAGAGGGCGCATATTTTAAGCGCAAAGTAAGGCGCAAGGTTGAAATGGGCTGTATAGCCTCTTCATTAATTATAGGTGTGTCTTGGTGTGTCTTAAATAATATTGATCCTAATGATGACAATAAATACATTAAAGCTGTCAGGTTGGGAACCCATAGGTTTACGCATATTTTCCCTTGTTTTATATTGTCCTGCTTATGGAAATATGACCAACACGTTTGTACTGGTAGCTTAATGCCTTAAAACAAGCCCAATTTCCCATGATTCCAGGGACAATGTGCGTCTATTCCGGGAGAGAATTTTTATTTTTGGGAAAAATATTAATCTCTATTTCACAATGTTTCACAATCTTGATATTTTTATCCATGCTTGTGTGCACACCTGTGTGTATCAGACAGAAGGGTGTAAGCGTGTTGTGCACATGCCTATGTAGACACACTTAGGCTATGCACCGTTCAAATAACATAGAAAGAACTGCGACATGACTTAAGACCAGGTTTGTGGCGGTTTTAGCAACCGCTTTCTGATGGCTCAAGATAGCAATATGCCAAAAATGATCCTGGCCCCATCTCATCTTAAGACCAACCCGCCCAGTTCACTTGCTATGAGCGCAAGTTCATTTGCGATTTAAACAATGTGAGGGCTGGATGTTAAAAGGACCCTTGCACCAGTCTGAAACTAGTTGCTGTGATAGTGTACAATTTTTTTTGGTGGTGAAAGAAGAACTGTAACCAACTCAATGTATTTAAATGTCTAGTGTCTTCAACCAAATTTGCTCTCATGTAGATCACACTGTAAAGTGGTCAAGATACTTTTATCAAGTATGGAACAGTTGTGGGAAGTATAAACTTAATATTTAGCTTGATGATAGTGTAACCAGTGCTGATGAAGCTGATATGAAGTTTTCCATGATACCATACCACCTGATGTGGTACAGTAGGATGTTTGTGATGTAGACACCAGTGTCTATGCCACTAGGGGGCCAGAAAAGATTAAGGGCCCTATCTTACACCCAGCGCTAAGCGGCGCTAACCCAAACGCAAGTGTCTTTGCTATCTTACACCTGGCGCATGGTTCATTATAACGCCTTGCGTTCACGTCGTTTAACTACCATGTATTCTTGCGCCATTACAAGTGAACTGGGCGTGTTGGTCTTAAGATGAGGAGTGGCCAGGATTCTTTTTGGCGTATTGCTATCTTGAGCCAGCAGAAAGCGCTTGTGCTAGAACCACCAAAAACCTGGTCTAAAGTCATGTCGCAGTTGTTTACATGTTATTTTAACGGCGCATATAAGTGCGTCTACATAGGCGTGTGCACAACGCGCGTACCCTCCTGTCTATTACACACAGGGGCGTGCACAAGCATGACTAAAATATCTAGATCACAATGTGAAATATTATTATTGTGTAGGCTATATCAAAAATGCATAATAATAAAAGGTTCCATAGGTCCACATACCTTTCCCTCAGCGAAGGGAAACGATGCCACATTACATTGCTCTCAGCCCACTCCATCAACATCCAGGCGATGTGCGATGGTACGGGACAATGGCTATCCATTAAAGGAGCTGATAACACCTATATCAAGCCTAATGCGCAAATTGTCATTTACACCTAATGCGTGAATTGACATTCAATGGAAAACTCGCGCACTGCAATAGACAGGTATTTGAGTTTTGAAAATGCGCTTCAGATGTCATTACAATACAGCTCTGTTTATCTAGAAATACAGCCTGTAAGTAAATAGAATGGTTTGTGACTGAAAAAAGTTCAAAACCTTGTCCAGTGAATATTGCTTTTATTGTTTTTCAAATAGCCTAGGCCAGGGTGCGAATTACGGGGGGGGTCAGGGGGGGCTAAACCCCCCCGGATGTGATGAGAGCCCCACTGGAGATACACCAGGGGAACTCTTGGGGGGGTCTTTACAAAACAAAATCTGTTTAAATTAGATTTTAAATATTCAGATGTTGTTCTGTGGCAGAATATTGTATATAAAATGTGTATTACAAATGTTAGCACCCCCATGGTGGATTATTCCATTTTTTCCTCGAGTACTGTAGTTGTCACCCAACCCTAGGGAGGCGCTATGTACAGAGCAAGCGCGTGCATGTTTTTTCCTCGTCTGGTAAAAATCGTTTTCCTTGTCACACAAAGAAAAATACTTTAACATGTAATTATTTCATTAACTATTCACTGGTTTTGAACGAAGAAAACGCCGTCTACTTCGACATATTGCTCAGTGTTGACATTGTAGCGCATTTTGTCAGTCAGCACTGGTGTGAGCAGCACCGTTTTTTATCTGTTGTGTATAGGGTTGCCAACCGTCCCTTGAAATAAGGGATCGTCCCTTATTTGGACAATAAAAGACCCGTCCCTTATTGAACTGATAAGGGATCGTCCCTTATTTCAAGGGACGGTTGGCAACCCTAGTTGTGTAGCTTCTGGCCAGACTGAAATTTTAGCACACTATTTGCTGCTACTGTGTCTAGGTCTGCATTGATTAGTGTAAATGGGCTCCTGAATGAGTGAATTAGTGTCCTACTGCTCCTACTGTATATAGTTTGAACGTTTCTGGTGCTTAGACTTAATTCGTGGGTACGTTTACATGCACAGCAATATCCGATTACTGGAAACGATCAGCTTACGCCAGTATTTAACTTATTGCGTTCACATGGACATAAGAAATGTGATTACTCCAAAAGCCGCGTTTACATGATTCTCTCCATAATCAGCTCTGTGGAAAACGTAGCTACTAACTGCTTCCCGTTGTAAGGACAAAAATGATCCGCCCGTCAAAAATTTACGTTAGGCTATTATTATTATTATAGCTAGCTAGTAATTATTATAGCTACTTATTTATAGCTAATTGCTAGTAGTGGTTGATTTATATTATTGTACTAGCTAGCTTTACCGATCTCTAAATCTGGCGAATTTCCCGAAAATTTCAGTTATTTAATGTGCTAGCCACAAACTAGCTAGTACAAACACAAGCACGTAACACTGAACAATATATTTTCACCGGTGAAATGCAAATTTAATAATAAAATTCTGGAAGTGAGATGCTGAAGGAACCCCAGGCATAGCAAATGTTGACGGGTGGAATCATTTTGACGTACACCGCCTCTTCTGCCTGACATGCGTAGTTTTGAAAAGCCGAAAGAAACCGGAGAAAGGTGTTTACATGCTCCAAAAAATCGAAAGTTTGTCCAAAAAACCAGGGGTGTTAATCGGGTTTCCAAAACACGGATTATGACCTTACATTATCGGATAAAGGTGTTTACATGACCATTTCAGTAACCAGAGTATTGCCATAACCGGGTTCAGATCGGAGTATTAGTGTGCATGTAAACGTACCCAGACTTCATCTCACTGAAGCACGCGCATGCGTATGATGTAGTGGATCTCCGTGTCTGTGGGCCTTTGCTGAAAAATAGGAGACCCCCCTGAAAGTCACAGTGTAACTCGCACCCTGGCCTAGGCTACAGCGGATTCGCTGTGCATAAGGTTTTTTCAATAGCCTATGGTTAAAAAACGGAGATAAATGTCACCATGTTAACTGAATTGTAACATTAGCTATTCTTCGTCCTTCATATTTTTAAATTAGTGACAAGGTTTCCATACCCTCAGCTTATTAAAACCCCGCTGATTTCACCTGTTATTCCATAACTGAACAAAATATTTTTGAACTAAGCATCTAATTAGAACTAAGCGTCTAATTAGAAACAAAAATAAATTTGCAGCACGTTACAATTAATTCACAATTAATTTTAATACCATTATCTGCATGTGCGCTTTACAGGAGCAGGTCTGTTTCCCCTGCTGTAAATCGCACTTTTAACGGTCTTCCTGGGAAAGTGGATTGTTTTAAAGCATTACGCTACCAGTAAAACAGGTTGGTCACATTTCCATAAGCAGGACATTATAAAACAAGGGAAAATATGCATGAACCTATGGGTTGCCAACCCAACAGCTTTATTGTATTTATTGTCATCATTAAGGCAAAATAACGTTATTTATTTTATTAATCAAAATTAGAATGCAGGTAATGAACTTCGGATGAAGCTTGAACATGAGTTCATTGCTTCATTGCATAATCAAACAAATTCGTTAAACAAGCAGGCTAATTTGGCATTTTCTAAGGTGAGACGGAAGCCATTGGTAGCTTATTCACAGCTGTTGCAGGTGCCTTTAACGAAATTTAACCACATTTATTTTGTAAAATAACAGGACTGTCGGGAATTACCGGGAACTCATAATGGTTTGTCCGAATAATATTTATCATAGGCTACTACTGATCCATATAGCCTATTCCTTGATCGCACTAAACACGCACGAGCATGTCTGTTTCACCATCATATAAGCAATTTGCCAAGGTGGAAAAGCAGGCTTTTAAAGGGAATGGTTGATTGGTTTATTGCATGTCACGCCCAAGACACACCTATAATTAATGAAGAGACTAGGTTCAGCCAATTTGCACGCTGCGCCGTGCTTAGCGCCCAAAAAACACGCCGTTAAAATAGCAAAACTGGACTTGGACACGCTCTAAATGGACTTTACGCCATGTGCTTAGACCAAGCGCCAAGATCGCCAAGATAGAGCCCTAAGTTAAATTAAGTTACATAGTTAGGGCCGAATTCAGCGAGGGACGCTATAGTAGGCAAAAACAGTAAACAACTTTCTGTGCTTCCCTCTGGTTTGCCTTTCACAAATGTCATAGCAAAAGAAAATCTGTTTGTGTTGCTCGAAGTGTCCACGTATTTGCGCATGGTATATTTCGGCCCTTAATCTACAAACTGATATTTTATACACTGCAATTCTTAGGAGAGATGTTCTCTACGGTAAGCCGAACAGATCAAAAGCCAATGCAAACTAGACACCACATATCCAATTGGATATGGAATACAACAGCAAAAATAAAAAAATAAAAAAACATAGGCTAAATATGCAATTTATTTAAAAGAATAAGTTTGTTCTTTCATATATTTTGCTAGCTTCCACATTGCTCTAGCCTGTGTTGTCCAAGCCTGAAATGGGTACTCACTTTCAACCCATACGGTTTGCCCATATAAAATACGGGTTTTCCACCTTTTCGAAGGTATGAAGGTGTATAGGTTATGATATGAGAAATCTAGTCGATATCGGTTTTTTGTTTTCAAATGTTTTCCAACATAATTAATTCAAACGCAGAAATCACATTTTATTTCTCTCTCTCTAGCTTACTCTCGATTTCTGAGGCTGTGGGGTAAGCAAGTAGCGGCATCAGGACTGTAATGCACTTTATGACAACGAACCAAGAAGACGCAGTAGCCCACAAGATACCTAACAACTATCAAACGTTAGTTAACCTACCTAACAGTTAAATGGTTATGACTGGACAATGTTCATGTTTATGCAATTTTTACCTAAATTAGATAATGTTCCATCATGTATTAATGTGGTGGATGACTCAATTTTCATTTAATGTTTTCAATATTTCAATGTAGCCTATATTCTGCTTAATTCCTAGTTGAGCTGACATGATTGCATTGTAGGCTAAGCTCATTACCTACAGTAGCCAGCTGACAGCGTAGGCTACAGCGTCAATGATCAGTCAAGTCAAGTGTCAACTGAGCCAGGTTCATGTTAGTTGCATAGCTAGCTAGCTAGCCTGTGTTTCATACCAATATGCTCACAAATGATTTAGATAGCTTGCTAATTACCGAGCTACAATTATTGGTACACAGGGTGCTTGCTCTGGCTTTCCCGAATACAAATTCCACTCTCATTTTAACATTAAGACATAGGCTAGGCTACTACTGAGAATTCACTGTGTTATTACGGCTAGCTTTCATTAACCTGTTTTATGGTTCGTTAAAGGGACTGCCAACTCAAATCGATGATTCAGCTTTTCGATGGTGAATTGTTGTCATCCTGGGTGGAATAAACATAACCCAAATATCAAAGTGATGTTGCCTAAATTAAGATATGCCTTCCTTTTTTTCACACCATTGCCTGTAATTGATCAGGCAAGATTTTGAGCGGGTGGGATTAAAACAGACTTCAGGACGTCATCAAATTCCTATCAGCCAATGATTAACTATCCGGAAATTCTTTAAGCCCTTCCCTTCACCAGAGCGTTGCAGCGAGGGAGGGACGCTATAGCAGGCAACAACAGTAAACAACTTTCTTATTCGATGTGTGCTTTCCTCTGGTTCGTCTTTCACAAATGTCATGGCAAAAAAAAACTGTTTGCGTAGCTCAAAGCGTTTGCATATTCCGTGAGGTATGTTTCGAAGCTGAAGTAATTGCATTAGTCCGATTGACTGCTGAAAGGAGAAGGGTCTAGCTGTACCCAGATAGCTAGTAGCTACGCTGTACCGGTAACTACTTCTATTTGAAAGATGTGGGTCTCTGAGCTTAACGTTAGTATTTATGTGAACGGATCTTCTTTCATTCAGTGGCTCAAACATATGGTACGGTTGCAACTTGCACCATGCACTTTCTTTTTTTGGCTATTTAGCTATCATTTGTTTTGCTAAACGCTGTTTGCATTTCCGAGTCTGCACATAACTTGCTGAGAGGCTCTTGGGCGTGGCCTGAATATTAACTAGCTTTCACGCCCACCCAGTCGGCAGAAAGTGACACTATTCAATCTTAATTTTTTTCAGCTGTAGACGTTTTTAAAGGCTGAAATCATGGTGGATGATTATTTTAATAACAGGGAGTAATGTCAAATAAAGAAAACCATTTTTTCAGCAGAGTTGGCAATCCCTTTAATTTCTTTGGACAATCATCGTCAGTTAGCTACTCATAACAAGCACACCTACAAAAAGAACCGATAGCCTATATGAACAAAAAACAGAGGAAGCCAAATAAGTGAAATAGCTGTAATTATTTGAGATGTCAAATAATAGCAAATGTTATTTGTCAACATAATTTTCTGAACAAAATAATGTGTAGGCTCTGTAGGACCACATAGCCTACGTTTCAATTCACGTACAATTATTCCAAATAAATAGGCCTACATTCATAATAATAATAATAGCCTAATAGGCTACTTATGCATTGTAGGCTATTCATGCTGTGCTTTTCATTTACCCAAAGTACTGGGTGCATACAATTGTTCAAACATATAGTGTAGACATTCTTTTTTCACTTTTCTAAGTGTAACATGAGAATGATTATATAACTATAAATTATTGGCATTTGATAATTTGCGGTGGCATAGCTACACACGTTAAATGACCACATTCTCTTAAAATGGAAGATGAAAAAACACAGGGCCAAGTTACATTAAATAATTTAGGAAATAGGCTACATTGTTGGTTGTTACTTGGCCTCGTTTTGATATCAATAGGCAGGCCTATTTTTTACAAGTTGTAACGTTAATGAATAACTAAGTGTTTAGTAGGCTATGTGTGAGTAACTTTTTTGTACGTTTAAAAAAATTTTTGTTCCGATATTTAGCCTAGTGGATCAGTGGAGAGCGCAGTCCCCCACTACCAGAAATTATGCAGTCGGCTAAAAATAAACAGCTCGAAAATGTATAGGCTACACGGAAATCTAGAGCACAAATTGACCACAGGGACATATCAAACATACGACACGATATCAATTGTTTTAGCGCACAACTTTAAAAACTAAACACTCATTTCCACATAAAAATGTTTCAGTGTCTTGGAAAGCGGAATGCATGGTCGTCATTTATTATAGCCTATTGGTTAAATAAAAGAAAGACCCCGATATGGCACGGATTTGAAAACCACGATATAACATTGATAAGAAATACTGACCCATATTCTTTTTAAATAAAATATAAAAGGGTAATAGTAACCTTCTTTGAATTGTCTAACATTGTGAAACAGCGCGCCTATACAAAACTCGTCTTGAAAAAGCTTACAGCAACTGGTATTCCCAGGCGGTCTCCCATCCAGGCCCGACCCTGCTTAGCTTTCGAGATCAGACGAGAACGGGCGTATTCAGGGTGGCCGTAAGCAGCAGAAGCGAAGTAAAATGCCATATTTATACCGGTAACTCAAATTGGGTTTTGAACAACTCCACAATAGTGTTCATGTGTAATTATGATCAATACTGAGGTAAAAACTCATATATCTACTTCTCTCCAAACAATCCCTTACAGTTCGGAACAATACTAAAAAAAGGAAAAAACAAACACATAAGAACGCAAGCCACTGCTCGAGAAAACTTGGTATGGCCGTAAGCGACAAATGCCATGCATTTTAAAACCCACAGATTGGGTTTTAAACAACCGCACTGCAATGCTTGATATGTAAAGCTCCGTGGTAGTAGCCTATTATCAAAGCAAGCATGTGTACAGATTAGAATAAGTTACAGTAGCCTAATTATGATCAATACTGGGATAAAAATTCTGATTTGTATGCTAGACCTATATACCATCAAAACAAGCAAACTCACTTCGCAACAGCCTATGTTTAAAAAAAAAAAGAAACAAACACAGAAGCTAAGCTACACAAACCACCACACGAAAAAGCTTATTTTAAACCAGAAAATCAGGGGAGAGCGCGAACGCAGTCCCCCACTACCAGAAATTATGCAGTCGAGATTCCCACATTTGGGGAATTCGCAGGGGTCAGCACAACCGGAGTGCAATGGCTGAGCCTCGCCCTGGGTGAACCACCTTCTTGATCATGGTATCTCCCCTGCCAGGTAAGTATGAGTTGTCCACATCGGGGAAGGGAGTCCCACTCTTGACCATATATTTTACATTTACGGTTTCCAATTTCAACCAGCCCTCATGTCACTATGTCCTGCGAGTTCACAACTCAGAATAGCACTTTCATATCAGGAGTAGTTCAATTATAGCTATTTTTTATTTTTCACTTCATACAAACAATACTTTTCTATCCCCCCATAATGCAACATTCTAAATCCCCCCCAATCAAAAACAGACAAATGTTGGTCATGGTGACGTCACACGTACGTCCGCACGCGGAAGTGGTGCAAAACAATGGCGGAAAGTTGACACTGGGACGAGATTCAAAAATCCCCAAAACATCAAAAAGAGGATCTCCAGTTTTACAGTCACCGTATACCATCAAAAAATAAACGATCCTGAAGCAAACCAAACCGCTGTAAGCATTGAAGTAAAACGTAGCCTACTCACTGTGGTTTTACTCATGGTTTCACTGCACTTCTAAGGTGTTCTCCTGATTTTCGGGGGAAAGTTGCACATTACTATTAAGAGACAGCTCTCATCAGGTTTACTGCAGATATTCTGACATTTTGGACACTTCGGGTGAGACAATCCCTCAGCGACCAAAACAATGACGGAAAGTTGACACTGGGACGAGATTCAAAAATCCCCAAAACATCAAAAAGAGGATCTCCAGTTTTACAGTCACCGTATACCATCAAAAAATAAATGAACCTGAAGCAAACCAAACCGCTGTAAGCATTGAAGTAAAACGTAACCTACTCACTGTGGTTTTACTCATGGTTTCACTGCACTTCTAAGGTGTTCTCCTGATTTTCGGGGAAAAGTTGCACATTACTATTAAGAGACAGCTCTCATAAGGTTTACTGCAGATATTCTAACATTTTGGACACTTCGGGTGAGACAATCCCTCAGCGACCAATTCGGCTCAGGAACATTCGGAAACTTTTGACATGGAAAACCATTTTCGAGCCGTTTCGTTATTTTTAAAGAGTAAAAAGAGGCCTATACACGAACTTTAAAGAGCACAAATGTCCAAATGGATATCATTGTTTTCGCGCATAACTTTAAAGGCTAAACACGCATATTCATATAAAATATATTTCAGTTTGTTTTGGAATGCATGGTCGTCTTTTATTTTATTAACCTATTGGTTAAACAAAATAAAGCAACCGATATGACAGGGATTTGATAAGAAATACTGACCCAGATTTAAAATAAAAAAAATCTAAAAGGCTAATAGGCTACCTTCTTTGAATGGTCCAACATGAAATAGCGCCGCCTATACAAAAAACGTCTTGAAAAGCTTACAGCACCTGGTATTCCCAGGCGGTCTCCCATCCAAGTACTAGGCCCGACCGTGCTTAGCTTCCGAGATCAGACGAAAACGGGCGTATTCAGGGTGGTATGGCCGTAAACGATAAAAGCGATGTAAAATGTCATATTTATACCGGTAACAGTGACTGAATGAAGCCAGGGAATTAATTAATTAGTGCGTATTTCCCCAAACAAAACATATAATGATGTGTATACAACAAGTGAACAATTAACTGAGAAATATCAGTTAAAGGAAAAATATTAAAAAGGTAGAAATTACAGGTAATGAAAATATACTGTGATAAAGGGACAAAAAGTAAAGGTAAAAAGTGAAAAGATTTTTATAGTTCAATTTCCATGTACAGTGAAACAGCGCAGACTGTGCCAGAGGTCATGAAAAAGCTTACAGGACCTGGTATTCCCAGGCAGCTCCCAGCCAAGGAATAAAAATGCACAATCATGCTTAGCTTCCAAGATCAGGAATACTCAGGGAGGCATGGCCATAAGGGATTGCCATATCTATATCATATTCACACTTGTAACTTCGCTTTAAAGTGGTGGACAAGGGACTCTAAACACTTCAAATAACCACAACACTGAGGGATGTATCCACTACACACCCACCAAATATCATTTCAAGAAAATGTCAATAGGCATATTAATATACATCTCTAAAGTCAGCTAATAAACTCAGTCTTGAAAGGACTCAGGATTGTAGGGGTGTGGTCTAAATCCACATCCTCAATCCCTGGAAGGGAGCAATTGAAAAAGATGGAGGCGCTCAAAAAAACTATGTGGACACAAAGTTGGAATGGCAAACTGTCCTCAAAAAGCGCGAGGAATCCTACAGTATACCTTTTTATTAACGTTAGCTTGAGAAAAATAGAACACTGTTGGGCTCGACCACAACACGTAGGCTATGTAAGACTATAGCTAGGCTAACGTTACTGCATAAGTACACTTGAGCCTGTTTTTTGGATTTGAGGGTTGGATATATAAATAAAAGTAGCCTACTTACAGCGTATTAAGAGATGGATCGCAGGCGCAGCAAGTCTCACCTACCAGAATTTGATTCAGCATTTTTTTTCAACCATGATTCTAATCATTATTCCCATTATCGTTTATGACGAATCTTTGTGAAGACATTATGTGTTCGACGTGTTTCAACACTGCAGGGTAATTTTGTGTTAGACCTTGCACTTCGCTTTGTGCGCTTTTATGATATCTGCCTGTCTTTTACCTCTTTACAATGAAAAAGATAGTGTTCAACATCGTGACTCTTTGCAATTATTGTATGGTCCACCACAATCAATAGAACAATCTACAATTCATGGTTCATAGCTGTGCTCGTACCACAATCCATTTTATTGTCGTTTTAATTATAAGTAGAGAAATTAAGCAAAAGAAAGCGCAGAGCGTTCATAGAATATAACGTTAGCTTGACGAGCGCATTCACCTGAAGGGGAGTTGAAATCTGCAGGGGAGTCGAAAAATGGCACAACACCTGCTATTCGGCTATGACCATGCTGTAGCCAGATAATGCCTGGTTCAGACTAACGCTACACAAACTCAGTGTGATGCAACAACTCTGCAACAACAGAAAAGATTCAGTTGTTTTACCTGGACTCTTGTAGCTGACATTTTTACTGTAACGTTAGCTATACCAATCTCAGAATGCGCGTTCAGGACGAGGTCTGTGGAAGCAGTGGCTTTGGGGATGTGTCTCTTTCTCTGTGGGCTGGGCCAAGGGGTGTTATGACTTTGAAATGTTTTGACAACAAATGCGACTGTTTTACGAAGTTACATACTCCGGCTTTAAGTGTAACAATACGTGTCGTCCATCCATCAGATTTACATCATGGAATTCAAAATTCTCTCTGGGGGGCATGCCCCGAACCCCCCTAGCAGCCATGCCGTGCCCTTGACCACCACACCAACACTGCAATGATTAATGTCTAACAATACTTGACACCAGCAGATTAGACATTGAAGAAATAGAACAAAAAATGTACCCATAGATATAAAATCACAAAGAGAAAGGCAAAAAATTACTGAATGGTGCAGGCTGAAAAAGCAAATTGCTAAATATTGTCAAACAAAAGATACTCAGTAGCACTACAACGTAACAGAACCGCCGCACTGAAGAAAAGCACTACAGAAAAGGTACCAGATAGCATACACGAGAAACACTACACAAAAAGACGCACAGAATTACACAAAGAATGTAGTAGGCCTAGAAGTAGTAGCTAGTTACAATAAAATGCAACGCCACATCAGAAGATAAAAAGTGTACGAGCAAAATAGTAACAAATACCAACTCAGAAAAAGAGTTGCTGAAAGCACAACAGCAAACATTAGCAGTAATAAACCAAGCGAGGGACATGTTCTAGTTAAGCAGATGTGTGAAATGCTGGATTTATACCGGTAACACAAATTGGGTTTTGAACAACCCCACTACAGTGTTAATGTGTAGGCTAGCCTAAGCTCCATGGTAGTATTATCATACAATTCCAAAAAAGTTGGAACAGTATATAAAATGCAAATAAAAGCAGAATGCAGTGATTTGTAAATTAGTATTAAAGATGCTTAATGTTTTACTTCAGTCAGATTGACAGGCTTGTTTCATCCTTTATTTGGAACAATAAATCTCCTCAAATCCGCAATCACTAGGTGGTATGGCTCTACCCAATTTCCTAATATATTATTGGGCAGCAAACATTAAGAGCTTACTGTATTGGCTACATGATATGTATTGGCATATGATACCTACGCTACAGATATAATTACCAGCATGGCTGCCCATTGAATCAAACTCCTGTGGCCCCACATCTCTCCATGCTGTCCTCTGCTCCATCCTCTTGCCAGAACCCTGTTGTGAGAAGTTCTTTAAAAATTTGGACCCAATTTAGAAGGCATTTTGGCTTTACCTCTATGTCAGTATATGCACCTTTTAAGGCCAATCATCTTTTTCCTGCCTCAATGGTTGACATTGCATTTTCTCACGGGTATAGACAAGATGTGAAAGATGTCAGATCGCTCTACATGTCATTTGAGCAGCTCAAGAGTGAGTATAATTTACCCACTTCTCACTTTTTCCATTATCTTCAAGCTCGACATTTCGTACACAATCAGTTTACTCAATTCCCCTCTCTCCCTTCCTAAACACCCATTGACTCTATTTTAACAATGGCCCCAGAAGGACGTGGGCTTATCTCTCAATTATATACCCAAATATTTCAAATGAATTGCCCCTCACTTTCCATATTAAAGGTTGTATCAGCGATTTTGGGTGGAAACATCGCCCCATAAGCAGGCCGTCAAAAAACCGCGTCTCTGTAGGCAGCCTATGCTCCGAGATCGTACACAAAAACAATGGTACTACCAACTACTCAAAACCAAAATAAACAGTATTCCAACCAATCACAATGATCTGCACAAACGTGACGTCACTTCTGAAGCGAAATCCCAAACAAACATACTTATGAATAATTATGTTATGTTTTAAAAAATAGTGTTCAAGCATCCAGAATTATAACCACGTTAATAACGTTTGTAAGAAACCAAACCGTTTGTAAATCCGTCAAGATTTCAGCGAGATAAGAGTATTAGCGTTTGTGCAGATCATTGTGATTGGTTGGAATACTGTTTATTTTGGTTTTGAGTGGTTGGTAGTACCATTTGTTTTTGTGTACGATCTCGGAGCATAGGCTGCCTACAGAGACGCGGTTTTTTTGACGGCCTGCTTATGGGGCGGGCAGCTAGCGGATCCTGAGGAAAAATCAGATGAATGTGATCATTTATGTTTCCACCCAAAATCGCTGATACAACCTTTAAAGGAAGGCTGGGAACAAGATTTAGGAGCACAACTGCCGGAGGATTAATGGAAGAGGGTGCTGGAAAGGGTTAATTCTTCTTCAGTGTGTGCAAGGCATGGTCTTATTCAGTTTAAAGTGGTGCACTGTATTCATATGTCCAAATCAAAAATGTTCCCAGATTTAGATCCCAAATGACCGTTGCAAACAGTTCCCTGCCACTTTATTTCACATGTTCTGGTCTTGTCCAGGTTTATCTTATTATTGGGATTCTATTTTCAAAGTATTTTCTGAAATTACAAATATCCTCATTGAACCAGCCCCTTTGATTTGGCTTTTTGGTGTGCTACCTGAAGATGTTGTCCTATCTAGACACTAGCACAGTCTGATAGTTTAGCATATGCCTCACTCTTGGCCAGGCGCCTAATACTGCTAGATTGGAAGAGTACTTCTCCAACTATATTTGGTCACTGGATGCGAGACACCATGCAGTTCCTTAAACTGTAAAAATTTAAATACACTGTCCGTGGATCAGTGGGATAAGTTTTATAAAGTCTGGCAACCTTTTCTTTCATATGTGGAAAGTTTAACTATGCCATCCATATCTATGGACCAGGGTTGAGTGTGTTGCCCTAGGTTTTACATCCATATCTATTTATTTATTTATTTCGGCACGCATATAGTCACACTTCATCACAATTTCTGTAATATGCCCTGAACAAACACAGTACCTGCCGAAAAGGGATACGGGAAAAAGCAGACTGCTTATCAAAGTCCCGCCCCAATTCCCAAATCAAATTTGAATGTTCACATTATACATTTGTTTAAAACAGATTATTTCGTATCACAACAGCATAGCTGAATTTGCTTTTCTGTTAGAGCTGCATATGTGCATATGCACTGGATATTTAACTCGGTATGATTATCACAACTCTCATCTGTGACAAAACATTCTATGTTCCAATTCCAAAGCGTAGGCTATCACAAAGTCAGACAGCCTCTGTTCGGCACTGTTGGGCATTATGACGCCATAGCATATATTAGACGGTATAAAATCGCATTAGCAGACTAGTGCAAGTAAAACTGGATGAATGATTTGTTGCAAAAGTCCCAGCTTCGGATAACTGGTATTGCAACATGCCCGCGAAACAAGGAGCCGTGTCAATTGGGAATGCGGGTATAATGAAACCGAACGCGGGTCAGTAATACGCTGGGCTTGGATTTTTCGCATGTATATATTTTTAAATCATCACGTACGAAAGTACACTTACATTTCGATATTCAAATTTTGTAATAACTTGTTTGCAGTCATAACGTAATTTATTATTAAATTATGAAAGGCGCACACACTTTAAGTCATGGCTGTAACGCGTTGTATTTTTTCAACACTGCACAGCAGCTGCAGCTTTGGTAGCAAGGACAGTTTAAAATCACAGTAATGTGGATTCATGATGTCATTGTTATACAGTGTTGCTAATCTTTTCCCCCTCTCTTGATTCAAAACCAAGTTTCGCAGCGAAGGGTGGCTTTTGGCAGTTGCCAAGAACGGCCTATATTTCCAACAAAGTTCGCCCATGACAGGCTGGGCAACAAGATGTTACTGAAAGGACCTCCACACCTAGGGCCTGGTTGCTATAACAGCCACAACGTGAGTTTTCAACACAGCTGTGTAACTGATGTTTTTCAGTGCAGTTGCGTATTCTACCCGATACAACTGTGGGTTACAAGCAGGCCTATTCGTAATTGAGCACCTGCCTTAGACTTCTTCGCACATGTCAAAAGTGATGATTAAAAACTCCTTTCTAGTTCGCTTTGAACATATTTTTCTGAAAACACACTTGTATAAATTTTGTCTGATACATGGTATACCTTTCTATGCTGATAAGTGTTTGCCAAAGGTTCTTGACATAGTGCTTCCGTTTTAAATCTAAAAGTCAATGAAGCTTATAAAAAGGAAAGGAAATATATCTGGATTGGTTTTTCAAAATTTAAACCTGTTATTTCCAAAACCCCAATATGGCTTGGAAATAAATATACTTGGTTCACTAACTTCTAGTGCTCCACAAATGAGAACAAATTGTTTTGTTCTTCAAGCATCTTAATTTCTTAAGAATATGTAATTCCTGTGCAGTATTTAAGAATAATCAGTTACTGTCATACATGAATGCATGCACTGCGAAAGCCCCTTCTGAGACAGCACTGGTATACCTGCTGTACAGATTATTTCTAAATTATAATTGAATTAGATTAATTGTATTTGAAATCAGCAGAGAAGTTTCCTTGTTGTGTAACCAGTTGCTGTTTTGTCTTGTCAGTGGGGCACTATAGCTTATGAACTGAAGAGGCCAATAAGCAAAGGATACACCCTGGCCTCCCGCACTTCGATACGCTTTCCGACCCTCAAAGAGGTACTGTCCAGCTACGTATTCACCCATGGGGTCCTCTGCATTCAGACATTGCCTCTGGAGTTTTAGGAAGCTTTAGCAATTTGGCCCACATAACCCTCTTACTCAATGCAGTCAAGAATCAGATACACGGAGCAGGTTTTATTGTACAATGTGCAGTTTAGGCTTATTTAGATAACAAATAATGTTGGGTCTGCTTTCGTTTAGAATAATGTGAAAATCCCCTGAACTATTTTCAGAATTGTAATGGAACTTACCGCTGTAGCGGAGCCGAGGTATACGTTGTTTCAGGAAGTATAAGTGTGGCGTTTTCCCTTCCCCAGTCCACCAGTCCCTCACCCCAGACCTATCAGCACGACTGGGCCAGGCCCAAACACCATGTTCCGGCCAAGGTCGCGTTCCACTCCTCAGAACCCAGGTTCCGGGCCCCGACCGTGACACAGGACACCACCCCTGGGTGAGTGCGTTTCTTCCTGGCTTCAAACACTAGTAATAGCATCGTGAGGTTTCATACAGCCAAACAGGACAGAGCTACAATATGCGACCAATATTCCATGTAGAGTTAAGTGAATACGTGGCTGTGGAGAGCCAGGCCTTTAAAGTTTTTACTGTGTAGCCAAATCTGTGCTCACAATCACTATTGCGCCAACATTGCAGATCTTACAGACAATGTCTACAAAACTACAGTTGAAGTCTGAAGTTTACATACACTTGAAGGTACAGGTTGAAGTCATTAAAACTAATTTTTAACCACTCCACAGATTTCATCTTAGCAAACTATAGTGTTGGCAAGTCAGTTAGGACATCTACTTTGTGCATGACACAAGTAATGTTTCCAACAATTGTTTACAGACAGATTATTTCACTTTTAATTCACTATATCACAATTCCAGTGGGTCAGAAGTTTACATACACTAAGTTGACTGTGCCTTTAAATTTTTAATATTTGGTCGCATATCCTTTGCATGCCATGACTTCCTGTGATCCAACCACATCAAAAGACTCTTGATATCTTGTTTTGTGTTACTCTTACAAGCGATACTATAACGTCTCTGCATTTGAATGGATCTCTATGGGAATTGGGGGGTGGGACTAGACGTAGCTGTAGATTATGCTGGAACAGTATGGAATACGATTGATAAAATGGCTGTAAGTCATCAAGGGTCTGAGGTATCAAACAAGCCTCAAACCATCACTCTGCTGCCAGATATGCAGTAGATATGGATGGATCACTTTAAGGGTTGTTTCTCCTGACAAATTTTGTAATTCTGGCAGCAGTGATGATTTAAGGCTTGTTTGATACGTCAGACCCTTGATGACTTAGAGCCATTTAGCCAACCATGTGTTTCCATACTGTTCCAGTGTAATTTACAGCTAAAACTAGTCCCCACCCCCCCAATTCCAATAGAGATCCATTCAAATGCAGAGACGTTATAGTACCGCTTGTACCATAAATAAGATATCAAGAGTCTTTTGATGTTGTTGGGTCACAGACCTCAGGAAGTCATGGCAAATTACACTGGAACAGTATGGAAACACATGGTTGGCTAAATGGCTCTAAGTCATCAAGGGTCTGACGTATCAAACAAGCCTTAAATCATCACTCTGCTGCCAGAATTACAAAATTTGTCAGGAGAAACAACCCTTAAAGTGATCCATCCATATCTACTGCATATCTGGCAGCAGAGTGATGTTTGAGGCTTGTTTGATACCTCAGACCCTTGATGACTTACAGCCATTTTATTAATCGTATTCCATACTGTTCCAGCATAATTTAAAGCTAAATCTAGTCCCACCCCCCAATTCCCATAGAGATCCATTCAAATGCAGAGACGTTATAGTATCGCTTGTAAGAGTAACACAAAACAATGTTGTTGGGTCACAGACATCAGGAAGTCATGGCATGCAAAGGATATGCGAACAAATATTAACTATTTAAAGACACAGTCAACTTAGTGTATGTAAACTTCTGACCCACTGGAATTGTGATATAGTGACTTAAAAGTGAAATAATCTGTCTGTAAACAATTGTTGGAAATATTACTCGTGTCATGCACAAAGTAGATGCCCTATCTGACTTGACAACACTATAGTTTGCTAACATGAAATCTGTGGAGTGGTTAAAAATTTGTTTTAATGACTTCAACCTAAGCGTATGTAAACTTCCGACTTCAACTGTATATGGAAGCGCACATACATTAAAAGAAAGGTTAAAGGTGTTTTAAGGTGAAACCACTATTTAGCAGCTTATTGTATGTTCCACAGCCCAGGGACATACCCCCATGACACTGTTCAAAACAGGAAGGTGTCCTGGCCAATGAAATTTGGTGCTACAGACTGGGATCTGGTCGTCCAGCCAAAGAAGATAACTCTAAGGACTGAGGTATGTTTTCTGATCAGGCTAACTCAACCCTGGACCTACAAGGAAACCTTTCACAGGCAAACACTTTACCTGCTGAGTGCCATAATCTAGTGAGCTAGCAGACAAACTAGGTTGCTAACCTCCACAGCCAATTTACTCTAGTCAGTAACTGAGGCAGGCAACAATTTCACTTTTAGCTACTACGTACATCTTCTTCTATATAAGTGCATCATACATAAAGCATGCAGGTGAAATGGTAGTCGCTATTATTTTTGATCCCCCTGTATTTCTGAGCTCATCAGATGTTAGTCATATGTATACACAGTATGTAATATAATGTATTTTATTCGTCAAGTTTGTTTCTTCTGTTCCATGTCAATGGGGAAGCTGTGAATATTTAGACAAATCTAGAACAGTCTAGAGCAGAGTTCTAAACGCCAGTCCTGGTGGACCACAGTGCCTGCAGGTATTTGTAGTTTCCTTTCATTCAGCAGACAATCAAGGCCTTGAGAACAAGGCGTCTGGACTCTTTAGCTGATCAATGACATATGAATTGCTAGTGCTGAAATGCACCTAAAACCAGCAGACAACTGCAGCCCTCCAGGACTGGATTCTGGCTACGGTTACACTAGTCACTTTGATCCGACTTCTATGCGACTTCTAGCATCCGATATCGCAAGGCTGCATTAAGTGACAGGTCTGGACGCGCACAAATCACTCGGTGAGGTGGCCTAGCACACTTTGAGATCGGAATTGCTTGTAGTCTGGACGGAATCGGACTTCTCAAAACGCATTCAACGGGAAAAACATCATTAAACTGGCCCACATTTTAGGCTCGGGGAGGGGATCTGTGGTACGCTGGCAGTAAAGACGAGGCTGTAGCTGTTCACAAATGTGATTTAATGTGTGCTTTCGCGTGCGGAAACTGAGCACCCAGTCGGAATCCGTAAAATCATGCACAATATGGTCCCACCAGTGCTGGCTACGAACCCAAACCCTCCTCTCCACCGAAACAGCTGCTCGCATTAATAGCGCCTCCACTACTGCCTCCTGATCAATGCATGCCTTGTGCAGGCCCTACCTCCACTACACAATCTGCACAACATTAAAAGAAGCACAACCTCACAAACACCGAACGCCATTTTCCAGGAAGTGTATAGCTAGTATTTAAATATTGCGCGCGGGAATTAAATCCGAACTGGAGGTCGCATAAGTACGGACGCAACTCAATCTGACCTGCTGTGATCGGATGTTGGAATTCCAATTCCAGAAGTCGCATGAAGTGACGAGTGTAACCTTAGCCTCTGACACCTGTGGTCTAGATTGAATAAACAAATGTACTTTGGATTTTTGCGAAAATACAAAAGATCCATCGCAGATCCAACTCAGTAACCAATTCTGGTGGAAACATGGATCACTGACTCTGAATGTCGCCCTAGAAAAACTCTTTCCCTGTATTTTTTGTAGGCCCCATCTGACAGAGATTTCAAGAAACAGAGAGATAAAGTGGCACAGCTTAACCTGTACTACACCTGAATCTATACCTGTGTCTACACCTGGAGAATGAACACTGTCCCTGCAAATGAATCTCTCACTGCTGATAACACTCACCACTCACTTAAGAGAAGTGTGAGCTTTTGTCCTCAATTTGAACAAGGATTTCTCAACTGATATCACAAACGCATCTCTTTCTGCCGTCTCCTTTCCCCACTTTAGCAAAACCTTTTTATTTTATTTTTATTTATTTAATATAACATTCTATAAACCCATGTCTCATCTACTTCTGCAAGTATCACTAAAATGTTCTGTCCAAATACATGTGCTATAACAACCACAGGGTGTGAGTGAAGTTATTGACGCATCCTCTCCCTGCAGAATGGTCCCCTATAGAATGGGAAAGGTCAGGTGGTCTTCAGCGAATCGGATCGTGTCCTGTAATATAGGCAGTTATAGTCACCACATTGGTTGGGCTGAGATACTGTGGGGTGCAAAGATTTGGACACCTCTGGTCAAAATGCCTTTTACAATTAATATCCAAGTGAACTGAAGCTAACCTGACCTCTAAATGGTACAAAGTTAAACATGACACATTTCTTCAAATTTTAAAGCAAGATTAATTTTTAATTCAAATTTTTTACATTTTCAAAATAATAAAAAAAGGAAAACGGCCCCGTGCAAAAGTTTGGGAACCCTGCCAGTCAGTACTTTGTAATTCCTCCTCAGGCAAATATAACAGCTTGCAAGCGCTCCCTGTAGCCAGCTAAGAGTCTTTCAATTCTTGCTTTTGGAATTTTCCCCCATTCTTCCTGGCAGAACACCTCTAGCTCAGAAATATTCTTCAGTCTCCTTGCATGCACGGCATGTTTTAGATCTCCACAGATTTTCAATAATATTCAATAATATAAGTCTGGGGACTGTGGTGGCCATTCCAAAACCTTCATCCGTCGGTCCTGGAGGTACTAAAGGGTTGATTTCGAGGAATGCTTTGGAGCATTGTCTTGCTGGAATACCCAACCTCTCTTCAACTTCAATGTCTGGACTGACCTTCGAACATTAGCCCCTCAAATTTCTTGATATTTGGTGGAATCCGTTCTTCCTTCCACCTGCAAAATATTTCCTGGGCCACCCGCTGCCACACAACCCCAAAGCATAATGGATCCACCTCCATGCTTAACAGTTGGCAAGGTGGTGTTCTCTACAAATCTTTACCCTTTTTTTCTCCAAACATACCTTCTTTGGTTGTGGCCAAAAAGTTCAATTTTGGCTTTGTCAGTCCAAAGCACGTTGTTCCAAAATGCTTCAGGCTTCTCAAGGTTTTCTTTTATGTACTTCAGATGCTTGAAGGCTTCCTTCTGGCAACTCTTCCATGTAGGTCTTTGTTGTTTAAAGTACGTTGTATTGTTGTCCTGTGAACAACTAGGCCTGCATCTGCTACTCTTTTTTGTAGCTCTTTTGCAGTGGTGTGGGTTCTTCTGAGAATTTCTCACCAGGTCTCAGGCCATCCTATCTGAATTTGTTCTTGGCTTCCAGATCTTGCCTTGACTTCAACTGTTCCATTTATCTTCCATTTTCTGATAATGTTTCTGACAGTGGAAATAGGCAGTTTGAAACGTTGAGTTTTTTTGTAGCCTTCTCCTTGTTAGTGGAAGTGAACCTTTTTGATCCTGACATCCTTGGACAACTGTTTAGAGGAACCCATGGTTTTTAACACCAGACGGAACAGCCACCGCAGTCAGCTGCTTTGGAAGGCATGGAGTTACTTCAGAATAAATAGTTCAGCCCTGGAACTATATTCACCTGACCCATTGAAGCCCTAATGAGTAAATCGTATGGGCCTTAGTAATCATCCATTTAAAAAGTAACAAAGAATAATCCAAAAGGGTTCCCAAACTTTTGCACAGGGCCTTTTTCCTTTTTTTGCCGGGTGCCAGGCTGGCCTAGAACAGCGAAGATAGCTCAGTGAGTGAGTCCCCCTTGTTGGAAGTCGCGCAAGAATACCTAGGCAGTAAATGGTGGTATACTGATCTTGCGGTGTTTTACTTTTTTCCATTTTATCGCTTGGGTAACATTAAATAAACCCAAACCGTGGAAAGTTGAACTTCAGCGCTGTACACACACCGTATACAGAATATAGTTAAATCACTGAGATCTTTGTTTCATTTAACGTTAGTTTTGCAATGTATGGATGGCATTATTAGTAGGCCTATATTGGAAATAATATTAGGATACATTATTTGGATTTACACCCAGTTAGCAAGCTCTCTTGTGTTTGTTGCATGAATGGTAAGCAAGCCAATGCGTTGCTTTCACTCCGGCACATTCGCCAGAAGCATGTTCCATGACCATGTTTTGCGATAGCTGTTTGCCACGTATGCTCATAGAAACTCACAATTTTATTAGTAGGCTAGCCTACTTTACAACCAAATGTTATTAGTAGGCTAGCCTACTTTACAACCAGTCAGTAAATTATTCTGTGTCAGGAAATTATCAGGGCTTGACATTAACGGGATAGTTCACTAATTTTCAAGAATTGTCTAAGTTAAGATGCGACAAGTCTAAGACTGGATTTTTCACAAATTTGTATTACATAAGCAAATCTTAACTAATGCTAGGAATTGTACCTTATTTCAGGCTAGGAAAACCTAAATACTCAAAACCTAAATAATCAGAAATCGTTGATCATGTCTGTTACCTAACAACCAACGCCACTTTTTTCATATCGCACACAGCTGATCGGTTGGGTAAATAAACAAACCAATGTTCGCTCCGAGTCTGGGAGGCAATCCTAAATACGGTGCAAAAACAACAAGTTTTCAATTTCAAGCCTGACGAAGTGTGATGGGTGCTATAAGTGTTATGCCACTAAACCGCAACACATTGTTCGAGTTTGCCATAAGCCTTTCAACAATTAAATGCTGCTTATTGACAGACCCCTCATTCTCCAAAAGACCTCCAGCGCCCGGCATGCACTAGGTTGACCTAGTCTTGTTATTTTGAAACTAACAAATTTCATTAAAAAGTAATCTTGCTGTAAAATTTGAAGAAATGTGTCATGTTTAACTTAACACTTAAATATTAACTGTAAAAGGCATTTTGACCAGGGGTGCCCAAATCTTTTCACCCCACTGTAGGAGTGGAGCTGCAGAATGAGCAGTGTTATTTTAACATAGCATTAATATTTTACTGACACCTAGTGGCTGGACCGGCAATGATATTCATGTTTGATAATGAGGCTTTTTAACCTGGGTATCAGGTAACATAAAAAGAACAGACCTTTTATATAGTCACTAAATGAATGTCTGGGGTGATATATGCAATACTCTACTACACTGTGTAAGGTTCTCCTTCATTGGCACACAGCCTAGAAAACCATTTCAGAATAGTTTCAGGAGAAAAATTGAGGCCGATTTAAAATTTCAAAACTATGGGTATTTTAAGGCAATGTATTCTTGAATGATCTAGAGAATGATCTCCAGACATCTATTTTTGATGAGTGCACCTTTAATGAAGGCCTCCAATTTTGTGTTAGTAATTCTTTTGTTGACAGTAACAGCTTGCGTTTGTCACCAAACAAATGTTCCAACAGCACAGACAGGAACTGTTTGCAATGCAGTCAAATATAGAGAAGCTTATTTGTACACAAAAACAAACAAAATCTCTATTAAGGATTATTTATATTCACAAGGGCAAAAAAACAACAAAAAAAACAAAGTAAAAATAAGTCCGCACATGCTTTTAGCACTACAGAAATATGCGTTGATGGGTAAGTCCTGTGTGAGTGAAAGGCAGGTAGCTTCAGTCAAACACTGAAGACCGACAGCAGCACTGTCTGTTCACAGATGAGGCCAGGTGCCTGACCTGACCGTATTTCGTCTCATGTGTTCATGTGTCCAGGATACATGTGTCACACACACTGGCTCTTCCTGCTGGTGTCTGGCTGGTATATTCTCGCATTTTGTGTGTGTGTGTGTGTGTGTGTTTGTGATTGAGGGCGAGAGAAAGTCTGTGAGCTACGCGCTCACTTCTTCCGCCTAACTTTGGGCTTCTTGACTGGCCGCAGGTAAGGGTTGTCGATCATGTTTTCTTCGTTGGCCTTCACTGTGGGCACAACTCCACCAGGGGGCAGCACAGAGTTCTCCTTGTCTGCTCCAGATTCGTCCTGCCATGGAGTGGGAGTATAAATAACACATCTAACAGAGCGGAGCTGAAGCTCACATTCTTCACTTAATGAATTCACACATCAAAGCCACCATACATCCAGGCAATATGCCATCTCCAAAAGTACGTAACAATGTCCAACCCAGATGGTCTAAACATTGTTTAAAAACACCAGAATGTCAACGATGACAGATTGACATTCTAAAGCACCCTTTCACAGGTGCTTTAAATCAGAGTATGAAATAAGGGAAGGACTCAGGATGAACAAGAGAAAGGACTCGTGTTGATGATGCTGGGTGTAAGGAAATGAGGGAGGCACGGACGATAGAAAGGGTCTCACGTTGATGATGTTGGGTGTAAGGAAATGAGGGAGGCACGGACGATAGAAAGGGTCTCACGTTGATGATTTTGGGTGTAAGGAAATGAGGGAGGCACGGACGATAGAAAGGGTCTCACGTTGATGATTTTGGGTGTAAGGAAATGAGGGAGGCACGGACGATAGAAAGGGTCTCACGTTGATGATGTTGGGTGTAAGGAAATGAGGGAGGCACGGACGATAGAAAGGGTCTCACGTTGATGATGTTGGGTGTAAGGAAATGAGGGAGGCACGGACGATAGAAAGGGTCTCACGTTGATGATGTTGGGTGTAAGGACATGAGGGAGGCACGGACGATAGAAAGGGTCTCACGTTGATGATGTTGGGTGTAAGGAAATGAGGGAGGCACGGACGATAGAAAGGACTCACGTTGATGATGTTGCCAATGGCATTCTCACTGTCCGTCTGGTCATCCTGCTCGGAGGAGTCCGTCTCCTCCAGAGTTTGCAGCTCCAGCTCTGACGGCAGCAGAGCGTTCAGGTACGGGATAGAGCTTGGTCTTGCTGCAATCACTTACAACACAACCACAGGCAGACACAAGATTACTGACAACGCTACAAGAGATAAATATACCCAATGTAATGCCTGCAGTGGAGAAGGGTCACCTGTGCAGAAATTAGAAGGTAAAAGATATTTTTAAAACAACAGGACATGTGAAATGCAGCAAGAGCTCACATGGGAAGGCAGTGATGTCGTCCTTGAAAAGACTCTGAGTCTCGCCGGTTTTGGCCATGAAGCGAGTGAGCGCCCGCTCCACATCTCTGCGCTGGGATGCCGCCTTCTCCCGCACCACCTGGTAATCCGACACCGGCTCTCGAAATGTCTGCCAAGGGCACGGAACAAAAAATGACCCACCAGGCTTTACACCGAGGCCCACAACTATGAGACAGGTTTTTACTCAGACCCATAAAACACACTTTCAATAAAGACCTAGGGAGTATTATTTTTCAAGGAGAGATTATGTAGAAGTCCTCCCATATGATTTTTCAGTGATATTATATTAATAACAATATTATTTATTTTGACTACCAAACACGTCAGGTTACCTCACTGTTCACCAATATCTTTAGATCAGAAAAACTGGGGGTCGCGAACCAAGTTATATCTATTGGGTCGCGGAATCGTGTAGGCTACAGCAACATTACAATGAAATTAGGCCTATATGAACAAAGTGTTACTATTCATTACTGTCATTCTGCATTTGTACAAACAAATAGAAAAAAATAAAAATACTTAACACATTTTTTACTGTTTACATTTGACTGTTTCATATAATCACATAAATGACTACTTTATTTAATCTTGACCTTGGTACGTCATTACTACACTCAACATTACTACACTGCACTCCATGATTCGCCAAAACGCTGGTAACAGTGCCCTTGATGCCCTTCGTTACAAGCTAGCCAATTACTTGTTTATTAGAACATAAGATGGTTAAGGGCTTCAGCTAATCATCGTGATCCAGTCTTTTTGTGCTTTTGACATCAAAAAAAAAAAAAAAAAAAAAAAAAAATTTATCTGAAGACTATAAAAATATTGGCTGTATTGAAATATTAGCCAATTTGTTTTAAGTTTCCTATTGGGAAATGGATAAGTGGCTAATTGGCTACATCCCAGCAAAACGAGACGCACTGACAATGAGTGTAACATTAATGAGAAGAAATGTTTTGTCAACATGCCAAGTTTGTAAAGTAAAGTAATTTGTAAAGTAAAAATTCCACCGCAAATCAGGCTATCTACCATATATCTCAAAACGCAGATGTCATCCGATATAATATTAGTCCCGTGTGAATCAGCATCTCAGTAATTAATTTGAGGGGTTTTTTTTTTTCCTCCCGCAGAAAGACGGCTGTGGTGGAAATTATTAACGCAAATTTTTACAGCATTTTGGATGCGGTTCTTATGCCAAACATTTTTAAAAGTAAGCCTACTCCTGAATTTACTAATTAGAAAGTGAAGTGTATCCAACCCTGTAGCCAGGGGTGTGGGTCACATGTGGTCCCCATGTAATACCAGTGCGTAAAGTCCAGTGGAAATGGGGCATAGAATTCTGTTAATTTTACTATGCTTTTTGTGATTAATTGCCTGCTAATTTAAGTAACTTTGTCCCATCATTTAGCCTTTAGGTATTAAAAACATGGCTATTGTCAGCAGTTTAACAAGTAATTATTTAAAGAAAATGACATTCATTTTGGTCGTGAAAAGTATGACTTGATATACTTGGGTCATAGCTGAAAATGTTTGTGCACCCATATATCAAATATGAAAGTCTGTAGTTACATCACTGAGAATGCTGATAGGCTGTAGTTAACCCAATAAGGCCTGAAGATATCTGAAGCTATTTTTAGACTACCCCTCTGTGGAAGTGGTTATATCCCCAGACACATACAGACTGCAGACATGGACCAAGTACAGCTTTAAACTAAACAAGTGTACAATATGGAGTTTGATTACGGATTCTATGTATGTGTTGTGGTACGCTTGATTTCATTTTCTGTCCATAACTATATACAGACGACTAGTGTGAAATTACCTTTTCTTCCTGCTGAAACTATGCATCATAAGCTACGGATTTGGGGCAAATTGGTTATTATATCACACAATTTTAGGGTAATATAAATGCATTCATCACCAGTAGTCAGAGTGTGAGGGGGATGTTCTTCATTATTTGGAAGAAGACAGAAGCACCTCCTCTAGGACTACATACACATACCTACACTATTCGTAGCAGACCAGTAGTGCTTTCACGTGCACCATAGATTGCAACAAATGACAGATCCATCTGCTCTTAGTTTCTTTTTCCCTGGGCCTGCCAGTGGGCCCATGGTGCAAATTCTTGAGTCCAAAACAACAGAAGTACAACTCTATAAAGTCAGTGTGACACCTGAAACAGTATACATACACATAACCACCAAAGGACAGCAAACAGAACAACACTCCTGTAGCAGCTTGCTAATTCTACCAAAATCATCTTGTTTTCTGTCATGACTCCAATTACTTAATAATGGCCACAAAATACCAGGGTTATACAAGCCGTGAAGGAAGGCAAAGTTCCAGACTGACGGAAGGTCATGAGGGTGACAGGGCGTGGCTGATTGGCGTGGGAGGTCTTACCGGGGTTTTGATGTAGGTGTGGGGGTCAGGGAATTCGGGGAAATGGCTGGGGATGTGTGAGGGGTGTGTCCGTTTCTGTCCCGCAATCAGAGCTTTAGGGACCACGGGCGCATTTGTCACTGGGGCTGTGGAAAGGACAGAGAAAAACACAATACTGAGACTCTTCACTGCGGCAGGTTTTATCAGCCTGCCTTTAAGGGTCAACATGCTAACAGCTGCAGCCACATCATGCACAATTCCCAGCTAATCAGCGATTTCTGTGCTCAAGTTACGGAGGTCAGGCAGTTTTGCCCAAAGAAAATCAGCGCCTTCAGTTAAGTAGATGTATGAATACTCTTGAGTGGGTTTAAGCTGCAGTCTCCTAATCATGAATGAGTGCTAATACACAAACAGTTGATTACAAAATATCAAGTTCGATAGAACTGGGCCGAGGTGAATGAACAATGTTTGACAACATCTGATGGTTCGTTCCTCGCTTACAGGTGAGTATGCAGAACAGTATTGTCTAAGAAACACATCTCCCAGGACAAGAATACATGAATGTCTACTATTAACTGCATATGTCACTAGCAGCAGGCATTCATCTGTACCTGCAAGAATTATGTACAGATTTTGCACAACAGGAAATGTGATACAGGGGCCCCTGTGCTGACCTGTATGGAAAGTTCCCTAGAAATCAAATACAAAAGGCAATAGCTAGCAGAAACCATAAAAACAGAACACACTCACGTGCGGTTATAACCATCCTCTGAGATCTCTTTGCATAAATGGGCAGGCTGTCCACATTGAAGCCTGCGGAAGAGAATTAACAGCAAGGTGAAACTTGGTCCCATCCCTTTATACCCAAACCACCTCACTGTCAGGTTTAAAAGGGCCTTATGGGCCTAGTGAAATCTTGTTTTTCCACACTGCTGTTGTTCCTTCCATTATACACAACAATTCATATGACTAAAATAGTAGATTCAGATGATGGGACAAGGTCTAAAAATATTGAGAAAGAAATCCACAGAAGCTGATGAACAACAGCAGCCCAATACATTTGGCATATTGGATCCAATTAGTTCATTTCCTTTTTACAGAGAAATGTGATTTCCAACAAGTATTGCACTGTGTTAAAGACGCAGTACAGATACAGCAATATTACATCACAAAAGCATAGCACAGTACATTCCCTAGTAAAGAGTGGACTCAGTAATTACGTAATTTCATGACGAAGCGATTAAAGCCTTCAGCTGCCGTGCCCTGCGCCTTACCCATCTCTATAAGTGTGAGCACTACATCGGACAGCGTGGGGGTGCTCCTGGCTGTGTGTTCGCAGTACCCCTTCGCACAGCGGCCCACTTCAGAGATGTCTGCAAGGAACGGCGCAGGTAAACGCTGAGAATCCTGTAAATACTCCTCAAATTTCCCAGCAACTCATTCATTAGCTTAGCTTATTATTATTATTATTATTAGATTACATTGATATAGTCCTTTTCATGATCTCAAAGTACTTCACAGTGAAAGGGGGGTCATCTCTAACACTAATCAGTAGCAGCCACCAGGGTAATGTACAGCAACAGACATCATATAATATTTTAATGAGGGAACGATAGAGCGTCTATGGGAATATCAGAGCAATTTAGCAAAAAAAATAAAATAATTAGTAGACTGGTCATTTGTGCAGTGCGGTGTCGCTTAGCTACGTACAGCTCTGTATCATCTCTGTCAGCGACTCCACAGCGGCCTTTTCAGCGCTGTCGAACCCGCATTCTGTCAGCAAGGAGCTCACCACAACCTGGAGGGTGCGCCGGCGAGCGAGGTAATAATTCTCTGCAGGGCTTGAGGCCGTCTTACCCCCTCCGGATCGCTAAGAAAAAGAAAAGACGTTGACAATCCCACACAACCAAGGAGAACACTGCATAAGGTATAGTACCCAATTTTCTAACTACTTTAGGGTGAGTTATGATTTTGGTTAGCTTATAATGTATAAACTACAGAAAGATATGTGATATTACAACTGGGGCAAAAGTGCTGAAACAATAGTGTATTTTAAGCAGGATGGTTGTCAGTCAAACAGCAAAAGTACCCTGTTGTTTATTAGTTCACAATTACTGCTGTTTGGCCAATCGGAGCATCAGAAATATTACTGCCAGGGTGTGTTCGAATAAACCAGAGCCTTGCAGGGCCCAGACAGTTTTCCTTGATTGTGAGTGTAGCACTCTAACGAGGCGCGTTACTTTTAAGTTCTGCAGGATTGTGACTGAACGGTAAACCAAAAAACAATGCATATATTTTAATATTTTAATGTTAATTTACAGCTCACTAACAGACCAAAACTGATACAAGTTTCTATTTTAAAACATGTTTACTCAACACTTTAATCATATCACTAGCTAGTCCTTAGGCCATGTAAAAAAAAAAAAAAAAAAATTGTTGATCGTCCCCGCCCGACATCCGAAAAAGGCCCCGGCGACTTTTTATTTTTTCGTGACGATGGCCAGAAGTTGCAGAAAACACGGGGAAATCCTATTTCTAAGCCATTTGGATAGAAAATCGTACTCACACCGCACTAGGAGATCCTATCCGATCCACTAGGCCTAGCCCTCTATCGACCACCACGCAAAATTGTTTGAGCGCATGTGCAGCATGAATTTCAAAACAAAGCCTATCCATGACAGGGCATGCTTATAATTATATTGACCTAGGCTATTAAATGTTTTATGATTGCTTGAACTTTGGTCTATACAGTATTTTATTGTTGTAAAAAAAGGTTTTGTAGCCAGATCTGGTCTATGGTGTAGTACAAGCATAAAACCAATAACATACAATCAATCAAGGAACATTTATTGACCAAAAATACATGAAACATTACAATCAATATGAGCAAAACTGATGTTGACAGGCTACAATTAAACAGAAGCAATTTGGTCGAGAGACGCAATGTTCTATATATTCTGTCCTCTTTATTTCTCTCTACGGTCCGCTGTACCTGGTGCTTAAATAAATATATATATATATATAAAAACCGCCCTCCCTACGACTTTAAAAAAAAAAAAAGCACGATCAACAACTTATTTTTTTTACATGGCCTTAGAGGTAGTTAAGGGCAAAAACGTGGCTAAACTGACGTCAGATAATTGCCAATATATAACGTTAGCTATCTGACTTTCATCTGGCAGCATGATAATTAGTCGTTTATTAAGTGAATTAAGTTAGGTAACGTTACCCAGCAACTTCTTTTGGCCCCTGGCATGTCGCAAGATCGCTAACGTTACCATTTTGCTCACAAGCTACCTAGCTAGACGTTATCTTGCATCGTTATTAAACACATTGTTTGACAAAATCCGTTTATCTGTGGACTACTTCGCTACTAGCTAACGTCACACGGCTAAAAAACGTTAGGTGTTCATCTACAACTTCATCTTACAGCTACCGAGAGTTGCTAGCCAACTCATTTAAGTAATGCTAGATTACTCACGTTTGTTTTTGAATTATAGACACCTGACAACCTTAGTTAATAAAAGGACCAGATTTTACTTTCAGCGTGCTAGCTAGTGCAGCTGGTGTTGAGTAACGTTAAGCTAACATTAACTAGTTAGCTAGCGTAAGCAAGACAATTTCGTGAGCGTGGCTTTAATTAACAAGCTTGGCAGCAGGCAAACAAGCTAGCTAAATGTAATCAAACTCGTATTTTAGAAAGAGGTAAATAAACGTCTACAAACAATCTGGGCAAACAGGCAGATTTTAGTATGGATAGTTACCGTTCCTGTTCCTAAAGAATGACTCCCCATTACCGCTGGGTCCGCCATCTTCGTTTACGTTCACTCTCTTCTTCTTTTTCTTCTTTGGCTTTCCGGCATAGTAGACGCTTGCGAGCGTATTGCTGCCCTCCACCGTTCCATTCTGTTAATTACAGTTTATTCTTCATTTACGAATCGATATCGTGGAATATACTCCAGTTTCGTGAAGGAATTTTACCACCAACTTAGCTGTTTGTTCTTGGTTTTTGCTTCTTCCAAGTAGGGTACTCAAATCCCAGGAAGCAATCCTCAGCTCTATTAGGCCCGTTGCGGGCTCTTTCTCTCCATCCAAACGGGGAGGTGGCTATGTGCGTATACAAGAAGTATGTGATGAGGACTACTTTCATATCTAGACACCCTGTGATGGAATGGAATCAATGAAAATACCACTTTCCTCAAATTATACATTTTCAAAAAAAAAGAAGTAAAACCATCACATATATTTAGTGACGATTACTCAATACAAATGTTTCAAAATCCTTCAGATCATTTTATTTGCATGTGTGGAATGTCCTCTTCAATTCAAACCACACATTTTGATTGGGTTCAACTCTGGGGACTGCGATGGTCATTGCAAATCAGTTTTTTTGGCCAATTAACCATCTCTTGGTTAATTCTGAGGTATGTTTCAGTCATTGTCTTGCTGAAAGAACAATTTGTGGCAAGGTTTTGTCTCGGTAATTGCTGAAGCTCATGATACCACTGATCTCAACAGGACATTGTCGGTTATGTTGTTCTTTATATATATATTATACAGACGGGGACAAATTAAAGGAAAAACAACATATAGGGCCTGATTTACTAAGACTGTTTATGGGTGCAAAACCATTTATCATACGCAAAACCAATAACATGACCAATGATTGATGCAAAATATATACCATGACCAATCATTGGTCATGTTATTGGTTTTGCGTGTGCTAAATGGTTTTGCACCCATTAAGGTTTTAGTAAATCAGGCCCAAAGTGTCTTAGTATGGTGTTGGGCCACCAAGAGCCACCAGAAGAGCTTCAATGCGCCTTGGCATATATTCGACAAGTCTCTGGAACTCTACTGGGGTGATGGAACACCATTCTTACAAAAGATATTCCCTCATTTGGTGTTTTGATGATGTTGGTGGAGAGTGCTGTCTAACACGTCCGTCCAAAATCTCCCAGAGGTGTTCAACTGGGTTCAGATCTGGTGACTGCGAAGGCCAAAGCATATCATTCTCATCAAACCATTCAGTGACCCCTCATGCCCTGTGGATGGGGGCATTGTCATCCTGGAAGAGACCACTCCCATCAGGATAGAAATGTTTCATCGTAGGATAAAGGTGATCACTCGGAATAACTAGGAACTTACTGTTCGACTGACCTATCAATGAATTTGCCGATTTAATTGATGATTCTCATTTTAAGTAATAATTATTAAATTAAATCTATTAAATATAATTAAATGTAGGTTGAGTGAGGGGGTTTAGCACACAATACCTAGTATTCAGAGTGCTAGATATTTTAACAAGGGCATTGAGTGCTGGAACTGCTGGATTCAGGAAACAAACATATTTTTACTTAATCCTCACTTCCCCAACAACATATAGACACAAAACACAGAGTGACTTAGCCTCCCATTTTGACCATATGTCATGCATCACATAACACACAGTACAGCAGTAAGTTGTTGAAATTGTATATATATACAGTAAGTATGCAACAGAGAACAAATCAAACTTGAGCGTTGATGACAATAATTCATTAAAATGATCTGTAAATCCATAATGCACATATTTACTTAATGTTTCAAACTGATATGTATTTTTATGTATTGTGTATTATTCCAATTTCATGGCTATGATCATTAATATGCTGGCCAGTCAGAGTCACATGTGCCAGTAGATAACTGTGCATGGCATTTCAGATATGGTCCAATCATGGTCCATAAGGAAGAGCTACATGTTTCTCTTATTGTCCAATCAAACAACCAGTTAAAATGTTATGGTGCTGAAAGGATTTTCTAATTTATTTTATTGAGTTTATGTAAAGGTCAGTTAGTACAAGTGCGCACATACACATTTTTCCATATCTGTTATAATGCTACAAGGGTTATACTGACTACCAAATGAAGAATTCTAATTATGACCTTATATGTAACCAACCATATAGTGACTCTGTTTCCAACTAATAAAATATCAAACCTCATAATTATTACATTACATTATACGCATTTAGCAGACGCTCTTATCCAGAGCGACTTACACAACTTTTTAGCATATTTTTTTTACATATTATCCATTTATACAGCTGGATATATACTGAAGCGATTCAGGTTAAGTACCTTGCTCAAGGGTACAACGGCAGTGTCCTACCTGGGAATCAAACCTGTTCCTTAACCATTATACTACACTGCCGCCCTAACTGCAATAGGATCATGACTTTGTTGAGGTTATGACAGCATTATGTCCTGCTAATGCTAAGATTGTATACTGGAAGAAATGATGCAATACTGCTGAAGCATTACATTTGTTTCTGAAGTATAACCCATCTGTCAAGCCTCTGCCATGGTGCTCTGATTGGATCCATGATTCATGTCAGTCTTTGCTCTCAGTGCTTTATAAAACTAAGTGAAAAAAAACATACGTCTGTTAAAGAGTAAATTCACAAATTCATCAAAGTATAAACACAGTGTAATTCTGCCCGATACATGCCAACATGGTGCCCATTAAATGCCAGCATTAATTAATGTACAACATTAGTGAATCAACACTAATGTCTGGCAAAATATGTGAAGGGCAACAACAATCTTAGATTTCCTGAGTTAGCTTTTACAGAAAAAACAGCTGGAGCTTTTTAAGTACTGATAAATATCTTAAAGAATATCAGTCTTAAAATAATCAATTAAAAATTAATGTTTGACAATTAGCAAAACTAAGGCAACAGAATAAGTCCATGTGTACAATGGATTATCTCTTTAATGAAAATTTGTTGTCTAAAATACACCAACATTGTGTACTGCATTTGGAAGCCTCAGATGTCAAGGCCAAGTTCACAGACTAGTTTTCCCTGAGTAAGTCACAATCCGTCTGTGATTTAAAAACAAGAAGGCTGAAATAACTTAACACAAAGTGAAACATTTAAAATCTTGAGTGACTTTTTTTTCTCCTTGTCTTTCTACGTCTCCCCATCAGATTGGGCGGTAGCATCCAGAAAGTTCTCGAGAGGCCATTTCATGGAGAAATTGCTCTATGCGCTCCTGTAGGACTCTGTAAAGTTCCTGGAGGCTATCACTGAAGGGGGGGTGGTAGACACACAGTAGGGCCACAGATATAACCACCAGCAACAGGAGCAGAGCCACAACCAGCCATGAGCTGCAGCGCCTCTGATTGGAGAGAGAAGAGAAAGAACAATCACCACCTTCCTGAACTTCATTTTTACCTCAGATTCTTTCGACTCACCAGAGTCAGCTCCGTGTTCAAAACATTGAAAGTCTTGTCTCCCCACCTTTGAAAACTGAAACACTGTGGCAATGGATGGTATAGGCAACCCTGGTCCATGGAGTGCCAGTGACATTTCTGGTTTTTGTTCCATCTGAGCTTGATCACAAGAGTTTGATGGATGATTAAAAGTCTGAGCCTGAATATTCTTAATGGTGAAACTCTGAGTGCCTCCAGCACATTGTCACCTGTATTCAGTAAACCCAATTAATTAAAATGAATCCAGTTATAGTTATAGCTTTGGATGGAGCAAAAATCAGGACCACTCTGACACTCCAGGACCAGAGTTGCCTACCACTGTTCTATACTATAATATAGGTCTGGAACCTGCTATAGTTAAGCAGTAGAGATGACAGACGGAGCACAGGAGCTGAATATCCAGTGAGTAGTAGTGTTGGAGTGATTGTGACCTTGGACAGAGGAAGAATAAAGTGTAGATGTGTGGGAAAGGCTGTGACCTTGGATAGAGGAACAGTAAAGAGTTGCGGTGTGGGAGAGGTTGTGACCTTGCTCCTGCGGGCGTTCAGCTGCCTCAGCTCTTCCCGGCACTGTGCCAGGCGGGACTGGCAGGTGTGGCATTCATGCTCGATGGCTTCAAGCTCTGCCCGCAACTCCATACACTGCAGAGAAACGGCCACACGACAACCCCTCAGTCAGAAACCCACCTTCACATTGGGTGTGGTGTCCTTCTCCTTAGAAAGCTGCAGAGTCAGCACCAGTGAAATTTCCAAAATCAGACACTTCAGGGCATTTCAGAAACTTTATTCAGAAATTGTATTTTATTGCATATGATTCAGTATAAACGGGTTCATTTAGGAGGTGTATTTTAATTGACAGGACTTAAAAAATGTTAGTCATTGGCTCACTTCCATGTAATTGTAGCTCATAAGAGGAAGTGGTCAGATCTGCAATATTTATGACTATGCTTCCTGACACTTGCGTCTGTGAGATGCCTAATGTGAAAACAACTAAAACAGCTCAAAGTAAAGGCAGCTTAAAGTTATGCTTTTGTTTACCAATGTTTTTTAATGTAAAAGTATTTTTCATATGAAATTGGTGAGTTTGGCACGGTGATAGCTAATACAGCAAGGTTTAGTAATGGATATATTATTATTTGAAACATACAATTTTATGCTTACAGCCTTGGCATATTTACAGTAAGATGGTTATTATCATATATAGAATTTCAAGCATTTTGTTAAACAAGTATGTATTACAACACTTTCCACTCCCAGTAAACACAGACTTTGCCCTCCCAAACTGTCCCCTCACCTCCTTCTCCTTCATTCCCAGCTTCTCCAGGGTCTCCTGAAGTTGGGCTCCATCCTGTGATAGCTGGCCTGTCACTGGCCTCCCATCAGACACAGGCAGCTGTGTGATGGAACCCCACATTTCATGGCTCGGATCTATGTACAAAAACACACATCTTATGAACAGGGGACAGCTGAGAACCCTCTGTCAACAGCTATAGCACAGAGCGTGCTGTACATAAGCTAATTTCACTGCGAAAACATAATGTTTGTTCAAACTGACACATATATTGTAAGGGTGGTTTTCTGTCAAAGTCATCATTATATGTTTCCCTGTACTGTCTCTGTGTCTTATTGTCCATGTCCTTACTTTGAAAGAAGTTTCCAGTTAAACTGGGGTCCTCAAAATGCCAAAGTTTCTCTGTAATACAGAAACCAGTTTAGATTTTAGATATCTAATCGCATGAGGGTAATTGACAGCACAATATTATCATTTTCACATTATTTTTACACCTGTTATATTAATTTTAATGAAGAACAGACGTCATATCAAATAGATATGAGTGAAATGCAAAATTAAGAATGCACATTTCATTAATTGTGTACCATATGTGCTCCATCAATTTTACCTTTTTGTATTTCAATATTGTGTAGGATGTAAAATAAAAGAAAGTCTTTAAATATGTTATTTGAAGTACAATGTGTACTCTATTGTTTGTAGTGAGTTGCTAACTTAAACGAACATAGGGGAATGTTAGCACAGACATACTCTGTAAAGTTCTATCCTTAATCCAGCTAAATCTTTCTTTTATTTTACCTAGAAAATCCTGAAATATTTTTGGTGAAAATGGGCCGGTGTTACAGACTCCTCAGAGTTGTCCACACCAACAGAACCTGGATCTGTATTTCTATTCTCTTCATTGGGGCAAGGAGTAAGGAGTAAAGCTGTGAAGGATTGGATTGGTAATTTCTCATTCCCAATATGGTGGAAAGGACAGGAACTGTACCTCTCATTTCCCGCAGCTGTTCTATCTTGACCTGGTTTTCTTCTTCCAGGAAGGTGATACGAGAGCGCAGCTCTGCACTGTCACGCTGCAATGCCCCCAGCTGCTCCCTTAGGTCGGCCTCCTGCCCTGCAACTGTCTAGAGCAGAAACACAGAGGACTTGTCATCCTAGCAAATGTACAACATTCTCACAACATTCCAGTAACATTCTCATAGAGATTTCACAACCAGAAAACACAGCATATCTATACCAGCAAACTCATTGCATTGTTCCAATAACTTTCTTATAACATTCCGTTTACATTTTTCTTACCTCCAGCTGGTTCTGCTGCTGGTGCAGCAAGTCAGTGCTTCGCTCCTGGTTGCTTCTCAGCTGGCCGCAGTTCTGCTTCAGGTCCTCATACAGGCTCTGCCACTGGGCTGACTCCTCCCTCGCAGCCTGCAGTGCCACCTATTGAGAAGGACCAACAAACGTGCCGTTATATACGTGCACAGTAGCAGAGGCCAGGAAGTGCTACTAAAGCAGTCTTGTTTTCCCTGTTGTCGGTGAGTTACGATTGAAGGAATCCGTTTACGGTCAAGAGGTCAGCAACCATGTCATGAAAGGAAAGTATTAAAATAATAATCTTCTGTTTAGTTATTCCTGCATCGACATGGCAACCTCTCTCCAAAGGCTTAAATATGCAAAACGAGGTTAATTCTATTTTCTCAAGGCTTCAAGTCTGTGAGTCTTGAAGATGGTGAAGTTGCCAGAAACATTGTATATTTTGTAACTTACACCTTTTGTAAAGAAGATCCTGATTATTCCACTCTTTTTTGAGATTGTTTCTCGCAACTCCACATTCAAATTTCTTATACACTATGGAGAATACCGGGGTGCCAGTGATGTCTAGGGGATAAGAACCTTGTAACTGAGAGGTTGCAGGTATAAATTTGAGGTGGGTCATTGTCATTGCACCCTAGAGCAAGGTACTTAGCCTGATTTGTGCCAGTAAACATCCAGCTGTGTAAATGGATGGCTTGTAAAAATGCTACATCGTTCTGGATTACAGTTCCTGCAAAGCAAATAAATAAATAACTTAATCTAAGTATCAGTAAAGTATCCATAATTATGTAGCTCCTCCCTGACCTGCAGGCTCTCTGCTCTCTCCTCTGCCTCGGCTTTCTCTGCCATGGCCCTCTGGAGCGCTGACAGGGCCTTCTGCTCATATATCCGCCACTGTTCCTCCATCTGCCGCACCAGCTTCTTCACTCCATCCCGTGAGAGTTTCTGTAAGAGACGCATCACCTCTGCTTGTTTCACCAGCTCCCTGACCCCACTATGACATCATCAACAGTGGACACACGACCCTGGATTTTGCTTTTAAAAAAACATATTAATTTAGTTCCTGAGATGCCACAGTAACAGTTACAATTAGCCAGGTGCTGATACTAGCATACACTGGCCTGGTTTCTATCAGCATTTGCCCTTAAATTTAGCTTTCAAATAAATGTAAATGTCAATTTTTTCTTCACATGGTCATTTGCAGGCTCACCTGTGTGCAGATTTTCAGCTGTGACTCCAGCACCCCAATCCTGCTCTTCATCAGATCCTCATCGCAGCAAGACTGCAGAGAAAGAAAGGAAATGGCTCACAGTGTTCAGACCTTCAGTCCCAGTGGAAAAGCGATTGACCAGTCACCACCGCCTCCACAGACATGGGCAAACACAAGACACTTGACGCCTTTTCTGACTAAACTACAGCTGTGACTGAATGCTCCTCTGGACAGGGTTGCCGTATCTAGCACTGCAGCCAGTGCTCATTCCTCTCTGACTTACCCACAGATCTGTAACCTCCAGGGAGAGAGTCGGGTGGCTGGAGTTGAGTCAACAACACTTGCAGCACCTTGCACACACACCCTTCCTGTGTCAGCTCTGCTCTCTTTCAGAGCAATGATCTGAAGACTCTGACAGGATGCTGAAACCGCAGGTCCCTCCCCCTTTTTGAGCACCTTTTTTCCACTTTTAGAAAGTGTTGCAATCTGATTGGATGTTACGTCCATTCAAATCTGAATTCTCGATGAAAAAAACTATCTCTCTCTTCAAGCTCTCTCTCTCAGACCAGAGGAAAACCACGATTTTCAAAATGACAGCCTACTAACTGGTTTGTTCTTTTGAAAATTTTTTATCCCAACTAAAAAAGGCCCTTTCTGTCAGCAGAGACAATTTCCCAGTTTTTGATATGACTGATTTAGACTGAACCATCTAAAAACGTTTTATCACAAATATCCCCTATGTGATAGTTTTTTTAGTTAAATAATGTTAAGAAAATTAGCTAATATTTCAAATTTGACTAAATGGGAGTCTGGTTTCCAGGGGGAGTATGAAAGAAGTGAGAGAATTACATTTAATTTTAATGGTAAATGCAATTAATTGTAACTATCTCTCTCTTTCTCTCTCTGTCACACACACACACACACACACACAAACACATTCTCAACACACTGACAGATTACAGCTGAGACTGCCATTCACTGATGAGATCAGGAAATAACTGTCACTTTCATAACCCACAGTCCTGTCTTAACAGCAGCAGCAACAGAAGACACCCAATAACAGGTGAAAATACACAGCGGTCTATGACAGGCCGCTTCCTGCCATTGGCCTTGAACGGCAACCCACGCTAACAACTGTCACAGCAGAATAGCATCTCTATGACAGTGTGAGTGAATTTTACAGGGTGAATTAAGTTCCATTGTTCCCGTGGCAACTGAGACACTAATTATGATACTGTGTGGCTTGCACTTAAACAGCTTAGCAATGAAATTAGATGTTAGACTACTGTGGAAATGTACTGCATGCATGAATCATATATTGTGAGGAGTGCATACCCAAATATAATCCAAAATAAACAGGACTCAACTGCACCAAATGCCAGGCATTACAGCTATGAGTACAGGTGGTTTCTGGCTATCTGATGTTGAACTGCTGACTCAACGCATTGGTGGCTAGGCAATAAGGTGCTGGTGTTAACTTTCTTAAAATGGCAGTAATGATGTATAATGTTGTGGTCATTAACAGTGGTGTAGCAATGTTTAAAAAAAAAGAATTATCAACCCGCATCACAACTTTATAGCAATGTTTTCCCCAAAGGGAAACATTTTAAAGATGTGCTTGCAACTTTTCACAATCTGAAAAAAACTGTTTAAAAGTGTTTTTTGGCTGTTGGTTAGTTATTAGCTCTATACGGATCAGGCAAAATGAGTTAGCAGTATTCAGCTGAGAAATACTAGCAATGGATAAACTGGATGCAGAATGGGCTGGTGATATACATGTAACAGCCTGGATCCAGGGTGGGAGGAGCTTACCATCCACAGCTTGTCTGAAGACTGCAGCAGGGAGGAGGCATGGCATTGGAGGAGGGCCAGCTTCTTTTTCAGACACTCCTCCCTCCGGAGCGCCTCCTACAGGGGAGGCACAACACGCACAAGAACCATAACTACACCTATAACGACACCCATCCTGACCTCCCTACACCAAAAACTACAACGACCCCGCACAACATGGACAGGAACTAACAACACCTGCTGGCGTCTACACTTAGATCAGATCAGTTGACTCCACACACTGTCTCCTCCCCAGTGTCCTTGACAAATGTCTCAGTAACATACAGTGAGCACCACAATTCATTGGACAGTGACACATTTTTAGTTATTTTGGTTCTGTACTCTAGCACTTCAAACCATCACTCTGCTGCCAGCTATGCAGTAGATATGGATGGATCACTTTAAGGGTTGTTTCTCCTGACAAATTTTCCTATCGAACTCTATGGAAAAATAAGTCAGAAGAAGAAACCCTTGAGGTTATCCATCCATATCTGCTGCATATCTGGCAGCAGAGTGCTGGTTTAAGGCTTGTTTGATACGTCAGACCCTTGATGACTTAGAGCCATTTAGCCAACCATGTGTTTCCATACTGTTCCAGTATAATTTACAGATAAATCTAGTCCCACCCCCCAATTCCCATAGAGAGCCATTCAAATGCAGAGAGGTTATAGTATCGCTTGTAGGAGTACCAAAAAATAAGATATCAAGAGTCTTTTGATATTGTTGGGTCACTGACATCAGGAAGTCATGGCATGCAAAGGATATGCGACCAAATATTAAAAATTACTTTATTGTACATTATATTAAACTGTCCAATATCTTTTGATGCCCAAAAATGGGGGGGACTATGTACAAAGGGTTCTATCATTTCTAAACGGTTCATCCTGTATGGATGAAAATACGCTCAAATTAAAGCTGAAAGTCTGCACTTCAAACTCATTGTCATTGTATCCTTTCAAACTCAAAGTGCTAGAGTACAGAACCAAAATAACAAAATATGTGTCACTGTCCAATGAATAATGGTGCTCACTGTATGTATATGGACAGTTTCCTACTGCATCTCATTTGTCCAGAGTGATTTCCTTCGTCTCAAAGGAACACATTACAGCTCTTTTCTTTTGTTCATTCCAGTTTTACTCAAAATATTCTTCATTCCTTCATTAGTAATATTTCTAATACAGCAAAACTACACTTCAAAATATAATCAAATAAAACAACTCCAATACTTTTGTGATTCAATAGGCAACATAGTTACATACAGTAAGTACATAAGTGTAAGTAATCACACAGAGCCAGATTTACAAAGCATTTATGGGGGATTGGTAACAAGCACACATGTTTTTCTCAACCGTCACAGTAATGTGTTGCAGTCTTATGAAAGTTCTTCTTAGTAAAATGAAAATGCAACTACAAGTTTTTTTTGTCAACACATTTAGTCATCCACTCTTCCTACCCTTTGAATAACTGACTGATTTATCAATATGTCCATTACTGGCAAACGTCATCAGCTAAAAACAGTTCAGGCTGCAACAACTAAAATTGATGAAGCACATACCTGTAAGTATTCAGCCAGCTGTTGAATATCCTGAGAGAGAGAAAGAGATAGAAGTCTTGTCATCTATTCACCTATCTGAGCTTGATGCTCAGACCCCAGTGACACACAATATGGGGACCAGAAATTTCTCTGTCTCTTAAATCCCTGCAAGTGCTTTTCAACCAAGTGCTTTACTGCCAAGGCCACAACTAATCTTTGGACATACATTTAGGAGAAAATTATTTCACTTTCTGCTGACGCTCCCTTAGTTGAATTGTACTGGTTCATCCGTGAGTCCAGCGGCAAAGTGTTTAACATTATTCAGTTCCTTAAGAGGAAAGATTCAAATATGATGGCAAAGTTTATCAATCTGTAGCAGGAGAAAATTACCAAGGGAAAAAATCTCTTCCGTACAGCGCAGTACTTTTACTCTGTACTATTTTCTCTGCTTAAAGACCTTATGCAAATTCTATAAGACTAATTATATCTTTTTTAAATGAATGACTCATAATCTAATGAAAGAAATAGATGAGGGAATGCTTACCGATTCCTTAACAGTTATGAGACCTGACCTGTAAGACAAATAGGATGCATTTCACAGTGTAAAGTAAGATTTCCTGGCAGCAGTACTTAACATTGTTCCAAAATGAAACAATCCTTATACTCCTGAATGAGCTGTATCTTTCATATTAGTTGCATATTTAGTTCCATAGTCTACTCCTGGTATACATGATAATCATATGGTCATTCTCAGTGCAACTTGAAATTTATGGCATTGAACATTCCAAACTGAACTTTTCCAAGAGCTACTGCACGTCAGACATTGGATTTGAGTGTGCATGTTGGACTAGAGCATTAGACATAGTATAATAAGGCTATAATCTAATGCAGAATAAATGCTCAGAGTTCAGGGATTGTCGAGTCAAGATGCAATCTGAACAGAACTTGGCTATCCTGACTGTTGTGAAAACCGCACTACAGTTATGAAGCAGTTTAATGAAGCGGACTTACTTGGTCTGTGCACTTGCGTCTCGTGTGTGTTGACTGCTGGCCGTCTGGACTCCTGACACAAAGAGCAGAACAATCAAACAACATCTTCTCCCTCAAAACACACGTGGAATTACTCAGAACAAGAGCAAAACCACGCAGACACTCCAGAGGCCCTTATGAACCAAATCCTTATGAACCCAGCTTGCTAACCATTATGCTACACTCAAACACAGGCCTTAAAAATGTTTCATAATTTTAGTAGTGTTAGTTATACATGCCATATCATGTGTGTTACACTAATTATATTAAACATCACAATGGTGTTGAATTTGAATTGTAGGCTAATATATGAGCAGGAACACAACCATATTTCAAAAGTCTTATCAAACAGTTAATGCAGATTATTTTTGGCCTTGTCTGATTACATCACTCCCTTCCTTCATTTTGCTGATCTGATGGGACTGCTTATTGACTAGGTGAGATTTCTGCCATAGGCCTATTGCTTTCACGTGTCCATGCTCTGGGGATCAGGCAAAGGAAGGAAGGATGTGGTTTCAGAGCTTCAGAGACAGGCTCTGTGTTTCCTTATTTTCAGTTTAAAAGAAACCTTTAGTTAAAATTTTTTAAAGAGACTATTACAGGGCACATACAAATATGCACATCACTACTGATAACACCGCAAGCAAACAGCAACTCTGTAGTGTCCCAGAGAAATTTGGTACCTTATTGCAGTTCTTCATGTAAATCAAGAATTAATATAATAATTTCCTGCACTTAAAAGTCCAATATGTTCCTTGGGATTTCCTTACCATTATTATTCCCATGTGCAGATAGCTACACACAAGGTCAAAGGGGTTTTCCTACCTATGTCTCTCTTATGTAGGTCCAAGGTCTCTGGCAGCAGAGGGAAGGTGACAGGGGTGGGGTTAGAGGCTCGCTGTCTTTCAGTCCTGTTCTTACTCCCTTGTGATGCAAGTGGAGTCACCCACTGGGTGAAGACACAGCACGAGGGTCCATGAAAAAATATAAGCAATGAAAATTGGCCCACATGAGCTCCATGCAGCCAGATCAAAGAAGCATAAGAAAATCAAGTCAATTATTAATTACAAAAACATTCTACAAATAGTAACAAAATAGTACTCCATTGTTTATGGGAGACATTTAAGAATGTTTCATGTTTTTGAACAACATGACCACTCTTTCATGAATACAGGTGTATCACAGTTCATTCATCTGGGAGCTCTCACCTAGTATATTTTCCTGTTAAGTAAGACATTTCTAAACATATTTGATGTGTAATAAAAAAATTAAAAAAACAAATAGATGAGAAGTAAACTAGGGATTAATATACAGAATGACCACAGGTTGTAGCCGATGTTATCTTATCATTTTAGTTTTGCTATTTTAAATTTGTTTGTTGGTTATTTTTTGTGTGGGTGAATATAGCCTATTGAATACTATGGTTATTCATATTTTTCATTTCAGACTAGCATATAGGCAAAATAGTACTGTGATACCTGTTCAACGGAACGGATGTCAGGCCAGAAAATTCCCAGGTCTTGCGCCTGTACAATGGAGCGTCTGTTTAGCGGGGGTGGCCGGCGTAAATTTGTCCGCAGCGATACCTTGGGCTCCTTGATTTCCACGCCCTCCAAAACTACCGGAGACTCTGCGTCATCAATTTTCCGCCTCTTTAGAAACTCCAGCTGTCTTTTCTTCTGCAGTTCAATCTTTTGCCTCTCTGCCTCGTTCTGTCGCCCAGGGCTACGGCAAGACGTCAAGTTGTTGCGATTTCTGAGGCACTCGTGCTTGACCACGCGTTCCTCAACCTTCTCGTCGTAATCGGCGGCCAGCAACCGTCGCCCCCTGGTGTCATTGATGGTTGCCATTCGCGATCAAAGGTACGATCTGGAGATTTAGCTTTATCTAGTACAGAAGTGAGCTTCTTTAAATTTGTTCCTGAAATTGAGAATATATGCATTTAAAACAATAACACAAGATAGAAGAGTTTTTTTTATTAAAAACGTAGCTACCTTTAATTTCATGCTAACGATATTTAGCCTAGGTATTTAGAAGACACTAAAGAATTTGGAAGTTCAAGTAACAATGTTTGAAGAACTTTTTTCCCACCAAAATCGATTCAAACTAGGGGTGGGACAGTTTGCAATGTCTCTAGGCTACACTAAGTAGTCGCAATTGTCCTTGATTACCTAAGTACCCTTTTTTGTGTGCCTAAATCAAGTTTTATGGCAGCAGACAGACCAGTTTAAAGGCATTGCAGAACATTTTCTCCAGCTTTACTTCACACCACAGAACTGTATAACAAGAGGCAAGCAAAAGTGAATAAGCACCCAACAGCATCTTCTCCTTTACAACAATTATCAGGCTTTAATAGGCCTATACTAGGCTACAGTCATTATTTGATAGACGTTTAGCTATTCTGGAAAACGAAGACATAAAAATAGACAAAGCTAGGCTAGCCTACATCCAATAAATCATTGCCTAAGATTGCAAAACATTTAGCCTTCCCTGTTTGGTGTCTCTCATGTGCACTGCACTCAAGGAGGCGGAGGACCACAAAGATAGAATATGAGGCATTGTGGAAATAAATGAGCTATATTAAGTTATCCATCTCTTCCACTTAACAGTAACCAAAATAATTAAAAGAGAGGGTGACTGTCTCCCTCACTATGCACAATCTTACCTTGTAAGCCACACCTGCAACTTGCTTTAGCCTACAAAGAATAAGGGCCTAAATGTGCACTGCAAGAGATAGGCTATTGATATTTGTTGGCTCTCATATCATATTCTGACATCAATGTGAAATTTCTGTGAAGTCTTTTACAACTATAAATATATCTCTTGAATCGCCTAGAATAAACAGTGGCGTGTTAATGTAAGGCCGATTTAGCCTAAATATAGTAGCCTAGACTGTGTACGCGCTGTTAGTCTTCATCAAAGCTATTGCTTGAAAATAGCTATTGCATTGTCTCTCTTTTTTAAACCACTCGGTCATCCTAACATGGCAAAGACTGTGGGCATAGGCATATTGGAGAATTTTTTCGAAACAGATTTTAGACTATATGTGGCAAATATAGCTAACAACATGATGCCTTCTGTCAATTGTTAACGTGAAAGCGGACAACATCAAGTCAACCTTCTTGGTACGAAAACTGTTGGGACATGGGATTCAAACCCATACCTCCAGTGCAGACTGCTCGGCCATATGAAACCCACCTTTGATGTAATTGTGAAAGCCAACATAAGGAAACCCGCCTTTTATTGTTAATATGAAAACAGTTGTTAGGTTATATGGGGCAAATATAGGCAACAACATTGAGCCAACTCTTGATTGTTAACGGGAAAGTGGAGAACATGAAGTCAACATTCTTGGCTTGAAAACTCTAACAAGCGGAATTCAAACCCACGCCTCCAGGAGTGACAGCGACCTGAATGTAGCTGCTAGGCCATTGTGACAACATGCACTGCAAAAATTCTCTGTATTAACACGTGTTTTAGTCTTGTAATGAGACTTTTCTAAAGTGGAAAATATTAGCTTATTCTAAGTTAGCCTACGTTTTGCTTGACAAGTGAAATTATCCTACAGTAACAGAAAAAAGAAGTCTAAATATAAGATTAAAATGCTTGTTAAGATTTAATTATTTTTAGGTTTTTGCAGTGTGGCAAAAACACGCAAATAGGCAGATCAGAAAATTACAGTTTGCCAAATTTGCCAAATTACAGGTCAATGTAAACATTGTATGTATAATGTTTGCCGTTAAAAAAACAAACACTTTTTTGGCAAAAAAAAACAAAAAAAAACTACATGGTGAATATAGCCAACAACATGAAATGTACAGCATGTGAAAGACAAAACATGGGAAAAGTCAAGATGAAATCAAAAACATATTGAAAAATATGTTATATAAAAGATGATTGGTCTGTCTTTTATTGGCTCACTCTTGGAATCCTCAGTAGCACACCATCCATTGCCCTTAGTGTAAGACTGGGTTTCTATGGAATAAACTTTTTTTCATGCAAATTGTACCTGTCCAATCAAATAATTTGGAAAATGAGATACATATTTACAATTGTCTGTCCTAAGTGAAGAAAAAGCATGTTCTGTGTCTGATAGAGACAGAAATATCATCTTTTTGCAATATTTCTATGGTGATAAAATGAGCTTGGTTCAGTTTAACATAGCTCCAGGTTTATTTCAGAGTCAAGAAATGGCCCTAGATTTTTACACCTTAGGTTTCAGATTTTGGTATGGCATCATGAGGCATAATACACTGTAATAAGATATGAATTCCCCCAAACTAGCTTTCTATTAATTGAATTTGACACCCCTGGTGTAAATTTTGATTTCATTTTTAAACTTCAGGTTTCAGGCTTGGGCATCGTGAGACTTCATATACTGTAATAAGATATTAATTCATTCACCAGTTACTCCAAACAGCATTCTAGGAATTGAATTTGACACCCCAGTTGTAAATTTACCACACATCTACAAGGAATATGTCTTTGTATTAGTATTACACTTGTTGTATATCCTGTTAAACGCAGCAGGCAAGCAGGCTCTTACGCATCTGCAGGCAACTCCCCTTACCGTAGAAGGGAATAGAGACACGTCCCCCAAAAACAAGGGATAGGTTATCCCGTGCTCAATGAAAATGCTGACCCTTCCATCAGGACATCTTGTAGCCAATCAAGAATTGTTTTTTTTGTTTGTTTTTTTGTGTGGTTTACACTTAGATTTTGCACAGAACAGTCTTCAAATTATGTGTTTTTCATTGTAATATTTAAAAAGTATAAAAAGCTATGTAGGCCCACAAGTGTGTAGCTGAAATTGCAGAACATGTGCAGGTTTTTGTTTATATAAGCTACTCTGAGAAAACTAGAAGAATGAAAACTAATCATTGAAACATCCTACAGTCCCATTTAGTTGCAAATAGGAAAACCTCTTGTATCTTTCTTACAAAATGAAAGTTACCTTCTCACAGACTGGGTTCAGTGCTGTCTTCGTCCTTTGTGGGTAAACAGGCTGTGAAAATTAGACGGTGAAAAAATATCCATAGAGCATGCCCATTGGCTTTGTCGTTAATTGGCGGGTTCTGTTAAAACTGTAGGCTTAACAGCAGCCTCTACCCTTCTTGCTGCGTCTACAGGAAATGGAAGAAACCACACTATTTATGCGTGTGTGTGTATGTTCCTCTATCTCAGCTACCACCCTGCTTGCAAACTGTGTCACACACAGATGGGCATTCAGATTAGAAACAGCCTCTTCCCTGGCACTTCTCTGCTAGCCTTTGGACATGTGCAGTTAAGGAATTTGTGCATTTGTTTTTGTGCCTTCAGCAATCTAGTGCATCATATGAAAAATAGGCTGCTAAAAGCAGCCATGTCTGAGCCTGATTCCTCTGTACGCTACTCTAACTGACATTATGAAACTTTTACAGACTGAGCTCCCCTAAAACTATATGACATACAGAATCGATTAAAAAATAAAAATCCATTAATAATTCCATACTCAATTTCTATTAGTAGTGTAATCATGATTTATAGGAGAATAATAGTTTTCCGAATTTCTTACATGCCAATTAACCCTTACATGTCTACTGGAAAAGCTCGAAAATCCTTTGGGTAAAGGATGCCTAACTAGAAAAGATTATATTCCCTTTGTGGCGCCATATTTTATTGGACAGAAAATCCAATAAAATATGGCAACATTTCATTGAACACTCCATGTAAACACTCCACTACTGGCTGAGTGCCTCCCTTTACTGCAGTGATGTCTCTAATGTCCATTTTTTAATATATTTCTCCTCTGTCTCCTCTAAGCGTATAGGCCTATATATATATATATATATATATATAGTATATATATTCCATTTCATATGCTGCTCATTCTCTCTCCTTCCTTTGGTCTCTGTTATGTCCGTATTGTGTTTTGTCAGTTAACCCTTAGATTTTATGAATAAACCATAAAAACCTTGCCTGGTTACAAAGATACGTGCTTCAGGTTGTATCTGAAATTCCTAAATTGTATCTAGTAGGTGTTACCAGATTGTGTTGGGGGTTTAGGTAAACTTCAATGTTAATTAGAGAATTGATGTAAGGTTAATCTAATTATTAACATTACATACTTTTCTCTAATTGAATGCGTGTGTGACATCCAGAAATATCATCCAAACTTACCTTTTTCCAACATCTCTGTATGTTGGCGTTAAAAATCCTTGCAGACCCACAAACACACATATTCACAATGATAACACAGACATAATGAGTCTATAAAAATAAAACTCTCATGTTAATCTTACAATATTAAGATATTCGTGTATGTACAGTATTTTAATTCATTAGAGTCTAATATCAGCATGTTTGTACCCTACACTAGGTACGCAAAGGCCCTTCTGCAGCCTTTACACTGATTCAGTGATCTGTAGCAATAAATTCGTAGAGTAACGTAAAAAAATAAAAAAATAATTAAATCCACGGATGTGCCCACAGAATTAGTTCTGTGGATGTGCCGAACATCTCAATCCCACGTGATGACAAGATTGCGGTTTAACGAAATCTCGCGCTATTTCTTCGCCATACTTGTCTCTCTTTGGAGAAGGGTACAGATAGGCCGAACTGGAACACGGACAACGGCCATTCATTGCACGGGGTGCACGAACTCAGACATGCTGTCTAGATTGGTGTTCGTTTCAGGTAATCAGAATCAGAATCAGAATCAGAATAAGGTTTATGGAGTCGGTTGATTTTTTTGTCAATTGTGAGTCAAGTTGCTTTCTGGCTTTCAAGCTACAAAGGAGGTTAGCACTAGCTAAGTTGGCTAACCTTATCTACCTAGGCAACATATTAACATAACGTTAGCTAAAGCAATGTGAAGTTGAAGGGTAAAGCAAAGGCCTCGTAGATGAGCTTAATTGCTAGCTAGCTAGCATCAACTTGCTGAGCACATTTGGAAATACGTTCCTGTTAGACAGCTAGTTAACGTTATCTAAGAAAGTTGCAATGCTCACACATAAGGCAAGTAACTTATCTATAGAGTCTATATCTATATATCTAGTATAGACTACTGCTTAGCTACTAGCTAATTCAAAATACCCATTTTGGTTGGTTGTTTTACTGTAACTGTGGTGATTAATGTCCCATGTCCTCTTCATGTTGTGTTTTTGCACTCTACTGTAAATCAAATTTCCCCTTGAGGGTCAATAAAGATCTGAACTTTAACGTTAACATCGTTAACCTAGCCTGCTGACCAAGTAATTGATGTAGCTGTCACAACTGACGTTTGCCCTAGCTTGCTATCCAAGTAACGTTATGTTAACGCATTGTAAGGTAAATTTTGAATGAGGGATTTAAAGTAGTTAGTTAACGTTAGCTCTGGCAGAATATAAACTAAAACGTGGACGTGAAAAGCATAACGTTACTACGATTAATTTTCGTTGGCAGCTAACGTCAGTAACTTTACGTTAGCTATAATCCAATCCGGTCCAGCTGTATAGCTACCAGTGCTAGTGGCTATCTACTATCTATGTAATAACGCGTTAACTGATTTATGGCTAACAATTTTGCAAGTACTGTAATGACGCGAGTAGAGTACGAGTTTGCGACCTTGACTTAGGCTTAGCTGTCGAACGTTATCCATCTAATTAGCGACCTGTCTGACTTTGGTTAGACTAACGTTACTGGCAAATAATATTTTTGATGCATAATTTATTTTCAACGTATTTTGTGTGCTGATACATGTATCACACTGTCAACATGCACAGCGGTATTTATCATCCATAAGTTCCAACAAATCATTGGGAGTTAAAGCCTAACGTTATCTCCCAGAATCAGATAACGTTAGGCTTTAACTTCCAAACCCCATTCCTCCACGAAGTCCAGGGTTGTCTATTTTACAACTGCCCTCGTATGCTCATTTTTGCTCATATGAACTGTCATATTCACAGGGAGATGTTAATTTAGTGTTTGCCATTTCTTTCAGCGTCTGCCCTGAAAAGCAGTGGGCCACTTGGGGCTGGGTATGTCGATGATTACTTGAATACATTGCACTGAACCAGGGTACTACATTGTCTTAGGCCATATGGAATAACAGGCCCTAAGATCTACGTAGTCTGCATTATTCTCATCTTGAGATGTTCCCTCTGTATTGGTGGTTATTTATGAACTCTGCCTCCAATATACTCTTAATACTTTTTGTGATATTTGCTACATGGCAATATGCACTGTTGTTAATGTCCATATGCTGGAGTCTGGAGTGGTTGCAAATCAAGTGTCTTTGTGAAATACCTTTTAGTGTGTTTGTGTAACCACCCTCCCCCCTCCCCTGTGCTCCCCAGCCTGGTGCAGGCATCTCGCTGCCTCCACACATCCCCACAGACTCTGGCCCCTGTGCCCCCACTACCTGAAGAAGGTGGCAAAACTCGCCATGGCATCATCCCAGAGGAGATTTTCCAGTTTCTATACCCCAAGACTGGAGTTACAGGTCAGTGGCAACCGTTACCTCTTTCATGCTCTCTGCATTTCTGTCTCTGACAACCCCCCCCCCCCCCCCCCTCTCTCTCATACTGACTTTTCCCAATCTCTCTCTTTCTGTGTCTTTTCCCTGATCTTTCTCTCTTCCATTTCTCTCTCTTCCCACATATTGCTGTTCTTCTTTCTGTCTCTCCTCCCCTTTTTTCTCACACTCACTCCCTCTCTCTTTCTGTGTCTCTCCCACCTTCCCCTCCATCATATTAGCAGTAAGTTGACCAAAGTACAGGTTGTACTAATTAAGTCTGCTCAGTTAGCCATTGTTTTAGGTTAGCGTTTGCAATTAAAACATTTTTTTTTTTTGCTGAAATGAGGTTCATCAATGTTTAATGGTCTGTAAATGGTGAAAAGCACATGGCTACAGATTTTATGAAGACTACCTTATGTTGAGTTAGGAATGTATATATCAAAATCAGCTGTTTGAAATGACTGTACTTGGGAGTTTGAAAAAGGTTGAAGGTTTTGGATCAGAAAACACTTTACTTGTTGATTGTGTGGCTGTGCATTGCTCGTCTGAGAGCTGGTCTTCTGACGCCGTTCGGCCGATCTCTCCCAGGCCCCTACATGCTGGGCACGGGCCTGCTGCTCTACATGCTCTCCAAGGAGATATACGTCATCAACCACGAGACCTTTGCCGCTGCCTGCATTGGCATTGTCATCATCTACGGCACCAAGAAGTTCGGGCCTAGCGTGGCGGCCTTCGCTGACAAATTGAATGAGGTGAGGTGATCCGCTTCCCACACTTGCACAACAGTAAACTGCTAAAAGGAAGTGTGAGAGTAAGACGGGGGGGGGTCCGCTGCTGGTTTCGAAGCAATTTGCATTGATAAGTAAAATTATGACTGCAGCAAAACGCTGCAGCCTCATATGTAATTACCTGCCCTCCTGCAGGAGGCATGTGTACTTGGCACATGCATATAATGCATGTGTGTTTGACCACCTGCAGGAGGTATGTGGGTGGTAAATGTTTATTGAGGTGCATGCGTTTTATATCCGTCAGGTGCGCATGCTATATGTGTGGTTTTGTGTATTGAGAAGTGTTATACCTTCTGCTGGAGGTATGTGTGGGGTACACGCATATTGATGTGTGTATGTTAAACATGCGTATTGAGGAGCGTGTATGTGGTATGTGTATTGATGAGCATGTTTGTAACTTCCTGCAGGACAAAGTGGCCAAAGCTCAGGAGGTGAAGGATTTGGCTACGCGAAGCCTGACTGAGGCCATCCAGGAGGAGGAGAAGGAGCAGTGGAGAGTTGAAGGGCGTGGTGCACTCTTTGACGCCAAGAGGGTAAGAATTGACTTTCTTGGGAAATGGTCTATGGTGATCTTTCCGAAGGCTGCCACCAGGCTCAACCCTAATCCCATATGGTAGAAATGGTGCCCGGGTTCCTCTCTACCAAACACTCAACCTAGTTCATTTTTTAAATTTCAGGGTTTCCCCTTCAATACATTAGGAGGGTTGAGCCGCCCTGCCTACAGAGTTGCCTCCCCACCTAAAAATATTTAAAAAATAATACGGAAATGACATTATTTAAATCTACGAGCCTATGATTTACAAATCAACAGAAAATGTGTTTTTGTAAGTGCTCCATTTTGAAATCCATCTTTGCTCTGTTAGTAAGCAACTCCAAGTGTTTTGATTGGCGGTTATCTCACTACGATTGGCTGCTTGGCCACGTGCAGACGAGTGGATTTGATTACGTAGTCGAGATTTACCTCAGGAAAGCGAATAACTAGCCTAGCTAAATTTTATTATCATCTTCAGCTAATAAGAGGAGTTTGCCACCAAAGAAGGGTCAGGTGAAGATCTTATCTTTCTTCCATGTAAATGTAAACGAGATGGGTGGGGGGGAATGGTGACAGTGGGAGGCGTTCTGTTGTCAGTGAATGAAGGGAAGAAAATGGAAATAAAATGTGCAAATTTCCATCTCCAGTCCGTGATTGCAGCAGCAGCACCCCAGCGATATTGCACCATCTCACCACCTACAAAGAATTCCTGGGGAAACACTCAATTTAACACATTTTTAATGCCTTTTCCCCTGTGTTCTCAAGTTGGAATGGCTATCATATTCTATCATTTCGGGAGTGCGCAGACAAGCGTGTGCTCCTCCGAAACATGCGATTATAAGTGCCACATTTTAACAAACCGCAGTCTTCTCGCTCTCACAGCCTTTAGTCGGAGGACGATGCTTTGTGCGCAGGTCAACAGGCAGACCGCAAGTGCCTGATTGACCAGCAGAGGCCGCTAATGCGAAATGTCATGCTGTGATCCCCCTCCCTTCCTTGGGTGACGTTGTGTGTCGCCTGCAGGGCTGCTGGCCAACTGCTGGCAGTTGACTTCAGGGTGTCCGCGGATCCTTAAAAAGTCTTAAATTCATTTATCTAAATTAAAGGCCTGAAAAAGTCTTAAATTCATTAAATTGTCTTAAAATGGTCTTAAATTCATTACTCAAAGGTCTTAAAAAATGTACGGGGGAGAGAACTATTTTTTTTTATTACGCTCCGTTTGTGTTGTGAAGAGGTTCATTTAAATATTGAGATGCGCGAGGAGAGGGCGTGCAGAGAGTGCGAACCACCACTCCAGTCGACTCGTGAAGTGACATTTTTTCCTAATACGTTAGCCTGGCTAAATTTACCAGAAAATTGCACACCGGTACGGCTCATCCCCCTTCGCTGCAGCTCCACCATGGGGAAGTGCAAATTTAATGCACTGTGGTTGGAGAACGGCAACTTTTCTCCGTGGCTTAAGTCTGTGCAAGGTAATCCCGACGAAGCAAGGTGCGCGTTTTGCAAGAAATCGTTTGAACTAGGAACCATGGGGATTAAGGCGGTAGAATCCCACATGCAATGTGAGAAACATAGGATTGCCGCAAAAAGCCACGAACAAACCCCAGGGATTTCGCAATTTTGTTCCAGTGCCTCTGCCGCTGCCGCAGTAGCACAGCCGACAGTCTCAAGTAACCTACGGCTAGCTAGCACTTCTAGCACTAACATTAGCACTTTTCCACCAACTGCAAGTTCAGGCGATATCCGAACAACGTTTGGCTCTACCCCCACGCTACAAGCGGAGGTGCTGTGGACTCTTCACACAGTGGCGAAGCATCAGTCCTATAACGCCAACGAGGGAATTTAAGAGATTAGAAATTATTTTTGACACTGATTTGATGTGAGTTAGACAACACTGATTAAGATTGATGTGCTAGCGAACACTACATTGTTCACAAAAATAATGCTAAATTGTTATTTCAACCACTTTTGCAGACCCCTCTCCATCTTTGCATGTGCTCTTCAGTAAATGCTCACTGGGGACTAGCTGTTTGTTTCTCAGACACACAAGTGTACTGAGGTATTGTGCTGCAGCCCTGTTTTATTCATTTTAATTTGTTTATTTGTATCTAAACGTGTATCTGACTGTTATTTCAGCCACTAAACTTTTATTGAATAAATATGTTCCAAATAATATGTGTCAATCTGCTCATTTCATTCTTTAAAAAAATATTGCTTAAATCTACTTATATGTTTGGCCACTTTGCTAGTTCTGCTATCAGCAGCTGTCTGCCGTTAGGTTTCACCAACCATTTTTTTTGTTGTAAATCTCGGTCTTAAATTCCATTCCAAGTGGCATTAAAAAGGTCTTAAAAAGTCTTAAATTTAACTTGCTGAAACCTGCAGATACCCTGGACTTGCATGATCCAGATTTGAAACCCAACACTGGGGGGGGGGGGTCCATCTAAATGCTTGAACAGTGCCTTAAAGGGGCAGTTCACCCTAAAACACATTAAAACCTATTTCCCCACTTACCCGGGCTGTTATCCATCCAGATAGTTTCTGTGTGATTTGACGATGTTTGCTGCCAGCGCTCACTCCAATACAATGAACCTCAACGGAGCGAATGTTTATGACACTCAAAGCGCAAAAAAAACACATTTGAAAAAACTTGACATGCTTTGTACTGCACGGTTTTATTGAGGACGGCACGGCTGTTTCCTGTCTGCCAGTGTGTCACTGCAGAACACGTGCACTTTATTGCCATTGCATCGACACGCCGCTACAAGTAGGGTTGCAAATTCTAAGGAATTTCCTTGATCGATAGTCGTCAACGTTAATGAACAATCAATCGATCAATCGATAACAAAACAGCTAAAAATAGCTTATGACATAGAAAATACAAAATGCATGTTTTCTTTCCTCAATCAAAGCTTTATTGAAACATTTGAGAAATACGCCTGTTTCATAGCATAACACAAATATAATTATGAACGCTGTTTTGTTTAAGTATGATATTTTAATAAGGCACGGGAAATTGCGCTCACTCTTCCGAGGCGAATCAGTGACTAACACGTACGTCTATGACATATACAAAAATAAGATGAGCCTTAATTAAAAACTTAAATTTGCAAAATGATTATGAAATAGATAAATAAAGATAAATAACGTTTTTGAAAACTATAATAGGTTCCCTCTTGAAATGAGAAAGCTACGACAAACTACGACAGCTCAGGCCTCAGTTTAAAACTTAAACTGCATAAGTGCAGTAAATACCTAGGCCTGTTGATTTTTATTTAAGAATATAAGCATGTTTACGTTATCAGGGGTGAGTAGCCAGCAGCCATACCACTATGCAATCTGTGCCTGCTGAATGGCTGAAGCTAAGCAGGTTGTGGGCTTCGTTAGTACTTGGATGGGAGACCTCTGGGGAAAACTAAGTTGCTGCTGGAAGTGGTGTTGGTGGACCAGTAGGGGGCGGTCTTCCCTCTGGTCAAATAAACCCCAATGCCCCAGTGCAGTGATGGGGACACTGTGCTGTAGGAGATGCCGTCTTTCGGATGAGACGTTAAACCGAGGTCCTGACTCACTGTGGTCATTAAAGATCCCATGACACTTATCGTAAAGAGTAGGGGTTTCCCCGGTGTCCTGGCTAAACTCCCAACCCAGGCTCATTCAATCTGCCACCTAATCATCCCCCAGTTTAATTGGCTAAAAAAAAATATTCTCTCCCTCTCCACCTCAGCTGATGTGTGGTGAGCATACTGGCGCAAAATGGCTGCCGTTGCATCACCCAGGTGGGTGCTACACATTGGTGGTGGTAGAGGCGAGTTTCCCCCCTCATCATTGTAAAGCGCTTTGAGTATCTAGAAAGGCGCTATATAAATGCCATGCATTATTATTATTATTATTGAGTCGTGTGCGCAGTCGGTTTACAGCGAGACCAGCTGCTGAAAATACGTGTTCCGATGGGACCGCCCGGCCAAACTCACGTGCCGCCCGGCTTGGACAAGAGGGAAAATAAATAATTTTAATTTAAACTTTTTTTTTAATATTATTCTTTTTTTATATATAATCTTTTTTAAATTTTTTATGTAGCTGCAATATTTCCCTTACCGCAGAATGCTGGAATCATCAAAATAGCATCTGGAAAAACCCTTGCCAAAACAGCTTCGGTTTCCCGTTAGGCCTAATTAAAATTTTCAATGGCAGCGCTGATATTATGAGGGTGTAGTTATAGTTTCCGCCTCTACGCAAAATCTCTCCTCCTTCCATTTCCCTGAATATATTGCTGGGCAATATCTTGTCTGTCCAGTTTGTCAAGTTTGTCTTGGTGAATATGGCACACAGCAATGCCATTGAGCCTTTTTTGAGTCATGGTTGATCGCAACCATGTTTTCAATCTGCGTAACGCACTGAAGCTGCGCTCTGCCTCCGCAGATGATATGGGCACCACCATCAGCAGCCTTACTAGTGTCTCTACCTGATCAAACAGGCCACGGACTTCAGGGGGCATTTCTCTCAAAGCATGCACAGCATCTGCAGTTGTGTTGACCTTGTACTTGTTTTTAAACAAGGCTAGTTGGACTCTCAAGTCTTCTCCATTCAGTTCAGGATATTTGTGAACTGCTGCATTGTTTGTCATGGGAGTCAGGAGTGAGTTTTCCAGCTTTTTTAATGTTTGAATGCCTGGCTGCATAAACCTCTCAGTGATGTGTGCATCTACTGTATCTAGGACACGGTAGAACTCTGGTCTGTAAAAAGCTTGTTGTGTGACCAAATTGACACAGTGTGCTCCACAATGTACATATGGTGCTAGTGGCTGTTCTCGCTGAATAACAGCCTGTGCACCTGAGTGCTTTCCAGCCATATTTGAAGCCCCATCATATGCCTGACCTCTGAGGCCCGATATTGGCAAATTCAGCCTCAACAGAACGTCCAAAATGATCTTGGCAAGGTTTTCACCTGTTGTAGAAGTTGTTTCATACAACCCTATGAAGTCTTCGTGCACCAACAAATCAGCATCAACATAACGTAGGCACAGCGCCTCCTGCTCAACACCAGAGATATCCCTTGTTCCATCCATAATAATGGAATATTGCAACACTGGTAAGGACCGGATCTCATCTGCAATGTTCCTGATAATTGATGAGCTCATCAAATTTATCCGCTCATTTTGACAGTCCCAAGATATGTGCACGCCTCTCTTTGCAGATAAAAACCTTGTAAATGCCTGATCACCTTCAGCTTTGTATTTTAAAAACTGGTCAAGGTTACCTTGATGATGTTCACGACCCCTAAAGGCCAATCCCTGCTTCGCCAGAAACATCTCAGCTCCTATTACTTTTAACAGGCTAGCTCTGTTTTCTGCTTGCTGTGTACTGACTGCACTGCTCAGCTGTGTAGTAACAGGTCTGGTTTCATATGCAGCAGTTGTAACAGCCACTTTGTGACCCTCTGATTTCTCATGCATCGAACATTTTTCAAGTGCTTTTTTCCAGTTTTGAAATCCAGTACTGACAAAAGCTGGGTCTGGATCACTATGGTAACCGCTACAGGCACAGACACAGCTACCAGCTCCTCTTAGGACCCCCGGGGTCGAGATGGTGCATTTCATTTAAGAAGGAAGTCGGAACTCGGAGCTCCGAACAACGTAACCTCTGAACTGAGCGCTTCCCAGTTAAAAACTGGGACATCATGGAACATGGAATTCTAAAAAATTGGGACATCATGGAACATGGAATTCTAAAAAATTGACAGTTAATGAAATGAAACGAAAACCCCAACGTTTATGCTTGTAGATGCTAGATTTCAATTCTTTTCCGACTTCAAAATTCCGATTTACGAGTACAACTGAACGCACCATTAGGAAGCGGGCAGCACAAACACCGGGCTATCAATGGATCAGCTGTGCAGTGTTATTAACCGAGGATTAACGTTACGTGGAAAATTGAATACCTTGCTTTCCCAACTCAGCGAGGATCTGCTCCAGCCTTCCCCTTTCTTGAATCAGTGTAATGTGGATTGATCACTGACAAGGCTACTGTCGCTGCCATTTCAAATTTGTGCTGCAATGTAAGTTAACTAACTAACGGAACTTTGATCCTCTTTTTTACCTATGTTTGTCATACATAGGCCATTAGGCCTACTTATCAAATAAAATAATGTCCTATAGCCAGCCTACTATGCTTATTTGTTAAGTAACCAGTGTGACAATCAGAAAATAACATATTTATTTTGCTGATTAAACTGCTTTCTCTTCACTACTGCTCTCTCTCTGCACTGCTTGTGAAACTCGCTCTAACATGCACTGCTGGCTCTCTATTTGTGGGGGACGGATCGTGGTCACGTCCCCAGTGCCATCTGCGTCCATGCTGCACAGTCGCGGATCTATGGGTGGGCCTGGGTGGGCAAGCTGTCAATCTGGCCCCCTTATGTTTAACTTAATGATTGCATTTCACCAACAGCTCCCATTGACACAATTAAGATGAGACCGCAAATAGTTCAATTTGATCGTTAAATTTGAAATGGTCGATCGATCAAATTATTAACGGCAATTTATCGATCAACGATTAATCGTTAACACCCCTAGCTACAAGTGCAGCTCCTTGCGCAGTAGCACACAGTCGCGTAATTCGGTAGAAAGTAGTTCCAAATCAAACAGTGCAGTACAAAGCATGTGGAGTTTCGTGAGCAACCGGGTCATTATATTTGGAAAGAGACGTTGCAGTCCAGTCCATGTTTTTTTTAATTTTTGCGCTTTGAGTGCCACAAACAATCACCCGTTGAGGTTCATTGTATTGGAGTGAGCGGCAGCAAACATCTAGAAATATCATCAAATCACACAGAAAAAACATCTGGATGGATAGATAACACCCTGGGGTAAGTGGGGAAATGGGTTCTAATGTGTTTTAGGTTGAACTGCCTCTTTAACAGGATGAGCCACCCAGCAGTCCCTAATCTCTTTGAATGTTATTGCACTCCCACTATAAGGTTTTCCTGGTCAGGCTCATTGTACTCATTGTACCCCCCCCCCCCCCCCAAAAGAACAATGTGCAGATGCTGCTGGAGACCAATCACAGAGAGCGACTGCACATGGTGACCAATGAAGTGAAGAAGAGGCTGGACTACCAGATCAGTTTGCAGAATCTGCACCGCCGCATGCAGCAGGAGCATTTGGTGGACTGGGTGGAGAAGAGCGTCATCAAGAGCATCACTCCTCAGCAGGTAAGCACAGTGTTGCGGTGGAGCTAGATAGATCAGGTGGACTTTGCCCAGCCCGGCTCAACTCCGTCTGACAATACTCCACCAAGATCTGATCACAGGTCTGTGCATGTTATTGCAGCATACCGATTTAGGTTAATTAAAGGCACGTTTATCCGTGGATAACCACAGTGGATTGCTAAAGCCGTTGAAACGGTACAATGAATTAATATTTTTAAAATAAAATTTGCCACTGTTAGAGAGTGGCTATTGTTTTACTAATGTTGTGAGCAGAGTAAACTAACTAACCTTGGTTTTGGTTTATATTTTCAATCCATTGAATTAAAATAGGCTATTTGCATTTCAAATGATCTGAAGCTGCTGTTTGCGGGTTTATAACCTGACCATCACAAATAGTTTTCAGCAGGAGCTTATGCAAAAATGACCACAGTTTGAAAATGACTTTTATTTGGCACGGAAGCAGTAAGTACACCAGGACTTCACCCTCCTTTCCAACTGTTATTTTCAACAAGCTGTTTGTGCTTGGCAGTCTTTTAAAAAAAAGTTTTTTTATATAGAATAAATGTGTAACTGAACCGCAGTTGCAAGGTCTTCTGTAAACGTTCACGATGACTATTTCTTCAGTCGCATGAAAACAGGACTCGGGTTGCATTGCTCCCAGATGAGTCTCAGTGAACACTTTTAGCCTGACCTCTCCTGCTTCCATGCGTCTCTTCTCAAAACTTGGATACTTTTCTCATTATTCATATATATATATAGATTCATATTATTTGGCAAAACATTTAACCTCATCTGAAGCCTCAGTCTCCCATTAGTTATACTGTACATAGATGACTGTATGAATTTGTTTCTAATATTTGATGAGAATATGAATCATTCAGATATTCATAATTACTGGTTGACAGAAGTAATATCATTATTGCTGAGATTTCATGTACACGGAACACAATGAGTTTTGAAAACTCTTTCCTTTGAAGATGTAGTTGAGATTACTTTTACTTGCCCTGTGAGGCTACATGGATTGCAGTGTATTGATCACAGGGAATAACAATATATTTTCACAGTACAATTATTGTCTCCAAAAATATCATGGTTTGATGGATAATTGCATTTTCAATGATCATACAAAAAGAAAAACAAGTGTTTTGCTTTGAAGAAAAATACTACTTCATTTATTTGAAATACTCTTGCATTAGACTGTTAACTGGAAACAATATTTTATAAAGTACAACCCCAATTCCAAAAAAGTTGGGACAGTATGTAAAATATTGCATATAAAAGCAGAAAGCAGTGATTTGTAAATTCTTTTTTACATATATTTAATTGAAAACAGTAGAAAGAAAATATAATGTAATATAACATTATTGATTTTTGTAAATATATGCTAATTCTGAATTTGATGCCTGCAATACGTTCCAAGAAAGTTGGGACGGGGCAAAAAAAAAAAAAAAGACTTGGAAGCCATTCCACAGGTAAACAGGTGATGCTATCATGACTGGGTATAAAAGGATATCAGACTCTTGATATTTTATTTTCAGGTACTCTTAGAAGCGATACATCTAACCTCTCTGCATTTTTTAAAATTTTTATTTTTCCTTTATTTATACAGGGTAGGTTGACTGAGCACACATGCTCTTTTACAGGAACGCCCTGTTAACACCCCCCCAATTAGCCTAAACCTGCATGTTTTTTGGATTGTGGGAGGAAACCGGAGTACCCGGAGGAAACCCACGCGGACACAGGGAGAACATGCAAACTCCACACAGAAAGGTCCCGTCCCAAATGGATCTCTATGGGAATTGGGAGGTGGGACTAGATTAAGTTAGAAATTACTCAGGAATAGTATGGAACCCATGGCTGGCTAAATGGCTGTAAGTCATCAAGTGTCTGAGTTATCAAATGAGCCTCAAACCATCACTCTGCTGCCAGATATGCAGTAGATATGGATGGATCACTTTAAGGGTTGTTTCTCCTGACTCATTTTCCTATTGAACTCTATGGAAAAATAAGCCAGGAGAAACAACCCTCCAAGTGATCCATCCATATCTACTGCATATCTGGCAGCAGAGTGATGGTTTGAGGCTCGTTTGATACCTCAGACCCTTGATTACTTACAGCCACTCAGCCAACCATGGATTCCATACTATTCCTGTGTAATTTACAGCTTAATCTAGTCCCACCCCCCAATTCCCATAGAGATCCATTGAAATGCAGAGAGGTTATAGTATCGCTGAAAATAAAATATCAAGAGTCTTTTGATATCCTTTAATACCCAGTCATGATAGAATCACCTGTTTACCTGTGGAACATTCCAAACAGGTGTTTTTTGAACTTCCCTTTTTTTTTTCTTTTTTGGCCCTGTCCCAAATTTTTTGGAACGTGTTGCAGGCATCAAATTCGGAAATAGCGTATATTTACAAAAAATCAATAAAGTTGATAAGGTAAAACATTAAGTATCTTTTCTTTGTACTGTTTTCAATTAAATATATGTAAAAGAGAATTTACAAATCACTGCTTTCTGCTTTTATGTGCATTTTACATACTGTCCCATCTTTTTTGGAATTGGGGTTGTAAATAAAATGTACATCTGTTTTGAACATGGGTCCTCCATTGACCACATACGGCTGATTTGAGCGCTTTTTCGGCGGGTAGAGACTAGCGAGCTCGTGCGTCGTTTGCAGACCTGCCAACCTGCACGCATTTTGTGTACCAACCACACAATTCTTGGTCAAAATACGCAGGTACGAAATTCCAGCTGAAACTACGCAAATTAAAAAATTATATATATATATATATATATATATATATATTACATATACATATACATGTATTCGGTATTTAAATTACATCCCTCTTCTTGTGCTTCTGTAACGTTATCCCCTCCCTAGTCTCGGAATCGACTCGAGTGAGTTCGGCTGAGTTCTCGCATACAGGCTGGGGACGAGACTAGCCCCTCCCCGACCCAAATCTTCTCACTCACAAACATCCACTGATGCGGTAACGTTACTTTATCATCGACCGAGGCATACGTTGCATTGCATTGCTGAGGTAAAATGGGATGTGGGGGAGTAATAATCAAGCACAAAAATATTTGAAATGTGACCATAATGTTAACATCATATGAAACATTGCTAAACATGTTCGGTAACTTTGTTCGCTAGTTTGTCGTAGCTCGCATACGACATGATTAGCCTCGTTACGAGACTTAAGGCTACGGTGTGATAAACTGATGCTAACGTAACAAATAATTACTATTATTGCAGCCAGTCACCCGACCAGCCTTGCAGGTAGATACTAGTCATCATGATGTCCGATGACGACGAGCATACTGACACGGAGAGAGAGAGCAGCAGACCTAACGTTACTAAAAAGAAGCGAGTGCATGTGCCCCAGAAGTTCCTCACTAAATATCAGGAGCAATGGCCGTGTCTCCACCCCTCAAAAATGCCTCACCATGCATTTTGCACATTGTGCAATTATGATGTTGACATCAGCCACCAAGGAGCTTCAGGTAATAATTTAGCTAAAACCAACATACATTCCTAGATAGTTTGTCAGTTGAATACCATTTTTTAAATTATATGATATGTGTGCTTATATAAGCTGATAATCATGAGTGAATTGCATTCAATTATTTAATTATTAAATAAAAATGGAAATCATGCCCAGAAACTTGGTTTTATTCATAATTGACAATGTTTTACATCGCAACACAAGTTTCTGTAAATACTTGACAATTAAAACATATGTTACAATATACAAAATAAAACACATAAAAAATGGTTTTATGCAGGTGTACTCAAACCTTTGACTGATACTGTACATGATTTCCATTTTAATTTAATAATTAAATAATTGAATGCAATTCACTTATGATTATCAGTTTAAGCACACATCATATAATGAAATATTAGATGTGACCGTGTGCAAAGCGAAGTGGTGCGAAAGCGTGTGAGCGTTACACTATTGTGGTACTCAAAATATTTTCCCAAGGTTGGCAGGTCTGCGTTTGCCTTTAAATAATATTTTCCTACAAGTAAACGGTTTCTGTTAGTGCTCAATTGACACCGGCACATGAAAGATAGCTATGCATGTCATGGAGGTTATTAGAGTAGATTAATAATAGTGATTTTTAATAGACAGAATAGGTGACAAACTAGACGAGGAGTAAAATCTAGTGTCGCTTGTCCAGCGATTCCACCAAATGGGTAGACTATTAGAGTCCATTATAATTAAAGTCAATACAATTCCTGCGCTTTCACTTAGCTATATGAATAAAATGTAGTGGTCTAACACCGGTGCTTATCATATGAAAATACTAGGCAGTAGGCATACAGCTTACGAAGTGGTGTGATAGCTAGACCATGGATAGCGCACTTTAGACAATTCAAAGTCAGGTGGCTAGTTTGAATGAAAGAGGTAAAACACGCACAACAATCTTGTAATGCAGTGCATTTTGATAAATCACATTGTACACAGTTGCAATTAAATACTGGCTGCAACCTTTGTCAGCTGTGGTTTTCAGGTTTTTCACCCTGCGCTGCTCCTCGCACTGCTCCCTGCACTCAGCGGAGGGCGGAGCAATGGACAATAGGCTTCTAACCCTTTGTTTTACAAAACAAACCATTGTAGTGACGCCTTGCGAAACACAGAATGGCATTTAAGCTGTGGCCACGGTTTACAGGAAAAGCTTAGTGTTTCTTAACCGTGATTGTTCTTTTTAGCCACGCTACACCTCTAGTTGAACAGCAGTCTTAAATTTGGCTCTTGTACATCCCTTAATTTCCTCTGCTCTGCATTTGTCCTGTTTAGTTCATATTACATAACGTTACAAGCATTTGGCAGATGCTCATCCAGAGCGATAAACGGTAGACAAAACTGCAGGGGGGGGGGGGGGGGTGCCAGGCACCCAGAGCTAGTGGAACAGAGGTCAGGTAGGTGTGTAGGGTCTGATCTTTTCAAGATATAACGGAGCTGTCCCTTTAGTTCTAGCACCAAGGTTTTGAATTCAACGTGAGCTGATATTGGTAGCCAGAAGGGAGATGAGATATGCGACCAACCAGACTAGACTGCAAAGTTTTTAAAGAAAACATTAGAATGTTATATGGGTATAGACTACACAGTCCACATCAAAATGACGCGTTTTGAACAGTCTCGTTAGCTGATAACTTCTTGTTCTGGACTAGCCTTAATTAGCTTTGTGGCTGCAGTGACTGAGGAGTGTCCTGTTTGTGTCTTCCAGGAGAAGGAGAGCATTGCCAAGTGCATCACAGACCTAAAACTGCTGGCTAAAACCACCCAGGCCAAAGCCACCGCCTAACGGACTAGTCTTCAGCGAAGACCCTCCCAAAACCACACCCCTTTCATTAGAAATAAACTGTTTCCTCTTAAAGATGGGCTATATCTTGTAATATGAATGTTTTCACATCACTTGAAATCAAATAAAGTATTGGTTTGGACATTCACTCCATTTTAGGACTGTTTACTGGTATTGGTGAAATTTCTTCAGTTTCCATGAGCCAAGTGATTAATGTGGTGAAATCATTTCTATTAGTCGGTTTTCAACAATGTTTTTATTCGGTGATCAAAATTGAATTGTTCCAAGTAGCAAATGATCGAGAGACTAGTGGAATGCAACTGTTATTCCAGAGCAGCGGACCACAAGAAGAACTCGCCTATATCTAAAGGTATGTTTATAAGTGTTTGTTTTTGGTGTGTCATTCAAGTACAAAATCCAGAGACTTGATTTACCATGGTTATGTGTTTTTACTGCCATGCTGGTAATATGATGACTAAGGTGCAATCAAGTTTATTACCGCTGTAAACAGCTTGACTAGGCACTGAGAGTGGTAGGTGGTGTAGCTGTGCTGGTCATAAACTCTGGCTCTAGAATTTAATTGGGGAGTTTGACGTGACGCGTTCCTTGATACACCTGCAATTCACAGACCTTTGGTCAACAGCCACGCCCATAGCCCAGCAAAAGGCCTGCCATTCGTGAGTCCAGGGAAAGTCCTGTGATTTGATTCGTCTCCCTAAGATAAGGAAAGGTTTGCAGTGCGCAACATCTTTTGAGGGGCTGGCTCTTTTGCTCATTTTATGCAATTTCAGGAAGTGGACTTTGCCTGTGGGTTTTACTGGCAGGAACTCTTGGATATTTGTCCTTTTTTCACCAAGAGATTGATCGAGACGCCTGGACATGAACGCCATTGTAGCAAAGACAATCTGAAGAGTGAGAAACTACTGACAGGTAATGATGAGGCTATAATTTCACAGTGCTATCATAATGACATGATTTATATATTTTTTGTCTGCATATCCATTCAGGCTTAGCAATCTGAGCTGTGTAATTGGAATACACCACAGTCTTAAGGTGTCTTCATACTGCTGTACAGCTTGAATTTTACTGGAGGTAATTTCTAAGGAAAAGTGTAAGGATCCCAAAGGAAATACAGAACGTCTTTCTGTTGCTTATTTTGTTTTATGAGGACTTCCGGCCTCGTGCTCATAGTGCATGAAGTTACAAGTTGGATGTTTAATTGGTCTCAGGAGTGAACTTATTTGGGGCACAAGGTCACCATTAAGCCACATTGATTAACCTCTGACTTGGTGGAGAAGACCATAGGTAACCACATTAACCTCAAATGACTGATTAGTGGCATAAACCACACAGAAAAGGGGAGCGACCTGTGTTATGTATGAAATGTATATGCAAATTCACGTGCTGTAGTTTATATACTGCCCTGCTTGGCAGTGATCACGGTGGTCTCTTCCTAAATCTGTCGAACGGTGTTCTTGATCAGCTGTGCCGAACATTAACGTTTTGACCGGTGGCTCAACCCGTTTGTCCATCCAGGTGATGTAAACGGCAGGTTTCCGGGCCCACCCTCCATGTACACATGACTATTTTCGGAGCCATTCTCCCTTTTGAATTTGTATTTGTATGGCGGCAGACAAGAGTTGGTAGCCTGGTAACCAGACAGCTGCCTGCATCTGTGTTTAAATACAGGCAGCTGTGTCTAAAGAAAGGCACTGGTTAAAATGACGTAGGCTACATTTAGCAGACCAGATAAACAACTCTAAATCTGTTGTTTCATGTGAGTTCACAATATATAAACATGACCATTTACAAATTACTTTTTATTCTGATGTTGATGCTAATTTATCTATAGTTAAGATGGACAGTTTGAGTATGAATGCTAGTAAGATACTTTATTTTGTGTAGATCTCTGTTTTTTGTATTACACTTTGAAACTGATACTAATCATAAGCTAACAAGTTATCAATGAAATGACAGTGTTCTGAGTGACAGGCCAAAAATCTGTTTCTCAGGGCAAGGACAAAGTTAGATCTCACTGTAAAATGAATAATGAATAACGATTTTAAATATCACCCTGAAGTTGCTTGAGTCATTTTTCAGGATTCATAAATGATCAGTGATTGAATAAAAATTTTGTTTTACTTTTTAAATGAATAGAGCATAACTATTTTAGATATATTTACTGTCATCTCCTCCACTTAAGTTACAAACATTAACATGAGGCTCCTTGATGACGACAGCATATTACACTCGACATTTGTAAATATTTGAACAAAGTGTGGCTTTGAACAAGAAAGAAATGAAAGTTAAGGAAACGGTATACTTCCTGAAATGTGTGGAAATGGCTTTGCCACAAGTAATGGATGAGCATTTTAATATGCATGAATGGAAATTTCTTTGACATGGTTTAAATTGTAGGACACTGATAAATGTTCTGATAAAGAATGTTTATATTGTCATTTTGGTTAATTCCTGTACATAGTCACAACAGTCACATGAATATTTTTAAGTTTTTCATTCTGAATCATTAGTGTATATTTAATTTCAAGGGAAACTTGACTTTGATTTTGCTATCAAATATATCAAGAGATATAGAACGATAGAGATAAGGTAGTTGTGTTTACCTGCCTGTTCTTGATACTAAATTCATAGACCACACTATAATTTTAATGTTAATATTTACCTTTCTTTGTATTTATTCAGGCTGTTTTTGGAATTTAAAGAATGGGGCTAAGACTTCTCTGGTCTGTACATTGAAATATTAATCAGACTATGTCAGTTAAGTTGTAATTGTGTTCATTTCCACACACACACACACACACACACACACACACACACACACACACACACACACACACACACACACACACACACACACACACACACACACACACACACACACACACACACACACACACACACACACACACACACACACACACACACACACACACACACACACACACACACACACACACACACACACACACACACACTCTCTTTCAAAAGCACTCCAAGAAATCTATGCAGTTCTGTGTAATATTCCATTGGAAATATTCCATGGTGTATATTAGCCTGTTATGAAAACATTCAAAATCCAAAACAGAGATAACAGGGTGAAACCAGTACAACACTGATAGCCTAAGCAAGCGAAGGCATGGCTGGTTTCCAGAGGATCGCCCTTCTGTCATGTGACATGGTGACTGAGGAGTCGTGCTGTGTTAAATATTTGCTCATTATTGACTGTGTGTACTGTTACAGATCTGTGACTCCACACCTGCAGGATGTATGGGAACAGCAGGCCTTTCAGCTACGACTCCTCCGACTATGGAGGCTCTCATCAGTCATAGTAAGTCCTGGGTGTTATAGCAGGGTGGCACAGAGGGGAAGGCACTCTCATCAGTCATAGTAAGTCCTGGGTGTTATAGCAGGGTGGCACAGAGGGGAAGGCACTCATCAGTCATAGTAAGTCCTGGGTGTTATAGCAGGGTCGCACAGAGGGGAAGGCACTCTCATCAGTCATAGTAAGTCCTGGGTGTTATAGCAGGGTGGCACAGAGGGGAAGGCACTCTCATCAGTCATAGTAAGTCCTGGGTGTTATAGCAGGGTGGCACAGAGGGGAAGGCACTCTCATCAGTCATAGTAAGTCCTGGGTGTTATAGCAGGGTGGCACAGAGGGGAAGGCACTCTCATCAGTCATAGTAAGTCCTGGGTGTTATAGCAGGGTGGCACAGAGGGGAAGGCACTCTCATCAGTCATAGTAAGTCCTGGGTGTTATAGCAGGGTGGCACAGAGGGGAAGGCACTCATCAGTCATAGTAAGTCCTGGGTGTTATAGCAGGGTGACACAGAGGGGAAGGCAGTCAGTGAAATAGTATTCATGTCCTCATACTGTTCCAACTAAGGCCCAGTATGACTACTTTTTCATTTATAGGCATCCATTTAAGTCAGGTGTTTATTCAAGATTATGCCACCTTGAAGTTCTCCTCTGACAGGGCCTCTTGTCCCAGTGATTGTCCCATTGTAATAGGTAATGATCAAGTAATATAATGCCAGGGTCACATACTGTAGTAAGTTGTACACAATTTTACGCAATGGAATTAAAAAAATGTTTTCTAATAGTGAATATTGGAGGGGGCGTGGGGGGTGTGGGGTGATTTGCTTTCTGGGATTAAAATTCAGGAGCTTCTGGTTCAGGGTCCAGTTCTATGCCTGGCTTTCCTCAGGTGTGTGTGTGTGTGTGTGTGTGTTTCAGTGGCCTCTCACGGGAGTTGCCCTCCTCACAGTCATCCAGCATGTCCAGGCCTAGCAGCAAGTCCATATACAGTAAGTAAAGCACTGCTTGCAAATACAAAGCACACGCAATAAGAAACCCCATTTCACAAATGGCCCTGTATCATAACAAATAACAAAAAATGATTGGTTGGTGGGTTAGTAGGCTGTTTGAGTGCTTCATTAATTAATTAATTCATTCATTCATCCATTGTTACCACCATTGGTATCATTTCTCCATTAAGTGCAGAGTAAGGAGAATGCGGAACCAGAATTAATTGGTTGATAGGTTGTTGGTTGGTTGAGTGATTGGCTATTTGATTTACTGGTGTATTTAATTGGTCGACTGCTCGGTTGATTGTTGATGCCATTTCTCCATTAAGTGCAGAGGAAGGAGTATTCAGAGTCCATGAACAGGCAACCAGATAACTTCCAGTACAGAGTGGAGGTGAGGCTTTGTACTTCTGTGTCTCTGATCCCTCCATAACCTCCCTTCCTGTAATGGTGCCACTTCCTGTTTAATAGAAACAGTTAGTACTCTATCCACTGCTCCTTTATTCATTCCCTCTTGGTCTTTAAATGTTCTCCAAAAGCAGCTAGACAATCTGACTATACTATAAGTCTATACAGTTATACTGATTTTATGCATCTCTGATGTCTGGAACAGGATTTACATGCCACCTCCAGGATAACAGTGACTGTTTTCAATGATTGTTTTCGTCAAATTTTATTTTTGCAAGTCAGTAATATTGAGGTTGCCTTGTTGTCGATGCTTGTATGTCAGTGATGCAGAGGCTGCGCTACTGTCCGTGTTGTATGTTTTGACATTGCCAGTGCTGTCATCAGAGCCTGTATGTCTGATCTCCTGGCTCCCTCCAGCACCTGTTCACCTGTGAGATGGATGGGCGGGAGGTGCGGTCTCTGGATGACTGCATTTCCAGGCTCAAGATGCTAGACTCAAAGGGCCGGGTGTGGGGACAGGAGATGATCCTGGAGGTGCGGGGCGGCAACCTGCAGCTGACCGACATCGAAACCAAGGTGGGTACATGCTCAGAGGGTCAGGTGTCATCGCCACATTCTGGGAGAGAGGCAGATCTGTCACAGTTCCACTCCGGTGAATCCTGCATGCTGATTGGATGTGTGTGTTCATAGAGTTGTTTTGAGAGATTCAGTTATGGGCATATGCAATAGTGGCAGTTAAAAGTGTACAGGATAAGTGAACATGATGTCATTGAATATAAAGGAAGCAATTTGACTGGGCTGGAATTGCAGAGAAGAGCCTCTTTTTGAACTGTAAAAACTTTTTTAGAACAAGCAATGCCTACGCAATGTTATGGTGTTAACTGTCCGTATGTATCATTTTTTTCCCCAAGAATTCTAATTTCCCACATTTCAGTCTGCACCGATACTTCAACATGGACTGAAATATAATTTATTTGTGCCAAATTGGAAGTAAACTAGCCGTCTAAATTAATGGAGCTGAGTAGTTAGTTCGGAACCAATGCATGGATATGTCACAGTCTGTAATTAAATCTGCTTGACTGTATCTCTACCTCTTTCTTTTTATTTATTTCTCTTTTATCACTGTCTTTCTTTCTCTTCTATCTTTATTCCTTCCTCCTCTTTTTCTGACCTCTCCACATTTTCTCCCTTTCTCTCATTCGCACCTTAATTTCTCCATCCTACCCTGTCTTTGCCTCCCACATCCCCCACCTGCTCCCCCATATTTTGGGGTACAGGGAGAACTGGAGTCCCTGGCTCTGGGCAGCTTCACCCAGATCAAGGCCATCCTGGACAGCTGTGCATACAACTCCCTTCTGACGATCACAGTGAAGGAATGCAGAGAAATGGAGAGCAAAGTCTACATGTTCCAGTGTGAGGAAGTCGGGGTGAGGAAGCTTTTAACTGACTCAAAGTCCATCTGAACACCATCATTGTTTATTTTATTATTCCCTTAGATAAGTTCCTTCAATGCATATTCATCCTGAAATTACTGTGAACGCTTTTAACAATACGAAATACAATTTCAAGTAGATAATACACAATTAATAATAAAATACTTTTTTGAAATACGGTCAGGCTTGTTGAATTTGTGATGGATGTTGGCTCTTGTGCCTTCTGCATAACTCACAGGCAGAGCATATCAGAGATGACCTGGAAAAAGCAGCTCAGCACAGAAAAGAGGATGTGGGTGATCCTGATTGGAAAGACCAGAACATCAGGTAGGGTCCCACATAGCAGAAACCAGTACAATATCAGGTAGAGTCCCCCATAGAGACCAGTACAGTATCAGGCACAGTTATACATAGAGACTAGTAGAACATCAAGTATAATCCCACAAAGGACCGACCCAAAGCGACGTACAGTAAGTGCGTACAGAGACATCATCAAGATCTACAGAACAGACAAGGCAAAGCACATCTTTCGCATAATGTAGCAGCTATCCCTAGCAATGAACGTCGACTGTAGTTCACAGTAAGCTGTGGGCAAATCAGCAACACCACACTTCCATTCCAAATACTAGTATAAACTATAATAAACAGACAGGAAAACACAAGGAACTAGTAAACAGGGAACTGATATTCCTAGGTGAGGATATCAGTCAAGGTGGAGTCTGAAGAGGTGTGTCTTCAGGCCTCGACGGAAAGCAGGCAGGGTTGGAGTAGAACGTAGGGGAATGGGAAGTTCATTCCAGAAAAAGAAACAAGTAAAGTCTCTCACATAGGAGACATCCTGCACATATACCATCAATACCATCTCTTTTTTCCTTGTTGTACAAAAATCACCTAAAGAGTATTTTTAGGAGGATTACAAAAAAGTGTTCTTAAATACATGATTATATTGTAATACCTAAACTAAATAAGCAGTTATTCTGAAGTATTCCCTTAAAATAAGTCAACGTCATTTGCAACAATAATTAAACATCAGTGCAAATTAAATATTACTTTTGTATATGGTACAGATTGTGATAGACTGTGATCCTACACACCAATAAATTGGGAGGAGCCTTCTATTGCGCAGGGGGTATTGGCCTAATGAAACAGAGCTTGAGATTGATCATGTCAGATATGGACTTGCTATTTATGTTGATAATGAAATTGTAGCTGACCCTGCGCTTCAGGAGTGCGAGGGTTGAAACCATAGCCAAAAACTGCAAAGTACATTGTCGTGAGTCGAGACGCCCGACTAACTAGTGTGGCTGTCTTTGGTCTCGAAAACATTCCCAGTATGTATGCCCCACAGAGCCAACCTGGAAAATATCATTGGTCAACAAGCCCCCGGAGGTTTCTGGAAATCTGGACCTCCCACTCGCGTGCAGCCGGAAGATTTTGGACCCCCTCCAAGTTTCCCCCCGCCACAGTGGAACAACCCAGAGTATGGTGGGTCAATGGATGTGACTCCAGTATAATCAAGAAAAAGATTGGAGGATTAGGGTCCCTGTTTAAATTAAAGACGTTACAAATGTCTCTTAAACTATTGGCCTTATCTAGTATAATTATCTAGTAGAATGTATGCATTTGTACCTGCAATGACCATAAGCAGGAGTAGGTTTAGGCTATTGGACTTTTTGTTGTGTTGCACTTTATGGAACTGAAAATGTTAACAGAGAGTTGCTGTTGTATGTTAAAAACTGTAACTGCTTCATTAAAATAAGTTGATAGAAAACACCTGAAAATGATGCTAGTGGATAGGCCATCTTGTGGATAGGGGTTTATGATAAGCATTGAATGACATCCAATTGCTCTCTCTCTCTGTACCCCAGATCAACGGGGTACCCCCCCTCCCCTGTACATCCCCAGAGAGGAGCCGCAATACCTTGCAGTGATGCCTCCACCCTGGCGAGATGAACCCCCCAGGCAGGAGGACCCCCCTAAACCCCAGTACACCAACACGCAGAGGAACGTGGTCAGTGTCCTTTTTGGGCCAGAGCGGCCCAAAGCTCCTCACACCCCAGCCCAAAACACCTTATAAGTTAACCCATCACAAAACTGCTCACACCTTTTCCCAAAACTCCTGCTCACACCTGAGCCCATAACACCTCACCCAAAAACTGCTCACACCTCACTCCCACACCAACACGCTGCCAGCACTCGGTAACACACCCTCAAACCCCACCCCGGAACATCTCACTCCCACACCAACACGCTGCCAGCACTCGGTAACACACCCTCAAACCCCACCCCGGAACATCTCACTCCCACACCAACATGCTGCCAGCACTCGGTAACACACCCTCAAACCCCACCCTGGAACATCTCACTCCCACACCAACATGCTGCCAGCACTCGGTAACACACCTTCAAACCCCACCCCGGAACATCTCACACCCACACCAACACGCTGCCAGCACTCGGTAACACACCCTCAAACCCCACCCCGGAACATCTCACTGTCAACTCATTATTCAGACCCCAACTCTGGGGGAAATTCACCCCAGAAGAAGCTCCTGGTTTCTTTGTATTTATGTGGCACAGAGTGGCAGAGTGTAATTTAATGAGGGCCACAGCCCAACACAAGTAATACACTGTTATTACATAAGGTGGACAGAACTTCCCCAACTTTGCTCAGGCTCCTCTAATATGCCATAAAGTCATGGATAGTTATCATCATCTTCATCATCATTCATCACCATAACATGCAATATGGAATGTCTGGGGTAGGTGCATTAATTACAGCAACAGCGTTTAACTCACTGAAATAAAACAGTGAAAGAGAGAACGTATGAGGACTATAGATTGAATTTTTCACACACTAATTACAACTGGAACACAGTTTAATCTGCTTAATTGCTGCTATTTCTGCTTGTGGCTTACCCTCAAATGGCTTTCTCTATACTCATGCACAACACACACTCAAACATGAGCAAACCAACTCTCTCTGGTGTGCGACTCTGTAGGAGATCCTGAACCACGTGCTGAATGACACGGAGCTCTTCCTTGGGAAAGTGTCAGCAGCAGTACCCAAAGAAAACTCGAAGAAGAAGAAGAAGAAGAAAAACAAGAGCAAAGGTTATTTAAGAGATCCAATAATCTATTTAACCCAAAACACCAAAGTAGTGTGGTTATGTGTTAATAGGCAAGAAAGAGGCTGTGCCGTTGCCTCTCACTAATAAATTGTTTAATTATCTGTTAATTGGCTAACTGCCTGTAAATATATCTGTGGACTAACCTTTCCTGCAACATATGGGCATTGTGATTTACATTGTCTTTTACAGTATTTTTTGGATATATGAATTCTACAGAGAATCTATCTATCTATTTCCATATACACATACGGACGTGTGACAAATTAAAGGAAAAATCAACATAAAGTGTATTAGTAAGGTTTTGGGCCACCACGAGCTGCCAGGACAGCTTCAGTGTGCCTTGGCATAGATTATACCTCTAGTCTAGCATAGATTCTAGTCTCTGAAACTCTACTGGAGGGATGGAACACCATTCTTCCAAAAGATATTCCCTCATTTGGTGTTTTGATGATGATGGTGGAGAGCGCTGTCTAACATGTCAGTCTATGTTCATGCAGTGCAGGATGATCTAGTCCTTGAAAAAAACTGACTGACTTTCTCCAAATCATGTCTGTGCAAGCCCAACTTGCGAACGGCGATGTAATAAGCAACAGCTGATTTCACATGCTTGTCTGTGGTTACAGAGGTTGCAATGAACTTGTCAATGTGAGTATGATTGGGCATTCCAAATTGGGGAGGAAGAGTGGAAAAATAATGAACTAACTTAGCATCTTTCTCTTTAAAGATAATGAAGCTATGCCACCTGTGGAGGACTTTGTCATTTGCCTGCAGAAAATAAAGTATGGATTGAATCTTGTGGTATGTACCACTGCCACCATGGAGTTTTGTAATAAGTTTAAGGGGACTGGAGTCGTTACACAGTCGTACAACCAACCCCCTGAGTACTGTCAAAATCACTCCTTCCATCTAATGTCAAAAGGGAAAAGCTCATCTCTGCCAGTGTGTTGTTGGGTGTTCTCATTTTCAAGAGTGTGGCTAACTGCTCCTTGAAGAGGCAAACTGGACTGCTGAACAGAAAGTCCCCCCTCTACCTCCCCCTCCATGCATAGCATCAGTTATTGCAATGACTCACAAAAATATATAAAAATGTATAAATTTTGATGCATCTATAACAGTCCAGTGTCAGAAACAGAGTGGACAGACAGAAGTTACTCCAAGTGATTTCCAGAATATTCCCCGTGTAGAGAATATGCATTATAACCTCTGTGGCTAAGGATTCTCACTCATCTCCCTCCCTTGCTCCTGCCAGGCGAAGCTGAATGGTATCCTCAAAAACCCCAGTGCCCCAGAATTTGCCCATATCCTCTTCTCTATCCTGGAATTTGTAAGTTCCTTACCCAACCCGTCTGCATGGCGTTTACATCAACTTCACATCCTCTTTACATCCATGGGCCACGGCACATCAACTTTACCGCACTTTATTTTATCTCATCCTTGTGGAGGAAATTTTCCATAATTTTGTCATAAAAGATAATTAGTTACACGTAGTGGTAACTAATTAGGTGCAGGACACGAAACACAAGAGCTGACATAAGAAATGAAATCAATTAAATGTGAATAAAATTATCTAAAAAATAAACTATGGTCATTGCAAAAAACTTCTCTAAACAATCTGCTTTCATTTAATTTTAGAGTAATTTTCAGAAACAAAAGAATTTGCAGTATGAAGTGAATTAGTGTGATACCAAAATAAGTTAATACATGATATTTTTACCACCCCCACCACCAGCCAGCAAGGGGGTACAGGTATGGAAACAGCTTTTTGTACAGCTTTATAAAATAAGCAACAATACCTCCGAAAGTAATTCCAGGATTTAATTTAATCATACTGTACATCAATCTTGCCATGTTTTTTAGTGTCAAAGAATGTTTTTTTTTTGTTAGTAGTAGTCTGTAGTACTGTAGTACATCAGAAACAAATAGAAACACTGTAAATTCTTATGGAGCCCCTAGTGCGGCCCTAGAGAGCGTGGGACCTGGGGCAATCACTGCTTTGCACCCCCACCATCCCCGCTCCACTACTTGTAAATTGACTGTTTTTGGAGATAGGAAATCAGAAGCGTGTTTCAGTGTTTGTGTCTATCCCAGGCTTGTACTAGTGTGGTTCTTCTGTGAAAGGGGCATGTCTCTTTCCCTGGTATGTTTTGGTGTCATTTGATGTGAAATGGGCATGGCTCACCCTTGCAGCTGGTGGCGCACTGCCCTCGGGACCTGCCCTCCTCAGTCATTGTGCCGCTGCTGATGGAACCAACTCTGCAATTCCTGAGCCTGGAAGTCAGTCCGGAGGAGGACAAGCTCTGGATCTCCCTGGGAGATGCATGGAACATCCCCAGGTACGACCCCAAACCTCCCTCATGGGATTACTTTTTTATATTCCTGTTCTTTATCTCTGTCTTTACAGCCTGGCTTTCACTCACAGGAGTTTTTGGTAAGGTGCAGTAGGCCCAAATAATCCGGATGTCCAAGTCCTACATTATATACCTGTGTTCCAGACCGCATTTGTATCCCATGTTTCAGTTTTCCAGGGAATGCGGTTATGTCTCCCTGCTTTACTTCCTATTCCTAGGAGGCTTGCAAACATTTGCATTCTGAAGACAAATGCAGTAATGCATGCCATAATCGTGACCTTATTCAGTTTTGGGCTGGGGGGGTGGGGGGTGGTTGTATGTTTGATCTTATTAACTTGATACTATTTAATGCTGGTTCTTTATCAAATCGATTACATTTGTGACACGTGGCAATACTGATTTTGTGTGGTTATTCACAAGAGCACCATGTACAGGACAGCGTCCCATATGGGAGAGAACATTTTTGGCTGAAATATAGGACTTTGTAAGGTTTGTAACCTTACCCATTGCATTTATGGGAAAGCCTCACTATCTGTACGCGTTTCCAGATCCAAATGGCCGAATGGAGACCAGCTCCCGGCCTATATCCCATCCTTCTCTGATGGCTGGCAGCCCCCGCCCCCTGTCATGGCTCCGCCCCAAAACCAGCAGGCCTCTAGGAGCAACAGTCAGCGTTTTACCATGGAGCGGCCAGCCCAGAACACACCTGAGCAGGTAAACACTTGCATGCCCATAGCCTCAACTTCACCATGTGGTCCCACCCGATTGTGAAGTACAGTGACAGCAATACCATATGTGAAAGCAGTCATGTTTAAAGGTGTAACACACATATGATTCTGTATAAGATTGCAAACTGAACTCTGACAGTGGAATCACATTAGTTAGGAGCTGAGCCTTTCTCTTTTATGTGTGGTCATTCTATCAGCCATTTCTGCTATTAACAATTTGGTTTAAAATGTATGCAGTTTTTGCTTACAACTTTTAAATATATATATAAAATATGCCACCAGTCTTATGGGAAACAATTAAAATGTTTTATTTTTTAGAAATGTAACCGCTGTCTTCATTGATTATAATGCACTCTAATTCTGTTGACACTTAAGGTCAGATTTGCAAAAGGTTTGACCACATGCCAAAGTTTTTTGCACATACAAACCACTATCTTGATCAATGAAATCAGTAGAAATATTGGCCTGTCTGGAGCAAACACCTTTTCCACATGCCAAAGTGTTTAGTTAATCTGGCCTTTTGTAGGATGGAATCTTTAGGTGCTGGAATCCTTTTTGAGCTGAATATATTCATTTGACCTTTTTATAGAATTCCAGTCCGTGGAGTTCTCCTCCGGCACGGTAAGAGAATATGACACTTCCCAACTGAGTCCATGTGGGCATGAACAGAACTATAGTGTTTATCTCTATTTCTTTGTAAATGAACTGAGGGTGCGTATGTATGTGTGTTTCTGTGCGTGCGTTTGCGTTTGTGCTTGGGTGTTTTTGTGTTGCAGCTCCAGTGAGATGCCCCAAATGCGCGTAATTTATGACTTCATGGCAAGGAACCACCAGGAGCTGAGCATCATGAAGGGGGATGTAGTCCAGGTGAGCAGAGATGCGGCAGGACAAGAGCCTCACTGAATCCAACAGCACCATGATTACATTCATGGAGTCATTTAGCAGACAGCCAGACACATATCCAGTGACCTATTAAGTGCATAAAAAGGGTTAGAGCTGTAACAGTACAGTTATTCTTGTCACAACTGTCCATTTCACAGATCTACAACATAACGTTACAAAATATGGGATAAATGTTTTTGTGCATGTGCAGACCCTAGATCAGTCCGGACACTGGTGTGATGGTTTTATGTGTGATAAAAATTGTGTGTGTGTGTTCTGCAGGTCCTGGATCAGTCCAAGCAGTGGTGGAAGGTCCGTAACCACAGGGGAGAAGAGGGGTACGTGCCACAGAATGTACTGGAGCCCCTGGATGGGGGAAGGGCCCCAGGGGGACAGCAGGTGAGATGTGACACAAACGGGACAACAGGGGCCTGAATGCTCCTCCCACTCTAACATTAGATCCAACACTGCAGGTGTGCAGAAGGGTTACAGTACAGTGTGTGATCTAACCCTGGAGTACACCAACTTGGCACCATGTTATGCCTGCAACCTCTAGTAGTCCTATGCTGCCCTGATGATCTAAGCTCAGCCTTTGTGCATGTTTATAATAATAACAATTGGGTGTCATGGTGGTTCAGTGAACAGCGCTGTAGCCTCACAGCAAGAAGGCAGAGGGCCTTGCAATGTGGAGTTTGCATGTTCTCCCCATGTCCATGTGGATTTCCTCTCAGTACAATGGTTTCCTCCCACAGTCCAAAGACATAAGTTAACTGGAGAGTCTAAATTGTCCTTGGGGTATGAATTTGTGAGTAAATGCGGGGTGGACCCTGTGATGGTGACCTGTCTAGGGTGTATTCCTGCCTTTCACCCAGTGTCTGCTGGGATAGAGTTCAGCCCCCTGTGACCCTGACCAGAAGTAAGCAGTTTAGAAAGTGGATAATTATTATAATTATAATAATAATTATTATTATTATTTTTATTATTATTATTCTAATAATAAATTATAAAAGATTCCCGGGGTCCGAGCAACATAAGCAGCATTTGTCAAACACAGACACCCCAAAATGGTGGACAGTGGTGGGCAAGGGTTGACCCAAAAAGCAAATGGCTTTGTTTCTAATCAGGGCTTTTGTCATTTTTGCAAGTCTGAAATCTCTGCAACGGAACAGTGCCACCATGTTGCTTGATTGGGCTAAGCCATTGTAACTGGAGTCCCGATCTAACTCTCAATCAACCCACCAAGTTATGGTTTTATATCAAATGGTTTTAGAATTATTAGCATTTATGTGATAAGCCGCGCCCACTGCTAATTCATTGGCTCATCATTCAGGCATCTTTTAACATATCAGAATTCTGTATATAACTTTTATGAAGCATGTCTATAGAGCGTGTCTACCAAGTTTCATGGAAATTGGTCAAAATTTGTAGGAGGAGTAGCATTTTAAGTGTTTTCCAAAAAATGGTAATTAGTGGAAGATCCATATGGCTGACATCATGGGTCCTTAAGGCAAATTTGTTCGTCATGAGCAGAGGGACCTGTACCCAAAAGTTTGTGAGTCTAGGTCAAACGGCATCAGCAGTGGGCGTGTCAACACACAAGTTTCATAAGAATCAACCAAGCAGTGAAGTAAAAACAGAAAAGCAATAGATGAGTAAAAATTCAAAATGGCGCCGACCCATGTAGTACAAATCTATGATCCAAATCCGCACCTTTGACCCTCTAGCAAGTTTGAAATCTTTGCAATGGAACAGTGATTTTTACTGAATTTTTAAATATTTTTTTATATTTGGATCTATATAGCACCACCACATGGATTGATTGGGTGGAAACTTCAGAGGTGAAGTCCTGATGTTACTATTAATAGACCTACGAAGTTTCATAAGTTTCTGTCAAACGGCCACGCCCACTGAAAATTTATTTGCTTGTCATTCGGCCATCTTTTAAATATCACAATACTGTATATAGATTTTATGAAGCATGGTCTAAGAAGTGTGTGTACCAAGTTTTGTGCAAATTCATCAAATTTTGTAGGAGTAGCATTTTAAGTGTTTTACAAAAAATGCTAATTAGCTGAAAATCCAATATGGCGGACTTTATGGGTCCTTGAGGCGAATTTGTTTGGCAGGGTTGTTGTCCTATGATAGTCCACCACTTACCTCTCAATCTCTCCAGCAGGACCGGCGCTCCCCTCCAATGCTCAACAAAATGTCCCAACCAGAGGAGGTGAAGGCATGGCTGGAGTACAAGGGCTTCTCTAAAATGTAAGACTCAGGGTGGAAAAGTCGTGTCCTTTTTTCATTAGTGTATTTTCCCCTTGTTGGTGCTTGTGCTTTTACATGTGCCTGGTTGTTTGTGTCTATCTTCCTTTTCATGAATTTAATTCCATGTCATAAGTCTCCTCTGTCTCTTCCTATTGTTAACAATGTATAATTTCTTGAATCATGCAGTTCTTTTTATAAAGCTGTGCAACTTTCCATGTCATGAAGCTTCTGCTTTAAAAAAAAAAAAAAACCTGTGCAGTTTCAGGACCCAATAATATTTCTACAGATGTTCCCCAGGGTTCAGTTGGACCTCTCCCTTTCTCTCTCGATACAAAATCTCTAAAAACAGATTCTATACTTCCCAGCCAAACCCCCCCCAATTCACTCAACTTGGATGGCACCCCAGTGTCAACCTCATCTGCCAGGAACCTTAGCTCGGAGTAGTACTGGATGACAGTACTGAGAAACTTGCAGCATTATGTTGAGGCGTGCAGATTCTTCCTTACAACATTCTTACAACGGGAGAATCCATCCCCTTCTTCACCATCTACTCAACCCAGCTTTTGGTCCAATCACCAGCCATCTGGACTACTGCAACTCCCTCCTTGCTGGTCACCCTTCCTCTGCTATCAGATCTCATCCACAACAGACAACACTGCTGCTTGCCTGATAAACATCTTTTCATGTCCCTTGACTGGCCAACAATATTGGCTTGCATCAAATTCAAAACATTAGTACCAACCTATCATGCAGCTAAAGGTTACCGCACCATTTTGTATCTTCAAAAGATCATCGGACTATGACCATGATTACTTGGCATCAGTTCTGTGTGTTGTCTAAACCTGTATGTAAGCACTTATGCAAGTCTCTCTGGATAGGAGGGTCTGCTAAATGTGAATGTAAAATGTCTGTTTTTGCAGCACAATTCGGACTATTGGTGCCCTGAACGGCACGCTGCTCCTGGGCATGTCGCGAGATGATCTACGGGCAGTGTGTCCTGAGGAGGGGGGCCGGGTGTTTTTCCAACTCCAGGCCGTCAAATCCGCCGTGGCAGTGAGTCCCCGACATTCACCTACACACAATCAACACACAAATAACTGCTGAACTAATTACTGATATGTCAGTGAGTACTCAACCAATCACAAATGCACTAATCACTGACACTCCAATAACGGACACAGCCATACCGACCTATCCTTATTCCTGGCAGTGATTGGTGTGCTCCCGCCTCCACAGCACACCAATCAACATTCAACCAATCACTGAGACACTGATCACTGACACAACAATCACTGTTTACCCAGTCACTGAGAGGCACATCACTGATACATCAACCACTGTTCCACCAATACCTTTCCTCTGCAGCTGGCCAGCGAGAGTGGATACAACCAGTATAATGGCCGTTAGATATGAGATGTATGAGAGGGAGACAGCAGTGAGGACAGAGGGGCGCTTATCCATCAGACCAGAAATCCCGGTGCAAAAGTGACCAAATGAAGGACGAGAATGCTCTGCGCAACCAACTCTTCACCAATCATTCTTGCTGCTTACTGATCCCAAACTTTGTAATTACTTCTATCTTATTTATGTAGACAAACAGGAGACTGAGTTTCATTGTTAACCAGAACCTAAGTTAAAGAAGCTGAATAATGCTGTGGACAATATGTTTGAAGAGCTGAGAATGACCGGCAAGATTAATCATGATCTTCACTGTCGTCTGCACTTAAACCCAAATGTGATCACTATGCTTGTAGACTAACAAACTCATTCAGATGTTGAAAGTGTCATTTTAAAAACATTCACTTTTAAATAAACTGATTATTTTCCCAGGAGAACATTCTTTCTCTGATTCCAACTTTTTTAAGGGTCTTTGCTATGCACCATTGGTAATGACCAATAAAATCACAAATTAAATCCATGGAATTTAGTATTGCCACCCTGCAAGTTAGCAAATGTTAAAAATATTGCGCGCATTTAGCTGCTAAAAGGCTATGGATAGTCAGGATGTTTGTTACCTTTCAGAGCATGCCTGTTGTCTAAGATAGTTTCTCCCTCAGTTTCGAATAGCAAGAAACTGCATACAACAACCCAATTTCTCAGGCGCTTGTCATCCTTAGAAAGCTAGCTGTCAAAATTACGAGGAACGGACGTGCCCGAGTATCTGCATATTGCAAGGGAAAAAATAAATCCGATCTAAATGTGGACACGAGACGCATGTTAATGCCAGATGTAAATGCAATCCGGTTAAGTCATAAATGGCCACAATCTGGATATGAGACAAGTTAATTCCATGTGTAACCAAGGCCTTAGAAACATCACAGGTTGAATATGACATCTTGGGGGAGGAGGGTTTTCATGATGTGCGATTAAGGAGTTAATCAGCTATTTTTCATGAGTATTTTAAAATTATTTGGGCTCAGATTTCATCCAATTGAAATATTTCAAAATGTACCCTGCTAACTCCTTTATCCCACTTCATGAAATAACCTCCAGGTAAGACAAGTCTAATTTACATCCAGACCTGAACTGTTACAATCCTTTCCAGACAAAAAAATGTATCTACACTGCCTGGCCAAAAAAAAAGTTGCACACACTAATATTTCGTTAGACCGCATTTAGCTTCGATTACGGCGCGCATTCGTCGTGGCATTGTTTCGACAACCTTATGCAACGTCACAACATTTATTTCCTTCCAGAGTTGCATTTATGGCCGAGATCTTGTATTGACGATGGGAGAGTCGAACCACTCCGTGGTCTTCTCCAGCACATCCCAAATACTTTCAATGGGGTTAAGGTCAGGAGTCTGGTGGCCAATTCATGTGTGAAAATGATTCCTCATGCTCCCTGAACCACTCTTTCACAAATTGAGCCCAATGAATCTTGGCATTGTTGTCCTGGAATATGCCCATTGATGGGATAACCTGGTCAATCAGTACATTCAGGTACTCCGCTGACTTAATTTTACTGCTGCATGTTGCTGAGCCTAGACCTGTCCAATTGAAGCAACCCCAGATCATAACGCTGCCTCCAGAGGCTTGTACAGTGGGAACTATGCATAACGGTGTAACGGCAACTCTTTTTTTGGCCAGGCAGTGTAGTTTCTCATTCAAAGTGTACTAAAAGGCACATCCTACAGTTGTAAGTGATATGTATAAAAAAAATTAATAAATGAACCGAGGGCATGAAAAACGACGCGGAATTGCTGTCTCTGTTGGATCTGTAAGTAATGTTACCTCTAGCTATCCAGCTAGCTAGATGGCCAAAGTCAGGTACCTTGGATAGGCGGGGTAGGAGGAGACTTCTTTGATTGTTAATACAGGACACAACAAAGCTAAAAATCCTGCATAGTACACCTTTAATTCATAACAAACTGCCGCAATATTGTACTCAAGCATCAGAAGCATGTGTTTTAAAAACAACAGAGACTAACAAACTGTTTAGGCTAAACATTTAAGTCCATGCTTCAGTAGAATGATAGTGTGAATTGAGGTAATTGACCTCAACATTGTAGACAGTGTAACGTGACTAAAAACCCTAAATTGAAAACATTTCATCTTCAACTGGTGGTAACTGGTAATACTGTAAATTGATTTCTCAGACCCACATACTTCTGTCTTTATATCACTAAAATGACAAGTCAAGCAGATCATGTGTGTTTCGCTGTTTCCTTTAGAAATGCAACAAAAAACTAATTGACAGAGTAACTCCCAAACACACAGGTACTCAGATAAATGCAAAAAAAAAATCTGAAAATAAATGCATAAATTAACATGAAATTTGAAGCTGTTAAAGTTAGTAGTTATTGTATTTTCTGTGAATTTTTGCAATCAGTCATAGGAATATTGTTTATATGTACTTGAACACAATAAACAAAGTTATTCTTTTTGCCCGGACGCAGAGTGGGCAGGCCTAAACACCTGAAAGAAGGTAACTGACTGGCTGAGTGGCTCCGTGTCTCTGTGGGTTCATTCCAATCACTTATTTTCACTCCTTGCATCCTATCCTCATGTGCTTTCCTCGCTCCTTAGCTTCGCCCAACGCGAGGAAAGGATGCAAGGATCAGATACGAGGACGGAGGAATTGAGGCAACATGCATTAGGCAAATGGATTGTCCTTGCTCAATCAAGCGTCAGTCATTATGCTCACATGCTTAACTATAATGGTTATTAGCTTATTCTTTCATGAATAAATATAGCTTTTGTTAGTTATAAAGAATGAGTGTCATTATGGATTAGCGCTTTATAATAAACGGAAAGGAATGGTAAAATTGCATTTGTGTAGGGGTGTGCCTGTGACATAGAGGATGTGGAAAGTGGTCACGTGTTCCAAGAAAATGCTTCCGCAAAAGCTACACTTCTTTCCTCACTGAGGCATGCTCCGGGAGCCAGCTCGTTCCCACTAGGAGCATTTAGAGGTTTGGAATGTCCTTAAAGATGGCAGCCTCGATCAATTTCCAGGTCAGGCGAGGACAGAGAAGAGGACAGATAAAATAAGCAATTGGAATCCACCCCGTCTCCGTGGCTGCCTGTACCCCCCCCACCTTGTTGAAAAGTGCGTGCGCGAATTGCGAGTGGTGAAAATTCTAATTTTGCGGTAAATTCAAATTTCAAGTAATTACGGTAAAATGTTTGCTGTCTAACCCTGCCTGAGTTTATGGTGGGAGGTCGCATTTCGGAGGTGGTAAAGGTGGCATCCGAGCCGCATAACTGGGGACTTGGTACCATGGACACCCTTCGCAGGAAAGTTTTGGCTTTGCTAGCAAACATAGCTCAAATGGCTAATGGCTCAAAAAATGAATGTCAAACCCTGACTAAACTAATGTGGCATCTAAACAAAACAAAAAAAAAATTTTTTATCACAATATATAAACCGGAGCGCACTGGAGCTAATAGTGCTCATCACTATAATGAAATTCTCTACCCCTCCTCGCTCGCCTCTGCACATCACACAACTTTGCGCATCAGATGCAATCGGTTGCCCTGGTATGCAGGCCAGCTTGCATGCTCCAGAACAATATCCGCCGTGCCTTGTCAAACGTTCCCCACTGGCTGCATACAGGCGTCCGGGCTGAGCTAGGTTTGCCTAGTCTTGTTTTAATGATTGCAATATATTACCATAGATATTGTGATATTGTGTCATGATAATTGTTACATGAAAATGTGATATTATGACAGCCCTACTTCCTACCTAGCTTATCTATATGGAAATATGCTAGGAGTCCCTTGCTCAGATGAAATTGATATTTCTCTTAAGAATTATCCAAGTGAACAAACACAGGAGATCAGCCAAGGAAAGATCTAGTGGGATACTGCCGTATATCCTAGGTGTTAATCATCTTATAATTATGCGTATAATAAACTGAATAATGCTCTGGAAAGTTAGCCATCATAGGTTCAATATGTCAGAATAAATACACAAGTTCTTCCACAAGAGCACCCCCAAAACCAAGATAAAGGGCAATACCCACTATACAGCCTGTCACTACAACATCACATGTCAAGTCAAATTGATCTAAGATAAACTAAAGCAGAAATTCACTTTAAATTATTGCTTAAAGTTTATCATTGGATCTCAACACATTTCCCAGAAGCCACACAACACTAGTTTCAGCTAGTTTTCATTTGGCCAGTGAGGGGGAATATTTCCTAAAAATAAACACACAAACTCCTGTGCACCTCCAGGGATTATGGTCACGACTGGGTCTAAACTTAACCTGAGCCAACTGCAGTCCTGTCTCAGCTGCTCAAAACATCACTCACAATTGTTGGTTGTGAAAAGAATAAAGACGCAAATGGCGGAAACACCTTTTATTAAACAAAATTCCTTTTTTTGCTTGTGAATTGTTGTGCCCAAAGGAAACCTTGTAACTATAAAACAGTCAATATCGAACAGTATAGACAGTCTAAAGCAGGGTGAAGATAATTCAGATTAGGAAAAGTGTTAGCAATTTAAATAATGCTACATGATAGCCGGTACTTTCTATTGGTTTAACAATAACTAATTTATTAATTATGAGTCTTGTGGCTTTAATCTATACACATGAAAGGAATAAAGTTAGTACCCATTGTAAGTTTTACAACTGTCCAAATTGAACTGTACGGTTGCACAAGTTCTCCCTGCACATCTGTGGTTTTCACTCTTTCGTGTTACCCCACTTTGCCATCTTATTGTTCACAGGAGTCTTCATGAAGTTCTTGGACTTCATATAAGCTGCAATCTTCTCCAGGCCCTGATATTTTAACACAGTAAAAAGCAGAGTAGGACAGCTTTAAGCCACAATAAAATGTACACTTTCATTTTCCAATTCTGAAGAAATAATACATTTCATGGAAACTATGCAGTACACAAAAACCAGGTGCCCATGTTGCTAAAAATGTATGAGGTATGAAAGCAGTATTTCTTAAACCTAGTCCTCAGTACCCAATCCAAGGGGGAGGAAGGGGATGGACTTGCCTCAAAGCGGTCCATGAACTCCTTCAGATTCTTTACGTTGTCCAGGCAATTGGGCTCGAACATGCGGTGCTGGTCCAGCAGTTCGTACAAGAGGAAGTCCACAAAGGTGATCTGCAGGTTGTGACATTACACATGACACACTAAAGCGGTCATTGTCAAGAGCAGGGGTCCCCAACCCTACTCCTGGAGTGCCACAGGATGTCCAGGTTTTCCATCATTAAGTGAACTTTCAAGAGTTCATTTAATTGTATTAAAGCAAATGATTGTACAGTTCTCGCCTCACCTTGTTTCTTTGGTCTGAATTGGTTTATGATTCAAACGTAAGTGAAAAACAACAGACCCTGCAATTCTCTAAGGCCAGAGTTGATCTCAAAGTTGTATTTAAGTTCACACATTTAGGGGAGGTAATGACAGCCAATTTCTTCTACTTGAGCAAAACGGTGTCATGGGCATACTGAGGCATTCTTTTGCACCAGAAATCCAAATAATCAGAAAGAACACAGAAAACTAGGCCAAAATCCAGAACAGGCTAAAATGCTAGCTTTCCCCCCTTTCCCTCATATCAAATGCTTGCTATCCCCCATATCAAACCCATACTTTGGGAACCACTGTATTAGCTCATACATACAGATCCTTTCCAAAAAATTAGAATATCATGGAAGAGTTTTTTTCCCCCCCCCCATAATTCCATTCAAAAAGTGAAACTTTCATAGATTATAGATTCATTCCACACAGTGAAATATTTCTAGCCTTTATTTGTTTCATTTTTCATAATTTTGGCTTACAGCTCCAGAAAACCCCCAAAACAGTATTTCAAGAAATTAGAATAGTGTGTCGAAAATCAGCATTTCAGTTATTTCAGAGAATGAATGTTTTAGACTGAGTGTCACACTATCATCTAATTTACTCAAAACACCTGCAAAGTTTGTTTCAGTATGGGGAAGACTGCAGACTTGACAATTGGACAGAAAACCATCATTGACACCCTCCAGAAGATGGGTAAGCCACAAAAGGTCATCGCTAAGGAGGCTGGCTGTTCACAGAGTGCAGTGTCCAAGAATATCAATAGAAAGTTTAGTGGAAGGGAAAAATGTGGCAGGAGAAGGTGCACAAGCAAAAGAGATGACCGTAGGCTTCAGCGGATTGTCAAGCAAAGACTATTCCAAAATTTGGCGTTGATGCAGAGGGAGTGGACTGAGGCTGGGAGTCAGTGCTTCAAAAACCACCACGTACAGACGTATCCGAGACATGGGCTACAACTGTCGGATTCCTCGAGTCAAGCCACTCCACTCATTCTCTGAACACTCCACTCATTCTCTGAAATAACTGAAGTAAATGCTGATTTTCGACACACTATTCTAATTTCTTGAAATACTGTTCTGGGGGTTTTCTGGAGCTGTAAGCCAAAATTATGAAAAATGAAACAAAGGCTAGAAATATCTCACTTTGTGTGTAATGAATCTATAATCTATGAAAGTTTCACTTTTTGAATGGAATTATGGAAAAACAACTTTTCCATGATATTCAAATTTTTTTGGAAAGGATCTTGTACATGACCATTAACGTTGAAATCAGTCCTATGGTACCTTATTGCCTGCAAACCACTTCCTGTCTCCTAGGAAGCTGGAGAACTGGTTCAGCATTCCAGGAAGCTTCTCCAGGTAACCAGGTTTCATTTTGTCCTGAAACATAAATATGGGAAGAGTAGCAGATTACACATTATCGGTGTGCAACTCTTAATTAAATGGCAATGGCACAATACCAGCAGCTGTTCTGCCAGTACATCAGGTTTACTACTCTATGGAACAAAAGTTCACTTCCAAAGTCCTTGGACACAGTGAAAGTAAATGTATCCTACGGTTTCCATTTTTGTGAGAAGAACAGAACTATTTTCAATGTGATCTTTAGGTCGCCCCTGCATATGAACGTACAGGGAAAAACTTTATGACTAGAGTGGTAAACGAGAACTTATCTTTTAAATGAGATGTTGCTACCATCATTTACAGTTTGGATCTGTAGCATGTGTTGAGCAGGTCATGCCTCTCTTTGGTGCACTCAACAGCCCTTAACATAGGAAATGTACAAAGGTAGCAAAGCCTCCCCCAAACTCTGAAGGGCCTGAAAAATACTGGCCACCTATAATGCATGTAGGCTAATCACCTGACAGCCACAAGGCCCGAGGCCTACTGGTCACCTGTGATTCATGTTGGCTAATAATTAGAAGCCATTCATAATACTGAAGCTCTGCAGCCAGCACTGTGATCTGGTGATATTTATATTGCAGCACTCAGTGAACTGATCTTATCTCCCAACCATGCACGTGTATGGCATATAACAATACCTAATTTATAACAAGGAATACTTGATTTACACAGCACTTCAATCACATTTAGTACAATTGATAAAACAGAATGTATGTAAAGTAAATGCTGTACACATCAGCTACAACAGACTAATCTGTAAAACAATGCTGAATTGCTAGAATGCAATCTTTCCCCTCAGCATTTGTAAATTATAAATCTACCATTAATCTCTCCATTTTTCAAAAGTAAAATCAATAACATTTCCTCAATTCAGGATAACTAAACTTAAACAAACAAACACACACAATACTGGTGCAATATTAGGCTTTGCAAGTAGAGCAAATTCGAGGCCTGGCTCTACTGCCTGGTCTGGACTTACAAAGCTAGTGTAGCAGACTATAACAAAGCCATTGCGGAGATCCATGGCCTGGTTCTCCATCATGTCAACTCGGATCCTCTCGTCCTCGCTCTCGCCACCTGCAGGAGGAACAGGAGCACTGCAGCCAGTCTGCAACGCACTCACCCCCAGGAACTTATGCAGTGCCACAAGCCTTGCTAAACTTGCAAAAACCGATTGTTAAAAAAAATGTACGAGCACAGGCTAAGCAAGAGGGTGGGGCAAATCCAGTTATGGGGGGGGGGGGGGGGGGGGGGGGGGGGGGACTGCAAATCTGCAGACTGGAACACTCAAGACAATGAAAGTGTGATTATATTATCCTACAAGTGATACTAGAACCTCTCTGCATTTGAATGGATCTCTATGGGAATTAGGGGGTGGGACTAGATTTAGCTGTAAATTACACTGGAACAGTATGGAACACATGGTTGGCTAAATGGCTCCAAGTCATCAAGGGTCTGACGTATCAAACAAGCCTTAAACCATCACTCTGCTGCCAGAAATACAGTAGATATGTAAGCAATAATCCACAATGAGGTTGTGGACACGGTTTTAACCGCACGACTTTGAAGCGAAGAACTGCGGAAGGTGGTTGCCTTAGCGGAGTGCGTTAAAACCGTGTAATCCACAGTGGAGTGGATTATTGCACTCATACCATGGTTACCAACAATGATTATATATAGTTACTTGCATATTTATTGATTTTTATCAACTTAATCAGCTGGAATTTAAATATCCTTCCGCATGTTTTTGCATTGTCAAGCAAAACTGGAAATGTAAGGTGTAAAGCTGATGATACACGGGCAATATTTTCAGGCAATATTGCCAGCAATGGGCAATGGGTATTGGGCAATGGAGCAATGGACAATGGGTCAATAACTGAAAAATAACAGAAAAAGAATGTTTGCAGAGCCTGTTTTGACAGTTTAAAGACAGTCACCCTCTTATTTGCTGCTGCTGTTCTTCTGAAAAGGTAATTGTCGATATATTATTCTGTATTATATTATATAGGTAAAAATATGATACTGAGAGATTTTTTAAAGTGATTTTCATTTGTTTACCAGTGTCTTGTGTTTACTTTATGGGAAAGTTTTACTTGTATGTGGTACTTCATATAGCCATGTAATACATAACATAAACTCATGGGCCAGACTTTTTTGAACTGTTGTAAAGTTTCGATTTTTACCCATTAATAGGACACGAAATAGGACATGAAAATGTATACATTTGTGTCCTATTAATGGGTTAAAAATCAAAAATTTACAACAGTTCAAGAAAGTCTGGCTTTGGTACCAAAGACACTTTGGTAAAAAAATTTAGAAGTTGTAAAAAACGACTGCCTTCACAATGCAGTGCAGACCTGCCAAAGTTGCGCACGGGTGGTGTGAGAGGATCGCTTGAGGATCGCTTGTCGTTTTTACAACTTCTAAATTTTTCCGCAATGGAATACATGTTCAGAGTCAGCAGACACAGCATTTCAAAGATTGTGTTGGGAGACATCAAAGGCCCTCTATAAGAGTCTGCAACCAGACTACCTGAAGGTTCCCTCCACTGCAGACGAGTGGCAGAAACTAGCCAAGGCCTTCAAAGATAGGTGGAACTTCCCCAAATTGCATTGGTGCTTTGGATGGGAAACACATTGTTATTGACCCCCCCTAACTCTGGGCTCTTACTACTACAACTATAAAGGAACTAATTTGATTGTGTTGATGGCGTTAGTGGATGCAGATCTCAAATTTATTTATATTGATGTAGGAACTAATGGAAGAGTCAGTGATGGAGGCGTACGGGGAAAATGCCAATTAAGCAAGGCCTGGGCAGAGAACAGCCTAAACATGCCACCTCCCAAGAAGCTGCCAGGAAGGGAAGAGCCAGTTCCCTATGTGATAGTGGCAGATGAGGCTTTTGCCTTGAAGCCCTATGTCATGAGGCCTTATCCAAGAAACCAACTTGTGGATGGCACACGTATCTTTAATTATCGCCTCTCTTGTGCCAGAAGAACCTCAGAAAATGAGTTTGGTATTGTAGCGAATAGGTGGCGCCTTTTTAGAAAGCCCATCGCCCTCCATCCAACAAAGGTGAAGGAACTAACTAAAGCAGCCTGTGCGCTGCACAACTTTCTGCGCACAGAGACACTGAGCCGCCAAATCTACACACCCTGTTCACTCATAGACCAGGAGGATGTGGTGACGGGGCAGGTCACGGAGGGAGCCTGGAGAAGGGAGCCAGAGGCCCTGCTGGCACCGATACAAGCCAACCATGACAGGAACCCTACTGCTGTGGCCAAAAGAGTGAAAGAAGAGTTCAAAACACACTTTCTCACAAATGGAGCTGTGAGCTGGCAGGACAGAGTCCTTCTCACCCATGCAAACACTGAAGAGGAGTAATAAAAAATGTATTTGTTTTTGATGAAGAAAGCATGTAGCTGAAATGTTTGCTTGCTCTAGTCTAGTGCCCTTTTTCTTTTCTGCACTACATATTTTTGCTAGAAGAGTGTCCGATCTAATGTCTACAGAGTGCTCTTGACACCTTTTTCTCTTTTTGCTTACAATAAAATATTACAATTGATCAATATTGTTATTTTATTTATGGTTGATGTTTGTATAAGTTAGGTTTCAATTTTTGGTTATATATACACTTTTCACTTTGCAACAAGTTACTTTCACTTCATCACAGTGTAAGCAATTGTATTAATTCTATAATAAAAATAAATAATTATAATTAGAGCGCGACATGGGATCATTGTTGAGGTTCATTTTCATGTATTCTGTAACAAAATAGATAGCAGTATCTTCTTAGTGCTGTAGATTCAAACTTAAATTCAGTTTCTTATTTTTTATAGAAAAAAAATAAATAATACAAAACCACTACATAATCCAAGAACACAAAAGCACATTATTTAAGATTGTAAATAAACTACTTTATTTATATTACATTACAATACATTGTATGCAAGGCATAAATCCAGTATGGAATTAACTTAAACAGAAATGATTGACAAATGATTCAATTTAACTATCGAAAAAAACCCAAAACTGATTCAAGTCATAGCTAACAATTCATTCAGACCATTGATCATCTGTGTGCATATACCACTTAAAGTATTTTTTTCTTGACCATTTTTTATTTGGTGTCTGGGACGTCATTGAGTAGTTCCGAAAGGTAATCTAAGAATTTGCCATGAGTCAACTCCTGCTTGTTTTTCGGGAAACTCATGGCAAAGTCAAGGGCCTCGTCAGCCTTGATGGGTATCCTCTCTGCTGGCCTTTTTTTCCCTTTCTTGGCTATGGGGGTATCTTCAGATGAGACAATACAACCTCCCTCAATGACAGGAGAGGAACATGAGGGATTGGGAGAAGGGGGGGTGAGGTTCACTAAAACTGAGATTATCACTCGATTCAGCTTGCTCGAACGAGTCTTTCAGGAAAAGCAGTTGATTATAGAAGCGCCACTTTGGATAAGGAACCTCATCTGCCCCAGATCCAGACCTCCTCTCTTGCCAGGCCTTATAAAGGCTCGAAAAGGTGGTCCTCTATGAAGGTAGATTTGTGTCGATTATTCAATCAAAAAAAAGGTTGCTTCAATCAAAAAATATATTTTCAATCAAAAAAACCTACACTTCAATCAAAAACAACTTTTTCAATCAAAGAAAAAAAGTGTTTGAATGCAAAAAAAAATTTGAGACTCAAAAAAATGCATTTGAACACTTTTTTTCTTTGATTGAAAATGCTTTCTTTGATTGAAAATATTTTTTTTGATTGAAGTAATGTTTTTTGTGTTTGGGCCATATTATGGGTAGGACATTTGTGTCTTTATTATTCAATTTTAAAAAAAGTTGCTTCAATCAAAAAACATATTTTCAACCAAAAAAACATTCATTTCAATCAAAAAATATATTTTCAATCAAAGAAAAAACTGTTCAAATGCCAAAATAAAATTGAAACCCCAAAAAAATCATTTGAACACTTTTTTTCTTTGATTGAATTTTTTTTCGATTGAAGTGATTTTTTTTTTTTTTTTTTTTTGATTGAAGTGAAAAGTTTTGAAGTTGTTTTTTTTTTGATTGAATCATTTTGACACAAACATCCCGCAGTGGGGGCGGATGCTTCCCCATTGGTCAGACATGTTTGAGTGACTGAAATTTGAATCTCGTTTGGAATCTCGTTTGGAATCGCTTTGGCAGCAAGCAGTGGTGGAGTTGTTGGTAAGTAACGTTACATAAAACAGTATTAAAATGATTGGTGTCATGTTATTAGCCTACTCTGTTTGATATTTCGATTAAACATAGATATCTATGATAGATATCTAACACCATCACACAAATTAGTCAACGTGAACTAAGTTAGCAAGCTCTATGTTTAATCGAAATATCAAACAGAGTAGGCTAATAACATGACACCAATCATTTTAATACTGTTTTATGTAACGTTACTTACCAACAACTCCACCACTGCTTGCTGCCAAAGCGATTCCAAACGAGATTCCAAACGAGATTCAAATTTCAGTCACTCAAACATGTCTGACCAATGGGGAAGCATCCGCCCCCACTGCAGGATGTTTGTGTCAAAATGATTCAATCAAAAAAAAAACGACTTCAAAACTTTTTTCACTTCAATCAAAAAAAAAAAAAAAATCACTTCAATCGAAAAAAAATTCAATCAAAGAAAAAAAGTGTTCAAATGATTTTTTTGGGGTTTCAATTTTATTTTGGCATTTGAACAGTTTTTTCTTTGATTGAAAATATATTTTTTGATTGAAATGAATGTTTTTTTGGTTGAAAATATGTCTTTTGATTGAAGCAACTTTTTTTAAAATTGAATAATAAAGACACAAATGTCCTACCCATAATATGGCCCAAACACAAAAAACATTACTTCAATCAAAAAAAATATTTTCAATCAAAGAAAACATTTTTTGCATTCAAACACTTTTTTTCTTTGATTGAAAAAGTTGTTTTTGATTGAAGTGAAGGTTTTTTTGATTGAAAATATATTTTTTGATTGAAGCAACCTTTTTTTTGATTGAATAATAAAGACACAAATCTACCTTCATAGTCCTCAAGTTTTTTAATTTTTTCTTCAAGTCGTCATCTAAAGAGTAAGTAGAAAAACAGGGAAACATTTTAGCTTACCACAGACGCACAGATAAAAACTCTGCAATTGATTAGGTTGACTGCAGTACCAGTCCAGAAGCTATTACTAAAAATCATTTTTTCTACTGTGCAAACATATTACTATCTTGTGTGTCCTGAATTTAGACAGCCACGATGGCACCATAACTTACCTGTATATACATGGCCACTAAACAGGTGCAGCTGGCATCTTAATGCCTCCATGTATAGACCCTTTTTGTCCTGGTCTCTGTAGCTCTCCTCCTTGCAGCACCAAGGAATTTATTGTCTCAAAAACAATAATAGAGAGAAACTGATTAGCTAGATCAGATCAGGGGGGTATTTCACAAAGCAGGATTACTGAGGAAACTGGAAAGCTACACTGAGTAAAACCCGGAACCCTCCCAAATCTGGAACATGGACTGTAAAAACAAGTAAAAACAGCTATTCCAGTCAGTGTGGTTATCCAGCTAACTCCGTAATCCTGCTTTGTGAAATACCCCCGTTAACCCTACTACTAATTAATTAATTACTAACGTTATCTACGTTTATTCAGCAGACCTAATTAGACAGCCTGCTTACGGGTGAATAAGGGGCAGCAGTGTAGTTTAATGGTTAGGGAACTGGGATTGTAACCAAAAGGTTAGAGGTTTGATTCCCAGGCAAGACACTGCCGTTGCACCCTTGAGCAAGGTACTTAACCTGAATTGCTTCAGTATATCCAGCGGTATACATGGTCATGGACACTATATGTAAAAAAATTCGCTCTGGATAAGAGTGTCTGCTAAATGCCTGTAATGTAAATAACGTTACATCCGTAATTCCGTCAAATTTAGAGATACGGCCGATTGAATTACACTGGCAGAAAGCTGCGGTTCGGGCATAATTTATATATACACCTTCGCGGTGAGATGACGGTAAAATAAATGGAGGTTAAACCGAGCCTGCACCTCTGAAATGTCAGTGGAACAACTATTCTCACCTACACACTTGCTAGCTACAGTTGCTGCGACAGCACTTCAGTTAGCTAGCAAGCTCGCTAAAAGTCAATCAGTTCGTCAGTATGGCAGTGACAGAGTATTTACAATCAAAAGTCAAGAATTTCATAACTTATGAAAAGTTGGTCTTTATTTCAACTTTAGACTAATAATACATTATTAATACATAAATATAACTTACCTGAGTAATAAGAGATCAGCATCCCTTCGGTTTCCTCGCACCACTTGGCAGCCATTGTTGAAATTTATTTTTGGAAGACTCAGGTGTCACGTGACCCAAACTCTCGTCTGTGATAGCAAAATATTGCTCGCCTCGATCAAACTTGTTCAGATATTGATTTATCAATAGGAAAACTGCCAGCAATCATTGCCTGTCAATATTGCCTGAAAATATTGCCCGTGTATCATCAGCTTAAGGTAAGGTTTAATTTAAAATTGAAATGTAAGGTTTAATTCTAGTTTCGTTGCAAAAAAAGTAACCAATAAATTATGTTCCTTTCAGTTATTTATAATCTAACTCAATTTATAATTCCACTCAATTGACTGAATAGGTGGTTAGAGGTTCAGTAGGCTATTCAGTTTGGAAATGACTTCACAAAGCATGTTAATTTGTGCATTAAAAAAACGTTATCTAGCAAACATCTAACAATTGTATGGTAGGCTAGCCTATACGAGAAGGAACTACTTTTTTCCCCTGATAGAATCAACTGTTTTCAGAACTAACGACGAGAGGGTTTGCATAGGAATGCACTTAAATAGAACTAGTAACCAGAAATAGAATTAGCGATGAGGGGTCTTCAGTTCAAAAAGAACTACCAACCAGCAGTTTTTCCTGACAATGCAAACATACCCAAAGGGCAGCGGAAGGATATTTAAAGAGTCATATCCAATATTTTAATAGGGAAACGCTTACACATATTGTGCTTGCGGGCGATGTAGCGCATGATGGCGTTGCTCTGGACAATCTTCCGGTCTCCGTCTAACAGGTAGGGAAGCTGTAGGTCAGATATGTAGAGTCATGCTCTGCAGCACATCACAAGATCTATGCTCTTAGAATGATGTCTGAGTTACATTGGGGAAGTCCATTCCAAGTTTGTCCTTTTCATCAAACCAGCCGCTCTTGTCATAATTGGGAGCTGTAAGACACAAAGCATCCTGTTTGAAGTAGGTGGACCTATTTTTTTCAAAGTATAATTAGGGCTGGCAGTATTTTATTGTTATTCATCACCATTAGAATGAATCAGGCCATTACATAATGACTGCTTTCTAATCGCATTGACTGATAGTACTGACCTATAGTAAGCCTACTGATCATTTCAGTTTAAGTATCTTCTGCCACACAGTGAAAATGTCAGGTGAAAGTTCAGTGAACAACTCCTACATAACACAATAAGGCTTCTTTAGATTTCCCTTGGAAAAACAATTAGATAATAAAGGGCTGTTGAAGGATTCTACCTGCACATACAAAAGTGAATCTTGATGGAAATTTGAATTCAGACAAGTTTTTACAGAAAAATCAAAGGAGATGTAGGCAGTCTTTTCAAATAGGCTTGGTTCAGGTTTCTACAACCCCTGGCAAAAATTTGCATTAGCCAAGGAGATGATGCTGGAACTTTTGTCTGGTGCCATTCTAATGAAACAAAGATGACTGCCTGAAGAAAACAATCAAATTTCCCCAGTCCTTTATGATATGGGGTTGCATGTCAGGTAAAGGACCAGGGGAGATGGTAATCATTACCTCAAGTCAATGCACAGGTGTACATTGAAATTTTGGACACTTCTCATTCCATCGATAAAAAATAGGTTTGGTGATGAAGTCATTTTTCAGGATGATAATGCATCTTGCCACAGAGCAAAGAGTGTTGAAGCTTTTCTTCAAGAAAGGCACATCAACTCAATGACATGGCCAGCAAACAGCCCGGATCTCAATCCGGTTGAAAATTTATGGTGGAAATTAAAAAAAATTGGTCCATGACAAGGCTCCATCCTGCAAAGCTGATCTGTCAACCACTATTCGAGAAAGTCGGAACCAGCTTGATGGAAAATATTTAGTTTTTCATTAGTGAAGTCCATGCCTCAAAGAATTCAGGCCATCATAAAAGCCAGAGGAGGAGCAACAAAGTACCAATTGTGATTTTTTTGTTGATGACTCCATAATTTTTTCCTCTACTTGATCTGGAAAAAAATATGCCATTCATTAAAATAATTGTATTTAATTCGTTTGAGGTATGTTTCACGAAGCCAGAATGTTCAGCCATTAAACATTGTTTTGTGTCATATCTGTGATTTGTTTATTTGTTACAAAGTAAAAAAGCAGGGTGAACATCCTCCAAGTGTGGTGATTCCATCATTTTTGCCAGGGGTTGTATTAAGCGACTAAGCGTCACACCACCACCTCGCTTTATTGTGGTTAATGAGTAGCTGACTGGCAGTTTAATTTTGAAACGGAACGTTCTGTACTTTGCTCCTTCAAACGCTTACCTTCACCGCAAGAGTAGAATTTATCTTCATACTTAGTGCCAGTGTACTCCAGCAGCAGACGAATGGGTTGGGCTAGCTGTTAACACATTAATACCCTATTTCTATGAAGTTCTTTGTTCTCGCTTACATAAGCAGCACAGTGCAGCCTGGAACTGTGCGGTGAAAAGCAGAGTGTAGTTCATGTCACGTGAGCTAATCAATTTATGAATGGAAAAGTCAGTGCGAACTTCATACATTACATTTTTAAAATGTCATATGCATAATCTAACATTTAAATTATTCGGTGTGGTTTTACAGTAGCCTATTAGGTTTGCAACAAACTACCTATAAAAATACCACCAGGCAGTTCAATGTTCTTTGTATTTATCAGCTCGCGATAGAAAACGGATAACACGTTTCACTGAGGTACGTTAACGTGCAGATGAGGGAATACAGTAGGCTAACTTACTAACTTCACCTCCTATTTACAACTATGCATAAGCATTGCACCAACGTCTGCGCAGCTAAGTAGTTAGCTATATATAATTTCGTTTCGTTATTAAGTTAAAACAAGAAGTTTAGTTAAATAAAAATTAGCCTCGACTATTTAGCTAAAATACAATCGATTAGCTAGTTCTATCATCAAAGCTTGCGCATAAAACATATTTAATTAATTGGTTTAGCTACTTACCCCTCTGATATCCCAGTACGCCAGTTTCATTGACATGTTGCGATTTATTCGAACTTTCAACCCAATATTAATACTGTGTATGAGACCACCTTAGTCCAGATCAAACGATGCATACAGCTCGACTAGACTGACTGGAAATGTTACATGCTTATATAAGCGTTTGCAAGCAGTAGCTTATTGGCCAATCAATCATAAATAAGATAGGAGTGCGAGTGCGTCCATTGACTGTTCTCATTGGTAAACTGAAAAATACTGCTCTTCTGTTGGTTCGCGTGCACCGTTTTGCTACGGTTTCCGGGTTGAACGACATGTTTCCAGAGACCCTCCCCCAGGGGGAGACAACAATCATTGGTCTGAAACGCGTAACGCCTCAGTGAGGCATTACTACAATATCCAAAGAAATTCTTATCCATTATCAATAAATATGTCCATTGTGGTCTATAACCTATGTTGCGTAAGATATACAGTTGAAGTCGGAAGTGTGAGGTCCCTGTGTTCCGTCTCACCCCCCAATTCCCATAGAGATCCATTCAAATGCAGAGAAGTATAGTATCGCTTGTAAGAGTACCAGAAAATAAGATATCAAGTCTTTTGATGTTGTTGGGTCACAGACATCAGGAAGTCATGGCATGCAAAGGATATGCGACCAAATATGAAAAATTTAAAGGCACATTCAACTTAGTGTATATAAACTTCTGACCCACTGGAATTGTGATATAGTGAATTAAAAGTGAAATAATCTGTCTGTAAACAATTGTTGGAAAAATTACTTGTGTCATGCACAAAGTAGATGTCCTACCTGACTTGCCAACACTATAGTTTGCTAACATGAAATCTGTGGAGTGGTTAAAAATTAGTTTTAATGACTTCAACCTAAGTCTATGTAAACTTCCGACTTCAACTGTATATCTGGTGGTGGATATAGACATATCTAATAAAGAAGGTATTTATATAACAGAAACAAGATGCATGCAAACTCGCGTCTCGCGTCTAGGTGAAAAACCCGGCTAAATTTGGTTGAAAAGTGAAAGTTTTTTAACCGGCTAGGATGTAGCCAGACTATATCCAGGTAAAACCTGGGCTAAATTGACACGTTTATTTCAAAACGTGTGAAAACGCCTCTCATTGTGAGATTTCCACCCCTCTCGATGTCTAGATTCCAGCTTTTGCTCACTGGGGTTACATGAATCTTGAAGCACCACCGCATAGAGTAACCTAAATCTATGGAGATAATGTATTGCTACATGTTGCAAAATTTGTTTATGAATTCATTACTTGACCAACCACAAAAGATTTGTCACTTGACAGCCTGATTCTGTCTCTGACTCCGCTCTTCACACTCAGATGAAGTAACGTTATGTAGGCTACACAAAATGCAGATGAAACCAGTCAATCTCAAGTATATCCATCTGCAGACTGCAGGCGCTCACGGAACGCCCCTTCTCACGGAACGCCTCTTCTCACGGAACGCCTCTTCTATGGGAACGCCTTTTCATACGTCACGTCACTCAGAGGTCGTCCTCAGACAACTTTATTGTCTAGATGTGCTGTTCATGATTGCGTTAGAGCAAATCAGTATAAAAGTGTTGTTTTAATGTTCAAGTAAACCTTGTAGGAGTGCAGGGAATCAAAAACGGAGCAAGTCATTTTGTTTGTTGCAAAGCTATTTCGGAACTCCTTTGTAATACTGTTACAAACAGACCGTTAAAATATTATTTCCATGGCTCCGTGTGTTAACGTTACAAACGATTGACAACTCGGGTGCAGCCGAGTTACGTCACACACGCGACTCTTTTTAAATAGAATTTAAAGTGTAAGTGTATTAAATAGACGTACTTCAACTAAGGTTTAAGGATGTATGGTTAATGTTAGTTGTCAACGTTAACAAAGTATTCAATTAACCTTTCATTAGTTACCAGTAGTAGTAACACATCTATTCTTAATGCATTTTATCCAAACAGGCTAATACCAAATACACGACCTAACAAATAGCAGGCTAATAAAATTATCAAAACAGGGATTAAACTTAGTTAAGTATTTTTTTGTGTTCTTGTATTGGCATTAAATAATGCAGCTGTTATTAATTGCTTGTAGATTCAAGTTACCATTAATTAATGATTTCTAAATATTACAGCATGAGCTAAACTGAACAATACAGTACTTTAATGGTTCATCATTTCAATAAGGGTAGAGAATTGACTCAACCTTGAGTAGGGTATAACTGGGCACCAAAATGGGAGAGAGAAAAAAAACAGGAAGCTGAGGCTAGAGGCAGGGAGGAACCACCATGGCGAGGCACGGCTGGTTAGGGTGGCGAAGTTATCTTTCACTCGCAAGGCAGATTTTTCATCTTTTAATCAGCCACTCATGTGGAAGCGATTAGCTGGACCAGGGGTCGTAACAAATAGATTTTATATATATATATATATATATATATATATATATATATATATAAAATACACACACACACACACACAGCAAATCTCTTCAAGTTGTATGACATGTTCGATAATAAAATGTTTTCTTGTATCATAACAAGAAAACAAAGTGCTTCAGCAAACAAACAAAACAGAATTATTTACAGTGAATGGATAACAATATACAAAACATCAAAACATAGCAAGTTATTATTACTATAATATAAAAATTGTAATAACAGATTACAAAACAAAATAAAAAAAATAGAGAGTGGATCTCTTTTCAAGTACTATAGCACAACGTGATACTATATATATAAGATTTATTTAGTGAATGGATAACAATATACAACATAAAAAGAATCAGAACATAGTAAGTTATTATTATTATTATAAAGATTGTAATAACAGAAAAAATATAAACAGGATGTTTTTTTTTAAAGATTTTATTAAATTTTTTTTGACAACAAAGCAGGTTGTCCTGGTGTTGGTGGAGAGGCACGACGTCACTTGCCACTTGCCACAGTCTGGGGGGGGGGGGGGGGGGCAGCCAAAAGGAACAGAAGAGAATAAAAACAGTTAATAATGGGTGAGCAAACAGTTTGGGTCCAACAAATGCACAGTAAAGTAGTGGACAGCACTGCTATTGATAGCACAGTGAGTGAACTAGGAAATAGAGAAATGTGTGAGTGAAGACAATATCAAGTAAGCAAATAGTAGAAAACCTTGCCTTCTTGGAGCTTTATGTAGCCCACTCCTCCATGCAGGACTGTGAGCACAGCCCTGCATATTTTGGCTCAGAGTAGAACCCCTGGCAAATCCCTCTTCTTCCGTCACCGAAATATCCTACAAGTCGGACATAAAACAAAGAGATGCACAAAAATCAAAAATACTAGTGTCAATTCTTAATTAAAGGCTTTAAACTCAACTGGGACTGGTTACAGCCCATATCTGGTGATTTTAAAACATACTGTAACTCTATTAATCTAATTCAGTTGATAAATTTGCCTACTCGCCCTAATCTTAAACATACAGAGAGATCTACACTAATTGATTTGATTTTGACTAATGTTCCTTATACATACTCTGCTACTGGTGTCTTCTGTAATGATTAAAGTGACCACGGTGCTGTTGTTGCTATTAGAAATACTAAGATCCCTAAGACAAAACCATGCTTTTTTTTTTTTGCACCGGATTTGAAGATGAATGTTTTCGCTTTATGTGCGTTTTAAGGTTTTTTTTATTCAAACGCAAATTGCAAAAACAGCAGGTGGCTTGGGTTTGCCTTGATCGGAGCACCTTTAAAGTAGAAGAATGGCTGGGGGCTGCAGGGAGGTTGGTGGTTGTAGAGAAGCTTGGGTTTGCAGGACAGCTGGAAGTTGGAGACAAGGTTACTGTTGAGGGGCTTGGGGTTGCAGGCAGGTTGATGGTTGGAGGCAAGGTTACTGTAGAGGGGCTTAGGGTTGCAGGCAGGTTGATGGTTGAAGAGAGGCTGGGGGTTGTAGAAGGGCTGGTGACTGTAGGAGGGCTGGAGAGGCATTTATCAAGATGTGCAATTAAACCTTTCTTGGTGATAATTATTTTGGGGCAATAACAGCAGTGGTAGTGGCTGCTGCCCACACAGCTTAGACTGCACTTCTATATGGAATAGCCTTAAAAACAAAAACAAAAACAAAATATCACATATACATGAACAGAATACATATACATATCACATATACATGAAGAATGCATGAATATTGGAAGATAAATAAAATAAACAAAACTAAATCAAATAGGCACAAGAAGTGCCAATTCAGCAGTATTGAAGAAAATAAAATATGCATATTGGCATTGGTTTGCATAGCACATTCACCTAGATATAGGGACATTGTTGCACACAAATAATGTCTATGAGCTGTTAAGTGATTGTGTGATATCATAGTAATAGTTGTAGCAAAAACAATTACACATTCCTATGGTAACGACAAGGTTTCTACACAATCTATAAAAGGGGACCAACTAATTATAAACTTTTTCCGAGACCTGATATTGTTATGTTTAAGCTCTTCTAATGGCAATAATAAAAGCACATCCTTAACCCAGTCTATGAAGGAGGGGGGGCAGGGGTGAGGGGGGGGATATCTGTTCCTCCCATGAACTACTCAGAGAACGTGTGTTCTAGAGTGTAAAATATCACTTCTATAAATGAATGCTATGGTTAAACTGACAATAAGCCATTTCCTCCTCAACACTTCAACAAGTAGCCCATCAAATGCAGTGATTTGTTGACTTTATTATAATATTAGAAATCTAATTAGATATTCAACACTCTTATTTATTTAATACTGTTAATACACAAAATATTAAGGTTACCTCCATGTTTGACTGAAGACTTGTGGGTCTGTAGGTGGGCCACCATATTGGGGTATTCCCCCACCCTTGGACAAAAAGGGCATTTGTAGCCATGATCCGTCTTCAGCAGTTGACATGCAGTGCCTTGGGGCTACGGAGCAAAAGTAGCAATAGCATAATAACGTTATCAAATCAATGACATGTTACATTAGCTAGTTATACATATAACATAATCCTACTATAAAATGAGCAAAACTCTGTCCCATGTCAATAAGTTGTTACATCAAACACGAAGTATCAAACGGATTCTCCGCCATTAACTAATGTTAACGTTAGGCTAACGAGTTGTTCGCCATTATCTAGGCTAACAGCTAGTTAACAAGACCAATGTACACGGTCAGTTAGCAAAAATCAATAACATCAAACTGACGGTTTTGTAAAACTTTTGTACACCCAGTCGCTTACCGTTTCACGCTGCACCATTTTTTATTTTTCTGAGTGACGTCCTCGTGACGAGTTAGGCCTTCTCATATAAGGGGCGTTCCCAAAGAAGAGGCGTTCCCGAAGAAGAGGCGTTCCCAAAGAAGAGGCGTTCCCGAAGAAGAGGCGTTCCCGAAGCGCCTGCAGTCTGCAGATGGACCCTTCTCGTCAATCTGGCAACCAGTTGACGGGTGTGTGGTTCAAACAGCAGCAGTTCCGGCTGTGTTGTTATGACATGCAATCTCCATATGAGACACTAGATGGGGTAAAATGCTGTATCTATAGCCTTTAATGCAAAGATGTCAAACCGACCCTGGACAGCCATAGGAGTGGGGTCTAATGATTTAGCCTAAGGCTAAGTTGTAATTTAGCACATCTTTTTCAATTAAGTAACTGATTACAGTTATCTCACCAATTGCTGATTTGAATGTGGACTCCAGTAGATCTCTTGTTATCTCTTGGTGAGTCTGTGTTGCAATATGTTGGCCGTTAACGTTATTTAAAACAACTTGCTCGTAATGTTGTAAATTACATCCTAAACAGTTTAGTCTTGATCACAGCCTTGCCCATAAACATCCACTCTTTGCTCTTCCACCGATCTGTATGGTTAATTTCCTATGCAGTATTCTTTATTTATATAAGAACGTAACTTGCAGCCAAACATACGTTGCTATGCTGTCTGAGCTAATTTATTTATGTCCTTTCTGCAGTACACATCCAATAGCATTCTCAACAAGAGTAGGCCTTTTCAGGTAATCAGCCCATACTTACTAATTAGCCTACTATACTTATTAATTTTGTGTCTGCAACCATTTTCCAATTACACAACGCTTTTGATTCAAAAAATCTTGTGGGGTCGCTGAGAACACCAATATATAGGCTACTCCAGAGAGTAAAATGAAGACAGCCTTTTCCTGATATTTTTTAATGATCTCAGTTCTACCATTTTCAGTAGATTGTGTTTTGTGTTGATCAATGATACCACAATCAAAAATGAGATGAACCAGTGCAAAATGCAGCTGATGTCAGTGCTTTTGTTAATGCATAGCGAAAGCAGCATGAGCCCTGGCCAGTGTTCTTTGTAGTGTCATGGTCACAGTGGTTCAACTGGATGTTTGTCTTGTTATCATCTAGACCAGGGGTGTCCAATCTTATCCGGAAAGGGCCGGTGTGGGTGCAGGTTTTTGTTTTAGCCCAGCACTACAACACCTGATTCAACTAATTAACTAATCGTGCTCTTCAATCAAGACCTTGATAAGTAGAATCAGGTGTCATAGTGCTGGGCTAGAACAAAAGCCTGCACCCACACCGGCCCTTTTCGGGTAAGATTGGACACCCCTGATCTAGACAGAAGCATAACATTTCAGCCCCTGGCTATATTTCAATGCAGTCATGCATCATTTAGCCTAGTTTCCAAGGTCTCAGCTGTGGTTACTACTATAAACACCATACAATGGCAGCATGAACACAATATAATTAAAAATAAATTATACCAAGGTAAATATGCAAAATTACAACTTCCTTTTCCCAAATTTATCACCAGGATTTTCCTTTAATATGCTTCAATTTAATTGCACAGTATTCCTACTTGATATTTCAATATAATCCTAAAAATAATACGGTCTAAAAATACATTGTAAAATACACCATGAGATCAGTGGCATTTTTTTGCATATCATGATATATGGTAAATATATAAAGAAAAAAGCTTGTTTTTATGCCTTTCAATGTATCATTTTAATCTAAGTTAATATACAAATAAATTGCTTGGGTATTGCTGATGGAAGTTTTACTCACCACATTTAACACAAAAAAAAATCATACCTTGCTCTCTCCGTGCAGTGTGGCGGATATTATATGATGATACTGTTAGAATGGGGTTGCTATAGGCTTTGAGTGGGAGGTTGGTTGTTTCAGCAGGTCTGTGGCCTTGACCGTACAGAAGGGGAGGGACACCAGAGCTTCTGAAAATGAGTCCTGGCCAAACAAGTGAGAGTGATCTCAGACTTGTGCTCATTTCGCCAGTGGTTATTGGGGCTCAGAGAATAGAGGAGTGATCAAAGAACTAGCTGGCAAAAAAAAAAAGGCCGCTCACTGTTGTACTTCAAGGGGGACTAACTGTGGTTCACTAGGTTAGGAGACAAGTAGGTGTCCACATCTATATTATTTTCCAGAGAATGTCGGGACATCTCTCCCCACATGCCAGCTATCTTTCATATGATTTCTGAGGTTCAAACAGTGTCAGGTTGCTAGGTCTCATTAACAGAGCCTGTTATCCACTCCTCTCCCTTCGGTTGGTATCATTAACATATATAAATCTTAGCGGCCTCTTGAAGCTCCCGTTTTCTTTTTGTAAAACCAAACATTTGATGTTCAGTTCAACAGTGATAAAAACAGCCAAGTGTTTCACCAGATTGCCTCTTAACCAAAGAGGATTCAAGACCAGGGGCCTGGCCAATCAGATTAGAGCAGACGTAATAAATGAACATCCCACTTATTTTCAGGCTGAATACATGAACTGAAGAGCAAAGCTACAGAATGTTTTTGACCGCATTCAGCATTGTGAGACCTGGGCTTGTATTTATAAAGTGTCTGATAAAGTGTCTTTATCTATGATCAGTTGTGCCCTTTAGCTCATAAAGTATAAAATCAGGATATGGACAGATTAAACCTGAACCTAGATCAGCACTCATGGGGCCTCGTTTATAAAAAAGTACTTGGACATCATCTTTAAATTTCCCGTAAGCACATTTCGTTAGATGGACGTAAGCATTATCTATAAAATTGGCTGCGCTTGTTTAAAATAGCGTCTATAAATCTGAAATTAACTTCAAATTGAACGCACGTGAATGAGCTCTGTAATTGCGCCCTGGGGCTAACTGGTCACATACATTTAATAGAAAGTTTCATTTTCAACACCAATAAGCGTTCACGTGCGGTTCTCAAGCCTGCAATACTTCGGCATAACCAGCAGGTAATGTGCGTATGCCACGTGAAGACCTGACGTGGAGCTACGACCGTTTCCACGGTCAAATGGAGTCACATTGAAATTTTATAAATCACTACTTTGTTGTGATTTTCTATGTATGCCACACAAATTTGATCTAAAGTACTTTTTATAAATGAGGCCCCTGGTCTGAGATGCTTTATGAATACAGGCTCAGCGCTGAGTTGTGCAAAGAGCCCCCTGTGCTTCTAAATGACTAATCTGGGTCTCAGGCTCAGAAAGTGGGCAAGTCATGTTATGTGCTGAGCCGGGCCCTGAACTTAGAGTAAAGACAGAAGGGATGGTTTTGAATGTAGGACACCTGGCACCTTCTACTGTGTAAATCAAAGCTAAGAGAAGATCTCGCAGTACAGGTAAGTGTCGCTTATACAGGGAAGTCCCACACAAAGAACTATCAAAATAACACAATCAAAAAACCCTTCAAAAATGTGAAACAAGTGAAACTCATTTAAAAAAAATAAAATAAAATAAAAAAACTGAAACTGAAGCGCATTCACAAAGCAAGCTTCAAAACAATTTATCAGACACAGGAAAATTCAAGTAGGGGCCAATAATAATAATAATAATAGTAATAACTTTGACCACCAGAAATCCGTAAATAGAATCTTCAAAATAAATTATAGATGTTCTATATAGATTTTGATAATATATATTTCTGCACTGTTAAAAAAATACATTTTGTATTTTACTCAAGCTAAAGACTGAAGACAATTGTCTTCTGTAATCATTAATATTAATATTACCTCATGTAAAAGGTTTCAAATGACAAAACAGGTTGGCAGATTAAATATTTCTGATGTATTAATAACAAATCGGTAATTATATGGAAAATCGTTATGTGACACTGAACACAGGAAATTAAATGTAAAATCATAACAATGTGACAATTGTTGACTGTCTTTCAACAATTAGAATGATTACAATGATTGCACAAGAGAATGGCACAGTTCCTTTTAGAAAGCTAAGATATTACCAGATATTATGTATGTGTGTATCATGTGTGTTTGTGTTATATGGGTACTTGTGGAAGTTAATGAAGCAAAAAAGAACCTTTATAGTACTGATCCTTGTCTTTGAATGTATTGTGTGAATGTAAAAACCCCAATTCCAAAAAAGTTGGGACAGTATGTAAAATGCAAATAAAAGCAGAAAGCAGTTATTTGTAAATTCTCTTTTAATGTTTAATATAATGTAATGTTTTACATTATAAACTTTATTGAATCTAATATAATGTTTTACATTAAAAACCTTATTGAATTTTGGTAAATTACTGATTCCGTACAGATTCCTAATTTGATGCCTGCAACACGTTCCAAAAAAGTTGGGACAGGGACAACATAAGACTGGGAAGGTTGTGGAATGTTCAAAAAACAAATCTCCGTGCATAAACGGCAAGGCCGAAAACCAGTATTGAATGCCCATGACCTTCAATCTCTCAGACGGCACTGCATTAAAACCCGACATGCTTCTATAATGAATATAACCACATGGGCTTGGGATTACTTTGGAAAACCGTTGTCAGTAAAGACAGTTCGTCGCTGCATCCACAAATGCAAGTTAAAACTCTCCTACGCAAAGCGTAAGCCATATATCAGCAACATCCAGAAACGCCGCAGACGTCTCTGGGCTCAAGCTCATCTGAGATGGACTGACGCAAAGTGGAAACGTGTGCTGTGGTCTGACGAGTCCACCTTTCAAATTGTTTTAGGAAATAATGGACGTTGTGTTCTCCGGGCCAAAGAGGAAAAGGACCATCCCGATTTTTACCAGCGCAAGGTTCAAAAGCCAGTGTTTGTCATGGTATGGGGGTGTGTTAGTGCCCATGGCATTGGTAACTTGCACATCTGTGAAGGCACCATTAACACTGAAGGGTACATATGCATTTTGGAGCAACATATGCTGCCATCTAGACAACGTCTTTTTCAGGAATGTCCCTGCTTATTTCAGCAAGCCAATGTCAAGCCACATTCTGCATGTGTTACAACAGAGTGGCTTCGTAGTCAGAGAGTGCGGGTGCTAGACTGGCCTGCCTGCAGTCCAGACCTGTCTCCCATTGAAAATGTATGGCGCTTTATAGAGTGCAAAATACGATAACGGAGACTCCAGACTGTTCAGCAGCTGAAGTCTTATATCAAGCGAGAATGGTAAAAATTCTACAACAATTAGTGTCCTCAGTTCCCAAAAGATTAGTGAGTGTTGTTAAAAGGAAAGGTGATGTAACACAGTGGTAAACATGCCCCTGTCCCAACTTTTCTGGGACGTGTTGCAGGCATCAAATTTAGAATGAATGTATATTTACTAAAAACAATAAAGTTGATTAGTTAAAACATTAAATATATTGTATTTGAACTGTTTTCAATTGAACACAGGTCAAAAAGGATTTGCAAATAATTGCTTTCTGTTTTTATTTACATTTTATACACCGTCCAAACTTTCTTGGAATTGGGGTTTGTAAATTTTGTCAATCACACAAAACAATCAAAACAAACTGTAGAACAATTAGCATTTTAAAGGTAAGTTTTTAGCTCAGCCATTAGACTAATACATGCTGTATGTGGGTATAGTTGGAAATGGAACCTCCCTCAGAACCTCGCCATTTGATTCTTTGATCCGACTTTCCGTGTGTATACAATCCCAGGGCTGCCCTTTACAATACATAAATCCAGCACTACTGCACCCCCTATTGGGTGAACTGTTGTTCTACAGCAGCAGTCAAATGACATTCTCACAGCATGCAAGTCATTTTGGTACCGAGCATCATTCTCTCATATCTGTGCTTCCAGGCTCACTGGACACTGTACCTGTGCCCTCAGCCAAAATGCAGCCTCATGCTGGGGAGGGGAAAGGCAACCAGTACTAGCAGGATCCAATCACATGCAGGGTCACTTCATATGGGGGTGGGCCTGGGTTAATAGGAGGAGGGGCTTGGGCAAGGGGAGGGGCATTGGAGTTAGAGAGAGAGGGGTTACTAACCCAAAAAAAATAAAAAACCGAAGGTCAAGGTTACTGGTTAACGGTTAGAGTAGGAGGCCACCCCCAAGAGATTTTGGAAGAAAGAAAGAAACAGGGAGAAGGAATGCAGGAGAATAAAAAGGGGGATGCAGCAGCATGGCTCTGTCTTTAGTGTGCCCTGAATAAATAATACTGAGCATGTCATCTGAGCATGCTTATAAAAACCATGAAATCACAGTGAGAGAGGAAGAGAGAAAGAAAAAAAATGTAAAAAATAATAGGGAGGAAAATGTAGTAAAAAAAAAAAGTACAAAATGTTGAATCACACAAAATCCGAGTAACAAAAAGAAAAATCACAGTGTGCGAGGAAAGAACGCAAACAAATGGAACGAGGTCTCAAAAAGAAAGAAAAATGAAATACAAAAAAAGGAGGGTGCATACCACACAGTGATGCTAACGCTAACCTCCTAGTCAGTAAAAGAAGGACAAAGGAACTCAGGGAATGATTATTTTAAAATACGCCCCAGCCGCTCCTGATGGAGAAAAGGCCAATCTGTGCTGTTGTAGGGGTGCAAGCAGGTTCTCTTTGGGGAGACTGTATTGGCTCTCAGACTGGCTGAACTGGTGTGCAGTAATGTTCCCTCTTGGGACAGGGAGTGGATGGCACCCAATTGCTGCAGGGCATGCTGGGGCAGAAGGCAGGGGTTGGTGGTTGGTGGTTGGTGGCGGTGGCGCTTGGGGTTCTTCATCGCCGTCCTGGGATAGGAGCCATGGAGAGGGAGTCCTCCTCTTCGATGTTCTCCAGCTCCTTGGAGCGCACGGCCTGGGTGATCAGGTTGAGCTCCTCGCACATGGTCTCATAACGGTACGCCACGCGGATGTTGGGCACGTTGGTGCGCCAGATGTCGTTGCTCCGCGGTCCCTCCGCCATATGGTTGGGCCCTAGCCAGTGGCTCTTCATCTGCGGGGTACAGAGAGGGACAGTGCTGTATCTGTCTGTTTATGAACCACCCCTATACAGCATCGCATCTACAGAGGAACACTCTACAGCAGGGCTGTTAAACCACTCCTCATAATGCTGAAAAAAAGAAGCACACATGCTTTATATAAAATGATGTAAGAATAAGGTGCATTGTACATGAGGGCTACCTTTTGGGAGAAGCCGCTCATCAGCACGCTGTTCCTGGCCAGTTCACACATGTCACAGGAGCTGAGCTTCCACACCTGAGCAGCAATACTGTACTCCTCCATCAAGGGTTCCTGAGGATATAGAGACAAACACACTTTTCTGGACTGGATATCCCACAGTACAGTGGTTCCTACACACACATACATGCAACAATACTGTACCCCTCCATCAGTAGTTCTTCAGGATATACAGAGATGTATACGCTTAGCCGTACATATTCCTTAGTACAGGGGTTCCTGTACTGAGGAAGGGGTTCCTAATCACACACACACACACACACACACGTAGCAATACTATAATACTGTAATATTTATATATGTAATATTTTTAGCCATGCACAATATCTCACAGAAAATCTTTGAGTGGAAGTTGCTGTGACATCACAGCAGGGATTTTTGTGTGGAAGACATTGTGACATGACAACAAGGATTTCCATGGTCTTTGACTGTTCTGTGGATGAGTCTCCAAGTGTGCACCCTGACCTTGGTGAAGTGGAACTGCAGGGGGTCGTCAGTGGACAGGGAGATGATAAGCCCACGGGATAGGTACTCCGGGAGGGGGTTACGGTGGTAGCTGAGGAACAGGCTGTTGTTGCTGAGGGGTGACATGGCAATGCCAATCTGAGCCAGGTAGTACAAGTATTGTAGAACTGGAGCCTTGGAGAGAAATATTGAGAATCATGTCTGATGAAATGGCTATTGCTGGCAGCACAGAGTGTTTTGGGGAGTTTCTCATGAAATGGCCTGTTTTCTCAGCCTTTGTAGAGCAGGGATCTAATATTTCAGGTCTGGAGGGCGGTAATGTCTTGAGGTTTTTGTGGTTTAATTTCACATAGCAGCTGATTTGAATCAAGGTATGGACTTTTTAGCTAATCGCTGACTTAGCTAAGTCAAGCACATAAAGTGCTGTAATATGTCAATAAAGACGAGCCTGTGGTCCTCCAGGACAACAGTCTGAGATTCTAGCTGTAGACATATACATTCTAAACTGAAAGTGATGAAAAAAGATCCTGTGTTTGCCTCTCCTGGGCTGGTGAGTGTGCTGACAGACAGCATGATCTCACCTTCCTCAGTAGAAGCCCGTGGGATATGTTCTCTGACAGCATGAAGCCAGACACCAGGTGGTGGATAGGCCCCGCCTCCCCACAGTGAGGACGGAGCACAAAAGTATGGAAACCCCGCTTCCTGCATTACCACATCACAAAGGAATTGAAACATATGCAGCTATTTGGTGTCCGTGTAACCTGTCAATGTCATTTTCAAGTACAAAAGCATACAGTTACATTGTTTAAACCAGTTGATTTTGGTACTACAATGCTCTGAATTCTGTATCTCAGGTGTCACAACTGCGCAGGTGGTTGGAAGTTTCTGGCTCTGAGGCAACGTACCTGCGCAGGTGGTTGAGCACAGTCATGTTGGCATACATATAATAAAGGTAGTAGGAATAGGGGGGGTTGTCCTCCATGGTCCAGTTGCCCGGAAGGGGGCTGTCCAAGTTGAAGACGTGATGTTCCGGCTTGGACTCATCATCCACACTATCAAAGCCCACCACCTAATCGCACACAGTACAGTACACACAGTTGACACGGGTTCTGGATACACCGAGACCTGGCTAAAAATGTCATACATAATAACAATACAGAACATGGACAAGAACAGAGCTTGTGTTTAAGTCACAAAACCATGCTGAATGTAGTTTTATTATGATAGGTAACTGCTATATCTAGGCACAGGCTGACTATCATTCCTCTTCTTTATCTTAGCTGAGCCTCACTAACATTTCTCGTCAGCACAACTGATAAGTACTATATTACTTTGCTCATTAGCACATCATCTCTGGAGGTCACTAGTGTTAATATATGGCTTAATTGATAAACATTCTCTCCAGCTGTCGGCTGTCACAGAGTGCACAAGCTCTTAACGTGTGCACGTGTGCTCAAGTCCTCTACCTCTGGTTGCGATGATCTGAAACTCAGCATTAATGACACAGATCCCAGATAAATGATTAAACTTAGCAGCGGTGCTACTGACATGCTGGAGGAACAGGTGGAGCTCTGGGTGGCTCTGCGGGTTGATGGTGACCTCGAACAGTGGCAAGAAAATGTTCTCCAGCAGTTCCTGGAAGTTGGCCAGCTGTTTCTTGGTCTGGTAAACATCGCTGAGGAGAGAGCAAATGTAACCCACTTGTGCGACACTGCATTTTGCCATAGTTTTCATAGAGTGTACTACATTTTACTATAGCATATGGATGTACAGCAGATATTGCATTACTGATACTATATGACTATATTATACTGTACAAATCATTTTTTGCCACAGTATTGTACATGGTCACGTTCCATAGTGAATTTTAAGTAGGTGAATCAAATTTAAATGCTTTAGTTTCAACAGCCTGTAAACAGAACCTCCAATGTTAAGAATATGGAGCCGAATTATCTGGGGTGCGTTTCCCAAAAGCATCGTTAAGGCTAAGACGTCGTAAAACCCTTTGTACGAAGCTTCTTGAACTTTGGGTGCCTTTCCCAAAAGCATCTTAACTTAAGACGCTCTTAGAAACGCTCGCAGATTAACGATTACTCCAGAGCAGTCGTAGACGGTTAAGTGCATTTTAGAAGCCCATAAATCACATACTTTATTTGATTTTTCGTGTTAGTGTTCATTTCATTTTATGGTTACCATAACCACCAATTGTTTTTTTTTTTTATAGTGATGTTAGATGCAACAATATTTACGTTTATTTATTTATTTTTAATTTACTTATTTTTATATATTTCGAAATTACCTATAAAAGCCATTCCTTAAATAGCCCTATAAATAAATAAGTTTGAGACAAGTAAAATCAGTTGGAAAAAGACTTTATTTCAAAAGAAAATTTGACGTGCCTAACCGGCCATGTATTGGGCAATACAGTGGGGTTTGCATCTCCCAATCTATCGCCCCTCCTCCTCCCGTATCAGCAGCACCACAGAGAGAAGTACAGAGATGTAAAATCCAGGGATCAGAAAGGAAAAGTCCTGCTATGTGTTTCTTCCACCCATGAACTCAGCCATCTGATTTCACTAATTAGTTCTACATCCTGGCTGAAGAGTTGTGCAAATTAGCAAATCCAGGTGATTGGAACAAAATACTGGGGAGGACTTTTTTACTTTCTGAACCCGGATTTTACACCTCTGGTTAGGTAGCACTTAAGAGGTGACTGCGCGTTCACGCTTTAAGAACTGTTTTGGGAAACGCGTGTTACAAATTAAAGAGCCATCGTAGAATCGCTCGTTGAAATCACACTTAACCCTAAGACTGATCGTTATCGGGAAATGCAGCCCAGCTGGTTAGTCTATAGAATGAGTGGTGTATTTCTCTGGCGATTGGTGATCTGAGTGTAGCTCGGAGGGGATTGGTGGTACTCACAAGAGACGGGGCACCTGCACAAGCCAGCAAACGTTTTCAGAGTAGACACTGTGCCGGACAGCCCACTGCGCCAGCTTGTCCCACTCGTCCCGAGACCGGCCGTAGATAGACAGCCGCAGCTCCACATTTTGGTATTTGCTCTCCTCCAGGTCTGACATCACTTCCTTCCAAGCACAGTGACAGGAAAAAGTTACAATTCCAGGCCAATGCAAGAGGACAGCTCAGCTTGTAGTAAATTTCAGAAAGAGGGAATTGGCATGCAGATATTTTTTAATATATGTGCCATGCACCAAAACAGCACCTTATTCTATTGGCTTATTTGGTCTTTTATCCAAAAAGCACAGAAATAAACATACTCCTATATTCCCAATTACTCAGGTGTAGAGAATTGGGTGTTTTTATTGTACCTAAAAAGTTCTGTGTTTGCATTGAAAAACCTACAAATGTTGATAAACTCGATTGGACGGTTGTGTGAGTAGAGAATTAGGGCTCAGCGCTCAGGCGAGTGTGAGGAGCAGCAGTTGTGTTGTGTGTCAGCACACCTTGATGATGTGTCCGAAATACCTTCCCTCAATCTGGTTGTCAGTCTTGATGAAGATCTCCCGGAGTATGGACTCTCCGATGGGGTTGTATTTGGCGTTGAACTTGTCGAATCGGTGGAAAGTGTTGCGATCCTGAGGAGTGAGAAGGTGGGAGGGGACGGTTCTCTTAACATCTGAACAGAAAATCTGAGTGCTGCAAGGCAGGTACATTCTGAAAATCTGAGTGCTGCAAGGCAGGTACAAGCCCAACACAGCACCACATGGAAATAAACCCTGAACATTCAGATCAGCTGGGCCTAAAATGATTAGCCATGTGAACCCAGAAAGAGAGCACCCATCTAACTGCCATTGGTGCCAGTTCTTGGTCCACTAGTTATGTTTGGAAAATCATCACTACAGCAGGCCTCTAGTAGCACGACCATTTACCAGCTGTTTTCGGCTGTTAAACGTTCATTTTCATCTCGACTGTCTCGCTTCAACTGTCCACTAGTGGACCGACTTGCATAAAGTACTGGTGGACAGAGAACTGTGCTGATCTGCACTATAGTAACTAGATGTGGAGATGGACTACTAGGGAGATTCTTCTGGGAGCAGACTGTGAAGGCTCCCATGGTAACAGGTGACCTGGCAACCACAACAATGCCCTCTAACCATTATTATCCATTCCACACAGATTAAGGGGAAGAGAATTGGAGTAATGACTAAATTCAGGGGTTCTCAAAGTAACAAAAACTCTGTGAGAATAGAACTATTCTCACATACATACTCGTCCCACCTCTGCCTCTTTATCTTCTCTCATGATCTCCTCTACTCCACCAACCTCTCCTCTAACCCCTTCCCTCTTTCTTCTCCTCTGTTTCTTTCCTTTTCCTCTCATCCCTCTCCCTCTCTGCTCTGCTCCCTCAACAACCTGTAGACTGGTGAGGGGGAGGCAGGGCAGCACTAATTCAATCTGGCGGGCAGTTCACCAGAGTCCCAGTGGCTCCCTCTCCCTCTCCCTCTCCCTCTCACCCTCTGACTCTCTCCACCGTTCCGTCTGACTCTCTCCACCCTTCTCTCTCTCCTGTCCACCCCAGACCCTGGGTGCTCACAGCGTGCATGTCCAGTGTGTCCACACTCAGGTCGAAGGCGGTGAGGTTCATGCCCTGGAACACCTCTATGAGCGTCTGGCCTTTTCCCTTCTCCACATGCACAATCTCACCGGGGTTCTTCTTTATGGCCCGTTTAATGAAGCGCAGCAGGTGCTTCTGATTCATACAGGAAGAGGCGTGAATGTGAGTGTCCACCTGCAGGGGGCACCAGAGATACAGGTCTCTCAGAGGAAGTGTCTGTTTGGAATTCTGGGATCATATAGCTTCTGTATGAATCTAATATTGATATTGTTGATTGATATTTTTATTCATTCATCAAGGACAATGTACAATTAGTCCCATGGTGGATGGTAAATGTGAGAAAAGTAACACTTTGGAGTGCATTTTCTTATGAATTTGACCACCAAAAGAAAATGAAAATAATATTCAAAATACGCATTCAGATTGTGTTGCATTTTCCTCACTTTTTGTAGCTTGCAGGGTAAATATGAAAACGCACTTACATGTAGAAATCATTACACCCTGAATTAAAAATATTGTAACTGATATACGGACACCCAAAACAGTAAACCATTCTATTTTATATATTCTACTTTATAATCCATAATATATTCTATCCTTTACAAATATATCTGAACAAACCGATCCACTTTTCACATAAGCACACACAAGCATTTGAAAACGATATTCAACAGGAAAATGAAACACTGAGAGCATTTGCTAATCAAAGTATTTACATTATAACGCCAATTAAACTCAACCAACAGAACACTGGCTAAAACTGCTAAAATAAAATCACATTACAGAGAAACTAAACTCACACATTTAGCATCCCTTTCCAGATGCTCTGGAGAGAGAAAGAGAGAGAGTCTGCGACCAAAACAAATAAAATAAGTTCATTGTAATCACAAATGAGCTGTAATCATAAATTAATTTCACCACTGGGTGGCAGCACTGCATCATTTCTGTTCAGCTTGTCGGGTTGTAGAGACAGCAGAGCTAGGTAGTGTAGTGAGAGGGAGGGGGTGCATACTTTGCGGATATTGTAGAAGTCCCTGTGCGGGACCTTTTTCTGCGCTGCCAGCTCCTTCATCTCATTCAGCAGGATATGCATCTGAAACTTGGAACTGAGATACTGGAGACGCCTGTAACAAAATGACTTCCTGCAGGGCCCAGACACATACAGGAAGTCAGCACAGACAGCACAGATGCCATCTGTCACAGATGCCAAACACCGTCTGTTTCACCTTACAAAGCCAAACCCAGAGAAGCAGAAACATAACATGTCACTTGTGTCAAAATAGCTTACAGAAGATACTCCTCCTCTTATTGAGTTTTAAAATGGGGAAATAAAACTTAGCAAAAAAAAAAGAAGGTTTTTCATAGTAATAATAATAATAATAATAATCTTGCTCCACTCACACGGGGCCGTTGACGATCAGGGCCATCATGACATTCATGTCGGCTATGTACTCCTGCAGGTTAGGGTATGGCAGGTCCAGCTCTGTGCTCCTGCAGAAGACATCATGGATTTTAACATGTCAACAACCCCCCCCACCCAAGTTTCGAATTAGTAATTTGTTAAATTAGAATGTTTTTGCTCAAATGTTAGGAAGGCAGGGATTGGAATATTGAGTATCTGGAGAGTCTAAAGACTCCCATTAACTAAATAAATTAGTCTCACGGCTGCACCACTTCAGAACAAACGTAATAGGATGTGAGCTGTGTGTCCTATGACATCACAGAGGGGGAGGTCCCTCACTTCTCCATGGAGTTCCTCTTGCTGTAGACGTGCACCACTCCATCCACCATCTTGCAGCCGAAGCCAGCATCAGCGGGCATGTTTTTGGGGTCCTGGTCCTCGTAGGGGTGCGTTTCAGAAACAGGGGGGTGCACAGAGGCATCTGTGGGGGAGGGGGTCAGGAAAACGGGGTCAATCACTGTTAATATTTCAGTGGCTGAACCATTTCACATTCGTTAATAGCTCATAGGTTATATCACAGTGCCTCACAGTGGACATTTGGGGGTGGGGAATAAAAAAGAAAAATGAATGGCAGCCCTGTGGGGGTGGGGTATAATAGGCTGTATTGTTGCTCAGGGAGGGAGGGTAATTAACAGCAGGTTTTTTTTGGGTAGGACCATGCTGATTTCTTGCAGGGTGGTCCTCATACCTGCAGCCACAGGGGTTTCTGGGATTTCTTCATAGACGCAGCGCTCCAGCGGTTTGTTGCCCAGCAGCTGCATGTAGCGGGAAGTGGTTCTGCAGAAGCTCTGCATGGACAGGGCCATGTACTTCTCCCGTATAAACAATGCCCGTACCACACACTTAGCAGCGTCCTCCAGGTCTGTGAAGGGCACCTGGGAGGAGAAGAGAGGAGAAGGGGGCCAGGGCTGTGGTCAATTCCCTATGCAAATCAATTCAGTCAACTCAGGAAATTCAATTATGATCACATTAATTAAATAAATACCTGTATAGTTCAATAGTTTTGAACAGTATGTGTTTTTTGCAGTTATAATGTGGTTATGAAGCTACAGAGCCCTTCACCCCAATAAGCACCGCTCTGTCTTAGCCCAACCACATACTGTATGTTCTGTCTCAACTGGACCCCCATAAGGCCTGCACTGTGTCACCCCTCAAAAGCCCTGCCCTGCCCTCTCTCACCCCACACTTCTCCTCTCCTGAGATGGAGACCCGCTGGTACTCGTGCTCCCTCTCTTTAGGGAAGTTTTCTGTGGAGACCTCATTCTCCTCCTCCAGAAATCTGAGGAAGGATAGAGAGAGAGACATGGAAATAATGCATACGATGCATCTGTTGTGAAACAATTCCCACATAAATGCAATCGCTGGTAATCGATGCCTAAGAAAGGCTGTGGCACCAGCTCTCTGTTTAGAGCAAATGGTGGTTCATAGTTCAGAAGCTTTACCAATTCACCAGTCAATTTCATCTACTGTGAAAGTTACAGTAAACAACTCTCTGTTACTAAGATCAAATACAGTGGTTTGGGAGACAGAGAAAGTACGGTGTTGAATGCTTTTGAAAAGGAATCAATTTATGTTCAAGGTCTGTTGGTTTTTGTTGTTACTTAATTGTACAATTAAAGTGTTTAACAGTTAACTCGCTTGACCTGATTTTCTGGATCAGATTTGGCTACTAAATTTAACTCCTTCTCACCTAGTGATAATGTCACTGGCGTCATCATTTTGCTCAACTGAGACATTTGTTGCTCCTGCTTCTAAACTATTAGTGGAAATCACAAACTCTGTGTTTTAACTTTATTGGTAGATGATTCGTGACGATTTCTGCTGAATACGGAATTTCTAAGTGTCACTATTTAACAAGCAACCCCCCACCCAGTCTATACCCATGCGTAACATAGTGGACAATAGCGTCTATGTTTGAGTTCATAAATATATTTATTGATCATATAAAATTAGAATTCCGTCATAGCAAAAAGATAAACCCAACAATAGCCTGATCGTATGCCAGAAAAGCAGTGAAAAGCCCTTCTCACTCAAATGTAAAATAAACATGTGAAAGTATTGTCTCATTCTATCTGTCATGGTTTCTAGCAGCCTCTGCTGTTTCTGCGTTTGGTTTTCCTTTTGGCGTCGTCAGGACGCTCTATCGGATTTTTTCCACCTCCGTTCCGGTATTCGTATCTTGCCTGACAATTATTCCCTTCACCTGTTTTGCATTTCCTGCCAGCTATAAATACCTCAGGACTTCCGCATTTCCGCACTTCGATATTGTCTTTGCTATGTTGACAAACAAAGTCGGTAAGGTAAAGGAATTTCGGTCGCTGCATTTCTGGTTCGTACAAATAGGAAACGCAGCAAGTCCGGTTATAAGATTTAGATTAGGTTGGTTTTCTCTTTCCTTTCCAATCTTTCTTTTTCCTTCATTCTTTTCACCTGTTGCCAGTTGTGTTCAGCTCTTTTGCCACAAGAGCTTTGGCTAACAGGTCTTTTCTATTCTTTTCCTTCACTCGTTCTATCGAGTTCTGTTTTGTATCAAAACCTCTTGTTACGCCTAATTATTTAGTGTGTGAGGTTCTTTTGTTAGTTATTCTCGCAGTTTATCGAGATCGCCTCAGTTTTTGGAGGTTGCTTTATTTTGCCTTGTGCTAGGGAAGTTTTTCTCCCGATCATGTGTTATCTCAGTCCTGGTGCGGCTACTTTCGCGTTTTGGGGCGTATCTCTTTAGATATGCTTTTAGAAATCCTTATCGGTCGCGTTTGGTTCTCCGAACCTTACACTCCACCTTACACTACCATGTATTCTACTGGCAATATATGCTACTAAATATGAAATAAATATACAATCCTACCATTGGTTTTACACATCGAGATGTTTCTTTCAAAATTCAGTGGTCATTTATTGTCTGGGACAATCGGTTTGTGAAATATACAACACTTTATACCGCTATATCTGAAACGTCGACTCGTAATACCTGTCTCATTCATTACAGTTCATTCTGGTTGAATTGTCGGCTCTTTAATCCAATAGAGTACATTATAACCTTAGCAACGGTATATGCCATGTCTTCTTGGGTGCTTTGAACAATTTACTACAGCCCAGCCTCAGCGTAATGGCAGTTTTTGTTTTAACGGTCTGCTATTACGCAAGCGCTATAGAAAACGCATTAGGGAGGGGAGTATTTTTTTTCCCGATATGTAAAAAGTTTTGCGTCTAAAATGCGGTTGGTCTCGCTGGCTACATACGTTCGTTTTTCTACTCCAGCACTGTCTTTCCAATATGACTGATAGTCCTATTGTTATTTTCGCTTACATACTGTAGTGCAATCGTTAATTTTACTTCTGATGTAGGCTACTGATTTTCATTGAAGAAAAACATTTGGCAGCATTTTGCAGATGGTGGAATACTATTTTATTTTCATATTATCATACATAATATAGGCTATGGCGTATATACTTGTCACGTAGGGCATGGAAAATGCTCATTCCAATTTACTGTGCGCTGATATGTGGTAGATTAATGTAAACATTTTCCTTGAAGTCATATATGAATAGGAACATAATTCTTTTTTTTAAATACTGAAAAATACAATCTCGGGGCTAAAGTATACATACTGTAGAGTATCAGGGAAAAGTGATGTTTTATTGAGGTACAAGAGTGAATGAATAGGCTACATATTTAGGTGTATGTAGCACTGTGCCATCAATGTTTTTATCTTAAACCATCATAAGGATCAAATGTATATGCTTTATAATGGACAAAAAATGTTTTTATTCATTTTATGACATGTTTTGCATAGGGGTTTTGGACCCATAGATATCTACCCCCCTATACTGATAAAAATATAGTAATTCCCACTTGAAAATGATGCAAAAGTGAGTTTTATAAGCCAAAACTGTTGACTTATATATCATCAGTTTTTTTATTTATTTAGAGCAGTGCACAATTTAGCCATTTGGATGGATTTGGAGACACTAATGGACAACAGGGTACACTGCCTATATTTTGCATCATAGACCTTTAGTAGTTCTGCATATCATCCTCAGATTTTGCACACTTGTTGCACACCATGATCAAGGAAATGTATATATTTACCTGTTTCACTTATGTAGCTCTCAGTATTTTGTTGGAAACTAAAGAAAAACACTTTTTTTGCATTCTTCCAAAGTTTCTTTGCATTTGTGGCACTTTATTTTGACTTAAATTATGAAAATAAACAAAGTTCGTATTGTAAATGGTACAGCTGTCTTGTTTCATTTAAGCCATTTACCAAGTTTATGTGATGCTCACACCTGAAGTTATAAAGCCTTAAACAGAGCACCCCCTAAATAGATGAGAATTGACCAAATTTGCCATCTGCGCGAAGGGGTTAAGGTGACAATAAAAAGCAGAAGACCCTTTGGGCTCTCCAGCATCAGGGTTAGGGATCCCTGTTCTAATGCAGTTCATTAGTACAACCTGCCCTGAGTGGCCCTCGCCAGCAGGGGGAGATAAAGGACCCATATAAACCTGTTTCCCTGAAATCTAGCCGTTACTGGCTAATGAGGGCGAAATTAAAAAGAATTAAGCAAGAACATCAATATAACTACAAAAGCAGCAACACAGAGCAGAGAGCCCAGGTCTGGAGAGCCAGCCACCAGCTTAGATTCTGGCAGAACTAATAGGAACTGCCAGCAGATAGACCCAGGTCAAATAATTACTACAGAAGTATATTCAGAACAAAATTCAAATAACTGTTACATTTTGCTTTGTAACATCATTTGTTGAACATGTTCAGGGATCTGGAGCAGCAATTTCAAATTTTATAGCCATTTAAAGAGTAGAAATATTTAAAATGCACATCTGACCAAGGTCTGTTAACAGGTCCTGATGCAGTGCTGGTACAGAGAGCGCCGGAATGGCAGAGAAAGGCAACATGAAGAGAAGCATCTCACTCACTCCAGGTCTGTAGTGCTGTCAATCTTCATGAAGTCCTGCTTGGCCCGGAGCAGGATCTCTGGCTCCAACCTGTAGCCAAGGCAACGAGGGGCAGCAGAGACACGAAGAGGGAGAAGCACAGAGAGAAATTAATTGAACGCATTATATGGCCCTTATGCAAGTCTCTCTGGATGAGAGCGTCTGATAAATGCTTAACTGTAATGTAAAATGTCTTCTTGTTGTATCCAAAATGGGGATGCCTGTTTGTACTCTGTACTCTAATGTTGTATTTCTATTCTATGCCTTTTAGGTAGGGAAATACAAGTTGGAGTTCCGTGTCTTCCAGAAAGATGCAGACAGCCAGGGAAGCCCATATGGAAATGTAATATACTGCAGTATATTTTAAATATATTGTGAAGATAATTTTGATATATTTACAATATACTGCAGCATATTCTTTTTCCATAGGGGAGGTTGATGACATCCTGTGCTTGGTATGACAAGATACCTGGAACCTGGCTGCCTGCTTTCCAAACTGTCCTCCTGTTAGGAGTATTTTCTAAGAAAGGATGAAGGTTCTGCCAGGGGGCTTTCTGTGTGGAGTTTGCATGTTCTTGTTTTATATTGATTTACATATGAATATATACCAGTGAGTCAATCTGCGGAAGTGTAAAGAAGTCAACCCAGACCATTTATATAAGAGACAATGATGGGTCAATGATTTAGAATCTGTAATGACCCAGTGAACAACATTCGTCCATGGATGGCTAAATTGTGTTGGAAACGCATCTTGGACGCCTTTTGAACGGCTTTCCAACGACATTTTGTGGCATTTTGCGCACTGGGGAAGTGCAAAACACTATGGTATACTGTATCCGACACCGGCAAAGTAGTATAGGAAGCATGCATATATAGTGTATATCTGTAAAACAGGTAAAAAGGTTGTTAAGATCAGCCTCCTCTTGATCTTAAAACTGAAACAAGATACAGTATATTCCTAAAATAGAAGCCTAACTTAATTTTCATTTTCTTGACTAGTTTATCAATATGCAATTTAAAACTAAACTAATCCAGAGCCCCCCCCCCCCCCCCCCCCCCCCCCCAGTGACCCTGACCAGGAATAAGCGGTTTAGATAATGGATGGATGGATGAAGGTTCTAAACCAGCTAATAGCAATGCTACCTCAAATCAAGTTACACATGAAGAGATATAATTACTTTATTATTATTATTCATGTATCTGGAAATATAATCCTGATTTTCACTGCAGTATTGAACATTCCAGGGGGAGTGTGCTGTAATCTTTCAGCAGAAATAAACTCTCTCTCCCTGGTCCTTGGATAAGGGGAATACTTCTCTGCCCAACAAACTGGCTTCACTGGCTTCAGGATCCTCCAGCTGCTGAACACCTTTGCTCAGAGCAGTAAAAACATCCAACAGGAAGGCAAGTATGTTTATTTACCACCTCCATAGTTCATCTGTGATTACTGCCCTTTGAATTGGTGGTAATGCAATAATGAGGATAGTTAAATGAACTGACTGTGCCAGAAGACCAGTAAAGACCAGTAAAGAAGACCAGTAAAGTCCTGGCAGATGGGCTTTATATTTGTTGTTTTTATGTTGTTTTTATGTCGTAGATATTCAGGACTCCTTCTCCAGACAAAAAAAGAATGGTGTAGTTCTGATTGGCATAGTACACAAATTGAGAGATATGTTGAATAAAGTCATGGCATACGTTGAAGAGTCAGTAGTATGGTGTAAGGAACAGAATAAAATAATTTCCATTTCCAGAAAATGGGAATTGTGAGGGTCAGTCAAAGTGGTGGAAATAATTAGATAAAAGGGGTGAAAACAATACCAGGTATGTTAGCTTTCTGGCATAGGCATTATGAATGGAATACAAGTAGGTTGGTGGACAGGTTAAAAGAATCTTGGAATTCTTATCAGTCAGGAAAAGGGGAATTAGACTAAAGAGAGAACAGAAATGCAACAAAAATTGATGACACTTTTCAGGATATACAAAGCAGAACAATGGTGTAAAGAATAAACTGTACAATTTATGCAGGTGAATAAATTGACAGAAAAATTAAAGGATCAGCTACAATTGTTGTGCACACAAATGGGCCTCAATTGTGTGATTATGTCCGATATGTACCGTCTACTAAAACATCTGAAGGTACACTAGTAACAATAAGCACTAGTAGCCTTGTTTCACGTGTGTAATTCTGTTGTTCATGTTACCTACATTGGAGTTACTCAGTAATAACCTGAGTAACTTTAATTGTTACCAAATTAATAAAATTTTTATTAGACAGGCTGAAACTTCATGTAAAGTGTTGCCAAATCTTCTAATGTGAGCATTACAACCGAGTACAACGGTTGGAAAAGGAATGTGCTGAACTACGATATCAAAATGGGGTGTAGGCTGGTTCTTTATTCAGCAGTGCATCAAGCATTTAAAGAAGCAGTCAAAAATACCTTTGGGAATGATCCATTTGGGTAGGAGGAACTTGTCAGAGACAGTGAAGGATGGTCTGTAATTCTTTTAGCGAGATGTTGCAGATGATGCAAAAAAGTTAGTGACTGGCTTTAGGCTGGGTGAAATGGGAAGAGGGTGGTTAGAGTGAGGCGTGAGGGTACAAGTGGCACAGAGACAGAACCTGATAAGAAGGGTGGAGGAGGAATAGCAGCTCTTATTGCACCGATAAAGCACCAGCAAAACACAAATATTAATTCAGCACTGCTGAACTAATACAGCAACAGAAAGCTGTAAATTTGCAGAGGGACACAGACAATGTATATATTTATACTAATAGTTGATATGTATGTTTTCCATGCTATTTGGCATAAGTGTGGCCTCCAGAAGAGTTGTACACTGTACACTGAAACATACTGAAAAATAGGAGGGAGATGGTGGATTTGCTTGACACTTTTACAATCACCGAGGAAAGTAGTGATAATTAAGGTAGAAGCACATAGGAATGACAAAAGTGAGTCAAGCAAAGAACACAGCTGATGCAGCAGCTAAGGTTGCTGTAGTGTAAACAAACTCTCCCAGTAGCAGTCCTAGCACCACAGGTACCATGAGCAGAAGCAGCGTAACAACCAATAAAACAGGAAAATGCACACGCACCACCTCTATCTTCCCTCCAAAAGCTCTTTTCACATGAAGAATTCTGGATGCTTATGGAAAACGGGGGTTTTGTACATAACGCAGGTGGATTTTGGGACGTCAATAATGTAATCATTCACTTATTTAGCAAGGATCTTTCAATTAATCAATCAATCAATCAAATTTATTTATAAAGCACATTAAAAACAACTCACGTTGACCAAAGTGCTGTACAGATCAGAGCAGGTAATTGCAAATACAAGAAACAAGAAACACCGACATAAATAACAAGGCGCACAGCTCGTAGGGACAAATAAACAATACGTGGGCATAGGCACAAGCCACATCAGGAAGATTCCAACGCTAGTGAATAAAAGTGAGTTTTGAGCCTGGACTTAAAGTCTTAGAGTCGATGGAAGGGGCAGATCTGATAGGGAGGGGAATGCTGTCCCACAGTCTAGGGTCACCCCTGAGCTTAAATTTAGATTGCGGGACAGCCAGGAGCCCCAAGTCAGGGGTTAGAAGGTCTGCGATATAGGAGGGAGCCAGCCCATTTAGGGCTTTATAAACAAACAGGAGAACCTTAAAATCAATTCTGAACCGTACAGGCAGCCAGTGGAGAGTGGCCAGGATAGGGGTAATATGGTCCCTCTTCCGGGTACCTGTCAGGAGCCTGGCTGCGGCGTTCTGGACCAGTTGCAGGCGGGACAGGGACGTCTGACTAATCCCAGTATACAGGGAGTTGCAGTAGTCCAAGCAGGAGGATATAAAGGTGTGGATGACTTTCTCTAGATCTTTGAAAGAAAGAAACGGCTTGATTTTGGCAATAGTACGAAGCTGGAAAAAACTGGCTTTCACTACTGCATTAACTTGCTTATCAAACTTAAAGGCGGAATCAAATATCACACCAAGATTTTTGACATGGGGTTTGACAAGGGTGGACAGGTTGCCAAGACTGTTGGTAATCACGTTGACAGAGATAGGGGGGCCAAATAGGACAACTTCAGACTTGCCTTCATTCAGCTGTAGGAAGTTGTGTGCCATCCAACACTTTATGTCCTCAAGGCAGTTCAAGAAACTGAAAAGATTGGACTGTTCGTTTGGTTTCAGGGGGAGATAAAGCTGAGTGTCATCAGCATAACAGTGAAAGGAAATGTTGTATTTTTGAATGATTTGACCGAGGGGGAGCATGTATATAGAGAAGAGAATGGGACCTAGGATGGAACCTTGTGGGACCCTGCAGGAGAGACTAGCTGGGGGAGAGGAGAAAGTACCTATGTTGACGGCGAAGTTCTATTTTTGAGGTAGGATGTGAACCAGTTCAGGGCAGTGCCATCAATACCAACCTCGTACTGGAGACGGTCTATTAAAATGACATGATCCACAGTATCGAATGCCTCGCTGAGGTCAAGAAGAATTAGGATGGCACAGTCACTGGAGCCGATAGAGAGGAGCAGGTCATTGTACACTTTTAACAAGGCAGATTCTGTGCTATGGTAAGCCTTAAAACCTGACTGAAATGTTTCCAGGATGTTGTTTTGGTGTAGGTAGGGCAGCAATTGACTGAGAATAACCTTTTTGAGAACCTTTGACAGGAATGGAAGTTTAGAGATAGGTCTATAGTTACTAGGCAAGGTAGGGTCCAAGTTGGGTGTGGGGGCTGGACCACTGCATGCTTGAAACAGGTTGGAACGGTACCAGTGGCCAGGGAGCTGTTGATAATAGAACGGATGCTGGGACCGGCTATGTCAAAGACATCCTTCAGAAGGGCAGTGGGAACAATGTCAAGGGGGCAGGTTGCAGGTTTCATGATGGAAACAATCTTTGTAAGGGAGAGTAACGTGATGGGTTGGAAACAGTCCAATTTAGATGAACAAAGCAGTGAGACAGCTAGGTCATGGGTGGGGGGGTGAAATTTTCATTCTAATGTCCTCAACTCTGCTAATGAAAAATTAAAAAAATTCTTCACACTTAGCGGGGGACACATCTGAGCTGGTACTGGGGGCGGGGCAGATGACAGAATTTATGGTATTGAATAAGACCTTGGGATTATGATAGTTTTTAGAAATTATGTCAGAAAAGTATTTTGCTCTCGCAGCCTACTTCTTGAACTACTTCTTGATATTTATGAAGATTGGTTCTTAAAATTTCAAAGGAAATTTGAAGCTTATCACTCTTCCACTTTCGTTCAGATATTCTGCACTCCCTCCTCAGGGCTCTGGTGGTGTCATTAAGCCAAGGCAGACCTTTAGGTTTAGGCTTCTTCAATTTAAGGGGAGCAACAGTATTCAGAATAGAAGAGCAGGTGCTACTAAATAAGGAAGTGAGTTCCTCAGTGCTGAGATGGGGGGGAGAAGCCTCAATAGTGCAGGTATTGGGAGCAGCTAAGAGAGCTTCAGAGAACTTATTGGCAGTCAAAGAGTTAATGTAGCGAGAGCAACGTACAGGAAGATGAGATTTGGTAGAAGAGAAAGGCAGCGATGCATCAAAAATAACAGTAGAAGACAGAGAAGCGTCAATTATTGCCACATTGAAAATCGGAAAACCAAACGATAAAACTATGTTGAGTGTATGGCCTAGCTTGTGAGTGGGACCGGTAGTAAGCAGAGCAAGATTAAAAGACTCAACCAGATGCATAAAATCACTTTCGAGAGGCTTAGTGGGACAGCAAACATGAATATTAAAATCACCAAGTATCAGAACTCGATCAAAGTTGGGAATAGTGTTTGAGAGGAAGTCTGCAAATTGAGTAATAAAGTCTTTATGTATTTTAGGCGGACGATACACAAGAGCAATTAAGGGATTGACCAGGCCCACTTTAATTAATTGCACCTCGAAACTGGAAAAATAATCGGAGTTCAGTAGGCGGCAATTAAAATATTTCTTAAATACAGCGGCTAGACCCCCGCCGCGCCCGAAGGGTCAAGGCGTGCTAAAAAAGTTACAGTCATCAGGACATAAGTGGATCGAGTGTTAAGCCAGGTTTCTGTCACCAGTAAGAAATCCAATCCATGGGCGGTGAAAAAGTCATTAAGAATAAAAGTCTTATTGGATACGGATCTCGCGTTGAACAGAGCCACTTTGACTGGGATAGCAATATAATCTGGAGAACGGCTCCCACGCCAGAGAGCGGAGGTTCTGGAGGACTACACCACCCCGCTTCACAGTTAGCTTGGCGGGAAGCCCGCAGGGCATCGGTCTGGCATCCAGATCTGTGTCTGGGATAATCGGTCGGAGATGGGCGTACCTGGTCTCGAGGGAGCGCCGAGGAATGAAGCGACGTGGCCGATCAAGTCCAAGATCATTGAGCTGAAAAAGGTAAGTCTGTGCTGAGCGAGAGCGGGCAAGATTCCTCAGCTTAACCGAGGCGCCTGCACGTTTACTCCGCCTCCTAGCTCGTTTCCTACGGTGGTAGCCGCGGGGCTGAGCCCATATACCTTCAGGTAGTTGGAAAAATAGAAAGCGGTGAAAGCTTCTTTGTCCGGGGTCCCGAGCATATAAATCCACGACAGAGGCTCGAATATTCAGCAGTGTTTGACGATCGTAGACAATAGTGGCTTGGACATCATGCAAACACAGAGACACAAACAGCACCAGGACGAACAGGAACGGCAACAGGCGATGACAAGCAGCCAAACACAGCGGCGCGGCCATCATCATCCAACTTCAGAGATGTTCAATTCCATATCTGGCCAAATACGATCTTTGACAAATACAAGAGAGTATTTCCCTGGTCTCTCCCGGGAGGGAACTCCCGAGAACTGATAGGCTGGTGACTGGTCACAAGGACTCCCCTCCCCCTCTTACTTGATGTCCTGGCTGATCTGCCTCTCCAAACGGTAGCGCCGTTCCTCCAGTTGCTCGATGGGACTTTCCTCTGGGAACTCATAGGGGGCGCTGCGCATCTCGCCCTCTACCAGTCTGCGTGAAAACAGCTCCTACGTACATAAACACACACACACAATTTAAACAACCTTTTAAACATCCAATTATGTGTAGCCTCCAGAGAACTCAAAGCTGAGGTCAAAGGGTGCATGTGAATTAGTCACAAATGCCCTTCCCTTTAGTCTGACTGCGGAGGTACTGTAACACTTCAAACACATTGTGGCATCTCCTGAGGACCTGCCTCCACTGAGACCAGTCCCTCCGATTACACACAGCACAAGGACACTGAGACATATCAAGTCCTCTAATTTGCACACAGCACCAGGTCACAGACATATCAAGCCCTCTAATTACACACAGCACAAGGACACTGAGACATATCAGGTGCTCTAATTACACACAGTACAAGAGCACTGAGACAATACGAGTAAATGTGTGCCAGTGGCTGTTTTTACAAACAAGGGACGCGCACAGCAAGTATGTTCAGAAATGCATTGCCTCTCTATATGTGTACTCTACTGAAAATGGAAAGAAAAAGTGTCTCACCTCAGCGATCTCTTTGTACTTGCCGTCCATGGAGGTGCGCAGGTCGATGGGGTAGGGCTTATAGGAAACCGGGGTCCCGGGAAGGGAACGCTGAGAGGTTAGCGGGTGTCGGGCCACGTGGATATCTGAAATAGAAAGCGGAGTGGTGTTATATACAGTAATGAATAAATAAAAGACGAAGGGGAGATCCAGGACACTTCAGTCTTAATGCAATTGTCCATTACTTGTTAGTAATTGGGGGGTATTTTAGAATTTGATTATTTATCTCATTATTTACATTTGCAGGGTACATACGTATATAACCATATATTAACCTGAATTATTTAGGTCACTCGCAAAAGCACTGTATTGGAGATTGGAGATGGGGTAGACTGTGTCTGTGAAATGACTGGGACACCAGCAGGTGATCCTCCAAGCTAACGCAAAATGCTTTAAGAACACTCCAATTAGATCTCAACTTGGTGATGAGGTAGCTTTATGATAAGCACATTGGCCAAACAGTCCGACAACATATTTACTGATCCAAAGCCACTCAAAAAAGCCTTCAGGCAGGTTGCATTTGACTTTAGTGACATCATTATGGTTATCATTCATGAATAATTCAAATTTGTCTTTTAATTTGAATAACAAAACTGAATAACATGTTAAGGAGCCCTGTTCCTGCAATGTCCCTTGGTGACCCAAAGATAACAAGGGAGTACAGGGACACCCAGGGAACAGCACACATTAATGTGCTGTGAACATTTAGCCTGCTGTGTACACAGTCCCCAGTGAGTTTCACCTGAGAGACGGTCAACTGCCTCTCTCTCTCTCCTCGGTCCAGGAGGTCAAGGCACTTTCATTTTATAGGTTTCACACACCATTATACACACAAATATGCCCATTACATATTCACAAACAGAAAAAAATATAATTTTCATGTAGTTTAATGCTCCCAAGTGCAATTCATCACCTGAGAAAGATAACGTCAATAACGCCCTACAGCAAAGGAATGGATACTATTCTATCTATAATTTACAACTTTCAAAATGTCAGAGCTGGCTGTGTAATCCTGCATATTCCCAGTTATCAGCTGTTACCCTCTGTAGAGCCTGTGTACACTCAGTCTTCTTTAATCCCAAACAAGATTAGTTCTGATCTGAGCTGTTCCATCCTCCCAGCCTCTCATAGGCTTATCATAAGTTCCACACACACACACACACACACACAGACACACACACACACACACACACACACACACACACACACACACACACACACCACCGCATATGTACTTCATATACAGACTGCACATATCATTTACACAGGCCTTACACACACCACTCAAAGGTACTCCACTTACATCAGATCCGACTCACAAATACTGTATTGACTGCAGTGATATATACAGTACCCATCAAAAGTTTGGACAAATTTAAAGTTCTAAGTTCTATATTTGTTCTAAGACAAATATAAATAGTGAAGTTGATGCCTATGTATGAATTTCTTTCCAAAACAAAAATTTTAATAAAAAAATTGTTTTTGAAATGTACCACCAACAAGTAGCAAGGGGGGGAGGTGTGATGTTGTGGGGTTGCTTTGCTGGTGACACTGTTGGACGAGTTATCTAGAATTGACGGCATCCTTAACCAGCATGCCTACCACAGAATTCTACAATGACATGCCATCCCATCTGGCCCTCATTTGATTTTCAACAGGACAATGACCCAAAACACACCTCCAGGCTGTGTAAGAGCTGGACAAAGAAGGAGAGTGATGGAGTGCTGCATCAGATTACCTAATCTAACACCCAACCTAAACCTAAACCCAATAGAGATGGTTTGGGATGAGTTGGACCAGAGAGTGAAGGAAAAGCAGCCAAGTGCTCAGAATATGTGGGAATTCCTTCAAGACTATTGGAAAGGCATCCCAGGTGGCTACCTCATGAAGTTGGTTGAGAGAATGCCAAGAGTGCAAAGCTGGTATCAAGGCAAAGGGTGGCTACTTTGAAGAATCTAAAATATAGGATATATTTTGATTTGTTTAACACTTTTTTGGTCACTGTGTAATTTTTACTATTATTCTAAACTGTAAAAAAAAGAGTAAAAATAAATAAAACCCCTTCTATGAGGTGTGTCTTACTGTATATAGAAATATCCCCATCACTCTTTCACCTCATGTACATCACTCAATATCCATCACTCCACCACCCCATATCATCACTCAATATCCATCCACAGGAGAAGAATAAAGAGAGAACAATGAGGTGTGGCAGCAGACAAGGTAGAAAACAAAATTAATCAAAAATGAATGTATCAATGAAAGGTGCCGTATCCACCCCTGAAACCCAGTGCCGTATCCACCCCCTGAAACTATTATCAATACAATAATAGCAACTGACTAATGATACAATGGAAATAAACTGAAGAATTAGAGATTCATGCAGATTCACTGTCAGGTTGTGGCAGTAAGTTACATATTGTCTCACACACTGTTTGCATCTGTTGTGTACAACAACCCTCCTGTTCTACTGTACGTCCCATCTGCTCGGCCACACCCGGCCTCTGTATGAGTAATACTATTCATAGTTTCAGTAAGGATTATTGTTATGAATCCATGGCTGGTATTCATAAAGCATCTCAGACTCAGAGTGCTGATCTAGGATCAGTTTTGTCTATTATCTCATGATATTTATTTAAGTATATTTACATTTTAGGCATTTAGCTCACTCTCTTATCCAGAGCGACTTACAATTAGTGCACAAAGAAAAAGGCCTAAATTCGTAAATCACCAACATTCCAAGTAGCAATTAATGAGAGTATAATGGTCGGGCTATAACACACCCTTGATAGCTCATCCTTCGTCAGAAGAATTCAAATGTGGAAGGGAAGGTAGAAAGTCTGTAAGTAAGTATATGTTGTATACTGTGGAATCATTTAATTGCATACTGTACCCAACATCTCCCAAGCCTCTAATAATGTTGTGTTACTGGTGTGTCTTGTTCTCTGGAATATATAATGTTTGGAGGGATTGTGTTTTGCTTGGCATTTGCATACATACAGTCAAGCAGGAAAGTCTCCCCACCCCTTTCACCTTCTCCACGTTTTATTACGTTACAGACTTATACTACAATAGATTGAGTTCATTTTTTGCGTCAAACATCTACACACAATAGCCAATAATGACGAAGTGAAAACAGGTTTTTAGAAAATATGCAATTTTATTTTACTGACAAAAATAGGTTATTTAGGGGTTACATATCTGTACACACCCTTAGCCTAATACTTGGTTGCTGCACCTTTGGCAGCGATTACAGCTTCAAGACATCTTGGGAAAGAAGCTACGAGCTTGGCACACTTGTTTCTGGACATTTCTGCCCATTCCTCTTGGCATATCCTTGCAAGCTCCGTCAGGTTGGATGGGGAGCGTCGGTACACAGCCATTTTCAGCTCTTTCCACAGATGTTCAATTGGATTAAGGTCTGGGCTCTGGCTGGGCCACTCAAGGACATGCACAGACTTTCTCCGAAGCCACTCCTTTGTTCTCTTGGCTGGGTGCTTCGGGTCGTTGTCATGTTGGAAGGTAAACCTTCGCCCCAGTCTGAGGTCCAGAGCGCTCTGGAGCAGGTTTTCTTCAAGGATCTCTGTGTACTGAGCTGCATTCATCTTTCCCTCTATCAGGACTAGTCACCCCGTTCCCGCTGCTGAAAAACATCCCCACATCATGATGCTGCCACCACCATGCTTCACTGTAGGGATGGTATTAGCCAGGTGATGAGCGGTGCCTGGTTTCCTCCAGACATGACCCTTGGTATTCAGGCCAAAAAGTTAAATTTTGGTTTCATCAGACCAGAGAATCTTGATTCTCATGGTTTGAGAGTCCTCTAGGTGCCTTTTGGCAAACTCCAAGCGGGCTGTGATGTGCCTTTTACTAAGGAGGGGCTTCTGTCTGGCCACTACCATAAAGGCCTGATTGGTGGAGTGCTGACTGGATGGTTGATCTTCTGAAAGGTTCTCCCATCTCCACAAGGATACGCTGGAGCTCTGTCAGAGTGACCCTCGGGTTCCTGCTCACCTCCCTGGCCAAGGCCCGTCTTCCCCGATTGCTCAGTTTGGCCGGGCAGCCAGGTCTAGGAAGATTCTTGGTGGTTCCAAACTTCTTCCATTTACGAATGATGGTGGCCACTATGCTCTTTGGGACCTGTAAAGAGATTTTTCCATACCCTTCTCCAGATCTATGCCTTGACACAATCCTGTTTCTGAGGTCTGCAGATAATTCCTTTCACCCCATGGCTTGGAGGTTCCTCTGACATGCACTGTCAACTGTGGGACCTTATATAGGCAGGTGTTGGCAATCCCCAATCATGTCCAATCAATTGAATTTATCACAGGTGGACTCCAATTAAGTTGTAGAAACATCTCAAGCAGTATCAGTGGAAACAAAATGCACCTCAGCTCACCTTTGGGTGTCATATCAAAGGGTGTGCACACTTGTGTACATATATTTTACATTTAGATTTTTTATAAATTAGCACAAATGTCTAAAAACCTGTTTTCACTTTGTCATTATGGGCTATTTTGTGTAGAATTTTGAGACAAAAAATTAACTCAATCTATTGTAGAATATGTCTGTAACGTAATAAAACATGGAGAAGGTGAAAGGGGTGGGGAGACTTTCCGGCTTGACTGTATACAGTATTACATTCAAGGAGTTTTCTTCAGACACATTTGAGCATCCCAAACTGTATGTGAAAAAAGAAGAGACCACCCCCAAAGTTTGGTGGTGTCTGCGCTCATTCCTGCATGACTGTGTGAGGGGATATTAATGTTCCCCTCCGGACTGCTCTCTCCTCTGAAATATTCATCACACCCCTGAATGTTTAATGACCTGCCGTCAGCCAGCTCTCATATGGCCTTACACTGCTTCTACATTCAGTTTAGAGAACATGTGCACATACACTCACGCATATGAACACACATGAACATACTCTCACATGCGGTGCACATTTACGAACATACAGGCACGTCCGCATAAAACTACATACACACACAAGTATATTTCAACACGCACACACAACTCACATGTACAGTCATGTTTAGTGTATTACAATATACACACACAGAGATGCAATCATACACACAATCAAACACACAGGCTGATTCCGAGACATGTTAACATGACTTGTTAATCTGTGTGGAACTGATGGTAAAAATTATACTGCCCCTGGAAAGACTACGGACTACTGACTGATCACAAATATACAGTATATACATGGTAACACTATATTTCTTTATCAAAACCCCAGTGGGGAAGATAATTTATGCAACAATTATGTAAAATTATGTGGCAAAATGATAACCAAATTCATTCCAACCTAGAGGGAGCAATAATTACTTTATCTGTTGTTTAAAAGCTTCATTTAAGCTTGCGAGGCAAGGCTGGCAAACAATGCAAGCGTTTCCATCACTGTGCAGACATGGCCAGAGCTGCCACCAGGGAATTCAGCCAGGCCAGGAAAGACAGCCTGCATGTGATGTAGGTCAATCCAGAATGAGTGCAGTTATCAGTGTTCTATTACTTTACAGAACAGTTTAATTATTAGAGCTCCTAAGAGGCTACGACAGCAATCAGCACAGGCACAGTACCACGCAGCAGAGGTAGACCTGGCAGTAAAGCACTGGCTGAGGGATTTTTTTGGTACACAATGTCAAGCGCCACTTCTTATCACACTGCAGTTTGCAAATCAGGCTTGAACAGAGATGAGCCTGAGAAAGGCACTTCATGCGCAGTCTAACAGGTGGACTTACAGGCGGCCTATCGGGGGGTCACTGGAGAACAATGAGACGCGGACACTTGCTGACTGAACCCTCCCTATCCCTCTGCAATTTATACATGACCCTCTGTGGGGCTAGCAGCCGCTGTTGGCACTGGCCCAGTCGGGATTCCAGCCCGGACTGTGGGGTCCATCCATGCACTAGGCTGGTGGCCTTAACCAGATGGGCCACCTTGGAAATCTTTTACGATCCATTGGAATTCACGCATTTCCCATATTGCAATAGCAGAAGAGAGGGCAGCTGAGGCCTGATGTGTCACACTTTGAAATCGTATAGGACAATGTGGAATTCCACATCAAAACATGATGCTGCCACCCCCGTGCTTCACGGTTGGGATGGTGTTCTACGGCTTGCAAGCCTCACCCTTTTTCCTCCAAACATAACAATGGTAATTATGGCCAAACAGTTAAATTTCATCAGACCAGAGGACATTTCTCCAAAAAGTAAGATCTTTGTCCCCATGTGCAGTTGCAAACTGTAGTCTGACTTTTTTATGGCGATTTTGGAGTAGTGGCTTCTTCCTTGCTGAGCAGCCTTTCAGCTTATGTCGATATAAATACTTGTGTACCTGTTCCCTCCAGCATCTTCACAAGGTCCTTTGCTATTGTTCTGGGATTGATTTGCACTTTTCGCACCAAAGATTTTCCCATGATGTCAGGCAAAGAGGCACTGAGTTTGAAAGTAGGCCTTAAAATACATCCACAGGTACGCCTCCAATTGACTCAAATAACGTCAATTAGCCTATCAGAAATTTCTAAAGCCATGACATCATTTTCCGGAATTTTCAAAGCTGTTTAAAGGTACAGCACAACCTGTCTCCAGCTGTGTGACTGGATCTTGGTGTTTAGAGCTCTAACACCAGACTAATGAACATCATCAGAACTAATTGGTCTCCCCATTACTCCCTTTTTACTCCATTACTCCGTCATCGGAGCCCTACCTTGACTCTCTGGAATTCAGTCACACCCATGGACTACAAAAACATTATTATATACAATTGAAGTCGGAAGTTTACATACACTTAGGTTGAAGTCATTAAAATTAATTTTGAACCACTCCACAGATTTCATGTTAGCAAACTATAGTGTTGGCAAGTCAGTTAGGACATCTACTTTGTGCATGACACAAGTAATTTTTCCACCAATTGTTTACAGATTATTTCACTTTTAATTCACTATATCACAATTCCAGTGGGTCAGAAGTTTACATACAGTAGGTTGTGTGTGTGTGCTTGTGTGTGCTCAGGTTTGTGTGTGTGCATGTGTTGCATGCAGGGCATGAAATTAACTTTTTCACCAACTAGCCAGAGTGGCTTTTGGCACATTTTACCAGCCATAATATAACACAACCTGGTTGGTTACCTGCCAAAATGGCTGCTAGAGTAGAACATTTTACCAGTCACAATCAAACTTTTACCAGCATTTGGCTGGTGGCGGATGTTAATTTCACACTCTGGTTGCACGTGTGTTGTTGGGAAGCACTGACTGATGTCCTTAACTCACCTGCTGAACCATGATGTTATCCACATTTAGAGATAAATCTGTGAATCATGTGAGTGTGACTAAGCAGGAATGACAAGGAGCCCACTGTTAAATTCCTGTGGTTTTTAAAACATACAACCCTAAACCACATTCCACATGCAGCCAAATGAAAGGCTATTTAAACTCCATTTGTTTATTAATAGCAGAGAGGGTATTAGAATCTTTGTTGATAGCGTGATCTATCTATAAAAATAATAGAATCTCTGATATTTACTGCATAATTAAGATATTTACCATGAATCAGCTCACAGTAAAGGTCCATGTAAATGAAAACCCATACACACAACCATACCAATCAGCACAGAGGGGAAAATCATGTAAGACAATGGTGATTGAACAAGTTGATCGATGTTATAGAGTTTCAGCAGTGTACAGGCCATTTTAAAAGCACGGGCGCTCGTGTGTCATGACGTAAATATGACAGGCATGAAAATAGCATGGCAGCCGCACAGCCCACTCCCCGCCCCCCTAGCAGTGTTCTGGCAGAGGCTGACACGCTCTTTCATTTATTGATTGGCCTGGGAGTCTTTCCCCACATTAATATATGGAGGACATTTCTCAATTTAAGCAGAGTGTCAGGATGAGATGGCATGCAGCGGCACTAAATTGAGTTATGCTAGCAGAGTGAGAGTGAATATCTACACACAGTAACTGCCTCTCAATGCCCTAAACAAACTGCACCTTCCTAATAAAGGATCAGCCGTCCCCAATAGCACAGTTCATATTTCATCCATACACTGTAGAAATATGAAGGGAGCACACAGCAGGCTTGCTCATTTTGCACATTTGAATAATTGTTTCACACTGCTGCATGCCGGGGATAAGATGCTGACAAGACGGTGTTCCGATTAGCACCAGGGAATAAAATGGAACTATAACTATGGCAGCTATAGCCGATTCCATGCAGAAGGTTCCATGCGAAACAATACAAGTCAGGAGGACAAGTCAGAAGAAAATGAAACCATTTAAGGATCATCAAGGCCAATGCTGATATCGAGCCAGCACCCTGATATTGGATAGCCAAGAAAGGTGTTGTCAAGAGCCCTAGAAACAGCTGACAGATAAAGTGACACCTATTCATAAAATAATGCATCTTCTTTTTGTAACTAATGCCACTAAACTGAGTGATGATTCACTGGAAATCTTCTCTTCTTAACTTTGAAGCAAATTAAGCTTAATTGCGCAATATTGCACCTTTTAGGATCCTTTCATAAATGTACTTTTGAATAATTTTAGGTGATTCACACAATTTAAATAATTGGTTATCCATGTTGAACTGCAGGCAAATCAGGCTTCGCAAGCCCCTGTTATGGAATTTGTATTCATTAATTTTTTCTATATTTTTTTTATAATTCTATAAGTTTAATGATTCATTTATTAAGTGTTATCATCGGATCTCCAAACAGCATACAAAATAGCCTATGGTCTTCAGAATCGAAGTGGCCCTATGAAAAGAAGTCGGAAGTATGATCTTGTCATACTACACTCGCTACATAGATCTAAATGTATATATCTCCATGACATCACACTGTGTCAGTCTCATGTGTGACTCCTGTGTTGACTGAGAAATGATCTGACGCTGGCTGGCAGAGGTCAAGGGTGAGCGTTTCCTGTGGCCATGACTTCCTCCCCAGAGCAAGGTGGTGACACGGTTTCAGGGCTTCAGGGTGGAGTTGGGATGCCCCCTCTGCACTTCACCTCCGCCCACAAATACAACTCCCCAACTGCCCTTCCCTTCCAAGGCAGTGGAAAGGGTTAAAGCTGACAGTTTTTCTTGTTCGTTGATTTAATGCAGTGGTTCTCAAAGTGCGGCCCAGGGGCCAATGGCGGCCCTCGAAAACATTTTGTGCGGCCCGCGTTAAGTCCATGTGAACGCAAATACATATTATATTAGAAATCACTAATGGTCCATTTTAATACAGCACTATCCCTTTAAATGTTTTACCGCCGGCACAGCAACTAGCGGCTCCTAGCAACTAGAGCAGGCATTACACGGTTAGCTCATTATCAATAAGGTTTCATAGAAGCTGGACTACAGTATCTTATCTTCATTAATATTTACAGTATAATTGCTAGCTAGCTTAGTAGCCTATTTGATCAGTGTTGCTATTTTTGTGAGAGCTAAAGTTAGTTGGTTTTGGAATTAATTTAGATTTCATGAGTGTATTTTTTTTCTTGTGCGGCCCTCCATCCAATGCAGGCTCCCTTAATTGGCCCGCAGTCACCAAAACTTTGAAAACCCCTGATTTAATGGATCTCTTCCCCTCTCAATCTTGTCAATTTCAATTGGCTTAATTGACAAAACGTATCTTTAATATACATATTGCCAAAGCATATGGTTTATATAATAGTTTAACAGTTAACAGAAAACAATGATAGTAATAACCATGAATGGTAATAAAATACAACAATAATACAAAACTAATAAAAGTAGTAATTGTAAAATAAAGAATTTATAAAATGCCATTCAGTCTCCCTCTCTCCTGTCCCTCTCCTCCCTCCTCCTCTCTCTCACTCTAAGAAAAGCAAGCAGCCATCGATTGACAGCTGGTCACCTCTGTGCCGTGACTGATAGGGAGAGGGAAAAACATGTGCCCATCTTCCCTGTCTTCAGCAAACTCAACCAGCCATACAAGATTATGGGGAAAATCAATTCCTTATACTGTCACAATATTACACCAAATCTCACTGGACGTTCTCCAAATAAATGTAAAATACATATAATGTATTTGTCGAGACCAATTTGTGTTATAGTGGAGACAGGTTACATCTTCCAGCTTACACCAGCCTGTGACCTTCTAGAGCAGGGGTAGGGAATCCTGGTCCTGGAGAGCCGCAGGGTCTGCTGGTTTTTGTTATCACCTTAAATACAGCAACTACTTAAACCAAAGAAACCAGGTGAGGTGAGTTAACTGTGTAATCAACTGCTTTAATTGATCAATTAAGTGGGGAGTAACAACTAAAACCAGCAAACCCTGTGGCTCTCCAGGACCAGGGTTCCCTACCCCTGTTCTAGAGCATACAGTATATCCCATGCATCCCAAAGAGATAATTAATTCAAACTAGAAAAAATGTGAAGGACAAAGTTTAGTTGGCTTGTCTCAGGCAAGTTATGAAAGGTAAAATTTGTAAGAAGAAAGTGCAAGCAGTAAAATAATTCTAACTGCAAGTAAAGTATCAAGTTTATATAAAATTCTAAATAGAAAATTAGTGAACATATTTGACCTAGCTAGCAAGAATAAGCTAAGTTACAGATGAAGCCATGATTGTACATTGTGTATTCTGGCTTGATAGAAAAGTTCTTTTTAGGCTGTTTTTTGCATCTAATTTATGCAACAAATGTCCCCTGATTCTGTACAATACAATGCTATTATAGTTATACTACACCTACAGTACACAATATACAAAACAATACTGTTATATCTCAAATGCACTATTGCTACAATATTATTATACCTGTACTCTACAGTACATTCCCCCTGCATTCACTGCAGTTGGGTAGCTGACTTCCTCATATATACCTGTCAAATGGTAATGTTTGCTGCCAATAGTAGATTAAAGGGGTAGACCACCTCAATAAAACAAATCAAAATATATTTAGTGCATGTATTTTACTATAACATATCACTGCAATTTTCTGTGTGGAGGATTTAATATGTAACTTTATGTGGATATTCCTTTTTTGTGGATTAATTTACTTGGATGCAATGCAAAGAAGAAACCTAAGGTAGCAAAGCTTACCATTTAGCGATGGTGTCTGATGGTGGTAAATTTAGTTAACCTAGCTCAATGGTTCAGGTTGTGTTGTTGCTTTCTGAAGATTAAAGTGAAAGCTAATGTTAGCAAACGTCAGATCTAAAAGCTATGTCAACTGCCACTGGCATTTCCATTTTCGACTGTCAGCCTGCTTGTGTGAGGGATAGATGAAGTGTTCCTTTGTAACGTTAGTGTCCAGCCAAGTTTGTCAGCCTGATTGTGAGAGATAATGTTGTCTTATCCCCAGCCGAGTGTCAGCCTTACTAAGACAATTTGAAGTCAGCAAGTTACTGTTATTTTGTTTTTCTAACTAACGTTAGATCTCTGACAGCAGGCTTCTAGCTACCCTGGTTACAGCGCCGCAATGATGTATGGGAGTTGGAGGCTTGAAGCTACACAAGATATTGGTGCAGGCTGTCTATAAATAAACATTTCTTAATATTTTCAACATATACAAAATGTAATTACAAATAATTAGAAGATAGCAACCGCGGCTACACATTTATCCTGGTGATATTACGATACAAAAATTCTAGGCGTGTTTTACCGCCATATGAAAATGACTCCCCTATCAATTTCCATATTAAACATTTCCGAAATGCAATTAAGTGACGTCATTGAACTGCATTTTGCAGAGTGCACATCGTCCATGCCCATAGCAGCTATCACAACAGAGAAAAAGCTTGGAACATTGATGAAAATGTTCTGAAATTCTAAAATATTGGCCTAAAAGTGTAATGGGGCGTGACGTGTGAGGTAGGAGGAGCCAAATGCAGCAAGGGGGATTCGTTAAGCACTAGGCCACTAGGACGGGAAACCCGTAGTTAAGGGAAGGAGAACAGACAAGGAAACACACATACCAAGGCTACTAACCGGCTCACCGTCACACACCAATGAGTAGAAGCGCAAACGCCAGGTTTCAGTAAGAAAACCAAACAAGGCTAATGGAACAAAGCACAGGGCTCCCATACTTCTACGAACAAAATGACTGAAGAAAGAGCCAGAAATCATAAACGCCCTGTCTCGGCAACGAGACGCATAAGAACAGGCGAGTAGCATAATGGCACAAATAACACACACCAAACGTACCGAAGCTACGAACCGGCACACTAACACGCAAATGAGTAGAAGCGCAAACGCCAGGATTCAGTAAGAAAACCAAACAAGGCGAAAGGGAACAAAGAACTGCTACCCTATACTTCTACGAGCTAAGTAACTAAAAGGCCAGCAATAATAAACGCCCTGCCTCAGTAATGAGGCGTTAGAATAGGCGAGTAGCATAAATGGTACACATAAAACACACAACCAACAAACACTGAAAACTAATACGAATTAGTATATGAAGAGGCGAGAAGGAACGGAGATCTAACGTTCCAAGGCTACTCTCAGAGACTCGCAGTCAAACACAAACATGTCCACAACATCGCCCAAGCTCCATATAAGGAGAGACACACCCGGAGAACGAACAGAACTACAGTTCCGAACAAAATCGTCCCGCAGGTAAAAAGGACGAACAGGACAGTTGCACCGGACATCCACCGGCCAGAAGACCAACACGAGTTTGATAGAGAATAAAAGCCGTGCCTCTTGGTAAAGAGGAATGTAACGAGGAGGCGAAGGAACAGAGATAACGTTCCATGGCTACTTCCATAAGCTCGCAGTCACACACAGAAAACATAAAGGGGTAAATGCCCGATCTCCCAGGAGAGAGAAACATTTTACAGGCGAGCCGACGGAGCACCGCCGTCCCATAACTTTAATAGCAAAATGACTAACACAAGCTTAGTAGAAAATAAACGCCCTAGCCTCTCAGTAAAGGGAAATGCAACGAGGCGGAGGAACAGAGCAAACGTTCCCAGGCTACTTTCAGAAACGCGCAATCAAACGCAAACATGTCCACAACATCGCCCAAGCTCCATATAAGGAGAGACATACCCGGAGAACGAACAGAATAACAGTTCCGAACGAAATCGTCCCGCAGGTAAAAAGGACGAACAGGACAGCTGCACCAAAAGACCAACGCAAACTTAATAGAAAATAGCACGCACTGCCTCTCAATATAATTAAAAAAAAACCTTGACTCACAACAAAGGGGAACGTAGTCCACAAGAAGGAGACCAAACAGGGAACAAACGTACCGAAGCTACTAACTGGCTCACTGTAACACGGAAATGAGTAGAAGCCCAAACGCCAGGTTTCTCAGTAAGAAAACCAAACAAAGGCGAAATGGAATGGAAACACAATCAAAGCAGGGCGGAGCAAGCATCCACCAAAAGGGCAGCGCCCTCGCGTGGCCACCGAGGAAAACGACCGCATGGGAAAAAAGGCTAGAAACCCATGACAAAAAGTTAATTACAGTGGACTACCCCTTTAGTGCATAACCAACATTAGTTAGGTCATGTTAGGTAGCGACCTTATTTGTTATGTAGCAAGTTTGCTAGCTAGATAACATTACAGGACTCATATGCTGGGAAGCTACTCTCTACCAAGGGGCCAAGACCAAGCTCATTTCCGGTCTTGTTGAGAGACTTTGCTCACTTGCGCCAATGCGGTTGACTCCATTATAGGTCTTTGGTACCAAAGTCAATGGTACCTATGCAGTCAAAATACGAAGTAAATAATCTTTTCCCACAAAAACACGTAGTCACAATGGGTGATTTTTCTTTGTCTAAGGTTTGTTGTGAAATTGAGTGAGTCTATCTTAAAAACTGTGGTAGGGGTTAGGTCCACCAAATCCTATGTAGAACAATACAGATGAGAGAGAACAGTATTGGCTCCTCATTCAACAAGCCAAATAATGATTAAGGACTGCAGGTAAATGAGACATCCTGACACCTGTCATGAAAATACTTATCACAAGGACAAAAGAGCAAAAAAAACATAAATTGTATAGAAATAATACAAATGGCATCCGTTTAGAAACAGAAACCTTGGTATTCTATACAGATTGGCATACGAGGATATACGTATGTGGAGCTGTTTGCACAAGATTAATGAGCATCGAAACTACAGCTTAATTGTCAGCCAGTCTTTCTCACACACACCTATACGCACACACACATGCGTGCATGCGCACACCCGCATGCACACACACACACACACACGCTCGCGTGTGCAAACACACACACACACAAACACGCTTCTAGAATTTTCACAGCTTGTTTTTTGTGATGTCACAGCAGGCAGACTGTATAACCTGCTGTGACTATGTGATTTCCAAACCGCACCTGTATACCTGAAGACCCATAATACAGACTAGAGAACAACACAAACACCTACAATACACCTCCAAACACAATCTAAAAAACACTGAACAAAAGAGCTTTTATATAAATATTCAGGAACAAGCTTACTCAATGGCATAAGCCTTTCACTGGCATGCACATTTCCAGAAAGAAAGTGCAGAGGGGTAGAGACAGTCCAATAGACAGAGACAGCTCGGCTCAGCGCTGTACGCATACCTCTGTCTCCTCTGTGCCCTCAGGATTCAGCAGCCGGGTTAGATGAGGAACTCTGTTGGAGCTCCGGGACACCAAACGGCTCGTGACGGCGGCTATTTCTGCTCCCCTAGGCTGGATCCCAGAAACAGACACACTCACTGACAACTTTGTGATGCACTAGCCCTTTGAGTCTCATATATTCACACAACACTGCTTTAATAGATCCATCTCTTCCTCTCTCCTCGTCTCTTTCTGCCGGCTTCCTGTGCTGGGCCAGCTGACTGTGCGATAGCAGTCACTCACAGCTCCAGGATTTAAATATTTCCTGACGCTGATTCGGAGCATACCACGTGATTTAGAGGGCCGGGGGTGGGATGGGCTGCATCACTTCTGTTTTCTTGCTCTCCTTTGAGTATAGAGGACTATCTTTCTCTCAAACCCTCCTTGATTGTGAGTGTGTGTATGTGTGCATCCGTGTGAATGTGTCAGTATGTGTGTATATATGTGCTTTGAGGGGTATGGACACTCATTATGAAGGCTAAGGGAGTAAAGAAGTCTAGAATTAAGAGCCCCCCTATCTCTCACATGAACAAGTTACAGGTATAATGGTGCTTCCCGCTGCTACTCCTGCCCACTGTGGGCCTGAATTCCAGAAATGGACACATCCTCACTTCACACCGTGTACAAGCATTGGCAGAGGGTGTGTAAGGCTGCGGATATGGCAATTAAAATAATGTAGGCTATTAAATATAAATACAAATGCTAGCGATGCGATAGAGGATTTGAGGTTGAGTTAGCTCACTCAATCCACTAGGCTACTGCCTACTGCGGAGGAGGTAACTAAGCTGGTCGGCAGCGTGTAGCCGATTGCTACATGGTTAGCTGTAACGTTAGTTGGTTAGTTGGCCATTATCAACGCGTTGTCCTGTCAGTGAAGCGGCAGTCAAGCTGAAGGATCATCACGGACCCACAGAGCATTTCTGGACACACTGTCACTCTCTGTTAATGTCAATTAAAAATGTTATAAATTATGTGTGTGTTGGCTGCCATGCCGATAGAAAAAAACAAATCACACATAGGCTATCTTCGCTTAAATAATTAGCCTATCAATATGACGTGAAAATGTGATCGTCAGGGGCGCTTTAATGCACAGGCTTACATGGGCTGAAGCCCAGGGCCTTGACTGATCAGGGGCCTCGATTAACCAGAATATAATGTTGTAATTTGCCAGTGAGTGACTAATTCACTTTAAATAATGTTTTTGTTGTTAATTGGTTGTTTGGTCTGATTAATTGTATTTATTAATTCATTCATCCATTCATTTATTAACAAAAAGCAGAAAACATACATAGGCTACCGGTAGTTTGGTCAGATTCATGCAATGGGTTTGCAAAGTCATATTTAGGCTACGTCTTTGGTGGCTTATACACCTACTTACATGTGCTGATTTTGCTTGTTATTGTCAGAAGCTAAAATGTCGGAGTTACGAAAGCACACCAGCGGATCACAAAAATGAAAAGAGAAAGAAAAAAAAGACATTCGTGAACAGGAGTTACTAAAAAAAATTCCCAAGCTAACTGGGTTTTTCAAACCTTCCATTCAACCAGTGGAAAAGGGAAACATAGAGACTGCTAGCAGCACGTTAGCAAAAGCCACCAACTGACAGCTAGTCCAGCAACAGCTAACGTTAGCTTCCTCTGTGAACTGGATTTTACGGACATAATCAAGGACTTCTCTGCCAAGAAAACAAGATGAAAGCCCTTCCAAGAGTAAGACCATTGTTTATTTTTTTGTTGACGCTCTTGCTTTATTTTATTAATTGTTCATTGGTTAGACCCAATTGGAAATAGTTGGCTGATAGCCCAGTTGTTGCCCTGGTGGTCAATTCAGTTGAAATTAATCTATATTTTCTATCTATCTTTTACCAATGTGTAATGCTTAGACATGGCTTTTTGCATTATCTCGTCGGGTTTGGTGGGTCGGGCCAGGCGAATACTACACAAATCCGAACCAAAAATTCCTAGGTACCAACTTTTACCACTAGGTGCTGCTATAACAATAACGTTAACCACAGCTAAGTGTAGCCTACATTTGCAAGGCTAAGAGACACAGACCATTAGAATAGTCATTTTCTTATTTTGGTGAACTAATTATTATTTTTTTAATGACTATATTTTGTCATAGATACCATCTTTTATCAATGTGTCATGGTAAAAAAAACACACAAAAGAACTGTTGTTTTAGAAAATCTTGCACAGAATTATGTTATAGACTTGTTGCTTGTCATTTTCGTGGATGGTTTTATGTCTCCCGATACACGACTACTTTACAACCAAAGCCTACATGAGCTCTTGAACTAAAAAAACTGTATTTACTGTGAAATTAATGCAAAAAATGTTGCTGCTTGCGCACTCTGTGCGCTCACTCAAATGTGAATAGCTCTTCCACCCTAACCTAGCCTTACCCTGCAGTTGGTAAAGTCCACTTATGCATTTGAGGCATCTTGCAGACTAAACAGGCAGCAAACGGGACAAGGGTGTGAGGGTGTACCCTGCCTTTGTCCAGTTACTCAACCCCCACCCCCATCCAGTGTGGAGGAAGACCATGGGTCAGGTTCACGTCAAAATACCGTACCAGTCCAACCTGATCGAAAATCGAAATATCCATCAACAACCGATACATTTATATGTTCCTCTGCAGCGCTCTACACACCAGGGCTGTCCATTGAGTCCACTGCTCTTCGGTGTTGCCATTTATCCCCTCACCATTGCAACCCCCACATCACAAGGGTAACGAGAAATGACATTGGGTAACTCAGATAGCCTGCTCCTTTACACTTCCAATCTGTCAGATTCTATATCTGCAACGCTCTCGATACTTAGCTGATTTGGTCGTCTGTCAGGCTACAAGTTAAATCTTGGCAAATGTGAACTGTTTCCGTTAAATGTGGCAGCCCGCAATTATACTCTTCATGATTTCCCCTTCCAAATTGCTTCGCATAGCTTTACATACCACAGGATACAGGTCACAGATAAAATTAATGACTTATACAAATTTAGCCCTCATGGTGGTTCTGAAAAAGACTTTGATCGCTGGTCATTGCTACCCTTATCTTTAGTAGCATAAGTTAATACAGTTAAGGAAAACACCCTCCCCAAATGTTTTCAATGCCTGCCTATCTTTCTCCCCCAGTCCTACTTCTGCAGAGTTGTCAGTCCAATATCAGAGTTCATTTGGAATAAGAAAGTCCCCAGACTGTGGAATGGTCTGTTACAGAGACCTGGAGTATTGAGGCGCCTGGCTTTACCAGATTTTCTGTTGTATTATTGGACGGCCAACCTTAGCACAATCTAGTATTGTGTTTGATTGGAGGGATCACCCTTCCCTCCTTTGTGGCTTATGATGGAGCTGTCTTCTAACTCACTGACTGCTCTAATTCACTTCCCTATTAATTTTGCAGTTTCACAGCACTCTAAAAACATCATCGTTAGTTTGACGCTAATGATCTGGAGACAATTCAGGTGTAAATCTGGCTTAAAAAATGTACTCCGCTTTAACACAAGTGGCAGCAAATCCGTGCTTTCCCCCTTTTCTAATTGATGGAGCATTTCTATCATGGTTTAGCTTGGGTACAAAAACATTTAAAGATCTATACAATATCTCTGCATCATTCCAGCAACTTTCTTCCTACCAAAACAACATATTTTTTCAGATATCTTCAGGTTCAGTTTTGTGTGTGGCACCTACCCTCACTTTCCCAACCTCCCGGAGGCCACACCCATAGACTCCTTCTCGTCATCATTGCCTAAAAGAAGGGGTATGATCTCTGACTTCCATGATAAAATCCACTCATTAAATCACATCTCTTTGGATAGTATAAAGACTTGAGGGAGGGAATCCTAGGGGAATTGTGGGACACTACCTTGCGCCGGGTGCATTCCTCATCTATCTGTGCTAGACATAGCTTGACCCAGTGCAGGATCCTTCACCATCTGACCAAAGTTAGGCTCTCTCAAATGTAAATAAAAATGTAGATCCTATCTGTGATACATGCCACCAGGCTCTTGCAACATTAATTCATACACTACTCACAAAAAGTTAGGGATATTTGGCTTTCGGGTGAAATTTATGGAAAATGTAAGTTCACGCTACAGTGATATTATACGTATCATGAAAGTAGGGCATTTAAGTAGAAGCATGCAATGGTGATTTCCTCATCTCAAACAATTTATTGAAACAAAAGCCAACAACAGTGGTGGGTATACCACAACAAAAATGTCAATGTCTCAATAACTTGTCATGTGCCCTTGAGCATCAATTACAGCTTGACAACGACGTCTCATGCTGTTCACAAGTCGACTTATTGTCTGCTGAGGCATGGCATCCCACTCTTCTTGAAGGGCGGCCCTCAGGTCATTGAGGTTCTGGGGTACAGAGTTACAAGCCTCTACACGGTGAGTCAGCTGATCCCATAGGTTTTCTATGGGATTCAGGTCTGGAGAAAGTGCAGGCCACTCCATTTGAGGTACCCCAGTCTCCAGCAGCCTTTCCCTAATGATGCGACCTTGATGAGCTGGAGCATTGTCGTCCATGAAGATGAAATTAGGCCTGTGTTGTTCATGCAGGGGCACAATGACTGGATTAATGATGTTATTCAGGTAGTATGGGCTTGTCACTGTACCATTCACAAAGTGTAGGGCAGTTCTGTATTGACTAGACACACCTGCCCACACTGTAACACCGCCACCACCAAAGGGTCGTCTGGTGACAACAGTGGCTGATGCATAGCGCTCTCCTTGACGTCTCCAACATCATTGGCGGCCATCATTTCTGCTCAACGTGAATCGACTTTCATCAGAGAACAGCACTGAGGCCCACTGGTCCCTCGTCCAGCGTAAATGCTCCCTGGCCCATGCAAGACGATGACGCCTGTGCCTGGTGGTGTGGTCAGGTACCCTTGCAGGTCGTCTAGCACGCAGACCACACTGATGTAAACGGTTTCGAATGGTCTGACGTGACACTTGGGTGCCTCTCACCTCCCTTAAATGTGCCTGGAGTTGAGTGGCATTCATCATCCGGTTCCGCAGGGCACTGTTCACAATGAAGCGGTCATCAGTGTGGGATGTGGCCAAAGGACGTCCACTTCTATGCATTTCTGTGACTCTTCCAGTCTCTCTGTATCTCTGTTGCAACCTGCTGATGACACTCTGTGACACTCTAAGCTCAGTGGCCACTTCCCTCTGAGAACATCCTGTTTGAAGCCTCGCAATGGCGAGGTACTGTTGATCAATTGTTAGGTGTCGTCTTGGTCTCATGATGTCAAAATGTGAACAGCATGATGAAGAGGACTGTTTAAATACCAATTCTAATTGAACCAGGAAATTTATTAGTCGATTCATGGATCAAACACCTGTTGTGAATTTTGCCGTTCAGCTCCTTGTTAGAGAACAGCAAGTTGTGCAAAAAGTACTGAAACATTGAATAGTTGGACATGTGCATTCAAAAGTTTAGAGAAGGTCAAATTAATTTCACCTGTAAAGGTTATAGTGCATTTTAGGTTCATCCTGAAATTTCACCCGAAAGCCGAATATCCCTAACTTTTTGTGAGTAGTGTATGTTTTGGTCTTGACCATCTCTTTACAAATACTGGTCAGAATTCTTTGACACAATATCTGAGATCATCAAGGTTACTGTGTCTGTCACAGCTCTCTTTGGGGTCCCTCCTGCTGAAGTACAATTGCTAAAATATAAAGCAGATTTCATAGCATTTGTAACTCTCTTAGCGAGGCGGCTTATCCTACTCAGATGAAAATCACCCCTCTTTCTCACTTGTCTGGGGTAAGGAATTTTTTTCAATCTCTAAAACTGGAGAAGATTAGATGCACCATAAGAGACTCAACAAGTTCAACAAGATATGGGGACCTTTCTTTGTGAATGCAGAAAAGCTACTATTTCTGTCCATCCCAGAATGAAAGTGCTACCAGCTGAATTCTGTCAAGTAGTAGGTGCCTCCCCATTTTTTTTGTCTTGTCCTTGTTTTATCATTTAGATTTGACTAGTTTTGACTACTTTGACTAGATTTGACATTTAGATTTGACTACTCATTTGGATAAAAGCGTCTGCTAAATAAATGTAATGTAATGATTGTATACACAGGACTACAGCAAGATTAAAAATCCTACACAGTGCACCTTTAATTTTAAAATCCAGTAAACAAATTTTGGCAAGAAAGAAAAGCCAATATACTTTGTCAAAATAACATGAAACCCACTTTTACCACCAATATAACACATTTTCAACGGCAGCATGGTGTTGGGAAATGCTGCCTTTGATTTAAATATGGTACTTTGAGTCACTGCGGTATTAGTTCACAGTGCTCTACATCCCAAAAAGATTAACAGTAACTAAATGTTACTGGAATGTTACTGTAAATGGAAACATTACTTTTGCTTTTGATTTCTTGATCTAGAATGAAGAATTTCTACTGATGTCATAGGCAACAAATGTTAAATTGAACTGAATTGTATCAGATCTAAACTGAACTGAATGAGATAAATTGAACACAGAAGCCAAATTGAAGCTGAATCGAACTGGATCTGTACCTTTCCTGTATTGTATCATAGGCCATGCATCGAGATGCATATCGAATCTGCTGAGAGGCAAAGATTCACACCGCCATTGAGGAGTCATTCTTATTTTCACTCCTGCTAAAGCTTTTACAGTTGCCAAAATTTAGGCCATCATATTTTTGGCACAGGGAATATATCACCAACATAACTGCCATTTGTAATTATCATACCTAATTCTTAGCTGTGTTGTGCCAAACATAAAATATTTGGTTGGCTAAATGAAAGTGTGGAAAGCTTTCCACAGTGGTTAAGAATGCAGGATATACAGGGAGCTTGGAGCGTGCTCTCCTTGTGCAGCCATTACAGCGTGGTTATATGGTAGTAACAACCTGGCATATTCCTGCAGCTGTTGTTCCAGGGCACTTGCAATGGAGCCACATTTGACAGACTGCCATTACAGTAACCTAATCCTTCCTTGGCTCGGAATGTCCAGGAAGACCCTTTAAAAAGCAATTACACATTTCAAGTGAGGTGAACTCATGATATTCCTCTCAAATGCAGATAATCTGGTGAAAAGGAACATTAAAGAATTGAGAAGATCGGCCTTTTGGAGATCTGTCTTACAAGCCAAGAGAGAAATGAAATTCAGCAGTGGGGAGAGAAAGAGAGGAAATGGGGAAAGCGTTGTTTAGCTCAGAAGGCCTAGCCCAGTATACCATCTCAAAAACAAAGAAAACCTAGAATCCCAAACACAGAAAAATTCTAACTGAAGAACGCAAGTTAAACTAGTATGAACACAAAAGGAAGAGTAGTGACACGGAATGCACTCCTTGAACTGAGTCCAAGGAATCAGAGAGGGGCTCATTTAACCAATTTCCAATCTCTCTCAATTTCACAAACAACTACTTACAAAAACTCCAGTTACTGCTCAAACCCGACTGGAACAATCATGCATTGCCCAAGAGGCCTTTTACAAGCACAGCAGAAAACTGCAACTTGAAACGACATGAAATACTGTACAAAAAGTATTTTAAGTATTTATTCAATTGTTTGATACAATATGTTTATTATTTTTTAATTATTTCATTATTATTTAATTATTTATTTTAGCAATTCAATTCACAATTACTTTGTTCTACAGGAAATTTAGCTTGTGCTGTGGTTTGTCCGAGGCAGTTCAATTTAAAACATTTAGGCTACTTACTTTCTACCTTTCCGCCTTAGAGGGGTTATGATCTCTTAGTAGTCTATAATTGTAATAGGCTAAAACACAAATTAAATCCAGGGTTGAAACCAAGACACAGAAGCCATTGCAAAACAGTTCATGTCTCATGAAAGTCTCAGAGCAGGCTTTGCATTTCCAAACCTAGGCTAATACAGAATAGGCTATTTTTACCTTTAAATAAGGCTAATGTACACTACTATAGAATAGAATAGAATAACTTTTATTTTCCCTTTAGGGAACTTCAGTTGTAGCCACCAGCAACAACAAAAATGTTTCTAATGTACTACATATACCACTCAGTGAAATTATTCGAAACAAATAGCTTGGTATCCAGCAAAGTATAAAACAAATCATGAACTGTGTGGAAAGTGCTCTGCTTTGGCCCAGTTATCTCTGCTCATGGCATGTCGTACCATTGCTATGCTGATGACTCAACTCGTTTTGTCCCTCCACACCCTTCACTGATTCTAGCTGCTGCCCTAATTCCATTCAAATCACTCAGACTGACATGCCAAGCTGTGAGTGGTACAGCCCCTTCCAATCTTCAGACAATGATCACACCAACTACACCTCTCCATTCGGCATCCTCTCATCAGCTGGCTGTCCCATCTCTTTGTGCACCCGGCAGCTGCTCCTCGCAGCCCTGGGCCTTCTCTGCCCTTGTCCGCTGATGGAGGAATGACCGTCATCAATTGGTCGGGGTGACAGATTTTCTATATTTTCTATATATAGACGTTGCCTATCTCTAGCTCTAGTGGTGTGTGCTTACCATGTTAAATGCACTCTTGTAAGTTGTTTTTGCTAAAAGCATCTGCCAAATTACTAAATTGTATTGACTTAACATAAAAATAGCACATTTCAAAATTTAAGTTAAAATACAGAAATGATTGCCACTTTCAGATATTGCAAGATACTCAGATATCTATACTATATAAATTGCTGTACATGGCAGCATGGCTGTATTCCACTTTAATTCATTTGATTAATGCAATGATTCTGTAATGGGGGTGTGACATGTGAGGTTCGAGGGACCAAACGCAGCAAGGGGATTCTTTAAGCTCCGAGAAGCCACTGAGACGGGGAAACCCCGTAGTTAAGGGAAGGAAAAGAAAGTGTGCGTGAACAAATGCCTAGGTGGTAAAATAACAAAGGGACAGAAATTAGAGCAGGTAAAAGGGAGGAGAATACACGAAAATAACTCCCTCGCTCTAAATGGAGTGAGAACTGCTCGCTACAAGGCAGAAATAAAGCAGTCTCCGAGTCCTCACCTCAACCGGCACCAGTGCAACACGCAACACATGAAAAAACGGAATAAACGCCCTGACTCTCAATAAGAGGGAAACATAGTCCACGAGAAGGAGATAAAACAGGGAACTAACGTACCGAAGCTGCTAACTGGCTCACTGTCACACGCAAAAGAGTAGAAGCACGAACGCCAGGTTTCTCAATAAGAAAAAACCAAACAAGGTGAATGGAACAAAGAACTGCTGCCCTATACTTCTACGAGCTAAGTAAATAAGTAGAAGCTCTCTCGCTCTCTCAGTACGGAGAAGCCATCAGAAGGCGAATAGCACAGAGAACTGCTGTCCCATACTTCTACGAGCTAAGTGACTAAAGAAGAGCCAAGAAAAAATAAACGCCCTGCCTCAGTAAAGAGAAGTATAAGAACAGGCGAGTAGCACAAATGGTACAAATAAAACACACACCCAACAAACACTGAATACCCAAACAGTATACAAAACAGTGCGAAATAATATAGTAGCCCCAAACGAAGGAAACGTGGGCTTAAATAGCTCCAAGGTAACCACGCACAGGTGTGGATGCTGAGAGAAGCTCCGCGATAAAGACGGGGCGGAGCAAACATCCACTAAAAGGGCAGCACCCTCGCGTGGCTACCGAGGAAAATGACCGCAAGGGAAGAAATTGTTAAAAACCATGACAGTAACCCCCTTCTAAGGGACGACCCAGGCAATCCCTCAGGTAAATCCCAGAGGAAGTTCCCAAAGAGAGCAATAACCGAGTTAAATCAATATATACACAATATTTTTTCTTTTTGGGAGGGTAAGGGGCGCAAAGGTCCCGAGAGTAGGGGTAGTGAACCCCCCTAGCATGCGCAGACCAACTTCTTGGCTGACAAGAGAGTCGACCAAAAAAAAGAACCGGAAGTTCAGGACGACCCACGCGCATGGTGAAAACCCGTGGTCTCTAACAAACGTGACCCGAGACTCCTGAGTCACGAAACGGAAAGACAGCGCCCCAAAAAAGAAAAACCCAAATGCTGGGAAAAAACACTCAGCTTCTGTCAGACTCCCTGTAGTATCTGAGGGGAAGCTGCAATAAAGGTTCCCTAGTGACACGTAGAAGGGATGGGGGGGCGGGACTAACCGATGCCTGGCTAAGCACCCTGGAGCAAAATACACAGCACCCTGGTTCCTGGCTACCTACCCAAAACCTTACTAAACTTATGCCTATCTGTCTTCCTGAGGCATGCTGTGCAAGAGGCGACGTTAAACGCTAAAACTCAAGGACCTTTGGCCTACAAGACTGAGACCAAAGACCTCGAAATGCGTAACCCCGACAGGGACAAAATCCCCACCCAGGATTACCTCGAAAATAAAAAAGGCAAAATAATAAAGTAGTGGACCGAAGGGAAACCAAACAAGTGATCAACTGGCCCACTCAGCACCTACCTACCAGGGTAGCTGAAAACAAAAAACACCAAGGCAACTACTACAAACCAAGACACAAACCATAAACAGTTAGCCACAAAACCCATCTCAGTGAAACCCCTAGGAAAGCTGCTGGCCCCACTAATCGCTTCTATATTCTGTAATGGGGGCGTGACGTGTGAGGTTCGAGGGACCAAACGCAGCAAGGGGATTCTTTAAACTCCAAGAAGCCACTGAGACGGGGAAACCCCGTAGTTAAGGGAAGGAAAAGAAAGTGTGTGCGAACAAATGCCTAGGTGGTAAAATAACAAAGGGACAGAAATTAGAGCAGGTAAAAGGGAGGAGAATACACGAAAATAACTCCCTCGCTCTAAACGGAGTGAGAACTGCTCACTACAAGGCGGAAATAAAGCAGTCTCCGAGTCCTTACCTCAACCGGCCTGACGCCCTGACTCTCAATAAGAGGGAAACGTAGTCCACGAGAAGGAGACAAAACAGGGAACTAACGTACCGAAGCTACTAACCGGCTCACTGTCACACGCAAAAGAGTAGAAGCACAAACGCCAGGTTTCTCAATAAGAAAAAACCAAACAAGGTGAATGGAACAAAGAACTGCTGCCCTGTACTTCTACGAGCTAAGTAACTAAGTAGAAGCGTGAACGCCTGGTCTCCATCAGAAGGCGAATAGCACAGAGAACTGCTGTCCCATACTTCTACGAGCTAAGTGACTAAAGAAGAGCCAGGAAAAAATAAACGCCCTGCCTCAGTAAAGAGAAGTATAAGAACAGGCGAGTAGCATAAATGGTACAAATAAAACACACACCCAACAAACACTGAATACCCAAACAGTATACAAAACAGTGCGAAATAATATAGAAGCCCCGAACGAAGGAAACGTGGGCTTAAATAGCTCCAAGGTAACCACGCACAGGTGTGGATGCTGAGAGAAGCTCCGCGATAAAGACGGGGCAGAGCAAACATCCACTAAAAGGGCAGCGCCCTCACATGGCTACCGAGGAAAACGACTGCAAGGGAAGAAATCATCAAAAACCATGCCAGATTCTATTGAATGTCTTTATTTGATATGTTTGTTTGTGTGTTGTGGGCCTGCCCCACTGTCTATGTCTTTTTGTTGTTGCTGGGGCTACAACTGAAGTTCCCAAATGGGAAAATAAAACTTATTCTATTCTATATTTTCAATATATTCCACTTCTGTAATGGAACACTGCAGCAGTCATTTTGAGAATGACTGAGAACTAAAACCCTTATTGATCTGCCACTAGGGGGTCTTGTTACACAACTACACCAGCCCCAGCACCTGTATCTCTGCCATTGACTGCAACCAAGCAGGCTGCCACAGGATCACTACTCAAAATTAATCACATCCCCTCAAAAGCCTCCTGGCAGTGTTAACTCAAATGTCACTGCAGTCCTGGGAAAATCTACACCAGTATAGACATCCAGAAAAACCACTTGTAATAAATTTTAATTTATTTAAATTTTGAAATAAATGAAAAGCCAAAGAATGCTTTTAGGTTGGAAAGTTGTGAATCATTGTGTACTTGTGATTTTGCTGGGTCACAAACATATGATCCAGCAAAATCATGCTGAAAAAAAATGTTTTCAGCACGTAAGAAAAAGGAAAAAGCATGGACGCACACACACCCCTCCTTGATGAGCTCTGGTACTGGCCCATGCCAGATTTGACCCAGATAATGTTGTCTTTCATAATCTGTTATGCACGGTCCATTAGGACGCAGTCATCGATGTCACACGGGCCTTGTCCGGGGCATGCACTGAGGACAGGACTGCAGAACAGCTGCTAATCAGGTGTAATGTCTCACCGTCCTGGGATGGCTGAAGAAATGGAATTTGAAAACAACCAAATCTAATTGTGCCCCTACTCTACACCGTGTTTGAAAAACCTAAATGTAGGATGACTGGATGATTTTGCGGGACGTTCGTGGCATGGACAGGGAATACCATTCACTTGGAAATGCACCAGAGAGAGGGAGAGAGAAAAAGTGAGAGCCACGGAGTGTGAGAGAGAGAATGAAGCTCACGGACAGGGAGAGTAGGCGTCTGGGGCCACATTTTCCTGAGTTTGAGGCCCTCAGCACCTGTGTGCTGACTGATAAGCTGTTTATTTGTCTGCATGCCAGAGGCCTGTCTGGGCCGCTTAATACATTAAACTCTCTGGGAAGAGCACTTATTCTAATGAAAACGGCACACTCAGTACCCCTGGGAAGGGCACTTATTATAGCAAACATCCTTGGAAGGGCTCTTATTCTAATAAACAGGCCGGAAAGAGGCTTGTTCTACTAAATACACTGTACACTCAGTATTCCAGGGAAGGGCCCTTAGTCTAGTAAACAGCCTAGGGAGGGCCAATATACTAGAGAACCCCGTGTACAGTCACTGATAATGGCACTTACTTTAGTAAACATCTTACATGCATGGGGTCTTTACAGTTGGTGACAGTGTTATCATATCAGTGTTTACTGCTCTCACCAGAATACTTAGCTGACCTCTGCATTCCTGAGGAGGGTGGTTATGTACACTGGGGTATATACAGTGTTTAAGGTAGGCCTGGAGGCTAACTGACCATTTATGACCGTACTGTTCCTGAGGGTTTTACTGCTCACTCACACATGCACTGTGCAGCCTCTTATGTGACATGAGTGTATGTCAAAGCGTGTGTATATTATTACATTTATATCATACATACGTCTCAAGGCACAGCTCATGCTGACATTCATACAGCTATACAGTACTACATATACAAGCTTTTTCAACATACGTATATGGGAAGATAAGTGAATGTCATGTCAAAGCACAGAAATTGACAGAGAGAAAAATTTAGCAGGCATTTCTATACTTCAAATGATTTTATTGTGCATCTGTTGCCCCAGGAAAAGAACACCATTAATAGAACTAGATATTAGAATTAGAATTAGGTATTAAAAGAATATCTAATTCTATATATACATTATATACAGCATCTCAGATGTGATATAGTGATAGCTATAATAGCATATTCCTCTTAAGATGTGCATTTGACACTCCACACACATTGCGACAGATGCTCTCACTCCTTGTGAAATGGAATAAAAAGCAAACTGTCATAAATGCATGTTGTCAATCTGAGGTGGGGATACTGACATGGAAGGCATCCAATCAGCTGCTCTAACAGGAGAATAGGGGGGCAGGGACCTCGTGTGAAAAGGTACTGATTACGTGCAGTTTACAGCGGGGGGCACTACTGGTCATTTATGACCTTACTGTGACAAACACATATGTGGACCAGAAGGCAACTTTAACCTACACAGCCAATCAATCCCCTTCACCAATTTCATCTGCCGTTTCCCCATTACCCATTCATCTATACTTACAATTAATGCCCTGCATTTTCAATCTACAGAACATTCTGGGAGCCTTCCCATCCTTATCCTACCTCACAAACGTCCCAGCTCATGTTGACAAGAGGTTCTAGTTTGTTAAAAAAGAGAATTGTGACTTCCAAAGGGAATCAATAGATTCAAAAGGGAAAGGGGAGTGTGTATGTTTGGACATTCAAATCTCTGTAACAGACACGTGTCACAAAGGAAACAGAAGGCCCAAAAAACAAATTTCTGCTAATTCTAAGGAAGCACACACACACGCACACATGCTCACACACGGCAATTACACACCCTGTGGTGAGTGATGCCAAAATGCACACACACACACAGTCACACACAGCAAGTACACGCCATGTGGTGTGAAATGCCAAAAACAGACTACAATAAATGCTTATTGTTGTCTGAATATTGAAAGATGAACTGCCTACCTCCTCGCTGTTGGAAGCAGTCTTTCCTTAAGTCTTTGTCACGGGAGAGTGAAACAGTGAGGTGGAAGAGAGCGCAGCTGCTGACGCAGCTATGGGGGTCAAAGGTCACAGGGGAACCTCCTTCAGAATCTCACATCACAGCCCAGCAAACGGGGAGGCCGACGACACACCCAGGCTCACAGTCAGAGGCACAGGGGTTGAAGGTTGAGTGTATATGGCTTAGTGGGGGCGGATGTGGAGTTGGGGGAATAATCAATTTCCTGGGCAGTCTGGATAGAGGCACCGTAGAGCTGTAATCAGGAGGACACTCCTTTTCGATACATACTGCATACAGGGAACTGCCCCCAATTAATGAGTAACTTTCATTTTAGACACAACACCCTCACTGCCACAGAGGAGACCATTAACTGTAGAAAGCATATCTTAAATCCTGAAGACTATTTCAATACGTTACATTATATATACAGTCCTGGAGGTGTATCTTTGTGCGAATCAGTAATCAATTATTGGCTGTTGGAAATCACATGTGTGGATTCTTTAGCCAATTAACTGCTTAAAAGAATCAGTGGTGCTGAAAAGCACCAAAACCCAGCAGACACTGCAGACCTCCAGGACTGGATTCTGACACCTGTGATCTATGTCAACAGTGGGCAACAACTTTGGAAAAACAATAACTTTTCATTCTCAAACTGAAAATGTGAATTCATTTACACTGTACATTTATAATGCAAATTAATTCAGAAGGAAATAATACAAATATAATAAACCTAGTTTGTTGTACTGAACTGATAACTGAACAAGGTAATAACAACAACAACAATAATAATAATAATAATAATACATTTATTTAAAAAAAACAATCCATGTCATAAGAGGGGGACATACTCACTGGAGTCATGTCATAAGAAGGGGACACACTCATTGAAGTCACCTCATAAGAAAGGGACACTGATATTATATCATATAAGAAGGGGATACACCCACAAAAGTTACATCATAAGAGGGGGACACACTCACTGGAGTAATGTTATAAGAGAGGTACACAAAACTAAAAGGTAAAGCTGTTGGGAGTGTGTACACTTATCAGCATACTGCAGCACCCCCTGCAGGCCACCATTGTTCATAACTACTATACCAAGACAATATCTTTACAGGTTAACAGTCACGCTCATCCAACTAAGTTGCTGAAAGGCTTTTCTTGGTGTGTTCACTCTGGTAAGCAATTAAAAAGTAGTCATTAAGTTACTCACACTCACAGATGGACTTAATGACTTTTAGATTTCATTAAGCAAAAGAAACAAATAAGGCCAAATGTAAAGGGAACGTGCATGGCGGGTGATACCAAATGTAGAATGTTCCAGTTTTCCTGCTGACAAATGGTATGAGAGGGTGCGAGCACAGCAGGCCATTAATTGTAATGTCACATAGAAGACGTGACTTAATAAAAGGCATGCATAACGCTCTAACCGCAATACAAAAACAGAGCTAGTTGTTACGAACCAGATACGAGACGAACCCAAGTGCAACGACCAGGAGACAGATTCACAGAAAGGGGGTTTATTAAATTAAGTGTTGGGGTAGTCCCAACACTGTACAGGAATGGCAAACACACAGTATCACACAGGGTATGCTAGGAAGCCCGGAACGGGCTGCTCCAAGCCGGAGCTGGGTTGGCAGGTCTGGAACGTATTGTTCCAAGCCGGAACTGGACTGGACTGGAACTGGACCGGGAGGTCCACACAGGAATCAGGGTCTGGAACGGATTTGCTCCAAACCGGAACTGGACTGGACTGGAACTGGACCGGGAGGTCCACACTGGAATCGGGGTCTGGAACGGAATGTTCCAAACCGGAACTGGACTGGACTGGAACTGGACCGGGAGGTCCACACTGGAATCAGGGTCTGGAACGGATTTGTTCCAAACCGGAACTGGACTGGACTGGAACTGGACCGGGAGGTCCACACAGGGATCTGAGTCAGGAACGGATTGTTCCAAACCGGAACTGGACTGGACAGGTAGGTGCACGACTCACACCTGGACTGGACTGGAACTAGCTGGGGAGCGACTCACTACGGCAGGACAGGAACTGGACCGGAATGACTGCACCGGTACAGAACAAAACAAAACAGAGGGGGATTAGTGCAAGGGAAGGCACGGAAATGACCGGGAGGTTCTCACAGAGGTGCAGGGCTTGACAGGTAGGTGGTTGGTGAAGCACGACAGGGCTGGGTAGTGTGGCGTAGCTGCGGTAGGTCCGGATGGAGCTGACTGGTCTCCAGAGCTCCCGGAACCGTAACCGAAGAACTAGGTGGCTTCTTCGGCCGGACAGGAACAACTGGAGGGTAGCCAGGTATAACGCCAACACGGAGCCTACACGAGCTGGAGGTGGAGGTACCGCAACACACACAACGAATACGGGGGAAACGAACACTGCCACGGGAGAATGGGAGCTGGGTTAGATGGAGGAGAAGGGAAACAGGTTAGCTGCATGCACAACAGGAATTGACGAGGAGGTAAACTACCAGTCTGTAGTTACGAGCGGAACCAAAGCTGTAAGGGGATTTTATCCCACAACCAAGCGAGTAGTTCGTAGTACACGACCAGGGAAACAACGAGCATTAACACCGCGTGACGATAGTTAACGAACTGGCGCCGACTGGCAGCCAGCCGAAGGAATATATAGTGAGGTTAATAAAAGAACGAAATAAGGAACAGGTGTGGAAATTAAACGGGAGTGATTACGAAACACCAGGTGAGGAAATGCATGCAACGAGGGGGGACGGAGTGAAAAGGCGGAAGTAAGACAAGACAACCAGACGAACAAGACAGGGAAGGAAACGCCTAGTCCGCAGCAGCGGGGAAAACACGGACAAAAGGATCCAACATGACACGGAGGGAAAACAGGAAAATACGGAAAACGAACAGGAAGGGAGCGGAACATTACACTAGTTATCCATTCCAAAAAGATACAAATCCAGCGATCTATCCCATCCTGATTTTTTTCCTCTGTTCCGTAACCCTGCCCATCCTCTCATTGTAATCAATTTCCTTTACACATGCCAGGTGGCTACAGGAGAGGAACGGCCCTCAGAAACCTCTGTCTGTCTCTGTCTCTCCACTTGTGTAATGTGTCTGTGTGTTAAGGTACTCATTCCCATTTATTCTCAGGTTCAGTTGTGAAGGGGAAGGGGTTGATGGATTGTATAAAGCATTTCAGCAGAGCGCAGCACTCCACTAACGTAATGTGTCTGTGTGTTAAGGTACTCATTCCCATTTATTCTCAGGTTCAGTTGTGAAGGGGGAGGGGTTGATGGATTGTATAAAGCATTTCAGCAGAGCGCAGCACTCTACTAACATAATGTGTCTGTGTGTTAAGGTACTCATTCCCATTTATTCTTTCTTTAAATGGGCTGTTAGCCCATGTTCAGCAAAATGGAGTGGAACGAGTGGCCCAGGCCTCAGCTGTTTGTCACAGTGTTCAGGGAGAAATCTCTGTGAAAAGTACATTACTTAACACAGACACGAACAGAAACCGCACCACACATTAACCCCTTCACGCAGATGCCAAATTTGGTCACTTCTCACCTATTCAGGGGGTGTTCTATTTAAGGCTTTATAACTCCTCAGCATCATAAAAACTTGGGGGACTAGATTTAGCTGTAAATTATGCTGGAACAGTATGGAGTACATGGTTGGCGAAATGGTTGTAAGTCATCAAGGGTCTGACGTATCAAACAAGCCTTAAACCATCACTCTGCTGCCAGATATGCAGTAGATATGGATGGATCACTTGAAGGATTTCTTCTCCTGACTTATTTTTCCAATAGGAAAATGTGTTCAATAGGAAAGTTTGTCAGGAGAAACAACCATTAAAGTGATCCATCCATATCTACTGCATATCTGGCAGCAGAGTGATGGTTTGAGGCTCGTTTGATACCTCAGACCCTTGATGACTTACAGCCATTTTGCCAACCATGTATTCCATACTGTTCCAGCATAATTTACAGCTAAATCTAGTCCCACCCCCCAATTCCCAGAGAGATCCATTCAAATGCAGAGAAGTTATAGTATCGCTTGTAAGAGTACCAGAAAATAAGATATCAAGAGATTGGGTCACAGACATTAGATAGTCATGGCATGCAATGGAAATTTGACCAAATATAAAAAATGATTACTTTATTCTACATTATGTTAAACTGTCCAATATTTTTGATGCCCGAAAATGGGGGGGACTATGTACAAAAGGTTCTATAATTTCTAAACGATTCATCTGATATGGATGAAAATGACAGTCTGCACTTCAACCTAGAGTACAGAAACAAAATAACAAAAAATGTGTCACTGTCCAATACATTATGGTGCTCACTGTATATGGGTCCAAAAACCTATCCAAAACCTGTCATAAAATGAATAAAATACTTTTTCTCCTTTATAAAGCAATTGCCCCTTAAGATGAAAACATTGATATCACACTGGTACACACACCTAAATTTTGGATTGTCCAAGACAATAAATGAACTGAATCTGGATGAATAAATAAACTGAATCTGGAACGGGACATCTCTATGCATAAAACAATGGTAGGATTGTATATTTATTTCATATTTAGTAGCAGATATTGATAGAATGACGTGGTATAACTACACAAGAATTACCCTTGTTTATTTTGCTATTGAGTGAGCAGGGCTTTTAACTGCTGAATTGGCATACGTTCGGGTTCGGGTTCGGGCTATTGTTGGCTTTATCTTGTTGCTGTGATGGAATACAAATTCTTGGTTGTAAAAAAATATTTTTATGAACTCACAGATAGACGCTATTGTCCACTGTGTCACGCATGGGTCGGTATAGTTACGGGTGAGACTGGGTGGGGGGTTGCTTGTTAAATAGGCTAGCTATGCTACAACAGTGGCACTTAGGAACTCTGTATTCGGTATAGTTGTCACAAATTGTATCCTAATAACGCTAGTAGAACATGGAGTTTGTTGTTTCCACACATAGTTTGGTTGTAGGGGCAATGAATGTCTCAGTTCAGTAATCTCATGGCGCCGGCGGCACGGCCTCTACGGCTTTCACTGGTGAGTTTTCCAGTGCCGCAGCCATTTCTTCTCCATCATACTGACAGAAAGTTCTACAGTTCAAAGTATGGTGGATATTAGGACAGCATGTATTCAATGAAGCAGCCTGTTACAATGCACATAGCCAGGGGTCTACTGTATTATCATTATACGTTATAATTTGTATCATATTATTTGGTAGTAAATCACAATCAGACTTAATCAGGTCATCTTGCAGTTAAATACTCTGAGCATTTATTATGGGTTAATTACTAGCTAAATAAATGTAATGTATCAAAGTCAGGTCTGATGACAACACTGCAGAAACAGGATAACAGCATTGTAAACAGGAGTGGCTGGGTCTGAAGGACATCCTTCCCCTGGCTGTTGTCCAATTCCACACCTGTCAGTGCCAATTTCCAACCCCGCCCCCTTCCCTCCATCCAGTAGCCAATCAGCACAGCACAGCACAATCAGCACAGCACAGAGGCACCAATCTCCATGATAGGCCAGCACTTGACATACCCAGTTTGCACTACTATATACTACCATCTAGCCTCCTATCACTACTGTTCCCATACAGTGAACATAATGCACAAAAAGGGCATGAGAGTTAAACGGCTAAGTCTGAGGCTGCGATCAGGCCAGGTTTCTGTTATTGCCAGGGGTTAAATACATACATTACAGAGGTGGTGGGGGTAGGGAGAGGGGGAGGGAGGGAGAGAGAGAGAGAGTGGGGGAGAGAGGGAGAGAGACAGAGAGATGGACAGCCGACAGTTACAATACCCCACGTAAGTACAATTGCTGATAACTGATGTCCAGGAAACTGATGTCCCAGTATGAGAATGAGATAGTGAGAGAGAGAGAGAGAGAGAGAGAGAGAGAGAGAGAGAGACGTACAGGCAAGCAAAGATCTGCACTGCAGTTCTCTGCACACTTCCCAGGCCTACGTGGGTGTGAAATATTACACAATCTGATTCATGAGTTTCCTGAGCTGTTTCAGGTGACTAACTGGCGGTGACAAGTGGTTTCTTCCTGATAAACACGCTGTCACCAGGGGAGCTGAGATAATGGGCAGGTCGGGTGTGTGTGGCAGAATTTGTGGTACACCCTCTAGGGCACAGTGAAAAAGAAAAGGGGAGGAGGAGTAGGGGAGCTGCCTCACAGAGCGTGCTCTCGGGTGATTAATTATTCACGGAGCACGGTCTGAGCCAGAGTACATTTCTAAGAGGCAGCTGTGGCTCTCGTATTTTTTCAGGAGGCTGAGGTCCCATTATAAAAGATCCAGGAGGGTAAATAACTCAAGTGCCATAACTGATGAATGTCAGCAAAATTCATCAGAATGCATCAGAAGTTTTTCAAAGAACCTTCCAGAAACAGGAGTACTGTAAATCCTGGATGGCCTTTTATGGTCTATCCTGCACCGCTGTAGTTGTGGTGTCTGCAACCGAGCTGTGAACTCCTAAATTCTTGCGTTTATTTTTAAAACATCGAGCAGTGACATCACCATTCAAGGCGAATTAACTGAAACGGCCAGGCTCCTACCAACTCCACAACCAGAACATGTCACATTATTTCCTTGCCATTTGGACACAAATTATATACCCAAGCAATATTACACATATTTTAAAAGAAAGCATTGTTTTGGACACTGTCATTGATCATAACATGCCACCAATACCCAGTGGAAATATCAAATGTGTCCTGCATTTCTTTTAATACAATAAACTCGCCTTAGTTCAGGAATTTATCGGGTGAAAAAATGACTGAAAAGCCTTTCTAGTTCTATCTCTCACAGCCAGTGAATTTCCTCCCTTATCTCTAAGCCATAATCCTGCTGTAGGCACAGACCTACATTATGGCAGCTCATCTCTGGAGAACCCGTTTCACAATCAAGTGCTCTGAGCAATATCTGTGACCTTTTTTTTCCATCTTTGGCATCATGGCATAAATTATACATTATTGAAAATCGATTATTTTAAATTCAGATCCAATCATTCAGTATGGAACTGTGTTGAATACTGTATGTGGCAGGTCAGACTTCAGGATTTCATGTCAGGAGATTTACACAATAATAATAGCTTTTTTTTTTATCTGGGGGAAAAAAAAGCCTTGAGATGTTTTTTTCCCTAGGTCTAGGATATGCTTCAATTATTCATCAAAATGTGCTTGAACACCATATACGGACTTTAACAAGGGGGGAAAAGATGGATAAGCTTGAATTTTTCAGCAGAGTTTCAGGCATAATAAATCCAGCCTGCCTAAGCCCTGTTCTTGCATGTAGCCTGGTCCCGAATCTCCACCGTTTCCATCAATACAGTCAGGAAGAGATTCGGGACCAGTATCAATACAAGACAGTCCTTTAATTCGACATCAAGAAACTTTCCACAAGACAATCTCAAAATTACTCTGAATGCTTGAGAGTATCTTCAGGGGAAAAAATCATTTAAAGGAGCTATATGTAACAAATGTACTGTACTAAATCATAAAATGACCATGATATGTCATCAGAGATTAAGGAAACATGCTAAGTCGAAATACTGGCTTCTCCGACAACAATGCTACAGTCAGTATGTTCTCCTTTGAAATTTCCATTCCGGGTCGGAACATCTGTATTTGTTTTGGCCTGTGTGATTCACTATTCTCCGAGTTGACTCCGCCCACTGCCCATTACAAACAACCAGATGTACTCCGGCACTCCGACAGCCGATTTACAAATGCCTAAGCTAAGTTCAACATCGTTTCCATTTAGCTAGCTAGCCGATGATTTAAATATATATATGTATATAGTTACTCGCTAAACATACCACTAACGTTAGCTTATATCTGTGTGACCGTAGACATAGCCAGCCATGCATCTAGCTAACATTGACAGAGTTATAAAAAATCCACATGAGCTGGTTTATAATTTGCAAACAATAAATAATAAACAAATTGCAAATGTATACATTAGCTGATCAACTTACAGTGTAGGACTCGTCGTCGCTTGTCATTGTCAAAATAGAATAAGCTCGTCTCAAAATATAATGTTGCGCTCGGCTCGTGTTCGTTCAGTGTCTCGACTCTCTCCAATATTGTGAATTTGGATTGCAGTACCCATTTTAAACGCTCGGTGTCAATGTTACATATAGCTCCTTTAAAGAAAATAAATTAACAAATACTTGTGTATGTTGATTTAGATCATCAACTATCCACCCCATTCATCGTTTTAGTCTCATAAAATCATGCAGTTCTGTGCTTTATTTGCTTTGAACTATTGCTGTATATTGCCTCTGAAAACGCTAAGCTAGATGTCACAAAAGTGTGCAGATCAACAACGCCAAAAAAAGCATGTGTTTGAGATGGGGCACGGCTCTGCTTATGTTTATGCAAGGCAGATGTGTACCACTGTGGTGGGGAACTGGGTTGAGGTGGATCCTGAATTATGTCAGAAAATGATTAACCACATAATAGAACACTATCCAAAGACATCAACACTGGAAACACGCAGTGCCAGCCAACTGCTTCTTTTCACACCGCAGCCACAAGCCACGTAAGCGCAGAGCGGGGGCAAAGGAGACCCAGAAAGCAAGCCATGGCCACCCGGACGGCCAACAGAGGTCGCTCGAGCAATGGACACTGCTATCCTCGCCGACCGAATCCCTCCAATATATCCTTTGGGCGACGCAAAGCCCATTGTGCTCCACCCCTGCACGGCTGCTGGCCAGTCGGCACTGGCACGGGGCGGATTCAAACCAAAAGTGCGGTTGATATATTGTTTTTCAGGTGCACTATGCAGGTCCTGTGTTTACAATCAAAGAGGTCTCCTCCTCTGTCCTACACTCCGCCCACTCACCTCTGTTGAGGGCAAGAAACATGCTTGAGTGCAGCAAGCAAAATGTCAAGTGAAGATAAAAATAACATTTTTAGCAACATGCAAGGATGCTTCTATAACAGTAATTAGGCAGTGTTATAACGATGAAATAAAGGCTATGCTGCGCACTTCAGTCAAAGCTTAAAAAGAGAGAAAGTGCTCTCAGTATGGGACAGTGCATATCAAGAACAATGTACCCGGGCTCATCAACGAGACTAGAGTAAACACTGGAGCATAGCACTGGAGCATAGCATTACAATAGAATGAAGCATGTTTATTAAATACGGCTGGAGTGTCAACATAGCATCTATTTCAGAGTCAACAGGCGATATAACGGATATAGTACAACAGGTTTTTACAATATAGGTGCACCTTGTAGAAACATCGCTACTGTGGCTACTCCAGTTGCAGTTGCAGCTATCTTGTGGTGTTTTTCCTCTTTCTGTATTTAGCTAACGTTTTTCTGAACAATCATTTACAACTGGGATGTAAAGACGGAATTGTGTGAGGAATAAGTAACATTAGCAGACCTAGCTAATACCATTGTAAAGTAACAGACTATTTCATGAAGATATTTCTATACAAATATTATTTATTTTATCAAATACAATGTAATATTACGCCGCTATATTTATTTGATTCTAAAGGTACCTGACTTCAGCCATCTAGCTACCAAACGTAGCTTGCTGCATAGCTAGAGGTAACGTTACTTACAGGTGCAACAGAAAACACTCCAACTCCGCGTTGCTTTTCATCCCCTTGATAAACTTGAGCAGTCGCCATTTTGGAAAAGCAAATCCTAGGTTGACTCTGCTTCTTGAATGCACCCTGCATTGTTGTTATTTTGGCTTTGCTATATGTCCGCTTCTTCACCTTCGGCATTAGCTAGCTGGCAACAAACGCTCTGCTGAAAGTAACCTGATCCTACCCCACAGACTCTGTAGCCACTCCCACCCACCCCAGTGCCACGCCCATAAATGCCCAGAACACATCTTAGAATAATAGATACAGGCAGAGGGGCAAGGTTTTGGAAAAAACAATTTCCAAAGATTTCCAGTGAATCATAGATATGACTGAGCATGGTTATTTTATAATATTTTCTAGGTAAAAATCCTGCATAGTGCACCTATGCATGTGATTCCGTTTCTGAAAATACTGTATGTTAGGCGACATTTTAATAAGAGGTGGACCACAGAAAATGTGTTCACTCATGTAGGTGGTCAGGTGGTAGGAAAGTTTGGGAGCTGCTAGTCGACCCCACCCCTATTTTAGAGGTAAGCCAGAGAAGTGCAGTGATCGAAAGGCCTGTACTTTTACAATAAACTCCAATCACGCTGTTCAATGCAACTTTTATCTGCAGTCACCCACTCTCCTGTACTGGGGAGCCCTCCTGGTATTACACTAATCCCTGCACACCCTCTCCTGGTACTAACCCCCTCCAGATATCCCACTAACCCTTCCTAGTACCCCACAAACCCCCTCCTGGTACCCGTTAACCCCCTCCTGATACCCAGTTAACCCCCTCCTGGTACCTCTTAACCCCCTCCTGATATTGCACTAACCCCTCCTGACACCCCACTAACCCCCTCCTGCTACCTGTTAACCCCCTCCTTGTACCCGTTAACCCCCTCCTTGTACCCGTTAACCCCCTCCTGGTATCCAGTTAACCCCCTCCAGGTAACCCTGTTAACCCCCTTTCAGTACGCTGTTAACCCCCTCCTGGTATCCCACTAACCAATGCTATTCTAACCACAGTCATACACACCCAATCCCCTGTTTCAGGACTGTATAATCAGCAAATAAAGTACAGGTTTACAAGTGTTATATGTTTTTAAGACTCACACTGATGCAGCTGACATGGTTAACCATTTTCTATTAGTAATAATAACTATATTAATTTCTCAGATCTGATATTCATGCTGACTAATGTATGTGTGCATTCCGATTATGGCTTAGAGATAAGGGAGGAAATTCACTGGCTGTGAGAGATAGAACTAGAAAGGCTTTTCAGTCATTTTTTCACCCGATAAATTCCTGAACTAAAGCAAGTTTATTGTATTAAAAGAAATGCAGGACACGTTTGATATTTCCACTCGGTATTGGTGGTATGTCATGATCAATGACAGTGTCCAAATAGTGAGAATAAAAGTGAGGAATGTGACCAAAACCTAAAAGCAAGAGGAAACGCCACTGGAACAGCAACTTATCAAAAGAATAAATAGATTCACAAACACATTCCCAAGCACATTGACTGATGCCGAGTAACTTCTGGCAGCAGCTGATTCAGTCTCCGTCTCTGCTGAATGGATTCTCAGTGCTTCTTTTTCTCCCCCCTCTTCCCACAGTACTGCAGCAGTATCTGCACCCCCCCCCCTCCCCCCCTGTATGCAGCGTGCACTGCCCTGTCCCCCCCTCCCCCCTGTCCCATCCCCCAGGGCCCCCTCCACTCACCAGGGCTGGCATTGGTCTGCAGGCTGCCCCTCTTCCTCAATGGGGCTTTGGCCTGGGGCTTGCTGGAAACCGGGTTGGAGGACATTTTCCTGCCTGCGTTCCTGTGCCGTCCACAGGAGCGTGAGAGAGATGGAGAGCAGCTGATGGCTCTGCAGGAGGAGGAGGAGGGGAGGTGCAGAGGAGGAGAGGCAGCTCTGATGATGCTGAAGATGCTGGGTCCGGGGGAGGCTTTTACTGCGGAAGGGGGTGGGCCGAAATGGGCCAGCAGGAAATCCTCCGGCACAGCCCCCGCCCCCCTGACTCCACCTTCCCGCTAGCCCCGGCTCCAGCAGCAGCAGCGGCGTTGGGGAGGAGGGGGAGCGGCGGGGCAACCCTCGGCTTTCCCCAGTCTTGCCAGGCCCCAGCTTGCTCGGTTGCCCCAGCAACCGCATAGCCAGTCGCCCGTGGCCAATCCGGACGAGCGCGGTCGGGGAGGCGACAGGCATGACCGGGGTGGGTCGGAGAAGCAATGGGAGTGAGTTAAAGGCAGCAGAACCTCGGGGACAAACACCAAACCACGGAAGGAGGGGGGAAGAATCACAACAAAAGTGAAAGAAGTGTCAAACAAAACATGGAAGAATATCCCCCACAGAAGCAAAACGAAAGGAAATCGTATAGAAAGAGAAAGCCAACAAAAAAAAAAGTGAAACAAGACAGGACAAGACTGCGCACCGAACGATTGTTCAAACTGGGATCATCTGTCCCTCGGCTGGTAAATGTCCCAGGGAAGGCAAGTTGGCAAACGAGACTTGATGTCATTCTCCATGCCTGGCATTCCGGAATTATAAATAACGTGTCAGGGCGTGTGCAGCTGGGACAAACGGGACTGACAGCCGACCTACTTAACCTTCCACAGATGTCAACGGTCGCTCTCCATACCGCTCACACGGGGGGCCTTTGAGTCCTCCCGCATCTTGCGTTTTGATGGCACGAGCCGTTTTACTTGTGAAGTGAAACACTGATAATCCCTCTGAAACTCTGAGTTACACTTCAGCGAAGCCAAAAACATCAGCGCCCAACGGCAGATGGCTACGGTTCTCACTAGCCTCCCGTCGACAAGAAGTATATGGGGCTATCCTGAGAGGAAACACAATGAAAACAAGCTGAGGCAAACCTTAGACGGTTACGTAATAGCAGTATGTGGTCTGACTAGGCTCGCTGCATTCCTTCCGTTATGGTCATGCCCTACTCGGTCAGCATTGCATACGACCGCAAGTCTCGCATTGCCTAAAATGTGCTGGAAGTTGGATTACGTAACTGTTATATATGGGTATACCATTTGTTTGCATGAAGAGATTTCATTCTCTTATTTGCTTGTGTCAAAGTGATGGATTTTTTTTTCATAATTATGGCAAACTGGAACCTAGGAGAAAATGTAATTGAATGAACATTTACTAATTTGAATTGAAGACAGGGGGAAGTTATTTTAGCAGTATTAAAAGTGAGAGCTGAAAGCACTGTCCTGGCTTGACTTGAACAGTGTAGCAGCATACCATCCCGGGATGATTTCAGAAGGGCCTGGAAGTGGATGGACCAGTTATGTGGGAGAGACAGACAGATTAACCTCAGGAAGAGGCTGCTCGCAATAACACCGTTGCAATTCTCATTGTCGGCCCCTCCTCCTTCTCCCTACAGTGCCTTTTGATTGGATGCTACAGCACTGCCCAGTGAACAACAATAGGCATCGCAAGACAAGTTTAATCTCAGTCACAATGGCGATCAGAAGTGCCCTTGTGCAGCATGGTGAAAGAGAAAAGCAAAGCAAAGAGTGCCCTCTTGTGGAACATCACAATGCACACATTCTGGTGATCATGTATGGAGAAATCAGAAAATTACATTCAGCTGAAAGCAGACATAACTGAGCCCACTGTCCAAACAGGAAAGATTCTGCCGTTTCCAAGAGGGGGGGGGGGGGGGGGGGGGGGCTGTGCATGAAAAAAAATGTCTTTGATCACAAAAGTTACAGAAATATTGCCAGCAAAGATTTTGAGATTTTGAATAATGTCACATGCAGCTCACCAAAGATTTCAGGGGAAATAAAAAAATAATAATAACAAATAAATAAAAACTTGTTGTGAACCAAAGATAGCTGTATTTAATTTTGAATACCTGGCATAGTTTTTCAGTTGCGGCTGGTTTCAGGAGGAGGAAACACAGGTCTCAGTTTCTCTGTATTTCAGGGGAATTTTTAGAAAGCCTGTGAGCCCAAAAGAGCCTTAAAATCGGGAAATAGTGGTGGTCCCTTGACTCGGCTCATTCCTTCAGCCTGCGTTTCCCCTGCCCGTCACCCTCTGCGGCTGTAAGATTTACCACATTTACCCCACTGCGGCTTCCTAGGCACTGTAGCCACACTGCCCCAACCCACCAATGTCTTCAATCATATGGAAATCCCCACACATGCATGCACAGCACACACACGCAGGCACGCACGCACGCACGCACACACACACACACACACACACACACACATATAAGGAGACACAAAGAGATTGTGAGAAAGCTTTGTTGGTTCATTTATGTTGATGCTTTTGTAATCTCATTACAATTTTAAACTGAACAGTGAGCATATGCTATTTTGACAGCACAAGATATAAAAAATGAGAACAAAATTGTAACAAAAACATAGGAAAAGTGGATAGAAAGAAAGAACGAAAGAAAGAAAGGGGCCATGATTTTTAGTGCTATGTTTACATCACAGGAATTACATACATTACAAAAACAATAACACATGATTTTATATTTAAATGGAGTCCTCGTGTAACGAAGTGGCATTTACTCTTGGCCTTTGAGAGCTGGAGGCTGGCTGGTTTCTGTTTGGCTGTATAGTCGTTAGTATTGTTTCTAATTTGGCCATATAATATAATGTAATGTAGAAAACATATATCCATAAAAACCCACAGAAAATGTTACAGAAAGTACTGGCCAGACAAGCAGAAATTGGCACAGGGAGATAACATTATAGTGATGTACTTTCATTCAGTGATTCAGTGATGCCGTCATTCATCAGTAGACACCGTTATGCTGGACGTCACCGATTTACGGTGCATGTGGACCCCTCGCCTGTCCATGACCTACCTCACATTCCTTTAACACCCTTTAACATCCCACTAGCAGCTACAGTATAATAACTGATCTACATTAGACGCCCCCTAGTGTTCTCATAATGGCACGGCTCCAAATGAAAACTCAAATACTGCAGTCCAGGGGTCTGCAAACATGGACCCGGAGAGCCACATGCTCTACTGATTTTCATTACTCTGCATTTAATTAAACAATTAGAGCAGTTGATTACACGTTTAACTCACTTCAAGTGGTTACTTGGGTCTGAATTGGGTGCTGATTTTAAGGTGAAAACAAAAACCAGCAAAGCTTGCATCTCTCCAGGGCTAGGGTTGCAGACCCCAGTTGTAGGCTCAAGCATGTCTTTAATCAGCAACCAATTCAGTCCCGTGAAAGCAGGCAAGTGAGCTGTGCTACAGTTGATCAATTCAGTCCTGAGGAACAATGAAAACCAGGAATTTGTGCAGCTCTCCAGGATCACAGTTGGGTAGCCCTGGCATCGGCTAATTTTTTGGCCCACACTGTGGCAGAACAGTCTTGTTGGACTATTCATAGTGAGTGACAACATCCTCCCTGGGGTGGATGGGGTACAAGATGGGATGCCCCCCCCCCCCCCCCCCCCATCTTGTACCCCATCCACCCCAGGGAGGATGTTGTCACTCACTGGTATCAGTCCAGGCCCTCTTGGGGGGGAGTTATTTCAGGTCTAGCAGTTAATCTTCTCAACAAATCAACAGCACCAATTCCAGTATGTAAAATGGGCAAGGAGAAGGCCAGAGAGATTGTAATGAGATTGGCACCTATATACAAAATCAAGATACCCCCGGAGAGCTTGCTTGGTTCCTCTTGGAAATATTTAAATGTTTGATTCCCCTGCAGTCTGCCACTCGCAATTAGCCCATCTGCCTGCTGAGAGAGGCCTGGCCTTAAATATCTCTGCTGGTGGGGTCAGCTTAGGTAGCGACAGACTGAGGAGCAGAGAGCTACACGGTTTCAGAAGTGTGGTGTGCTCATACTGCTGAAAGGAAAAAATTCAGCATCCATTTTATCTGTGGAAAGCAGATTGAAAAGTAAAATTGCTGCGCTCAGTCAGCAAGAGTTACCACAGGAGCGTACAGCCAAAACCAATGATGAGAAGAAAAAAAAAAGATGCCGTACGCCTCTGCCTATATGGTCGGGGATAAGCTGCTGTAATTTCTACATGGCGAAACCAAAATGTACAAAATACCCAACAAAATACCCTTTAATAAAAAGCTGAGAATCTGTACTTTCACCATATGTGAGTTGTTTGATTACAAAAGCTAAAATTGCGAAGTACAGAGGCAAATATGTCTTTTCCCAAACATTATTGAGGGCACTGTACATGCTGTGTAATGAAGAATGAGTGTTCTATTTTCTTTAAAGGTTAATCAGTTAATCATTTATGCCTGCTAATCAGTTTACTTTTATATGACTTGTTCTGTGACATCTGCCTTTAGAATAAGCTCAAGTATGCCATTCATTGGTTGATTGAATGACAGTTGGGGTCCTAAATGCTGAAAGTTCTGATGTCTTGCTACTGAAGCCAAACACCTGCTGGAAAATGACTAATAGATCAGAGACACAGCAAACAACATGAGCTAAACCAGCACTCAGTTAAAGACCAAATTAATGACGCACTCAAACCTGCATTTTCAGGGGGCTTATGGGTGGCTCGTCCTGTTAAGGCACTGTTCAAGTGCATGGATGGGCCCACAGTCGAATCCGGAGTGTGCCAGTGCTGACTGGCCAGCAGCACCACAGAGTGACACACAATTGTCGACAGCTTTTACCAGGAAGGGCTTCAGTCGGCCGGGATAACAGCGTCTCACCGCTCATCAGAGCTGAACCGTTGAGCTGACAGTTAAAACCTCAATAGCGAATAGAATCAATAGCGGAGGTTTCTGCAATGAGTGCAGCTGATGACTATGATTGGGCATTCCAAAGTGGAGAAAAATTGGAAATGTAGTAATATCTATCAAAGGATAGAGTAGGATAATCAGGCGTGGCATAGCACACATGGCAGAGATTAGGCTCAGACACTGAACATCTGCAGGAGTTTGCTTCCAAGTAAACATGCCCCAGTTCTGGACCTTACTGTAGAGGTGGTAAGAGAAAAGTCAACAGAAGAGCAAAGCCATAATATACAGTGAAAAGATGGCAGGTGAAATAGATTCATATTTTAATATTATTTTACTTTTGCGGCTTACTCATATGAACTTGAACTATTTAGATGCAATCTTTAATGTAGCCATTTGCAACTTCAAGCTTTAAGAGCAGAACTAAGCTGAACTGAAACTTTTCAATTTATACGTAATAATAATAAATTTACTTTAGCATGTATTTTTGTTCAAACTCCAAGCATGATGACCTAAGCATGAAGTTTCAAATGTGTCATGATTTTCATTCATGGTACATTCAGTTTCCCCATTTACAAAATAAAGGTTGTATTTGATAGTACTCTGGTGCTATCAAAAGATAACTTTGAGTATTATCTTGGCTATGGTTAAGCAGCTGTTTTTGAAAGCCTAGTGTCAGTTTTGCAGTTTCTCAAGGCAATTGGGGATAATCTCACGTTTCACTGAGTTTAAGCAGGTCCTACATCTGTGAGCTCTAATGTTCACACTGTTTTGCATTTGTGGAATAGCTTCTTCCCAAATGTAACCATAAAATGTAGCAATTGCATTCTGTATACAACATTTTTGTTTTCAGTTTTATTAATTCTGAGAGAGAGAGAACAATCTATGAGACTATAGACTATATTAGCTTCATATAAGAGATCCTTGGAACTATGAATAGTCCAACATTGACATGATAATGTATGGTACAGTATCGAGGATTCTTTACACCCCATTGTAGATTCTCATAGCTCTTCATGAAAGTGCAGAACTTTCAGAATTTAATTTGCATGGAAAATCAACAGCAAGCACATGAACAAGAAAAAATGCATGTGGAGTGCAGTGAGGACAGTGAGTACAGTGAGTGCAGTGAGAGCAGTGAGAGCAGCGAGTACAGTGAGAGCAATGAGCACAGTGAGCATAGTGAGTACAGTGAGCACAGTGAGAGCAGTGAGCACAGTGAGCACAGTGAGTACAGTGAGCACAGTGAGAGCAGTGAGCACAGTGAGAGCAGTGAGTACAGTGAGCACAGTGAGTACAGTGAGCACAGTGAGAGCAATGAGCACAGTGAGCATAGTGAGTACAGTGAGCACAGTGAGTACAGTGAGCGCAGTGAGTACAGTGAGTACAGTGAGCACAGTGAGAGCAGTGAGCACAGTGAGCGCAGTGAGAGCAGTGAGCACAGTGAGAGCAGTGAGCACAGTGAGCGCAGTGAGCGCAGTGAGAGCAGCGAGCACAGTGAGAGCAGCGAGCACAGTGAGAGCAGTGAGCACAGTGAGTGCAGTGAGCGCAGTGAGAGCAGTGAGCACAGTGAGAGCAGTGAGCGCAGTGAGAGCAGCGAGTACAGTGAGAGCAGTGAGCACAGTGAGAGCAGTGAGCGCAGTGAGAGCAGCGAGTACAGTGAGAGCAGTGAGCACAGTGAGTACAGTGAGCGCAGTGAGTACAGTGAGCACAGTGAGAGCAGTGAGCACAGTGAGCACAGTGAGAGCAGAAGTGAGCACAGTGAGAGCAGTGAGCGCAGTGAGAGCAGCGAGTACAGTGAGCGCAGTGAGTACAGTGAGAGCAGCGAGTACAGTGAGAGCAGTGAGCGCAGTGAGAGCAGTGAGCGCAGTGAGAGCAGCGAGCACAGTGAGAGCAGCGAGAGCAGTGAGCACAGTGAGAGCAGTGAGCGCAGTGAGAGCAGTGAACGCAGTGAGAGCAGCGAGCACAGTGAGAGCAGTGAGCGCAGTGAGAGCAGTGAACGCAGTGAGAGCAGCGAGTACAGTGAGAGCAGTGAGCACAGTGAGAGCAGTGAGCGCAGTGAGAGCAGTGAGCACAGTGAGAGCAGCGAGTACAGTGAGAGCAGTGAGCACAGTGAGAGCAGTGAGTACAGTGAGAGCAGCGAGTACAGTGAGAGCAGTGAGCACAGTGAGAGCAGCGAGTACAGTGAGAGCAGCGAGTACAGTGAGAGCAGTGAGCACAGTGAGAGCAGTGAGCACAGTGAGAGCAGCGAGTACAGTGAGAGCAGTGAGAGCAGTGAGCACAGTGAGAGCAGTGAGCACAGTGAGAGCAGTGAGACTAGAATCTTCCCTCTACGTACAGAACTGTATGCCTTTAACGTAGGGGGGGGGTGACATATCACGATGATTAGCCCCTGGGCATAACAAGCTTGTGCTCTGGAAATGAAGGGGCTTTGAGGATGATCCATGCCCTCTGCTGAAAGAGATTGCAGGAAATCGTGTCTTATCATTGATCGGCTGAGAAGCTTTCCTGCAGCCTTCTTGCATAAGGTTCCCACAAATCCCACTGTGTCGCGCAATGCTAATCTTGTTAGCGAATCCCCGCCCATCGGTCGCTCTGTGCCAGAGATCTTTCTACCGTGGTCAAGACAACTCCATAAAAATGTTCACAAAGACAAATATAAAAATCAATGTCTCTGTGACATAGGCCTACCTGTTACAAGTGCAAAGATAAATGTGTTCATCCCAGTGTGGTCGTCACAAAGGGAGAGTTCCTTTTCACCAGGGTGTTTCACAGTGTTCCTATGGTTTGGCAAAAATGGGTTTTTGATACGTTGCCCATGCCGTAGCCTACACACAGGCAAAAGTCAAGCAGATCTGGGACCCATTCAGTGGAACCTGTGCATTATCTGTGGTGTTTCCGGTCTTCGTCTTGCCTTCTTAACCAGTGCCATCTATTAACAATTAAATATAAGATGCTGTCATGGTCACCATGGTGGCAGTATTACACAGTTACACATTAACTATAATTAAGGTGTTGCTCGTGGGACTGGAAGGGTCAAATCCCACTTGGGGCACAGCTGTTGCACCCGTTAACCAGAAATGTAAAATGTCCAAAGCCAAGAGTGGGTCCTATATAAATTTTATAATTGGGCCAGGATCGATGTATCTGTGCCTTGCCATCACCCATTTTGACATAAATAAGGAATAGTAGTGACTACAGCTGCCTATTTACGCACCTGGATGTTTTTATTCATCGTGAATGTGATTGAGGTGTGTGAGAATGTGTTGGAGTTGTGTTGTTGCTCTGCGCTGAGCCACGGAGGACTGAATCTGTTATTTGTGTTGTTTTGCAGGTGCTGGTGAGTCAGGGAAGAGCACCATTGTAAAGCAAATGAAGTAAGTACAACATTCTAATCAACTACAGCAACATAACTTGATATTTTACTACACCGGTACAAACACACTGCCTGAAGGAGACAAACATGAACAAACCTGCATCCCTCTCCTTTAACATACAAAGCAGAGGAGCCACTAGATGGCACTTTGAGCAGGGTTCTGAACCACTGCCAAATGTGTTTTTTATGTGGCACAGAGATGCTTCGCACAGCAGTCAGTCCTGATCTTCAGGCTTTTTATTGAGCATCTCTTTTTGCAGGGTCTGGACTTTTTTACAACTCATTTCAAAAACAATCCATGAGTTGTAGACTAATGAGATTTCCTCCAGTGGATACTCAAGCCTGATTCCAGTTTCACTCAGCAGCTCAGACCTTTATTCCTTTATTGTGTGACTTATTCTGGTGAATTTCAATTGAGCTCAAGTCTGACATACGTTCAACAAGGCAAACCTCTGCAACAAACTATGTTCCCTTAACAGTTTCTGTTGAACGATTGACAATAGAAGTTTCTGTTGGGTTTAATTAAGATGGATGCTACAACTCAAAGGAAACATTTTCAAAAGTTTTAATCTTTAAAATGTATTGTTAGTAGACATTAGTTATTGAATGTTCATGAACAGAAAATTTATTTAAATTTGTTAGCTGACATTAGCTAACATTAGCATCTTGTTGAATGCACTTGTTGAGCAAATAGAACAGGTGATAAGGTTTTGCACACTGTCACAGTACACTGTGTTTCCAGACCTAGGTAATGGCTAGCCCAAGTACTGACCAGGAATCTGACTCTTTCTCTCCTCTGTCCATGTGTCTGACAGAATTCTTCACCAGGGAGGTTATACGAAAGAAGAGCAAATTCTTTTTGGCAACATCCTGCAGTCCGCGCTGGCCATCGTCAGAGCCATGGACATGGATGCTGGGCATTGACTTTGGGTCGGCGGCCGCAGTGGTCAGTGGCAAACCTGGATTATACACTCTTCGACCCTTGACCTCTCACAGATGTAGTCACTCAGGTCCAAAACCCTTCATACACGCAAACACAAACACACACACACAATGAAAACTGACATGCTGAAAACCATGATTTCTTTGAATGAACTGCCCTCTAATGTCAAGAAAGCTTGCGGAATGTTGTAGAATGAAAGAAAATGATTTGCAATATGATTAATTATTTGAAAGAAATCATCATTAGGATAATGGGTATTTCTTTTTAAATTTTTTTTATTGAATTTCAATTAATTTCCTGAATTGATTGAATTGAAATAGAATCGACCCCAGCTCTGGTATTGTTAGGCTAACAAAATTACCTGCCCTTTCCTTCTCCCCTCCCCAGGAGGATGGCCAGAAGCTTCACAACCTGTCAGGTTCGATTGAGGAGGGGACCATGCCCAGTGAACTGGCAGAGGTTATTAAAAGGCTGTGGAGGGACTCTGGGGTCCAAGCTGCCTTTGAGAGGGCTGCTGAGTATCAGCTCAACGACTCTGCCTCCTAGTGAGAAAACTCCACCCCCCTCTGCTATAGGAGGCGGGTACCAGTAGTAGACCTCTTGTGCTCCTTGGTAGACTGTAGGCACTTTGAATCACAAACACATGTCATTTTTGAGTCTCACACAGTAAATTTGGATCAGTAAATAAAGCCAGAATGGGCATGGAAGTACAAAACAGATCCTTTCACACTCTGGTTTAAGCATTTCAAATAATGATTTGACTCAATGTGTAGTGTACATTATTGATCCTGCCACACCCATCAACACAAAAACAGGTTTTGTGGTTTTGCGTCTGAATGAGGATATATACATACGTATACACGCATATAATATTTATAGATATATGACTCATCCTGGGTAAGGGATGACAGCTATCCCAGTTATAGACACTCCAGCTCTGTGTTGTGGTCCCATATCCCTATTCATAAATACTGTGCTATTTTAACTGCTGTGGAACATGCTCTTGCTTGTTGGAGAAAAGAGATAATGCTGCTAGAAAATGAGAATTTTAGAACATACGTCCAATCAAACATTCACGTTCCAAAACTAGACTTGCTAGTTCCAAAACTAGCTGTTGCTTTTATTTTTGTTGTTTTGTTTTTAAAGTGGATCATGACTCCATGTGTGTCTCTCCAAGCTATCTCAGTGAGCTGGACCGAATCACAAAACTGGACTACCTGCCCACCGAACAGGACATGCTGCGTTCTCGAGTCAAGACCACGGGTATCATCGAGGAACAGTTCTCCTGTAAAGAGCTGCACTTCAGGTGAGCCTGGGCCCCACTGGGGAACACTGCTGTCTCAGGTTTGTACAAAGAGTTCACCCCACACCTCTGTACAAAGTCTGACCTGCATCTCATTACAAAGAGTCTAACCTGCATATCTGTACAGAGTCCAACATGCATCTCTGTACAAAGAGTCTAATGTGTATCTCTGTACAAAGAGTTCACTCCACACCTCTGTACAAAGAATCAAACCTGCATCTCATTACAAAGAGTTTAACCTGCATATATGTACAGTCTAACATGCATCTCTGTACAAAGAGTCTAATGTGTATCTCTGTACAAAGAGTGTAACATGCATCTCTGTACAAATACATCTTTGTACAAATTGTCTAACATGCATCTCTGTACAAAGAGTCTAACCTGCTTCTCTGTACAAAGAGTCTAACAGGCATCTCTGTACTTCACACAGCCAGAATAATACAAAGCAACACAGAGCCTTTGTGTTGTTTGAACAAATTAAAAAAGGAAACACAACTTTTAAAAAACAAGAATATAATAATAACATAATATGATCAAGGCAAAGTAAAAGAATGATTGTAGAAGTACATGTAAAAAAAAAACAAAAAAAACATTGCAATCCTCTTTTTATGCAGTGTTTTAAATGTAGGTGGTTACGTTAATCAATTAATGTTAATCAATGTGTTAACATATCTGTGATCGAACAAATCAGCATATGAGTGTATCCAGTTAATAATATTGCAAATTATACCTCTCAAAGGCTGCACTGAGCTACAGAAACAACTTGAGTTGTAGACTTGAGTCCACACGTCTATAAACTTAATTGGTACAGCCCCCAGAATCGAGCACCAGAGAAATGACTGGTTGGAACCAAATGTGCATTTATCAGTTAGACTTGTTTTGCAAAATATAATACATTTCCTGTATTACACAGTTTCTTTGTACTGATTCTGACATTTTTATGAACTAATATTTTATAATGTAATTTCTAATTTGATCAAACATTACTTTCTAAAAGAATACAGCTACATCACAATAAATTACATTTCAAACATCATAACATTTTTCTATTTTATAATTAAAGGCTTGGTGGTGTATATCCTTGCAAAATTATAATTATAGTGTATGTGGAGAAGTCACTGAGATAGAAACTGGTTATCATCTTGGTCATTACTGGGGCTGTAATTTGCCATTGAAAATTAATTATCCTCAGAAAATGCAGGGATACAGCACCATTTTTTCCCTATTGACACACATTATGAATCTCAGCATGGAAGAACAGCTTTCTTTGCTCAGAATCTCCCAATCAGAATGGGCACCCTTGTGTTTATATAGAGGCCATTTCTAATGCCTCTATGCTGCTGCTCTCTCACGGGCAGGATGTTCGATGTTGGTGGCCAGAGGTCAGAGCGTAAGAAGTGGATTCATTGCTTTGAGGGCGTGACCTGCATCATCTTCTGCGGGGCACTCAGTGCTTAGGACATGGTGCTGGTGGAGGACGATGAAGTCGTGAGTTTCTCCTCAGAAATTCAACCCCTGCACAGAAATTAGCCTGGCACCCAGAATTTTAGCATTACATGACATTTTAGGCATTTACTAGACACTTCTACCCACAATTGTTTTTAACATATAGTCTATTTAAACAGCTGGATATTTCCTGAAGCAATTGAAGTGCCTTGCTCAATGGTGCAATGGTGGTGCCCCATCTGGGAATCAAACCTCCAACCTTGGAGTTGCAAGCTCAGTTTCCGACCCATTATGCTACACTGCTTCCCATTTAGTAGCTCTTTAACCTTTCAATAATAACTACCAGGTCTGGAAATGGTCCTTTGAACTTGTTGGCTTTTTGTGTCAATAATGAAAGGGGTGACCTTTTTGTATAGAGTAGCCTACTCAAGTGAGTACGTACGTCAGTCGTGGGCGGAGTCTGGTTTCGGAAGTAAATTCCCCATGGAAGAATAGAATGGCCTTCGGAGACTATTGACTATTTCTTGAAATCTGATTTATAGAATGAGCCGAAACATTCCTTGGATTAGCCTGTTTTTTAAAGTAATGCATTAATCATTGTAGTTTGACTTGTAGTCCACTTTAACGGACTGCATATCCAGTACTGTAACGCACGGGTGGTTCTTGACCAATAAGAAACACCCGTGGGTGGGCAGATGGGAGTACTGCAGCTGAAGATGAGCTAACGTTAGCTTGCTAAGTATAGAAGCCCGCCCGAGAAGGTCAGAAACTGCGCTACGGTTAACCACATAAAGCGATTCTAGCTTTTAGTCCTTCAAGCTAGCTAGCTAACATTAGAAAAAAAGTGTTTAAAAACGGTGCTGTGTGCTACTGCTGGCTAACGTTATATGACAACGTCTGCAGACAAGGCTGCGCGTTCGGAGCGAATTATGGGACATCGAGTTTTTAAACAGTTCCAGAGCTGATATAATCACAAGAAAATACTGAAACGTAAAATATACTCGAAGCTGGTCCAGAAAAACTACATACATACATATACATTGTTCAATGTAACGCCCCTTTGTGAACGGGCGTTATATTGAACAATCCGGGAAATTGACGGTAAGATATAATCAGTAGAAATGGTTTAAAAGTAAGCTTTAGTTAAAGTCTACACTCTAAATGAATGGGGGAATTTACTTCCAAAACCAGCGTGACATAGTCACTTGAGTACTCTATTGAACATATGAAAACTCACTCTCGTTGCAAGACAAAGGATTGTCCTATTATATTTATTATTACTGAGAGGCCTTGCTCACCTCCTCCTCTAAAAAAGAGAATAAGTAGTTTATTAACCAGTTTGCATGTATGTTCCCCCTTTGGACAAATATTGAAGTTTGCAATGGGTTTCAATGAGCAAAAAACAGCATCACCAGACCCAGTAGGTACTTAGCTATGCTAACACATAAACATACCCAGTAGATACTTAGCTTGCCTATGCTCTCTCTCTTCTTCACAGAATTGCATGCATGAGAGTCTCCATCTATTCAATAGTATCTGCAACCACAGGTTCTTTGCCACCACCTCAATCATGCTCTTCCTCAACAAGAAGGACCTCTTTCAGGAGAAGATCAAGAAGGTCCACCTCAGCATCTGCTTCCCTGATTATGATGGTCAGTGCCCACCACAGTGCCAGCTTGGTTAGTGCCCAGTACTGTGACAGCCTTAGCAGTACCCATCATGGTGACAGCCTTAGTCAGTACCCATCATGGTGACAGCCTTAGTCAGTACCCATCATGGTGACAGCCTTAGTCAGTACCCATCATGGTGACAGCCTTAGTCAGTACCCATCATGGTGACAGCCTTAGTCAGTACCCATCATGGTGACAGCCTTAGTCAGTACCCATCATGGTGACAGCCTTAGTCAGTCCCCATCATGGCGACAGAGTGCAGAGGTGGAAATCCAGGGGACATAAAGTAAAAGTCCTACCATGTGTTTCTTCCACCCATAGACTCAGCCAGCTGATTTCACTAATTAGTTCTACCTCCTCGCTGAAGAATTATGTTAATTAGCAAATCCAGGTGATTGGAGCAAAATACTGGGGAGGACATTTACTTTATGTCCCCTGGATTTCCACCTCTGGGTGAGTGCCTACCATGGTTCCAGGTTTGGTCTCTGTCCTTCACGGTGACAGTCTTGGTCAGTGCTCATAATTGTTAGAGCATGGGTCCACTGCAACACCATCATGGGTAACAGTGGGAAAGGAAGATGAAACAGGAGCTGGCCTCAGGCCTTTTCAGTTTAGTTTTTGAGGGGACTTACATTTCTTCAGGCTAAAATCTTGATCTTGTAATGTGACTTTCTTCATACCAGTCCAACATGTTTTTCCCTCTCTCAGGTCCAAACACATATGAGGATGCCAGTAGCTACATCAAGAGCCAGTTTGAGGAGCTGAACATGAAGAAGGGAGTGAAGGAGATCTACTCCCACATGACCTGTACCACAGACACACAAAAGGTCCAGATTGTGTTCAATGCTGTCACAGACATCATTATCAAAGAAAATCTAAAGGATTTCTGTTCTAATCAGCCTCAGGAAAAAAAGGTAGTTCACAACTACGCCACTGTCCAATAAATATACGTATGGTATAGTAATGGTAACTTATGATAAGGACATCAGTATGGTATAACAGTCCAAATACATTAACAATAGAAGTACACCAGTCAAATACAGGGGTGTGGCGCAGTAGAAAAGGTTTTGCCATTTTTAAAAAGGAATAGTTCAAACATATCAGACAAGATTTCATTGTAGAGAGAAGAGCCTTTCTGAGCTGTTTTTTGGTTGTCCAAGCCTTCATCTGCAGGGTGATAAAACCAATCGAGTCTGTACGTCTATCTGTGCCTTTTCCAGCATTCGTTCTGAACTAGGGTTAAATTTTTTCTCCATTCAAACACAAACCCATCTTGTGGTAACTGCCTCTAGTCTCCTTTCCCCGTTTAAAACACATTAACACCATAATTCACCTGTGACAGGACCCCATGAGACCAAGCAATGGAATTAAATCAAGTCTGCCCTGTCTATCCCATGACACGCTCAAATACCGATGTATTTCTTAGTGTCTTCAGGCACCAACTCTCTTGCACTCAATTCACAGCTGAACAATCACCGCATGCATTAATCTCTGGGCCCGCTTTCATAAAGCATCTCAGGGCCCGCTTTCATAAAGCATCTCAGGGCCCGCTTTCAGAAAGCATCTCTGGGTAGGAGTGCTGACCTAGGCTCCATTTATAATCAGCGCTCTTAATGGATAATGTCAGCATACTCAATGTGCTGGGTTTCTGCAGGTCTTGAGCTTTAAAGGTGTGCTCTGGTCTCCACGGACTGGCCCACATCTGGGCTGTGTTCATTTGATCCAAAGCACAGCTGCACCTGGTTAGCATGTGTGCTCCATGATTCATTTCCCCGCAAAAAACAGGTTTGAAAAGGTTGCCCAGTCAGTGTGTGTGCTTACCAGAATTCAGTGCTGTTGTGAGTGCCAAAATAGATTTAATTTCGGTTTCTTCATCTACTGATCGCCACTGTAGCAAGAAAACAATTGAAAGGGCCAGCTCCTGCAGCCATTTTCCTTTGCTCATTATACTTTTACTATATTTAGGTTTTAATTGTGTTGTGTCTTTTTTGTTGTTGTTATGATGTACAACCCCAGTTCCAAAAAAGTTGGGATTGTCTTTAAGGGTTGTTTCTCCTGACTCATTTTCCTATTGAACTCTATGGAAAAATAAGCCAGGAGAAACAACCCTCCAAGTGATTCATCCATATCTACTGCATATCTGGCAGCAGAGTGATGGTTTGAGGCTCGTTTGATACCTCAGACCCTTGATTACTTACAGCCACTCAGCCAACCATGGATTCCATACTACCCCGTGTAATTTACAGCTTAATCTAGTCCCACCCCCCAATTTTCATAGAGATCCATTCAAATGCAGAGAGGTTATAGTATCGCTGAAAATAAAATATCAAGAGTCTTTTGATATCCTTTTATACCCAGTCATGATAGCATCACCTGTTTACCTGTGGAACTGTCACGATCCGAAACACAGAAACGAACCCAAATGCACGACCAAGAGACAAATGAACAGGAATGGGTGTTTTATTTACTGGATTGGGGTAGTCCCAAGCCGTACATAGGAAAACACACAAAACAGGCGGATGTTCCAAGCCGGAACTGGACTTTGGTTCTGACCCGGAACCGGACAGGAACTGGACCGGGAGGTCCAACAGGAACTGGACGGGAACACTGGCGGATGTTCCAAGCCGGAACTGGACTTTGGTTCTGACCCGGAACCGGACAGGAACTGGACCGGGAGGTCCAACAGGAACTGGACAGGAACACTGGCGGATGTTCCAAGCCGGAACTGGACTTTGGTTCTGACCCGGAACCGGACAGGAACTGGACCGGGAGGTCCAACAGGAACTGGACGGGAACACAGGCGGATGTTCCAAGCCGGAACTGGACTTTGGTTCCGACCCAGAACCGGACAGTAACTGGACCGGGAGGTCCAACAGGAACTGGGCTGAGGAACAGGAACGGACCGGACTGGCACGGAACAGAAAGGCAGAGGTAAGTGTGAAGCAGGGTCCGACAGGGCAGGCAGGGCACCCAGCTATGGGTTTGAAGAGGGAAGGCCTGGAGGTACTGCAACACACGCAGGGAGGGTGAAGCAGCTGTAGGCAGAGCAGACTGTGGCGAAACAGACTAAAACAAAAGGCAGTGAGGACTGGAGAAAAAGAGAAAAGAACAGGAATCCAAAAACTCAACAGAATCTTAAGTAACTAGACTAGACCAGGAGACCAGAAAAACACAACTAGGTACGTCAAAGAACTGGCGCCGAACAGCAGCCAGACAGAGGAATAAATAGTGGAGTGAAATTGAAACCAATCAAAAAGGCGTGAGGAATGTAATCAAGGGTGATTAACAAAAAAGCAGGTGAGGAATGCATGCACTGCAGGAGAAAGGAGATAGGCTGAAACAGATGGGGAAACAGAGTGAACCAAACGGGAGGACCACGCCCAGCCTGCAGCACAGGGGAAAACATGGACGAAGGGAAACCAACATGACACGGAGGGAGAGGGAAAAACACGGAAACAAACAGGAAGGGAACGGAACGTTACAGGAACATTCCAAACAAGTGTTTTTTTTTACTTCCCAGTCTTTGTTTTGGCCCTGTCCCAATTTTTTTGGAATGTGTTGCAGGCATCAAATTCGGAAATAGCGTATATTTACAAAAATCAATAAAGTTGATAAGGTAAAACATTAAATATCTTTTCTATGTACTGTTTTAAATTAAATATATGTAAAAGAGAATTTACAAATCACTGCTTTCTGCTTTTATGTGCATTTTACATACTGTCCCAACTATTTTGGAATTTGGGTTGTACTATGTAGCCCTTAGTTACCTGTAACTCAGTCTGGCCTGTTTATCTTTCTTGCACTTTCAGCAATCTCTGAATATTATTTTCCTGGTTTTCCTTTTCTCTCTAGAGAAGATCCAGTTCTCCCTTCATCCTTCACCTGATAATTTGGATTAGTTTTGGAACGTCGCTGCCGGGTGGAACAGAGGAGGCTCCAAGTCACAGGTATTACCCTGTACACAATTGCAACCCAAAGTCTTTATTTATTAAAACTGAAAACTTTATTAAATTTGATGTAAACAGGGTCCTAAGTTACACAAGATGACATTTAAATATATAGTATGTACACTACTTTACCCAGAGGCACATGCCACAGAGTAATGTATTTTGTAAATAAGAGTAGACATTCTCTATATGTTAAAAAGAGAAAATGTATCTTCAAATATTGTAAGAATATGAAACACTAGCCAAATATTTTGATGGCTTAATTTGAAGCATCTGTAACTGTCCTGGCTATGTAATATGTAGTGGCTCAGAAATAAAGATATGCATTAAGTGTATTGCTTGTCTGTGTCTGGAAATAAGGTCAAAATCTACATTAGAAAACCACACTATATCATTCACAGCATGTGCAACCATACTGTGCAAAATTAGAAAGGAATACAGACACTAATATTATGTTTCCTTGTGATTTATTTAATTTTGCCTGTGAGCAGAGACATGGTGTCGAATACTTGGTCTTCATCACCTGACAAAAACAGAACAGTAGAAACGTCACTGCTCACCGGTTAAATATATTGCTAGGGAACATAAAGGCAGTGTGCTTGTATTCTTTTCTGATATGGATTATCGTTTCATTGGCTAAGCCCCTGAACAAATTTAGTGAAGTGTGCATGCCTCTCAAACACATTGTGCATCCACATTATTAATCACAAAGGAGAAACGCAACAAAGCTCCTGATATAGCTTTGACTAAAACACACATGCTTCTCAACTAAAACAGTTCTCAATGGGAGATGGAAATGATGCTGTGTTGTTAGAACAACATTCTGACAATATTATCTATGTGTGGGCCAGCCTTTTAATTGAAATTGCCATTGGCAAAAAAACAGGGAGAGCAACATTTGGAAACTCCACCCTGCTGTACAATGTGCAACTTTGTTAATACACTGAAACCAGACTCTAACAACCATCTCATCCCTGCCCCATTCAACTCCTAGTCCAAACTCAGGATTTCACTCTGGTCCCTGATGGCTGTAGTGTTTGCTGGTTTTTGTTGCATTTCAGCATTTAATTGACAATTTAAGTGACTGATTGTCAAAACACATTGTTTCGAAGGCCTTGTTCCGCAGATGCCGTGGCCTTCCATGGCTGGAGTTTGTCCTAAAACTTTGCCCTGATTGATCATGATGGCTTACCTCTGTTTGGAGTGTGATAGTGGGTTTATCAGAGGTGAGGGTAGCTGCCATAATGTGGAAGGCTCTGGCCCTGTGCTATAGAGCTCTACTCTGCCTCTGTATTAATAGAGCATATTTTTGTGTTCTTCATTAGGACTACACTATTGCTTTATGTATAGGGACCTCCCCCTTAAGGTAAAACTCAATTTATCACAGGTGCTGAAAAGAAGGCCAGATTTTCTCCACGTCAACTGGCTTCAGATTCAAAGGTTATCCTTCCCCCAGAACAAAATCTAATGTTGCAAATACAATGACAAAATCAGTTTCTAAGGCAACCACCCAGGATGTCCACTACACATAACACACATACAGTGAACACCATAATTCATTGGACAGTGACACATTTTTTGTTATTTTGGTTCTGTACTCTAGCACTTTGAGTTTGAAAGGATACAATGGCAATGACGTTGAAGTGCAGACTGTCATCTTTAATTTGAGGATATTCTCATCCATATGTCCCATTTTTGGGCATCAAAAAATATTGGACAGTTTAACATAATGTAGAATGAAGTCATAATTTTTAATACTGTCATATATCCTTTGCATGCCATGACTTCCTGATGCCTGTGACCCAACAATATCAAAAGACTCTTGATATGTTATTTTCTGGTACTCCTACAAGCGATACTATAACCTCACTGCATTTGAATGGCTCACTATGGGAATTGGGGGGGGGGGGGGGCGGGACTAGATTTAGCTGTAAATTACACTGGAACAGGGGGGGGGGGGAATAAATAAATAAAATGAAATAATTATAATAAAAAACCTAGAATAACCACTATTACTCAAAAATGTATTTCATTATTGAATGTGATATAATGGTTTAGTAACCTTGGTTGACATTTGCCTATTCAGTAGGCCTAATATTGCTATCATTCTGTTTTTCTATTCCACAACGTGTTTTTTAATAGCTCGTAGTTTGCGTGCTTAGGGCACTGTAACGTTACCTGTTTTTGGCTACACTCCAGCAAGTAAATTCATGGGAAGTAGCTGATTTTTTCAGGCTAATTTACAAATATTTTAGCCAGCAAGCCATGGATTTTTAAAAAGGACACATTCCACTGCTAGCACGTCAGGTCCAAGTGAGTCAAGTTCCAGAGCAATCGCCGCCAAAAAATCAAGGAAATATGGGACATCATACATAAAGTCGGGTTTTTATCCATCAAAAAAATATGGTCTTGATTATCGGCAGTGCATGCTATGCCAAGAAGTTCTTTCCAACAAATGCCTAAAACCATCTAAGCTAAAGATATTTAGGCTAGGCTACAACTCAAACCTGAAAAACTCTGCCTAGGCTATGACTCCAGAAACTTGGATGATAAATGTTCTGGAAATAATTGGAAACCTGTGGCACATGGGAGAAACAACTTGAAAATGGTCTTTGAGTTTGACAATTGAAGGCACCGGGGTTCACAAAAGATCTGGAGTTTCCACATCCAATTTGTTTGTTTAAATGGTTACAACTCATCTTGAATATGGATGTGATTTACTTTCTTGTCTGTCATAATGAGAGATGAGTTTTATACTATTTTGACAAAGCTTTGCAAATGAATGAATTAATCTTTGTTAATGGGAAACTGTTTTAGTACTTACACACTTCACAAACCACAACTAAAACTTTGGACATTTCAGAATTTGATTGTGGACATCCTAAAGATGCCTGTAGAATGCTGGTGCGAATATTCAGCCATTGTACACTACTCACAAAAAGTTAGGGATATTTGGCTTTCGGGTGAAATTTATGGAAAATGTAAGTTCACGCTACAGTGATATTAAACGTATCATGAAAGTAGGGCATTTAAGTAGAAGCATGCAATGGTGATTTCCTCATCTCAAACAATTTATTGAAACAAAAGCCAACAACAGTGGTGGGTATACCACAACAAAAATGTCAATCTCTCAATAACTTGTCATGTGCCCTTGAGCATCAATTACAGCTTGACAACGACGTCTCATGCTGTTCACAAGTCGACTTATTGTCTGCTGAGGCATGGCATCCCACTCTTCTTGAAGGGCGGCCCTCAGGTCATTGAGGTTCTGGGGTACAGAGTTACGAGCCTCTACACGGTGAGTCAGCTGATCCCATAGGTTTTCTATGGGATTCAGGTCTGGAGAAAGTGCAGGCCACTCCATTTGAGGTACCCCAGTCTCCAGCAGCCTTTCCCTAATGATGCGACCTCGATGAGCTGGAGCATTGTCATCCATGAAGATGAAATTAGGCCTGTGTTGTTCATGCAGGGGCACAATGACTGGATTAATGATGTTATTCAGGTAGTATGGGCTTGTCACTGTACCATTCACAAAGTGTAGGGCAGTTCTGTATTGACTAGACACACCTGCCCACACTGTAACACCGCCACCACCAAAGGGTCGTCTGGTGACAACAGTGGCTGATGCATAGCGCTCTCCTTGACGTCTCCAACATCGTTGGCGGCCATCATTTCTGCTCAACGTGAATCGACTTTCATCAGAGAACAGCACTGAGGCCCACTGGTCCCTCGTCCAGCGTAAATGCTCCCTGGCCCATGCAAGACGATGACGCCTGTGCCTGGTTGTGTGGTCAGGTACCCTTGCAGGTCGTCTAGCACGCAGACCACGCTGATGTAAACGGTTTCGAATGGTCTGACGTGACACTTGGGTGCCTCTCACCTCCCTTAAATGTGCCTGGAGTTGAGTGGCATTCATCATCCGGTTCCGCAGGGCACTGTTCACAATGAAGCGGTCATCAGTGTGGGATGTGGCCAAAGGACGTGCACTTCTATGCCTTTCTGTGACTCTTCCAGTCTCTCTGTATCTCTGTTGCAACCTGCTGATGACACTCTGTGACACTCTAAGCTCAGTGGCCACTTCCCTCTGAGAACATCCTGTTTGAAGCCTCGCAATGGCGAGGTACTGTTGATCAATTGTTAGGTGTCGTCTTGGTCTCATGATGTCAAAATGTGAACAGCATGATGAAGAGGACTGTTTAAATACCAATTCTAATTGAACCAGGAAATTTATTGGTTGATTCATGGATCAAACACCTGTTGTGAATTTTGCCGTTCAGCTCCTTGTTAGAGAACAGCAAGTTGTGCAAAAAGTACTGAAACATTGAATAGTTGGACATGTGCATTCAAAAGTTTAGAGAAGGTCAAATTCATTTCACCTGTAAAGGTTATAGTGCATTTTAGGTTCATCCTGAAATTTCACCCGAAAGCCGAATATCCCTAACTTTTTGTGAGTAGTGTATATCCTCTCATACTATGTGTGTAAGGACATACCAAACCAAGCCTACATTCTTGGTGAAAATGTCTAGGATGGCATAACTGTGCATATCTGTGTTAAATCATATAGCGCATGTTTTGGGATATGTGTGTATTGACTAGTGTCTAACAGTATTTACAAGTCTTCTGACAATATCTTACAGTTGATTGGAAGAATGAGTCCAGTCACCATGACAATGTGTTCCTTTGTGTGGGACTGGCTAAAAAGAGGCATTAAAGAAAAACCAGAGAGCAAAATTTATCACCACCATTTAATAGTGTAAAGATAAACAATACATCTGTACAAAGTCAAAATGACAGAAATCAGAAATTTCACTAGATCTTTCACAGGAATGTACGGCACTTTGTCAAAAGTGGAAGTCGCTGTAGTTGATCACAAAATGGTATTTGGCTATTTGGCAACACTTTAAGTTTACAGAGTGAATGCATGCTGTAGGGCCAGAGGCCACGGGGAACATAACCGCCCTTCCCAATAAAACGGCCACTTGGACAAACTAGATCTGCAACTGCCAAGATTATTCTGCACTGAGCCCCACTCAATTCAAATCTATCCGTTTCAATTAAATTTTTCTTTAAAAAATTAGGCTTAAAATACCAAGCAGTGAATGCCAACCCTGTTTCTCTTCCATGCATATAATTCAGGGTTTTATTTCAACAACTTCTCCATAGAAAGTGTTAAACAATCTGAATCAAAGCCACGGTCAAAACATTTGCTGTTCTTGCTTAACAGTAACAACTCCTACTCGTACACAGTGGACAACCTCCACAAATATAAAAATATTGGTTAGTATAAAGTGGTCCCTTAAAGACTCCCTCTCTAGTTTCGGTTAAAAAATAAAAATGAAGGAAATGGGGGTGGCTTTTTCCAGCCCCAAAACAGGTATCAACACTAGTGGATTTGAAAATGATGTTCTGCAGCTTAAAGGGATTGTTCACACTCTTGAGATTTTTTTGAATATTATTTCAGTTTTAGTGTATGGTTTCAATTGGACCAGACAACTTTTGTGTGTGACGAAGGATATTATAGATACAGACCTTCCCAATTACCTGCCTGTTTTACAATGGCTGGCGTAGGGTCATCAACAGGTTTGTGGTTTAAAGTAATAGAATACTGTATGCTTAATGTAACTCTAAAGCAGATTGTACAGTGTTGTTATGCCTCCAGAGGTTTTATGTTGTATATTCCCCAAATATTTATTTAATTTCTTTAAACTGATGTCTTCATATTTCCTGTGAGAAATCTGTCAGTATCTAACACATCCTTTGTCGCACATGCTCATGAAAACGGTCTCTGCCCATCAAAAACATACATGGAAAATGAAATATTAACAAAAAACCTCCAGAAAGTGAGCTGTCCCTGAAATAAATCTAAACTACGAAACTGCACACTGGTTCAAAGGTCAAACTATTTCACACTTTCAGCAAACGAGCATCAGTAGCAGTGGTTAGAATAAATGAAGGCTCCTTGGACCATTTCCAACAAACAATTCATGATCCACAAGCTAAATTAGTGTACCGAAACAATTCTTCTTGTGCCATTTTTAGACAGAGAGGGGGAAAAAATTATACAAATACTAATGAAAAAAAATCTAACTAAGCTCCTGCGAACAGCTAAATTAAATTTCTGAAATAAATCTATTCAATATTTACAATGGGCTGAAGATTTGACGGCAAAAACAAATTCAAGGCTATTTTGAAAAGGTTGAAAAACTGGTAATGGAATACTGGTGTGGAGTATATAAAATGGTGACTATAAACGAAAAACGGGCTTCCCACTAGCAAATGGTTGCGAACCGAACATCAAAAACTAAAATCAGCTTTGTATGTTTTGGTCATTGTGCATAGTAAAGTGACATCTCAGGACTGGCCGAAACAGCAAACTGGTAAGTGGAGCAAAATAGGTTTTACATTTCTCTTCATATGTGCTTCAACAATGCTGATGAAAGAGTGCATTCATTTTCTTTCTTTTATCCCCTCTTTTCAGGTTATAGTACTAAACAGCTTAATGTGGCAACGTCCTCAAAGAAATCCAGGAAATACACTTGAGTGAAATGCCAAAACCCCCGTTGAATTTCAGGGAGAGCGTCTCTATTGTATTTACACGGCTCTGCCCTGTTACACTTTAGCAGAAGCCATAATGCGACCTCTTTATTAGGGAAAATAAAAGATCCGATATTCAGAATTTGGCGCTGGAACGCACAGGAAATCTGCATGCAGTATGGTCACCGTCTCCACCTCGTCCTAAACCCTCCAATCCTGAGCGATCTTCCACAAACAGTCCCAGTGATGATCATCCAATTAGTCGTGCTTCAGCCTCAAGAGCAACCTGCAGAGAGAGAGAGAGAGAGGGAGAGGGAGAGAGAGGGAGAGAGAGGGAGAGAGAGAGAGGGCAAGGGACAGGTAGAGGGAACTGAGGATGAGTCTTCTGTAGGTGCTCCACATGACCATGAGGGAGGTACCAAACTGACATAGTATTTCACAACCTTATCTAGGGCAGCCATCCAACCCAGGCTGAGTGCCTGGCTGGGAACCCACAGTCCCTACCTGTGTAAGGTGCTGTACCTGTGTTACGTGTCCTACCTGTGTTAGATGCTGTATCTGTGTTAGGTGTCCTACCTGTGTAAAGTGCTGTACCTGTGAGAGTAGCTCAGCTGTCTCAGTACAGCCCGCACTCCTTCAGGTTGTTTTTGATGATGACATCAGTGACGGCGTCGAAGACGAACTGCACGTTCTTGGTGTCAGTCGCGCAGGTGAAATGGGTGTAGATCTCCTTGGTGTCCTTCCGTCTGTTCAGGTCCTCAAACTGACACTGGATGTAGGCTGCAGCCTCCTCATACGTGTTGGACCCTGAGTTAGAACCAAAAACAGACCCATCATTTTCTCACCTTAGTTTCTGCACAACTATCCCCAACCCCTCCCCCAAACAGAGAGAGAGAGAGAGAGAAAAAAAGAAATATATGCATGTATCTGCTGCTGTGGGACAGAATGCATAATAAGGGACAGAAGATTCATTCTATCCCCAAAGGTCAAATTCCATCACATATCACATAATAAGTCTAACCTCAATTTTTCTGCCTCTGGAAATCCTCATGGCAAAGATGCATACACACAAAAATACCTTACTTTAAATGCTTCGGCTTTTAATGTGGTAAAAAATAAATAAATAATAAAATCAGTTCCTCCCATCTGTCTTCGATTAAATCTCATTTTCCTGGTGTGGGAATGGCTAAGTTGAGGAAAGCAATGAGCATTAAAATGCACAAAATGCATTTATTCCAACACTCCATTTCTCTGTACTGAAAAAATGGTTTTCTGTTTGCCTCTGCGTTTATATGAAGAAGATCAACACATTCAACTGTGGAAAGGACGCAGTGGTAGGTGGAAGGAAACTAAATGCTCCATTTTCAATCTTAATAAACTCCGCAACAAAATCAAAAAGGACAAGGACATTGTATTTTATGACATACTGTGATATAAAGATTGTGGAGGATTCCATTTTCAGGCTAAGCGAATCAGATGAGCCCCCCCCCTTTTCAGGAGAACAGTAAGAGATACGTAACGCTTTACTGCTTTCCTGTGTAATTCCCCAAGGCAGTGCACAAACATTACATAATTACCAAAACAGATTGCAACATTAGTCCCATGCGGCTGAATTAACCGTCAGCTGTCTACATCTGCAATGAGTCTCACAACACTGCAAAGCCATAAAGACTGCAGTTCATTACAGACTATACACAGGGCAATTATAGTCAACATTCTCTGTTCAGACTGCACCACAGCTCCCCTGGCCCTCTTTAGCTATCCTCTTTCTTTCTTCGGATTTTAGCTGTATATTGATACATACTTTTGTTTACAATATTAATCGGTTTGTTTGGCTAACTTTACACTTATTAATTATGAATAGGTCTTCTGTGCCTTCACAAGTTTATATTCCTGAGACTAACATTGATGCTCTGACTTTTGTAAGTTGCTCTGGATGAGAGTGCTGGCTAAATGACTGTAATGTAATGTAAAATTTTCAGTATAAGAAACCTTGATTGTCGAACATCTATGTTTAGAATAACACTAAAAATAAAAGGCTGAAAAATACTAATAAAAAATGGAAGAAAAAACTGAAAAATGTAGCTATACTTGAGAGCTTTGCAACATCTCTGTCACCCTCACAGCTATTCTATTCTCATTCAAGGCCACACAAGTAATGCCTCTTATGTTAAAGGGATAGTTCGGAATTTTGGACATAATGTCTCAATTACGACTTACCCATGATGTAGTTGATTGATGGAAACCATTTTCAGCTAACTCCATGCTGTCCCTTCTTTTGGACATACACACGTTGCTAATGCTAGCGCAACTCTAAGGTAACCGATAGCATCCACTACCAAACGCACTTAAACACTCCACAGTGCACCTAAAGCAAATAAAATATGACGACACATTTTTGAAGTCAAACGATTGTTGAATCCTTTACTTTGTGCTGACCTATATTCTCTGTGGAAGTACGGCGGCGGAGCGATACTACTGGTCGACTACAACAACAAAGAAGAGCAACAAGTTGCAATGGCCACGTTCGCTCCGCTGCCATACTTCCACAGAGAATATAGGTCAGCACAAAGTAAAGGATTCAACGATAGTTTGACTTCGGTATAAACACTCAAAATAACCCCGATAGACTGTCGTCGTATTTTATTTGCTTTGGGTGCACTGTGGAGTGTTTAAGTGCGTTTGGTAGTGGATGCTACCGGTTACCTTAGAGTTGCGCTAGCATTAGCAACATGTGTATGTCCAAAAGAAGGGACAGCATGGAATTAGCTGAAAATGTTTTCCATCAATCAACTACATCATGGGTAAGTCGTAATTGAGACATTATGTCCAAAATTCGAACTATCCCTTTAAGTAAATAAAAGAACAAGTGCTATTGTGAGCACCACACCAAGATGAGGCAATTTCAGAAAAGAGAGAACTGAGCTATGTGACAGTGCCACAATCTAGCTGTTCAACAGAAAGAACACATATGACATAAATAACCAAAGAAAACCAAGGACAAAATGGTCTGGCTGGATGTAGATGGCATAACAGGAGACATTTCCTGCACTCGCTTTTGGAGTACTCCAGGACCAAATAAGCATGTTCCCCAGAGTATATTTTTTAAATAATAATGAACTTTATAATGGAAAAATAAATCAAACCTGTGAGTAGAGATACAGTATAGAATAATAGAATAATAACTATAAATGTACTATAAAACAGTCGGATAACCTGTTTGGCAACACATACGTTATGAAATAATTACAAGTGTAATTAATCTTGGAAAAGTAGAATTCCCCCTCATTCTCCAATTTCACTAGTCAAATAAGGAATTCTCCCCATGTTCTCCTTTATTTCCCCACCAATCAGTAGCATATTTCTCTGTTCTCTGTGAGGGGTCTAAGGGAATGTGCTGACTGCTGTGTATTTAAATTTGAGGATGATTGTTCGCCAAGGCAAATCGAATCGATTTTCTCTGCCTTGCTGAGCTGTTCCACAAATAGAACACAAGGCTCAACTGAACTGTGGGATAGCAGTATGGTTTTAAAAAGCGTGTAGTGTGCAAGGCAACAGGATAGTACGACACAGCATGCATCTGGCTTTAGCGCTGAAGGCTAGCACACATCCAAGAGCAAGGTTATGATGGCGGGACTCCACCAGGAAAAGGACTCAGTATTGGATATGTGGATCATGTAATATCTTCTTTTTCTTTAATTTTGTTCATCTTGCTCTGACTGTAGAGCTTAAACAAAACACCTTAAAATATCTTTAATGGAGGCAATTGTCCAAGCTGTAATTGGTCAAATATAGTCTAATTCGTTTTTAAATTAAACAACCCTCTATTATGCGTATAATAAGTATGGCCACCAGTTTGTCTCCTCTTGTTTTCTCACATGATCCTCCATAAGCTAGAGGTTGCATTTCTCAAATACCTCATTTGCACCACCTCAATCATCTAATTTTATAAAGTAATTTACCGTAATTACGCAAAGACAATGATTGATTAGTTTTTCTTAGTTTCTTAGTTTTTTTTATTAGCATTGGAAAATACCCACTCTAAAAATTTGCGTAATTTATAGCGTTTAACAAAAAGTTAAATAAAAAATAAATTGTATTAGTACTAAGAAAATAGTTTGCAGCTGAGGTATATTAAAACAAAAAAGATAAATTAAATAAAAGTGGTGAACGTCATGTACAAGGTTGAAATGAAAAGTCTGTGATTATATTTTATCATGGCCAGTTGTTTAACAGTCTCTTCTTTCATTGATTTATCATGCTTTAAATCTGTCCACGGCCTTAAGGTCAGGAAATATTTTTTCAGCTGTATCCCAGAATTCACCCAGTGACATTGCCGTGCTGTTTTCTGAAAATAATTTGTAAAAATACAGAATTGAGTGTAGTGGGAGAGTGGGAGTAAAATAATACCATGAAAAATGTCAGCAATGTTTCCAGTGAAAAACCATTTAATGAAGGGAGAATACTATGAATCCTGTTCTTTAGCTGTATAAATCGTGTTATTTTATGTGATAACTGTTAAATAATGAGTTATTGCTGTTATTCTACATGACTTTGACAGTGTTTTTAAAAAGAAAACAGTGAAATCCTATAAGAGTTTTTTAACAGTGTACTAGATTAAGATCACTAATCTAAATGAAGGTGCTGTGAAATGGCAGTGACGGTACCATATGTCACAGGAACCTGCTCTCCAGAAAGGACCTGGGCCTGTTCAGCACATTTTCTTTGTTTATTGTTTTCTTCAACTTTTTGTGTTTCATTAGCTTTGTTTAGACATGAGATTGTTACAGTGAGTCGAAAGTTACCTGGAAAATTCCCTCCCTTTGCAATCCTAGTTGTAAGACATTGTGAGTTTCATTGAAAGTTTTGACGTATTGGTGGTTCATTGTTTTTCCGTGCTATGCATCTGCTGAGCAAGTGCACAACATTCATTTGTAAGCTGTTCAACTTTTATTTTAGGTTTCATGGATTCTGATGTCACAACTTTTATACCACAAGATCATGTCAAAGAGACTCTTGCCATTTTCAGCAATTAACAAGAGATGTGTCTTCAAACTCTTATCCCTCTATAATGCCTTGAGCTCTGTCAGCACAATGGTGTCTGGTAATCTCTATTTCCACAAATCTGGGTAAAAACTGACAACCTATGAATGGTACTCTGCAGCAGAATACCAACTTCACCATCTGGTTCAGGGGGGAGTTTTATTGACAGAGAAGAACCTTGCTGTGTAATCGTGCTCCTAATATGCTCCATGTAGCACATTTTCCGGCTTGGACAATGTTTAAAAACGTTCTTGACAGTGGCCACAAGTTTGTTAACTTAAGGGAAATCAGTTGACCAAATACTACTTGCCAGTGCCACAATGTGGGCATTGCAAGTTAAATGCGCTGAATTTGGCAACTAGTAAATGATGTCTTTATATGCTTTGAACATATAACTCGCTTGGTCAGACAGAAATGCAGTCGCATTTTAAAAATGAATGTTATAATCCAATAAGCACTTCTTGATGCTATCTGCCACTGAGGAGTAATGCATGGCAGTTAGGTACACTGTGTCAGCAAGGAGAACTTTCAGATCGGTTGTGATGGAAGAACAAATAAAATAGGTAAAAATTGTCTGTAGCTACCATCTGTTGAGTCACAGATATGCTGTCAGTTCTTTCAGTTCCTGAATTTTTATTTTATGCAAAGTAGTGGCACATACTGTACTTGTTTCGAAGCTGACGGAACGGCCCCCCGTTAATTACATGCTCGTTTAAAAATGCACGTAAATTTGGATTATCCACTTTTTCCAGTGGAATATTTGCATTTAAGAACGCATCTGTTAAATGTTGAATGACATCCAGTCGCCATCCATTTCCCCTGCTGACAGATGATACCCCCTCAGTGATCTCAGACCTTAATCCATGTTTCTTAGTTTTTAAATGTCAGTCTACGGTTATCTTCTTGGAACTTGTTGTTAAATTGCAAATTGTGCAAAGTAAATTAAACGCGTCGGTATGCATTGTACCAGACAGATACCGCTTCACTCGTTCACTCAAACACATGCTTTTCGTAGCATTTAAACTTCCATCCATGTTCACTTTCCTTCCTCTGACTCTCCCCATATTAGAGCAACTAATTGCTTTTTATAAACATCGCAATTAAAAACTCAATGATTAGTCACTTGACTGTGCCATTAAAGTGCCTAAGGGGACCCCTGGAGGACAACCAAGATTAATAACAATACAAGTTTAAATCCCTGCAGGTAACGAGACAACATTTGTGGCCGTAATAATAAGCAATCACAGGAGTTGTATATCTCAGCTATATATTTAGATGAAAGTGCACAGTGTAATTTATTTTTGTGCTCACGGCAATTATTCAAGAAAATCGGAACCGTTAAGTTTAACAGTATTTACCGTTTGTAATGTATTTACTAAGGTAAAACTGGCCCAGACACTTGCTGGGAATGGCGGTCTGAAACCCAGTCCTGCCCTGGTGAACAGGTCTAATACAAAGTAAACTTCCTCACTCTTGATATGTAATGAATCATTGGGGAAAATCTCAATTAGCAAACAGCAAGCTCTACAGTGCCTAACTGCCTTAAATGATAATGATAAATGATAAAAATCTTCATTTAGTTTGTTTATTTGGAAGTGGTGCATTGTACGTATATGTAATGAACATGGACATTCTACAATGTCCATGCTGTATACGACGTATTAATTAGCCCAATCATTTATTTAATCAAACATTATTAGTGTATAGCCTGCCAATAAAGCATCTTGTTTTTGAAGTTGAATTTCTCAGCAATCAGTTGTAGTGTATTTGCAGCTTTGATTCCCAGACAGTGCATTGCCAAAACTGAGACAGTACTTAACCTAAATTCCTTCAGCAAATGCCCAGCTGTATAAATGCTTAGAATGTAAACTGTGTAAGTTGCTTGGCATAAGTGGATCTGACAAACAAATAAATAAAAGTCCTCACCCGAATACTCTGGGTAGCAGATGGTCAGCGGGCTTTTCTTGATCTTCTCCTCGAACAAGTCCTTCTTGTTGAGGAAGAGGATGATGGAGGTGTCGGTGAACCACTTGTTGTTGCAGATGCTGTCGAACAGCTTCATGCTCTCATGCATGCGATTCTGCAAAGACAAAATGCACTGCTCTACTCCCTGATTGGCTCAAATGTGTCACAAGGGCACCAGGGCCAGCCAATGAAATATGCATTTGTGTAATTGCCATTTATCTGAAGTTCATGTGATCTCATAAGCTGGGGTAGAAACCCTGGTGCTGTGAATCCACAGGGCTGCTGGTTTATGACCTGTCTGAGCTGACCAAATGTTTATAAATGTATTATTTAAATCATCACACACAAAATGGTGACTTGCAAACGCACTCAACTAACAGAAAATAAATTACCAGACAAACCAGACCTTATCATCAAAAGACTTTGGGCCCTATCTTGGCGCTTGGTCTAAACGCATGGCGCTAAGTCCATTTAGCGCGTGTCCAAGTCCACTTTTGCTATTTTAACGGCGTGTTTTTTGGGCGCTAAACACGGCGCAAGGTGCAATTGGGCTGAACCTAGTCTCTTCATTAATTATAGGTGTGTATTGGTCGTGACATGCAATAAACCAATCAAAATGTCATATCCCATTCCCTTTAAAAGCCTGCTTTTCCACCTTGGCGGATTGCTTATATGATGGCGAAACAGACATGCTCGTGCGTGTTTAATGCGATCAAGGAATAGGCTAAATGGAGTATGATCAATATTATTCGGACTAACCATTAGCCTATGAGTTCCCGGTAATTCCCGACAGGGCTGTTATTTTACAAAATATTTGCGGTTAAATTTCGTTAAAAGGACCTGCAACAGCTGAGAATTAAGCTATCAATGGCTTCAGTCTCACCTTAGAAAACGCCAAATTAGCCTGCTTGTTCAGCGAATTTCGTTTGATTATGCAATGAAAGTGTCAAACATCAATTCCATGAGGCTGTTCTCATGGAGTTCTTGAAGTTCAAGCTTCATCCAAAGTTCATTAGGCTACCTGCATAGTAATATTGATTAATAACATAAATACCGTTATTTTGCCTTAATGATGACACTAAATACAATAAAGCTGTCCGGTTGGCTTTCACCTTGTTTAATAATGTCCTGTTTATGGAAATGTGACCAACCTGTTTTACTCCTAGCGTAATGCTTTAAAACAATCCACTTTCCCAGGAAGACCGTGAAACGTGCGACTTACAGCAGGGGAAACAGAGAACATGCAGCGCACATGCAGAGAATGGATTTAAAATTCATTGTGAATTAACTGTGTAACGTGCTGCAAACGACGTGCTTAGTTCTCTTTAAAATCGTTTTGTTCAGTTATGGAATAACAGGTGAAATCAGCTGGGTTTTAATAAGCTGAGAGTATGGAAACCTGGTCACTGTAATTTAAAAAATATGAAGGACGAAGAATAGCTAAGGTTACAATTTAGTTAACATGGTGACATTTATCTCCGTTTTTTAACCATAGGCTATCGAAAAAAACCTTATGCACAGCGAATCCGCTGCAGCCTAGGTTATTTGAAAAACAATAAATGCAATATTCACTGGACAAGGTTTTGAACTTTTTTCAGTCACAAACCATTCTATTTACATACAGGCTGTATTCCTAGATAAACAGAGCTGTATCGGAATGACATCTGAAGCGCATTTTCAGAACTCAAATGTCCGTCTATTGCAGTGCGCGAGTTTTCCATTGAATGACAATTCACGCATTAGGTGCAAATGACAATTCGCGCATTAGGCCTGGTACATACTCTACGCAAGGAACACGCGCAACGACGCAAAGAGCAATGCAGGGGGCGTTTCTCGCATTCTTGCGTAGCAAAATGTGCAGTCCAAATTTTGTAACGCGATGCAAACGTGTGGTGCAATTCCACGCGTTTCCGTTAGAGGTGCTAAATGTAAATACTGTTCAATAACTGCAGAATTGCAGACTACACACAAAGAAGTAATTTCCGGTTTAAGGTTACTTGCTCCAACCAGATTAGCCTAGGCTGCCAACTAGCGGACAGGGCGAAAAGAAGCCGGTAAACGCACGTATAGTACGTAAGCAAAGACCAATACGCCAAAATAATCTGGCCAGATAGCAAAGACACTTGCGTTTGGGTTAGCGCCGCTTTGCACCGGTGTAAGATAGGGCCCTTTGTGTGAGAGATAAGTCACTTAACTCATTTGGAGGAAGCCTTGTTTATCTGCCGTTTGCCAAATAAATATCCCAGTTACGAAAAAGGTTTTAAAATAAATGGCTTGTGAATTTGAAATAAATGGCTTGGCAATTAGCTTGTGAATTGGTGAGATGCAATTTTGCGATTCATGAACTAATTTTTTTGTTAAATTGAGCACAATCATCACCCTTGTTTCATTGCCACCACTTATTATTGCCATCTTTAAGCCTTGGATTTTTAACTGATTGTATAACATTGCAGAACTGTATCTGCAACCAATTCAGACCCAAGAAACCAGGTGAGGTGAGTTAGATGGTTAATGCAATAAAGTTCTGAGTAACAACTAAGACTGGTACACCCGGCAGGTCTCCAAGGGCAAGAACAAATAAAACTGTTACTACTTTTGTGAAGCACTTAACAGTCTCAGAAGAGTTTTGTGTGTCTAATAGCATATTAGTAGTTCCCAATCGCAGTCATGGGACCACAGCTACAGCTGAGCCATTAATAATGAGACCAGAGTTCCTCCATGAATGGTTAAGGGGAAGATCCCTACCGAGCTGTAATGAGAGCCACTCTACCTGTGACTCTCTCTGGGCTTGTTCATATGTCATATAGCCATATGTTTCTTCTCTGATTACTACATACGTTTCCCCCTTATGGCCAGTTCAGATTAGTCATCAGATGATGAAATGGGTTTAGAACACTTTTAAACGAGATGTAGTACAGCGAGAATTACTAGCTTTCAGAACATCTGCTATTGCCCCTGAGATTCAACATATCTAATCCACAATTAACAGCGAGACCGATCCGCTCAGCTAACTCATAGCTCCTTGTTATGGACAGAGTCATTTAAATTGTCAAACATGAAACCCGGCCCGTCTCATCTCGTCACGGTTCTGATCCGAAAAAGGCCTTCTCACCATCTCCTCGTCCTCAGCCAGAACAAGGTCATAATCACTGAGCGCCACACAGAAGATGATGGCGGTCACACCCTCGAAGCAGTGGATCCACTTCTTCCTCTCCGAGCGCTGGCCGCCCACGTCAAACATCCTGTGGAGAGACGGAGAGGCTGTCTGGGTTAGACTGAGCCGCTGCACCCCACTTCAATCTCTGCCCGGCCAATGGGGAAGAGGGTCAGTTCTGTTTCTATCTAGTCATTTCATCAAATTAATTTAAATACAATTCATTAACTGAAAAAAGCAGTTTTTCCAATTCATGAATTTCAAAGGTTGAGCAGTGAAATATAAGAGGTGCTCATCTATTCAAAGGGATTAAAATATGTGAGCACTCACTTATTGGAGAGAACTGTTTATCAGAGTTTATCAGTAGTGCACGGTTATAGGGTACCCTAACAAAGTTACAAAACAAAAACACTCAAATGTGAACCAACGAAAAAAAACACAAACATGTAGTTACCCAGATGCACATTAGCACATACAAAAAAAGTACAGATAACACATTTCAACCATTGCAGGTCTTCTTCGGTCAAAACCTGTTCATTTCCTGAATTGATTGAAAAGGGATTTGACCCCTAGCCAGGCCTGACTACTCTGGTCAGCCCAATTAAAAAAAAAAAGGAAACTGACCCAGCGCGTAAGCAAAATTATGTCCCACAGCAGAGAGCAAAACCTCAGTGCGTCAGAACTCATAGCAGCAGCAGCGTTTGGTGCACAGATTAGGGAGTTACTAATGTCACGTGTGTATTTATATTCTGCTTCGATGTGCCTCTGAATTTTGTAACCTTATCTATTCTCATGTATATTTGTTCACTGCACGACAGCAGACTGTTGAAAAGCAGCATTTAAATTGATACCAACCAATTTTTAGGTTTGAATCCTTGGATGGGGCACTGCTGTGGGGCCCTTGAGAAATGCACACAACCAAATTCTATGAATGGATAATGTAAAATAAGGTATTTGGCCCCAAGGGTGCCAGCCCAGTTTGAAAAATACATGAACATCTCATTAATCACTGGATAACCACCAACTTTCATCCCTCATCTGAAAGGCCATGTGAAAATTTCAATTATAACAGGAATATTTCTAGGACAAATAATGCCATTAAGAATAACTAAGAGAACAAAAAAATATACTCTTAGGGTACAGTCCACAAAGGATGTGACTCAAGAGTGTACAGATCAAAAATCTTTGGAACTTATATTTGATACAGTCTTCCCATTGACTGTGGTGTGGATGACCAGAGTCCATTTCCAATCCACTTAAAACAATTTCTAAAATGACCCCCCCCAAGTTAATATTAAGATCTAGGAACACACATATCAAAAAGCTTCTCAATCGGCACTCTGACAAACTCTATCTGTAATGTGAGAACCTTTAGGGGCACAGAGATGCATCTTCTCTCAAGATTCTGACATTCTAGATCAGTTCAAATTGGCTCAAGCTAATAAATTATTTTCCTTAAAGGGATAGTTCGGAATTTTGGACATAATGTCTCAATTATAATGTCTTACCCATGATGTAGTTGATTGATGGAAACCATTTTCAGCTAATTCCATGCTGTCCCTTCTTTTGGACATACACACGTTGCTAATGCTAGCGCAACTCTAAGGTAACCAGTAACATCCACTACCAAACGCACTTAAACACTCCACAGTGCACCCAAAGCAAAAAAAATACGACGACAGTCTATCTGGGTTATTTTGAGTGTTTATACCATCATTTTTGAAGTCAAACTATCGTTGAATCCTTTACTTTCTGCTGACCTATATTTTCTGTGGAAGTAAGGCGACAGAGCGAACGTGGCCATTGCAACTTGTTGCTATTCTTTGTTGTTGTAGTCGACCAGTGCCGGCAATACATTCGTAGGTAACGTAAAATATCGCTCCCCAGATAGACTGTCGTCGTATTTTATTTGCTTTGGGTACACTGTGGAGTGTTTAAGTGCGTTTGGTAGTGGATGCTACTGGTTACCTTAGAGTTAGCGCTAGCATTAGCAACGTGTGTATGTCCAAAAGAAGGGACAGCATGGTATTATCTGAAAATGGTTTCCATCAATCAACTACATCATGGCTAAGTCGTAATTGAAACATTATGTCCAAAATTCCGAACTATCCCTTTAAGGTGCCGTCTTCCATCTATCATAGGCAGTTTATAATTTGCAGCGACCTGTCAGCGCATTATTAGAATTTGCATCCTTCTTCATACGCATCGTTCACAGACAAACATATGCACAAGCACACGAGCACAAAAGTACAAACAAACAAACAGACACACACACATACTGTATGCACACTTGCACAGAGTGAAATAGACACACTTAAAACTAGACAGGCGCCTGTAAAGACACAAACACAGACAAAAAAAAAAAAAAAAGCATGCACATGCACATGCATGAACACGAACACACACACAGACACGCACGCACGCACACACACACGAAGCTCATGTGCTGGACTCCTTTAAGAACAAACGTGCCAAACATAGCTTTGTTGATTTGATGATGGACTACAGGAACAGATTTCTTTCTCTCACGTTTCTGTTCTAATGTAGTTTCTCTTCCTCCACCATACTCATGTAGACATCCTTTACACATGAGGACCAGTCAGCATCAGCATGGATTGTGTTTGGCTTTTTAACCAAGACCTTAACCTTTGCTCTGGAGTCAATCCCTCACTGGGGATTTGACAATGAACCTTAAAAACTACACTTGGTGCAATGCGGAGTACATTACTGCTCTGGAAATTCACTTAATGAGTTTACATTTATCACTGTGCAGTCTCTGTTTTTACTCATATTTTATTCATTTCCATATTTCAATATTTAATTTCTTTCTATTTTTGTTTTGTAAATGCAAGTGCTCACCTGTGTAGCATTTTTAATTGTAATCCATTGTGCAGATCTGTATTGAGTACTGTCATTTTAACTACTATTTAGGTACCGTCTCTGTAGTTGTTCTTACAACAACAAAAATAGCAACAGCAACAACCCTAAGATGTATTGAGCTCTTCTTGCCAAGTTTAAAATGTTTCTTTCTGTATTGCAGAAACAGACCAGCTCTGGAATCAATCATCAGTCATGAAACGTATATAAAACTGTGGCAACAGCTTTTCTTTGGATACACTATAGAATAAACCATAATGATTACTGGGGAGATGTGTTCATGTTTTGCCAGAAAACTATCCTTAAGGTCTTTTGTTTATTGACCGTTCCCATAATGCTTTGCTCCTTGCTTGTTCTCAGCTAATTAAACCTGGCCAGATTCTAATCATTTCACCTCAGATAATCAGGAGTTGAAATAAACGTGGAAGACACAGAATTGAGTGCGGCTCGGAGCGCTCCGCTAAACATCTGAGAAAATGGGAAACTGTCCCTCATTCTTCAAAGATAACAGGTTAGGAGGACAAAATTAAGCGGGCAGATGTGGCTTACGCTGAGCTCATTTTTCTCAATTTGTCTCCTGGAAAATGTGGAACAAATTCAGAGCACTGGGCACCCAAATGGCACAGAGCAGGGGCTGCTCACCCCCAACCTGCCAGCTGCTGTCGTTTCTCATGGACAAAGCCAGTCCCATAGCTCTACACAATATCTACAATATTTATAAGCATAAGCATAAGAAAACTCAAAGGCAAACATTCAGAACACAGGGATACTGTGTTATTATTTTATGTTGTTTAAGGATCCCACAAATAGCCATGACCCTTCCCATGAACTAAACTGCACATAGTCTTCCAGAAATGCTTGGGTCCTGCCACTGGATATTGAAAGGTTAGGTTTGTTTACATTGCATTTTATTTGTAACAAATTTAGTAAACAATAATGCAAACTTGTCATTTTTAGTAAAGAAGGTTAAGTAATCATGGATATGAATTTCAATACACTCTTATAAACACAATGTTTATGCATAGATCCTCTACAGTGTTTTCCTGTGATTCTTGGCTAACTTTTCATTAACAGTCTCAGTCTAATGAACCTAAGCCTTTGACACCCACTTAGCCTGTAATATGCACACACACATGCACACATAATAGCTTCTTATTCATGCTTTGCATATACTGGCTAGATGCCATTGTATTTGCGATCAGTTAATAACTTGCATGCAAAGCCTAACTTGCATGCAATGCATAGGTATGCATTTATGCTTCTGAGTAACATGATGGTTATCTCTCTGGACTTCCGGCTGATGTGACAGGCAGTTATCGCCGTACTTCAGAGTGATGCGATAGTTATCTGCTTTGAGTTTATCTGAAGAATGCTTACTGGAATTAAAGAAACTAAAATAAGCTCGTTGGAAAGTGTGGTTTCTTTCAACGTAAATGATTGGTGCATCAAATGGTGCAGAATAATAACCATGTTCCTGAAATAAGCAGGTTGGTGACAATGTGAGGTTGTAGGCATGGGTGTAGGCCTGTAGGCCTAGACTTAAAGAACACTCCTGGCCTGAGTGTTTGTCCTGCAGACCCTTTTCTACAGTGTAACAGCAACTCTGTGGGAAAATACAATGCATTAGCCGCCATCTCATATAGTGTAGCTCTTTGTGCAAGTGTGTGTGTGAGTCTGTGTGTGTGTGTGTGTGTGTGTGTGTGAGTCTGTGCGAGTGTGTGTGAGTGACCGTGTGAGTGGGGTGTGAAAGTGTATTGACGTGGGTGTGAAAGTGTGTGCACGAGTATATGTGAAAGGTGTGTGTCCGCGATGTGTGAGTGCACGTGTGTGAATGAGCATACAAGTGTGTGCGAATGACTGCGAGTGTGTGTTTGTGCAATGTGGGTACTGACTTGAAGTACAGCTCCTTGAAGGTGAAGTGTGTTTCCACGATGCCGGTGGTTTTGACTCGGGTTCGAAGCACATCCTGCTGGGTTGGGATGTAGGTCTGCTGGGATATCCTGTCCAGGTCATTCAGATAGCTGTGGGGGGAGGGGGGGTACATTTAAACAGAGCTCATCATTCACTTAAAGATCAAACAACCACACCATTTCAAAGCCTGTATTAATGAAAAAATCTTTTTTCGTAACACTTTCTAGAACTGGTCCTTCGTGAGACATGTAAAACATAGTGTTGTCATAAGCATTACATTAGTCATATGATGTGTTATGTCACCACTGATGCAAAAAGTGATATTGTGCGGTTTTTGTGTGTATTACAGGCGCTACAAGCTTCAAACGAACTGCTGTTTGGAACATCGGACAGCGTCGATAAGCTCCTTTCCCATAGTTGGTTTCGGTGGGTCTGCAGCCAACATTTTTTGTAACTTTGCGAAACCGACATTCTGAAATTTACGCCGACTTTCCACGGCGACCAAGTTTGCAATGGACAGGTTACAGGTGGTGTGCAATTCTCTATCTGTTCATTCTTCACACAACTACTTCTGCCACCATGATGTCTAGTGCTCACCGCAAAAGAATAGCTTCAAGTAAAAACTGAATGTGTTCGTCTGTGTCCGCATTTATATGACTCTTTGTGTTGCGATCACGAAGACACCCAGAACTCACTGAATTCTTGGATGGAGATCACGGAGGCTGGAGAGTGTAGCCAAGAAGAGGCGAAAAACAAATGGACTACTTCCTGTTATAATCCCACGCCTCTCTATGACGGACAGCTTCTCCGGCCAACCTCGAGTTTAGCTACTTCGGAAAAGGTAAGAACAACAACACTGTCCGACATGGTCAGACAATGCGTTGTACGAACCAGTTCGTTTAAAGCATATAGTGGCCCTTTAGTGCATGTGTGAATATGTGCATGTAAGTGTCTATGTGTGTGCGTGTGAGTGTGAGTGAGTGAGTGAGAGACAGAGAAAGAGAAACTAAATATGGGCTCCCGTCGTACAGTGGTGAAGGATAAACACACTACATGTCTACTCCAGGTACAGTGTAAACACAGAGCTCTGCCAAGTTTCTGCCCCTCCCTGCAGCATTACGGCCACAAACTTCACCTTGAGCCATCATGGATGCCGTTACACCCTACACACTTCACCTTGAACCATCATGGATGCCGTTACACCCTACACACTTCACCTTGAGCCATCTTGGACACCGTTACACCCTGCACACTTCACCTTGAGCCATGTTTCCATAATAAAGCATCATCCTTTACCAAACCCATCCAGTACAAATGAAAAACTGCCGCTGCACCGTCTCCCCTCCATGAGGTGTCACCTGGGGCCAAATACCGCAGTGCGATTCACTGAGCACATCAGCTCAAGTTCTCAATTAGTCACAATCTGCATTCATACCTTTGATAAGCAAATACCATCCCTGCAAAAGCTAGCCAACGGGAACAGCTGGAAAGTTTCTGATATAATATTACTACAAAGTCTCTTGAGAGAGGCAAGAGCCAAAATGGCAAATACAAATGAAAGAACATAGGCCTATATGACAAGTTTACTACTGGTGGTGGCCAGTTTCCTTCATGGTCAGTACTAGTAAAGTGCACATAACATACTGAAGTATTGGTGTTTTTTATAACTAATATAATATTGCTGCAATTCAACATCCGGCTCAAATAATAGCTTTAAATTAAATTCTGGCAGAGACTGAGCCGGGGTCGACAGTGTAGAGCAGCTGAAACCTGATGTGTTTCTTCAGAGAATGCCTCAATTTAAAATCCAACCGTACAAATGATTCACAGAATGAGGAAGCACTGTAATTTGCCCTGGATGGCAAATAAAATAATTCATCATTCAAACATAATTGTGTCTGGGACATATTATGGCGAACAACAAGCAGAGCTGGGAAAGCTTTCAGAAAATGAACGCTGGCCTTCGCTGCCATCTAATAACAAATGAATCTCATCTCAGGCGCAGACAATCTCAAGAGAGAGAAGCAAGTAGCCCTTCATCACACTCATAGTGACACTTGGACCCTTAGATAGCCGTAAGCCAGTGAATGCTGCAATCTGAACAGGAAGAGGCAGATCACTGATGGCAAAGCAGCCAATCAGACTGCTGTCTTACAGTGTTCTAAGAGCGTTACCATGGCAGCTGTATGCAGCTTCTCTCTGACTGGAGGATGACACACAATGTTAAAGGCATAAAGGAGATAGGAGATCTTCTCTTGCAAGGCATGAGTGGAAAAGCACATAGGCTCAAAGAAATCCTCTCACTAAATCCACAAGGGATACAGAGAAACCCAACAATCGTTAGGCAGAGTGGCTGCGACACATTCTGAGCAGGTGCAGATAAGACCGGAATTTTAATTCCCACTTTGTTGTCCCTTACGACAGGCAAGTCAGCCAGCTGTGCACCCACGCCGAATTCTAAAGAAGCTCAGGCAAGAGAACGACGGGCACAGATCTACCCGTTCTCCCCCCCCCCCCCCCGCCGCAAACGCCGCCTGCCGTTTCCATTGCATGGCTGCCTGACGGTGAGACACACACTCGTCACGAAAGCCTTTCTTTTCTCTCCCGAGCAGATGCACGTAAGCAACCGCTCAAATGATAAACCACAAGCACATCGACGCCCCAGTCGCAAACGCTTAAAGGCGCTGAGAAAAGGACGTACCAGGCAGCTGTGAGCTAAGCCCACCTGCTCTCCTGGGCCGCCATTAACATGTGTTGAGATGTGAGCCCTACAATACAGAGAAGGGAAATGTTCCTACAAAGAACAGCGGTATATGCTTGTGTCCTTGGAGAGCCACATGGTGTGCAGGTTTTCATTGTTACTCTGCAATTTAATTGATCAACTGAAGCAGTTCTTGACAGTTAATTCAACTCACCTGGTCTTTTGGGTCTACACGGGTTGCTGATTTGAAAGTATAAACAAAAAGCAGCGCACCGTGCAGCTCTCCAAGGGCAAGAGCGATATACAGCTGATATATTCTGCACAGCTGAAGTGGAGCATCGCCAGTTTTTCTGGGGTTACGCCTCTGGTGTTACAGAATGTCTCAAACTAGAATTCATTAGACCTTAATTTTGTCTTTTTTTTTAAAAATTTATTTTTTACATTCATTAGGAGGCACTCTTACCCAGTGCCACTTGCAATAACAGGAGAAACAGAAGCGCATTCACCAGATTTATATGAGCAATGGTGCCAGACCTGGCTAACTGTATTCCCAGACCGGCGGGAAAAGGCGCAACATCACTACAGCACTAGCGCAAGTTAGCTATGCCAACCGAGAACCAAAGCACAAATTCTGAATATATACAGATTTACATCCATAAAACAAAGCCATGAAGTTACGACCTAAAAACATGGAATACCATAACCTGAATTAGTACGAAAGTTGGGGTGCTACAGGGTGGGGATGGGAGGGTAACCAAGAAGCGGCCTGAAGAGACGCAGTCACCGTGTGAGCGAGGCAGAGACCGGAGGCTCTCTTACTATGAGGCGGAGTCGTTGAGCTGGTACTCCCGGGACCGGGTGAAGCAGATCTGCACCCCCCCGTCCTTCCACAGCCTCCTAATGACCCCCGCCAGCTCTGCAGTCATCACCCCCTCCTCAGCAGTCCCGGCCAAAACAAAGAGCTGCCGAGCGTCGTCCTGTAGAGAGAGAGAGAGACACGCACGCATAGGGCCATGAGGTATACCCGTACACATACACACCAGATACACACACACACACGCACACTCACACACTGTGATGAGATCTACCACTACCTACACATGTAGGCACACATTACAGGAATTTAATATGCGCTCTTATCCGGAGCGACTTACACAATTTTTCTCCATTTCTACTTAGTACCCATTCATGCAGATGGTTATATGTTGAAACAAGGTTAACTCATTCAGTGCCGCAGGCGACTTTAGACGAACATAAGAACGGTCTAAAGTGCCGAGGGTGACTGAAGTTGACCACAGTTTTTGATTTTTATGATCTTTACTCTGCTACACCGTTAAAGAATTCTGGATCTGAGTCTGGAAAAATTTGTAAAAACAATTTACAATTACGTTCTTTTACCCGGATTTTTTTAAATTTTTTTTTACATGGTTCTAGATGGAAATATTTGAAGTTTTATTTATCCCATGTTTAAAAAAAACCCATCATGTCTAAACCAACATCAGGGCGTGGGAATAACGTGTTCCCGTCAATTATTACCAACAAGTTTCTGCGCCAGTGACCAAAATTATAAAGAAATTGAACACAATCAAGTGGGAATTATAACAAACTAGGCTACTGCTATGCTACTGTCTCAGTAACGGGAGAAAATTACTCCCCTAGCTTTCAGTCGTTTCACGATAATATCCCTTTCCCGACTTATATTTAATAATTCTCTGATTTCCACTTCTGTACAGTTATTCCCATATCTCCTCCAGTGACTCGTTTTGTTGGTTCCATTTTGAATTAGTCCCTCACACCACAGATTTTAGCCTATGTTATTTTTGTTTCATGATAACTGTTTCTGTTTGAAACGGTTGATACAAATTAACTTACGTGGACAGCTCATTTGTACATATCTATACAAATGACCAGTGATTATGTTTATTGTTCATTTGTTTGACATTGTTCTAATAGTGAACTGAATCAGAAGGTGTGCTATTTAGTGCCATCTATCCTCATTAACAAAAAAATATGTTGGAATAGGTAAAATATGTTTTGTTAGATGTTTGCACATTAACAGGATCAATCTAAAAATTTAGAATGTCGGCAGCCATATTGGCTTGGCACTGCTGAGGCTTAGTGTTCCAGAACACTCCGGCATTGAATGAGTTAAGTACCTTGCTCAAGGGTACAATGGCAGTGTCCTACCTGGTAATCAAACCAGCAACGTTCAGGTTACCAGCCTAGTTCCCAAACTACACTATACTACACTGATGCCCCTATAGACCACAAATTATGTTTCTACAGGGCAGAGCAGCACTCTCCACCTTACTGCCAGCACTTTTACCCCCTACTTCGCGCAATGTCACCCCCCACTGCCTCACGGGAACCCCAGAGCAAGAGCATTACATAAGCAGGTCCCAGGCACCAAGGACCAACTGCAGCGCAGAAAACACTTCCATATGTCATGTCGGCCTCCCCGGCTGCCAGGGAAACGTAGTGACACACTCCACAGAAGCCCGCCCCTGTTGTTGCGTAACACACGGAACACGTCCAGAGAGAGAGAGAGAGAGAGCGAGAGAGAGAGAGAGAGAGAGAAGGACCGCTGCCTAAGACTGACTGGCGCCAGCATCGGGTGCTGTGGCTTCATGAACCCCAGCAATGAAATCCTGTATTTTAGTTCCTGTTTTCTCACTGTATGAGTGTAACAGTGACCTTGTACCCTGTGACTATTTTACACCCTACAGGCCACACAGGACTACAGGGGAGTCTGTGATTATTTAACAAACTACAGGCTACACAGGACTATAGAATACTCTATTTTACGCCCTAAAGTCCACACAGGACTACAGGAGAGCCTGTGATTAGTTTACACTCTACAGACCACATATTACTACAGAAAAACCTGTAACTATTTTATACACTACGAGCCACACACTACTTCAGGAGAGCTAGCGTCAGTTGGAGGGGAGACATAGCTCTCACTGACAAAAAGGGGCTGTGGGCACCTGGCATGTATTTGAGGGGAACTAATGCCGCCAGGGGGGAGGACAAGTCCAGTGGTGTCCCACCACTTCGGTTCCCTGCTCTCCATTAGCTAAAAGCATAACTGCGCCTACACTAGCAACAAGAGCTCGCAGAGCCCAGAATGCAGCAGACCTGCATCAATTAACTTCATTGGAAATATCTTAACCCCACACATGCAAGTAAATCTCATGCAGATTGCTGACAATCCTACAAAACACATCTATTTTCATTTAATATTGAGACCAAAATTCTTTCACGATTGCACGCTTTATAAAGAAACACGTGTCCTTGGAAATTCCCGTGGGGGTGGTAATTGGTGGGAGAGAGAAAAGAAAAGTCCAGAGAGGGGTGGTAATTTGTGGGAACATTTCAAAATGTTACCAGCACCTAAGCATTTGGAACACGTATTTGGTGTGGCTCAAAGAAGGGGAGCAGAACGTGATGGTTGTATTTATATTTAACATGAGAGCTGGAGAAGTTGACCTCGAGCCGACGGAGACGCCACGCCCCCCCCCCCCCCCCCCCCCCCGCGCACGCAGCGCGTCTACAGGTGAGAAAAGGGCCTGTAAATCCTGCTCTCTGTCGGGCCCCCTGGGAACCCGGCCAGCCCACGTTTATCTCCCAGGCGACGTTGGACTGGAGCCCGGCCGTCCCTTGGCTCCGCAGAACGTGGCCTGATCCCCAGCGTCAATAAAACATGCCGGGCCTCACTGTCTGCGCCATTTAGTGTGACAAAGCACTTTGGCAACGTAAAAGCTCCACTTTACATCCCGTGCAAATGTCTATTTTAGTGCTTTCTCAGGATCGCAGCTCTCTTTGGAAGGATGGGCTATTTTTAATCCTTGGGTGAGGGGGCTGGGGGGGACACAATGCCATAATTTTTTTTAAAAATACAGCCTTAAATCACTTTAAATTACGTTAACGTGAAACCCTTTGGATACGATCCAAACATTTCCTGTTTGGTTCTATATCAGAGTAGAAAGACAAAATGGATGAGGGCAATGGATTCATCCACTTAGCAGAGTCAAAGCGAGTAAAGTGCTGGCCTACATGCAGTGATATGGGTCAAACAAGTCCAGGGGCCTGGATTCAATCAGCATTCACCCCTAACTTTGGATTACAGTGAAATGCATGCTCAAACACATGTAAATTTGGCAAGGTCATTTTGGTGATTTTTGAACTCAGTAAATAGGGTCTCTAGAGAAAAACAAGCCTGCATTTAACAGTGCCAAATTTCATCCATATTACATTTTGTATTATGTAATGGTATATATATATATATATATAGCTATTTATTTAAGACTTATTTAAAATAAAACAAAGATGTTTCGCTGAAACATCTTTGCATTTAACCGTGTGTCAAAGATTGTGTCATTGGATTACTGCCACAAGCTATCACGGTAACAGAATAACAGAGGGGTGGTACTCACCAGCTAACAGAGGGCTGGGGCTAAAAAGGGGTGCTAATTTCAAGCTAATGGACGAGTTGGGCTAACAGTGGGGCTGGGCTGGCAGCGGGGCGGTACTTACTGCTCGTGCGGGGTCCCCAAAGTCAATCTTTAGGCGGCCCATGGCACGAATGATGGCAATGATGGACTGGATGGTGTTGCTGTACACCACCACTTTGTACTGCTTACACTCCTCCTCTGAGTAGCCATCCTCATGGATAATCCTGAGAGAGAAACAATACCCATTACACACGCATACACAACAGCTGCCGATCGCCATCTCAGCACACACACACACACACACACACACACACACACACACACACACACACACACACACACACACACACACACACACACACACACACACACACACACACACACACACACACACACACACACACACACACATACACAGTCACCTCATCAACATAACTCATCTGCTCTGACTGCATCCTGTAGAGGTAACACCTTTTTAGCAGTTATGCACTGTTAGTTACCATCCTGGCACAGGTATCCTTAGCCCGAGTGCTCACCTTCACTACACCATTCTAAAGGCATCTCTCACTCATGAACTCTTCATTTTTCAAAAATTTACCAACTTAAAATGTCCATCTGTGTCTCTGCCGTTTGTGTTCACTGTGTTCACCTGAATCCTCTTCTGTCCATTTTGGGAGAGTGCAGACAGGCAGGCGCTTGCCTTGAAACACGTCATGCCAGTAACGGTTTCTTTCCATTCACAGTCCACCAGTTAAGCTGAGGCAGATGCACAGTCAAAGGAGGACAGGTCTTATGCAGCTTGCGCGGGCAGACAGTGGGAACCTGACTGACCAGCAGGGAGTTGCTGGTGCGCGATATGACACATTGACATCTTGCCAACTGAAATCCCTCCCTCCACGCACTACGGCCAATTACACGTCCCCCTACAGGGCTGCCGACCACAACCGCCACTGGCACGGTCCAGATCCCCCACCAGGCCATGGGGCCCATCCGCGCACTGGAACAGTGCCTCAAAAAGGATAAGCTATTAACTATTAACCAAATAATGAGCCTTTTCAAGATATATCCTAATGAGGCAAGACCACAAACTCAAAACACTATCAGTGCAGACATTCCATCCTTGCCCAGCCTACAGAGACTACCTTCTCTCCCAGTTAACTGGAGCCAGGTGAGCAGTCGACTGCAAATTGTGCAAATTGGAAAATGCAAAGACGCTTCTCCCATCTTTTAACCATTTATAATCAACTGCAAGGACACAAACACAGCTGGCAGAGGAGGCTCAACACTGGCAATAACAGCCTCCCGCTGCACTGTGTGTAATCCACTCTTAGTCACCAATTAGCCTCACGTTCCCCTAGCATGCCATCGTTTCGCAGTTCGTCATTTGGCACCGTTTCAAGGGTCAGGAGACTGATGCACACGCAGATCAGGTCGGCTTTTTTTAGCGAACACAGCTGGCTAACAAGTAGCGGGATTTGACCCGAGCCGTGTCCGTTTGGTTATTGTGAATCATTTCTGAAAGAAACTCTAAACCTAACCGAACACACCACTGCCGCATTGCGTTCACCCAGGAGCCGTCACGCTTATTCAGAAACGTCGACGGGAGAAACGGCAAAGGCTGTCATTTCTGCATGTGAATCTCCCCCCTCTTTCACTGTCCAGGAGGCACAAAACAAAACCACTTTCCATGGTCCCCATCTGCCTCACATTTACACAAATGCAAAAGCACTGAATTTAGTTATCCCAACACAGGATTTGGGTTGGATGAGTCATAGCGTGCAAGGTCTGCTCTGTTCTTCCTTTCTCTCATTTTGCATTGTCTTTTGTTCTGTTGTTTGTTCATTAATTTATTCATGTGCACACAGGGCATGGGACTTTGCATACCTCATCATTATACACTGCCTGGCCAAAAAAAAAGTCGCCGTTGCACCCGTCATGCATAGTGCCCACTTTCAAGCCTCTGGAGGCAGTGTTATGATCTGGGGTTGCTTCAATTGGTCAGGTCTAGGCTCAGCAACGTTATGCAGTAAAATGAAGTCAGCTGAGTACCTGAATGTACTGAATGACCAGGTTATCCCATCAATGGGCATATTCCAGGAAGACAATGCCAAGATTCATCAGGCTCAAATTGTGAAAGAGTGGTTCAGGGAGCATGAGGAATCATTTTCACACATTAATTGGCCACCAGAGTCCTGACCTTAACCCCATTGAAAGTCTTTGGGATGTGCTGGAGAAGACTTTACAGAGTGGTTAGACTCTTCCGTCATCAATACAAGATCTCAGCCAAAAATTAATGCAACTCTGGATGGAAATAAATGTTGTGACGTTGCATAAGGTTGTCGAAACAATACCACGATGAATGCGCGCCGTAATCAAAGCTGAAGGCGGTCCAATGAAATATTAGAGTGTGCAACTTTTTTTTTGGCCAGGCAGTGTATTAATATCTAATTGAAACTGGTGAGGGGTGGCATTTTTGCAATTAATGAGAGACTATATTCACATTTTTGAACAAATACGTAAATGCTAACATAAAATGGTTAATTACCCATTTGTTGTTATTGTTATTTTCTGATGTTATTGGCAATGTATATGCTATTGTTATAAAAAAATGCTCAGTTTATATATTAATAAGCATGCTCTTAAACAATGGCTTGTGTAGTATGCTGTAGATAGAGAAAAAATGATGTATCTTGGTCCTATGTTCAGAAAAGAGTAAGAGATTTCCTGTGGGGAATTGTCTGCCACCAGTATGACGTCATGGCTGTGGTTACTTTACACCTTTGTTCTCAGATTGAGGCTGTATGCTGATGAAGGCTGTGTTGCCGAAACGCGTCCGTGACTGCTGCTATTAAAAACATTTAAACTTATATTGGAGTGCTGGCCGTTTTCTTTTCTTAGACTATATTCACATGCCATATCTAAGGAAAGCAAAATTGATTAAAAAAATATGTAAGTTTAAATAAATCATTCCTTTTCCAAAGGCCTTAGCTGGAAACACACAATGTGTTACAGACTGCATCAGGTGTATCTATGGACACTTCACAACCTTTTTCCTATGGGAAATGTTGATGAATGTACAGTTTGTATTTGAATGTGTTGCATTAGCTGCTTGGGAGACAGGAGCTATTCTTAGGACTTACTTCATCTGCTTTACTATTGTGCTTTTCCCAGACTCCCCGGCACCTAGGGAAAGAACGAAAAAGAGAAATGGCATTAGCTACAGAACCACCTACATATACTGACTCAACATTCAAGAAAAAGTAGTGCCTGCAGGCACCCTTTGGCCTTTGAGTACTGGTCAAGAGAAAAATCTGGAAATATGAGAAATAGTAGATAAATAAGGGTGAAAATAGTATTGGAAATTGCTGAGTACCAGGGTTGGCGAGAATTCATGAACTTCATGACCAATGGGGATTTTTAGGTTCATGAAGTGAATTTCAATACATTCCCCGGAATTTCAATACATTCCCTCAATTGAAATGGAATTCCAATTAATTAATATCAATAACTGAATTTTAATTCACTCCCTGAACTGAATGAACTGAAATTAAGTTGAACGTAATGAACGAAAACTCTCGTGGAAAAAAGTTACGCGGTTACTGCAATACCTGGGGCCACATGTATATACAGTGCTGAGCAGAAAAATGCCCTCAGAAAGCTGCGTAAGGGAGTTTCCACGCAGAAATTCCGCTTTATAAAATAACACGCACTGTAAGAATCAGCATACACCGTCATCGTCATCCTCAGCACACAATGGACGCCATATGTACGCAATGTTTGGAACCAGTGCGATATGGCGGCACCGTGACCGAAAGGCAGAGGGAAAAAATGCAAAACTTTGCATAAGCAGATTTCCGACTTTATCCCTGAGCATTCTTTTACGCATTCTTTTACTCAGAGTTTTATACATGTGGCCCCTGGTGTGTGAGATGAAAAGAGACGCACAAGAAAAACACCTTGGCTGCAATGCATGCATGACCTCATGACCTGAGAGATGCACAACATCTGTGGGCCATGATCAATAAGCATGACAAATCAGACTGAAATAACAAGGAAGAAAAACAGAGGAAAGACAGAAAGTTAAAAAGTAAGATACTAGGACGGCAGAATAAGACTGAGTGCCTCCCATTGTTGCTTCTGGTGTCAACTGATACCGTGTTTGAAAATACTGCATCTAAATGAAATCTTTTTCCATGTTACTTTCCAAATGTTTTCGAGACAGATAAGCATTCAGACAGTGCAGGCTTTCATAACCTTTCTCCAGCTACTGGTGGCACACACATAGGCTAAGGCTTTCAGTCTTTCTGGCTTTTTTTGCCCATTCTGGTGTGAAAGCCAAATACCTTGTAAATTAAGTAAACACTGCTTGCTGACTAGCTGCTCTTCTCCTTGAAACAAATTTTTGCGTGTGTTGTTTTAACGATTCATGCGTTTTGTCAACTTAAAATGTACAGACGGAATCAAAGGTACAAGGGAAGCCTTCCACTTGGGATTCAGTCAGAAATCCAGATTCCTGAGGAAGACTCTGCTGACACTTCCAGGGGATGCGGTGAAGCATGGAGAATCCACACGGATCAGTTTCCCTGCCCATCACTGGCTCCCATATGAAAGCTGACATGCTCCGGATAGAACATTTCAGCTAAGAAACTGTCAGAGTTATCCCCGCGGTACTAAATTACGCAGCACAGCTCCCGCAATTGGAGCTCCATGATGCGGAATGCTAAGCACATGAAAGGCCAGGCTTACATCGCCATCGCAAGCTCTGTGGCTTTCTAGGCAAATCGCACAAACACCAATATCCCAGCGAGAGAAGTCGGAGAGGAAGGGAAAAAGACAGAGCATCTGAACTTTGAGTTAAAACGAGATGAAAAATTCCCTCCGGAGGCAAACTCTGAATGCTGTGGAGACGGGTGAAAGAAAAGAAGACGGAGGGAAACGAGGTTTGGTTGCATAGTTACAAACCTGCAATTATTTGAAGGAATAAACTCTGGGCAAATACTTATTTTTAATCTGCAGCATTTTGGAGTCACTCCTCACAAAGACTGCATCTTAAATTCCGGTAACAAACGATTGTCAGTAGTGCCTCAGCTTGTGGAGGAAAAGCAAATACGCTTGTTCAAGGATAGGTTCACCATTTTTCAACCCGGACCTTATTGAAAGGTTGTTTCCCATCATTTATAATTGTGCATAGCACGACCTCACTGATAGCTTTATTATAGAGAAATTTACCTTTTAACCACAACTTCTCGGTGGGTTTCAATGGGGTTCAATGGGGCAAGTAGTGAGGCCTTCAAAAACCATTATAAATCTCTTTTTAGAAAACGGGGAACTCACAGTATACTCGGACATGTCTTTTTTATGTCCTACGGAAAAATGTGTCACAAACCATGCTTTCCATCAGGTTTCATTGAATTAATTCAGCAATTCCGCAAATCCTTTCTTTTGGCTACATCCGCACCAGAGTAAAAGAGAAGCTAGCTGACAACAGCGCTGAGTTTGTCTTCTTCTATGGGGCTGCTGCCGGATCTAGTGTGGTTGGGATGTAATGCGGCAATTTCAAGTAGTCCCAAATCAAATGTGATATTACATATTCTGAATAAACATAAAATACACAAAGAGACGCGTGAGTATACTGTGAGTTTCCCATTTTCTAAAAAGAGATTTATTGTGGTTTTTGAACTACTTGTCCCATTGAACCCCACTGAGAAGCTGTAGTTAAAAGGTATATTTCTCCAACCTTCCAAAAAGGTCCGGGTTAAAAAATGGCAAACCTATCCTTTAAGGAAAAAAAACAAAATCTGCAAAGAATGCTATAGTGTACATAATTACTGACTGTAATTTCTGTGTTCCCTCAGGTTAGACACCCAATTGCAATCCAATTACGACATATAGGCAATGTAAGCAGAAAATCCATACTTTAAATTACACTGCATATGTTACAATGTAAAGAAATCTCTTTTGTAACAGCTACTTTTTGGGCATGCTTATTGGAATTTGGAATCTATTAAATAAAGTAATTTCCGCTGGAATAATCATTCGGTATTTTAAGCATGAAAGCTGAATGCAATTTGTGACCAACATTGTAGGGGCAGGGATAGCACATGAACAAACCATCTCACACTGGCCAAGATGTTCCCATCTAAATGCATTTGATTCAATGTAAAAAAAATAAAATAATGTATTAAATGAACATAAATCATTCATCCTTGGCAAATCTCTAGCAACAATAAAAAAACTAAAATATGATTGTGAAAAAGATTATAAAATTCACTTTAGTGTATCCTGAAGAATTGTTAAAAGTTATGTATAATTTTCCTTGGAACGCATGTTTGCGGAAATCTTTGAGCATTTATTATTTTTAAAAATGTGTTCTCATACGCACAAAGTGCCATGTAGTTTCAGTTCTGTTTACCAGTGCCTTTCATACGGGGATCCTATTGTAAACTACAGAGTCCTCTCACCCTGTCTGGCACCTGCATCTCTGTGGCAAGGCGCTCTGCTGTATTTACACAGAACCATAGAACCATAGTTTCAGACATTTCTGTCAAGGAACAGCCATTGCATTGCAAAACAAAGTCACACCTGCCACTATGCCAAGAGTGCTATTCTGTTACAGCAAACTGGAAGCCAGGAACAACAAGCAAACAAACTCCCAAGTCCCATGGGATTCCACTGGTGTAACTACACTTATAAGTGGCCTATATAGTGGACAGAGTGGTCAAAAATCTGATTCTCTTGTGCCATGAACACTGACCAGGGTTTCATTGTGTTCACTGGTGAGGAGTGGCAGGAAGGACAGACCTGAATGAACAGTGCCAATTTAGATACTGGAACAGAACAGGCTGAATTCAACTTCCGAGGTGAAATATGTGTTTAATAAACATGACATGTTTATTAAACTCCCCTCACATCTGATCTCACATCTGTGCACCACCAAGCTCTGTATCAAGCGCTGTTTAAAGCTCAACAGAAAGATCACAAGTTAAAAAAAAATCGCTGCCATGAAATAGATGCCATTTTAATGCAGAACTATGAGTGAACCATGTTGTAATTTGCTGAATCTGAAAAAATGTATTCTGGTCTATGGGATATGCCACTACACCACACATGGTAACTGGTCACATGGTATAGATAATGAATTTTACAAGAACCATAAGGAAAAATCATAGCATCTGCAAGAAAGTTTCAGTCATACCCTTATGGTGTTAGTGATGACTGTAAACATTTTGTTCGTGGCCCCACTGTTTACTGGCAGCTATACGGTATATTTTATTATTTATTATTGAGAAGTCAGTCAATCAAGTTAAGATTCAGTAGTACTGAACTCCATATAGGTAATGTTCCCCATATAGGTAATAGCTTGAATGTTTTAATTTGTTGGACCCTTCAGCAAATCTATTCCTGAGCCCAATTACTAACCGCAGATCTAATCCAATCACATAAATGAAAAACATGGAAAAATTTAAGCAATACCAGCTACCTGGGATTGGAGCATCTGGCACAACACATAAATAAATAACAGAAGGGTGAGCTGCGCTTTCAAATTTACACACCGCGATTCGTGTTGAGAAATGAGGCAAGTAAAACAGAAAGATTCAACGATTCTTAGAGGATATTGCCTTACACAAATATCATAATTTATAAAGGTCACAAGCCAATTTGACCACATCTCCTTGGCAAAAGAGATCTGTCATCTCAGTGGGACTGCATGATAAAAATAAAGGTTAAAAAAAAATCAGGTTCTGGTGAGGATTACGGCACCTTCCGCACCGTAAATGTCAGCACCGCGTCTCTGACGCGAGCAGTCGTATGCGTGTCCCAGGGACAATGGGCCGGTGAGGGTGTTCTTTCAGCACGCTGACCTACAAATCTGAATTAATCTTTGTTCGCTCTTCTCTTCTGATGGTTCTCCAATTATCTCTCTCTCCTGATTCTCTTTATAGGTACTGATCAGCAGCTCATGTTGAAAAGGTAGACTCGCTCATCTCCAAAGGCCACACACCCTCTTAGTCTCCTTTCAACTGCATCCATGCTGAGTCTTTCCAAGGTGCATATGAAATATTATTTTTAGTAAGGACGCCTCCATCATATTTTGGAGGCTTTATTTTATCTGACAGGTGAGGAGGGCAGAATTACTTCCAGTGGTTATACCACAACAGGTATGTAAAACATTTATATAATGCTTTTCATTTACATTACATTACATTTTCATCTCATGATCTAGTTACAGTGAAGGGGTGTGAAATTGACTTCAGCCACCACCAATGTGTCGCACCTATCTGGGTGATGCATGGCAGTTTTTCACCAGAACATTCATCAAACATCAACTCCGGCAGGGGAGGGGGTTGGCCAGACTGAGAATGGCAATTTGAGAATGCCAAACTGAGAATGCCAATTTGGGAATTTCACCTCTGAAACACTTCCTACTGCTCCAACTTCCAGCAGTGACTTAATTAGGAAGCCTAGTCCTGCTTAACTTCAGTGCTAATTAAGCCCAGCCCTGCTTTGCCTCAGTAATACTCAGTAATAACCAATCCCAGCCCTGTTTAGCCTCAATAAAGGTGGGTTCTCACCAAATCTGGCGAGGTGCCTCGGTTCGCCGCTTTCTACTCATTTTCTATGGAGAGGTGATGCGATCGCGTGGTGCATGATGGATGTGGCGCGGTGAGAGTGTGATACGTTCACCGGTTCTGAATTTGCTTAGGTTACTTTCCATAAATACTCTATGGAAATGGATGCATCCAGCGCAGCTCGCCTGGCTCGCAAAACTCGGATCAAACGGTCAAAGTAGGCGTTTTAGAACAAATATGATTCAAGATTGAGCAACTGCATAGCCTATTTGTCACCTCAAATGTTTTCAGAAACATATTTTAGTGGTCTGTTTAGGTGGAATAAAAGAAAGTTTATGAACAGGCTGTCATGTTGCTCCGGTTTGAAAAAACAGAGGGGAAACCAAGGACCGTAATACATCTAACCAATCAGGTGCTGTTAATGTTCCCTTGTACGCTACTGAACCCGACTAAATTATTTACATAGCACCGCCCATCAAACGGACGGTTTGGGGGTCCGGCGCGTCCCCATGTCTCGTCGCTGAATTTGGTGAGAACCCACCATAAGGGTGCGTCCCAATATTCTTCACTCCCCACCTCCCTTCCTCCACTCCCCCACTACCACTCCTCTCCTACCCGGAAGTATGCAAAACTGCCTCAACTTTTTGAATACAAGTATTTGCATGTACAGTATTAAATGTACCTGGCATTGCGTTTGCGTTGAGACGTTAATTAATATGTAACAATTTATACATAATTAAGATGCAATCAGCAACTTTAGATTAAAACTTAAAACATCCGGGTTTAAAACACAACTGGTTTCCGGGGCACGGAGTAGAGGAGGTGGTAGTGGAGGAAGGGAGGGTGCATTTTTCGACTATTGGGACGCACCCTAAGACTCAGTACTAACCAAACCCAACCCTGCTTGGCCTCTGTAATACCTAAGCCCAGTTGACAGCTCTGACAGCAGCGGGTGACTCATTCCTCCGCTCCACAGCCAGTAATAAAAATAAGTGACCCTGTGCTAGAAGGGGGCGTGGTGGGGTGACCAGCCTCACAGAGGTTTGATGGGATATCTTGGCCTGCAGGTATGCCAGGGCACCTGTACCATTTGGCACTATTAAGTATTAAAACAATTAAAACCAATTTTAAATTACATATACTCGTATTGAGTCTGAATAATACTGGTAAACTAACATTAATGTTGACCTCAAAAGCATAAACATTCCCCACATTTTTGGTTGAGCAAAGGTGTTAACCATCATAGCACCTGCTAAATCTACCTGCCAAAAGATAAGCATGAGCGAAGTGTCGAAACACTTCAGCTTTTACAGATGTGAGGAGAATAAAAGTGTCGTCAGCTGATGCTGACGATGTTTCGGATTAACAGTGACATCACTCCCCTCAGTTAGCATGCACAGTAAGGCCTGCTTCCTTTCATAGTGTTTGCTGTTGCAATATTGACGTGCCACTAGGGATGCTGGCATTAGATAAAGCACGGCATTGCGCAATGGCAGTGCAGCAGCACGATGCAGTCACGGTCAGAAAAAACTGGTTTTCGGTAAAGTATAATGTACACACTAAGGACTCCTAACATCATGCGTGTCCAAGGAAAATCACAGGTAAACGTCCAGGTTTCCACGGGTACCCAGACAAGATCACCCCCCCCCCCCCCCCCCCAATCCCTGCACCTGAACCACCGGTGACGGGGTCTGGTAGGTACATATAGGGGAGGGGCAGGGGTTACACTCAGGAATTTTTCACAGCGTGTCGAGTGAGTGTGTGAGGCAAGGCAAGCGGGGTCATGTGGAAAATTCCTGTGACATTTTTCAGTGAAAACCTTTACACATGGGAACTACGGTACACCTGCTGGAAGCACTGGCAAGGTTCAGGTAGCCCATTAAGGCGGGGTACCTCAGCAGCAAGCGGCAGTTAGCGCTATGTCACTCTCCACGGAGAGCAGGAGAGTGCCAAGTCACTGCACAGAACTCTAATCTTTCAGCGAGTACGCACATGCATGCAAACACAAGTCACCCTTGGGTTTATTCCGGCTCTCGGACTCATCGCTTGATCCAATTAGGACAGAGCAGCAAGCACACTGCAGGGAAATAATTTGTTCATAATTTCGGGTAAGTGAATCATCCTGTGTGGAGTCTCGGAAGCAGGCTGGCACACAGAGGTCCGGACAGGTCCGCGGTTATGACAGGATCGTTACGCCTGCTTTTAAACATTCTTCATTTCAGAGTGCCACTGGGGAGTGGGGTCCAGCGCTGCGAGACCATAAATATTTCAAGAGGGGAAGAAACTAAATTCTCTCTTTTTGACAGAAAATAATACGTTGCGTGTTTACCTCTTTCTTAAAGCACAACTGAACTTTGGTAAAACTTGGTAAAACTGGGTTGTGTAGTACTAGTTACCTGGCCATGATATGAGTCAAAATGGTGGAAATATGTGCGTTAGTTGCTCTGTGCTCCCTTGGGGTGATAATCCAGAATAGGATATTTGTCGCTCTCCATTCACTTCTATAGGGCAGCTAAAACGGTCTTAAAATGACACTTCTAGCATGTAATGAACGCGAACTAAGCGGATTCTGTCAATAGAAACAACAAACAAATACAAACAATAACCAGTCCGGCACAGTATAAGTGAGTCTACATAGGCGTGTGGACAACACGCTTACACCCTCCTGTCTTACACACAGGTGCACACACAAGCATAGATAAAAATATCAAGATTACATTGTAAAATAGGGATTAATATTTTTCCCAAAAATAAAACATTTTCTCTCCCGGAATAGACGCACCTTGTCCCTGGAATCTCGGGAAAGTGGGCTTGTTTTAAAGCATTAAGCTATCAGTAAAAACACGTTGGTCAAATTCCCATAAGCAGGACATTATAAAACAACAGCGTATGTGTGAACCTATGGGGTTCCCAACCTGACAGCTTTAGTGTATTTAGTGTCATCATTAAGCCAAAATAACACTATTTAAGTTATTATGATAATGCACGTAATATGAACTTCAGATGAAGCTTGAACTTCGCTCGCTGAAAAGCATTGCCTGTGATCTGACTGCTGTGAGAACATGGAATTGATGTTTGACAATGCTTCATTGTATAATCAAACAAAATTCATAAAACAAGCAGGCTAACTTGGTGTTTTCTCATATGAGACAGAAGCCATATTCATATTCTTATTCTCAGCGGTTGCATGTGCTTTGTAACAAAATTAAACCGCATATATTTTCTAAAATAACAGCACTGTCGGGAATTACAGTGAACCCGTGCTGGTGTTAAATCCTAATTTTAAAGATTATTATTGCATGTTATGCCCAAGACACACTATAATTAATGAAGAGGTTAAGTTCAGCCCATTTGCACCTTGAGCCTTACTCAAAATATGCACCCTCTAACTAGCAAAAGGGGAGCTGGACACGCCCTAAATGCACTTCCGCCTTGCGTTTTAGACCATGCGCAAAGATCGTCAAGATAGAGCCCTTCATGTGTAAGCAATCAACCAGCGTGGGTCACTAGAGAACGATGAGACCCGGATTCCTGCCTACTGAGCCCTCCCTTACCCTTGGGGGCGCTACCAACAATTATGCCACGGTTGACACTGGCACGGTGGAGATTGGAGCCCGGACCATGGGGCCCATCTGTGCTCTATAATGAGACTAATGAGCCACCCAGCAGACCCAATGTACCATACATTTGAATCCTCACCAACCCCACCCACTGTTACCAAGCAGTGAACTCCTCCTGCAATGACATCCTGTACAGCATAGCACCATTATGAAAGAGGAAAAACATTGCCATGCAACAGGTCAAGTAAATGTGCAATGATTCCTTTACTTGACCTTCACTCTTTTCTTGCCAATTCAAATTTTGAAATTTTATGCCCACTTAAATTATCTACACTATCTTTGTTTTTTCACCAACAAGAATTATGCAGTCCCAACAGCAACCAAAAATGTATTAATTATTGCATTTATACAACTGCTTACCAACACATTTTATGCTCACTTAAATTGTCTACACTATCTTTGTTTTTTCACCAACCAACTATTAATCACCCATCATGTATGTGTGTTTTTGTGATTGTCTTGGTTTACCACATCAGTAACACATTATGTAACCTGCTAGAACAAAACAAATAGCAAACAATCACATTTCATTGATTTGTAGGATAAAATTATATTGACTAATTCTTGGGAAGCCTTAATTTGTTTTTGCAGCAAATATTTCAATTACACTTCATGTGCAAAGAAAATTGTGTGCCTTTAAAAGCCATTTCAAATAGTTTGAGGCTTCAATTCAGCCTGATATTGATCCAGCACAAAAGCTGTCACGTTGGACCTGACAGCCATCATTTTCAACAGAAGATAAAAGAGGATTTTCTATTGAGTGATACGGTGCATGCCTTTAGCTGAGCTAGCCAGTGTACTAAATCCAACATCAACCTGCTAAGGTGCTAACATCTGCCTTCTGCCTAAAATATAGTCAATGCTAAACAAAAAAACCATACAAGTACCTACAAATATAGCAAAACAATATATGAGATAAAAATGCCTGCCCAGGTTTTCATGTTAACCAGTGTGCATGTTGTATTTATGATGCCACTAAATACGGTCTCTTAGCTTTACCCCAAAAAGCATAAAGACACAAATAAATCCGCCAAATGTTTAATATATATTCCCCATTGTGTATTTTTATATATGTGCCATGTACAATTTCACATATGTTTGCGCAACATACTTCAAGCACGTTTTGAAAGGACACATGACCCTGCTGCACCATAGAAGAGACTGTAAACGCAGAGGTAAAGACGTGACGAGAGGAAGAAGGATGTCTCCAATTTCTCATCCTCCCAGAGGGTTACGGCAGCCAGCTGCATTTGCATTCATTTATTCCACAAACAGCCTTATCTGGAGCCAGGCTAACAACATATAATCAAAACCCACAAGTGTGACATAAAGCACAAGATCTTTCAAAACCGGCTAGAAAAAAAGCCATATGTCCTTCTACCAATACTGTATGTGTGTATGTGCGCGTGTGGGTGTGTGTGTGTGTGTGTGCACGCGCGTGTATGCGTGTGAATAATAATGTCTGGAGCCTGTGAATCCTGCTTTTATAACTATTTCGAAGTGTGAAGTCACATGTGTTTCTGTTAATTAAAATAACCATCTATTGCCGAATCCCTTTTCCTAACAGTAGGTATCCACTGAAGGTGAGCTATCTGGCTACAGATAGCTATATCTATATGTTCAATTAAAATAATTGTATCCATTCTGGCCAGACGTGCGGCACAGCATGTAGGGCGCTCGGCACTAGAAATGGGCAAGGGTTCGACCCCCACGACGGAACCTTCTGAGTTACCATCCCTTCTCTATCTGATACCCTCTCTGTTTTCTCCCTGTCAGAATTATATTATATATTATTTAATCTATTCCAACTACAGCGTTCCCATCATTGAAGCATACCAGCTGAACGAGAGTGTGACCGAAATAAGAAACCCAACATTCAGGAAAGATCTATATTTTAAACTTTCTGATTAACATATGTCAGTGCTTTCAAAACAAAAGGGCAAAACGGAACACAACAATAACAAACACAACAAAATGGCTTTGTCAGTTTTATAAATAATGAATTAACAACTGTATATCATCTTATAAGAGTATAATTGTATTTATATTTAGCATTTTAATGTGCGGGTATTGTGCTAGGGATGAGTCCAAATATTAAATTACTGAAATATTAATTCATTCAAATGTTTTAATTCTTTTTCATCAATATTGATGAGCAAGAACAATATACCTTATATACGATTTGTTAGAGCAGATCTCTGTGCAGTGACTCATTGTATAAACAGGAGAAAGCGAGGTTCATTTGTACCTCAGGGGAAAAGTGAAATTTTATTATTCTGAAATATGTTCTTGTAAGCCACACTAGAATATTCAAACATCAAATTATTCAAAGAACACATCCCTGCCTACCAGTCTGTACAACAAAACAATACATCTGGTCATTAATATTTATGTTGGGCTGCTTATGGCTTTAACGATCTTTAAAAATACTGTTAAAGATGTTTTTTAAAAATTATCTCAAAAAATTTAAAAATATTATCATTATCACTAACATTACTACTACTACTAATAATAATAATAATAATAATTATTATTATTATTACTATTATTATTATGGTCACCACCACCATCACAATGTGACGCCAGTATGTTTTGGCGTATTAATATGGTTTGGCTAATAAAGATGCTGATACATTATGTAAACACATTATGTATACGCATGGTAAAAAGCCTTCTCACTTTGCAAACAAAGTTATTTTGGGGTATATATTAAAACGCCCAAACACCTGTGTGTGTGTACTATACACAGTGGGGTCCAAAGGTCATGAGGATACTACCAAGATCTGTTTGTTAACACAATGCTAACACAATGTTTTGACTTGGGTTAGTAAAAAAATGATGTAATCTTGCTTCAGATATATGAACTGAGTAAAAATGTTTGAATGATGAGATGGTCACTCCGTACTACAGACAATCACACAAAGCTTGTCTAACGCTCTAAGAGGAGATTCTTGACACAGAATGGAAGAAAACCCTGGGAATAAATGTCTCTTAAAACCTGAGTGGTTTTCCCTCTCACAGGGAGTGCCTTCAGGAGAGTGAGTGAAGAGCAGACAGAGATGCAGGGCCATTCAGAATGTACCACTCAGGAGATTTACGACAATTCACGGGCCTCATGGCGCAAGTCGTCGAGCCGAAGAGAACTTGGTTAGCAGTGCTGAGCACAGCAATAGCGGCAATTCATTTCCATAAACATCTGCACAACATGCAAAATGGCGTGGGAGGGGCTTATTGTGGAAGCCTAGCGTTTTGTCCGTGAGACTGCAGCGATTACGGTGGCATATTTGCATTCTGATGTGAGAACATTCAAAGGAGATGGTCAATAACCCTTTGTTTGTGTCTTAACAAAGACACTGATTTCATTCCACTGAAGGGAGAGGGGAGGGGCTGGATTGTGACTATTCTTGCTGGAGAAAATTACATTTTCTTTACAGCAAATATGTCTGAAAATAGAGCTTAATCTACCATTTTATCTTTCACACTACAGTACAGACACATCAGAAACAGCTCAATAATATGTAGTCATCAGGGCATATGCTGGTTATTAAGAGCACAAAATGTGCAGTAGAAGATTGGATACACAGTATGGAGGATTATAGCATGTAGCCTTTGTTGCGGATACTCATTTAGAAAAAACTATTTAAGACAATGGTGCAAAACAGACTCTGTTATGAGACGTGCCAAGCCTCATGTGTGTGTGTGTGTGTGTGTGTGTGTGTGTGTGTGTGTGCCTGTGTACATGTATGTCTGTGTGTACCGGTGCATGCATGTGTGTGTGTGCATGTGTGGTTGCAATTTGAAAGAGAAACACAGAGGAGCACAAAAACACAACCGGGTAATTCCGTGTCAAATCAGATAAGGTTGTTGCAGCACTGTATCAGGTTTTGTTCAAACCTTGTCTATATCATGAATGGGTCCCAAAACCAAGGCCTGTAAAATATTTCTGTTCGTATCCTATGTTCTCATATTTTTTCAGCCCTTGATATTATTTTTATAGCCTCAAAAACTCTGGGAAGCCATGTTTGGGCATTAATATCTTGACAGGTATTGTTCCTAGCCTCACCAAACTTTGTATTTTAACATGCCATTTTATTTTTATAAGGCCCTAGATTTGTAAAAAGGTGCAAAATTCCTAAACGAGAGTGATGAGGGTACTACAAACCCACATTTTTGCACCAATATGATATCAATCATAATTTTTTCTGCAAATACTTTTATTAATTGTGTACAATCTTTTATTAATCTTTTATTAATATGTGAGGTCTCTACCACCAATGGACATAAAGTTATTATGAATAAAACAAGGCGTGGTAGCATATTTTGGTCATTTTCATAGGACCAAAATGGTATGTGGGGGTAGCTAGTAGAAACATAAAAATGTACATGGAAATTGCTTGATGTATGGTTATTAAGGGTACAAAGTGCCAATGTCCTTCTGTCTTTCCTTCATACAAAAATAGACACAGATTTGAGAGATATTTTACCTATGGCAGAAAAACGGCCATTTCAGGATTACATTTTATTTCCTCAGTATCTCCATGATTATTGAATTCCTGTATTATAGGAATTGTAAGAAATAAAGGATAAACATGTTTTCAGTATGTTCATTGGAATAGAGGGCATGTGAGATGGAAATTGTGTCTCCGGTAAGGTCCTGGATATTGAAAATAAGTGAAATATTTTGATAAAACCTCTGGTATAAGGAGGAATAAATGCTATCCTAAATGGCCCTCTATAGCTCTAGTGGGAGTATCTAAATGTTTCCACATAAAAGGTTGGATGTTTGTTTTATTTTACAGTGTGCATGCTAGAAAGCTACAGTCAAGCCGGAAAGTCTGCACACCCCCTTTCACCTTCTCCACGTTTTATTACGTTACAGACATATTCTACAATAGATTGAGTTCATTTTTTGTCTCAAAATTCTACACAAAATAGCCCATAATGACAAAGTGAAAACAGGTTTTTAGACATTTGTGCTAATTTATTAAAAATCTAAATGTAAAATATCATATGTACAATTGATATGACACCCAAAAGTGAGCTGAGGTGCATTTTGTTTCCACTGATACTGCTTGAGATGTTTCTACAACTTAATTGGAGTCCACCTGTGATAAATTCAATTGATTGGACATGATTGGGGATTGCCAACACCTGCCTATATAAGGTCCCACAGTTGGCAGTGCATGTCAGAGCAAACTCCAAGCCATGGGGTCAAAGGAATTATCTGCAGACCTCAGAAACAGGATTGTGTCAAGGAATAGATCAGGAGAAGGGTACGGAAAAATCTCTGCAGCTTTACAGGTCCCAAAGAGCACAGTGGCCACCATCATTCGTAAATGGAAGAAGTTTGGAACCACCAAGAATCTTCCTAGACCTGGCCACCCGGCCAAACTGAGCAATCGGGGAAGACAGGCCTTGGCCAGGGAGGTGAGCAGGAACCCGAGGGTCACTCTGACAGAGCTCCAGCGTATGCTTGTGGAGATGGGAGAACCTTTCAGAAGATCAACCATCCAGGCAGCACTCCACCAATCAGGCCTTTATGGTAGAGTGGCCAGACGGAAGCCCCTCCTTAGTAAAAGGCACATCACAGCCCGCTTGGAGTTTGCCAAAAGGCACCTAGAGGACTCTCAAACCATGAGAATCAAGATTCTCTGGTCTGATGAAACCAAAATTGAACTTTTTGGCCTGAATACCAAGCGTCACGTCTGGAGGAAACCAGGCACCGCTCATCACCTGGCTAATACCATCCCTACAGTGAAGCATGGCGGTGGCAGAATCATGATGTAGGGATGTTTTTCAGCAGCGGGAATGGGGCGACTAGTCCTGATAGATGAATGCGGCTAAGTACACAGAGATCCTTGAAGAAAACCTGCTCCAGAGCGCTCTGGACCTCAGACTGGGGCGAAGGTTTACCTTCCAACATGACAACGACCCGAAGCACACAACCAAGAGAACAAAGGAGTGGCTTCGGAGAAAGTCTGTGCATGTCCTTGAGTGGCCCAGCCAGAGCCCAGACCTGAATCCAATTGAACATCTGTGGAAAGAGCTGAAAATGGCTGTGTACCAACGCTCCCCATCCAACCTGATGGAGCTTGCAAGGATATGCCAAGAGGAATGGGCAAAAATGTCCAGAAACAAGTGTGCCAAGCTCGTAGCTTCTTTCCCAAGACGCATTGAAGCTGTAATTGCAGCCAAAGGTGCAGCAACCAAGTATTAGGCTAAGGGTGTGTACAGATATGTAACCCCTAAATAACCTATTTTTGTCAGTAAAATAAAATTGCATATTTTCTAAAAACCTGTTTTCACTTCGTCATTATTGGCTATTGTGTGTAGATGTTTGAGGCAAAAAATGAACTCAATCTATTGTAGTATAAGTCTGTAACGTAATAAAACGTGGAGAAGGTGAAAGGGGTGTGCAGACTTTCCGGCTTGACTGTATATATGGAAATTGTACTGATACGCATGTTGAAACATGTCCACACAGTGAAATCATCAGTATATGCCCTTATATTCACCAATCAGTGAATAATGGAACATAGCGATTCCACTTATCAAAAAAACACCAAGCATGTACCTAATTCAGTCCTGTTGTTCAAGTTATATGGTTAAAGGATAATAGTTTTCATCACATGTAATTTCTAGTACATAATTTGCTACATTGTTTTCAATAAAGTTATTAGAATTTTTTATTGAGTATCTTATTCTTTTTAAATATGGGATATAAAATTTAACCACTCCATTGAATATAGCATCTATCAGAGTTAATGCCTTTTTCTATAATGAGGCCTTGATAGTAAAGAATATAGCTTGCATTAATGACCCATAGTAAATTGAGCCTACAGAAAACATGTATTTCTTTACTCCAATCAATATTTCAGAGGCTGGGACACATGTAAGTAGAGATAATAAGGGAAGACGCTGCTTCTTCATTATGGACGTTTTTTTTCCTAGTGGTAAAACAATGCCTTTAACTATGTGTATTTATAACTAGTGTAAGGGAACATGGAAGGACATTAGCACTTTGTACACTAAATGACCATACATTAAGCTATATCCACATACATTTTCATGTCCCTACTTGCTACCCCACATACCATTTTGGTCCTATAAAAATGACTGAAAAATGCTACCACGCCTTGCTTTATTCTTAATATCTTCATGTCCATTAGTGGTAGAGACCTCAAATATTGGCACAAAAATCAATAAAAGTATTTGCAGAAAAAATAATTATTGATGCCATATTGGTGCAAAAATGTGGGTTTGTAGTACCCTCATCACTCTCGTTTAGGAATTTTGCACTTTTGTCCAAATCTAGGGCCTTATAAAAATAAAATGGCATGTAGTACAGACTTTTAATGGTTTTGGCATACTGAGAACATGTTTGTCTTCCATCCTACAAAGTTTGGTGAGGCTACGAATAATACTTTTCAAGATATTAATGCCCAAACATGGCTTCCCAAATAAGGCGTTTTTGAGAGTGTAAAAGTTAAAAAAATATCAAGGGCCAAAAAAATATAAAAACATTGGAATTGAACAAAAATATTTTACAGGCCTTAGTTTTGGGACCCAAGCATTATATAAACAAATTTTGAACAAAATCTGAGACTGTCTGATTTGACACGAAATGACCCAATCATACTGTCACAGTTTGAATACAAAAAAAAACTGCTTAATTTCATATACATTTCCAATCAAGAAGGGGATTAATAGGGAGCAATGGAGGCCCAGCGTGGCAGCGAGAGGTGCTGATAACACAGAGAGAAGCAAGCAGGCTGCAGAAATGCTGTCGTCAGGAGAGGATTAGTCTGCACAAAAGGAGCAGCCACCCAGAAATGTAAATTAAGGGAACACAATCAGAGAATGAACCTTAACCAGCAACTACCCCAAACTCAAACCCACCCAGATCACGCAAAACGAAACCACTCAATGCTCCTAATCAAACTCTCTTTCTATATCATTTCAGTACTGTCAGTGTCTCAGTCGGGCTAAATAATGAATACCCACAATTCCGCCTGCATAGTAAAGAGGGCATTAATGGGACTATGAACAGTTACATACATCATTTTGATTCCTCAAACCCCCGTAGAGGGCCTTTTGAGAGTACAGTCTGAAAACACTCCTGGATCTGCATGCCTGTTGCAGAAAGGCTGTTATTTACGAATGGAATTCATGGTTAAGAGGGGTGGACTCTTTTCAGGCAGAGCGAAAGGTTTCCAGCCAACCGTAGAGCTTTGGTTTTGTGTTCAGGGGGAGAAGCCAAGCTCCCCTTGTTTGACCTAATAAATCCGCTCTTTCCACAGCAGATTCAGGTTCTATCTTGAGAATTGCTTTAAAACGACCAGCCATTGTGAAGTGTTTAGTCTATGTCTCATCTAACAAAGTGTATGTAACTTTATTAACAATAATCTTGACCTCTTACACCTTTAACACATGCATTTATACTTGTGGAATTTGATCTATAGATATATTTGTGCAGCAATATGAATTAAATATATATGAATGCCTTGTCCAGGGCAGAGTATTGGATTTAAATTGTAGAATGTACTGGAATGATAACAACTTTAAAAATGGTTGAACAAACCCTAAACACAAATCCATTTGCTACTTAAAGACTTACATCCTCAATCTCCCTCTTGCACCTACCAGGACACTTACTGTTATGTTGTAGGGTTAGTCCTATATAATGGTTAATACTATATTATTGGTTGTGACGCTGATGAATTGAATCATCTCCGCTCTTTTCCTAAACCTTCATGTTGGCACTTTTGTAGGTGGTTCTGGATAACAGCATCTGTTAAATTGCTATTACCCAGCATGGCATCCTCCAACCCTCAAAAGGAATAAGAGCAGTGTTTTAAAATTCCTGTCACTCCACGCTTTGATTGTGCTTTAATTACATGTTTTATGGTAAGAGCTATGCCTCCACAATTTGTAGATTACTCTATTGATTTAGTTTCCTGAACCATTTACCAGTTAAATAGCTGCATACACAAATACTTGTTCAAATTCATACCATATCCTTACATCAGTTACACATCTCAATTCATATTTTTTCAAGAATGCAGTTGAAGGGATTAGGGATTGTTTCTGGCTCAGTGAGTATCAGTTTATTTTCCTGGCCTCTGTTGCGCTCTTCTGTATAACCCATTCTCTTAGAAGAGTGGCTGAGGCTCACAGCTGCAATAAAAGAGAGCTCTGGGTGCTGTGCATTGCAGTATGTCAAAACAGGAGCATACCTCACAGCCCAGCCAACTAAAAAGCCAGGCGTAAAAAAAAAGAAAAGTGAATTCTCTCAACATGGAACTGCGCAGCGTATCCTCGGAGGAATCTGACAGTGAACACTGCGGCATGGCCTGTCATACTGTTGCACGTCAGATGGACCCTGACCCAACCCCCCACATCTTGCGACCTGTCATGCTTTAACATCACTGTCTTTCAACGGCTGATGCTTAGAACATGCCTAGTGTTGTTTACATGACAGTAATAAAATAAGAGAGAAAATAGGTTTGCTTGAAAGGTCAGGTTGCATGACAGCAGGTCAATAAATGTATAATTAAAGTCAGTATGAAATATGCTCTAGTGCGTGGATGGGGACCCCGAATCCCGACCATGGCGGTGCCGACTGTGGCCAGTAGCCCCACAGCAAGGCGCATAAATGCTGGTAGCCTCACCCAAGGTTAGGCAGGGTTTGTTGGGTGGGATCCACACCTCATCACTCTCTAGTGACCACTGCTGGTCAGTCGGGAGAGGGTGTGTTTGTCTATACTGTACCACATCGGCTGTGATCGCAGCATGAGCACGGATGTAGCCTGTACGATTGGGCATTCTACACTGGGGAGAAAATGGGGGGAAAACAGTTTGAAACAATACCACTATGCAGCAATACCCATTCATTTGTCTAAGGTGATGTAATGAACTGAAAAAATGTAAGGAACTGAAACTGAAAGATTTCCCCTCTGAAAATTTCCCAGATAAACTACTACAATATTAGTAATAATAGTAACAATTAGTATTATTAGGGGTTGCATTTATACAGTGCCCTCAATGCACTTCACATTGAAGAGGGGAACATATCCTCACCCCCACACCCACGTGCCAGCCATTTTGAACCACAAATGAGGATTAGTTTGTATAGAAAATATTGGCTTTAATTTGCAGTTTGGTGAGGTTAACGACGCAGTCAGGTTTCAGAATAAACAAAGTTAACAAAGATAAAAATGGGCTGAACACCTTTCATTACATTAGCCAAACATTTCCAAAGTCATGTACTTCTATATGGAAAATGTCATTTAGTGGATTAGCAAGACAGTATCACCAAGACTGCAGAGAAAAAAATACATAATATTCCTTTTGGTCTTTCATGTTTTTTGTCCTTGATTACTTCTGCAAATTTTATTGGAATTTTCACTTTTGAAATGAATGTTTTGCCAGTTAACTGACAATTTTAAATTGGCTGCATAGCCTGTATTCCGGGCTAGAGACTGTTAGACTGGCCAAACCACCCACCCAGAAATGGAGAACATGCAGTATGCATGAATAGAAAACCTCCAGAAGCAGTCTGGTGTGTTTGGGACCACTTCATCTGCGGAAGGGGAGGAGGTGTTGGAGCATTCCACCCTAATGGAAATGTAATATACCGCAACACAGAAAATAGGACTTGGAAATAGAATAAGTATATTTAATAAAATCTAAAATATTACATGGCTCTCAATATACTGCAAAAATATATCAGTTTGTGCTGGATAAACAAGCTCATACTGTAATAGAGGAGTTAATTTGAGTCTGTTGGCTTCAGTTGTATATTTGAGCTAGAAAGTACAGTAAAGTCACACCAATGTAGTTTAGACATACTGCAATAATTTAAAGTGGATATAATTTGTATATTTTCCCACATTTTGTGAAATCTTGCAAAAAGTCTTGAAAACATTTCAATATATTTTATTCAGTATAGTCCATTTCCGTAAGGGACACACAGAAGGGCAGGAAATGATAGCTGTACATGTAGGAACAGTAATCTTTTGGTGAAGGGACAGACTGCTGAAATATTGCCCAACTTTTAAAGTGACCTTTAAATGATCGTTTCTGTAAACCCTTTTCTGCCAAGCATATAATTAGCTGAGAAATCTGTAGCAGTCGACAACTAATTCTCTCTCTCTTAATTGTATCTTGCAGAAACATTCTTTCTCATTGCGTCATGAAATTGTACAGTGTTTGCACATGTCTACAGATTATTTGACCACGTGGACAGATTTGCTCTTTGTTCTTGGTTCCTGCAACCAGGGCATGTGGGAGGCATGAAAATCAGCTACTCGGTACAAACTCTGCATGTTAAACCTTCTTTAAAATGTCCCGATTTTCTGAACAGAGCTTTTGTTATGCCTCATGCCAAAGCTTGCATCATATGCCGCAGCAGGGCGATTTACTTCTCAGAGTGAAAAGTCTTACCTTCATAATGCAATGATTAAATTGACTGAACTGAATTGAACTCAAATTCTGTCAAGCGAATAAAATTCCTTAGCTTGGTTCTGTAATTTCTTTAAAAGAGCAGAACCAGATGAGGCACAATCACAATTAGGATTGGATTAGTGCGTTAAGTGGTACTTTTGCTAAAATCAAGCGAAACATGCAAAAACAAGACAAGAACTATGATCGGGTGAAATTTCTACTGCTTCTTTCAAGCGCACAGACTGCCGCAGGTCCTTAAACAGGACAGTCTGCTCCTGCACAAGATCCTGTGCAGACAAAACCAGGACAAGCTTGGACAAGGTGTTGCACATGCCTGTTCCACGACTCCATAAATTCCCCTTAAATCTTACGGCTTATTTTGAACATACTTTGCTGCCAGTAATCCAACACCCCAACCCAACTTCTCCGAAGTCAAAACAAACAGCTGTTTGGTTTAAGTTGACTTTTGTGCGGGAACATCTTGGTTCCGTTTACATGTGCAAACAGATTTGGTTGCAGTCAAGGCTTTTGACAACAATATTTCCGACAACATTCTTTGTTGAAGCAGGATCTTGCTTCCTTTCCAGCACAACTGAGACTTTTGGACTCAACACTTGCTAATAAACAATATCATGACTCCCACATTTGTACACCATCCATTTACTTTTCCACATCCAGTGAGAGAATTTATGAGCAATAACTAGCTACTGGGCTCATGAGGAGGAGGGCGTATTGACTTGTGGAAAGAGCAACAGGAAATATAAGATATCAGAACATCCAGAGCCATATGCTGTGAATGGTAACACCAAAACAGTGGCTGGCTTAAAGCATTCTGATAGTTGTGTGGGCATGGGTATAGGCATGTTTTTTTATTTTCATGGAAACTATACTACACAACTGAAATAACATTCTAAACCACAGGTTTTCTTTACCACACTGCCTATTGTTGGACCATTATTCTACCTTTTCATTATTATAACTTTCATGCTGCCGTCTTTACTAAACACAAATATCCCCCACATCTGGAAAATTACAACTTAGATTTTCTGCTAAAAGTACAATCAGATAACATACTGATAGAAGTCCAATATGCACTACTCAGCTTAGCTGTTATAAAGGACATGCATCAGAATGGCTTGTTTGGCTCTAGTCTCTGCATTATTTGTTCAGTGTCCACTTCCTTTCCATATCAACTTGTTCTGATAAATCACTACCAGCTTGCCAACTTGAATGTCCCCAGTTGTTGCTGTGGGAAGACTTACCAAAGCAGTGTGCACTAAGGAAATCTTTCACCCTTTCAGTTACAAATTGACTAGCACCTACTGCTTACTACTGTACTACTGTATGCAGGCCAATCAGCCAATCAACCCAGCTTAAGATTTTGAGGTTGTTGATCACCAGGGGAAAATAAATGCATGATGGGAAACTAGAAACCTGAATGGATGGTGCAAAGACAATTTTCGTTTTGTTTGATTTAGCTTGAACAATTATTGGAAAATCTGAAATAAATGTGCATATACTGTTGCTTAAATACTATAGTAAGGCTGAAGAAATTCTGAGTATAATAGATTTCCCTTAGATAGTTTGCTAACATGAAATCTGTGGAGTGGTTAAAAATGAGTTTTAATGACTTCAACCTAAGTCTATGTAAACTTCCGACTTCAACTGTACATTCCAGCATTCCCTCAGCTGCACTACAATTAATTTTCATCAAGGGGCAAAGAGATATAATAAATGACTTAAGGATGTGCTAAATATGTTGGATATTCTGCACATAGCTTTTCATTTTCATTTAGTAATACAGCAAGTAATGTTCATGTTTGATCATGTTTGAAACAGACAGACTATATAAACAGATTATAAGTTAAATACAGGGCATACAGAAATAAGGTACATATTTTGGTGATCAGCAAGAAGTTCAAATTGTCTGCAGGACACAAGAACAATAAACAATTTTCAATTGTGCTTGCCTAGTCTCGACCCCAGATACCATCTCTGGAGAAAAGTAAGTTACATTTTGTGAGGCTGGTTTACTGTAATTTCTCATTGGTTCTAGAAAGTTGTAACCAGACCAGTGTTATGTTCTAGGTCAGCGATTAACTTGAATTGCCAAATGGTGACTCACCTATACTCCATTGGCTCATTTGCAAAGTATATCCCCAGATTTTAGGCACAGACGTGTCAACCTGGTCAGGTTCATTGTACCGGTCTGGTGCATAGCTCCACAAGGGTACAAGCAAACTGGTCAGGCTCATATTGCCATAAGGTTAGAAACAGCATGGTCAGGCTCATAGTATCGTAAGGTTACGAGATTTCCACCATTTCATACCCTGAAATACCTTCCACTGTTTCGAATGTAGATTCCTCCTGAAGCAAACCACGGCCAGTGGGAAAGAAGAGTTTCAGAGATTTCACAGAAGGAGATTAGGGCTGTGTTCGATACATCGATACAGTTGAGTATCTCAATATTCTCTTGCGCGATTTTCGTATCGATTCAGTGACTCCGGTATCGATATTCTGTGTTTGGGTTTTTAAGCGCGCAAAAACATATGCACACCTTTAACAGCGCTGCATACCTGCGGACTGCGCACACACGGTATAGCCCCAACCCCTGGCTGAGTGGCTGGCAGACACCGGAGGATGTAGCTAACCAGCGTTGCCGACATTCAATCACCCAGTGCATTTAAATCAATTTGGGGTTTAGCAAAAAACACTCTCAAGAACAGGACCAAACTCATGCCATCTGCAAGATGTGCCATTCGCGAGTCAAGTAGCCTACTGTGGAAACGCAACGAGTCTACGATCGCATTTGAAAAGGCGCCACAGCATGGAGGTAACACAGCTTAATGTTAACATTACACCGACAAGAACAGATAGGACGCAGTTGACTCAATTATATCTTTTATAAAATTACATCTTCTATAAATATGCCGCAATATTCGGCCATACAGCGTCGTAGATAATGAGGGATTATTCCTAATTCGGAATCCCTCATTATCTACGACGCTGTATGGCCCAATATCACGGCATGTAAAAGATAAAGGTTCTGCACCTGTTCTAAAATCAACTGTGTCCTATCGGTTCTTGTCAGTGTAATGTTAACAATAAGCTGTTACCTCCGTGCTGTAGAGGTAACACAGCACCATAGACTGTATAAAAATAGCACAGCACCCATTGCCCATGATAAACCATAGCGCGCTTAGCCTACCATTTATCATAGCGCTATCTAGTGGTTTTAAAAATGGAGATGGGGGCATGCATATATAGAATGTCTTAGTCCATTCTGTAACCTGCACAAACTTTTCCTACTATCCATAGACGGCCAAGACTTATTTCTATAAAGGGAGGCACGTTTAGCTTTAAGCTTTTTTTCGTTAAATTTATTTGTGTGATCTGAAAAAAATCACAACCAAATACCTAGATATTTGACTGTTTGACTGATTCAACCTCAATGTTTTTTTAAGTAAATAGGTGAACATCTGTGAGTTCAATGTTCTATGAAGAAAAAAATCATATATTTTGTTTTACTCGAATTCAAGACTAGTTTCAGACTGGTACGTAATCTAAAAATAGATTGACTCTGTTTAACATACTGACATTGTTAGAAATATAATATAATCATAAAAAAAGCTATTTTACCTCCATTATTAAACAAAGTCAATCTATTTTTAGATTGACTCGCCATATGTTCTCTTGTTCAGGAAAGGGGTTTGCAAAAGAATGCCATAATTTGTCAGTGTTTCTGATATTTGAATAACATGTATGAAATGTTCAAAATGAAATTAATTTTGAACTTAATTGAAACCCTCATATTATCCTTATTTTTGTACTTTGATTAAACTAGCGTAGATTGTGATGTTTATTGCCATATATTTAATATTGTGATCCACATCGCATTGTAATTCACATTGTATCGTGATACACGTGAATCGTATCGTATCGTGACCCTTGTATCGTGATACGTATCGTATCGTGAGGTACATGGCGATACCCAGCCCTAAAGGAGATATGCCTTACAAAGAGGACTGCACAAATTTTTTCAAGCGGCTCTGCTGTCTGTTTTCTATTGTGTTTATGTGCATGCAGAGCAGACTCAGAGCGTGCTGGGGAAAAGAAAAGCCTGTCAAAGCCATGGGCCTTTGTGAGTCTAGCACTGTGCAGAATAATAATTAGCCCTCAGGGACTTCCAGTCCTGGCCACTCTCAGGCCTATATTATTGCTGTGTGAAGGACTAGCCTATATAATTTCTTGGTGTAATAATTATATTTTTTTTTACTGATTTTCAGTTTTTCCACAAATCACCGACACAACCCCTCCCATGCACAACAGCACTTTGACACCCCCATCACCATGCCACCCAAAAGATATACTTTAAACAACTTTATTTTTCTTTTTTACAGTTTTTTAGATTGCCCAGGCTTTTCTCCATCTAGGGCTGCATTGGTTATTCCAACTTACTGATTCAAATTCAGTGATTCGCTGAGAAAATCATGATGAAATAAAATGAAATCAAATCAAGCCCTTCGATTGAGGGGTTCCTCCGGCCGGTCAGTGCCTGCAGGTGTCTTACTGCTGGACTAAAACAAAAACCTGCACTCACATTGGCCTGTTTCGGATAAGATTAGACCTGCCTTGTTTAAACCAAAGTTAATTACGGAAGTTAATTTACTAGCGTTCAGGAAGATCGACCTCACATGATTCCACACCTGATTCCGCTCTATTCTTCGGGCAAACTAGAGTAAATGCTCTTCCTGTTTCTACAGTCACTGTGTGTTGCAAACTCACTCTGTTCCTAACTGTTGACATCTCTGTTATTGCACATCATCAACCCTGGGCTCCAAGCCAAAAACATCTCCAGCCCTGCTACAGACACTGGTCCCTTCACCCATTGCTGAGAAGTACTTTTACTGTGCAAATAAATGCTAAAGCTGTCACTGACAGCATACAGTCGCTCCACCCATTTTTGGGTTTCAGAAAGCCTCATTCTCCAATTGCTAAAGCTGGTATCTTTAGTTCGGACCTTCCTTCATGGATTTCATCGTGCTGCAACATTCAGGAATTCCTGCACTTGTGCAGTATTTCCAAGTTAGCTTAATTAGCTAAGAATATAAACTAAGAATATAAAATACTTGACCGGTCCATATGGATATTATACTTGTCTAGTGTGACCTTAGTACACAAAAAGACATCCCTTCCTATCACCCTTGACTCAATTTGACTGTATAAAATTGTAATTTCCAACATGTACAATTTTCTCCTGTTTTGAGACAATGTCACACTGCCAGGTTATCTCACAAGACATTTTTCAGATGGAAGGGTTTATTGCTGTCTACACTGTTAACAGGCACCTCACACCTCTCTGCTGTCACAACGAAGACTGTACATTTAATTGCCAGGCTGAACCAAATTTGTAAGGCACACTGGTTACAGTACTTGCAGGTTGTATATTCTGCAGAAGGTATATTCACTGGATTTTCTAGGAGCTCCCCAAGTTTCCATAGCATTAGTTCCATTCAACTAAGCAATCCTCTTCTTGCATGAATCTTGTTGTGAATCTATAGTGAAAATTAGGATAATTCCATAGTTGTTCAGTTCTAATATTCACATGAATAGCACACGGTTTCCATCATTTATATAAAAGTTTCAGAACATTGTTTCTGCACAGACAATGTTGAGGGTCAGTCAAAAAAACTGTGCTGCGTAGAGTAACCCATGTTGCCCCTTTCACACTGAAACCAAGCTGTGTCTGACCCGCGTAAATCCAGGGTCATGAGCAGGGTTGCAGACCTGGGTCGGGTTTTACTTATACTTGTGATTCGCCACTGTCTTCACACATAACTCCCAATAAAAGGGAAGGTGGAAAACCAGCAGTTCTTGGCCCTCGTGGACCTTGATTTGAATAACAGGAGAAGAGGAAGTGAAAGCTCACATGACAGATATGAAAAAATACATTAAGTTGTTAGCTGTTACCCAACAGACTGCTGCAACATCCCTCTAAATAGGAGAAGTAAGAATATTTGAGCAATTTTCCCATTAGTCATTTTGAAATGAAACCGAATGAAATTTATTTCCCTCTCTTATTGTTTCAGCTCACATTTTAAACTTGGATTTCAGATGGTCCATCACCTCCCTGATAAAAGCAGAGCATTTAGTACCTATTAAATAATTAAGTTTGAAGCTGAGAAAGTGTTGGTTCGATTAGCACTTCAATGGAAGACCACCTGGCAAAACGAACCTGCTGCTGTAAGAGGTGTTGGTGGACCAGTAGGGGGGCCAAACAGAAAATCCAATACTTCAGCACAGTGATGAAGGACTGCGGAAGGTGCTGTTTTTTTTTCAGGTCAAACGTTAAACTGAGGGCCTTACTCACTGTGGTCGTATTTAATATGTTCTGGTAAAATGTCTATGAAACTGACTGTCTACATCTGCCCACCTAAACACCCCTCATATCTGATTGGCTACACAATCCTTTCACTTCCCTACCCACACTGATTCCCCAGGTCATCACTGCAATAGAGAACTCGTTTGAGCTTCCTGATTAAACAAAGGTAGCTGGTCTGCTCTCTGTCTTCAGTTTCTATTTGGCAGTACAGCTGTTCCAGTTTCCCTCTCGTGAGTCATTCCCTCCTGGTGTTCCACGTCATTCTCCCACAACTTATTTACTACCTGGCCTGATATAATGAGCAAGAGTCAGGGAATACAGACAACTAAAGATCACGGACGCACACTAACGATCACAGACCAGTACTGAGGGATTGAGGTGCTTCATACTACATACTACTACAGCAGTAATTCAGTCTGCTACCTTATTCATTACTAACAGAAAGTTAAAGTGAGAGTTTATACTTACATACTTCACTTCCAGTTACTAGCTCCATTTGGAAGCCATTTAAGAGGGTGAGTGTAAAAAGTGAGATGTGTAAAATAAAAGGTCTCGGGCTAAAATTTATACTGCTATGGATGGGTTTGTATTTCTGTATGTAAAGTATTTTTGTTTGAAACCTAATCAAAGTTTGGTTCAGTACGTATCTGTATGCACTTAGACAATTAGATCAGCAGCAAAATTCAATAATGCATTTGAGTACACTACTTGTGAACTGTGTACTTTACGGTCATTGACAAAATTGCAGCCTCACAGAAATGCTTTCCGCAATTCCACATTTGCCTCCAAGACCTAGAAAAGTAATATCATCATACGCCTCATTCTCCACATTATGTTCTCCTAAATCAAACAGTAAACCTTTCAAAATATGTGATTACCAGAATGATTCTGAAGGCAGCTTGACTAAAGTGTACTGATATAATTAACTTCTAAATTCAAACGGCTGTCCCAAAAAGGCATTTCAAACCAAACATGTACCATAAGGCCCATTTCACCATGATCCATCCACTTTACACCATGCTGAGCTCTGTTGTCACACATTTGTCTGATCTCAGAGATCTCTTGAAACAGAAATAAATTCACAATTAAAGTCTTTTAAAAATTACAAATAAACCAATAAGTTTGGGATCATGCAAGTCAGCTGGTTCAAAGGCATAAAGCCACTAGTATACTTCATTAAAATACAAACTGTAACTCTAGAATTTCACTGACCACGTTTACAAACACACCATGTTAGTATTGACAGCCCAACAAAATACACTGCTTTCAGTGTCTTCCACCTGTGTCTGTGGTTCGACTGAACTCAGCATCTTTCATTTTCTACGACAGCCTTAAACAAATCGCTATTTCAATGTTTTCTACAGTCCATGCATTGCACATGTTTAAATCTTTTAAGACTTTGGTCTCCTCGTCGGACAAGAAGTGAGGGTTTGCCGTGACATTTTATTTTTTTTTTTTTTTTAAACAGGGGTTTTCAAAATTTTCTGATCCAGGGACCCCCACCCAGGCACAAATACTTCCATGGGACCCTCATCATATGTTAAAAGGATTATATTTAAAATAATTTTAAAAAAGGTTTTATATTTTTAAATATTTTCTAAAATCTGTATATCATCATTGCATATCAAGTCTGGCCAAGAAACCCCTGCAGTACCTTCAAGGACCCCCCAGGCGTCCACGGACCCCCTGTTGAAAACCCAGACACCTTGCAAATCTGTACAAGTGCAGACCATGTTTAAGATGTTTACATGCTTTTCATTTTCTGGTTATTAGAGATATATGCAGCCTATCTTATTTGGATTTAGCATACTCTCAATAAGTGCTTAACTGGGTTTGCTTTTCCGAATTTGGTGTCTGCATGGGCTGTATCGTAACCAGAATACATGGGTCAATTGCAGCGTGCCTTCAGTTTTTAGTCCACAGCTGCATATTAATATGAGTTTCCAAAGTACCGTATTAGCATGTCATTTGCTGCGTATTAAGTTAAAGAAGGTCTTGATTGCAGCATGCAATTGGAGTTCCATATCAGCTGATTCCCAGAAAGTCTCCTGCTCGTCCCGAAGTTCACTTTTTATGGTTTTCTCTGCCAGCGAAAGCAGAGAATGGAATATTTAATGTGGGATAATTTATTAAATTCCTGAAATATCTGCAATTGTACAAGGCAGAGCCCATATTAACAAGTCAATGCCTTAAAAAAACTTAAAGAAGATATATGCTTGCTAAACTTTCTTCTAAATAAACTGTCACAAAACTAATGTTTCTTTGTCTTACGTCCTAAATGTTGTATTCATAAATTCAATATTTCCGTCCTAACTCAATAACTAACGTAAATGTTGTGATTACAAAACTTATTTGCCTCTCTATGGGCATTAGAATAGCATATGACACTGATAATTACATAAATTATACTTGGCTAAAAAACCTCTATCCACACATTAATCCTATAGCCTAGTCAATACTAGTGACTTTTGACTGAATATAATTATTCAATTATTAGTAGCATATACACCAGGTAGCTGGTTAATACTGCTGGGACCCAAGCACGCACTGCAGTGATGACATGCTGATTAGGGAAATGATTTGCAATCCCAAACATGTGAAAGTCATTGTTCGTCAATCAACAGAATATAAAGGCTAATATAAAAGCTCAAATAAAAGCTACTGACAACGGTACATTGAATGTCATGGGTAATGTCATCATGACTGAAGTCACTTAAATGTTGTTGTTAAAAAATTATTTAATGGAAGAACAGTTATGAATTTAACCAAGGACAGCAATTTTGGAGACAAACAATAACACCATATAGCCTACAGGGCAGCCTATTTATTGTTTTCAATGCAACAAAAGATATTTTTATGAGAATAATTCATGTAAAAGTACTAGCCAGTTGCAGATGTGTGGTGAAAGACGTGGATGAAGTAAGCTATGAAGAGTTGTGAACTTTGAATATTTTTCTGTCTCGGAATGTCTCGAGAAAAACCTGTGCTAGTATCCAACTTGAGGGCACATTGAAATAGACCCCTTGCGTAGGCTTGTTGCGGTGTTCGGTTTAACCGGTGGCATACAGTGCATGAGCCTATACCGGTGTAGTTATCTCCACACTGTCAATGGCAGTATTTTGTAATTACAATTTAAAGAGTAAGTGCACTCACTGTCTCAACCTGTCTCCACCTACTGCACAATTTTCAAAAAGAACTCCATGAAGTGAGTGAGGGAGAGGGGTGGGGGAGGGGAGGAGGTGTGTGCATAAATTAACATACAATGTATGAATGATTTTGTAACTCGGATCAAACTGTCAAACTTTTCATTGTAGATCAAATATGAATCAAGATTCCGCAACTGCATGGCCTACTTCTCACCTCAAATATTTTCAGAGACTTATTTTAGTGGACTGTTTAGTTGGAATGCGTGAGTTTATGAACAGGCGTTGTTCCAGTTTAAAAACATTAAGCCGAAACCAAAGGACCGTTGTGCGTCTAACCAATCGGGTACCGACTATTTCTGTTATGGGCGGTAACACTTATCCATATGACGTAGAGGTACCTCCAAAAAGGTACTCTGACATTACGATTGGGGCAGGGGCAGAGTGGGGAGCAGAAAGAAAATTACAACCGTTTCAGGGCAGCACAAGACGCTTTTCTACCAATTTCGATATTATTTCAGAATTGTTGAAATAACGGAATGGATGAATAAGTTTAATTATAAGGTAAGTGTACGAACACGTTTACAGCTAAAAAAACATGATCGAGAGTGTAGTTACCATCAGATATAGACTAGCCCTAGCCAGTTCGCCTCAATTAGGCGAGTAATAAAATCACTTTTATCCGCATCGCAAAATCGGCACATTTTATCGACATTATTTTATTATTTTATTTTCTATTTTATTTTCAATTTTGGATACATGTACTCTTTGCACTCATACTTGGAGAATGTAAAAAAATAGAAAATAGAATAGTAAAAGAATATTGTAGGTTGTGCTGAAAGCTAACGCGCTAGATAGCAGAGAGGTGTATAATTTTTTCGTTAAGTGTACATAGTGATTTAAACTGATTTTTCTAAATTTAATTTATTGTTTAATCTCCCTTAGATAATGGGAAGAAAGAAGCTGTCTGTTTACCTGCCAATGGATTATTATTTTTGTTGGCACACTTCTTAATCAAGGGAAATTAACAGAAACATGTTGAGACCAATGATGCGTTTAAAGGGAAGTTTGATACTGGTAATACCGGTATCAACGATTTTTTTGAGTGAAGTAACATGGTGTCAAAATACACTGCCCGGCCAAAAAAAAAGTCGCACACTCTAATATTTTTCGTTGGACCGCCTTTAGCTTTGATTACGGCGCGCATTTGTTGTGGCATTGTTTCGACAACCTTATGCAATGTCACAACATTTATTTCCATCCAGAGTAGCATAAGTTTTTGGCTGAGATCTTGTATTGACGACGGGAGAGTCGAACCACTCCGTAAAGTGTTCTCCAGCACATCCCAAAGACTTTCAATGGGGTTAAGGTCAGGAATCTGGTGGCTAATTCATGTGTGAAAATGATTCCTCATGCTCCCTGAACCACTCTTTCACAATTTGAGCCCGATGAATCTTGGCATTGTCATCCTGGCATATGCCCATTGATGGGATAACCTGGTCATTCAGTACATTCAGGTACTTCGCTGACTTCATTTTATTGCTGCATAATGTTGCTGAGCCTAGACCTGACCAACTGAAGCAACCCCAGATCATAACACTGCCTCCAGAGGCTTGTACAGTGGGCACTATGCATGACGGGTGCAATGGCAACTTTTTTTTTGGCCGGGCAGTGTAGTAACACTGTGACAAGCCTACCCTTGTGTTTTCTGAATAAGATCGAAATAATGATGTGCATGTAAACCTGGTCATTGAAAGCAAAAGGTTCAGCATGGCAAAATTCACCCAGTCTGTGTCAGTTAAGTTCCTCTGCAGAACGGCCACCCGCTAACATGGTTTTGCAAAGCATTTACAGTACTAATTAGGCTTACAGTGATGTCATCATTTTTGAGATGTTGTCTTGATAACATGATAGCCTATTCACTGGCTGGCTGGCTGGCTGGCTGCGTGAGCTCAATATGTACTGTAACTTTATAGCTTAGCAGGCTGACTACATTTGAACAGCATCTGTTTTGTGGTTTGCATTTTTAATGCAATGAAACGTACCGTTAAGACACTTGAAGAAGTAATAGCACAGGGGGTGCCTTATAGCATTATTTAAAAAAGGAAATGCACACATTTCATTCTAACCATGTTTCAGGGAAGAAAGCGGAAGGGGAGTGCACAATCGTTAACCCCCTGCTCGTCACAGGGAGCATGTTGCATCATTAGCCTTCTCTCTGAAAACTTGTGCAAACGTTATCTACATTGCCTCTCAGAGAGACCACTACGACAAATAGGCTACTGCTGCACTGCACGCCGCATGTGTACTTGCAGCCTGCAGACAAAAAAACCATTCACCTGCAAATGTATACCTCTTTTTTTTTTTTGCACAAAGACTGGGGATTATGTACAATTAGTGTAAACCGCCTTCCGTGTAGTTGAGAGGTCATCAGCCCTGGTCCTGGAGGGCTGCATGGTATGTTGGGTTTTTGTTTTCACCTTAAAATCAGCAATCCAGACCCAACAAACCAGGTGAGTTAGCATTGCAATAAACCACTTTAATATAACTGACAAGGCTAAATGGGCTGAATGGCCCGTTCTCACTATTCTGTATTCTAATGTTCTTATGTAACTGACCAATTAAGTGCTGACTAATAATGGAAACCAGCAGACCCTACAGCTCTTCAAGACCAGAGTTGAGGATTCATGCTGGAGTGTTTATTTTTTTCCCATTCAAAATTAAAGAGATGAACATTGTGTGGTAAAACATAAATATTGCACTGCTGCACCCCTGGCAAATACAGTGTTCAAGGTATAGTAATGTCCAAGCCACACCCAATGAACACTTGGTATGGTGTGCCAAACAGTGTGTCTGGGGCCATGAAGTGGAAAGATTCAGCCTGGGGTTTGGGAAGTGGCCTTAAATGTGTCACTTTCTCCGGATGCGTCTGTTTGGATTAAAAACCATGAAAATCAGCAGAAATGTCAAACTCTTGCAAAATGCTGATTTCTCTGAAGACAGGGTCTTCCTAACACCTATCACCATAGCTGCTTCATGGAATAACTATGTAGGGTAGCTTCAAAGGGTCAAAATGAAACCTGTATCACCTGTTGTCGTGGTCATACAGTTTCCATGTGTGAGCAGTCACACAGGTTCCAACCAACCAGCAAATTAGTATTGCAATATATTGCTGTACTGTAGTAAGCAAAAAAATGTGTGTGTTAGTCATGCAGTGTGCATGGAAATGGTGGCAGGTATGTCCTTCAACCTTCAATCTGACCACTACGTTTGCTATAAATCTTGCTTGGCTTATTTGACAGAAATGATATGGAATGTCTTGCAGAACATAAAGGTCCTTTGGGATCATAAATGAAACGAAATGGATTAGGACTGAGTTAACAGACTGAGCACTGGCTACGTTGTTATTATTTTATTTGTGAGCTGTGTTAATCCAGGAGGAACGTCAATGATCAGCTCGTAATCAAGTGAACATGGTGCTATTAAACTCTTGATTCAACTCAGCCATCGCCCTGACGACAGCTTTGACTGATGACGTAAAACTTAAGATCAACTTCCAGTGGGTGTACAAATGCTGAAATGTCTAGCGTTTAAAAGCCAAAAGGACATCGCTGTCTGTAAGACAAGCGTGTGGAATGAAATCGATGATCTGCCATTTCGGAATTGATGGGCCGAAGAAACTGATTAATGTCATTGTATATAGTATTGCCTTAGAACTAATAGGCAATACAGCCTACTGAACGAAATGCATTTACATCAGATTCACAGCTGGGACCACAACTTGCCACACTCCCTTCGAACTGTTGTCACCCACTGAATAATAGCTAGCATACATTATCGGAACTATTTATCAACGAAATGCAGTAGGCTACAAGCAGCCACGGACACCAGACGAGATTATTTTCATTTTAGGCAACTTATTTTGTTCGCTCCATTAACTTAACTTAATGACTGATAATTGAACGAAATCACATTTTCACATCATCGAGTGGCTAGCCTACCCCTGAAGTGGACAAGGAACCATCCTGTATATTTATAGGCTAATACAGTGCGGTTTTAGTGTCATTTCAGAAACGTAGCTACAAAGTAGCTATGTAAAAATGCTGAGGTTATCGGATCACGCGAGAGGTAGGCTGGCAAGAAAGCAGCCGTCCTGGCGTGGGTTACAATGTATCATACCAGGGTTCGGTAACATTACCAGATCGCCTGGTATTGCCTCCGTTTCTATACTCACCCAGGAGCAGCAGTTTGACTTCTCTGGACGCTTTCTCGCCGTCTTCTCTCAGATTCCGATCGATCATTTTACTCCTCTCCATCGCCGCTTTGTCCTCGGCACTTAGTGTACATCCCATTTTGAATACCAGTAAGTATGTGTAGAGAGACCGATGTAATAAAACTCAAACTCTCAGTTTGAAAAGCGACACAAAATATAGCAAGCGATTTCTTCAGCAGCCGTAATAACCGGGGAGCAGAGAGAAAAAGGCGTTGGCACCAACCCTCACATGGGAGACGGCAGCGATTTCACCAAAGTGTACTTTTCCACATACAGCTTTCCCCAATAGTGGATCAATGTTAATTTAAATCAAATATGAGAATCAATCCAAAGCGTTTTTAGTGGCTGTGATATAGGCTAATTCAGATAATGTATGATAAGTGTAGACGTAGCAAGCAGTCTTCCTTTAGGCTTTATAAGCTGACTGTTGGTTTAAAAATAAAGACATAAAAAATACAACTAAGTAAAAAAATTAAAACGCAATAAATATTTAGAAAACGGCACTAGATTGTTCTGTTAATATTCGGCCTATCCTATTACGTGCCTATCCTATCTATGTTTTGCTTTTATCTTTAAAGTTTAGAGTATAAGATCACGAACTGTTAAGCGCTCTGGTCCTCCACTGTTTCCGTTGCTGTTAGGGGGAAAAGTATGTAAATGACACAGAAAGTCGACAATGCTTTTTTTATGTTTTTCCCCTCAGGGAGTGATGGGAAATGTAGTTTGCGCTCGCACGTCTACGCGCAGGAACATAAAATATGATTTCCTGACAAAGTCAGTATGTCATAATTTATGGGGTTTTTTGCGTAAATAATACATGTACGGTGATGATGATGATAATGATTATTCTTCTTATTATTATTTTTATTATTAATAAACAAAAACAAAAATGTAATAAATTACACAGGAATCCATAGACTAATTATTTTGGACTAGTTCGAACAGCACAAAATCCATCAGATGGCGTACGTCATTTAAAGTGACGTTCTGGCTCGAAATTAAATCAATGCGCACTTTGAGTTTGAAAATTCTGAAGGAAGGCTAGGACATGACATGAATGGAAACTGTATAAAAATATCCAATGAATAGGCAACCCTTCGAACTAGAAGAAAGTTTTAAAACCACAGGTGTATTTTGGTATGTGATCGCCCCCAGTGGATGTCTATGTTATTGCAATAGCATTCATGTTTGAAGAACTGAAACCGTTATGAGAAAAGCAAATTATCGTCTTTTCGCCATCTTTAGCGAGGGTACGGTATTCCGTCAGTTGTTACCCACGTATTAATCAATTGCAAACAGGCTGCAATTATTTCGGCTGTACTTAACATACAGGTATTCCTTTCAATTTAATAACAGAAAAACGTGATCTCTAAAAACATGGAAAATCTCTCAGGAAAAAATGGAATGACTTTACTACATTTGTACACTTTGTATTGGTGCCTAATGTGTTTCACTGAATTAATGTAAATATATTGTATATTGGAAAGGAGAATGAAGCTTATTTGAATGCTAAATGTCATTATATATGTCATTATGTATGCGTGCACGCGCACGCACACACACACACACACACACACACACACTGATTATTGATGAAATAACACCGGTGTCCCTGTGGAGGCTTGTATCTTATCACCTTATTATTTATAGAAGTTTCTAAATGTCATATTTTGTAGAGCCGCAAGGTTGACACCAGATTCTTCCATTTGAGCAGAGAGGATTCAGTGTTAGAAAGGTAAGTGTTAAACATAAATAGGGAGCAAAGTCTCATTTGCATATTTGTGTCAGATTTAGGTGTCTACCTGTGGGTGTGTGAGTGTGGATGGAGCTAATATGATAATGTTAATTTAATTAAAGAAAGCTTAAACAAATTAACTGATCATTGGAGTTTAAATTATTTGGGCTGTTGGGGGGTGGGGAGGCCACCTCTCCACCCACCCACTCCCTCAGTCTGAGAAATGTTATTGAGGCTGGGTTGCCATGGAAACACCTGGTTCTGAGAGAAGTAGAAGGCAGCCCCAGCGCAGTCTGCCGGGGAAGCCGCCAGAGGGCACCATTGTCAGTTCTGTGCCAAATGCTCCTTCCGTTCCTTTAGTGTAGCAGAAGTCTGAACAATAGGTCATAGCCTCTCAAAAAGTTAAATATTTATTTGTGGTGTATGAGAAATATGTTTTTTCATTAGGTATTTCCAAAGTCTAACCGTTCAAAGCTGCTTTTTCCTTCTGTTGTGGGCCACAATTTCTTTCATCGACAGAACGGCAAGTTCTCTTCCTTAAAATACATGCTTCTCCATCCATCATATGTCTACTATTCAATTTATTGTTGGAAAGTGTGTACTTTTTTATTGATTGGATGCTTTTATGCATGTGGTCTTGGAATATTCAAAGATAAATGTACAAAGTCTATAGAATTGTTCACGAGAGGCAACAGTAGTGTCATAGTCTGAAATAATGGAAATGAACATGTGATATTTGTATATCTGTATAAGTCTAGTGTGTTCACTTGGAGAATTGGTCTATTTTACACCTGGTGTTTTGTACACAGTCAGTCTTTGTCTCAAATAGCCAATAATGGAAATAAAATCTCATCATTTGGGCTTCAGAGAAGAACATGGTAAACAACATCAGCATTGATTAGGTACCAGGATCCTGTTTTATGTGATTCCGAGTCATAAATCATTCCATTCAGAATTGCTTTGGGCAGGTCACGTCTGATGTGCGTATTGGCGTTCACAGCCGGGAAATATACCAATATGTGATATCTCCATCTACAACTAGTTTCTTGCAAATGGGAAATCAAGCAGACTGCCAGAATCGATAAAGTAGGCTGGACTGATTACATCCAATGAGGAGGCAATAATGAAAAAACAATGTCAAAAACTCTTTTCACACCACCTTCATAGAAGCGAACACAGCACAACATGTTGTATTTAACTAAAATTGGGATGGGTCAATGTCTCATAAACGTTATCCATAGCACCAGATACTGACCTGTTTTCTACTTAAACCATTATGTTGCCATCTGGAGAACATATTTAATAGCATGAGCTGGAATGTTGACTAAACACTAATTCCTCACTGTAACTGATGCAATGTCAGGCTAAAAGATAACACTTCATGATGGGGACCCTATTTTGATGTAATATTTTCTAAACCATCTAAGGGTTAAGAAATTGGGGGAATGTTTCATGGTTTTAATCAGGATTATACACTGTTAATCTTTGATTCTTTTTAATTTACAGAGAAACATTTTATGCTGCTAATATACCTTGTCATCTTTAATTTAATTAAAATTATTTTCTAGCATATGAAAAAATGATTAACAATTTAAGAATTGTAATGGTTTTGTCCTGAATGCAAGTTCTACTAATTATGGAGCCATGAAGAAGCAGAGTATATCCATCACATACTGGAAAATATGCCTCAAGTCATTGTTCACGTGTGCGCGATTGTGTGTGTGTGTACGTGTGCATTATATGTTATTTTTACATTAATTATTCCTTATCTTATTTTGTCAAGTCTTACAATCAGTTTCTTCTGAATCTAAATCTTAAATCTCTGTGTGATGCGTTTAGGCCCACATGCTGCAAAGCCTGATGGAATGTTGAGTGGGGATTATTTTCTCATTTGGGGTCTAAAATAACAATGCTTTTTCTAGAATCTAATGCTTGTAGTTAACAATTGCTTGTGAGATACCCACTGAAATTATTATGTCGTAGAAGAAGAAATTAAATCAAAGTCAAACAATGATGCAGGAAATAAATTAGGTTCAACAAAAATACTGTAGATTTTTAGACCTAGGCTATGAAGTTTCTTTTTGTTTGGCAACATGATTATGGACATGGATGAATGAAAATGGATAATGGTGTAGCCAGTATCCATCCAATTGCTTGAACCATAGGTAAAAATGTTAAAGTAATACGATTTTATCTGATACAGAAATTTCATTTTATTTGAGTCTTAAAGGGATATTACACCCATTTTGAAAAATTACCCCCGAAATAGTATGTGAGGCTGTAGTGATTCTGACCTGGTCTCACCGTTATCTAACCGTTAGCTAAAATTATCTAAACCTGAATTGGAACAATGCTAACGATTAGCATCTTGCCATTGGATTTAATCGCTCCCCTGCTAAATTTTGTTTAAATAACCGCCTGTTAATAAAGTCCACTGAAATTGTTAAATAAACGAACGTTTATTTTGACGGTATGTAGAAAACATTTTACATGCTGAAATAGCATATGGAAAAGTTGGCAGTTGTCCGAAACATTTTTTGGGAATGGCAGACCTACTTTGTGCAGCAGTGTGCTGTTCATAGGTGGCTCGCGGGGGAGGGGGCGTTTCACTTCATAAACACAACAAGCTTACCATAGAAGCAGCTTGCCACAACGTTCTCACATGGAGTGATACTAAAAGTTACCGATTCCCCTACCGGATGTTCATAACTTAAATCAGAGTGCTGCATCTTTCCTCCATATCAAGAGCTGTTTTAACCGTCCCGCGTAAGGTAGTGGCGTTTTTAAGCGTACCGGCCGAAGTTTGCGTGATTTTAATTAGACCTCGTTGAACGCTGATCACATTATTTGCATTGCTAGTTTGTGTTTGTTCCGCGATTGGCTGTTAGATTGTTAGATTGAACGCTGATCATATTATTTGCATTGCTAGTTTGTGTTTGTTCCCCGATTGGCTGTTTGTTAGATTGTTAGATTGACTAGGCTGTTAGTTTCGCGTTATTGTGCTTTTTAATTGGTAGTACTTATTTATCCGTGCTTGCGAAGTGTCTCACACAGCTGTTAACCACTTGCAATCAGCTGTATGCATTTCAAAAGACATCTGGAAGAGCGACACTAGTGTCGACACTAGTGTCGCTCCGTCCCAGTTTATGTGTGTTCTCCCTATCCCTATCCCTGTCTGCTCTCTTCCTTTTAGAACCCGCTTTCAACAACGGGGCCCTCCACGGCGACGCAACCCGTCCAACCTCCGCTACCCCTCGCTGACTCCCTGCGAGAACTTCACCGTCGCAGGGAACTGCCAGTCTGCCACACGGAAAGCAGACTTCATCTCCGGCTATGCCTCCTTCCTGTCCCTCCAGTTTCTTGCCCTCACCGAAACCTGGATCACACCGGACAACACGGCAACTCCCGCTGCCCTCTCCTCCTCCTTCTCCTTCTCTCACACCTCCCGGCCATCTGGTCGCGGAGGTGGTACTGGTTTGCTACTCTCCCCCTCATAGTCATTCTCTGTTCTCCCCCTCTCTAATATATCTATTACTAGTTTTGAATACCACTCTGTGTTAATCAACCACCCTATTAACCTGTACATTATAGTTGTTTATCGCCCTCCAGGTCCCCTGGGGTGCTTCCTCGATGAGCTCGACACCCTGCTCAGCTCCTTCCCAGAGGACGGCAACCCGCTGATCCTCCTGGGAGACTTCAACATCCATCTAGATGCCTCCCAGTCTGCAGCCTTCCTACCACTTCTCCGCTCCTTTGACCTCACCCTCCAACCCCCCCCCCCAACCCACAAGGCTGGCAACCTCCTAGACCTGGTCTTCCAGAGGAACAGCCCCTGCTCTGATCTCACTGTTACCCCTCTCCATACCTCTGATCACCACTTCATCTCTTTCTCTCTTCCTCTTGTTCCACACCGCCCTCCCCCTCCCCCCACCCCCACTGTCTCTGTCCGCCGTAACCTCTGCTCCCTCTCACCCTCCTCTCTTGCTCCCTGTGTCACTGCTTCCCTCCCCCCTCTCAAATCCTTCTCTCAACTCCCCATCGACTCTGCATCAGACACCCTGCTCACAGCTCTCCATATCACTTAACTCTCTCTGCCCTCTTGTCTCTAGGCCCACACACCCATCTCCTCCCTGCCCGTGGATGTCCGATGCCCTGCGCACCTCCAGGGCCGGTCTTCGCGCAGCAGAGAGGATGTGGAGGAAATCCAGAGACGCATCAGACCTCTCCTCCTACCAGTCTCTCCTAGCGGCGTTCTCTACAGCAGTCACAGCTGCCAAGGTAACTTACTATCACACTAAAATTCACAAATACAGTTCTAACCCCCGTCAATTGTTCTCTATCTTCTCCTCCCTCCTCAGCAAATCCCCTCCTGCTCCTCAATCCTCGTTCACTGCCGACGACTTCGCAGATTTCTTTGATGAGAAGATCGCAGACATCCGCAGCTCCTTCAGCCCCTCAGCCCCTCTCTCTATGCCCCTCCCCGTTTCCCCACTCCCCCTCCCCTCACGGACACTGTTTTCCACTCTTCTCCTCTCTCTACCCCTTCCGTGTCCCCCCCCTGCTTCTCCACCTTTTCTCCCGTCTGATACCAATGTATCCCACCTCCTACTCTCCCATCGCCCCACTACCTGTGCCCTCGACCCTATCCCTTCATCTCTCCTCCAGGCAATCACCCCAGATATCCTCCCGTTTCTGACCTCTCTGGTGAACTCCTCCCTGACCTCTGGCTGCTTCCCCTCATCCTTCAAGAGAGCCCACATGACCCCGATCCTGAAAAAACCCACGCTGGACCCCTCCAACATCCAAAACTACAGACCGGCATCTCTTCTTCCTTTTCTTTCCAAAACTATTGAACGTGCTATTTCTAACCAACTGTCTTCTTTCCTTACCCAGAACAACCTACTAGACCCCCACCAGTCCGGCTTCAGACCTAGCCACTCAACGGAGACCGCACTCCTCTCCGTCAGCGAGATGCTTCACGCAGCTCGGACAGCCTCCCTCTCCTCTGTGCTAATACTCCTAGACCTCTCTGCCGCCTTCGACACCGTAGATCACTCCATCCTCCTGTTGTCCCTGTCTGCAGCGGGGATCGGCGGCTTGGCCCTAGCCTGAATTGAGTCCTACCTCTCGGAGCGCTCCTCCCAGGTTGCCTGGGCTGGTAAAGTATTGGCACCCCGTCCCCTTACCACAGAAGTCCCCCAGGGCTCAGTCCTTGGTCCCCTCCTTTTCTCCACCTACACCAAATCCCTTGGCCCTGTTATCACTGCTCATGGTCTTTCTTACCACTGCTATGCTGACGATACTCAACTCTTTCTCTCCTTCTCACCCTCTGACACTCAGGTGTCAGCCCGCATCCCCGCTTGCCTGAGAGACATCCAGAGCTGGATGGACAACCACCATCTGAAGCTCAATCCAGGCAAGACTGAGCTCATCTACATTCCTGCTCTAACCTCTCCCCCTCTCAATCTCTCCATTTCCCTAGGGGACACTCCACTGACCCCAACGCCCTGTGCCAGGAACCTCGGAGTGGTGATGGACAACAGGCTGTCCCTCTCCGAGAACATCGCAGTGGTAACCCGAGCGTGCAGGTTCTTCCTGTACAACATCAGGAGAATCCGCCCCTTCCTCTCCACCCACTCAACCCAGCTCCTGGTCCAAGCGATGGTGCTGTCCCGCCTGGACTACTGCAACTCTCTCCTGGCTGGCCTGCCAGCAACGGCCATTAGACCCCTTCAGCTTATCCAGAACGCAGCAGCGCGCCTGGTCTTCAACCTCCCCCGACACTCCCATGTCACCCCCCTGCTCATTGACCTCCACTGGCTACCTGTGATGGCTCGCATCAAATTCAAAACATTGGTGCTCGCCTTCCAGGCAGTCCGAGGATCAGCCCCTCCATACCTCCAAAAGCTCATCAGACCCTACACACCTACCAGATCCCTGCGTTCCGCCTCCTCAGGACGACTGGTACCCCCCCCCCCCCCCCCACTTCATACTAGCACCCGGTCTCGACGTCTGTCTGTCCTGGCCCCACGGTGGTAGAATGAGCTCCCCGTGGAGGTCAGAACAACAGAAAGTCTGACCACCTTCAAGCGCAGATTGAAGACTCACCTCTTCAAGCTGCACCTCTCTCCACCCCTCCCTACCTCCTTGTGACCTCCCTTGATTGTGTTTTTCTGAATCCTTGTTTAAGTGGTTCAAGCTGCTAGTTTAATACTTAAGGTTACTTATTGGCTTACTGTTGTACACGCCAATGATTGATATTGTGTGGTCCCCCCCCCCAAAAAATTAATTAATAAATAAACATACTGACTGCGCCTGGTGTTTGAAATCGTATTTACCTTTTAGGGTTGTTTTAACGCACTTGTTTCAAGTTGGAAAATGCACTAATGTATGTCGCTCTGGATAAGAGCTTCTGCCAAATGACTAAAATGTAAATGTAAACAAAGCTAGGATGAATCATGTACAGTAATTTGAGCAAAAATATCATCCTTCTGCACTCTGTAATCATTTTTGTTTCCAACAACGACACTTGTAATGCTGTTGTTAAACCTTATTTGAGTGGATTTAGGTGGTTATTTAAACAAAATTTAGCAGGGGGGGTGATTAAATCCAATGGCAAGATGCTAATCGTTAGCATTGTTCCAATTCAGGTTTAGCCAATTTTAGCTACAACAGTGAGACCAGGACAGAATCACTACAGCCTTATATACTATTTTGGGGTTAAGTAAAACAATATAAAATTTTTCTAATTTTTTTAATTCAAATATTTAAAAAATATGTTTGCCATTTTTCACCTCGGACCTTATTTAAATTTTGTTTCCAATCATTTATAATCATGCATAGCACAACCTCACTGATATTATCAAGAAATGTAACCGAAATTTTAACCACAGCTTATCGGTGAATGGGGTTCAATGGGGCAAGTAGTTAGGCTTTCAAACACCACATTAAATCTCCTTTTAGAAAAATGGAAACTCACAGTATACTCAGACGTGTTTTTTACATTCTACCGAAAAATGGGTCGCAAACCATGCTTTCTATCAGGTTGTATTGAATTAATTCTGCTAATCCATTCTCTTTGCTACATCCGCACCATAATTAAAGAGAGCTAGTTAACAACAATGCAGAGTTTGTCTTCTTCTATGGGGCTGCTGCCGGATCTAGTGCAGAAGTTTACAAATGGTTGGGATGTAATGCAGCAATTGCAAGAAGTAGTTCCAAATCAAATGTGATATTACTGTTTTTCAAAACTTGTTCTAAATAAACATAAAATGCAAGAGACGTGTGAGTATACCATGTACAATCAGTGAGTTGTGCTATGCACGATTATAAATGATGGGAAACAACCTTTCAATAAGGTCCGGGTTGAAAAATGGTAATTTCCTTTAATCTTCTCATGAATAACAGAAAGAGGTGTAAAGTGTTTTTTTATTGCATAGGGCCCTGACCTTTGTGGGCGCTTGGCCAGGGAGTTTGTCCCTCAGTGAAGCTCTGAGACACAGCTGGCGGTGGCATTTGAGAGTGATTGGATGTTGGAGCCCAAGTCACTGAGGCCTTCCCTCTCAAGCAACCCGCTACTCCAAATGTCAGACCTCCCCTTCATCTCCACCTCTGACCCTGCCCTAGTTCTGTGCTGTAAATCTTCAGTCCTCTCCCATCCCCCTTTCTGTGTTTCATCTCTTTCTATGGTCACATGCTGATTTCCTATATGACCTCAAAAGGAGAACGGCCAGACAGAAATTATGGATCACCAATATAGGAAGTGTCAAAATAAAAGTCCCTCAGCATAACTAATTATGTAATCATGGTGTCATGATTATGTGTGCATGCGCGCATGTGTGAAAAATGTAGTTCTCTTCTGTGGCCTCCTTTTTCAGTAACTATGACAGTGGACATAGTGTAATTATTACTGCAGAGTACTAAGTGAGATTTTTTACTGCAGTTCTCAAGCAGCAGTGTAGGTACAATGCCGTTTTCTGCTCTCAGAAAGACTAACATAGCCTGCACTCAGCTAAACCACTCAGAAACACTGACACAGAACAGAGACTTCAGCTAAACCACACAGAAGCACTGATAGAATGCAGCCACAACTATTCACTATTCACAACAAGCAATCTCACAACACTTGAAAGTTAATGACTTGTATTTTGTAATCCAGGAAAATTATTTTGAAGTATACACAACAAAGGAAAAATATCACAAAAAAAACCCAGGAGAAGAAGATTTACAACAAGGGATTAATACCCAGAATCCATTTAACTTACATAATAAATAAATAAATAAATATGAGGAGAGAAGAAATAAGTTGCTTATTTTAAGAATTTGTTTATACACAAACCAGCTGCTTTCTAAAGATCTTGAGACTGAAGACTCTACAGTCGACAATATCATAGGCTGCGTTCGGAACAGCTCCCTATACAACTTATAGTGCACTATTTAGGGGATTGGCTATTTTGATGGTTTCCGAATTCTCAATTGAGAACACTGAGAATTAGGACATCCTACAAAATGTCTGATGCCCTAAATAGTGCACGATAAAGTGTATAGGGAGCCATTCCGAATGCAGCCATAAGCTGTGTCTGAATCAGCACTTTTCCATACTATTAGGTAGGCTTGTTGAGTAGACAGGATGAGAAAGTTGTTTAAGTAGGCAAAATTCACTAAATATAGTATACTTAAAACCCCCGTATGATATACTTACTTCCAGGGGTTTCGCTGAATATATTCAGGAGCACACTTTTCAAGAAGTACGCAAACATTTTGGTTGCATAAATATGATGCACAACTTCATTTTAAAAAATGAGGCACAGCTTCACTGACGTTTTCCTTCCGTAACAACAAAAACAATACGTGACATGGCTGCACAAGGGTGGGACGTATTACGACACTTCCACAGTACGGTTGAAAAATAGTATGGAGGATATTCTTTTTTGTCTACTGCACATCACATACTGAACAGTGCACATTAAACAGCACACATCTGCCAGTACACTCTACACAGGAGACAGGATGCAGTAGATAAGGCTCTGATTCGGACAACCGAATATGATCCCCGTTCCCTGCCCCCTGTCCACTCAGACCCGCCTACTATGTGCCCTGTCCCCTCACATTGCAAGCAGTGTGCGAATGAAATCCTGCAAAACTCTTTCCAAACTAGTTCGTAATATTTTTTTAAGTTTTTTTAGTTTTATTGAGAATATCAACCAGCTTACATATGACAATGGCTACAAAGTGTAGATTATAAATGAAGATAGAATTAACAAAAATAAAAAGAGAGTAGTTTGTAATAAGTCCCACTCTTGTACTACAAGTTGTAGTTTTTACTTCCGGTTTACTTCCCAAAATTGTTGGATGAGTGCACAGTTCTTTGGATGAGTGTGCTCCTGAATCCCCTCAACAAAACCCCGGAAATAAGGGTTTCAACCTGGGATTTTAAGTGCCCCCATTTGTGAGAAAAGGTCGCTCGCTCAAAAGCTTTTTGACGAAGTTGACTCAAATATGCGCTCTCTAACGGGTGAAGGGATCATATTCGGTCACAGCCATAGTCTGAAATGATAGGCATGTGTTGGACTTCCTGTGTTGTATCTTCCTGTGAAGTCTGGTGCTCCACCATGTGATACCAGTGTACCAGTGCAGTTCTGAGACAGAGGTTAAAGGTCAGCAAAGTTCAAAGTAAATCAGTCCACATGTGCTGGCCTCACACTGGCAACCATGTGAGCAGCGCCCATCTGGCTTTGAGATGACAGAACATTTGAAAGTGTCTGTTTTTGACATCAAAATAGAAAGAAACATTTGTTGGAATCAACTCCTGGAATCGATTCTATCAATTCTCAAATTGGAATTGGAATCGACTCCATGGTGCTGCTGAGGGGCTCCCGTGCTTCAATTTCAACTTCTTTTTTATTGTTGAAAATCCACCTGCAACTTTATTTGCCACAGAACAAAACGTGATCCTCAAATCTGGGTGGCCGCTTTTCATGCTCTACACAAACCATATGGCCCCCATCTGTGTGCCAGGACACGTTCATGGTTGCCAGACTTGGGAATTTTAAAAGGTGGTATGGTGGGTGGAAGTTTTCAAAATTTGTATGGGAGTCAATTGAATACAGGAAACTTTGAGGAATATTTTGGGGAATTAAAATCAAAGCCATCTGCAACACTCGATACTTTGCTCCACAGTCGCTCAGGATTGTCCTAGTACAACACTGCATCAGGAGACAGGAGACCTTTTATAGCATAAAAAGACAAAAATCACATACAAATTTTAATTCTCCAAAGTGAAATGTATCTGCTGTATGAAAAATACAATGTTTTGACCAGGTAGGTCTTCATCAGTGAAGTGACAAGGCAATAACTCAGTTGAAATGTAGTTTTCATCCAGCCAATGCATTTCATTTGTGAGCATCAATCTTGTCTGATACACACTTGTGTTTGACTTCTGTCAAAAATCTACAGGTAGAAATGCTGTTGCTATGCTCTGACCAGGGTAAGATTTTTTGAAGGCTAACCTTGTGTATACCATTGAACAGAGAAGGGAGAAACTTGTTCCCACAAGCATTGCAGAGATCTCACTTTTGGACAAGAGTCCTTAAAAGAAGGCCCCCACTGTTTTTCCATGTTCAATCACAAATCTGTGCCTGAGTCCTCTTCGATATTTTACTGAAGATTTTCTAAGAAATTCAGTCTACACAGAGTTAAATTTAAAGTTTAATCAAAATGCACACTGGTGCAATTAAGAATCTCACCAGTGTGTGGCAGGAGACCTGCCACAGGAGGTGCAGCTCACAGCTTTGTGTGGAAAAGCATATTTTAGCCCTCTCCAGCTGGTGCTTATACAAAGATTAGAGTCTGGTATTACACTGTCCAAGCTTGTGATTGTTCATTACATTTGTTCTGCCAGCTTTTAAATCAATTCAGTGTAATTTGGGAATTACGTTGACACCAAATCTTTTAATATGAAAGAACCAAAAGAACATAATTTTTCTTTATTCAAAAAGGCAGGAAAAGTAACCTAATTCAAGAACAACTATCAAAGCTCAAGTCATTAGCAAGAAAACTAGGAACGTTGTGTCTCCAAAGACAAAATCCTTCAGACAATGTCACATTGACCTACCCCAGAGCCTCCAGCCCCCACCTCCCCACCAACTAGTTCCTGTCAGTCTCTCTCTATCCAGTCTCTGTACCCCCCTCACATACCCCCAGTGCTTCGCGTGGGAAGGAGAAGGAATGAGTGAGAGATAGAGTGAGCAAAAAACAGAGAATGCTGAGCCATGTAAGGCTCAGGTAAAGGACAAAGTCAGCCGATAACAGGTGTAAACTCTGCCTCTACCCTGAGCAGTGTGGTCACAACAAGCTACTTTGCTTACGGCAAAACACAGTGGCCCTCTGTGCATTGTGGAGGGGTGTCGGCCATGGTTTACCCATAAGCAGTCAGGAACACCACCGGCAGGCAAGGTAAGGCAAGGCAAGGCAAGGCATTGTCCTCATTCCCTCCCATTCTCCAGCCTGTGGCCCGGCAGATACTATTTCCATTCTAATTTTACATCAATTCAATTTCAATTCAGTAAATCATGAAAGTGCATTTCAGGCAAGGAGTATCGATTTGAATTGTAACTGAAAGAGAAATGACCCCAACCCTGCCGCCATGCACACCGGCCACATGCATCTGCCCGGCTGATATGACTACAGCTACGGCCCGCTACAGTAGTCTCCTCTGCCCTCATGATCTAGGTTTCCCTTGTCCATATCCTAACCTTATCCTTTATGAGGCAAAAGGCAAAACTGATCCTAGATCAGCACTCCTACTTTGAAATGCTTTATGAATATAGGCCCAGAGCCCCAGGGCTGGAGAGAGGAGCACTGAAGCCTTTGAAATAAAATTTTTAGAGCCTGCAAGTCTACTGCAGAGTGCGGAGAGGTTTTTTAAATTTAATTTTTTTAAATTTATTTAATTAAATTGTATTTTTTTGCAGGGGCGGGGGTGTTGTGAGGATGAACTTGGAGGCTGGTTTGTCATGACCGAAAGCAATGTTGGGCTGAGATACGTTATAAGTTAAAAAGCATTTCCTCTTTGTTAAACAACTGCATATCAACTGCATATCTATTGCGTTGTAGCTAAAACATCAAAATATGTGTAGTCTGTGTAATGCATTAAAATTGCAGATGCACACAGCCATAAATTGACAAATCACAATGCAACATATTTCTCTGTAACATACTTCTATGTAACTGAGAAATGTATTCAGGTAGCAGTTAAAAATACACACAGGTGTCAGTCTTTTACTATTAATACCAATGGCAGCAGTTGGGTGTTGAAATTGCTAGATAAAATGTGTTAATGATGAACATTTTCATTATAATTCAGTCAGAAAATGTGGTGATTCCTTTTATAAAAAAATCTAGCAAAAACAAGTGAGGCTGCTTTAAGTTCCATATTGTAATGTGAGTGAAGTGAATGTTACAAAAAAGCCCCCGTCAGAAAAACAAATTCTCCTCCACACTCTGCTGGTATTATATTTGACCTTTGTGCCCTGCGCCCTGAAGGAATTGGCCTGATTCTCATCCCATTGTTGAGTAAGTTGATTGTGGTGTCTTTAAAGAGGATGAGACACATCTCTGTGGCTTTCAAATGGAGCAGCGATCGAATTTGGCAGAAAGAATAGAATAACATGGAAAACTATGTGCAAAAATCCCTGAAAGGGGGAGCTTTTCCCCCCAGCTGCGAAACAACATTCCCACAACACTTTTGTAAAGAAAAGAGTAGGGTGAGAACATTATCCGTTAGCAGAGCTCAATAGATCAGCCACAGCATTCATCACAATCCTGCAGCTGATTGTCTGGCTGGCAAAAGAAACGCAACAGGTCAGCTGTGACCAGCCAGGAAAGCTGAGATCCATTTTGCCACTTTACGCCGTACCTTGACATAAAGCTTCCTTGGATTGTCATGTGCAAAAAAATGTTTGTTTCTCTCTCTCTTACCTATCTTTGAAAATGCCTCTTCAAATGAAGGGCAAATGTAAATCTTTTCTGTTTGGTGTCACAGAAGAGGCAATGGAGGAGAGTGCCTGTGGCCCTTCCTGACTTTTATAATGTCACGGTTGCATAAGGAGAGATACTGTATTGTGCAACGCCTTTTCATACAAGAGACTGTGTTTGACTGGCATACTGATACAAAACTAGGTGTAAACTCATTCTAAAGCTAAAGAAAGCATGAAGAAGCTAAAGAATGACTTATACCAATATAATTATTATCTAAAGTCCTCCAAAATTGGTTGGCCAATTGGATTTGTTTGTACCTGATTAAACACCATAAGATTCTGGACGTGCTACTGTACCACAAAAGTATGTCGTAAGCTCTCCTGACTGACCTTGAGCTTAATCCAAAGGGCATTGAAATCTCTGCCCCTAAAATAGATTTCAGTGAACTGAACACAGGCAAAGTCAGCTAGAAAAATAACTGGCACGCACAAAAAACTGACCTGACGTCAGTTCCATTTCAATTGAATTAATTCAAGAAATTATTCAAAATTCAAATGAACTGAAACAGTGCCAATAATGACTGATGAGGATTTTTCAATTCATCAATTGAATTAATGTTTTTCCTAAACTGACCTAATCGAGCCCAATCCTGCTCAGGAATCAGTTAATGATTGACATTTGGCCATTACACCTCAGGGGGTATTGTCTTAATGCAGCTTTCTTCTATGGTGAGGTCACTGTTGAAGTGGTGGTGCTCCATCAGTCCTGAAGTCTCCTCCAGAATTTGCCCAGGTATGCGGAAGTCAATGGGTGTGGGCAGGCAGAGGGGAGGGGTCTGGGGCTGCTGATTGACAGGGATGCAGAGCTCTGCCTTGGGACTGGAGACAACGCGGGAGTTCTGTGGCTCTTGGTTGCAGCCAGTGCCCTGGAGGAACTGGAGAAAGTTCTCCTCGATGGAGGCCTCTCGGCTGGGGAGCTGGTCCTCGTCCACGGCCCGGCCCCTCTGGAAAAGGCAGGTGAGATGCCTCCCCAGCTCCTCCCGGATCTGTCGGTTCAGGCAGCCGTAGAAAAAGGGGTTGGAGGTGAAACAGAAGTAGCCTATCCAGGTGACGGCCTCTTCCAACTGAGCCAGTGAGGCGGGCGGGGTGGAGGCCAGGGCGGAGTAGAGGTGGAAGGAGAAATAGGGCAGCCAACAGCACAGAAACTGTCCCCCCACCGCGGCTAGAATGATCGCCGCCTTGCCCCCACTGAAGGTGCGCTGGGAGGTGTTTCGGGGGGCTCCCCCCGAACTGGCCGCCGTGGTGGAGCGGCTGCCAAGCGACTCAGAGCGTTGCCGGCGGGGCGTGTCCATCCAGGTGGGCATGGGACCCTGGTGCATGGCTGCCACACGTGCCACTTTAAACATGTTGCAGTACACCACCAGGATGATGAGAAGTGGACACAGGAAGTAGAGCAGGGCAAACAGGACCATGAAGGCTGCGCGGCCGACACCACCCCCAACCCCGCCTCCATCTCCACCTGTCCAGTGCAGGGAGCAGCGTCTGTGGCCCTGCGGCGGGGGAGAGGAGCTCCTGGCTACACCCCCTGCCCCAGCCCCTGGGAAGGCCCAGCCCAGCAGGGGAATAGCGGACATGATGGCGGATTTGACCCAGATGCCCACCAGCACGCTCAGGGCCAGACCCAGCGTCATCTTCACCTGGTGCCGCATGGGGTGCACCACGTAGTAGTAGCGCTCCACATTGATGGCGGAGATGGAGAGGATGGAAGCGGCAACCAGGCAGACGCTGAGGCCCAGGTAGCTGCGGCAGAAGGCCTCGCTGAGCAGGGCCCGGCCTGACAGCATGCCCAGGGGCATCAGCACCAGGGCGGCCAGCAGGTCTACCAGGCACAGGTGGAAGACAAAGGCCAACTTCCGCAGCTGCGGTGTCCGGACGATGACGGCCATGACGGCGGCGTTCCCCAGCACCGCCAGCAGATCCATGAGGAGCATGGTGGAGAGCGCCAGCGACTGCCACAGAGCCTCGCCCTCTGGCAGGGGCGAATCCGAGCGGTTGAACGGTGACAGGGTGGGGTGTGGCAGCCAGGGGTCGGAATGGGAGGAGTTCCGCAGAAAACTGGGGGCGACGGGGGGATCCATAGGAGGGTGGGCAGGGCCAAGAGAGTGTTGTCACTCACGGGCCCATTGGCCATCCTTCCCAGCCCAGGAACAGGCAGCCAGGGTGGGCCCTCAGGCCTGAAGCATGGAAACTTGGAAAGCGATGGTAGGAGCCTTCGAGGAGACCCGAAAACACCTCACAACTTTTGAGCTGTGAACACTTCTGGGAGCCACTGGGGGTGCTGATCTCATTTAACTTTTGATCCCCAAGAAAGCTGCACCCCTCACACTGTGGCCACTTCCATTAACAGAAATGCTCACCTGGGGAAAGAGGAAGAGAAGTTACCACTTTTTTCAAAACAGGGCCAAATAGAGAAATCACACAGGTCTGTTTCTAATAAATATTTAAAAACAGCTGCTCTGTGCTATGAAGACCCCAGGACATTACACTACAGTAGTTATTCCTCCATACAGATGGGATGCTAATGTTAACAGACAGCTTTGCGAGGTGTTTGGCTACTCATGTAATTGGATGTCAGCAGCAATTTTTAGCCTAATAATGATTTCACTGAAACATTCTAAAGTTATTTATCCAAACACTGTTTGGAGGAAAAAATTACTTGGCACTTAATTCAAGGAGCTAATCTCCGCCATGCAGTAATCATGGTATACAATGACAGTCCCTTTCGATTCACCAGGATTAATGAATATATCCTCTGCACACATGCGTGCAACCAAGCTGATTCATTCAGTCAGAGTTTCAGTTTTCACATTTTTCAATTCAGGAAATTAATTTAAATATCCTCATGGGACATAAGGGCCATTTTTCAATTCATAAATTGGATTTCATTTAATTTTCTGTTTTGACTGAATTGAATTGGAGCTGACTCCAATCCTGCTGGGCTCCAAAGGCTCTCAAATGAAGCAGCAATCTGGCTGAGGATGTTGTTTATCTCAAAGTCAGACCTATGCGAGGAGAGAGAGTAGTGTAACATAGAGAGCCACATGCAGTCATCCCTGAAATGGGAAGTTTTCCCCCAGCTGACAACATTCTTGCAACGTTTTTGCAACATCAAAAGTCAAAAGAGCAAGACAAAAACATTAGCTGTTCGTGAGCTCAGTAGCTCAGACACAACATTCATTACAATTCTGCAGCTGATTGGCTGGCAGGAGAAATGCAGCAGACCCCAAGCCTGATTTCAGTTCTGTTGCATAAATATCCCCACCCTCAGCTACTCACAATGACACATCTGCATGAGCCCATCAGCCAATGAGACACCTTTAGTCTCCTGCCATAGTGCCAATCCAGGAAAGCTGTGATATTGGGGCAAAATTCTGATTAGCTGCTAAACTTCGCAATCAGTTACTGTATATTTCGCAATTTTCTTCCTCGTCCAAAGAAAACATTTTTTTCACAAGAAGTTGAACAATATTGATGGTTAGCCATAGGCCTACTTGGTATTTACTTCAAAGTGGTCACATTTTTTGTCAAATTTATTTTCTTTAATTTGTTAATGTTAATTTTCTTAAAAGATTAAAATATTTTATCTAACATGCTGTAAAAGGCTGACTGATTTCTTGAACGGTGATGTAGCAGAAGAAGCACACACACCATTCACTCACACACTCATACCTATGGGCAATTTAGAGTCTCCAATTAGCCTAACCTGCATGTCTTAGGACTGTGGGAGGAAACCAGAGTACCCGGAGTAAACCCACGTAGACACGGGGAGAACATTCAAACTCCGCACAGAAAGGCCCTCGGCCGAGATTAAAACTCGGTACCTTCTCCCTGTGAGGCGACAGTGCTAACTACTGCACCACCTTTTATAGTAAATTTCCTTTTATTTTAATTTCACATAAATGCAGACAGGCCATTAGGGCAAAAGCCAAATGTATTTTTTTCCAATGCATAATAGAATGAAGAGATAAAGTTAGAAGTAAAACAGGGAGGAGATCGCAGGAGGTGGATCGGAGGTGTGCTCTGACGCGCCAGATCGCGTGTGCTCTACGTTCCACCGTCTCCAGGTGAACGGTCAGCTGACGTGGCGGCCTGTGTCTACCACAGCAAGCTCACCTGGTCAAACGCCTGCTGCTGCAGTGGAAAAATCTGCCAGGCGAGCAGTACATTTCCATACACACCTGCTCCAGCGTCTGACTCTGCACCCACCCAATGCTCCCCTGCTCCAGCTCAGTCCCTACCTTTTCACTCCTCATTTTCACCACTTGATTTGGCTGGGTGAATAAATGCCTAAATAAATGAGACAGCACACAATTCTAGGCAAATCTTATGAAACTTTCTATTTTTATTTCTTACATACCAGTTACCACCCTACCAGTAACCGGTATCTAAGAAATAAAAATAGGATGTTTCATAGAATTGTGTGCAGTGTCATTTATTCATAATTAGTTGATCCATTAGACTAGCACCAATACATTTTACAAACTGATGTAAATATATGGGTAGAGTCCTGTTATTTTGAATTGAGTTTCCTCCTTTTGAAATGTGAGAGGGACAAGGGAACTGTGTGCACAACCAAAGTAATATGGCCTGGATTCAATAAAACTAAACATTCCTTAACTTTGACTTACAAATGTATGCAAACATTTGTTTTTTTCCCCTCTTCTCAGTTTGGCAAGTAAATTGTTGGTGATCGATCGCTGAACTCTCCGAACTCTAGGTTGTACAGAAGCAGAAAAACGAACACTTGAATTGAGAGTCAAAGCTGCTAATGTTGATATAATCCAGACGTTTGTCTGTCTCAGCATTAAGGCAGGAGGAACCATGACATATTCTACAGTGAGGGCTCCCCAGAGTTCTTAGACTGGCACACTTCAGCGGGAGGGAAGGGAGACAGAGGGGAGGCTGGGTACTGAGCCCCACGATGGAGTTCTACACCCAGCTGTGTCTATGTTCTCATCAGGAGCACGGACATCACAGCAGAGGGCTTTTAGAACGCAAGCTCACACACATGCAGGCATGCGCGCACACTCGCACACCCCCACAGACACAACCACGTGCAGCACACACACACACACACACACACACACACACACGGCTGCAAAATAGTTACCTTGTGACTATTGAGAAAAGAACAAACTTGATCCACTTTAAAGATCAAGTCAAATAATCACATCTCAGGGAGTGTCATGGTTTCTGGCAGCCTCTGGTTATTTCTATGGTCGTTCTTTCTTTTAGCGACGTCAGGGTACTCTATCGGATTTTCCATCTTCCGTTCCGGTGCATTGCTATCGCTTATAAGATGTCATCATCACAAATTTCTGATTAAAGCAGCCTCTCTCTTTTATTGAGTGTAAATCCAGTTTATGATGTCTAGCCTTACAGGTAGCCTGTAAGCGAGCAGGAGTACCCACCCCTCATGTCCCATGCTCATCCATGGTGCTGGATACCATTGGACAAGGAGGTAATGAAACAGAACTGATAAATGACTCATCTGCGCATCCTGAAAAATCAGAGTAGGTAAGATGACCTGAGCTCTCTCCCACATCCATCCCAGCATTGTTTGCAGGAATCTGTAACCCACACCTGAAGCACATATTGTCACCAGAAACTAAACTCAATGTTTTAACATTGATAATTCTGTCTCACAGCCATTGACCCCAAAACATTCCAGTGCAACTTATAAAAAATTAAGAGTCATTACCAAGGATAATGCTGTGGAAACAGACAGCCTGTACCATCATTTAGCACCTGAAACTCCCGTTACCAACTGGCACCTCCTATTTCAAAGAAGAAGAGAGGAGGGAAGGAACACACAAGCCAAATATCTGGTGAGTCTACAGAATCTGTGCCACAGCTCACTTTCCAACTGTCTATCCTCTGTATTTCTAGACAACCTTGAACTTTGGCACACACATTTTCATCTGGATTGATTATTCCTCCTTCCCCTCCATCCTCCAGTGCTAATCAGTCGAACAAAGAGACATAAACACCAGTAACACGGTGTCCTTTCCTGCTTTTTTCATTGCACGGGTGAGTCAAATACAAACAAACAGTAAAAGGTTGTATTTGTATACCCTTTCATTGCTTTGATAACCACAGCAGCAAAGCTATCTACACTGAGGTATTTTAGTCAGTTGAAATTTGGTTTCGTACTAACTGCTGGGGTAGTTTTTACTAATGTTTGCCTTGAACAAGCTAACTCAGTTGTGTACTCATGTACCCATGAGCATTAACCCTATTTCTGTCTATAAGTTTTTAGTATTGGCCACTTGACTTCCTCACAGAGGATGTGACAGAGCTTGTGCGGAGAGAATTGGCTGCTGGCTGAATACAGCAAACCCATGGGATCTGGAGCATTGTTGAAACCCAATGAAGGAGTAATTGGGTTCCAGCTTGCGTAACAAAAGCTGGTATCTATTCAACAATCGACATCACCATATGTGCTGGGAAATATGCCAATTCTGGTATAGATCAAGGGGGCTTGTCATGTGGAACAGGTACTGATGTACAAAAATTTTGACATACGTGATACACAATAAATGTGCTTGAAGAAACACAGATTGCATTTTACAAATGTGAGGGATTACCACCGTTTAAAATCACATGGAGGTTTTTCAGTATGCTTCTGTAAAGCTCAAATGACCCAATTTGAGTATAGCATTTTATTTTAAATATGCTGCAACTTTGCTCTGCCTCACAGTAGTGTGTAACTCAGCATTTGCTTCTTAGTTCTTAGTCCCTAGTCCCTTTCACATGTAGGCTGCCTTTCTTAAAGTACAAAACAATGCCCACAAGAACAACAGGACCATTCTCACCCTGATTTTCTGTCCAGAAGGGCCAAGGAGGGGGATCCAAAATCCAGAAAACTCCTGCGTTCTGCGATCACATTCCCCACCACCGCTCGACTGTCTCACCGCAATGCTTCCCCACCCTGGGTCCCTCCTCATCCCTACGTATCAGACACTTGCTCCAACACAGGCTCTCAAACACAGCCTCTCCAAACCCCAAACCTCAGCTCTCTCTGCCTGTGGCTGTGTTCCTCTGGTCTCTGTGCTCCAGCAGGGTCCCGTCCGGCTCTTTACTCCACCTCTTCTGCCACTGTCCCAGTCTCTCTAACACACTGTCACACACTTTCACACTCACTCACGTTCCCAATCTCACACACTATCACACACGTGTACACACTTTCACACTCGCTCACACTCACACGTTCACACTTGGTCACTCGCACACGCGTTCACACTTGCTCACACTCTTACACATGTTCACACTTGCTCACTCTCACTCTCACACACTTTCACACTCGCTCACTTGCTCACATTCTCACGATATGCGTGTCACTGCTGACCTTTGACCCTCGCTAGCACATGTGCAAAGATGCACTAGTGCATTTTTATGGTCAGTGGGGAGAAGCCACTACCCTCTGGTACTCATCAGCAAAAGAGGCAGAGAGACTTACCTGGGTCCAGTGAGGTCAGCCATCACCGCAAGGGGTTGGCGTGGGTTCCAGTGGTGGTTTTTGGTGAGGGATGGGGCACAAACTTTGGCTCGTCGTCAGCTGGACCTTTTGCATTAACCCCCCCCCCCCTTCCCTCAGCACACACTCCCACCCCACATACACACTAACAATCCCCACACACACATACACACCCCACTCACACACTCTCACACACACACAGGTCGACCCCTCCCCTCCCTCTCGGGTCTGGGTTGGATGCTTGCCAGGTCTTTGGGAGGGCGAGATGGCGGTGACCGGTGGAGAGGGGGAGAGAAAAGGAGAGAGAGACGGCTTCTCTCCCCCTTCTTCTGGTGCACACGCGCACACACAGATGCGCTTGCTGTCTCTCTCTCTCTCTCTCTCTCTCTCTCTCACACACACACACACAGTGACTGCAGAGGAGAGCAGAGCAGAGGAGGCTAGCAGGCAGGCAGGCAGGCAGGCAGGGGGGGGGGCTCCTCTGGGTCCTAGCGCCTCATTCTTTAATGACCTTTGATGCTATTATTAGATGATGTTATGTCTACAACTCTGTCTCTAACAATAAATCTTATTATAAAGACAGTGTTTAACTTGTGAACTTGTCAAAGTTCAAGGGCTAAAATGTAGATTTATTGCTTGTTTTATACCATGTACTAATGTGGCAATACCTACAGCCAAAAAAGTTGAAGTGACATTGAATCAGTAAAGCTACCACCAGGTTTACATGAGCAGGTTCCTTCCCTCTCTCTCTCTCTCTCCACACAGACCCACACGCACGCACGCACGCACGCACGCACGCACGCACGCACGCACGCACGCACGCACGCACGCACGCACACACACACACCCTCAGGTGTGGCTGTATGATTTCCCATGATCTGATGACTGAAAAGCTTTCTCAGAAGAATAGATTATTAACGACTGAAAAGTTTTCTCACAAGAATAGATTATTAACAATGAGATGGGGGAAAAAATAACAACAGAGCAAAAGTAGAAAAAAAGAAACAACTGCAAAGCATCCACACAGCATTTCTTACAACATTGAATCCAGTTTTGCACACAGCGAAGGAGGCCACCCACTCATCTCACTCCGACTTTCGGTTTTTCTTACTCTCTATGAGATCATGATGTGGCTGTGCTGGTTTACAATCTTTGAATGGACAGGGTCTGCCCACATAAGTCTTCTTGTGAAAGACCTGCACAAAAGACATATACTCATAACACATTATCAATGTACTATAATGCATAATGAACAAACATAACGAAATGCAATCACACAACGGGAAAAATTACATGTACAGAACTGAAAAAAGGGCTGGACAGTGCTCAAACGATGGGTCCATGATTGATTCAGTCCCCTGGGAGCATGTCATCATTCAGCCTGCATCTCAGAAGGAAAGACAGAAACTACCAAAACACAGCTCTCCCATGTTTATTTATCTTTATGTCTCTAAAATATACATGCTATACATGTTTATACCAGTTCTGCTAACACATAACACAAAGATGTCCCAGGGAAATTAAGAAAAGGCATAGTTTTAAATTCCAGTTCCTCATGTGCTTTTATGGAGAGGATTAGAGGATATGTGTATGGGGGTGCCTTCAGTGTGTGGAGAGAAACTAAAGAAAAGCCTGAGAGACACAGAAATGGAGAGAGAGAGAGAAAGAGAGAGAGAGGGAGAGAGTTCGTGGTAGTGTTTGACAGACGTGTGTGCATTTGTGAGTTATAATGGGAGGAACTGTGCATATGCAAGTTTGTGTGTATGAGAATGTACTTGTATGCATTTTTGTGCATGTGTCAGTGTGTGATTACATGCTTGAATGAGTGTGTGTGTGTGTGTGTGTGTGTACGTGTGAGTGCATGCATGATTCAGGTGTTGAATATTGACAGAAATAGCACTTCTGGCTCATCCTGGTAGCACCAATCACGGGAGCTGCAAATACAATGGTTTCCACAGCAACGCAGAAATAGACTCCTGCATCCCACTTGGAAACAACAAAGTGCAGCAACCTCATTCGTCCACATCCAATAATAACCTGCTTTAAATACAGAATACAGGCTCCCTCAAATAGACACACACACACACACACAAAGCCAGTTACACACCAATATGTGCTCAAACACATTTGCCTCATAATAGCTACCTATGAGCTATGTTTGCACAGCAATGCTACATTGTTACAACCATGTTGTGTGTACATTGTGTTAGGTACGTACGGTACGGGTCTTGACTTAAATTCCACAAAGGAACTGCCACATAGGCTCGGCAGTTTGTCCCCCCCTTCTAACAGTCAGCCATCTCCAGTAGGCAACTTCCTAGATGCATACATTTCACATTAAACCAGGGGTCTGCAAACCTTGAGAGCCGCAAAGTGGCTGGCTTTTGTTCTCCCCTTAAAATCAGCAGGTAATACAGACCCAAGTAACCAGGTGAGGTGAGTTAACTGTGTATTCAACTGAGCAATTAAACATTGAGTAACAATGAAAACCAGCAGAAGCGACGCTCTCCAGGAGCGGGGCTGGGGTCCCCTACATCAGTGGTTCTCAAACTTGGTCCTGGGGGACCCCTGTGTACACTGTTTTCGTTCCAACCACAATTGCAATCCCAGAATTTTAAAAAGCTGTTAATTTTTCTCAATTACGCTTTTCATGTTTTGAGGGATTATTTACCCTCTTAAAACAGATGATGTCTGAAAAAGATATGCATGCCAGAAAGAATACAAGTCCCATATTCACAATATCACATTCTGCTATATTGCAAAGGATTACATAAGGAGAGGTACAAAAAAAAACTGATAAAATTAAAGACTGAGGTGAACCTATTGATTTACCTCAGTCTTTAACTGAGGTGAATCAATGGGCTCGTAACTAACAACTACACATTTAGTTGTAATCCCCCATTTTCTGAATTGGACTCCCTCACAAGTGCACCCTTGTAGCTCTCTTATCTTCTGTTGTTGCATATTTTGTATGCTTCCACCCCAAGAATATAGATCAGAAATACTCAAATCTGGCCCTTGAGCTGAAGTTTTGGTGTGCTAGTTTCCATCCTTCTCCTCTAATGAGAGACTTGGGACACCAGGTGAGTGAAATCTTTGGCCAATCAGTGACATTATAATCATTCAATTAACTATCAGGGAGAACAGAGAACCAGCAGTACTATTGGCTTCAAGAGCCACATTTGAGTATCCCTGATACAGGGCAATGAATAAAATCCCAGCATTGACCCCTCAACTTCTCAGGGTATTTCTGTCATATGCTATTCACAAAGTTATTAATATTGCCATTTAGCCCTGAATCCCAAATCTGAGGGAAATGCCAAATTCAATTGTATTTTATCTGCAAAGCCAGTCCCAAGTCCAAAACATTAAATCTATTCTATTTTTTTTATTTATCTGCACCTGTTCACTCTTTGACTCAATATGGACCAACAAGGGGAGCTCTTACTCTACAATGAAGTCATAGCAAGAACTCTTAATACAGTTTATATGAGATTATTAGTCTCCTGTCCTATCTGAATCAGTCTCATTACTGGGCCGAGCACTGGGGTGGGGGCAGAGTGAGTTGACCAACCTGGGGGCAGTGTCATCCAACACTTTTTGCAAAAGCATCCAATGATCTGCTTTATCTTTTATGTATGTAACTTTGGCGCAGTGCTAAGAAATTTTGCTACAGAGTGGCACATCTTGTAACTGTTCATCATCTTTTCACATCCTTAGGTGAAATACTGTACCAAACGTGCTGATGCATGCAGCCATGTGTTGCACATCAAATAAATATAACACCTTGTCAATATAAACATCTGCCACAACCTGTGTGAGAACCATTCTAGCTCACTTTCAAATCATTGTACAGTATATATGATATTAAAATTTACTTCCATTATCCATGTTTTGTCAATTAGGATGATATTTTACAAATGTTAGGACACTAGGAAAATGCAGAAAATACTATATGCATACATGCTGTCTTATTTACCTTATCTTCCATCCATAGAACATTCATTAGTTTGTCTCTATATGCCCTCTATACATATTCATGACTGTTGAAACATACGCTTTGTGACCAGTTGCCAAGCAACAAGTATATAAATACCCTCAATTATAACATGCGATTGAATGAATCAGGCTTTGAAATATAAGAGGCCTGAGTTCCTAAATGGACAGACTATAAAAGTTTTACATGGGCCTACACTGCAGCTCCCTACATTGTTACAGCTCCCTCCACACTGTTACAAAAGATACTGTTTAATGATGATGCACATCTTCTTTTCCCTCTCTTAAGTAGTTCCCAGCCCAATATTTAAATCTCTAACCTGCAGTTTACGTTTCTATTTCTCTTACTGAGGCAAGCACAGGGTTATATCCAATCCAGCTTCTTCTCTTAGTTATTTAATTAGCCCAGTCATTTACGCAATCTGACACTGTAGCTGTGCAATGGTCCGATAACTGCTGGTTTTCCACCCTCCCTTTACCTGGGAGTCAGGTTTGAAGACAGTCAGGCTAATCGGTAGCAGTAATTGTTCAATTAATTACCTAGGAGAAAGAAAACCAGGGCCGGATTTGGATTTGAGGTCCACATATGAATATCCATGCCCTACAGTACAGTCCAAAAGGACAGGGCACATTTTTTGTTGTTTTGGCTCTGTACTCCAGCACATTGGAATTGAAATGGAACATTGACTGTGATGTTAACGGGCAGACTTTCAGCTTTAATTTGAGGGTGTTTGCATCCATATTGGGTGAACCATGTAGCAATTGTAGCCACTTTTAGTCCCCCCCCCCCCCCATTTTTTAGGGGACCAGTATGGGACACATGGTTGGCTAAATGGCTGTAAGTCATCAAGGGCCTGAGGTGTGAAATAAGCCTCAACCCATCACTCTGCTACCAGATATGCAGTAGATTTGGATGGATCAGTTTAAGGGTTTCTTCTTATTCTTATTCTTCCATAGAGTTCAATAGGAAAATGAGCCAGCAGAACAACCCTTAAACTGTCCCAGTCTACTTCACACAGGAAAGTGTGATTATCACAGACAGTGTGATGAGAAAATTCCCTCTGTTAAATCAGAATTGTGAGGAGCAGACAGGGTTAAATCTGGAAACCATGACGATTCAATGCAAAACTGTGGAGTAGATTCAGCCAACATTTGTTCTAACTTAATTTTTGATTAAGTGTCTATGTTGTGAAAAAAAAACACTTGCATTATTAGGAACTGTATCCGGTTTCAGTCTCCCATCAAGTTGCAATGACACCTTTGATTTAAGTCAGTACAATCAATATTAAATAATGGCTGTGTCCAAATCAGAGCCATATCTACTGCGTCCTGTGTACTAGCATACTGCTTACTGCATACAGTTTAGTGACATGTAAAAATATCCTACTATTATCAGCAAAAACAGGGAAATAAGTTTATCATCCTGGGATTCAAAGTAAACTACATTTAGAGAACATTTTCCCTACAGTTTTCTCATCCAGTGTAATCAACTAGCATACTCAGTAGTATAGAAGTATGTTGATTCGGACACAGTCAATAATTAGTTCTCATTTTATGTAAACTGCCAGGGGAGGGCAGTGTTTACCCAGGTTACAAAAAACGTGCCACCTCCCCCAACCCCGGTCTTGTAGATTGTTGCCATGGCGAGCATGCAGCAACAGCATGCGCTGATACAGTTTTAAACTCTTTCACCTTTAGTCTGTTTCAGAGATAGCACAGGTTTCTCTTCTAGGCGAAGTGAGGGAATATGAGTCACAGTAGCAGGAAACATCTTTCAAAGTATAAGTGCAGCCATCGTGGCGCACAGTGTGTGAGCTGGACTGGAGTATTGGCACCCACCTTCATTCCCAGGGAACATGATACAGGGAACCAATCAATCAACCCTTTTTTTCTATAACGGAGTGCACAAAACAAGTTGTCGCGCAATGCTTCACAAAGTCGGCCTGGTGCCTACAGCAGGCCTAGATTTCTGGCCGTGGTTTACAACATCACTCAAGTAGAGTATAGACTTGGATTATACAGGCTTTAAAGGTATGTTCTGAGCCTTAAAACTGGCTGGAGTCATTGTATTGATGCAATGTCTAGATTCACTTCCCAATTGCTTGCCTTCCTCTTCCAGTCCAGGTTGAAAACGGACAACGCATTTCTTGTGTTTGCCAGAGGACATTTTACTTTGCCGGCTGCCAGATGAGCTGGGCAAGCTCAGAATCTTACTGTAGCATATGGACAATGTGTCATCACGTAGCAACATTGCCGCAGAGAGAATTGAGAGAATATTCATATTACTGTACTGCGTGTCTGCTCGGTTGTCAGGTCCCATCAAGCTGCTGTCACCAGGATGCATTTCAGTAAACTGCGCGCATCCAGGAGATGAACGGAGCGCCGGTGTCGGAGTGAGACAGCGTGTTGAGATGTCCCAAGGCTCCCGATTCCAATTGAAATTATTTCAAGACCTGCTCTAAATATAGGCCAGGCAAACAGATGGACGTGAGTCACACGTGTGCTTCCTATCAGCGCTGTCTCGACGCTTCCTCCCCAGAGAGCACAAATAAAATGAGACTGTGCAAAGGAGCGAATGGGGGAGTGTAACAGTCGCCGAGTTCCTATGTGAAAGATACCAGTACTTGTGAAAAGGTGTTTAAATTAGTGATAATACATGATTGGGAATGGGATATATGCCACACAATGCTATAGCAATGTGATAATCATCTTCAGATTCATAGGAGGTAGGCCTCTCTATGCAGAAGGTAACTCCTTATAATACGGACTGGCTTTGGTGCGGTAAAAAACTACAGTAATTAATTGCTATTTCCTTATAATATAGTCTCCTTTATGAACACTAATAATACATATCTGAGCAATGATGCCATCACACCTGGGCCTTTTATGTGAAATGCTTTAATTACCCCTTTAGACACTATTCAAATTCCAGCAGATTACTGACCATTTTAAAAGAAACATCTATTTTCACCAATACTTAGGTTAGTAACTTGGTTAGTAATACTTGGTTAGTAACATAAAATTCTCAGGGATCTGCAGGATTGTTTTCAAATTTTATTACAATATTCTTTCTCTTTTTTTAATACACCAAATGTACTTGTTTTAACAACCCTGCCAGGCACAGACCCTGTCAGACTCTGACCCACTTAATTGATCTGCCTGGCTGATGCTTCAGTTCCACAGGGCTGCAGTTGAGCATATTTTTACACATTCACTCACTCGCTCGCTCACTCCGCTCGCACGCACGCACGCACGCACGCACGCACGCACACACAAATGTACACTGTAGACCGAGGCAGGACTCGCCTTGGGTCGAGCAGGCAGACAGCTGAATAATTCTCTCCTGTGAAAGAAGCACTCCAACAGTTCCCTCTGGCCAGTCTCCCTTCTTGCCCCACGCGATGATTTATCTCAGTCTACCACACGGGGGAAGGAAATACCTTGTTGCATTTCACGGTCCGATGACTGGCTCATTCCACGAAATGACGCAGTATAAACAACCCTATCCTTACTGTCTGGTGCGATTCTTCTCCTCGTTGTATGTCATTTTCGGATAGCAAATTGGATGGTCTCATAGGCAGTTTAGGAAAGAAAGGCTGACAGAGGTGTGTCGTCCTTGGCCACAAGCACCATGCCGCAGGCGCAAATGACTCAAGGAGGTATCACATTGGAGAGCTTGAGAAAAGCAAGGGTAGAAATAATGAGCGCTATATTCTCTGGACTCTTATATAGCATTAGGAAGAAAAGGGTCGCAAGTTCAGATTGTTCTAACTTAGGTCTTTTGCCATTAAACTGGAGTCAAGAAGAAGCGTGAAAATAACAGCAGGACATAGCTTTATTTTAGGAAGGAGAAGGTTCAGCGTATGAGCATAAATTAATCTAAGTCACATTTCTGACCATAGGTTTCTAATGCTTTCTATCTGATCAACACTTGCACTTAACTGTGCTTAACTATTAATTGCATTGCCAGCGAATTCACTTCCAAGAGACATTAGCTTGCTAGTGCCAGACTTTCTCATGCAGTGACTTACAGAGGACATAGGTGCAGAATGGCCAATGACACATTCAATAAAAAAAATAACACTTGAAATTGTTTGTGAGTGAAACATTATGGACAGATCTTGATTGAATCCCAGCCAAAGAGAAGGATGAACTAAATGACTGACAGCAGGATGAGTTCAGTCTGCATGTCGTAATCAGGAATGGGTTGGTAGATTCAGTATGTCACAGTCAATCTTCTCTTCTCTGGAAATGGAGAATTGGTATTGGGGGTGTTTCATAGCCAAGGGAAACAACTGATCCACAAAGGTGTTGATTAAACCACATTTTTACAAGATGGTGTATATTTTCTCAGAACATTCAGAAGAAATGACAGAAGCAAGGCAAGGCCTTTGTCTCAGATCCCAGACATCATTACATTACATTAGCATTTAGCAGACGCTCTTATCCAGAGCGACTTACACAACTTCTTATTGCATATTATCCATTTATACAGCTGGATATATACTGAAGCAATTCAAGTCAAGTACCTTGCTCAAGGGTACAACGGCAGTGTCCTACCTGGGAATCGAACCTGCAACCTTTCGGTTACAAGTCCAGTTCCTTAACATTATACTGCACTGCCATATGTTACAACTGACCACAGACCTATACACACATCCCATCATAGAATATTTAGCCTGCAGAAATGCCTTTCCAGCCTTTACAGATACAGACAGTGAAACAGTGAGTTCATTATTTAAGTACGACAAGAGATTACAAAACAAAAAATAGGCTGGGTGTGAGTGTTAGATACACATTGTTCTGACAAGACAGTATGTGACACATCCCTCACCCCAGCCACACTGTGTGTGCGAGTGTGACTCACCCGAGTGTAAGTCTTCACACAGTTGTTGATTAAAACTCTGAGATTGATATAGTAGTCAGCCTGTGACTGATACAGGAATAAATCACAAATCTGGACAATCATACAATATTGTCAACTGTATTCAATCAAAACTGCTGAGGCATATTATTACATATTATTACATTACATTCATTTAGCAGATATTATGGGACAGTTCGATGGCAACAGGTACTTTTTTTTAGCAGTTTAGCAGTTTTATCATTGAATCCAAAGGTCATTGTATCCAGCTAACCCAGTAATCCTGCTTCATAATACAAGCCCCTGCTCTGGGGTGATGCAGACACTTGGGGATTGGAAAAAGACTGATGTCATATTGAACTCGTTGGGTGCGTCCCAATATTTTTCACTCCCCACCTCCTTTCCTCCACTCCCCCACTACCACTCCTCACCTACCCGGAAGTTTGCAAAACTGCCTGAACGTTTCGAGTACAAGTATTTGCATGTACAGTATACAATGTACCTGACATTGCGGTTTGCGTTGAGACATTCATTAATAAGTAACCATTAATACGTAATTAAGTTATATTAATAATAGTTATTTGATCCCTTATCTGTTTAATCCTCTATATAAGGTAGACAGCAGATTGCACGTGTGATAGATTAGTGGCTCCCAACCCTGGTCCTGGGGAACCCCTGTGCATGCTGCCTTTTTTTAATTCTAACTCAAATTGCAATTCCTGAAATATAAAGAGCTGTTAATTGTTTTTAAATTAGTTAATTAATTTTTATGTCTAATGAAGGATGATTTACCCTCTTAAGTCAGAAACAGATATTCATGTTCCGAAGAATAACATTCCATATTCATTTAAGGACTTTGTTTATCAGTTAGCTCAGTTCTGACAATTAATTCTTTCATTTTCTGTAATGTGCTGTGGCACATTATTTTATTATTGATTAACTGATTGGCCTACAGCTGAAAGTCCTAAATGGTAAAGGTCTGCATACCTGGTCACTGAAACTAAACAATTTGTCATAAATTGAGAGTGAATACAAGATAAACGGTAATGAGCAAAATCATTGTATTACAATCTGTTTTAGGACAAAATGATTTAACTTAAATTAAACATATTTCCAACAAGTTTTTAACAACTATAATTAATCAAGAGATCAGTTGAAATGAAAACCAGCATACACAGGGGTACTCCCGAACCAAAAGTGACATAAAGGTGGCCTGAAATATGTTTTTGAAAGTAAATGGCTAGAGGATGCTGCAGACTAGACCCCCCAATGCGGCTGGATCACAGCCAGGTCCCAGGAGGCAGAGAGGATTACAGCACATCACGACATTTGAACCTGGGGTGCTTTAAAGCCTAATACCCTGCTCTGAGGGAAAGACATGAGCAAAAATAAATATCAGTGCAAACCCCTGCTGGTGAGGGATTCAAGTACTGAAATTACAACATGGCCCTGGAGTGACACAGAGAGACACAAAGGTTCCAATCTTTACTCAGGATACAGAATATATAAAAGACTGCTCCGGGAACAGTGACAGATGCTAAGACACAGATATAGCAGCCTGTACTGAGTACACAGCGTGTACTGTAAAGACTGATCTGGGACCCACTGGGTGCTTATGCACAGAGATCCCAGTCTTTACTCTGGATGCAGCATGTAAAGAATGATCTGGGGACAGTGACAGGTGTGAGCCGCCTTCAGACAGTGTCATTATGTGGTGGATGCCTGCCTCCCTCACACTGCAGCATTGGACAGCCCAGAGTTGGGTTTCATCACCTCCACACTGCCAGCTGACTGCACTGCACCGACAAGCACACACACACTCTGCACACACACACACACACACACACACACACACACACACACACACACACACACACACGCATATAAACACACACATACATACAAACATGCATGCATTCACGCAAAAACACACGGCATTATGAAATAGTTGTTGGGTTAATAATTTGATACCATTTAATGCTAATTACTTTTTAAAGTAATCAGTAAATCTAAATCGAAAAGGGCCGCAAGAGCGAAAATACAGGATTGAAGGGCTTCCCCGTGTGGGGAAATAGCATGTTTGGCTGGAGTACGGAGCATCGCAGCTAATATAGGACTGTTGGCAACCCTCACAGTGCCTTGGAGACGAGCAGATACAGTTAGATGCAGTCAGCCAAGTTGTGGAGAAAGAGAAGAAGGGTGTACCACTTAGTGAGCTCTATCAAACTGAGAGCTTCTGAAATATCCTGGCAATGTAGTGCTCAAGCACAGCAATCAATGTCAGGAGTGGGCTGAAAAGCACTCAAAAGTCTGAATCCTGTCTGTCTGATGGCCTTTCAGAACTCACTTGTTTTTTAAAAACCTTTTTTTCAGGGGAGCTGTTTCAGGTGTGCCCAATTTTATTAGGATGGGAGAGAGGGTGGGTATGTGTGTAAATGGACGTGAGTAGCCTATCATACATGTGAGTGCAGTTGAATATTAGCATGTGTATGAAGAGTGGATTAGTGTGGATGGGTATCTTAGTGAATGTGGGTAAGTACGCACATACGGTACATGCAGTGTGTGTGTGTGTGTGTGCAGATCAGTAGGTGCCCTGTGGCCACTGCAGATATGAAATTATCTGAATTTCAAAAAATTCAAAAAGCATCAATCGTGTCCAGACTGCCGCAAGGTGGGAAAGTTCCTAGAGCCCAGAGGTCAGCGAGACAGATGTACTCTCTATCATCCTCTCAAAATACACCGACATAACGGAGGATTATTTCTCCTCGTTTAAAGATCAGACACCCCATTGTAAAGTTCTCTCCGATTTCTGGGTAAAAATCCCATTCCTTCTTCAAAAGGAAGTGGTGGCAATCGGTAATTTTATAAGACCCAGCGTTGGTAAAATCGCTAGGAAAACAGGAGGGATTCATCCCTTCTCTTCTCCTCACCTGGAATTTCAAATAAACAGGATTAAAGATAGGTGTAATGGCCTAGAAACCATAAAATCAGGCATTTTCACCAGAAGTTAGTGGTGGTAAACAAGTCCTGATATGGCACGAGAGACAATTACCACTCCCCGCAGTCTGTGTTATCTTCATCGTTTATTCAGAGGGTGCTCATTTTCCTGGTTACGCCATCTGCCCATGGGACTGCTCAAGAAAGTTGTTTACTGTAAATCACAAAACAGAGCGAAGACAAAAACAAGCAGACAAATCTCAAAGCTTCTGTCAACAGAACTGCACTCTGCCAACAAGGGGAAGGCTCACAGGAACGGCAGTGCTAGCGTACTTATGTTCTTGCAGAAAGTTTTTACAGTCTGGATCTTGGGGGGGGGGGGGTATACCTGCAGTGCCAAGCTATGGCCTGTGATTGTAATTACACAATGTTTAAAGGGTAAGTAAACCCTAAAACCTAGCTGAGTACTGATATATTTGGACAGGTGCTAGAGATTGATCCTGTTGCAAATTGTGACATTTTATGTGCGTAACATCATATAGGAAGAGTAGTGTATTTTGGCTAACTAGTGACACGGTGGTGGAACATAGGCTATTGCAGTTGTAATTTACTATTGGCTGTTGTACAGTATATGTGGCATGCCAGTACATGTGATGTAACACATCTGGCATCTGGCTACGCCCTTCCACCTTACACTATAAATTAGTTTTTTTACAACACACATTCTCTCTGGGAGATAGCTTGGTGCAGTGAACACAGGTGCACCTGTTGAAAAAGAAGGTTCTGCTCGCATGTACAAATGATAGCATAGGTGTCAACCCATATAGTTTGCCCATATGAAATAGCTACTATAGCTAAGGCATACGACCACCCACCTTCTTCTACCCCTCACTGTAAATAATAAATATTTGTCCTGCAGGGTTTTCTGGTATTGACATCAATTCTGCAGATTGCATAGAAAGGGGTCGTTGCTCCTCAGGTGGCTGGAAGCTTTTTGAAACCAACATTTCAAAAACAGGGCCTCACAACAGCACCCAGGGGAGCAGGCGACAAAGGAGTCTCTGAGGAGCAGCGCCAAAAAAAAAACAGAATCGATCAATACCCTTTTAGAGAAACAAAGGTCCTGGGGCAAACCAGCGGGGCATGCCATCGGCTGCTGGAACCTTCCGCGATAACACCGGGAGGGCGGAGGGGACGCAGCTGTGTTTTTGACTTTGTCAGATCACACAAAAGAGCTCAGTATCTGAGATGGCCTCGGCTCTTGTCAATTTGGCAGAGCATTAAGACAAATCATTTTAGCAATGCTATTTTTATTGTGTTTAAAAAGCACTCATGATTCTGCAAAATAAATTGAAAAATCAGGAATGGGGGTTTGTTGGTCACACCAGGCATATGTCGATAGGTTTTTGGAAAATGAACTTGTGCTTGGAAGAATATGTGCTTGGCTCATACAGTTTCTCCTTGGTTCATTTTTACACTTACTGATTTTGTTTCAAACTTCAATTAGAAAAGCATGCTATGAGATGCTACTTTATGGTAAACTATTTTTTATTTTCAGTTATTGCACCATAGTTCAAACAGAATTTCAAACGCGATGCACAAAATATCACTAATATCACGCATTCTTGCTCATTCTTCTAGCATTGCACCAATGGGGGAGGCAAATAGTGGTGTTATTGCCCATTTTTTTAAAAAGTATATAATGTACTAATACCTTTCAATCAATGTATGTGGATGTTGATAACAACCTAGTATGTTTTTATCAACATCTTGTTTTTTGCAGAGCTCCCAATGTTGTAGGAATATCATTATACACCATCACAGCAGCTTAATATCCAGGTACATATATAGTATAGGATGAAATATGTATATATACAGTACAAAACAAAAGGTGAAAAAGATGAAAGGGAATTTGTCTAATAGTCTTAATTCCATGGTGTGTTGCTCTCATCACCTTTACTTTTGAAGTAATGAAGTTTTTTCTTAAACATAAATAGCATCATACACTGCCTGGCCAAAAAAAAAGTTGCACACTCTAATATTTCGTTGGACCGCCTTTAGCTTTGTTTACGGCGTGCATTCGGTGTGGAATTGTTTCGACAACCTTCAGCAACGTCACCACATTTAATTCCGTCCAGAGTTGCATTAATTTTTGGCCGAGATCTTGTATTGACGACGGGAGAGTCAAACCACTCCGTAAAGTCTTCTCCAGCACATCCCAAAGACTTTCAATGGGGTTAAGGTCAGGACTCTGGTGGCCAATTCATGTGTGAAAATGATTCCTCATGCTCCCTGAACCATGCACTTTCACAATTTGAGCCCGATGAATCTTGGCATTGTCGTCCTGGAATATGCCCATTGATGGGATAACCTGGTCATTCAGTACATTCAGGTACTCAGCTGACTTCATTTTATTGCTGCATAACATTGCTGAGCCTAGACCTGACCAATTGAAGCAACCACAGATCATAACACTGCCTCCAGAGGCTTGTACAGTGGACACTATGCATGACGGGTGCAACGACGACTTTTTTTTTGGCCAGGCAGTGTATATACAAAAAAAATTGTTAATATAAATTGAAGGCAAGTGATCTTATTGCAGTTTTTCAGGTATGTAAATTTTATTGACAGATAATATCACAAAGCCTGATCTCATTGGGGGGGGGGGGGGGGGGGGGTGAGATTGTGGGGGTGCAGGGTCATTGTTTTCAGTTGTTGCATTCCAGATTGGTTACAACGCCCACAGCACCACACACCCCTGCCTCTGTGGCCCACAGCACTAATACAGGTAATGGGTACAGCTGCATCTAAGTTGTACCCATTACCTGGGCTGCGTTCCAATATTCTTCACTTCCTACCTCCTTTCCTCCACTCCCCCACTACCACTCCTCTCCTACCTGGAAGTATGCAAAAGTGCCTGAATATTTTTAGTATAAGTAGTTGCATGTACAATGTACTTGACATTGCGGTTAGTCGAGACATTAATCAATTTGTAACTATTTGCAAGTAATATGTAGCCAAATCAGCAACATTAGATTAGGACACAAAGATCGGGTTCCGGGGCAAGGAGGAGAGGAGGTGGTAGTGGAGGAAAGGAGGTTGCATTTTTCGAGTATTGGGACGGACCCCTGCCCCCTCTCCCCTTCACCATAAAGTGACCTTGGCTGAGCGGAAGATGTGCCTTTGGGGAGCTGGCTGCCTTCACACCCTGATATCCTGCAGCAGGGCTGCATTGGCCAATCAGAGAGCACCTGGAGGTTGATGCAACCAATCAGAAGGCACCTGGAGTGGGTGAGCTCTATCCCCATGGAGTCACTTTGCTGGAGGAACACTCCATAAATAGATGAGTGTAAGCATTGCATACTCAATGGTCTTTGCTTTGCAGATCCAATGCGGGAAAGTGCAGCCACACACACACACACACACACACACACACACACACACACACACACACACACCACAAGAACAGGCATTGAAAACCTGCTACATCCTTTGTTATTTTGAATATAAAATATTGCTGTCAAGCTTTGGACATTAATAGATGCTTGGCTTAAATCTGCTGTCTTCATCTGCATCCCACGTTGAAAAAAAGTGGGAGTGAGTGCTGTTTAACGTCATTAGATGAGCACACACATATATAATACCGGTTTAAGAAGAAGGCTGTCTGGCCAACGGCAGAATGGCAGCATTTTAATCTATTCAGTATTTGTCTATATATCTGTGAGAGATGCGGAGGAGCTGCAGCCGGGCAGCAAACTGCTGAAGACGCCATTAAAAGGATTCAAGGCCACAGACAGCCAGCTATTTGCAGCGCTGGTGAATTTCATCAAGAGGCCTGAAACAACAAGGTCACCTTCAGAAACACACCCCATGTTCCTGCTCGCTTTTCCCACGATGCACCAGTTCCCTTGGGAGTGCTTTCCACAATGTGGTACATGCTCATTTATAAATCAATAGATTTTTTTTTTTTTTTTTACAACAGTAGCAGTACACCTCACACCTTTAACATAATAAGAATAATAACATGGATACAATGGCAGTTCCAGTCTGTTCTTAAAAATACTGCTGTTATTATTTATTCTTATAATAGTAAGACATGTTTTTTTGTATCCTAAAACTGATAGGATGGCAGTGTAGCATAACAGTCAGGGACTTGGGTTGCAGGTTCGATTCCCACATGCAGCACTGTTGCTGTACCCTTGTGCAACGTCCTTAGGCTGAATTATTAAAAAAGAATATCTGGCTGTTTATTCAGTATGTACTATATGTGAAGAATGTAAGTGGTGTAAGTGGCTCTGTAAGTTAAAAAAAGCACCTGCTAAAATGCAAAGTAAAAAAATATTAAACATTATCAGGGAAGATCATGGAATAATGACTTCAGGGGAGTAAGGTCGGATTTTACTGTTCTAACCAACACATTGCATCCTTGTCTATGGATTTCCCACTGCTCTGCTACAACTTTGAGCCATAAAAAGCATGGCATCATAAACAGCAGCTGGAAAGACCATATAACTGGACATTGGAAGTAAACGGCATTCTGCAGGACATGGGGCAGTTTTGCGATGTTTGTTCCTCCTAATGATGCCGGGAACCCTGGCCTGTTCACAGGCCGTAAGAGGCCTGCACAGGCACCCTAAAATATTCTGGAATGAAACAAAGCTGCATGTTTAAAGCATCTTATGTATGTGCACGTGAATAACTGGATAATATGATAAATGTGGTGGACCGGGATTAATATTAATTGAAATGAAGGGTATGTGAAAGTATAGGAGGGGGCAAAATTAATGGGAAAGAATAAAGAATGTGGTTGGAAGGAAGATGTACATTATCAGAGATGTTATTGTCCACATAGGTGTCTGGAGTGGCCATCACCTGGACCTCCATAGAAATGTATCTAGAGAAATGATAGGTAAAATCATAAGACCATGCACCGTCGTACAAAGTGTCTCATTACTATCACTAGATCTGGGGGGAGTAGACTATACAGTTGCTCTTCCTGGAGGAGAGGGGGGTCTCTTGTTGGTGGGGTGTTACAGCCCTCTTCCTGGCCAGACCTTATTTGGACAAACAAAGTAAATTGTGGAATGTGGAAGGCCTGCTCAGGATTGCATTTAAGGGAAGTCCAAAGGGCCAGTCGGGGCGACTCTGCTTAACAGTTCTCCTGGTACCATAGTCTTCTCGTGCGAGCATTTTGGGCAAACATTATTCTCTTTGTGTTCCTTTTTGTCTTAGTCTGTTAGAGTGTATGTATTTTCTCTTAGTATAGAATAGCATTCTTTGATTGTCTTGTAAATAAAATGTCTACCTTTTTCCATCAAGGTATTGCCTATTCTTGGTTATTGCCAACTGTCATATTATGTCATAATTAGCTGTTTTCCCTTTTTCAGTACATCCAAGATATGTGGTTCTGGGTCAGTATATGCCGACCGGGGTGTGCATCTCTGTGAGAACCAATCACTGTATTGGTCTCCTATGTGGTTTTGGGGTAACACCGTAAGCGGGTTACTCGCTGGGCATAGTGACATTCTCGCTAACCGGAAGTGCAGCTGCTCCGGAATAGTTGTGAATTTCAGTGTCCAGACGGATCCTAGTATTATTTCATAACATAATAATTGGGTCATAGTCCGGGATATTTAGATCTCACTCACCAGATGGAGTAACCTTAGTTAGGGCTCCCTGGGTTAGCTGTAAAATTCGGTACCCGGACATACTTACATATGTTTTTAGGTTAAAGGCGCTTCTTCATGGCGCAGAAACATTATTTGCAAGACTCCCGGATGAGTAGCACCTTTACATGCTGGGATAGAAGGTCTTAGTGTCAGAGAACAATTAGATGAATGCCTGGTAGCAGTAGATAGTCTTGCTCTCCGGAGTGCAGGGTCTTGCCGCCCGCGATTTCATAACCACACCCCAGTCAATGTGTGTATATGCGAACCCGTATTCACATAAACATCCATGTTACAGGTTCTGAGTCAGATAAACTTGTTCTCCTCCCTACAACAAAATTTTATTCCTTACAGTTGGCACACATGCCTTCAAGAGGTAACCTGAGACACAGCAACCCATACTCGCATCAAGCAGTATTCCTGCCCAAAATTTTTTTTTAATTCAGTAGTTCCATATCTCATCAGGCACAGAGAGAAAAGCACACTGGGATTGAAAGCTGAAGGTAGGCAGGGCCGCGAAGAGAAAGAGCAAAATGGGTCGAGAGCGGAGTGGCTATTTCCGAGGCAAAGTGACATTTCGGAGGTTGCCGGGGGAACACTCGGATGGGGGGGGGGGGGGGGGGGGGGGGGTGGAGGGCGGGAGGAAGAAAGCCTATCCAATGAGTGACGCGGTACCCCCGTCTGAAAGGAAGGCAACTTGAGCCACCAGGGAGCCAATGCCTTTCCAGAGTAACTATAAATCGCAACCCACTGCTGTCTGCGTCACCGTTTGCGTTCAGTAACCACGCCTGGGATTCCAACCTCCATCATCAACCTGAACAGAACCTTCACAGTGAAATACAGTCTAATGCTATACCCTGTAAGCACTAGTACAATACATTCATCATAGTACACTGCTCAGAAAATGTGTCCACATTATCTGAGCAGTGTACTATAATGAATGTATAGTTTTATATAATTGAATGTTTTTTTAAGTCACCTTGGACAAGAGAGTCAGCTAATTGCCTACATGCAAGATGTCCTAATAATGTGTCTTGGAAGTACAGTAATTGCATAGGAATTGCAAAATGTCAAAGAAAAATATAGACTTGGTTTTACTGACAGACTGCACAAAATACTACAGTGAGAGGTACATGGAAGCTACACAACTCCAAAAAACAATAAAATAATTATGGGAATAAAAACGGCATCTAGAGTAGCAACATAAGAGTCTGGGATGACTAAAAGGCCCCCATTAAAAGTCACAACACAAATGATTCATAGTACTCTGTAGCAGGCTATTTATCCTTAGCCCCCAGTCTTGCGTGGTGTATTGAAATGCTTTCAGCAGCTTCAGGGAAAAAGGTTGAAAATGCTCCTTTAAACATGCAAATGTATGCACTGTTTGGGTTCTACTGCAGGAAATTGCAGAGTGTGCAGTTTTATTTCTTTTTTATGCCTCCTATTTAAAAAGAGCAGACGGGACAGATAATTTTGAGGTCTTGTCACCATACTTTTAATGTAGCCCATATGATTTATTCACAGGGCCAATCATTCAGCTTATGTTAGTTAGTGCAACTGAAAAATTCAAGAGCATGTCTTCTGAATATTATTGTCACAAGTTAATGCGGAGGACTTTTCCCTTGAGATTTAAAGAGGTATAGAATTATGAAATGTGACCGATTATTCAAGGAATCGTTTGTCATATAGTCCATGAAATGAAAGCATTAGATGATCAGGACAAGTCCTGGGACATGAATATGGGACAGTTATTCTATTCTTTCTATGGGACATATGTAGCTGTTTCTGACATAATGTGGCCTTAAGAGGTTAAATCAAAAATAGATATTAAATAGGTCTATTTAAGGCCGATTAACAGCTTCAGGGGTTGCAAATATAGGACTGGAACAAAAACCAGTATACACAATGGGTACCCCAGGTCTGAAAACCCCAGGGGTCATGACATACTGTGGATATTTTTATATTAAAATATATCAAGTCAGTTTTCCCAAAGATCATGCAAGCAGCTTAGTTGAATGAGCTAGGTAACTTCAAACTGTGCAAATTTCACCTGGTTAAGAATATCCCTTTTCATGATCAAAATGTGGAATATTTATTTATGTTCATATTACTGCAAGTATTGAGCTATCATCCCCCATTGTGATGTCATCTGTGATTCAACTGAATTGAAAAATCAAATAAACTATCTCCCCGTCAGGCACAGGGCCCTCTATTGATCCTGCATATCCTGAGAGATGAAAGAGTACACTATAGTGACTCATCATCAAGTCTATTCTTAATTATTCTTCACTTATACCTTAGTTTCCTTCTTAGATTATTTCCATTATCCACTTAAACCTTTTATCCACCCAAACACAACCTATCACAATTAATCTAACTGTATTTTCATAGCAACTCTTAAGATTTAATACTTACATTTAAGTTGATTTGGATTAAGTACCATGATGTGACTTGATTAGAACTGGTTCTCTAAAAACAAGAAATGGTAAACCTGCCAAGTCTCACAATTTATTCATCAAAGGAACTCTTCATCCAGGATCCATAATAAGCTTATCTAACAACAGACACACAGTGTAACTTGTCATTTTCTGTTTAATTATAATTGTTGTGTGTGTCAAAAGAAATGACTGGGAAATATTTGGTTTCAACCTTTTTTTGTTTTGCTTTGTTTATTTCTATATGATTTTGCTTGATTTCACACTCCATTTGAATATACACGATTTGTGAAAAACTGCATAACTAACAGTTTTGTTACCTCGGGGGGAAAAAAGTTTAAAGCTGAAAACAGTTGTGCAGTGATATATTTAGAACTGCCACATTATGTTACAAAGAGAAGTTAAACTGGGCCAACACAATTCTCAAGGCACAATTGAACAAGGTGAAGTAAATCTTCTATATAAAGCAATGGAAAAACCATGGTGTTTTCCCCATGCATCAAAGGGTATCTGATGAGGTAGCAGCTGCAAGTAACTTGGGTATTCTCCTTGCTTGGCTTTGTACTTCAGCCATGTCCTACAAAAACTCTGCGCTAATTTTCTCAGAGTCTGATATCATCAGGAGATTTACTCCATTACAGAAAAGCGATCTGCAGCAGAGAGATGTAATTAGCCCAAGGCAGATGCTGCATGGTTAATTATAAACATCAGATGCAGGGGGGACGAGTTAGCCAGATGCTGCCTTTCAACACAGCAGAGGTAGACACTCAGACACTCTGCACTGTATCCGAAGACCTCAGCAGAGAGCAGAGAGTGTTTGATTGTTTCAACCGGTGACTATCCATCAGCAGCTTATCATCGTTGAGTCATTGAAAAACACCTCATCACCAGTCGCAACTTAATCACTTCTTGAAGGACAAATTCACCCAAAAACATACAGTAATTAATTTTACCACATACAGATGAAATATAAACACCAAGAGCACGATACGTGAAATGCCCTTCTTGGCAAGATAACCCTCTATAAGATTTCTATTTAGATAAAGAACTAATAATGAATATGCATATGAATCGTTAATGAAATGCTTCATGGGAATTGTATTGCAATGCCAAATCAAAAGATTGATTTTGCAGAGCATGTCAACATTTTAAAAATGATAATTTAATAACTTACAAAAATGAATCCAGATATAATAGATTGGATTACTACCATAATAAACATAAGTTACAATGTACACATTGAACTTTTCCTTTCATGATTTCTCAGCAGCTCTTAGGCCTCTGTCATCACTAACATTTCATCACCTGTTATCACCTTTTCACTGGTTAGTCAGCTTAGTAGTCTACCTTGCAGCAGTTTTCAGAATTATTGGTGAATCATCACTGGTAGGTTATCACCCACCAGTAGGTCTACTGTTTCACTGTTCAGAGCACCCAAAAACATTCAGTCTTTCTTAAAATTAGTGCCATCTCTAACTATAACAATCATCACAGCAGTATCTTCAATGACTCATTACCCACAGTTTATCACCAGCATGGATCCACATGAACTTCATCACCCATTACCAGATGATCTCTGGTTAGTCAGTACCAATGTGTCATCGTCTACCAATAGCTGACATCATAAAGTCATCACAAACAATTTAAATCAGTCATCATGTGATTACTGTAATAGTCTGTCTCTAGTGCTGAAATACATTGTTCTCTTCTTACGTCTTTCATCATTACTCATAATAGAGGCAGCTGAGCAGCATAATTAGCATATCAATTATGTTCTAACAAACCATCAGCTGCAAATAATTGTCAGAGTCTGGCCTGGCAATACACACATGCATTGCCTGAGGAAGTCTCTAATGACAGAAAGTGGTAACCATCCAAGAACAAGTGTACACATAACAACGGAATAAATAAACTTCAAAAGAAAAATTGAGTGCAACTCCTTAGCAGTCTAGTAGTCATATAATCCTTGCTGTTTGCTCTACTTTTTCAACTTTCAACGTTTTTCCAAATTACTCACTCTCCTTGAACTTTCATTTAATCAGGTCGGGAGTAGGGCTGAAAACATCCTCTAGTGCTTTTAGTTCCAAATTAATTTTTAATGAAATTACTCAGCTTTTCAGAGCAAAAACTTACATCCTACATTCCAGTGTGTGGATGGACCCCAAGGTCTGGTATGTGTGAAGGCATTTTTCATGAATTTATTTATTTTTAATTGAATCCCTCGGTAAGGAACCATGTCATTATGATCCATGACCATGAAAAGTTGACTAACATTAGCGAGCTGACCATAATCAAACGGTTTCACTTTGAACATTCGATTACAGAAGCAATGTTAACAATGTCATTTTTCTGGGCTAGTGCCGTTAGCTGTTGTTAGCCACGGGTCCCTTGGCTTTAACGAAAGGTGCAAATTTGGGTTTTTAAATCTGTTTGCCATGCAGTAGCTAAGCCACAGATCAGCTTTTAGGCTTTTCGAAAATTGCAATGTTTTTAATATATTACTATTTTGTCATAGGTGGAAGGCTTCTGTTTTAAGCCTGAATACATTGGATCCGGAGCTGAACGCGCTACAGGTAGAGAGTTGGCTGAGAGCTCATTTTAATCAGGAGAGCTACTTTTCTACAAATCAAACATAATGTTTTGGTGGAATTCCCCTTTAAGGCATTTTTCCAGTGTATGGATGGGCCCCATGATCTGGTATGTGTTCAGGAAATGTTCCAGTGTATGGATGGGCCTCACAATCTGGTATCAAATCCAGACTGTGCCAATGCCTCATAGGGCGATGCACAGTTGGCCATAGTGCCCCAGAGAGAGAGGGATGGATTCAGTCAGCCAGGATTACTGGGACTCGTTGCTCTCCACTGACCCCCAGGGCAGACTGCAGGTCAATCGGACACCCACAGTCTGCTTGCTCAAGCTGTAAAATGTTTAATTTTAACTGCCATTCAAATGGGATGGAGGACAGGAGAAATGACTAATAGAATGAACTGTGGGGGAAATCCGATACAAGATCCTAATGCAAAACAACTGACTTCATAAGTAATAAAAAGAAGACCATCAACTAGCTAAGTGCTAATCTAAACACTGATGATGCAAGCAAGCTGTGCTAATCAAGCTGTGGATAAACTGCAGTAACAAGCAATATGACTCAACCATGTGATGAGGTCAGTGAGCAAGTTGAACCCATACTGTGATGTAATAATAATAATAATAATAATAGTAATAAAGTCTGGGTGTTTGTCATGGAAAATATTGGCTAAAGTCACAAAGCAGTCACAATAAAGTTGCTGAAATCAGGGAAAAAAGAAAAAAGAGGCAGAAATCATGGGGTGTTTTAAAAAACATTCATTTATTAAATTAAACAATAGATCTCATGCGCAGCAGTGGGAAATGAAATTGAAATAATATGCGCAACTATAGCAACAGTAACAACAAGTGCTTGAAGTTTTAAAAAAATACGCGGGCAGTTGCCGCCAGTAACAAAAACGAGTAAAGGTTGATCACGGAAAGCACTAACAACCGGAGAAATCGCAGAAATGGCAAAAAACGGGAGAAAGCCACAGAACTGTCAAAAATGAGCAAAATCACGGTGAAAATCATCCATGACCACTGTGACTTCCATGACAAACGCCGAGCCATAATAATAATGTATTGCATTTCTATAGTGTTTTTAGTCTCTTAATTTCAAACTGCGTTACAGTGAAGGGGGAAACTCAGTTCAACCACCACACCAATGTGTAGAACACATCTTGGAAATGCAGAGCAGTCATTTTGCGCAAGAACCCCCACACGACACTGCGAGTGGAGGTGCAGAGGGGACGCTACCATTCTGCCCAAACCGTGGCTATGAATGTGTCAGCAGCACTCCTCATCTAATAATGCAATTTTATGAGATGTGCAATTTGCAGACAATGGGGAAGAGTTCAAAAGGCAAACATTAGATGCTGAGAGGTGCAGTCTAGAGTGGTCTCCTCAGCCTGGAGTGTTGGACACCTGCAAAAAAACATGCAAAACAGTTAGCAGCAAGTTGAAATTCACCCAGGTAAATTAGATCCTGCTAAAGTGCTGGCTTTGGGTTTTGGGTACATCCCACTGTCTCTTATTGAATACTGACTATGACAGTGCCGACTGACTGTCAGCCACACAATGTCAGGGGCGCCATATGGGAAAACCTTTTCCTCATATTCTGGTGTCTGCCTGTACTCTACCTACAGTCTGCCTGAACTCTACCTACAGACTGCCTGCACTCTATCTACAGTATGCCTGTACTCTACCAACAGTCTGTCTGCACTCTACCTACAGACTGCCTGCACGCTACCTACAGACTGCTGGTACTCCACCTACAGAATTCCTGCACTCTACCTACAGACTGCCTGCACTCTAACTACAGACTGCTTGTACTCTACCTACAATCTGCCTGCACTCTACCAACAAACTACCTGTACTCCACCTACAGTCTGCCTGCACTCTACGTACAGTCGGCCTGCACTCTAACTACAGACTGCCTGTACTCTACCTACAATCTGCCTGCACTCTACCTACAGACTTCCTGCCCTCTACCTACAGACTTCCTTCCCTCGACCTACAGAGTGTCGTCTTTTCATTCGGTTTCAGCTGTGCCTTAATTTAACTGTTTGTAGCGTAGTCACTGTGTAGTTGAAGTAAATTGCAGCATTAGCGGTCAGTTGTTAACTTGCTTTGTGTTTTTAGGCCAGCTGCTAGTCTTTTGTGTTGCTAATTGAAAATAGATTCACCTGAGTGAACTAGCCCTGCAAGCAGCTGAGTGCAATTGGGAAATTAGCAAATAGTCTATAAATTAAAGTAGAGGCTGCCATAATGATCTTTCCCCACCTAACCTGTCTTATCACCCCCTACTATGTGTCTAACCCCTATTCCTTTGTGCTCCATGCCTCGCTCCAGGAGGCCCAACCACCGTAGGCGCTGCCCGGCTAACCTGGTCTGCCCACCACTGTCCTCTCATAAGGAACTCTCAGTGGTGGGTGGACTATGGAACTGCCGGTCAGCCGTCCAGAAAGCTGACTTCATCACTGCCTATGTCAAGGTGAAGTCCCTCCACTTCCTGGCTCTCACTGAGACCTGGGTCACTCCTGATAACACAGCGACTCCAGCTGCTCTGTCTGCTGGCTACTCCTTCTCCCACACCCCCAGGGCCTCTGGCAGAGGCGGAGGTACTGGTTTGCTCATTTCCACGTCCTGGAAATTCTCTATTCCCACTGTACCCTGCCTGAATATCTCCTCCTTTGAGTTTCATGCAGTCACTGTAACTCACCCATCTGCACTTAACATTGTTGTTCTCTATCGCCCTCCAGGTCCGCTCGGCGCTTTCCTGGATGAACTGGACACTCTCCTGAGCTCCTTCCCTGAGGATGGTACCCCTGTAATCCTACTGGGAGACTTCAACCTCCAACCAGACAGTTCCCAGCTATCCAGTGTCACCTCACTCCTCCAGTCCTTTGCCCTCACTCAGTCCCCATCGGCTGCCACCCACAAGGGTGGTAACCAACTGGACCTTGTACTCACCAGGAGTTGCGCCACATCTGAACTCACGGTGACCCCCCTCCACGTATCGTATTTCTTTATCTCATTTTCGCTCTCCTGCCCACTCTCCCTCAACTCCGCTAGCAACCCACCCGCTGTTATGTTCAGGAGAAATCTCCACACCCTCTCACACTCCTCTCTCACTACTTCTGCTCTCTCTGCACTTCCTCCTCCTGCTACCTTTGCTAAAATGCCTATTGATGTTGCCACCTCTGTGTTTAACTCATGCCTCTCTCAGTCTCTCAATTCACTATGTCCTCTTGTCTCCAAACCAGCTCGACTATCACCCCCCTGCCCGTGGCTGACAGATTCTCTCAGATCCAGCAGAACCATGCTGCGAGCCGCTGAGAGAAAGTGGAGGAAATCCAGATCCCCAGATGACCTGGCCTCCTACCACACTCTACTGGCAGCCTTCACAGCTGCAACCACATCAGCTAAAACTTCATTTTTCCAGTCTAAAATTGATGCATGTGTATCTAACCCACGTAAACTCTTTTCCACCTTCTCCTCCCTGCTCATCCCCCCTCCACCCCCTTCACCCTCCTCCCTCTCTGCAGATGACTTCCTGACCCACTTTGAGGAGAAGGTGGCCACGATTCGGAACTTCACGCATCCGGTGACACCCCACATCCCCCATACTGAACCCATCGCTACACTGTCGTCCTTCAAGATTCTGGAGGACTCAGATGTGCTCCAGCTGGTGATGCGCCATCGCGCAACCACCTGTCCACTAGACCCCATACCTTCAGCAGTCCTCCAGTCTATATCTGCTGAGCTCCTTCCATATCTGTCCTCCATTATTAACACCTCCCTAATCTGTGGCCATGTTCCTGCTACCTTTAAAACTGCCCGTGTAACCCCACTCCTTAAAAAACCTAGCTTGGATCCCGCTGATGTCAGGAACTACCGTCCTGTATCTCTCTTGCCCTTCCTGTCCAAAACAATTGAACGTGCTGTCCTTAACCAACTGTCTGTTTTTCTCCACCAAAACAACCTGCTTGACCCCTTGACCCGCAGTTCGGCTTCAGAACCGGCCATTCCACTGAAACTGCTCTCCTGGCCGTGACGGAGGCACTCGCCACTGCTAGAGCCTCCTCTCTCTCCTCTGTTCTGATTCTCCTTGACCTGTCTGCGGCATTCGACACAGTCAACCACAAACTCCTGATCTCCACACTCGCTGAGATGGGCATTTCTGGAACTGCCCTCTCTTGGTTTGTATCGTATCTCACTGATAGATCCTACCAAGTCTCCTGGAAGGGTTCCGTCTCTGCTCCCCGTCTCCTGTCTACAGGAGTCCCGCAGGGATCTGTACTGGGTCCTCTGCTGTTCTCTATGTATACTAAGTCTCTTGGTTCAGTAATTCATTCACATGGCTTCTCATACCATAGCTATGATACCCAACTCTTCATCTCTTTCCCTCCCTCTACCCCACAGGTTAAGGAGAGGATATCTGCTTGTCTGACTGACATCTCTGAGTGGATGGCTACCCATCACCTGAAGCTCAACCTTGACAAGACAGAGCTCCTCTTCATGCCGTACAAGACCTCCCCACTACATGACCTCTCCATCACCGTTGACGGGACCGTGGTGGCTGCCTCCCGCTCTGCAAGGAACCTGGGGGTGGTCCTGGACGACCGGCTGGACTTCAAAGAGCACATCAGGCCGACGGCTCGGTCCTGCAAGTTCCTCCTGTACAACATCAGGAGGATTCGACCGTACCTGACCACCTACTCCACCCAGCTTCTTGTCCAGACCATGGTCACCTCACGCCTGGACTACTGCAACTCCCTGCTCGCAAGCCTACCGGCCTGCACCATTCTGCCTCTTCAACTGATCCAGAATGCAGCTGCCCGGCTTGTGTTCAACCTCCCGAAATTTTCCCATGTAACCCCCCTGCTGAGGTCACTCCACTGGCTGCCAGTTGCAGCCAAGATCAGGTTCAAAGTTCTGACCCTGGCCTACACTGCAGCCAATAGGACAGGCCCCGCCTACCTGCAGGACTTAATCCAGAACTATGTTCCTGCTCGACCACTTCGCTCTTCTACAGCAGGGCGACTCGCACTTCCCCCCCCTCCGTGTCAAAGGCTCTCGCTCGTCCCGACTGCGGAGTTTTTCCACCTTAGCTCCTCAGTGGTGGAATGAACTTCCCATTCCCCTACGTTCTACTCCAACCCTGCCTGCATTCCGTCGAGGCCTGAAGACACACCTCTTCAGACTCCACCTTGACTGATATTCTAACCTAGGAATATCAGTTCCCTGTGTTTACTAGTTCCCTGTGTTTTCCTGTTTGTTTATAATAGTATTTAGAATAGAAGTGTAGTATTGCTGATTTACCCACAGCTTACTGTGAACTACAGTCAACGTTCATTACTAGGGATAGCTGCTACATTATGGGAAGGATGTGCTTTGTCTTGTCTGTTATGTAGTGATCTTGATGATGTCTCTGTATGCACTTATTGTACATCGCTTTGGATAAAAGCATCTGCTAAATGAATGTAATGTAATGTAATGTTAATTAGTCTTTTTGTTGTGGCTTTCTGTGGAGTGGTCCGGTGGAAATCGTAAATCTCTAAGGTCTCAGACACACTGGAACTGGTATTCTCTGGATCACTACATTTACTTCCCCAGGGTGGCAGAGGCAAGTGAATGTTGTCAATGGCAGCTGTCATTCAGCAGGTGAGGAGGGCTCTAGAGAACACTGGTAATTTGTTTTCACTACAATATATGTGGACCTAATCGATGCCTGGGATGGGGTGAAAAATCAACAATCACCCTCAAGAAGTGGAAGGGACAGCCCCTGCTGCTGATCAATAAGTCAACGGGCTCCTGGTCTTCAGTGGAAGTCTCATTTAGTGGAACTTCTTTCAGTCACGGCAGGAAACTCATTTAAAATAATGGTGGGAAAAATCTTGATACACAGCTCTGCAAGTAATCGACAGGAAGCTCCAGCCAGAGTGACAGAGAAAGCAGAAGGAGAGCAGCCTATGGAGACAAAGGGGGCCCTGGAGGCTGATGTTGGACCGCCTGTGGACATCTGTAAAGCCTGTAATAATGTTGGCAGCACATTCAGGCCCAGAGTAATGAGTGAGCATTGTGCTATTGGCTTCCATTTCACAGCTGGTCTGTCTCCATCGCTGTCGTGGAGAGGATTTACAGAGGCAGCGACTCTCCGACATGCACAGAATGCCTTAAAGCCCTTTAATTCTCACCCCAAGACTTTTCCGAGAATTGGGGATTACTGCAGATTGTGGAGTGATAAAGGTTTGGCGTTAACATTGGTCAATGAAGCCCAAAACCCCCACTAACACAGCAGCCCTCCTGGTTCTTGGAGCTGTAAGAGGGAGAATACTGTGAGAGCTGCTTTATATGTTATGACAGCACCCAACTGCTCATCGGGCCCAAATTCAATGCCTTACCAAAGGAAAAAAAGAGGGTTTTAATTGGGCTATTTAAATCTATACTTTACAAATATTGTTGCACTGCAACAGACTAATATGATGAATATCAAATACAATTGCTGCAATTGTGCCATGAAGCATCTAATCAAAACCGTTCTGCTGGAAATTTCTCCATAAAATTGCCCTATTTACAAAAAAGCACGTTCGTAGGAGACAACAGTGCAAGAATATGAGGAAAAAGTTAAATAATATGTTCTGCACACATATTGTATGAATGTTATTTGGATTCGTACTTGCCACTAAATAATTTTCAACCACAGTTTTATTTAACGATTGAACAGTCCCCTGAAAGCTTTCTAAATGCAATTCAAATGTTTAGAGGATTTATTCATGCAGGCCAATTTGCAGTTTGCAAATTACCATATTCCCATTTCAAAAAAACTATGCTCACTGGTGCAGTTCACTGGTGATGTGAATGGTCCAACCTGGTTCTGCTCTCTGCTGTGTCTCCTCATGGTGCAGAATAATGGTTTCTGGTGAAAGTGAACATCACATGAAGGCCTGGGTAATGAGATGTTTAAAGGGCAGGGGAGTCCTCTACGGTATAATAGAAACAAGATAAATGTCTGGTTTTCTCCTTCGTGAGGCAGCAGTGAAAAGATGGATTTTTCTCCCACCCAGGATGAATCAGTGTTCTGTTCTGCTGGAGCCGACAGAATGTGCCATCAATGGGTATTCCCCAGTGAGATGTTGCACATACCCTAGCGTGTAAACATCACGCAGAACTTAAGGAATGCGGTTGCCATGGTACCCGTTTCTGAAAACAACAGCAGGATCCATGGAGATGATTCAACTAGACTGATAATCAAATAATAATGGTGTGTGTGGGGTGGGGACATTAAGAAATTTAAATTGAATGAACATAGTCATGTTCTACAAAATGTAAATCACAATGATATTCCAACTGCCCCTCCTCCCAACCGGCAACTAATTCAACTGTTCCTGCATCATAAAATTCCGCCTTTGATCATACAGTTAAACAAAATGTAATGATGATGATGATGATTGATGATGATGATCATCATCATCTTCATCACCATCATCATCAATCTTCATTTACAGTCTACAGCCAGCAGTGCAGTATTGTAAAAGTTTGCAGGTTTGCTTCCCAGGTGGGGCACTGCCCTGTGTGCTTCAGCGAGGTATTTAACCTGAATTGTTTCAGTAAATATCTTAATATATAAATTGACTGTATTTTAAAATTGTGTTCCACAATTAAAAATAGACCATTTTAGCTCTTTTGATGACCTTTTTATGATACATTTTTTGAAATATATAACAATTATAAGATACGTATATACAAGAGATAACTAGTAAAATAGGTATGTATAGTGGTGATATTAGAACTAATTGTCTGGACTTTTTAGATTTTGCACACAGTGTGGTACAGCTCTACCTGTGCTGTCCACAGCAGAGATCCTTCTGGGCTCTTGGCTTGGTCCTGGCACTGCCTCATCAATGACTTGCCCTAACAGCAGACTCTGCTCTGTCACTTAAAACATAATAATAATAATAATAATAATAATAATTAAGAACAATACCTTTCATCGCCTAATACTAATGTACAACTTCAATAAGTAGGCTAATGCTGTGCAAATAAAGCATATTGTCCTAACGTTAGGCATTTAATGTCTGGGAAAGCAATAAAGCCATATTTTTCAGGTGTACTCAATATGAAATCGTTATTGAATCACATACAATATATATATGACTCACTGGAATAATGTTAACACTGACTATTAATAAAAAACTGCTGCAACTATTGTTTGTGAACGTTAAGAAGTGACCGTTATCATAAGGCCTTTAATTGCTGTTTTAGTCATCGTTTTTCTAATTTAGTAAATAACACTCTTAAGCAGATGTTCACGTTCCTGACAATGGCCAGAAAGATATAAAACGTCCATTCATGATGATTAACTAATGTTAGCTCTCTGAATGTAACATTTAAATCTCCAGTAAGTTATCAAGTTAAACTAACTTCATTTGGCTGTTAACGGTTGCTCACGGCTGTTAACGTTACCTCACGGTTGAAGGGTGACATTAGACGTCAAATAAATAAAAAGTTAATAACGTTAGCTAACAAAACCAACAAGAAGCGACAGCAAGATACAGCAAGTAGGCTAGCTAACGTTAGCTAAGTTTGCTACATCTAAAACAGTGTTAATAATTTACTTATTATTATTATTATAATACTTTTCATGGCCTAATAATAATAATAAACAAGAATTTCCAACACAATTAACTCCCCTCTCACTTAAAAAAAATAAAAATAAATCCTGGCTGCTCAGAGCAAAATGCCTTTCACAATTAGATTATCCCATAACCATTTTGCATTTATCAAAGCAGTTATTTGTAAATACGCCAATCATGCTTTAAAATTCCTTGACAATAAACTTTAATTGTGGTTGGCATGCAAAGATATTGTGCTTTACACGCCTATGACATCTTAACACTATACACTACCTTTCTCATCATCAGCTGCGTTTGCGATTTTGTTCGAAATATGTCGGTTAATTTGGCACATTTGGCCGCTTCTTCTTCCATTGCCTTTCTTTTTTTTATCCTAGCCTTTTCTGCTCCTCCTTATCTTATTTTATTCTCCATTTTAGCATCTTCGTCTGGCACAAACTCGTAAACTAAGCTAATTACATCAGGTGATCAATCATAATCTAAAACAAACTTGGGTTCAACCAATTATGGAATTTGGGAGTGGCCACTCTCATCCCCCTATCAGCATCGAAGTTTCTGATGTGGGCCATGGTTGCTTTTCGTGTGTGTGTGAGGAGGAGAGAGAGGGGGCCGAGTGAGAGCTCACGCGGCCCACACTGCAGCAAGTATATGATCTACAATAATTGTGTTTGCCGATCCTCGCCACCAGCCCAAAAACCAGTGGCCCACCGGGATTCTTCCCGATTCTCCCGATTAGCCACTCCGGCATTGTTCCAAACCGCTAAATGCTATTCGGAGGAGCGAGGAGTGGGGAAGGGTGGCTTCCGGAGGGTGCTTTAGTGAGGAAACACAAGTGTAGCCTTTGCGGAAGCCTTTTCTCAGAAAGTGTGACGTGTATGAATTATCCACCACTCTTCAAATCTGCCATATCGCAGGCACACCCCTACACAAATGCAATTTTACAGTTCCTTTCCATTTATTATAAAGTGCTAATCTAAGCATAATATGACGATGACGCTTGATTGAGCAAGGACGTTCCATTTGCCCAATACATGTTGCCTCGTTTCCTCCATCCTCGTATCTGATCCTTGCATCCTTTCCTCGCGTCCTCCATTAGGCGGAGCTAAGGAGCGAGGAAAGGACACGAGGAAAGGATTCAAGGAGTAAATATAAGCGAATGGAATGAACCCCAAGTGATATTGCGCTCATAGGAAGTGAACTGGGCATGTTGGTCTTAGGATGAGTTGTGGCCAGGATTATTTTTGGCGTATTGCTATCTTGAGCCAGCAGAAAGCGCTTGCGCTAAAACCAAAAACCAGGTCTAAAGTCATGTCGCAGTTGTTTACATTTTATTTTAACAGTGCGTCTACATAGGCTTGTGTACAACGCCCATACACCCTCCTGTCTATTACACAAAGGGCTGGCAACTCTAACAGGGGCGCGCACAAGCATGACTAAAAATATCAAGATTACAATGTGAAATATTATTATCGTGTAGGCTATATCAAAAAATGCATAATAATAAAAGGGTCCATAGGTCAAAGACCACATACCTGTCCCTCAGCGAAGGGGAATGCCGCATTAAATTGCTTTCAGCCCACTCCATCAACATCCAAGTGATGTGCGATGGTACGTGTAAGGTTACATGTATAGACTATTCGCAATTATCCTGGATCAAGCTGACTTAGCCTATTGTCATGGTTTGAAATGGGCGAATGAATCCCGTGCCCGAATGCTGACCAGGTTTTTGCAGATCCACCACTCTCCAAACAGTACACCAGACAGAAGTAAAAAATTAAAATTATTATTTTTTACAAATTCATTAAAAGTCACACAATCACGACTGACAGAGGCTATGCCCGTCTGTGGGTTCCTTTTCCTTCCCCGTCTCTCTCAAGTCTGCCGGACGAAGCCGACCCCTCCTGCAGGTAAGCGTTCCTACCCCCACACAGCACACAATACACACGGTCACTCACACCACTCGTAGACACACTGTGCTCGTTATAAATGTTTAGGCTACTGGCAAATGGGCACACACACACACACACACACACACACACACACACTCGTGATCACACCCTCAATCGTCCACCTCAGGGGCTGCCGGCCACCCGGCCCCGCAATACTCATGAGGGAAAAGCCCACACACAAACTGACGACGGCATTCACATTCATACCACAACCAAACTCGCTAACATTCCACGCCACAGACAAACAACATTATACACAAAGAAAATAAATGTTGTGGAGTCCTACCCACACCGCAACCCTGGGAGGACCTACCATAAATAAGAAAAATAAAAAAACAAAAGAAACACGAACCATCTGGCCAAAAAATAATCACACACAAACACACAATGGGACAGCTTCACCGCCCCTTGGTGGTCACCAACGAGGAATCGGACTGTCCACTACTCGGGCGAATTGCGGGACACATGCTTTCCACTGCGAACCATCCGCTCGCCGCTCTGGATGCAGGAAACCGACTCTGGCAGGGGAGAGAAGGACACACCCGCTGCCGCTCAGTTCCCCGCTTGCCTGATATCCACACGTGCTGTGTTTTCACGCACGGCGCAAACGCATTCCTTACAGTCTGGGGGAAGTCAGTTCCCCCAGCAACAGCTCATAACAGTATCCCCCGGCAACACTGTCTGCGTCACACTGATCAGCTCTGCAGTCCGCCGTCGTTGCTAGCCGTCAGTTCCGGGTGTTGTGCCATTGTTTTGTTCTTGCTCCCGTCGTTACTGGCCACTTCAGCTCGCTTCCAGCTGCTTGCCACACTCAGGTAGCCATTGGTAGCTTATTCTCAGCTGCTGCAGGTGCTTTTAACAAAATTTAACCGCATATATTTTGTAAAATAACAGCACTGTCGGGAATTAGCGGGAACTCATAGTCTAATGGTTAGTCCGAATAATATTCATAATACTATTGATCCATATAGCCTATTCCTTGATCGCACTAAACATGCACGAGCATGTCTGTTTCACCATCATATAAGCAATCCGCCAAGGTGGTGTAGTGTCGTTAGGTACATTAAGAATTTGGCAGTGAAGACAGATAGTTAAAACGTCTTAACAGTCATCACATGGAGGCACCAATGAATGTGCAGAATATATATATTTATATATGGCTTCACACTAGGTGCAAAAGTATAATTAATCAGTCTCATAAAATGTATTATTAAATCATGATTATGAATTTCAATGTTAAATATTAAAATAATAATCAATAACTTAATCTGAAGGCGTAAGTTCTTTTGGAGGATAGGCTCAAATGTTTATCCAAACAACAATCAGACCGACGACCAGGTTTAAGTAAACACAATTTATTAAATAACAAACATGTCTAAAACTAACATCCTAAAAACAGCGAATGATATGGACAGGAAAACGAAGTGTAGACAAAGAATGAGGCATATAGAATTCACAGTTCTATTTCTGTATGTGCGCCAGACACGTGGTGTTCAGAGATCACAAGACCGTATACCTCGAGGGGGAAATACAAATCTAGCTTTAGCATGAAGTTAACGTGGCCTGAAACATGGCATACATTAAGGCTATAGAAATTTAGCTATGTCTAGCTTAATCCCAGGCCCCTATCTGTTTCTAATGGGTTAGGTGTTAGTACAAAGGAAGATTGCATGCACCGATCTCGATTTAAAAGGGAGGCGGATTGTAAATTAGTTTTAGAGTAAGTTACAGTAGGCTCTGTAACTTTAGCTTATGCGAGGCTAATTGGCTGTCGATAGCCTGCAAGCCATGTGTTGAGTTATAAGTTAACGCTACTCTAAATACACACAATGGATACAATCAAATATGTAATTACATTGACAATAAACATTACACAAAAGTTTTCCTAACTATTGCCTGGATGTTCATGTCAGTCTTACTGTACTGAAGTTGCTACAGGCGAGTCCATGGCTTTGATGATGGCCGGAAAGTTCTTTCCTTTGGCAACGTCTGGACTGGACTTTCTCTCGGTTTCCTTGCTGGTAGAGCAGCTTGCTTGCTTCCAGGTCCTTTGGTGAGTCCTTGCTGGAAACTTGCCGTTGGAGTCCTTCTGTCCGTTCAACAAGTGGTTTCCTTGGGTTCCTTTGCGGTTTGCGGTTTGTGGTAACGTAGGCTAAACACGTTTCTCGGGCTGTCGCTTTAAGGCTACGTCGTATGACGGTAGCTCGGTGTAGCTAGCTGTTTTAGTGGCTTTTGCGAACATGCTAACTGAGAGCTGGGTGAAAGAGCGGTCATTGTGGCCGCATAACCCGAGGGAGGGAATAGTTCTCCCCGCGTGTCCCTTCCCAGCCGGGAAGATGGACAGGAGACGATTGTTCCGACAAGTGAAAATCGTAAGAAAGAATTGAAAGAACAAGAAGTTTGCTCAAAGTTTTATAGAACCGGGGACTCAGTCCTGATTGGTCAAGGATCACATGACTGCCCGGGATCACATGACTGTTGCATGCCGGTATATGTAGTCTTTTGGAAATGCAGTCCAGGGTCACATAAATGTGGTTTGATTCCCAATGGACATGCACTACAGTGGAAAAGCAGGCTTTTAAAGGGAATGGGATATGACATTTTGATTGGTTTATTGCACGCCCTAAGACGCACCTAAAATTAATGAAGAGACTAGGTTCAGCCCATTTGCACGTTGTGCCATGCTTAGCGCTCAAAAAACACGCCATCAAACTAGCAAAATTGGACTTGGACACGCCCTAAATGCAATTTAGGTACACCATGCATTTAAACAAAGCGCGAAAATTGCCAAGATAGAGCCCTCAGTGTTTTTTCTTCACTAAACACAGTTTGGCAAGTTTGGCAAATAGCAGAAATGAACCTGCCAAAGCAACAAAAATGATTTGCTCAGAAGGTGGTTCATGAAATCAGAAATTTTGGAAAGCACTGTCCTAATGGCAGAATGGTTACACCCTGTCTAGCATACCCTTACCAGCTGATGTCAGGCCTGACATCAATATCACCTCAACCCGATTTTGGATATCAGCATGCACAGACTCACTTCCTACAGAAAACAACGCGCTGTCCTGTAGGGGAATGCTACCTCCAAAAACATTACGACTTTCGCCCGCAAAAACAAAATGCTTTAATGCTAACCAAGCTTGCCGCTTTTATGTTCCACTGTGCCCGGCTTGCTGTTTTTCTCAACAACAACATTTTTTTTTTTTTAATCTGAAGGTCACAGCTAAATGGAATCAAATGCAGAACTCCTTTAGGAAACCCCCGTCCCTGGAAATCTGAGCAGCTTTACTCACAGATCACTTCTGTGTGTGTTTCCTCTCCTCCTCTGTCTCCTGCCTGAATTAGTGGTGTCTTCTGTCCTGCTCACACACCATGTGCGCCTCGCTTGTGTTTTTTACTATACTGTGTGAGCAGATCATTTTTAGTTTTCAGGCTATCCTCCAACCACCATGGATTTACAACAGGGATGAGTTTGGAATTCATGTTTGTGTCAAGAAATAATGATTGTTAAACTCTTGTTTCAGGGACATGTTATATTATGTATACAAGGACAGAATCATCAAGAAAATGTTTGCTGCTAGATGTTTGGTCATATTTTACCCGCAACATGGTCGGGGAAGAATATGCCAGTGCCACCAGGAAACTAAAATTCTTATTGTCAACAGTTTGGTCAGATTTTACACGTAACATAACTCCTCTGTCAACATAATTTCCTGTTAACTGGGATCAAAAATGCATAGCCAGTGAATACATTTGTATGTTTACAGTGTTACGGTATGTAAACTATAATAACCTTCTAATATATGTACATGAAATATTTATTGGTATATATGTATATTTATATACTATACTATATCTTTATAAACCTACAAAAGTATAAATTTTTAATGCTTTTTATCATGGCACAATTTAACCTGGATAAGTAGATCAAATTGGTCATTACACTCCTCACAGGTCCAGTCTAAGTCATGGAGGTGAAATAGCCATGTGTTATATATTCCCACTTACACTGCATAATGTACATGAGCACAAATATGTCATCCAGATATAAAAAAACATAAAAACTTTCCCTGGGGTCGTACCGCCTCAAATCATTACTGGAGTGGAAAAGCACTGTCCTCTGAAATCAGTGATGTGCAGCCAAGTCTGTCAGGCAGGCTGCATGGCTGTAAATGGGCTCACTGATCTCTTAAGGATAGGCCTGAACAATCTTCAGCTGTTTTTATGCTTGGCCACCCCTCCCCTCTGCAGCCTGGATACTGTTTTCAGCAACCGTTTCCTCACAGGGAAACTGTGACCTACCTGTCTTCCGTTATTTACGGCTAATTCAGTCAATAAGTTATGGCTGATTAGCTAAATGGTTAAACATTAATCCGATGAGAAAATTCAACGCCAATCCCGACCAAAAGAGGTACCCGAGCATGACCCTGTAAAAGCCCATTCCCGGGTCTGCGTGACCGGGCTCGGAACGTCACGCGACCTAGCCAAGCATGGCCCTCCGCTATCTTCATTCCAGTAAATGCTTTTCAGCAATTAAAGGTTGTATCAGCGATTTTGGGTGGAAACATAAATGATCACATTCATCTGATTTTTCCTCACGATCCGCTAGCTGCCCGCCCCATAAGCAGGCCGTCAAAAAACCGCGTCTCTGTAGGCAGCCTATGCTCCGAGATCGTACACAAAAACAATGGTACTACCAACTACTCAAAACCAAAATAAACAGTATTCCAACCAATCACAATGATCTGCACAAACATGACGTCACTTCTGAAGCGAAATCCCAAACAAACATACTTATGAATAATTATGTTATGTTTTAAAAAATAGTGTTCAAGCATCCAGAATTATAACCACGTTAATAACGTTTGTAAGAAACCAAACCGTTTGTAAATCCGTCAAGATTTCAGCGAGATAAGAGTATTAGCGTTTGTGCAGATCATTGTGATTGGTTGGAATACTGTTTATTTTGGTTTTGAGTGGTTGGTAGTACCATTTGTTTTTGTGTACGATCTCGGAGCATAGGCTGCCTACAGAGACGCGGTTTTTTGACGGCCTGCTTATGGGGCGGGCAGCTAGCGGATCGTGAGGAAAAATCAGATGAATGTGATCATTTATGTTTCCACCCAAAATCGCTGATACAACCTTTAACTGATGACTTTGCTGGAAAAGGGGAGGAAAAATTGATATGGGAATTATTTTGTCTGATTGGACACTGTGCAAACGAATTATGTGCCTATGGCTCATTCCATAATTTACTCAGGGCCATGAGTCTGGAGTCACTGACCTGCCCCTACAGTTTGCCATTCGGTCCCTGGGAGCCCTTAAAGGGATAGTTCAGAATTTTGGACATAATGTCTCAATTACGACTTACCCATGATGTAGTTGATTGATGGAAACCATTTTCAGATAATTCCATGCTGTCCCTTCTTTTGGACATACACACATTGCTAATGCTAGCGCAACTCTGAGGTATCACACTCCACAGTGCACCCAAAGCAAATAAAATACGACGACAGTCTATCTGGGTTATTTTCAGTGATTATACCATCATTTTTCAAGTCAAACTATCGTTGAATCCTTTACTTTGTGCTCACCTAAATTCTCTGTGGAAGTATGGCGTTAGTTTAGTAGGTAACGTAAAGTAGCCTATAGCTCTGCGGGCCAAAAACAATATTGCGCGTGTGAAAGAATCAGACTCGTAGTATTGTTAGCTAACGTTCAGGTAAGATGGTATTTCGGTGTGTATTTCAAGGTTGTTCAAATCATGCAAAAAAAAATTGGCACCACAAAGTTTTCACCGATTTCCAGTGGAAGATCAACAAAGAAAACAGCTGTGGCTTCTTGCTGCTCGCATGGATGTCACCAATTGAGACTCTAAAAAAGTTTAAAGTGTGTGGTGACCATTTCACGGAGGATGACTATGTGAAAATCAAAAAAGTACGGTCGGGACACCCTCTACTGAAGGAGACTGCTGTGCCATCACCTGTTTTTCTTCATGCACCGAAAACAACTGACGAGCAGGTAACTAATAAATGATTGCATGCGTGATCTATCTATTCAATTTAGCTAGCTAGTTGCCACGATTGGGAAGTCATGGAAGTGGTCAAACTTTTCCTGCAAATCGCTACTTCCACTGAGAATTTAGGTGAGCACAAAGTAAAGGATTCAACGATAGTTTGACTTGAAAAATGATGGTATAATCACTGAAAATAACCCGATAGACTGTCGTCGTATTTTATTTGCTTTGGGTGCACTGTGGAGTGTTTAAGTGCGTTTGGAAGTGGATGCTACTTGATACCTCAGAGTTGTGCTAGCATTAGCAATGTGTGTATGTCCAAAAGAAGGGACAGCATGGAATTATCTGAAAATGGTTTCCATCAATCAACTACATCATGGTAAGTCATAATTGAGACATTATGTCCAAAATTCCGAACTATCCCTTTAAGCTTTGTGATTTCTGAAACTCTGCTCATGACTGTCTGGCAGGTTAACCTTTAGCCAATACCATTGACGGCAACAAAGCTGACTATTAACCTCCCTTAATGTAGGAAGGATTTTACCAAGAGTGTTGCACCACTGCAAGGTGTTGATTTAGCAGGGTATTTACTAGCTATCTAAATTCTGAGCTACTACTCCTGGACAATAGTCAGATATCATGCCACTTCAATAATATGAAACAAGTGACTTATGTGAAGTAGAGGCAATCAGAAATCATTCTGAAACTGGGGTTAATTCAAAGAAACTGTAAGAGTGAAATGAAAGTTAAAGGAGCTAGATCTTTAGAGTGAACAGAGCCAAATTATCCATTTCACCGCAAATACTTGGAATGCCACTAGTGGCTAACTGTGGGCCTTAAAATAGCACCCACTTAATTTTTCTTTCCTCACCCCAGGATGTAGATCAGATACTTCTGTCTACAACTATAAAACATACTTTATACTGCCTTGCCTTTGGTAATTATATGTGTATAAATTTTATCGATATTATATTCATTACAGAAAAATAATTTAAATACAGCAGAATTCATTATTAAATTTCAGCAAAGGAATTTGTTGGTGTGAAGCAAGGTGATGGTGACTGGTCTGACCCAAGACAATGAGTCAGAAGTAGCTGTTTACTGTGTGCGATAAAAATAACTCCATAGATACCAGGCGCTTGAACTCAAACCACAAGAAAATAGGATTTAAAAAAAATACAAGGGGACCTAAGATAGAAAAATACATCTTGAGTTTAATAGCAGCAAAGTCCACATCTCTAGTGAATATGGGTCTAAGGCATAGTAATTTACTGCATAGTAAGCCTCTTTTTAAAGAACAAGGATGATACCTAGAGGCATGAAGTAGACTATTCAAGTACAGTGCCTCAGAGTTCATCAATGCAGCATTTATGGAACAGGACATTAGCAGGAAAGGGGCTGTCAGATTGAATTCTCAAGTAAGCTCATGAACAAATTAGCATTATCATGGACAAAGGTAGCTCCAATAGCAGTGCCCCTAGTTGGCAAATAAAAAATCATTACCAAACAAAATAATAATCATTTTTTGTCAGTTACAACTCAGCCAGGTCAACAAATGAATTGTAATGCCTCAAGGCATATACAGTGTGGACTACTAGGGCCGGATTCAGAGATGGCCAGTAATGCGTTTAAGTGCCTCTCCTGCGCGGATTTAACGCGGGATGAGATACGCCGTATTCTAACCTGCGCTACGCAGGTGCGTTTCCCAAAATGTGGGTGGCACAGGGCATATTCTAATGACCTGTTTCTTGTACCTGTCCCCTGGGTTGCCAGCTTTCTACTAAAAAAAATGTGTGTGGGGGTATACATTTTCAACGTGTCAGTGACACTGACTTTAATAACCTACCTTTGTGCATCGTAGTTGCTCTTGCGTGATGGGGAAGGCGGTGAACGTATTAATCCGTCGCATTGATAAAATGATCATAACTCCTATTGATGACTTGGATATACTCATCACACAATCAAAAGAAATAATCGCTGGACAGTGGTTGCACGCAATATTATTAAGTAAATCAAACAAATAAATCGTTGGATTTACTGAAAGAAAATATTTAAAAATCGAATCATTTTTTTTAACGATTTACCTAATAAAGTCATGTAGCCTACGGTGGACACGCCTCATTTTCATCAAATCTCCACCCCACGCGCGTAATGCCTCGTATATACTGGAGAGACGCTTAAAACAGCGGATAAGTCAAATGTCTGAATAACAAATAGCTTAAGCTACGCGGAATTTCGGGAGTAAGTCTCATTTGTGCGCGCTTATCTCAACTCTGAATCTGGCCCTTAGTATATAAGTTTGCCACATCCATGGTTATAAGCATAACATCATCACTGTGCAATGTTCATTGAGATAGCTGATTGATAAAGTTACCTGTGTCTCTCAAATGAGACAGTAACATAGTGACAAAGGGTCTAATATGAAAGCAGTGACACTGCATAGACATTTTTGCAGTAATGTAGATTGGAGAAAATGATTAACAGTTGGAAAAAACAAATGCAAAAGATTTTTCTACACTGCAGTTGCATTGCAGTGTGAGTACTAACCTTCTTTGAGTGTCTTGTCAGATCAAGAGGGAAGCAGTTTTCCCATTATGGTGCATACTGCATGAATTACCCTTCACAGCCACCCTCGGTTTGTGACATCTTGACATCTGAGGTCTCTGTGATACAAAAGCTTCAGATATCTGTGCCGCTGCTGTAGAATTTATTGCGTCTTGGTACGGCTGTTCACGCATCCTGTCTCCACATGAGCTGCACGATCACCTGCAGCAGGGAGAAATTAAATCAGAGATTTGTTAAAGATAGAAATATCACATGTCTCTGAGCTCTCTGGAATATCTCTTCCCCATGATTTTAAATCAAGGCCAGATATCCTCTCATCACAAAGCCCCTGAGGTAGCAGATGATGACAGAGTACAGGCAAGACCACATTGGTCTCTCTCCCTGTTAAAATGTTCTACTCCAAAAGACAGATCCTGCAGTCTCACAACAGCTCCTTGTGCCACTGGCTAAATCGACCGTAGCCGTGGAGACATTTTAGGATTGGATTAAAGTACCATGAGTGTCCAGGTCAGGAGTGAGAACTGTGGTGTTAATGGAGTAACCATCCACAACACCTGCTACTGCAGTAACTGTTGCTTAGTGACCACCCCTGTTAATGGCATCACCGATGCTTACCGACAACTTCTAACCGTTGCTTAGCGACCACACCTATTAACGGGGTAACTGTTGCTTAGTGATTATGCCTGTTGAGCTGTTTGAACCTGTTCAGTCGAACACGTTTCTAGATAGTGGTTGAAACTGGCACTACACCATTAACTCCTGTCACCAAATTACAGCACAAAGGGAATTTTAGTCATCCGCAACACCTGTTACTGCAGTAACTGTTGCTTAGTGAACAATGCTGTTCATGGCATCACCGATGCTTAATGACAACTTCTGTTAATGGAGTAATCATTGATTAGTGACCACCCCTATTAACAAGGTAACTGTTGCTTAGTGATTATACCTGTTGAGCTGTTTAAACCTGTTCAGTTGAACACGTTTCTAGCTAGTGGTTGAAACTGGCACTACACCATTAACTCCTTCTGTCACCAAATTACAGCACTAAGGAAATTTTGTCTTCAGGAATACCAGCTCCTTATATGTTTAGCAGGGGGAGCTGTGTAGGAATAGTGAAAGACGTGAGAAACGGCAGGGGGTGGGGTCTATCACTCATCAGATAGATTTAGACACCTGTAATTACTCTGAGAAGGCTGACAGGTAGAAAGATGAGGGGAATTTGAGTGGGCTTATTCACCTGACACACTGACATATTCCTGTAAGTAGAGTACTTTCCACTGTCAGAGGCCAACTTGGTATTGGTTCTTTTAAAGTGAAGTCTTAACCTCTCCGAGCTGAGTGGTGTTTTTGGAAGACCTCTCTGAGCAGAGAAAATTGTGTTTTGTGGAGAGGGTGCTGTATGCAGCTGTGTTGCATTTGTGCAAGTGTTGTGTTTGCGCTGTATTTGTGCGTACCTGGGCTTGTATGGAGTAGTGCTGGCCAGGAGGTGTGAGGGATGCAGAAGTACAACCCCTGGCAAAAATTATGGAATCACCCAATGTTGAGGAAAGAATTATGGAATCACAATTAGTACTTTGTTGCTCCTCCTCTGGCTTTTATGACGGCCTGAATTCTTTGAGGCATGGACTTCACTAATGAAAAATAATATTCTCCATCAAGCTGGTTCCAACTTTCTCGAATAGCGGTTGACAGATCAGCTTTGCAGGATGGAGCCTTGTCATGAACCAATTTTTTTCATTTCCACCAAAAATTTTTAATCGGATTGAGATCCGGACTGTTTGCTGGCCATGTCATGGATAGTTGATATGCTGTTCCTGAAGAAAAGCTTTAACACTCTTTGCTCTGTGACAAGATGGATTATCATCCTGAAAAATGACTTCATCATCACCAAACCTATTTTCTATCGATGGAATGAGAAAAGTGTCCAAAATTTCAATGTACACCTGTACATTGACTGTTGAGGTAATGATTGCCATCTACCCTGGTCCTTTACCTGACATGCAACCCCATATCATAAATGATTGGGGAAATTTGATTGTTTTCTTCAGGCAGTCATCTTTATATGTTTCAACAGAACGGCACCAGACAAAAGTTCCAGCATCATCTCCTTGGCCAATGCAGATTCGTCATTCATCACTGAATATCACTCATCCAATCATCCACAATCCATGATTATTTCTCTTTAGTCCACTGTTGTAAGATCTACCATTTCCCTCCAGTCCACCTCCCTTTTGTCTCTCTTGCTTTCCCATTCCTCTTGTTTCAGGTTGTGTTTTTCAGTTCACCCTGTCTGTCCTGTTCTGTGTTTGTGCAGGCTGGGCGCGGTTCCCCGTTTTTGTTCCTCGTTATCATTCGGCCTATCACTCTCCCCCTCTGCTCACATTCCGCACACACATGCGTGCGTGCGTTCCAGGAGTAAAAACTTTACAAGAAGGGCAATCTCTCACTGCAATTAATTTAAACAACTCCTGGCCTGCTGGCTTCACAGGCTAATGCACATCAAAGATAGGTCACATTTGTTCATTTATTCACTCGCTCCAGGCCACAGTAAGCTGAACAGTAATAAGCATACTATATCCCAAATATTAGGACTAAAAATAACCCTTGCTGAGGGCTGCACATTTTTCATGTAGTTTCAAGTGCTTTAACGCCATTTTCTCTTTGAAATCTTTGTTTGTATTTCCTGTGCTGTGTATGCCTTGCTTTTATTTTTCTTATATCTGCAGCATTATTGCACCTGTCTTAGAGTTCTGTGCAAACAATTTGACTGTCAGAACCTCAGCAATTATACCAGATCAACTTTATCTCAATCTGGCAACCAAGAATTTTCAGTTCTCAGTCAAGGCAAAAGGCTTTTGCATTCCCATCTGACAGTCCTCTGTTTTTGTACCACTCCCTAAGGTTTCTCAGAGCAGAAGAACACAAAGCTTGCCTGGAAACTGGGCAACTGCTACAGATGCAAAGGAAAATTCACACGCAAAGTCCCTAATGAATAAGAGGTAGTGCTTTTGGTCTTACCAAATCATCGCTTGCCTTACTTTAATGAGTTGGATGTCTCTACTGGTTACTTTCAGAGTTGGGTGGTTACTGTCCTTGGTGGCTAAGTGACTGTGGGTGTTGCAGGTATTTTTTAAATTATAAGCCCATCTCTAGCACGCAATGTTTCCAAGGTTTAAAAAAGTTAAATTCCATTTTCTCCCAAGTAAATTTTTGTTTTGGAGACACAACGGCTCTCCATTATCTTATATTTAACACATCTGAGATGAACACTCACTGTGAGCATGCAATAGCAGGACAGCAAAAATGCATGCAGACTACCTCCGCCTTTTAATATCACTTCATATTATTTTATACTGAATGTTGACTACTTTTCATTACCTTTATTCATTCCCTATTTGGAATGCCCAGTTGTAGATGCAGGTTTGTCCAATGACTAAATTCAACAGGATGCACACTAGCATACATACTTGTAAGGTCAACTGGGGCTGCAGAAGCAAGTGTGCATTTTAGTGATAAAATAATCTTAAGTGACATTCAAAACAAATTCACAAATATATGAATGTTTTCCCACATTAATGAATTCCTGGAAATCAGATTTATGGAGAATTATTCAGCACCATCAACATTACATATTCCTCAGGATGAACAAGCTTAACTGAGACGGATGCGTGAGGGTAGGACCCGAAATGCACGACTCAGAAGCAGTGGTTGTAGATTAAAGGGCTTTTAATGAAGGAATGTCCAATGAGCGTGGTCAAAAAGCAAGCAAAGTTCATACACAAAAAATCCAGCCAAAACCAATCTACAGTACCGAGGGAGAAGGCAGTCTCAGAAGCGGTACACCATGCAATAGTCCAGTAACCAGAGTAGCGGTCAGCGGGGCAGAAGTACAGGCAGACGGTAGGCAGGCTTGGGGTTGAAGGCAATGCAAGAGTCAAGACCGAAGTCCGCTCCGCGGGGCAAAAGTACAAAAGACAGCAGGCAAAAACTCGTGGTACAGGCAGGCAGTGGTCAACAAAACAGAGGTAACAAAAACAAAACAATAGTCAACAATTTCACAAAGACAAGACATGAACACTGAGCTTAAATGCAGGTGTAGACAGGTGCAGACATTAGCTTGAGAGCAGCATGCGAATGAAAATCAGGTGTGGAAGGCTGACAAGGTAACAAGATAATTAGTAATCGTTAGTAATAAACCTATCCTGACCTAGCGTTAGTAAATTAGTAAATGACATGCACAAGAAACGTAAGGTAAACATGAACACATGGTTAGAGAGTTAGTATTACCCAATCCTGATCTAACGTTAGTAGATTAGTAAACTAGACACGGGAGAATGAAACAATTAGGGAAGCGTGAGCGACAGCAAGAGAGATAGAGAAAGCATGAACGCAAGGCTGCTGAAAAACACGAAAATGTGTATGCTAACAATGAACGGGAAACGTAACATGAATCAAATATACAATGAGACATGACAAGACTAGAAAATAAATCGTAACAATAATCAAACAAGAAACGTGACATGACATGAAAATGAAACGTAACAAGAATTAAACATAAAATGTGGCGTGACTAGACTAAACATAATATGTGACATTTACAAGAAATCTAACTAAGACAGAAATGAAACATAAAACGTGACATGACAGGCTAGAATCGTGACATTAACCTCACCTAAATTTACCCCACTTTGGGCTAATCTTAACCCACTCCCACTCCCCCTCCTCACGTATTCATTACATTTATGGTTTTTATTGAGGATATGACCTCGACCTTGTGTTTTGTACAATATGCTGTACAAAGCCCCCCTGCCTGCAGTGCTGTATTGTTTATGAATTCTGAATTATATACTGATTAATGCATCGCATGGTTTATAATGACAATGTAAGTTGGTGGTGTATCAAATGCAGTGGCGTAACGTCGGCTGTAAAATAGGCCTTCCTTTATATGGATAATAACCTTACCTTTATATGGATATTACTCTCAACCTGTTTCTACTTATAGTTCTTAATTATCAATCAAGCAATTCAATAACTGAATAACAAACATCAATGAATATATCAAGTTTTTCTGTGCTAGTATTTGTCTTTGCGTCATAAAATGGGTAGCACTTAAATATATGTAGCGACGGCCTGCGCGTTGGAAAAAGTGGGGATTACTTGTTTCCGTTTTTTTAGATTCAGTAGCCTAACAATCAATCCATTCATTCTCTGAATAATCAAGACCAATTTGTAGCCTATAATGATTTAGAAATGATAACAACAAAGAGACAACTTAAGATTGTTTAACAAGGATCAGGCAATAATCTGAATGCATTAAAGAATGTAATTAATTTTAAGACGACACTAAAATTAGTCAAAGCGATTTAAACATTAGAAAGCATAAATTTAAAGAGGACAGCCTCTTAAGTGTCTCGAATCATTGAGAGCAGCGCATAATACAGGCTAGAAATACTAATTTACGAAAATCTACGTTGAACATTTAAACATGGAGCATTTAAAAGTCAGAATCTTCGCATGATAACACAACATCATAAATGTCAATATACAAAAATGCAACACAGGTTTATGTTGCACAAAACAATAATGCTATCTCAAAATAACTTGGTAGCCTAATAATTTACTTCTTGTTCTTGGTTATTGCGTGAATCAATTATTTGATTGACAATCAGGAAAAGTAAACGGAAACAGATTGAGAGTGATAATCCGTTAAAGGTAAGTTTACAGAAGGCCTAGTTCTACTCCCATGGTAAGCCACTGATCAAATGTTGTAAACTACTGTAAACCTCCCAGGGACTTCACTTGCAAATGAGCAGTTAGCCAACTGCAGCCTACAGCAAGAGAGCCCTGGTCCTGGGGCCCCACTGTGCATACTGGTTTTCATTCCAGCCAATCTCTTGATCGGTTAAGGTTAGTACATATACTTAAATTAATCCATAATCTTATGCTTAAACCAATTTTAATAAAATGCAGATTTGGCAATTTTGCTTGTCTCAGAACTCGTCATTTTCCACAAATGGTTTAGTTTTCATGACAAGGTACAAACACTTTCAGCATGTAGGACTTCACTGATTACAGCCATAGGTCCATTGGTTAATCAGATAGAGATGTATCCCCTTTCAAGAGAAATCAGTTGCCACAGGGCATTGCAGAAAATGAAAGCCTTGGTTTGAGATATATGATCTGATTAAGCATCTTTAATTGATTATTGAATATTCATTTTTTGTTACATAAACATCTGTCACTGGAATAAGATGGCATTCAATGGGTAAATTGTCCCTCATTAGACATTAAAAGTGTCTAATTAGAAACAGTTAACAACTGATTATACTTCAGGAATTGCAATTATCACTGGGATGAAAACAAGTAGGCCTATACACAGGAGCTCTCAGGTGTCTATAACCCAGGAAGAGGGTTGTAAGCCCTGGCTTAGAGCTAGTTAGTTAGTTAATAACTTTTAAGCATAGAATGTACTATATAAGGACACCTACACTGTCCATAGGGTTGCGGTGGGAGCAGGTGTGGTGACTTCTCAGTTCTGTCTAACCATTACCTTAGTTAGCCTTAGTGATGCTTGGCAGGTAGCACTAAGATAATAAGCAGCTAATGTAATCTCACAGAAGTTTCTCTATCAAGAATGAATATGCTGACATAACAATCAGCTGATAATATGGTGTGTTTATTCCCGCAAACATGTGCTCACAGATTTTAGTGCAGCCGCCTTGCTAGGAGTTTTAACTGCGCAACAAGTAGGCTATAGTGTCACGCTTATTTCAGAACTATCATTAACAAACATCTTTAAGACAGTTCTACTCCCTGCCCACCTCCCACTCCCACACACACACACACACACACACACACACACACACACACACACACACACACACACACACACACACACACACACACGCACATACACACAGCAATAGCTGCCTGTCCTTTCCTTTCCACTGGCTTTCACAGCACAATTAGCCTACTATTAATCAGGGAAAATTGCAGTCATTAGCTCTGCAGCTGGGAAAGACTTCTGCGGAAGCCAGGAAGGCCTGCTCTGCTCTACATCTTTAGAAAGCGAGGCAACACTAGCTGGCATTCACACAGCACCTGTACACTCAGTTAGAAGGGCCACAGACGGTTCTGCAGGTTCAAGCGTTGGTTCAGTTGGGAATAATAGCCCAGTGTTTACTGAGCAGCTTAATGGTGAAAGAATGTTGGCTGGATAGTTTGACAGACTGACATATGGGGTGCCAAATGTAAAGTAAAACACGACATATGTTTCCTGTGTTTTTATCCTCAGATTTAGCATAAATGTGGCATTGTCCTGAAGATTTATGCTAAATATGAGTTTTTTCCTAAGATTTAACTGACATGTTAATAAACCTTTAGTTCATATTTTCAGATTTAATTGATAAATCTCAAATAAGCATGTTCTATATATATATAACTTAAATGTTAAATCTGCGTTTTCAAAAATAAATATTAAAAAGAAAATATATATTTAGTTTATATCTTAAATCTCTGTTTCAGAAACAAATATTTAGTCAAATATAAATATTTAATTTAAATCTCAAATCTTGGTTTCAAAAGTAAATATTTATTTTTAAAAATAAGATTTAGCTTAAATCTTAAATCTCCAAAAGCAAGATTTAAGATTTAATTTATATATTTTTTTTTTACCACAAATCTGTGTTTAACAGTTAAATATTTTGCAAAAAATAAATATTTATATATATCTTAAATCTTGGGTTCTAAATTAAACATTTAGCTTACATCTTAAATCGTTTTTATAAAAAACTATATTTAACATGTAAATAAATATTTATTTTATCACAAATCTTGGTTAAAAATTTAAATATTTAGAAAAAAAATAATATTTATTTATATCTTAAATATTGGGTTCTAAATTAGCCTAATTAGCTTATATCTTAAATCTTGCGTTTTTATAAAAACCAAGATTTACCATTTAAATAAATATTTATTTTATCACAAATCTTGGTTAAAAATTCTAATATTTAGACAAAAATAAATATTTATTTATATCTTAAATCTTTTGTTCCAAATTAAACATTTAGTTTATATCTTAAATCTTGCGTTTGTAAATTCAACATTTAGCTAAATCTAAATCAAGGTGCAAGATTTATTTTTGACTAAATATTTATATTTTTAACCAAGATTTGTGATAAAATAAATATTTATTTAAATGTTAAATCTTGGTTTTTATAAAAATGCAAGATTTAAGATATATTTAATTTATCACAAATCTTGGTTGTGAAATATTTAACTGTTAAACATAGATTTGTGGTAAAAAAATAAATATATAAATTAAATCTTAAATCTTGCTTTTGGAAAACATAATATTTAAGATTTAAGCTAAGATTTAATCTTATTTTTTAAAATAAATATTTATTTTTTAAACCAAGATTTGAGATTTAAATTAAATATTTATATTTAACTAAATATTTGTTTCTGAAACAGAGATTTAAGATAAAAGATATAATATATATTTTTAAAAATATTTATTTAGAAAACTCAGATTTAACATTTAAGTTATATATGTAGGACATGCTTATTTGAGATTTATCAATTAAATCTGTAAATATGAACTAAAAGGTTTATTTAGCATGTCAGTTAAATCTTGGAAAAAACTTTCATATTTAGCATAAATCTTCAGGAACATGCCACATTTATGCTAAATTTGAGAAAAAAACAAAAACATTTGGCACCCCATACTGACAGGTGTAGTTATATCAGACCATGGTCATTCCTGTTAAAGGCACAAGGATAAAGGCATACAATTCTGCACTGGAAAAATACAAAAATATCTCAAAACAAAACAAAAATTTGCAATGTACAAATGTGAAAATGCAGTTCATACCTCACTGAAAAACAAATTAGAATATAAACTAAATCGTATTGATACATTGGTTGCCAAAGAGGGGGGTAAATCTGGAACTCTGGAATTCTGTCAGCACAGAAAGCTAGGTAATGTATTGTCATCTCCCAAAATACACTGGTCATTTCTATAAGAAATTCTTCTCAATTTATGACAGATTATGTTACTGTTATTGGTATCATTGACATATCAATATACATCTATAATAATAGAACAACAAATTGGTGAAATAATGTTTAAAATAAGTGGCACAATAGCAAATGATCTTTAGGACTCTCCTCCCACAATGATGTCTAACGTTTATAGCCATTTTTGTCCAACATTGTCCACATTGTGGATTTCTTAAATTTAGGAATGTGCAGACTTTTCCCCCTATTGTTTTAAAACTGTGGTCATCTTAATAGATCATCAGGATCCATTCAGTTCCCTGTGTGACTTTAATCCCCACATCCAGCCAATACAGCCTGAGACAGAACCGTCTATTTCAACAAGCCTTACCATCAGACAACAGAATTCTTTCCTAAAGATTTAAATCTGTGTAACTAAGCAACTGTATTCTGTTTCCATTGTTTATGACATATTGACTCTACCTTTCAAAGCCTTTATACCTTGTGAAGAACTGATGCAGTGTATGTTTTGCCATTATTCTAGACTACATAAGGGTAAATTATCCCAATTTACATTACAATCACTTGCCAATCACTCTTACCGAGAGTGATTTGCAATGCAAGAAAACATAAGTTAACCTGAGTTATATGAGCAACAGTGCCAGAACAGGCTAATACCGCTCTCCAACCAGCGAGCATCAGTGATTTAATGATGTTACATATACACTCGCTGGTTGGAGAGCGTTATATGTAACCATAATATGTAACAAAACACAAAAATTAATGAACTAGTTATGGTCTTCAGTACTGAGTGCTGGGCTAAAACAAAAGCCTGCACCCACACCGGACATTTTGTATAAGATTGGACACCATTGGTTTAGAGAATTGCACCCTAGCACAAAATTTTTTTAAATGGTCATAGTTGCTTGCATTTCTTTAAAAGCTTACCGCTGGTTTCTGCCGTTAAAGTGTCGACGCTGACACCTTAGAGATGAGCACTGAAATGCCTGTTAAATGTTAGGTCACATGTTCAGGAGAAACTCAAGGCCCTGTGTCATCAAATCCCCTTTTCTATGAAGACGGCCATGTTCTGACATTGTTGATGAACTCCATAACCTACCACTTACAGGTGTTGATGGGAGAGGGATCCTTAGCCACATATTAAAGGGATAGTTCGGAATTTTGGACATAATGTCTCAATTACGACTTACCCATGATGTAGTTGATTGATGGAAATCATTTTCAGATAATTCCATGCTGTCCCTTCTTTTGGACATACACACGTTGCTAATGCTAATACAAGTTTAAGGTAACCGGTAGCATCCACTACCAAACACACTTAAACACTCCACAGTGCACCCAAAGCAAATAAAATACAATGACAGTCTATCTGGGGAGCAATACTTTACGTTACCTACGAATGTATTGCCGGCACTGGTCGACTACAACAACAAAGAAGAGCAACAAGTTGCAATGGCCATGTTCGCTCCGCCGCCGTACTTCCACAGAGAATATTACGTCAGCACAAATTAAAGGATTCAACGATAGTTTGACTTCAAAAATGATGGTATAAACACTCAAAATAACCCCGATAGACTGTCGTCGTATTTTATTTGCTTTGGGTGCACTATGGAGTGTTTAAGTGCTTTGGTAGTGGATGCTACCGGTTACCTAAGAGTTGTGCTAGCATTAGCAACGTGTGTATGTCCAAAAGAAGGGACAGCATGGAATTAGCTGAAAATGGTTTCCATCAATCAACTACACCATGGGTAAGTCGTAATTGAGACATTATGTCCAAAATTCCGAACTATCCCTTTAAGTCCACAAGGGGGAGGAAGTGTGGGTTATCAGATGGTGGGATCTTGATGTTCCTAATTGTAAGGAGGTATAATAGTGCTAAATAATATTTCATACTATGACGTCACGTGGCGCTGTAATGGCGACATGTAGTCCAGCTGTCTCTCATGTTCGTGTCTGTTAATTTGAATGTATTTTGTTGTGTCGGGCTTTTGTCTTTTGTTTTTTTCATGCACTGTGTGTCTGTTGTGGGATGGGGAAGCAGGCTGGAGATTGTTCAGGGCACTCACGCTGCTTGTTTTGATAATATTAACTAATTGTATATTCGGGATAATTTTGTTTGAGGTTGTCACCATGGAGACGCATTTACAACATATGCTCGGGAATGTCCGTTGGATCTGCAGCTACAAAGTTTACCATCGTTCTTCAGCAGAGTTGAAGACGTCGGGACTCGGGACTGATCTAGGACTGCAGGCAATCTTCAAAAGGCAACCAGAGAAAAGAAAGGAGAAGATAATGCGAGGGAGGAGTGAGTCGACAACTGGGAAAGGCTGACGCAGTTCGGTGCTCCGTTTTCGACAGTGCACAGAGACCAAAACACTGCGTGTATGGAGTCGTGGAGGAGTTTGTGTTGGACTGCTTGATAACACTGGACATCTCGGGACAGCGGGGGCTATTTTTAATCATGACGTTTGGCTGTAGGCTATTACACTTTAATTCACTTAATTTCCCTTGCGGAAAAATAAAAGTTATTCTATTCTATTCTATTCTACCCATGGGCAGGCAGGAGTGTTCCACAAAGAAATTATGGCCAGAATGAATTATGGGCCCAATCATCTCATTCATGTATGGTACCAGCCAATCCCAGAATTCTCTGGGTAATGTGGTTTCTAGAAAGTAGGATTGGTCTCACGGCAGAGCCTCTTACGTTTTAATTTTGCTTTTTTAAGTGAGTTACTCTTACTCCAACCAAGTACCTATCATTTTTATTGGACTACACTAATTCAATTCTGAAAAGGCACAGCTCCATATCTCACAAAGCAGAGGATGCTGGGTAAGTGTACATTAACACCTTTGGAGAGAAATGAACTGTGATCAGAATGACAGAGGAGGTGAGTGAGTGTGTGTGTGTGTGTGTGTGTGGGGGGGGGGGGGGGGGGGGGTGTTGGAGGAACAGTTACCATGACAACCAGGGATATTCTCTGCAGGGTGCTGACAAAGCAGATTTTTCAGGCCCATCCACCTCATGATCCTCCACCCTGCCTGCTCTGCATCCTGCTATCATCCATGCCTCCCGAGATCTGACCAATCCCAGAATGCTTCTCCGAGCTGAGATCTGAGAAAAATCGATGCTGCATTTAGCCTACTCATTTATAAAATGTGAAAATAACAATTATATTTCCTTCGTACAAGATGTTAAACATAAGTATCAACAAAAAAGTGCAACAACAAAGTTTTTATTTCTTTAGAGGAAGCCTTGTGCAATAGCTGAAGGCAGTATTTTAAGGAGTCACTACAGTAGCACAGCAAAGTTACTGTCCGTGTGACCGTGACAGTAAATATTTTGCCGCTGTCAGAATGTTGTGACAGACTAAACTGGTTTCCAACTGTTCCCTCTCTTATTTGGAATGTGCCCATGGTAATTTGTCTAAGCCTATTTATTTTGGAGTATAATGTGCACTGCCGTTACTGCTTGTGCATCTTTTCAACGATCCGTGGTGTGCTCTTCTGTTCTCTCACCGAATCGGCCAACTGTGGGAACACACTTTCCATGATTGCATTACAGTGTCGCCAAGTGATGGCGGAATCCAGAGAACACCCAAGCGGACGATGTGACGGCCTGACGCTTCAAATCAAAGTGAGGCCCCCGACGAGGAAAGGCGCTACAAGGCAGGGACCACGGAAATATAGAAATTGATACCGGGCCGCTAGTGCTAAAGGAGGAGGCTGCTGTACGTGTGTGGTGCTCTCTGTGGGGTTGTCGCCCACTGGGGCAAATTGATATTGTGAGAGACTAACCAGACTGCAGAATAGACTCTGTACCTCCAAACTCGCATCTCAGTGTAACACCCTGTTGTCCATCTCTGTGTTGTGCTGTGATGACTCGACAACCATTGCTGTGACCTGATATTTATTGCTGCCTGTACAGAGAGCGACGCAGGCCAACAAAACCACACAGTAACCGAGGCCTCAGTAACATCAACTGCATTGTCCGTTGAACAGTAAAATAACAGCATCACTCTCAATATTCGTAAGAAAAGTGTAATGCACATTCGTGTTAGATATATTGGCTAACATACACAGTAAAATGAAAATTACATTTTACAGTTAATTGAACAGTGTGTGAAGACCATGCTACACAGTGAATGGGTTCAGCATTTTTTCCTCTGTAGACATAACTTTTAAAATGACCTCTGGCTTACTCCACATTTTTCATTTCTCTAACCAATTAATTTATGCAATACATTCATAATAATTGTTCCTTATGAATGCATTTATTATTTTCTGTATTTTACCTTGTAGAACCAATTATCTGCCTTATTTTTTTATCTAATCTGTATTTCACCCACTATGTAAACTGATATTATTTTAACATGCATAAAATAATTCTTAATAATTCATACTAGTTTATTTGTAGAATTCTTTCAATGTTATGCACAAATTGTCTAATGCGTTGCCAAGGATACAAGCAATGGCTAAATAACATTAATAATTCTTATGTGATTGAGAGAAAAGACAATAGCAAAGCAGCAGCAGGGAAGGTGCCCTTGAACAGGAGAGGCAGAGGAGACAAGAGAATAATAGCCACATGACATCAATGCATCCTCCTTGCAAAACAACACAGACTGAGACCTTATGTTAACCATATTTCTGTTCCTGATCCTGAAGATAAGGAAATGTGCTTGTTATGCATGTGAACTGGCAGATGCCAGAAAGCGCTGGGCTAATGGAGATATAATCGTATTTGTGATGCGGGGCTCGGTCTAACTCTGTTATTTCCCCAGAATAATAAAGAATGAGGTAAATCACTACTCCGGAATAACGTCAATGAAAAATGAAACCTGCGCTGTCTGATGAGGAAAGAGGCTATTAGCACTCTGTAATTAATTGTTCCATTTTAGTATGAAAGGAAGTCCTTGGCAGACTGTAGGATTGGGTACTTGTAGGGAAATACAAATTGGCACTTTGGGTCTAAACGTCTGTAGTTCTTGTATTAGAAAGCTAATTATAAAGTGAAATCAAATATTTGCAGGCTCCAGAGACCACAGCTGATGCCTTGAGCTTAAGCGGAGCAGCAGACAGGTTAATGAGTACACCAAACTAACTTTTCATCTTACAGCAGTTCATTAATAATAATCAAGCAACCCTTGTTTGTGTATATGCCATTTATGACCAGCTTGGTGACAGCTGTACATTTCTGGCCTTGATTTAAGAACAGCGCAGCTCAATTAGGGTAGAGATTTGAATAATACGGGGTTGAAAAAGTTAATTCGAGTCTTTATTAAAAGCCCAAAGATCATTCCAAAACGTAGGAGCGCTGAAGCAACAAGCTCTACCACCAGTTTTAAGTTGTGAAAATTTGGTCATAGCAAGACAGCCCACGTTTTGTGATCATAGGTTCCTATCTGTTGATACAGAGATATAGACACACAAGCATGCTGGTCTAAACCCACGGTTAGAAACAAAAGTTCATCATCAGCACAGTATATACAGTACTGGTTAACAATGCTGCTGAAGTGTACAACAGTAGTTTCTTGCTTAGGAATCAAACCTGCAACTTCTGAGTTATAGGCCCACTTCCCTTTACTCTGCACTGCCACCCAAGGACATCACTCTCATGGTGGAGGCTGGGGTGGATATTCAGGAGAGCTCCAGCTTCTGTGTTGCCTTAGTAGATGCTGTCGGTGGGTGGTTCAACAGCCCCCACCTGCTGTTGAACCACCATATAGCGCCATTTGTATGCTCAGGCTTGGTTAGCTCCAAGCCTCTGCAGAAATGCAGCTGTGTCTGGAGCAGCACGTCTCACATGTGAGCACGTTTTCTTGGAGTTTGTCTAGAAAAACACAACTGCAGCAAAATAAAAACATCCTTTAAAAATTTAAATACAGCCTCATATATTATGAAACAAGAGTAACCCATTTCTATAGAAGTGTCTGCCACAGAATCTGCTATTGTGTACAGTGCTGTTCTCAGGTCAGCTCACTGCACTAGAAAAGTCTGACTTTTGCTTTCACTGTGAACAGAGCTGATCCCAGGTCAGCTCACTGCATCAAGAAAGATTGTACCTTCGGGAGGCTTGTGCACAGCAAACACCAGACTGGCCTCACCACCGCTAGAGTAAACACATGGCTATAAAACAGTCTCCGGGCAACACTATCCCTGTCATAGCGGGCAGCAGAGGGAAACAGAACATTAATCATTTCCAGCACCCTCTCACAAGACTCTGCATCCAGTTCAACTGACAACATAGCATTTTATTACAGGCCACTCTCAATGATAATGTTTGTCATACTGGTCACAGATTTTAACTGGAGATAGGTAAAAATGGGTTTTGCAGGAACTGGAATTTGGGTGTTGGTGTGTGAGAAAGAATTTTTTTTTGCAGGCTGTTTTGTCAAATTTTGTTTTTATATACATCTTAGAACAGCAGGGTAAAGAAAAGCTTAATCACATGAGGCTATTTATTAACTGTGGGCCAACTGATTAATATTCTAGGACAGAACATTTCTAGGCTTCATAAAACTACCAGAGTGATTAATAACAGGAAATGAGTGGACATTTTCTTCAGCTAATGATGATGTGTATTTAAATGAACCCTTGTGCCATTACTCAGACACTGTGGGGCTGAAATATTTATGATAAACTCATGGGGAAAGGAAACCTAAAGATTGGAAATAAAGTCTCAAAATACCATTAATGTCCACAACTATACACAATAAAGGACTATAATCAATAACCTATTTTATTGCATTATTTTTGGCAATGAAATGTTGTACAATAATTGCAACTATGTATCAACAGCTGTGTCTACCTAAAAGAATGAATTGCACTGAAATATTGAAACTGAAACTATCCCTAAGCCCTAAATATGTTTGAGTGTTGAGTCAAAGCTTCCTTCTACTGTTCTAATTATTGATACCCAGATAACTAGTTATTTCTTTGAAAACATAGGTCATTATAATTAAACCATAACAGCCATGTTAACCAACAGCACATAACTACACTTTATAAAAGTTATGTTTGTAGAAAAGGCTAATTATAACCCACATGCCAATTAGTGCAATTCAAACCTCAACATTTCTGTCCATAAAGTGTAAGCCGTTATCAAAATAACCACATTATTACTCAAAAAAATTGCGTACGTATCTGTGAATTCACGTATGACGTTCTTGCCTGTTAGTAGCCTGCTGGCTAAATAAGATACAACACTGCAAGCAAGATAAATCCAAAATTTGTGCAATATGAATTGTGATAAAGCCACATTAACGCTTGGGTGTCCACCGACTAACTAATGTTCAGTGTTGTCAGATGCTGGAATTAATTCCCCCTAAAAAGCTCCTCAAAAACCCCCACCTTCAATTGTCTCCCATACAATTTTCTCACAATGTATCCCCCATACCTCCTTTTAAAATCCCCCATCTGGCATTGACTCCCATACATTTTTACGGTAGCCTATAACTTCCCCTATGAATTTAGTTAAATTTCCTACATTTAGGGGTAAATCCCCGGGTTTGGCAACCCAGCTAACGTTAGCTATGTTGTGTAATTCACAACTCCCACTTGGAAAACGAGTCCATCCATTTTTAAAGCGAAGCTACGTATTGTATTTATGCAACCAAAATGTTGCTAACTTCTTGAAAAGTATGCTCCTGAATATACTGGGGGTTTTAAGTATCCTACATTTATACATTTTGCTTACTTAACTACGTTCTCGTCCAGTGTACTCAACAGTGTACTCAACACTCAATAGTGTGGAAGGAGTTATGGTATAGAACTGGTATGGACCCAAATGCAGGACTCGGAGACAAAACTCAGGCAAAAGAACTCCGCAAGGAGTATTTATTTAGACAAGAGAACAAGGGGGGAAGTGATAGGCTGAATACTAACGAGGAGCAAAAATGGGGAACCACACCCAGCCTGCACAAACACAGAACAAGACAGACAGGGTGAACAGAAAAACAGGACATGAAACATGAGGAATGGGAAAAACAGGAGACACGAAAGGGAGGTGGACTGGAGGGAAATGGCGGATCTTACAGAAGGGTGCTGATTCGGACACAGCCTTTGCCTATGTCTGAAAGTGCACAATCCTGTGAAGGCATTGTATCCAAATTTTATACTGTTTTCCTGTCATTCCCTTCCGTTGCTTCAAGAGTGAAATCCCCAAAATGCCAGGATGAAATATGGTAGTCACACCAAGTGGGATTCAGTTCCAGTTTAAGAAAGGGGAGGGGTGTAATTATATTCCCTCACTCTCTCGTTTATCCTCCATTGCACCAAGGATATAAAATGCAAGCTTCCAGCAAGAAGGGAATCCCACAATGCAATGCTCAACATGGAAAAAGTGGGCAGTCACCTTTCACTCTATGGGGTAGCACTTCCAATATCGGTTGCAAGGACCATTCAGTTCTGTTTTGGTTTATTCCTCATCTATTCTCCCTTTCAGAGCACCTGTTAAGTTCACTTGTTGCACACCACAAAATATATTGCAAAAGAGCTCACTGGAGAGAAGAGAGCAAGAAAATGGAATTTGTTCAATTGGATCCGAATGCAGCCCTGCTCTAGACAGAGTTATGCAATTTTATCTGAAAATGGCCAATGTGGGTGTAGGTTTTTGTTTTAGCCCAGCATTACGACACCTGATTGAACGAATTAACTAATCATGGTCTTCAATCAAGACATTGATACGTACAATCGGGTGTCTTAGTGCTGGGCTAAACCAAAAACCCAGATAAGATTGGACACCCCTGCTCTATTCCCTTCCAGGTTTTTTCTCTTCCTACGCAGGGCATAACATTAAGTGCTGTCCCCACATTAGATGGCAGGCTAATGTATTTAAACCTTTACCAGTAACAACCATTTTTTGGCTTGCAGTAATTCTGAAATATGGTGTGCTGTTTTAAGACTGTTTTAAAACAGCTATTTATCAGTGCCACTATTACACGAAAGCCATTTATATCTTGCCTGCTACTGCAGATATGAAAACAATAATTATCATACCGTTGTGATCAGGCTTACCACTGGGCACTATCACTGTTGACTTTATTTTGAATATCTTTAGCCATGTGTCTTTACACAAGTGCTATAGTGAAACGCCTACATGCAGCGCCACAATGATTTAATGTATTTCCAATATATTTGACTATAGATCTTTTGAATGTTCTACATTTCTGTATATTTTAGCACTCTGTCGCGAAATCCGAGGGTACGACGTACATAAATTTGTAAGGGTTGACTTGGTTATTGCGTCTGTTAGCAAACTCACTCAAAGACGATGTATGATTTATTTATTTTTTTTTAAAAGCTTGGCTTCAAGGAAAGAGGGGATTTTGAAAGCCTGCAGAGTGAACTTATCATGCTTGTCTGAACGCCCGTCTTTACAACATTAATGCTATTCAGTAGCAGAGTGCATCTAGATGTGCACACGATTATGCAACCAGAGGCTTAGCAATTAATTTTATATGTCATAATATTCATAATGAAGTTCAAATTTCTTCCTGAGTTTCACTCTGCTGAAGGGTGAATGTTTGCCTATTTTACATACATGATCCATTCTTAAAGGCCCCACACAATGAAAATGTACCTCTTTTAAGTGATGAAATGGCTATAGTTTAATTACTTCAAGGACATGATGTAGACCAAAAAAAAAAGTTTTTATTTAAGGTTGATATTTGCGCGGCTAAATATTTCCCTCACTTCTTCCTGTAAACGGCTGTGTGACATTTTGGTGACGCGTACCTGTACTGGCAGGCAGTGGAAAAAAGTTTTTCTTCCAATTACATTGCTCGGTTTTCAACTTGTCCTCAACGTCAATGTGAGTGACAGCTAGCTTAGATTAACTTAGGTTGTTCAGAGTAGCAAGTTAGCAACTGAAGACCCTGGTGCTAAAAGTACTGAAGTCACAAAATGTCTATTTGGGATTTGGGAGCTTCTACTCCACACTGTTAGAAAAATGTTGTTAAAATTACAGCAAGTTGCTGGCAACAATTAGCCAGCAAGGTGCTGTTATTAATTTAAAGAGATACTGCAGAGGCTTTTCTAAGGCCTTTTTTACCGCTTCAATTTGAACTGGAACTCGTGAGTGGGTGTGGGTCATATGACGATGGTGCCACGTAGTCGTCATATGAATATTCATAACGGTCAAAGAGTGAAAGGGTGTGTCGATATAAGTCGTAATATTAACGTTAGCAGTAATACAAAGCAATTACATTTGAATTGAACGAACTAGTTAGCAGTAAGGGTCTCAGTCTCAAAGAGGAAAAAAAAACCCGTTGGTCTCTGCTTTTATAGAGACCACCCCCTAGGATCAACTCAACTCCACCCATTTTTATGTTAAGGATCTCGTGACGTCACGAATCCCCGGAAACTAGCGTATTGGTAAGCCTACACAAAAACTCAGATAAAACTATTTTGACTAAACATGAGATTTTAGGACATAAACAGTTGTGTATGATCATAATCTAACCCAAAACATCGGTTTTCAACGGGAAAAGTCGGTTTTTGACTGCAGTATCACTTTAACAGCAAAGTTACTGTAGTTAATTTACAGTACCTTTTCCCCATGCTGTATAATGAAATACAGTACTGTACTGTCGACTCTACTGTAGTTTATACTGCATGATTACTGTAACCCATATTACAGCAACTCTAGTCTGTATTGAAATAACAGGATTACTGCATTTAAAGTTAGACATCTAAACTACAGAAGACACAGAAGATGAAATACAGAATGTACCAGTGTGAAGAAAAAGTACACTTTACACCTTGAATGTATTAAAAGCAATTTTATTTAACAATTCCGCACAGTGTATATGTAATATATTCATGTATTATAACCAAGAAATATAAAAATGTCTACTCTCGACAGCTATGCCGTGACATGAAAAAATAACATTGTCAACTCCGTAAGTCTGAAGAACTTATCCACCCAATGGCAGTACAGATACTCAATAGACTAAACATTGACATGCACTTTGCTTGAACCCTGTAGCCTACAAGTCATGAAATCACGCACCCTGCACATGGAACTTCCAAACCAGCTAAAGTGACGCAGGCACTTTACTAGCAAATCAACATAGCACTAGCTATCGTTAAACGTTGCACGTAAATAAGATACAAAATTCCTACCATAACATAATTAAATATCCAGAGGGACAAATAAGTACGGTAGGCTAAAATCTAGCTAAGTTAAGCATACTACGGTTTAATTTAAATTTCTAACTAGCTGGAAGTGTAATGTTAGTAAAGTTAGCCAATGGCTATAACGTAGCCTAACGTTAGTTAGCTAACGTTAATTCGTGACACCTCCCAACACCGACAGGAGGGAGTAAGGCTAACGGGGGTGGCTCAAACATATAGGGCCGCAATCAAGCGAAGCCGACCCCATACTCGTAGTTATCTCCGTCCCTCCCGGTACCATCCTCGACCTCCCCGTCCTCATCTCCCTCTTCGTTCTCATCCTCCTGCCCCTCATTGTCCCACAGAAACGACGCTATCTCCTCCTCAACAGAGGGGGATGGAGGAGGAGAGTGATCCTCAATTTGAGACACAATGTCATCCATTTTGGCTAATGCGTTAGCTTTCTTTTGAGCACTGCTATCCAGAAGCTAACTAGCTAGCCACCGCGATAGCCTGCCCATTTAAAAAAAGTCCCGCCCCAACGTTTACGAGAAGCCTTCTGAAAAGCATTAGGAAAAATGTGATCTGACTTCCGTTGTGTGGGGCCTTTGAGAATTGGGACAAATCATGTCCTACCAAAAAATCAAACTAATTTAATCAATTATTTTCTGATGAAGAAACTTATTGAGTGTTTATATATGAAATAAATATTATTTATTTATTTTTTTGGAGTAATTTCAGTTTTTTTTTTTTTTTTACTTCTATACCTGCATGCCGAGGGCCAGAATTTGAATTCACAATTTAAAATACTTACGTGTTAAACGCCATCAAAACCTAAAACTAACAATTCATAACATAGGTGTGAAAATTTACTCTTATAATCCTTTTTGTTTTAAATTTTTGGCCCTTGAAAGTGTCCCAGATTTTTGTCAACACCATCAGATTTCTTTACAAATTTATTCAGTCATAAAAAGGGTTAGCCATATCCTAGGATCCCTGTCTCACTCGCTCCATAAGGCAGCAAGGTTACTTGTCCTCTGGTAATTAGAGAAATAATATTGAGATCAGCAGATCAACTCCATCTCCCTTCTAAATCAAAACTAACGTTTTACCACTAGGGACACTTTTGAGCCAGATCCTTTGGGTTTATGCCGTTTTGCGCGGACTGCAGTAAAATGTCAAGATTTGGACCAGATCAGTTACACTTAGAAAAAACTTAGAAAAAAACAAATGTATCAGTTCTCATCTAAAATAAGTGGTTTTAGTGCTTTGTTACCCTTTAAATACTATTATAACATTAATAAATCTGATTTATTTAGAAAACTAGCTTTTTGAGTCCTGTGTGAATGTTTTATAGCAATAAAAGTGCAATTTAAGAAAAAAATGTGGGAGATGGCCCTTTTTATAACCAAGACATTGATCTATCAAAATATATTTTTCCAGCATAATTGAAGAGTAAAAATCAAAACATAAAAAAAACAAGGTTTTGTTCCAGTTCTCAAGAATGTGTGATATACATTCTATACACATACAATGATTGGTCTCTCTCTCTCTCTCTCTCTCTCTCTCTCTCTCTCTCTCTCTCTCTCTCTCTCTCTCTCTCTCTCTCTCTCTTTCTCTCTAACAGATTTAGGGTAAATTAACTTTAAGAACATTTGAACGGTCCTTTCAATGGTCCTTTCCATGTGGTTACTGACAGTTATATCATACTTTAATAAAAGTATGATACAACAGAAGGGTAGCTGCTCCTTTTTTCAAATGAAGGTAAAGAATTAAAAGCTTGTGGGGGGAAAAACAAACCTACAGCAGCGATGGAAGAAATTGCATAATGACTGTCCCTGGGCCCTCTCTGCACAGACAGATTGGGCTCTTCCCTCCTGGCAGAAGTGTGAAGTGGCAGTGGGAGGTGCTGGATTGGCGGGAGTCTGAGTAGGGCGCCAGAGACTCACATTGCACCTGACGTTCTCACAACATTGTGATGACATTTCTGCGTTTCAGTAACGTTTCAGTCACGTTGCAGGAACATTGTGAGGATATTACTGCGTGCGCATTGCTAGGAAAAGACAGATGATTTCCCACCCCACAATGCAGAGGGTCTGTCAGGGTCAGGCCTTTATTACATAAAGCTGTACAAAGTCCTGGATAATGAGCTTAGTATCTTTGGTGAGTTAGTGGGCAGTGCAGAGTGCCTGACAAATATTTCACAATCGTTACTTAATTTGAAATATTTTTAAAATATGCTGAGATACAATGTAATGGCAGAGCTCAGGTAGTCTGGTAAACTGTTAATCCTAGATTAGTAATATACAACTGGTAGTTAATTACACATTAGGACTTTTTTGTGTATTTTCTTTCAGTACAATGCCAGAGCAAACTTTTTTGAGATCTGCACTCCATCATGCAAGTGACAAAGTTTATTATTAATTCACAAAAGTAAGTGAAATACAAAGGATTTTTTATGTTGAGTTCTGTCAGCAGATCAAAGGAGCTTAGGTGGTAAGTAGCAAAATAAATATTCCACAAGGATATCAGGAATCTTTAAACAGGACCAGGCTCGATGCAGTGTTTTAGAGTTTCTAGTCTGTAGGTATGAGATGAGCCTTGATGGGCTCCATGGCTTGCTCACGTCATGTATTCTTGTGTTAAGCAAGCCAAAATATAATCATCAACCCAGCTGGGACCATGAGTCCCACTCCAGCCTTTGGATGGACAATGTGTGTGTGCTGAGGCAGGGCTGAGCTCCTGTCATTCTCTCCAGCTTTGTCCATCTTCCTTTAGTAGCTTTCCAGCTTTACCTCTCTTACAGACAAAAAACGTAATTGCTGCAGCAGTCAAGATGACCAAAGTGCCTCACGTTAACAATACTACTAAAAAGTCACACTCTTCCTGTCTGTCTCTCATACATTTCCCCTAGAATACTGACACCCAGCACAACGAGTGAACATCTTCCACTGCAAACTGAAGACCCCGCCCTTTCAAATATCTTGGCTCAACTCACCCAAGCCTATTTCTTGGCTTTTTACCAAAATCTCCCAGCCCACATCTTAGCATTTGAGATATTGTAACACAATATGTTATAGTAACTTGATTGATTAGCAGGACAGTTGCCTATGATTGACAGGACATTTTATTATGCAGACAGTACAGTTGGTGATTCCAGTACGTGTTGTGACTGTGGTACCGGTTCTGAGTTTAACCATTTCTGTAGTTAGTGCTGCTATTGTATGAACTCCTTTTGTATGTACTTTGCTCTATCAATCACTCAGTATAAGTGTGTCTGATAAATAAATAGGATACTGTTACACTCAGTGAATGGATCCACATGCTCGGATTGAGCCACAGAGGCAGAGGTAAGAGGAATAACATTGAGGTGTTTTAATTCAGGAATATTACAAAACAAACCAGGAGGCAAAACTAGACTAAACTGAGAACAAAAAATAACAGGAGATAGGAGAACTAGAGAGCACAGGAAAACATGTTAACAAACGGCTAGAGACTAGTGAACAGGACCCTCCTCCCCGAACGAACGGCTTCCGATGTTCCCCAGGTTGATCAGCGTGATGGTGGCGGAAAGCCCTGATAAGTTCAGGGTCAAGGATGTCCCTGGCAGGGACCCAGGGGTGCTCCTTAGGCCCATATCCCTCCCAGTCCACTAGGTAACTGGCTACTGGAAAGGATCTGGCAGAGATCACGGGCTTGAGATTGGATGCATGAAACCTATGGTGGACCTGCATAGACCGTGGGAGCTGGAGGTGGTAGGCCACCAAGTTGATGTGGTGGAGGATCTTAAATGAACCAATGAAGCGGGGTGCCAGCTTCTGGGACACCACCTGGAAAGAGAGATCTTTAGTGGAAAGCCATACGTTCTGCTCAGGCTTTGACACGGGAACAGGACGTTGACGGCAGAGGTCCAGAGGAGCGCGGCACGGACCTTCTTCAAAGTCAACAGCACCAAACTAGGCTGTTTTGTGATAACTCTGCCCAGGGAAGGAACTGACTCCAAGAGAACAAATCCTCAGCGAAAAGTGAGTAAAAAAACAGGGCTCATCTTGCCTGGCAAGAATTAATGTGATTAGTGTTCTGAATGTATTCTAAGTGTTTGTGGTCAGTCAAGACCACAAATGATTGTTCAGCACCCTCGAGCCAGTGTCTCCACTCCTCAAGGGAGCTTGATAGCCAGAAGTTCTCGATTACTAATGTCATATTTTCTCTTAGTGAACCGCCACTGCAAGAGCCTGGATCCTGCCACAAAGACTGGAGCAGGGCGTTCATGACAGCTAAGGATGGCTCCTTAGCTGGCAAGCGCACCCCGGAGATGACTAATCTCTGCTGGGTTGATCTAACTGGCTGGCTCTTACTCTTACACTCAGTGAATGGATCTATATGCAGAGATTGAGGCACGGAGGTAGCGGTAAGAGGAATTTCATAAAGGTATTCTTGAGAATATAACAATACAAAACAATAAACTTGACAGAAAACACAAGGCAAAACTAGACTAAACTGAGAACACTAAATAACAGGAGCTAGGAGAACTAGAGAGCACAGGAGAATAAACTAGAGAGCAAAGTAAAAACCTGCCAACAAGCACGTAGAATGAAGTGGCTAAAGACAGGGAACAGGGAACTAAAATACACAGCCAAACAGGTGAACACAAGGAAACTAAACTAGACACAGGTGGTATTAATAATACAATAATGACACAGTAACAATGAGGACTAAACCAGGAACTGAAAGAGACACTAGGCGTGCATCCCAATACTCAAAAAATGCAACCTCCTTTCCTCCACTACCACCTCCTCTCCTCCGTGGCCCGGAAACTGATCTTCGTGTCCTAATCTAATGTTGCTGATTAGGATACATATTAATTACAAATGGTTACAAATTTATTCATGTCTCGACGCTAACCGCAATGTCAGGTACATTGTATACTGTACATGCAACTATTTTTACTCCAAACGTTCAGCTTTGCATACTTCCGGGTATGAGACGAGTGGTAGTGGGGGAGTGGAGGAAAGGAGGAGAGGAGTGAAGAATATTGGGACACAGCTCAAGATAGAGGAGCTGGTGGCAGGAAACTGGAACCGTGACAGTATTCAATGTTATATGTATCCAAATAACTGTGAGGAGAACTGTGTAGCCCTCAGCAGTGCCTCAGCTAGCAAGTGTACAGTGGCCGACTAGTGGCTTGCCAACAGCACAGATGTCGGTCCACCAGCATTTTTCAAATTAGCAACTCAAAGGTTGCAACAAGACTAGGGTAGCAAACTCTAGTCTAGTGGTCTACACCTGAAGCCTTAACTCCCACTAAGCACACTGCAGTTGATCCAGCATTTTTCCAATATACAACCAGATCTTTAATACAATTGAATGGTGTAGTCCTTGTGCATATGCTTATATGAATACATAATTTAAATTAGGATTTTTTTAACTGTGCTGTAACAGGTTTATTTGAAATATGTTTTCATTAGTTTAGCATAACATGCTTCCCTTTCTCAGTTTAGGACAAAATGTTGCATCATGCTCTTATTCGCCTAACACTTTTCTGGGTCTCATGGATGTTGAATCACCGTCACTGGTATTCAGTGAGACTGAATGTGCCAAAACACTGCACACTGTTTAACATCGCTACCAAATGTGAGAGCCAATATCCTCCCATCCCTTTCAGTAGCCCTGGTCCTTGGCTCAATCTTCATAACAACAAAACAACACCTGTCCATGACCCTGGCTGCTAAGACAACCAGCTCCGCAGTCAGCCAGCTTTACTGCTTTTGCGGACAGCTCCTGTGACATCATGCGTCCAGAGGGACACAGACCCACTGTGACACAAAGAGAAATGTATTTATTGTGTTTTTTTTGTTTCACCCCAATGTTGTCTCAAATTGGAATGCCAAATTTGTGTGTGTTTGTGCTCTTTGCAACCTCTTCTGTTGATTGGGGACAGTGCAGACAATCGTGCATTCTCCTCCAAATTCTCCTGAATTCTCTCTCCCCCTTATGTTTGCACAGACATTGAGCCAGAAGACAAAACTTCATGTGCTGCTTGAGCAAGCAGGCTATGGGTGTGTGATTGACCAGAGAGCATCGCTGATGTGTCATGAGATATGGATGTCCTACCAACTGAAATCCCTTCCTCCCTAGGTGATGCGACAGCAAATTGTGCAAGGCCGGCCACAACCAGTACTGGAATGGTCAAGATTAAATACCAGACTGTGGGGCCCATCCACACACTAAAACAGTCTTAATAGTTCTTTAGCAACTTTAAGGGTTGTTTCCCCTGACTCATTTTCCTATTGAACTCTATGGAAAAATAAGTCAGGAGAAACAACCCTTCAAATGATCCATCCATATCTACTGCATATCTGGCAGCAGAGTAATGGTTTGAGGCTTGTTTGATTACGCAGACCCTTGAAGACTTACAGCCATTTAGCCAACCATGGGTTCCATATTATTCCTGTGTAATTTACAGCTTAATCCCACCCCCAATTCCCATAGAGATCCATTCAAATGCAAAGAGGTTATAGTATCACTTGTAAGAGTGTAATGGGTCGGATTCTGAGAACAAGGCACGACTAACAGGGGAACATAAAGTTGTCCCACGAAGCGTGAGAAACAACCACTAAAGAAGGTAAAGGGAGTCCGTGATTGGAGCAGAGAGAAATAAACAGAAAGGGAATATAACTCCCGGCGTACAGCCAAATTATAATGACCCAGATACGTGGTTGAGAACTTGTAGGTTTCGAGCAGAGAAAATAAACAAATAAGGGAAAAGAATCCCGACATAAGCCAACCCAAAAACAACCCAAATAACAGGGTGAAGCTTGTAGACTCGAGCAGAGAAAATAAAAGAACAGGATTGCCTCTAGCTCAATAACAGTCAAAGAGCTAAAAATAAAAGGCAAACGGAAAAGAGGCGAAACCGAGGTTACTGTCTAGAAGCGAGACAGGAAAAGAAAACCAAGGTAGGAAATAAAGAGTAAGGAGAACAGAAACCTAAGAACTAAATACTCTAATACTCTACAGGCAAGTCCCACGTGTTCTTTTGAAGCTCAAAAGTACAAGTGGTCACCTGAAATTCCTATACCGCGTTACCTGGCTTAGTGTGGCAAGAATGACACAAAAGCCCCGAACAACGAGTGAATGGAGCTTAAGTAGTGCAGAGCACACCTGAAGGAAATAATTAATTCGTCCCGAGAACGCGAACTAAAGCAGGGAGCGCCCTCTCGCGGCCCCCGAGAGGCAACGCCAGAACACAGAGCTGAACAGGCAGAAGAACATGACAAAGAGTACCTGAAAATAAGATATCAAGAGTCTTTCGAAAAAAACCTCCCCCGAGGCAAGCGAAGCTCCAAGATTTTATATAACTATACTTCAAGTATGTCCAAGTATGCTATTTTCTCACATGGGGATGCTAACTAAACTGCTTTTTTTAAATTTATTATAAAAAAAACTATGACAAGAACAGTAAAGACAAAAAGCATTAAAAGGGTTGCCTTGGTTTTTTTCAACTATTTTTGTTCATGCTTTTTGATAGCCTACTTAAGATTTGAAATGTGTCTTTTTTACATCTTTACATTTTAAAAAGCAAAGAAGTGTTCCTGTTCATACTTTGTCTCACAGGTGTTTTCCTACCACTTTAAATATCTTCTTGCTTCTTGTGTTGTTGCTGACATGCGCGAGGCTTCTTGGTGAGCTACAAGCAACCTGCCGTGCCTTGATTTAGTGCGACTGTCAGTAGTAGACATGCAGTCCTCTCAAAAGACACCTGCAGTCGACATTTGTGGTGCTATATCTATAATGGGGAAGTCGGGTTCGGAGGACCAGACGCAACAGAGAGGAATCTAAAAGTAAACCACGGAATGGAATACCAGTAAAGTGGAACCGTGTCCACAACAGGGGAGGAAAATACAAAGAAATAGGGAACAAAACTCCCGGTGTAGGCAAAGAAAGACAACCCACAAAATAGGGCGAGGCTCGGAACTCGAACAGAGTACAGGTAAAAAATACCTCCGACTCTCAATTTAGAGAGAGGACTAAACGGAGGTAAGTAAAACAGAAACGAAATTATAGCGACCCACAATAACGGTGAAAAAACTTGAAGGATTGAGTATAGATAGAAAAGAGGAAATATAATCTCTCACTCTCAATACAGAGAGCAGTAGCAGAGAGATAAAAGAAAAGGAAACGGTAAAGTAAAAACTGTCTCAATGAGAACAGGAGAGCAGAAACGAGGGACAGAGGATGCAAAAGTGAAACAAAATCCTAAAGGAACACTAATGCAAAGAAAGGCAAGTCCCGCGTTACTCCAACCCAAAGCGATGAAGCAAAGTGGTCTCCTTTAAATGTCTAAGCCTATACCTTACCTGTAACGTGAAGTTAGTAAGACAATAACGAAGCACCGGAAAATGGAAGCTCAGAGCTTTTATAGCCGGCAGGTAACCTAGGACAGGTGAAAAGAATAAGTGCCTGGAGGAAACGAAAACCCGGCACAGACGATGGAAAAATAAAGCAAGAGCGCCCTCGTGCCGCTCTGAGGAGGAACGACTACAGAAACCACAAGAGGCTACCAAAACCATGACAATATCTGCAGTGAGTCTGCCAGAAAAGTAAAATAAGTCAAATGTGTTGGGAACAGCAAAGCCAGTGGTAAAGTGTCATGTATAGAAAACAACCAGCAAAATTATTATTTTGGAAAATCAAAACAGTCTAGTGAATAAAACAATTAGAACAAATGGAACCTATAGGTTTGGCGCCGTGCATTGATAAAGACTAAAAATTTACAATGAGAAACAACAGTTTTGGTGGCTGCATCTCTGATAAATATTTGTGTTTAATTCAATTGAATGCTCCAAAATGCCACTGTTAACTTATGCTTTCTGGCAGCTGGATTACCATCTTATCTGAGCTGTTACTTTGAAAATGAATGATTAGCAGCCAAGAACTATTATCATGCCTTTATGGACAATGACAAAGGTCAATATATTGTCAAATAGTCTCAGCCTGGATAGCATAATATAATAAAAATAAGTATTTTTTTTCATACTCCATGCAGATGCTTTAAAAATGGAAAAAATAGAAAACAAAAATAATATATACGCATATGGTAGGCCTCCATTTAACAAAATATATTAATGCTTTTTTTTTTTTTGACAATATTAAAGTTAGAACTCAAAACAAATTCAATGGAAAAAGGTCACTGGCAATTAGGCCTACCTCCATTACAGTGAAACATAACTGCAACAATATATCTATTCAGACAATAAGACCGTTAAATAGATTTGACTGGCACATTATGTAACCCAAGCTATATATTATGCATTCAGGATGGCTCGGAGGCACCTAGCTTTGAAAAATGAGATGGCTCAAATGTAAATAATGTAATGCAGTCTGGCAGTGTGTAATTACAGCCAACCTCACATGGGAGCTAGGGTGAGCGGGACGGATAGATATTGCAGACTACGCAACTGAATGTTATTGTATTTCAGTGCAATCGTTAAAAAAAAACTTCAAAGCCATTAATTCACTTTCAATTATAATAAAAAGGTTTAGAATTAGTGTGATGGCAGCTGCAAGCCAGTGGTTTCTCGATGTAGGCCTGGGGTGAGTAAAGTAGGCTAACATTACAGGTTATCCCTAACAAAAATGGTATTGTATTACAGGTTATCCCTAACAAAACTATAGTATTGCTAGTTATCTTCTAGAAAACTATAAGAATATTATAGTTTTTTCGCCCACTATAATGCTATAGTATTTGTCACTATAGTACAATAGTATCACTATAGTATTTTCACCCCCTATAATAATTATTTAGTATTTATCCCTATAGGACAATAGTATGACTACAGTGTGTATGAAAAAACTACAGTAATACGATAGTATTTGTACAGTATATGCTGTCGACATACTATAGTTTTACTATAGTTAATTTTATATTTTTAATTAGAAATTGAATAGCTAGCCAACACTGAATTGGGCAAAATAATTAAAGTCAGTGTGCTTTAATCCGATCTCTTTTTAATGTAATAACTATAAAATCATGACAAACAACAGCCATAGGCTATGCAGTAATATATGCATAGTAATTCGATTTTAATTATTATTGCCATGCTGTCGTCCATAATTTCACCGAACGCAATGTGCGACTTCGTAACTAGCCTAACCCAAAACAAAACCTCGCACCGCTCTCCCGAAACACGAGAAGCTCCAAGAGTCGAGAACTGCTCAGCGACTGGACCAAATGTGCGACTACATCACTGCAATTAAACGGAATAAGCCTTGGAAAAGGTGGTCAATCCTTCGACAACCTACACAACCGTACTTTAATAGCTCTTTGGCCATTTTTCACGCTTTATAAGGCGACTTTTATTCCGCTACAACTACCTGCCTGTTTAAGACAGGTAGCTAATGACAAACTGCGTCACGTAGGCTAACGGTGGATTTATTTTTCTCATGTTGTTTTCGGTTGTTTTAGTTATAGGTGATTAAGCACCCGATGATGTGGCTGTACTGTAGCCTACTTTAGCTGCACACCACATTATCTTTTGACGACGCGCAGCCTAGCCTATATCCCGCAACTGATGGATAATAACACTCATCAGAAGCTGCATTATGCTGAAGCAGTGCAGCCTTCCGTCTCACACTGAGAGCACACGCAACTCCGGTTTGCCTTAATGCAGGAGCGTCTGCTAGCTAGAGCGCTGTTAGTGTCCCATAAGAAACAACCGACTGCTTGCGTCCCTGTTTTATCAAACGACGATTCGTTGTGGAAGGACGTCGCACACCCCACCGAACACGGATTTCCATGCTCTGTCGGTGGAGTCGGTAGCCTACTTCCATCTTATTCGCCCTTAGTAGGCGCAGAAGACAGATATAACGGAGGGACGGTGGACTGTAACAAAGAAATGCATTGGGAAATGTATCATGTTTATTATTGCCCAGTTATCTAAGAAGCTACAGAGAAACACAAAGAAATGGCAGTTTGTTTTCGTTTCCGTCTTCCTGCACTTGCGTAATCGTAGCCTATGTTTATACGTGAAATCGTCATTAATTAGATTATATGTACCTCGGATTAGCAAGGATGTCGTCCTAGCTTTTTCTCATCAGTTCTGTGTTTAGTGATTTTTTTTTATTTATACCAAACCATAGAAGGGCTTCATTTCGCCTGTCAATGAGCGCTTTCCTCTACTGTTGGTGCTGAGGATAAAAACACATGGACGCGGGGTAACTGGACTTCAAATGAAATAGCCCTTGGAATTGTGGAGTTAGAGTAAACGTAAGCTAATTTACCTTTGTTCTCGTTATTTGTACTTGAAATTATATCACTTGTGATAATTTGTGCTTGTCTGTGGAAATGGTGCATTGCAACACTTAACTTAGGCAACACCTCCAGCGAATGTCGGCTAAGAATGCGCTTTTTTCAGCGAACACCATAAGCTCTTACTAGGGGCAATAGCACGTGCATAGTTCTGTGATTGAGACGTGACACGTTTGTAGTGTTGCACAGGCGTCTTTATGCATTTTCATTTATTAACCCCTCACCCCCCATTTGACAATTTTGCACATGCAATCATATCCGAGTACATGTGGCTGTAGCTACTAGAGCGTGCTGGTGCACTTGTGTTTGTGAGGGAAGGTGTAATCAAAAGTATGTGACAATGACAATTCACTTTTAGATCCCAGTGCCATTTTCTCTCCAACAAACATTTTGTATTTTTTTTAACCTTTTTACCAGCAGCATCTGATTCATCATGCCAGGGATCTCAGCAGCTGTTGTTCCACGCCACTCCGTGAGCTTTGGTTAATTAAAGGAGATAACGGCGGTGACCATGCCGTTTCCGTGCGTAGTGGAAGATCCAATGCAGGATGCCTCTCTCCTCCCTCGGGAGGTGCGATTGGGGCGGGCGCTGTGTCTCTGGCTCTCCTTGGTACTGGTGCTGATGCCAGAGGCTGAGGGCTCCAGCCTCAACTGCCACAAGACCTGCATCTGCGCCAGCAACATCGTCAGCTGCTCTAAGATGAACCTGACAGTCGTGCCCACCTCCCTGCCCCTGTACACGGCCGTGCTGGACCTGAGCTTCAACAGCATCACCCGTCTGCGCGCTGAGTGGACCACGGTCAAGCTGCTGAAGCTCCACAACCTGCTGCTCAGCCATAATGGCATGAGCTTCGTCTCCTCTGAGGCCTTCCTGTATGTCAGCCGCCTGCGCTACCTGGACCTGTCCTCCAACCGCCTGCGCCTGCTGGACGAGTTCATCTTTGAGCCCCTGGGCCAGCTGGAGGTCCTGCTGCTCTACAATAACCATATCTCCCAGATCGACCGCACTGCCTTCTCTGGCCTCCTCAGCCTGCAGAAGCTCTACCTGAGCCAGAACCAGATTTCCCGCTTCCCCCTGGAGCTGGTGAAGGACAAGACCCGGCCAGAGAAGCTCAGCCTGTTGGACGTCTCCGCCAACCGGATTAAGGTCATGTCTATTCCCGACCTCCAGGTCCTGCCCGCCTGGATCAAAAATGGCCTCTATTTCCACAGCAATCCCCTGGGGTGTGATTGTACCCTCTACAGCCTGCTGGTGCACTGGCACATCCGGAAGCTCAATTCTGCCTTGGACTTCAAGGATGACTACACATGCGTCCTTCCTGGGCCGCAGAAGATGACAGTGGGGGCGTTTGAGTTGAATGGGGACTACATGAACTGCAGCACGTACAAGGAGGCTGATGAAGAGACCTACCTGGACCAGATGCTGGTGCTCAACTGCGACACCAGGCACAGGGACATGCAGAAGACCTGGGCCATGCCCGGTGATGTGCCAGTGACGCCCCATAACAACGGCAGTGCAGTGGTGCTGGCAGACGGCAGCCTCCGGATCGGGCCGGTGCGGGCAGAGGACTCGGGAGTGTACACCTGCTTCGCTGTGAGCAAGGCACTGAACGAGACCCTTTACGTGATGGTGAAGGTGCACAACTTCACCCTGGTCGGGGGCGGGGAGACCCTCAACACAGCCTACACTACGCTGGTGGGATGCCTGTCCAGCGTAGTGCTGGTGCTGATCTACCTGTACCTGACGCCCTGCCACTGCTTCTGCTGCCCAGGACACAGCAAGCCCCAGAGGCACAATGAGGACAGCATCCACTCCTCCATGCTCAGTGCCACACCCACGCACGATGACCCCGCCACCAAGGCCGGCCTCAGCCGCCATGTGGCCTTCATAGACTCCAAGGAGCTGCAGGGCCAGAATGGCAAGGTCAATCCCAATGCTCAGGAAGAGGAGGAGGAAGAGCGGCAGGCACTGCAGGGCAGGGGGAGGAGAAGGAGGTCAGATGCAGACTCGATCAGCTCTGTCTTCTCTGACACACCCATCGTAGTTTGAGGAGCGGGCATTACTACCATTGCCCATCGGCGCGCTTCCTCTGCTATGGGGTTGGGGGGGAGGGGGGGGGGGGGCATACGTTAAGGGAGCGTGTGGATGCCAACGCCCTTGGTGGAACTTCCTACTGTGATGTCCTGGAAAACTCCACGTTGGAGTGGATGGTTGGTTGGTGATAGGGGGCAGCTTTTGTGCCTACCATTTGCCTTGGTACAAAATGACCGACAAGGACAAAGACGCAAGTATCAGTTTAATTTTCCCAGCAATTTGATCTGTAGCACTTAAATATGAATACTGTGAAAAGGCCTGACATTGGAAGCAGACTACAAAAAAATCCTAGAAAAAATCCTGTGACTCTGGGTGGACGGAGGGAAGGAGTCCTGACAATGTTTGGGAGGTGGTGGGGGCATGTTGAGAAACAGATGTTGTCTGAAGAAAAAGGAGTAAGGTAGGGGGTTAAAAGAATGCTGCCAAAAGATAAGTGGAATGTCCCATCTGTGGAAAGAGAAAAGCTTCACAGTTATAATTAATTAAGGAGCATGAGCCTTTCAGCAGTGATTAAATATTTAATAGGAATAGCCTATTATGAGTCGCCCGTTTTCCCATAGAAGTTAGTGCTTGTGTATCCCTGCTCTGCTGCAGGCAGACACAGAATTGCTGGTCTATGAATATTCACTGTCACTGAGTCATTATCAAAAGTGGCTTTAGGAGGAGTAGAATCCAACAAACTCAACAGAATATAAAATCCCAAGTGGGGGCCGGGGGTAGGGGAGGCTGAGTGTGTGTTTGTGTTGAGGGGGGTGGGGGGGGGGGGGGGGGTACCACAAAGAGAAAATGGGACTTGAGTCTTATTTCTGGGCAGCAGGCAAAAATCAGACTAACATTTCAGACAACCGCTTCAGAAAAGCAGTCTTCAAAATTGGTTTCATAAAAGTGTATGGCTAGCATACTGCACGCTAACTCCCGGGCACATCTCCCGCAAACAGGCAAAATACAGGTCTGCTGCCTTGGTGTTCCTCACAGCTGAGACAGGAAGAGGTGAATATAGTACACTGTTGCACCAAAAAAAGCAAAATAAAAATAGGTTTTAGCTAGAGATTTGGGATCACAGTAGCAAATATAAAAGTACAGCCATTCTCAACTGTTCTAAATGAAAAGTAACCATGAAATCACTCCAAAAAGTGAGCTTTCAGCTGCAACAGTAAAAGCCATGATTACAAACATGAGCAAGAAAAGACGTTTCTGCACATCCTCAACATTGAAGGCAGATCATGTTCTTGCCTGCACAGAGATATTATATCACAGTCAGTCTCTGGTTTCTGTTTGTTTTGCTCATAGTCTGCTGTTGTTTGTTGGCAGAAAGCTGCTCCCAGAAATAATGTTGTCCGATCAGACCAATACACAAAATGCAGGTGTTATTGGGGGGTGGTTCTGTCAAAGAGCAGGGGTGTTTAGCTTTCAATTATGAATTAAGGCAGTTTGAGCAATTAAAAAAGACTCCACATTCTTTTCACGGTTCTGAACACATTTAATTTTTAATATACCAAAACCGCAATTTTGATGAAGCATGCACTGCAAGACACTAATATCTGCAGTGAATACTCAACCTAACCACAGTGCATGACTTCCACAACTCTCAATCACAAGCAGTCATTTTTTGGTGTTTTGTTTAGGTACGTTCTTTGATAATTCAAGGATTACTGAGCTCATTAAGTTGTGTGGTTACATACAGGAAAGAAAATAATAACAGCACTTGCATAATTTTCTAACTTAATATTGAAGGTCAAAGTGCACTGTGGTTATATAGGATCTAGGACTTGTGATCTCTGTTAAATTGTGCATGTAAGACCTCATATACCATTCTTGTGTCTTTGATTTACTAGTCATTGATGGTTGGCATTGGATATTTTTTTTATGAGGAAGGCAGTATTCATGCTCAGAAAAGCATGCCTGGCAGATAGCAAATGACTGAATTAATCTGACAGCTGGAGTATATTGCTTTTTGTGTTGCCTGGGGATACAGATGATTTGCTGATACCTTGATATCTTAGATATTCAAAAGAACATAGCTCTCTGCTATACCCAGCTCATTTCACCCTGATTCTAAACAGATTATTGAAGGGGAATGCTTCTCACAATCTCTGGCATTATTAATTTTGAAGTCAGCTCCTTTAACAAATCTACTACAGTTTAGTTCAGAGCTATGCCAAATGCCATAGGGATTCAGTCTGCTTTGAAATTATATGACCTAATGCCAGCTATTAGTATGGAATTGCTTTATATACATATGCTCACAATGCCATTACTTTTCATTCTGTGTACATATATAAATATGTTGTCCCTTATTACATACATCAGAGAGATAAAACCTTGTGAGATATATTTAATTATGGTTAATGGAAAGGACCAAGGTAGGATGAAAAGATGCGCTATAAAGTAGTGCTGGGAGAATGAGGTTTCATTAACCCCATAATGTGTGGGGCTATGAGCTGTCAATCACAGACTTGTTTGAATCAATTAAAATGTTTTGGCTTCACAACAAAGCACAATGTTTGGATAAAATCAGCAAGTCACTGATAGCATACGGCAGCTCCACCCATTTTGTTGTTGTGAAGTCTCATTCTCCCATAATTACTGTGAGCCCACCAATACAGTTAGTGATTAGTCATCAGGGTAGAAGATGGGAAGCAACACATATCACTAAATCAATAAATTGGACTAGTAGCTTGTTCGGGGAAGCCGTGAAATGTCCATGTGACAAATCTGTACATTTTAGCCACGTAGGTCTGTAAAAATCCTATAAAAATCACATATGCCATATACAAAACTTACTCAAATAAATATGTGGTGGAGAACTAGCATATACATTTCAGACTAAAATTAAATAGTTCCCTAACATACATGGTACTCCCAATAAAGAAACATTTCAGAGATTGTATAAGAATTGTACACAAATGGGTCATTCCATATAAAATCAATCAAATGTGGGAAAAGTTCCCACCTGACCCCCTCGAAGTCACCAAGTTTTTTTTGTACATTTTGTACATCTATATAATGAAGCTATGTCAATTTCACTGCCATACACTATATTTGCGAGCGTCAAAATATGCCTATGTTTGACATTTATTTTGAAACAGAAGGAATCATGGCTAGAGGTATCAAAATCGAGAGTCTGGAATCAAAATGTTGGGAAAAAAGAGCCCTTTCACTTGTCACAATTTGTTTTCACCAACCAACTATCCCACATGGTGATATGAACCTTCAAAGAAAGTACAAAAATTTATTTTTCGAGATTTATATGACAATTTCTCAGAAAACAGATTATATGTGCATGATACAATGCCTGCTTGTGTTAGTCTAGGCCAGACATTAAACTGGTGCAGTTTGAACATTGATACTATGATATATCCCATGATATTTGTGACCAAACTTGGGTGTAGAAAGAGTTATTGCAGTTTTGAACACAACTCCAATGTATCTTTGAGCCCTGAAAATTTCATGTGGCTAGCACATTCAGTTATGAAGCTATGAGGGCTCTGAAATGACAGAAAATTTTATGCAAAATAAAAAAGACAGAATTTGAGCTACCCCAAGGTACTTCAAGGGGCCATAACTCGCAAGATATTCATAGTATAAAGTTTCAATTTTGCATAGCTTCATTAAATAGATTATAGTTCATGTACAAAAAAAATCAGGTGATTCTGGGGGGTCAGGTGGGAAGCACTGATTGATTTTATATGGAATGGCCCAAATATATAATATAATACTAATGAACATATATGATAAAACTTTGCAAGTATGATCATATATGAGTTTCACAGACTTTTTGCATATAGAAGGCGGGGAACACTTACATCACAATTGATCCTAACAGGGTACAGTCTGAATTATAACAATAATTCTTAAATTACACTTTGTGGTTGTCACTTGAACAAAGGATTAAATCTGTAATGCAAATGAACCTCAGCCAAATGCCAGTGATGGTTTTTTGAGTGTTTACCAACCATTTGCAGAAAACAAAAAAAGAGATTCCTTTAGGCAAAGACTGCATGTCTTGATAAAGCTATTTACAGCCTTTGATGGAACGAGGCACTAGTCTGCCTGCCTCTCACTGTGAAAGCAGAGATATTTCTGGTGTTTTTTTGTTTTTTTTACAAATCCACACACAGACAAAACCTCTCTTTTGTCTTCTTGCGCTGATAGACTCAATTAAAACTGGCTGCAGTAATCTTTATGTATATATATATTCACTAATTCACTTCCATAGTCATCTTGCAACAAAATAAGACAGCTCCTCTATTTACATGCTCTGTGCCTTTGTGCTCTTCAATTACAGCCCGATACTCAGCAGGTTTGATGCACCATTCGCTTTAGAGGCAGTAGACGTCCAAGATTGCCATTTCCTTGATTTGTCTGTCAGTAAACAGGTACATGAATTACAATGCCTCAGGCAATAGAATGGTTTCACAGTGTTGGGATTTCACTAGGAAAATGTCTGTATTCATGTTTGGTTGGAACCCTGAATATATTCAGCCTCATAAATTCAGTTATTCATAACTCAATTTATGTCAACATAAGGAAAATATATTCAAAATATGATGAATAATTTTGATATTCTAAAACATAGAAGTGGTATTAAAAATATAAATAAGCAAAACAAGTGAACAAATGTGTCATCCAATACCCAATATATCCTACAATACATTCTAATATACGTGTCAAATTACCACTGAAATTGGCAATAATGTCTATTTTCAAATATGTGCAGAGCACATTTTGACATACTTAGACATATTACTTAAATGGGGGATATTGTTTTCTAAAATGTATTGTGTTTTGGTAAGGGTATGTACACATGAATCAAGAGGAGTGCTGTAGCTGAGCGTGCTGATCGTTCTACAGATACCGCAGGACCGATTACAGTTAACTCTCACACATTCTAACTGCAGCTTGCAAGGATCTCAAATACACTATAGAGGTCTGCATTCTGTTGAAAACACTCAATCACAAACTATCTTTCCCAACATTATAAATGGACATGCCATAGAGATCATTTCAGTTATGTAAATATCTCACTGTCAACCAACCAAGGTTTGAAGGACCCAAGAAAATCTTGTACTGTCCTGTATACAGTGCTTTACTACATTTAGTACAATATACGTACCAGACGTGTAGTGCAAAGTTGTCACACAGACATACTTTATGTAAGTTTGTTGATGGCTAGTGCCTGATAGTAATTATAATGCTGTTCTTTTAGTTTTACCATCCATACTCAAATATGGTGAGGCAATATTTCAGCTTGGTATGGTCTATCTATAAGGATATATGCCTCAGTGAAGTGGTGGAACTTATATATATACAGCTCAGGGAGGAAGTTGAAAAAAGGCAGCTTTGTTTGCATCCACAATATTAACAAGTTGTTTTAAAAAATACCCTGCCAAAAAAGAAGTTATGGGTGCTTTACTGCAGTTTTTCTTAAAGCTTAATTTGGGCCGAGGAAGAAATGGCTCAGATTGTTGACGTGGACAGAGAACGAGGCCTTCATCCCATTATATGTGTAAGTGTTCCAATGCAGAAAGAATATCTGACTAGCGTTGTATTAAAGTATTGCTTATCTATGTGTGTGATGGCAACAGTATCCTTGTGTTAGCCATTGTTGTTAACAGTTGACAAACTTTTGTCTGTATCGATGATATGGATTCTTGTCTCAGTCTTTGTTTTCAATGTTAATAGCCTGATGTTGACTTCATGGGGTTGGAAGCATCTTAACTTCTTCAGAAGAACATGATAAAACTGCTCTCTCTGCGCACCAGGCCTGAAAGACCACTGATAGCTTTTCAAGTGTGTGTCAGTTGACTGTCAACCATTCCTCTGTTTCTGTGTCTGTTCTCAAAATGTGTGGTTCATAGAGACCTGTGGCTGGGAGAGTGTTTAAACTAGGATATTGTTGCTCTGAAGAGATTTACCACAAAAGCCATTGACAGCAGCACAACAGGAAGAAACAGTCCGGAGCATCACGTTTTCATTGGACAAGACTGATTGGGAAGAGACTGGTGTTTTTCATGTTCAGCTGCCTTTGAGTGTGCTGTCTTTTTCAAGGGCAACCATGTTAGTTCTCTCAAAGAAATAAATGAATGAAAATTTATTGGAAATGCAAAGAATGTCCCATCTAGCCAAATAACATTTCAGAAATGTTCTTTTAGGTTGTGAGAATTTTGTGTTCTTGTGATTTCTTTGGGTAAGCAACATGTTTTGTTTCAAAGTGTGATCTGGAGCTATTTACAATATAACTGGAAAGCTGTAGTTTCAGAGATGGTAAAAAGTTGCTGCAATATTGTTATTCACCACGTTGCAATAACTTAGCTGGATTAACTCCTCGCAAATTTGCTCAGTGTACGCTTGATACAACCAACAAAACACCTTCCCAGGGTCAACATTCAAATACCTCGGGCTGCTGGATGGCTCATTCAAGGGACCATGGTGCGGTGCACAGATGAAAGGTCCCTCCTCCGATACCGCTCTGTGTGAGCTTAGCTGCAGTCTGCAACGCAAAAAGAAGCAGCTGTAGGACTGCATGTTTTTCAGAGGAGAACCGTGGGTGTCCCAGCTGTCCCGAATTGGCAGGGTGGTTCCCGCGTGGAACGTGGTTGCAATTGCAGACAGTTCAAAATTCCATTTGGGGAGGGAATTGGATATATACAGCACCGTGTTGGGCGGCAAATTATTATTATTTTCTTTTTTAAAACAACATTCAAATACCTCATAACTGAGGGTGTTTGCAGCCCTGGTCCTGGAGAGCCACAGGGTCTGCTGATTTACATTGTTACCCAGCGCTTAATTGATCAGATAAAGATGGGTCTGAAGTGATTGCTGATTTAAAGATGAAAACAAGAACCAACAAAGCCTGAGGCTTCCCAGACCCCTGTCATGACTTAAATTACAAAAAGTGTTTGAAAGTTAAATAATGAATTACATAATGTCATCTAAAGGGGCGCTGAAGGTGCATTTACAGTGAGAGCCGTTTCTAAATCCATAAAAAAAATTCTATATCAGGTGGATCCTTACAGATAGGAAACAAAAAACTCAAATCCGAACAACTGGATTTGTTCGGGGTCAAAGCAGGCGGGGCAGTCTACCAGTAGATGCAAAACAACCCCATAACATCAAAGATCCACCACAAGATCTCACTATAGGTAGGCTATGATGTCCTTTTCAGCATAAGCATCCTTTGGGTCCAAAAGTCACCACTGGTATCCATGGCCAGAATGCTGAATATTGGTCCCATCTGACAGTAACAGCCAGTTCCAACTGAAGTTCCAATGCTGTTTAGAAAACTCCAGATGCTTATTCTTCTGGTAGTGTCTAATCTCTGGAGACTTTGTGTCCCCAAGTTGCACCCAATTTGTGTAGCTCTCGGGCTGAGACTCATATAAAGCAGGAAAGGAAAATATATCAAAATTTCTGAAAATGTGGATAACATCACCTGCACCTATATGTGTCTGCTTTGTAGAATGAACAAATTAATGATATGAGGTTGACAGTTGCTCTTTGAAAGTGAAATTTCATTTTATTAAGATAGGACCAATCAGATGTTAATCAGCGTAACATGCTTAACTGAAACAATCAGTTTTCATATTCTATGCTGGATTTGCTGTAAATTTTAGGCTATGCCGGTCAGTCATTCTCCATTTACCAATTAGTTTACTACTTCAGTAGTACTGCTGCTGCTGCACCTTGATTGGCTGGAAGATGCCCACACCTTCTCTCATATTAACCCTTGTGTGGTGTTCGTGTTTTTGTTACTCACCCAGTGTTCGCGGGTCTGGTAGACCCACAACATTATTTGGTTTTTAAAACAATAAAGCCATAACAATTTACGTAAAAATACTTTTAAAATGACTTTATCTCAATTACAAGCAATATAGACAGCATATATGGTTAATATTGACCATTTACCTAATATTGATCACATTTATCAATAAAAGTGATATTTGTTTTTTGTGATAAAATGTGATTTTTGTGTTCTTTTACATGTTTATCACAGAAAATGAGCCAAGGCCAATGAGTCTCAGGTTGAAAAAATTATGAATTGTATTATTTTTCTTTTAGTAAACATTGAATACGGGTCCCACAGACCTGAACACCACACAAGGGTTAAAAACTTATCTAGGATCAGCTTCCCGAGATCTAATCCTAAACCCAGACCTTTATATGAAGAAGTGGAAACTGATCTAGCGTTCAGGGCGGAATGGTTTTATCAAAGATCCCAGGCAGGGCAACTTTTCTCCCATGATTATGTAATGGGACGTGACGTGTGAGGTGGGAGGAGCCAAACGCAGCAAGGGGAATCATTAAGCCCTTAGGCCACTAAGGCGGGATACCCGCAGATAAGGGAGGAGACAAGACAAGGAAACACAAACACCACTAGAGACGCTACTAACCGGCTAACTATCAAACGCTAAGTAGAGCGCAAGGACAGGGATCAGAACAGCCAGAATCAATACGCGCCCTGTCTCGGTAACGAGACAAAATAAGAACGGGCGAGTAGCGTACAAACAAACATAACACAACAAACAAACACCGCAAAATAATACGATGGTAAGAGAGGGGGCGACAGGAACAGATCCAACGTTCCCAGGCTACTCTCAAACTCGCGGTCAAACACAACCGTGTCCACAGCATCGCCCAAGCTTCCCTAATGGAAGACATGCACCTAAAAAACGAACCAGAACAGTAGTTCCGTACAAAATCGTCAAAACTCCATGCAAGGAGAAAGGCACCGAAAGGAACGAACAGGACAGGCAGTACCGGAAATTTACCGGCTAGACCAAAGCGAGATTTATTGAAAATAAACACCCTGCCTCTCTATGATGAGGAATATAATGAGGCGCACAGGAACAGAGATTTAACGTTCCATGGCGGGATAAATAGGCTCGCAGTCCTATGCAGAACACAAAGAGGGTAAACACCCGATCTCCCAGGAGAGAGAAACATTTTACAGGTGAGCCGAACGGAGCACCGTCGTCCCATAACTTTACTATGCACAGACTAACGCAAGCTAAAATGGAACAACCGCCCTAGCCTCTCAATAAACGAATAAATTAAACGAGGCGAAAATGGAACCGAGATTTAACGTTCCATGGCTAGTTTAATAAGTAGCAGTCAAATGCAGAAAGCAAAGCGGTAAACACCCGATCTCCCAGGAGGGAGAAACATTTTACAGGTGAGCCGACGGTGAGACCCGTCGTCCCATAACTACTATCCAAAAGACTCACGCAAACTTAGATAGGAACAACCGCCCTAGCCTCTCAGTAAAAGAATGTATGAAACGAGGCGAAAATGGAACGGAGAGCTAAAATTACCATGCTACGCGCAGTCACACAAACATGTCCATAACCTAGCCCAAACTCCACACAAGGAGAAAACACACCCGGAAACGAACAGAACAATAGTTCCGAAACAAAATCGTCCCGTAGGTAAAAAGGACGGAGGACAGCTGCAACAAAGACCAACGCAAAATAGCACGACAGCTTCTCAATATAAATAAAAACCCTGAGTAACAACAAAGGGGAACGTAGTCCACGAGAACGAGACAACAGGGAAAAACCGTACCAAGCTACTAACTGGCTTACCGTAACCAGGAAATCAGTAGAAGCTAACACGCCAGGTCTCTCTATAAGAAAACCATTAACCGGCGAAAAGGAACAAAGAACAGTTACTCTACACTTCGACAAGCTAAGCAACCCAGCCGAAGCGAAACGCCAGATCTCCTATGAGACCACATGCACCGAGAGGCGAACAGAACACAGTTCCGACCATCGCCCAAATCTCCATACACGGAGGAAAACGCACACAGGCGAAACTAGAGCAGAGATTTTACAGTCCCAAACTTCTACGAGATAATCCACTAGTAAGCCAGCAAGAAATAAGCCCTATCTCACCAAGAGACGTTAAAAATGGGCGAGTAGCCAAAATGGTACGAGCACTCACAACCAAACATACACCACAATACAAAACAATTAACAATTAATGTAGAAGCCCCGAACGTAGAAAACGGTAGGCTTATATACCCCTCTCCAGGTGACAAGCAACAGGTGTAAACGCTTAACAAAAGATCCGACAACTCAGCAGGGCGGAGCAAGCATCTACCAAAAGGGCAGCGCCCTCGCGTGGCCACCAAAGAGAACGACCGCAAGGGGAAACAGGGTCAAAACCATGACAGGACCCCCCCTCTAAGGGGCGACCCAGGCGACCCCAGAAATAAAAACCATGCGGACGTTCCTGGAGAGAAATACCCAACAAAACACATACAAATATATTTTATCTTATCTTTTTTTTTTTTTTTTTTTTTTTTTTTTTTGGAAGGGAAGGGAGGGTGGGACTAAGGGTGAGGGGGGTGTGGAACAAATAAGTGCCTGGCTAAAAGTATCCTAGAAAAAATCCTAAGCACCCTGGTTCCTCGCTGCCTACCAAAACTTAACTATGCCTCACTGTCTTCTTAAGGCGTGCCGGGCAAGAGGCGACTTTAAACGCTTGAACTCAAGGGCAATGGCCTACAAACCGAGACCAAAGCCCTTGAATGCGTGCCCCTGACAGGGATAAAATCCCCACCCAGGATTACCTAGAAAATAAAAAAGGCAAAATAACAAAGTAGAGGGCCGCAGGGAAACCAAATAAGGTAACTGGCCCACTCGGCGCCTACCTACCAGGGTAGCTGGAAAATAAAAAACACCCAGGTACTAAACAATAAAACCAAGACACAACCACAAACAGTAACCATTAAAACCCCTCTTAATAAAAAAGAATTCCCCTAAAAAAGCCGCTGGCCCCGGTAATGGCTTCTACATTCTGTAATGGGACGTGACGTGTGAGGTGGGAGGAGCCAAACGCAGCAAGGGGAATCATTAAGCCCTTAGGCCACTAAGGCGGGATACCCGCAGATAAGGGAGGAGACAAGACAAGGAAACACAAACACCACTAGAGACGCTACTAACCGGCTAACTGTCAAACGCTAAGTAGAGCGCAAGGACAGGGATCAGAACAGCCAGAATCAATACGCGCCCTGTCTCGGTAACGAGACAAAATAAGAACGGGCGAGTAGCGTACAAACAAACATAACACAACAAACAAACACCGCAAAATAATACGATGGTAAGAGAGGGGGCGACAGGAACAGATCCAACGTTCCCAGGCTACTCTCAAACTCGCGGTCAAACACAACCGTGTCCACAGCATCGCCCAAGCTTCCCTAATGGAAGACATGCACCTAAAAAACGAACCAGAACAGTAGTTCCGTACAAAATCGTCAAAACTCCATGCAAGGAGAAAGGCACCGAAAGGAACGAACAGGACAGGCAGTACCGGAAATTTACCGGCTAGACCAAAGCGAGATTTATTGAAAATAAACACCCTGCCTCTCTATGATGAGGAATATAATGAGGCGCACAGGAACAGAGATTTAACGTTCCATGGCGGGATAAATAGGCTCGCAGTCCTATGCAGAACACAAAGAGGGTAAACACCCGATCTCCCAGGAGAGAGAAACATTTTACAGGTGAGCCGAACGGAGCACCGTCGTCCCATAACTTTACTATGCACAGACTAACGCAAGCTAAAATGGAACAACCGCCCTAGCCTCTCAATAAACGAATAAATTAAACGAGGCGAAAATGGAACCGAGATTTAACGTTCCATGGCTAGTTTAATAAGTAGCAGTCAAATGCAGAAAGCAAAGCGGTAAACACCCGATCTCCCAGGAGGGAGAAACATTTTACAGGTGAGCCGACGGTGAGACCCGTCGTCCCATAACTACTATCCAAAAGACTCACGCAAACTTAGATAGGAACAACCGCCCTAGCCTCTCAGTAAAAGAATGTATGAAACGAGGCGAAAATGGAACGGAGAGCTAAAATTACCATGCTACGCGCAGTCACACAAACATGTCCATAACCTAGCCCAAACTCCACACAAGGAGAAAACACACCCGGAAACGAACAGAACAATAGTTCCGAAACAAAATCGTCCCGTAGGTAAAAAGGACGGAGGACAGCTGCAACAAAGACCAACGCAAAATAGCACGACAGCTTCTCAATATAAATAAAAACCCTGAGTAACAACAAAGGGGAACGTAGTCCACGAGAACGAGACAACAGGGAAAAACCGTACCAAGCTACTAACTGGCTTACCGTAACCAGGAAATCAGTAGAAGCTAACACGCCAGGTCTCTCTATAAGAAAACCATTAACCGGCGAAAAGGAACAAAGAACAGTTACTCTACACTTCGACAAGCTAAACAACCCAGCCGAAGCGAAACGCCAGATCTCCTATGAGACCACATGCACCGAGAGGCGAACAGAACACAGTTCCGACCATCGCCCAAATCTCCATACACGGAGGAAAACGCACACAGGCGAAACTAGAGCAGAGATTTTACAGTCCCAAACTTCTACGAGATAATCCACTAGTAAGCCAGCAAGAAATAAGCCCTATCTCACCAAGAGACGTTAAAAATGGGCGAGTAGCCAAAATGGTACGAGCACTCACAACCAAACATACACCACAATACAAAACAATTAACAATTAACAATTAATGTAGAAGCCCCGAACGTAGAAAACGGTAGGCTTATATACCCCTCTCCAGGTGACAAGCAACAGGTGTAAACGCTTAACAAAAGATCCGACAACTCAGCAGGGCGGAGCAAGCATCTACCAAAAGGGCAGCGCCCTCGCGTGGCCACCAAAGAGAACGACCGCAAGGGGAAACAGGGTCAAAACCATGACAGATTAAAAAGATGAAAAACACATTTTTTAATCGCCTTCAACCAGGCAAGTTCTCTTTTGAAATAAAGACTGGATAGAATGTACACTCAGTGGCCACTTTGTGAGGTACACATATCTAGTACCAGGTACCAGGTTTTACCTCCTACCTAAGCATGGATTTAACAACAAGGTGCTAGAAACATTCTTTAGGGATATTCGTCCATGCTGACTCAATAGCATCACACATCCTGCATATTTTTGGCCACACATTCATGTGGCGAACCTCCCATTCCACGTCATCCCAAAGGTCACTTTCATAGCTTGAGATGATGCATGCTTTGTGACATGGCGCACTATCCTGCTGGAAGTATTCATTCGAAAAAGGGTAGACTGTAGTCATAAAGGGATGCACATAGCAACAATGCTTAGGCATGTTTTGGCATTCAAATGGTGCTCAATTGTTATTAAGGGGCCTAATGACTGCCAAGAAAACAAAAAATCCCCACACCATTACGTCAGCACCACCAGCCTGCACTGTTGACACAAGGCAGGATGTATTCATGCTGTTTACCCCAAATTCTGACCTTACCATCTGCATGTTGCAGCAGAAATTGAAATAACAGACCAGGCAATGTTTTCCCAATCTTCAATTGTCTCATGCCCACTGTAGGCTCATCTTCCTGTTCTTAGCTGACAGGAGTGATCTTCTGCTGCTGTTGCCAATCTGCTTCAAGGTTTGACACATTGTGCATTCAGAAATGCTCTTCTGCACACCATGTTGGACACAGCTGTTATTTGAGCATTTGTGGCCTTTCAGTTAGCTTGAATGAGTCTGCACAATTTCCTCTGACCTCACTCATTAACAAGGTGTTTTCGCCCACAGAACTGCCACTCACAGGTTGTTTCTTGTTTATCGCACCATTCTCTGTAAACTCTGTAAAAAAAAAATTCCAGGAGGGCAGTTTCTTAGATTCTGGATCCACCATGTCTAGCACCAACAATCATACCATAATCAAGTTGTTTAGATCACGGTCTTGCACATTCTAATGGTCTTGCACATTCTAACGTTTGGACAAAAAACAACTAATCCTTGTCACCATGTGTGATTCTTTATATATTCAGTTTCAGCCACATGATTTGTTGTTTGGAGGAGCAAGATATTTGTGTTAACATGCAGATGCACCCCATTACGTGCCACTGAGTGTTGAATGGGCTGTTGTGGATTTTGAGTAGGGAGGAGTTAAAAATGTTCCCCTTAAGAAACAGATATGGATTGCACTGTACTGAAGAATCTGCAAAAAAAGGCTTTATAATCTATTGTTGCTCTCAGGACATCTGGGTGGTGAGCAATGCTGGCTCAATGATGTTACATCCGCCATCCATCCAGCACAACAGCTTCACCTATTGCATCACTTACCCATGGCAGTAATCTGAGAAGTATGAGCCTCCTGCTCGAGCACGTTACAGTATGAATCACACAGTGTGAGGAACAGGAACCTCACTCTACATTCACAACAGTGAATCATATACATCCACATATTCTAGACCATGGATGCCTAATCTTGATCTTGGACTGCTAGTTTTCGTTTTAACCTTAAAATCAGCAACCAGTTCAGATCCAAGAAACCAGCAGGAGGGTAGGCTATACTATGAAGGAAGATTAAAGGGATAGTTCACCCATTTTGGCAGTGTGCTGACAGTGTGCTGTTTCATGTGCACTGTTTAGCAGTCCGCAAAAAATATCCACCATAGTATTTTCCAACTGCACTGTGGAAGTGTCGTAAGCAGGTCATAAGATGTCCCACCAGTGTTGCCATGTCCGAGATTGAGCTGGACGTAACATGCTGGTTAAGGTTGTATGTAAGCATTGAGCTGGACTTAACATGCTGTTTATGGTTGAATATAAGCGTTGAGCTGGACTTAACATGCTGGTTAAGGTTGTATATAAGCATTGAGCTGGACTTAACATGCTGGTTAAGGTTGAATATAAGCGTTGAGCTGGACTTAACATGCTGGTTAAGGTTGAATATAAGCGTTGAGCTGGACTTAACATGCTGGTTAAGGTTGAATATAAGCGTTGAGCTGGACTTAACATGCTGGTTAAGGTTGAATATAAGCGTTGAGCTGGACTTAACATGCTGGTTAAGGTTGTATATAAGCGTTGAGCTGGACTTAACATGCTGGTTAAGGTTTATATAAGAATTGAGCTGGACCTAACATGCTGGTTAGGTTGTATATAAGCGTTGAGCTGGACGTAACATGCTGGTTAAGGTTGTATATATGCATTGAGCTGGACGTAACATGCTGGTTAAGGTTTTATATAAACATTGAGCTGGACGTAACATGCTGGTTAAGGTTGTATGTAAGCATTGAGCTGGACTTAACATGCTGTTTATGGTTGAATATAAGCGTTGAGCTGGACTTAACATGCTGGTTAAGGTTGTATATAAGCATTGAGCTGGACTTAACATGCTGGTTAAGGTTGAATATAAGCGTTGAGCTGGACTTAACATGCTGGTTAAGGTTGAATATAAGCGTTGAGCTGGACTTAACATGCTGGTTAAGGTTGTATATAAGCATTGAGCTGGACTTAACATGCTGGTTAAGCTTGTATTTAAGCATTGAGTTGGACTTAACATGCTGGTTAAGGTTGTATATAAGCGTTGAGCTGGACTTAACATGCTGGTTAAGGTTTATATAAGAATTGAGCTGGACCTAACATGCTGGTTAGGTTGTATATAAGCGTTGAGCTGGACGTAACATGCTGGTTAAGGTTGTATATATGCATTGAGCTGGACGTAACATGCTGGTTAAGGTTTTATATAAACATTGAGCTGGACGTAACATGCTGGTTAAGGTTGTATGTAAGCATTGAGCTGGACTTAACATGCTGTTTATGGTTGTATGTAAGCATTGAGCTGGACTTAACATGCTGTTTATGGTTGTATAAGCATTGAGCTGGACGTAACATGCTGGTTATGGTTGTATATAAGCATTGAGCTGGACGTAACATGCTGGTTATGGTTGTATATAAGCATTGAGCTGGATGTAACATGCTGGTTAAGGTTGTATATAAGCGTTGAGCTGGACATAACATGCTGGTTAAGGTTGTATATAAGCATTGAGCTGGACTTAACATGCTGGTTAAGGTTGTATGTAAGCATTGAGCTGGACTTAACATGCTGTTTATGGTTGTATGTAAGCATTGAGCTGGACTTAACATGCTGTTTATGGTTGTATAAGCATTGAGCTGGACGTAACATGCTGGTTATGGTTGTATATAAGCATTGAGCTGGACGTAACATGCTGGTTATGGTTGTATATAAGCATTGAGCTGGATGTAACATGCTGGTTAAGGTTGTATATAAGCGTTGAGCTGGACATAACATGCTGGTTAAGGTTGTATATAAGCATTGAGCTGGACTTAACATGCTGGTTAAGGTTGTATATAAGCATTGAGCTGGACTTAACATGCTGGTTAAGGTTGATATCTAAACACATTGAGCAAGAAGAGGCGGGGTTTTTTCACTACAGTCTGACCAATCAGGCGCAGCCCATTTGACTTCAGCATAAACCACACTACTGCAATTCCCTTGTGCTGGAGAGACAGACAGCTGAGAGCACTGCATTATGGGAATGGAGATGGCACAGCTCAGAACTGCATCACAAAAATGGTTCTTCTGATTCAAATTTCTGTTGTATTTTTATTTAGATATTTTATTCTACATTCATTTATTGAAATATTTTCTTTACAAACAGTGTCAGAAGATACAACAATGAAAAAAAACACATTTTGTTTTTCAGATGGTGTAGCAGCTTAGTAATGTAAGTGAAGTCAGGTTGGTCTCTGTAGCACACTTATAGGGGGGTTAGTTATGTAAGTGAAGTCAGGTTGGTATCTGTAGCGCACTTATAGGGGGGTTAGTTATGTAAGTGAAGTCAGGTTGGTCTCTGTAGCACACTTATAGGGGGGTTAGTTATGTAAGTGAAGTCAGGTTGGTCTCTGTAGCACACTTATAGGGGGGTTAGTTATGTAAGTGAAGTCAGGTTGGTATCTGTAGCACACTTATAGGGGGGTTAGTTATGTAAGTGAAGTCAGGTTGGTCTCTGTAGCACACTTATAGGGGGGTTAGTTATGTAAGTGAAGTCAGGTTGGTCTCTGTAGCACACTTATAGGGGGGTTAGTTATGTAAGTGAAGTCAGGTTGGTATCTGTAGCACACTTATAGGGGGGTTAGTTATGTAAGTGAAGTCAGGTTGGTCTCTGTAGCACACTTATAGGGGGTTAGTTATGTAAGTGAAGTCAGGTTGGTATCTGTAGCACACTTATAGGGGGGTTAGTTATGTAAGTGAAGTCAGGTTGGTATCTGTAGCACACTTATAGGGGGGTTAGTTATGTAAGTGAAGTCAGGTTGGTATCTGTAGCACACTTATAGGGGGGTTAGTTATGTAAGTGAAGTCAGGTTGGTCTCTGTAGCACACTTATAGGGGGGTTAGTTATGTAAGTGAAGTCAGGTTGGTCTCTGTAGCACACTTATAGGGGGGTTAGTTATGTAAGTGAAGTCAGGTTGGTATCTGTAGCACACTTATAGGGGGGTTAGTTATGTAAGTGAAGTCAGGTTTGTATAGGTTGTAGCACACTTATAGGGGGTTAGTTATGTAAGTGAAGTCAGGTTGGTATCTGTAGCACACTTATAGGGGGTTAGTTATGTAAGTGAAGTCAGGTTGGTATCTGTAGCACACTTATAGGGGGTTAGTTATGTAAGTGAAGTCAGGTTGGTATCTGTAGCACACTTATAGGGGGTTAGTTATGTAAGTGAAGTCAGGTTTGTATAGGTTGTAGCACACTTATAGGGGGGTTAGTTATGTAAGTGAAGTCAGGTTTGTATAGGTTGTAGCACACTTATAGGGGGTTAGTTATGTAAGTGAAGTCAGGTTGGTATCTGTAGCACACTTATAGGGGGTTAGTTATGTAAGTGAAGTCAGGTTGGTATCTGTAGCACACTTATAGGGGGGTTAGTTATGTAAGTGAAGTCAGGTTGGTCTCTGTAGCACACTTATAGGGGGTTAGTTATGTAAGTGAAGTCAGGTTGGTATCTGTAGCACACTTATAGGGGGTTAGTTATGTAAGTGAAGTCAGGTTGGTATCTGTAGCACACTTATAGGGGGTTAGTTATGTAAGTGAAGTCAGGTTGGTCTCTGTAGCACACTTATAGGGGGGTTAGTTATGTAAGTGAAGTCAGGTTGGTATCTGTAGCACACTTATAGGGGGTTAGTTATGTAAGTGAAGTCAGGTTGGTCTCTGTAGCACACTTATAGGGGGGTTAGTTATGTAAGTGAAGTCAGGTTGGTATCTGTAGCACACTTATAGGGGGGTTAGTTATGTAAGTGAAGTCAGGTTGGTCTCTGTAGCACACTTATAGGGGGGTTAGTTATGTAAGTGAAGTCAGGTTGGTAAAAAAAAATAAAAAAGTGTTGCCATGTCCGCGGTTTTACAGCTAAATTGGAATACTTTCAAAGTGCAGTCACAGGTAAAAATGAAAAGTCGCAAAGCATGCACTTATTTTAAAAAGTAAAAACATGATGATTTTTATTTAAAATACGTTGGTTTCGTTTAAAAATAGCCTATAATTTGGGCTAGATTTGAGTCGCCAATCCAATGAAATTGTTAAATTAGCAAATGTTTAGTTTGATGATATGTAGTATAAATTTTATATGCTGAAATAGTTTGCAATATTTTTCATCATCAGTAGACCTAGCCTAATTTGTGCAGCAGTGTGCTGTTCCTAGGTGGCTTGCGCAGGGGTTGCGTGGGAGGGGGGGTGGGGGGTGGTCGTTTCACTTTATAAACACAACACCACAGAAGAAGAAAATAAGAAGCAGCTTATCACGGCATTCTCGCACGGAGTGATACTAAAAGTTACCGGCTCTTACTTGATGTTCATAACTTAAATCTAAACAGAGGCTGTGACATAATCATATATTTGAGTGGATTTAGGCGGATATTTAAACAAAAGTTAGCCGGGGGGTAATTCAATTCAATGGCAAGATGCTAGTTGTTAGCATTGTTCCGATTCAGGTTTAGCCAATTTTAGCTACAATGGTGAGACCAGGACAGCATCACTAGCCTTACATACTATTTTGGGGGTAAGTAAAACAATATAAAATTTTTCAAAATGCATGAACTATGCTTTTAACATATCCAGGGTTTCTTTGCGTTAGCTGGCATGACAAAACCTAACCACCACTATCTGACGACGCTGAAGTTGGCTCCCGATTCGCAGCTCCCGATTCGGAATTGCCGGTCCACCTTAAATCGGTCGCGAAAAGCGATTGTATGCACGGTCATCCTTCCGCTTTTTTCTCCCCTAAATCTAATTGGCTCAACATTCTGATAGCCTAGTTGTGTGTGTGTATACATACATTTATTTATTTATTTATTCATTTATTTATTTAGGACACTGCACCGTTTTGAAATAATCGCACTCCAAACTTCCTATGTCCACCAATGTAAATTACTGAAAAAGGTGAAATTTTGAATAGGATTTTCTTGCCAATTTTAGAACGTCTCAAACTTTTGACACTGGGGTATGAGAGAAGAGGTTCTCCACTATATCTGACCCGAGTTGGGTGAAATATTACTGTAGCATTTTGAAATAATCCCACTTCAAACTTTCTATGTAATCCAATGTAAATCGACTGAAAAAGGTGAAATTTTGAATAGGATTTTCTTGCCAATTTTAGAACGTCTCAAACTTTTGACACTGGGGTATGAGAGAAGAGGTCCTCCACTATATCTGACCCGAGTTGGGTGAAATATTACTGTAGCATTTTGAAATAATCCCACTTCAAACTTTCTATGTAATCCAATGTAAAACGACAGAAAAATGTGAAAGTTTGAATAGGATTTTCTTGCCAATTTTAGAACGTCTCAAACTTGTGGCACTGGGGTACGAGAGAAGAGGTCCTCCACTATATCTGACCAGAGTTGGGTGAAATATTACTGTAGCATTTTGAAATAATCCCACTTCAAACTTTCTATGTAATCCAATGTAAAACGACTGAAAAAGGTGAAAGTTTGAATAGGATTTTCTTGCCAATTTTAGAACGTCTCAAACTTTTGACACTTGGGTATGAGAGAAGAGGTCCTCCACTATATCTGACCAGAGTTGGGTGAAATATTACTGTAGCATTTTGAAATAATCCCACTTCAAACTTTCTATGTAATCCAATGTAAATCGACTGAAAAAGGTGACATTTTGAATAGGGTTTTCTTGCCAATTGTAGAACGTCTCAAACTTTTGACACGTGGGTATGAGAGAAGAGGTACTCCAGTATATCTGACCAGAGTTGGGTGAAATATTACTGTAGCATTTTGAAATAATCCCACTTCAAACTTTCTATGTAATCCAATGTAAAACGACTAAAAAAGGTGAAAGTTTGAATAGGATTTTCTTGCCAATTTTAGAACGTCTCAAACTTTTGACACTTGGGTATGAGAGAAGAGGTCCTCCACTATATCTGACCCGAGTTGGGTGAAATATTACTGTAGCATTTTGAAATAATCCCACTTCAAACTTTCTATGTAATCCAATGTAAATCGACTGAAAAAGGTGAAATTTTGAATAGGATTTTCTTGCCAATTTTAGAACGTCTCAAACGTTTGACACTTGGGTATGAGAGAAGAGGTCCTCCTCTATATCTGACCCGAGTTGGGTGAAATATTACTGTAGCATTTTAAAATAATCCCTCTTCAAACTTTCTATGTAATCCTTTGTAAATCTACTGAAAAAGGTGAAATTTTGGATAGGAATTTCTTTCCTATTTTAGAAGGTGTCAAACTTTTGACACTTGGATATGACAGACGAACGAGGTTCTATTTCATATCAGTCAACACGCCACACTATGGGGCATCCTCGCTGAGAGGAAGAGCTGCTGGGAAACTGAATAGCAAATTAACCACCACTACGGGCGGAACCACGTCACGCCATAAATATGACGCTTGTACGCAGCCCGGCCTCTTTTGCCGACTTGAGGGCACTTGCCATCCTGAGGGTGCAAGCTTCCCCGCCTGACCACGGTATTGGTCACAGAATACCAAATAACGTTGGGCGCGGTATGTAGTGTGGTACCAGGACCGCAGGTCATTGCATTATTGCGAATCCTGTAAAAAACAAAATGCACTATTGGCTGCTGTTCTTACCAGAAGAGCAAGCTCAAGTGGGAAACGTGGAAAATAACCACCGGGTAATAGAAACCCTAAACCATCACAAAATTACATACAAGGTTGCTCCGCTGCCCTGAGGACAGAGGAGGCAACTGATGCCGATGATGCTACGTCCAGGTGATAAAACCTGTTGAAAGTGAGTGATGAGGCCCAGCCCGCTGCTGCGCAAATGTCAGCAATTGTGGCGCCACGTAGTAAGGCCCAGCAGGTAGCTACGCCCCGAGTGGAGTGAGCTACCACGCCTGTGGGAGGGGATGTGTCAGAACTGCTGTACGCCATGGAACCGTCTCTATGATCCAGAGGGCCGTGTGCTGTACAATAGGGCAAAGCCCTTCATAGCCCCTCCAAAACAATAAAAGGATTTTTGGTCTTCCTCACTGCACTTGTGCAGGAGATATAAGACCGTAGAGCCCGGGCGGGGCACAGTGAGTGCAGCCTGGCTTCTTCAGGGGTCTCGTGGGGAGGATGGTGAAACGGCTCCAACACCATAGACAGAGATGTACGACCGCGAGAGGGCCTTAGGCTGAAACACAAGGTTAAGAAGCAGAAAGACCGATGAGCTACTGTCACCCAACCGCATACAGGAGGGTTTTACTGACAGTGCATGCAGCTCGCTCACACGCCTCGCGGAGGCGATAGCGAGCAGGAATGCAGTCTTCAAGGTTAGACTGAGTCCATCCAGCTCGAAGGGCGGCTCAGTGAGTGGATTCAAAGCCAGTTGTAAGTCCCACGAAGGGACTAAGTTAGACCTGGGTGGGTAAAGCCACCTGGCTCCTCAGGGAAACTGGCTGGCGAGAGGGTGAGACCCCAAAATCAGGCCCTCAATACGCTCATGGCTGTCAAATATGGCTGCCAGATAACACCTTAGCGTGGACTCCACTAGCCCCTCTTTGAAGAGGGACTGGAGGAATGCCAAAACGACTGAACTGTCATAATTGGGTAAACCCATTATTGTGGTACCAGCAGCTAACATCTGCCCACTTCCCAGCGTAGAGCGCCCTCGTAGATGGGGATTTGATGCCTGAAATGTTTCCAGTACTGCTGGCCCCAGGCCCTGTGGCCACTCCCATCTAGGGGCCAAGCAGGTCATACAACTGTGGATTTGGTTGCCATAGCAGGCCTGCGGCAGCAAATCCGCTCTGGTCGGGAGGCGTGAAGGGGTGCCCACTAGCAACTCCCTAAATTAACTGCACTGTCTGGGTGCAGGCACCATTTCCCCGCTCTCAGGCCACCCCTGGACAGCTTATCGGCTTCCACATTGATTGTGCCCAGTACATTTACTGCCTTCGGGGACATACCCTAGGCCTGTGCCCACAGCAGGAGTTGACATGCTTTGCATGTCGAGTTGGAGACCAAAGCCCACCCTGTTGGTTGAGGTAGGAGACCACAGTGGAATTGTCTGTCCGGATCTGTCTGTGTCGGACCACTGGGAGGAATGGGTCAATGCCTGATGCACTGCCTCCGTTTCTGGCAGGTTGATGTGCTTCCCGACCCATGAGTGGCTCCACAAACCTTGTAGGGAATGACCCTCTCCGACCGCTCCCAGCCAGTCTTGGAGGCGTCCGTGGTGGTCGTCACCCTAGGTAACACACTGGGTAAATAGGGAGGAGTCGCCGCCTGTCCTCGTGCGGGCTTACTACCTGTGCTGCCGCCCAACGCTGTAATGGACACGTATGCAGCAGCCCAAGTGGCACCACCTGGACCGCTGAAGCCATCAAGCCAAGCAACCTTCGGTTAATGTTTACTGTCACCTGCTGTGCTGCAGCAAAGTGGGACAGACTGTCCATCAAAAACATGCTGCCTCTCTGGGTCAGAGGGGCCTGCATGGACATTGAGACCAAAACCGGGCCCAGGAAAACCCTCTCTCTGGAGGGGCTGAGGTGGCTCTTTTCCCCTGTTCAGGGTCAGGCCCAAGCTAGCTAAGTGGGCCAGTACTGACCTTGTATCCCTTCTGGCTTGCTCCTCTGAAGGATTGCAGATTAGCCAGTCGTCCAGGTAGTTCGCAATGCGAATCCCTTAGTGACAGAGTGGGATCAGCGTGTCTCCTTGCACTTCATAAAAAGTGTGTGGGGCCAGGGCTAGGCCGAAGGAGAGGACCGAGTGATCGTACCCTTTGCCTTGGAAGGAAAAGCGGAGGTACTTCCGGTGATCCCGGTGTATGGGGATATGGAAGTATACATCCGGCAGGGACACAGATGTGAACCAATCGCTGTCTCCCACCAGTAGGGGGAGGCTGGAACGGCAGAGCATGTGCAAGGGCAGGCGCTTTAGGAAGCAGTTGAGCCCTCTCCGGCCGCGTGTGAACTGGAGCTTGTACCCCGACTCCAAGGTGCTGAGCACTGAAGGACATCGGGTACGTGGGCGCCATAGCAAGGTTACTGGGGGTAGCGGAGGACATATCCTGCGGAAATCCCTCCAACACACCACAGGCAGCGTAGTGTCGGCTAGCTAAGCCAACCAAGCAGAGGCCTAGTAGGCTGGCGCAGGTGGCTAGCAGTAGGCCCGAATCAGTAGCACTGAAGGGCCGCCAGAGACCGCTAAAACCTCAGGTAGCGTGTGTCCACTGACACAGAGGCTACTTCCGGCTTGTCCCTTTTCCCTTTCTTAGTAACAACAAGGAGAAAGAAAATTCAATGCCTCAACAGGACAAAATACAATCAGAAGATATCGGCATAACCCGATCTACTTCTGCAAGGAAAACCGGCAGTGAACTGCCTAACAAAAGGTAACAACTCTACCGAGTAATGGTAGCCAAACAAACAGCAACAAACCGTGATTCCGCGTTGCTGGGGAGGGAAAGCCCCAGAAAGCATACTCCGTTCAGGACGTAGCTCCAGGCAATAGGGAGAGGCAAGAAATTCTAAAGGGTACCATACAAACCAGTCTCAATTCAAACTGAGACAAAAAAAGGCCGGATGGCGTACAAGCGCCATATTTATGGCGTGACGTGGTTCCTCCTGTAGTGGTGGTTAATTTGCTATTCAGTCTCCTCCCATACCATGCCATATTGAACAATATGAAATAGAACCTTCTTCCTCTCTCATATCCAAGTGTCAAAAGTTTGAGACGTTTTAAAATTGGCAAGAAATTCCGATTCAAAATTCAAAGTTTTATTCAGTAGATTGACATTGGATTACATAGAAAGTTTGAAGTGGGATTATTTCAAAATGCTACAGTAATATTTCACCCAACTCGGGTCAGATATAGTGGAGGACCTCTTCTCTCATAGCCAAGTGTCAAAAGTTTGAGACGTTCTAAAATTGGCAAGAAAACCCTATTCAAACTTTCACCTTTTTCAGTCGTTTTACATTGGATTACATAAAAATTTTGAAGTGGGATTATTTCAAAATGCTACAGTAATATTTCACCCAACTCGGGTCAGATATAGAGGAGGACCTCTTCTCTCATAGCCAAGTGTCAAAAGTTTGAGACGTTCTACAATTGGCAAGAAAATCCTATTCAAACTTTCACCTTTTTCAGTCGTTTTACATTGGATTACATAGAAAGTTTGAAGTGGGATTATTTCAAAATGCTACAGTAATATTTCACCCAACTCGGGTCAGATATAGTGGAGGACCTCTTCTCTCATACCCAAGTGTCAAAAGTTTGAGACGTTCTAACATTGGCAAGAAAATCCTATTCAAACTTTCACCTTTTTTAGTCGTTTTACATTGGATTACATAGAAAGTTTGAAGTGGGATTATTTCAAAATGCTACAGTAATATTTCACCCAACTCGGGTCAGATATAGTGGAGGACCTCTTCTCTCATACCCAAGTGTCAAAAGTTTGAGACGTTCTAACATTTGCAAGAAAATCCTATTCAAACTTTCACCTTTTTCAGTCGTTTTACATTGGATTACATAGAAAGTTTGAAGTGGGATTATTTCAAAATGCTACAGTAATATTTCACCCAACTCTGGTCAGATATAGTGGAGGACCTCTTCTCTCATACCCAAGTGTCAAAAGTTTGAGACGTTCTACAATTGGCAAGAAAATCCTATTCAAATTGTCACCTTTTTCAGTCGATTTACATTGGATTACATAGAAAGTTTGAAGTGGGATTATTTCAAAATGCTACAGTAATATTTCACCCAACTCGGGTCAGATATAGTGGAGGACCTCTTCTCTCATACCCAAGTGTCAAAAGTTTGAGTCGTTCTAATATTGGCAAGAAAATCCTATTCAAACTTTCACCTTTTTTAGTCGTTTTACATTGGATTACATAGAAAGTTTGAAGTGGGATTATTTCAAAATGCTACAGTAATATTTCACCCAACTCGGGTCAGATATAGTGGAGGACCTCTTCTCTCATACCCAAGTGTCAAAAGTTTGAGACGTTCTACAATTGGCAAGAAAATCCTATTCAAAATGTCACCTTTTTCAGTCGATTTACATTGGATTACATAGAAAGTTTGAAGTGGGATTATTTCAAAATGCTACAGTAATATTTCACCCAACTCGGGTCAGATATAGTGGAGGACCTCTTCTCTCATACCCAAGTGTCAAAAGTTTGAGACGTTCTAACATTTGCAAGAAAATCCTATTCAAACTTTCACCTTTTTCAGTCGTTTTACATTGGATTACATAGAAAGTTTGAAGTGGGATTATTTCAAAATGCTACAGTAATATTTCACCCAACTCTGGTCAGATATAGTGGAGGACCTCTTCTCTCATACCCAAGTGTCAAAAGTTTGAGACGTTCTACAATTGGCAAGAAAATCCTATTCAAATTGTCACCTTTTTCAGTCGATTTACATTGGATTACATAGAAAGTTTGAAGTGGGATTATTTCAAAATGCTACAGTAATATTTCACCCAACTCGGGTCAGATATAGTGGAGGACCTCTTCTCTCATACCCAAGTGTCAAAAGTTTGAGACGTTCTAACATTGGCAAGAAAATCCTATTCAAACTTTCACCTTTTTTAGTCGTTTTACATTGGATTACATAGAAAGTTTGAAGTGGGATTATTTCAAAATGCTACAGTAATATTTCACCCAACTCGGGTCAGATATAGTGGAGGACCTCTTCTCTCATACCCAAGTGTCAAAAGTTTGAGACGTTCTACAATTGGCAAGAAAATCCTATTCAAAATGTCACCTTTTTCAGTCGATTTACATTGGATTACATAGAAAGTTTGAAGTGGGATTATTTCAAAATGCTACAGTAATATTTCACCCAACTCGGGTCAGATATAGTGGAGGACCTCTTCTCTCATACCCAAGTGTTCAAAGTTTGAGACGTTCTAAAATTGGCAAGAAAATCCTATTCAAACTTTCACCTTTTTCAGTCGTTTTACATTGGATTACATAGAAAGTTTGAAGTGGGATTATTTCAAAATGCTACAGTAATATTTCACCCAACTCTGGTCAGATATAGTGGAGGACCTCTTCTCTCGTACCCCAGTGTCAAAAGTTTGAGACGTTCTACAATTGGCAAGAAAATCCTATTCAAAATGTCACCTTTTTCAGTCGATTTACATTGGATTACATAGAAAGTTTGAAGTGGGATTATTTCAAAATGCTACAGTAATATTTCACCCAACTCGGGTCAGATATAGTGGAGGACCTCTTCTCTCATACCCAAGTGTCAAAAGTTTGAGACGTTCTAAAATTGGCAAGAAAATCCTATTCAAACTTTCACCTTTTTCAGTCGTTTTACATTGGATTACATAGAAAGTTTGAAGTGGGATTATTTCAAAATGCTACAGTAATATTTCACCCAACTCGGGTCAGATATAGTGGAGGACCTCTTCTCTCATACCCAAGTGTCAAAAGTTTGAGTCGTTCTAACATTGGCAAGAAAATCCTATTCAAACTTTCACCTTTTTTAGTCGTTTTACATTGGATTACATAGAAAGTTTGAAGTGGGATTATTTCAAAATGCTACAGTAATATTTCACCCAACTCGGGTCAGATATAGTGGAGGACCTCTTCTCTCATACCCAAGTGTCAAAAGTTTGAGACGTTCTACAATTGGCAAGAAAATCCTATTCAAAATGTCACCTTTTTCAGTCGATTTACATTGGATTACATAGAAAGTTTGAAGTGGGATTATTTCAAAATGCTACAGTAATATTTCACCCAACTCGGGTCAGATATAGTGGAGGACCTCTTCTCTCATACCCAAGTGTCAAAAGTTTGAGACGTTCTAACATTGGCAAGAAAATCCTATTCAAACTTTCACCTTTTTTAGTCGTTTTACATTGGATTACATAGAAAGTTTGAAGTGGGATTATTTCAAAATGCTACAGTAATATTTCACCCAACTCGGGTCAGATATAGTGGAGGACCTCTTCTCTCATACCCAAGTGTCAAAAGTTTGAGACGTTCTACAATTGGCAAGAAAATCCTATTCAAAATGTCACCTTTTTCAGTCGATTTACATTGGATTACATAGAAAGTTTGAAGTGGGATTATTTCAAAATGCTACAGTAATATTTCACCCAACTCGGGTCAGATATAGTGGAGGACCTCTTCTCTCATACCCAAGTGTTCAAAGTTTGAGACGTTCTAAAATTGGCAAGAAAATCCTATTCAAACTTTCACCTTTTTCAGTCGTTTTACATTGGATTACATAGAAAGTTTGAAGTGGGATTATTTCAAAATGCTACAGTAATATTTCACCCAACTCTGGTCAGATATAGTGGAGGACCTCTTCTCTCGTACCCCAGTGTCAAAAGTTTGAGACGTTCTACAATTGGCAAGAAAATCCTATTCAAAATGTCACCTTTTTCAGTCGATTTACATTGGATTACATAGAAAGTTTGAAGTGGGATTATTTCAAAATGCTACAGTAATATTTCACCCAACTCGGGTCAGATATAGTGGAGGACCTCTTCTCTCATACCCAAGTGTCAAAAGTTTGAGACGTTCTAAAATTGGCAAGAAAATCCTATTCAAACTTTCACCTTTTTCAGTCGTTTTACATTGGATTACATAGAAAGTTTGAAGTGGGATTATTTCAAAATGCTACAGTAATATTTCACCCAACTCGGGTCAGATATAGTGGAGGACCTCTTCTCTCATACCCAAGTGTCAAAAGTTTGAGTCGTTCTAACATTGGCAAGAAAATCCTATTCAAACTTTCACCTTTTTTAGTCGTTTTACATTGGATTACATAGAAAGTTTGAAGTGGGATTATTTCAAAATGCTACAGTAATATTTCACCCAACTCGGGTCAGATATAGTGGAGGACCTCTTCTCTCATACCCAAGTGTCAAAAGTTTGAGACGTTCTACAATTGGCAAGAAAATCCTATTCAAAATGTCACCTTTTTCAGTCGATTTACATTGGATTACATAGAAAGTTTGAAGTGGGATTATTTCAAAATGCTACAGTAATATTTCACCCAACTCGGGTCAGATATAGTGGAGGACCTCTTCTCTCATACCCAAGTGTTCAAAGTTTGAGACGTTCTAAAATTGGCAAGAAAATCCTATTCAAACTTTCACCTTTTTCAGTCGTTTTACATTGGATTACATAGAAAATTTGAAGTGGGATTATTTCAAAATGCTACAGTAATATTTCACCCAACTCTGGTCAGATATAGTGGAGGACCTCTTCTCTCGTACCCCAGTGTCAAAAGTTTGAGACGTTCTACAATTGGCAAGAAAATCCTATTCAAAATGTCACCTTTTTCAGTCGATTTACATTGGATTACATAGAAAGTTTGAAGTGGGATTATTTCAAAATGCTACAGTAATATTTCACCCAACTCGGGTCAGATATAGTGGAGGACCTCTTCTCTCATACCCAAGTGTCAAAAGTTTGAGACGTTCTAACATTTGCAAGAAAATCCTATTCAAACTTTCACCTTTTTCAGTCGTTTTACATTGGATTACATAGAAAGTTTGAAGTGGGATTATTTCAAAATGCTACAGTAATATTTCACCCAACTCTGGTCAGATATAGTGGAGGACCTCTTCTCTCATACCCAAGTGTCAAAAGTTTGAGACGTTCTACAATTGGCAAGAAAATCCTATTCAAATTGTCACCTTTTTCAGTCGATTTACATTGGATTACATAGAAAGTTTGAAGTGGGATTATTTCAAAATGCTACAGTAATATTTCACCCAACTCGGGTCAGATATAGTGGAGGACCTCTTCTCTCATACCCAAGTGTCAAAAGTTTGAGACGTTCTAACATTGGCAAGAAAATCCTATTCAAACTTTCACCTTTTTTAGTCGTTTTACATTGGATTACATAGAAAGTTTGAAGTGGGATTATTTCAAAATGCTACAGTAATATTTCACCCAACTCGGGTCAGATATAGTGGAGGACCTCTTCTCTCATACCCAAGTGTCAAAAGTTTGAGTCGTTCTAATATTGGCAAGAAAATCCTATTCAAACTTTCACCTTTTTCAGTCGTTTTACATTGGATTACATAGAAAGTTTGAAGTGGGATTATTTCAAAATGCTACAGTAATATTTCACCCAACTCGGGTCAGATATAGTGGAGGACCTCTTCTCTCATACCCAAGTGTTCAAAGTTTGAGACGTTCTAAAATTGGCAAGAAAATCCTATTCAAACTTTCACCTTTTTCAGTCGTTTTACATTGGATTACATAGAAAGTTTGAAGTGGGATTATTTCAAAATGCTACAGTAATATTTCACCCAACTCTGGTCAGATATAGTGGAGGACCTCTTCTCTCGTACCCCAGTGTCAAAAGTTTGAGACGTTCTACAATTGGCAAGAAAATCCTATTCAAAATGTCACCTTTTTCAGTCGATTTACATTGGATTACATAGAAAGTTTGAAGTGGGATTATTTCAAAATGCTACAGTAATATTTCACCCAACTCGGGTCAGATATAGTGGAGGACCTCTTCTCTCATACCCAAGTGTCAAAAGTTTGAGACGTTCTAAAATTGGCAAGAAAATCCTATTCAAACTTTCACCTTTTTCAGTCGTTTTACATTGGATTACATAGAAAGTTTGAAGTGGGATTATTTCAAAATGCTACAGTAATATTTCACCCAACTCTGGTCAGATATAGTGGAGGACCTCTTCTCTCATACCCAAGTGTCAAAAGTTTGAGACGTTCTACAATTGGCAAGAAAATCCTATTCAAAATGTCACCTTTTTCAGTCGATTTACATTGGATTACATAGAAAGTTTGAAGTGGGATTATTTCAAAATGCTACAGTAATATTTCACCCAACTCGGGTCAGATATAGTGGAGGACCTCTTCTCTCATACCCAAGTGTCAAAAGTTTGAGACGTTCTAAAATTGGCAAGAAAATCCTATTCAAACATTCACCTTTTTCAGTCGTTTTACATTGGATTACATAGAAAGTTTGAAGTGGGATTATTTCAAAATGCTACAGTAATATTTCACCCAACTCGGGTCAGATATAGTGGAGGACCTCTTCTCTCATACCCAAGTGTCAGAAGTTTGAGACGTTCTACAATTGGCAAGAAAATCCTATTCAAAATGTCACCTTTTTCAGTCGATTTACATTGGATTACATAGAAAGTTTGAAGTGGGATTATTTCAAAATGCTACAGTAATATTTCACCCAACTCGGGTCAGATATAGTGGAGGACCTCTTCTCTCATACCCAAGTGTCAAAAGTTTGAGACGTTCTAAAATTGGCAAGAAAATCCTATTCAAAATTTCACCTTTTTCAGTAATTTACATTGGTGGACATAGGAAGTTTGGAGTGCGATTATTTAAAAACGGTGCAGTATCCTAAATAAATAAATAAATAAATAAATAAATGTATGTATACACACACACAACTAGGCTATCAGAATGTTGAGCCAATTAGATTAAGCGGAGAAAAAAGCGGAAGGATGACCGTGAAAGCATACAATCGCTTTTCGCGACCGATTTAAGGTGGACCGGCAATTCCGAATCGGGAGCTGCGAATCGGGAGCCAACTTCAGCGTCGTCACAATCTGGTAGGCCTACAACCAGTACTACGAAGGCGGTTAACAACTTGCTAAGTGAACACGGGCTTTGTTAATCAAGCTCTGCTTTGTTGTCTACAACAGTGAGCCTATAGCGGCACAGCATGGGCTGTACTCGAGCGGCGTATTTCTCTCCTGAGGAAAAAAGACTGATATAGGGGTGGATATGATGGAAGGATACAAAAAAAATCTAACAATGATAATAGCATAAAGCAACACCGTTGCCTCCAACAAAGCCAGGGAGGAGCTTTTGCAAAAAAAAACATTTTTAAAAAATTGCTCATCGTCTCTGGTAAATATTTGTTAGTTAAAACCTCATTTACCTTACTACTCATAACAAATAAATCTCACAATTTATTTCTAATGTGACAACTGTACATTCTAGAGCTCATACATTTTTTTATTGATACAGCATGTTTAAAATTTGCTGAAGCAATCACACCAAAGTTTATTCATAAACTCACGATATTCATAAACTTGGGGAAAGACCTTTTCCAGAACTTTTTGCGGAAAAAAAAGTCAATAATCTCGCCCTGCGAAGAGACCCCCTCACTATTTGCACATATCTCCTATGGAATGGAGACGCCTTTTTCAAAAGCCAAGGAGGTGATTGGTTGAAGGGTGTTTCAATCCGTTAGCCTGAACATAACCTGCCCCCAGAGCAGGTTAGCCGTGCATCTTAAGTGGCCACGGAAATATACGAGAGTGAGGGAGTCGGCTTCATGATAGAAAAAATTCAGGGTTGAAGCTTAAATTAGCCCACTAAACCCTTAATCTCACTTCATAGTACACCGTCGTGAGGTAACTATGTATTCATCTAATTTAATTCATCAATTTGGTGTAACAATAAAAACTAGAAGGTGGAGTAACAATGAATGTCAGCAGATTCTGCAACTCTCCAGGGCCAGGGTTTGGGACCTCTGACTTATCCAATTAAAAACCCTTCAGCAGGGTCTGGACCTCCGAATTATCCAATATAAAAGCCCTTCAGCAGGTTTGGGACCTCCGAATTATCCAATATAAAAACCCTTCAGACTTTATAATGATGAATGAAAATATGGGTCTATTTAAGAATTTATGTTTAAGATTTATTTTTTTACATTCCTCTACTATAATACAGTTTTGGTGTGTATATCATATTCACAATGCAACCAGCAAACAAATGAATCTCCAGGAGTCTGTGTTGTGGAATGACTCATAAAATTTAGTGTAAGATGTGAGATTTTGTTTTGAATGCATTTCTGAAAATTAATAATAAAATGGTAATTGGCCCCATCTAAATGCTGGATATTTAACTGCGATGTTAAAATGGCAGTCTTTTGATCACGATGCTTGCAACTATTTTCACACTGGTGCATTACTACCATCTAGTGGTCTTCTGGCCATATAGCTCAGTGGTCTCCAACCCTGTTCTCGGAGATCTACAGTCCTGTTGGTTTTCATTTTATCCCTAATTTGGCACACCTGATTCTACTAATTAGAGCAGCTCTAGAATAATTGTGGCACATGTGTTTTATTAAAAATAATTCTTTCTTGATGGGGGATTTTTTTTGTTCTCAGAATTAATTTACTTCAATTAAAGGTTGGATTTTCTCGTTTTTTCAGTGTGAGATTAAGCTAATTCACCAAACAGTGAATTTTACTCATCTTTACCAGGGGTGCCAATAATTGTGGAGGGCACTGTATATGCTAACTTGCTAAGTAAACAAACTATTTTAGCTAACTATCAATTTAACTAGCTTGCCAGGTAGGCTAGATAAGACCCATTTCAACAGCACAATAAGTTCTTGTATTGCCATACCCTCCAGAGTTCCAAGCAGAAATAAGTTGAACATGATGCCACGATAAACAGGCCTTTTTCAAAAGACCATGCTTATTTGTTATTTGTTTTCCAAGTTATTTGTTTTCTAATTAGCAAATTACATTTTATCTCTGTGTTTTTCTTGCATACACTTCAGTCCTCTGCCAAGAATAGGTTGATATCCTTTTTGTCAAGCCACCCAATCATCAATTTTGATGAAATAGTTACAACAAATTAAAACACAATGACTGATACCAATGCATGCAAGTAAAAATACACGTGTTAAATGAAATATTCCGTCATCTGGCCTGACAGAAACACGGCATAGCCTATTGTGTTAGTTGATCTGGGTTGCGATACCTTATAGGTCATTCAGGGCAACGCAGCAGGCTACAGTGCATCAGCAAGGAAAGTTTCAAATCAGTTGTAAATTTTCTGTGAAAAACAAATAATATATGCCTATATAAAATATAATTGTCCCAGCTGTTATTCGTACATATACTGTCATTTTGATCCATTCTTTTTTATTTTTACAAAGCAGTATGCATAGGTCTACTTCTGTCCAAGCTGTCAAACTGTGCCGCCATTCATTACATGCTTGTTTAAAAATGCATGTAATTTGGGATTTTACACTTTCCAGTGGAATATTTGCATTAAAGAAACCATTGGTTAAATCTTGATTGACATCCAGCCGCTGCTCAAGGCTGTCTCTTCCTCTGCTGACAGATGATTCCTCCTCTTCCTCTGCTGACAGATGATTCCTCCTTGGTGTAGATCTCAGACCTTAATCTGCATCGGTTTTTCATTTTTTCGACTTCTTTGCATGATTTTTCAATTGCATGGTTGGACAAAATAAATTTAATCCGTCTGTCTGCACAGTAGTACCCAGATACTGTTGCACTCATTTGCTGAAAGACGTGCTTTTCATATTGTGCACTTGATATTCAGGTCTGCATCCTTTCCACTCCCGTATTAGGTAAACTAATTAGGCTCTCAATTGTATGATTACACACTTGATTGTTTTGTTCAAATGCCAACATGGACCGAGGATAATTTAAATTCAAGTTTAAATCCCTGAAGGTCACGTGACAGTGACAAACTGGTGGCCTTACCCATAACCAATAATATGTTGCACTTTTGTTCAGTTTACATATGGAAACAGGAACATTGAGGATTATAGACTATTCATATCAACCTCCCCTTACACTAGAGCTTTAAGTGCTGAAGTGAGGCTAATGTACTGATTGTGTGTGTGTGTGTGTGTGTGCGTGTGCGTGTGCGTGGTGTGTGCTGTGTGTGTGTGTGTGTGTGTGTGTGTAAACAAAACAAAAACAAAATCAGAGGCAGTCCCAAACCCAAAAGGTAAAACTCACCCAATCTGCTGCTCACGGTCTGATATTCTTTCCATTTCTTCTTCTTCTTCTTCTTCTTCTTCTTCTTCTTCTTCTTCTTCTTCTTCTTCTTCTTCTTCTTCTTCTTCTTCTTCTTCTTCTTCTTCTTCTTCTTCTATCTTCTTCTTCTTCTTCTTCTTCTTCTTCTTCTTCTTCTTCTTCTTCTTCTTCTTCTTCTTCTTCTTCTTCTTCTTCCCCTCCTCCTCAATAATAATAATAATAATAATAATAATAATAATCTATTTGTATAGCACTTTATCATAAAAAGCAACCCAAAGTGATTTATTCAGACATGGGAAAAAAAGCTAAAATAAAACAATTAAATTAGTATTAAAAAGTATTTAAGTAGACCTGCTTAATTGCATGACCCAATTGTCAGCGAAACACTAAAAAACACAGACAAGGGCCCGTGTCCGAATCAGCACTCTTCCACACTGTTGAGTAGCCTTGGTGAGTAGATAGGGCGAGATAGTCATAGAGTACGCGAAAAAATTTCAAATTGCAGTATACTTCAAACACCCGGATGACACACTTACTTCCGGGGTTTCGCTGAGCACATTCGGGAGCACACTTTTCAAGAGGTACACGAACGTTTTTGGTCACATGAATATGACGTGAAGCTTCCTTTTTAAACAATAAGGCGCAGCTTCGCTGACATTTTCCTTCAAATACAACAAAAACAACACGTGACATGCAGCGCAAGAGTGGGGCGCAGGATTGCCAGATCTTGTAAGACTTTCCAGCCAAATGGCGACTCAAATCTAGCCCAAATTATAGGCTATTTTTAACGAAACCAACATATTTGAAATAGAAATCATCATGTTTTTACTTTTAAAATAAGTGCGTGCTTTGCGACTTTTCATTTTTACCTGTGACTGCACTTTGAAAGTATCAATTTAGCTGTAAAACCGCGGACATGGCAACACTGGTGGGACGTCTTATGACTCTGCTTACGACACTTCCACAGTGCGGTTATAGTATGGCGGATATTTTTTGCAGACTGCTAAACAGTGCACATTAAACAGCACACTTCTGCTAGTGCACTGTATGCAGGAGACAGGGCGCAGAAGACAGGGCTCTGATTCGGACACAGCCTAGCTGTTGCTCACTTTGACAGTAAACCCCACGTTTAACCCCTTCATGCAGACCCCAAGTGGTCGTGCCTCCAGCACCGTGAGATTACTCAACTGAGACATCCATTGCTCCTGCAACCAAACTATGAGTGGAAACAACAAACTGTGTTCCAGCTTATTAGTACTAGTAGTAACGAGTCCTGTTCGGAACAGGTAGGTAGCAATTACCGAAGTTGACTCCTGTTCCTATGCAAATGCGCTTGGTTGTGTGAGTGTGGACGAGAACGGGAGTTGACAACTGCGCAGTGATTAAGTGCGCAACACTCCCAAAGTTCCATAGAGCGTGCTAAGGAAAAGAAGCTTTAGTTGATGTTGCTCATTCGCTGCCAGAAACAGATGTGGAAACACACGTGTTCTCCGGCTTCTCTCGGCAAAGATGAACAAAAACGGAATGCCCGCGTCCATGTTTGTAGACACTGGAGATCATGTTTACACCTGCGCAAGATTTATGTCAGAGCAAATATTGCGCTATCACAAACTTACTTGACAGCGTTGTAAATACAAGAGCGAGCCTGGTTACTCATTCATACTTGCAACAGCTTGTAAGCATTCTCGGTTTTCTAAATATGAGTGTGTGTACAGACCCCAAGGGGCCAAGACTGGGCTTTCATTTTGAAGCTCACTTCCTGGTTGGGCTGGGAGCGGCAATTGTGCCGTTGCTCACTAGCGCCACTGCGATTGGCTCCAGTATAGGTCTTTCACCATGTAAGTCAATGGCAGCAATGTGGTCAAAATGCTCAGTCAATATATTTTTCCCACAAAAAAATGTAATTGCAATAGGTGCCTTTCCTTCATCTAATGCCTCTGCATGTGCTGATTTTTTTAAATATTGTGTCGTTTGGACAGGGTATTACCATTTGTTCAGGACCAATCAGAGGGACAGGTTGACGCAGTTTGTACAAACTGGCGGCGAAAAATGCATCCGGAGCTTCGATTCGGTTTTTACGAGGCCGTGGGAAGGCAATGGGTGACGTCACAGTGACTTTGTCCATATTTTTATACAGTCTATGGTACGGACACAGAACATGAGCAACTCCAGCTAATGACTTGTGGAGCCCGAAAATGCCAGTGTGAACGGGGCCTAAGTGTCAATATTGTCGTGTAGCTAGTCCATTTAACAAGCAACCCCCACCCAGTCTCACCTGCAACCTAGACAATAGTGCATTTCAATCTGTGAGTTCATAAAAAACATTTTTTTCACACACAAATATTTGTATTCTGTCATAGCAACAAGATAAAGGCAACAATAGCCTGAACATATGCCAAACTCAATAGCAAAGAGAAATTCTATAGGCTAGAGAAAATCCTTGTCTTGCTTACATGGATTTTGGGAGTGGGTCAGAAGAGCATACCATAGTATTGATTCTATCGGAGAATATGCCGACAAACATGATGAAGATTTTCCTCCTCAATATGTAAGTATTAGCCTACTGCTTGTAATATTTAAAATATGTACGCTCGTTTTTCCACTCCACTCAATGTTTTCATTTTAAACCATCATAAGGGGCAAATGTATATGGGTTATTTCATGAAAAGGGTACCTTCTGTGTCCACAAGAAATAATCTGCAAAAAACTGTGATAATAGATAAACTCCATTTTAAATACATTATTGTGTCTGTTGTCCTCAATATAAAACCAGTTTAAACCATATCAAAATAATTTTATATAGAAGAGGGGTAAGGAATTTGGGCTGTCCATCACGATGATCTTTAAAATTCAACTGGACTTTTAATTTGTTAAATATGGACATTATGTTAAAAACATTTTCATAAAGTTTAAAGTCTTCTTATTGTTAAAATTGAGTTTTATTAGTTCAATATATTAATTGTTTATTGTCCATTGATTTAACATCAGCCCTGTTACCCTCACGATAAAGCTCTTGCAAAATAACGTATCATTCCAAGTCACATGATTCACAAGAAGTTGCATAATCTCTCTATCAGGAAGACAAGTGAGCTTTTCTCATTTCTAATTTACTATTTTTGATGTTTTATAATGTTTGACCAAGGGGGGACAAACATAAGATGTCAACACTGTTACCCTAAATTTATGTAAAAATTGTTATAATTGTTTATTTTTCACATTATGATCATATCAATATACAATCACCTTTTTCCTGCATATAATGTGTCCCTGTGACCTTCCTCAGATAGCTAGCAATGAATGAATTTGCCTTAAATGGTCAATGCTGTTACTGTCACCCCTGCTTTGTTGAGAGTAACAGTGTTGGACTACTGGAATGGGTATCTTAAAACTAATAATCATGGAAAATAAACAAAATAAAAGGACAGATATGCCAGATATACTATAAAATAGTCACATCCGCTATATTGCGACTGTCGCAGACACCGACACATTATCGACCAATATACCAATTTTTAAGACTGGTTCTAATTATGCTATCAAATAAATTAAATGCCATCATAAACAATTTTGCAGTAAGAGACGCCCATCAAAAGGGTCAGAAACAATATGGCATGCTTACACTCCCAGATACAAGGCGCTAAGAAATGGATACAGAGCAATGCACAAGTAGCGAGGGAACCACAAGAAAAAGAAACTTAAATTTATATATGAGGAAATCGAGGTAATGGTCAATGGCACAGCTTCACAATGCCGTATTACAGCATGGAAATACAACACCAACGGAGAGGAACAAAATTTGGGAGTGATATCACATACAAAATTAATTCATTAGGTACATGTATAACAAAATGAACAAAAAGAGGATGTAAAGAAAAGATGGCATGTTAGGCAGCATAAGATGAAACATTTCCTACAACATAATATGGACAAAAGACACAGGTGGTGGTCCAACTGAGGAAAGAATATCAACACACATAGAACAACAGGTGGAAAAATCCATGAAAAATGAGCAAGTCGTGGAAGTGGAAGGAATAGACATGGATGAACTTGTGATGGGAGAAGGCCACAGAGCGTCTGAAGACAAAACTGTGTATACCCTACTGAACGCATACGCACAAGAATTGCTTAAATTGTTTAGATTCAGAACTGCGTTTTTATACGCAGTGATTAGTAGAAACATGTGAAACACATTTTAAATCCTGTCTCCTTTCCAGAATGCTATTCATCAGAGGATGCATTGATTTTAAATCGCCACCCCATGCAGCCCACAAGGGAAACTGACGAGGATGATGCTCACACCTGGGGCTACATGTATAAACCTCTCAGTAAAAGAATGCGTAAAAGAATGCTCAGGGAGAAAGTCGGAAATCTGCTTACGCAAAGTTTTACATTTTCTCCATTTTTTTGGCCAGGCAGTGTATCTTGAATGCAAGACCGTTATTACACTGTTTACTACAGGAGTATTTGGTATTGGCCATTTTGAGACCACCTTTCTTGTTTAAAGGATAGGTTCGCCATTTCTCAAGGTTGTTTCCCATTTTCTAAAAGGAGATTTTTGTGGTTTTTGAAAGCCCCCATTGAAGTCAATTGAAACCCACAGAGAAACTGTGGTTAAAAGGAGAATTTCTTGATAAATAAAGCTGTCAGTGAGGTTGTGCTATGCACGATTATAAATGATGGGAACCAACCTTTCAATAAGGTCTGGGTTGAAAAATCGCAAACCTATCCTTTAAGAAACATGGAATTTTACATTTCAGCCAAGCAGTGCTGCAACCCTGTACTGGGTTGCCAATCAGAAGTTAACTTTAATGACTGTCATTATTCATGCAGAATAGACACGCTGCATCAGACCTCCAACTCTCATGTATAGAAATGACATGCATCTACATCAACAGGAAACTGTATTATTTTACTGCTTACAAATTTGAAAACGTAAGTGCACATCTTTATCTTGTGACTTCATGAACACTTTAAATGAAAAAAAAACGAATGTATTCTATACAAGGTCTTTAACCAGACCTTGTACAACCTGTACAACAATATTTATTGTCTGGTGAACAATAATGCCAAAAGGATGATTAAGCTATAATTCCGGTTACAAGACTACTTGAGTAAACGGCACGATTCCTCATTTCATATGGCTGATAAGGGCCAAACACAGCATTATTATGACTCTGACCACTGTGGGTGTGGAGGTGTAAAACCACTGTGAGGGCCTGCCACAGTAACAACATTGCACAGCTTTTAAAACTGCAGTCATCATCAGAAGAGCAGACAATGCAATGTGACAAGTAACAGGTTGCCTGTATTTTTCAGGTAATGGTCCATTTCTTTGGTTGGGAAAGTTGATGGCGTTTAGCACTAAACGTAGCACTGAGAGCGTTTAGCACTAAACGTAGCACTGATGGCGTTTAGCACTAAACGTAGCACTGATGGCGTTTAGCACTAAACGTAGCACTGATGGCGTTTAGCACTAAACGTAGCACTGATGGCGTTTAGCACTAAACGTAGCACTGATGGCGTTTAGCACTAAACGTAGCACTGATGGCGTTTAGCACTAAACGTAGCACTGATGGCGTTTAGCACTAAACGTAGCACTGATGGCGTTTAGCACTAAACGTAGCACTGATGGCGTTTAGCACTAAACGTAGCACTGAGAGCGTTTAGCACTAAACGTAGCACTGAGAGCGTTTAGCACTAAACGTAGCACTGAGAGCGTTTAGCACTAAACGTAGCACTGAGAGCGTTTAGCACTAAACGTAGCACTGATGGCGTTTAGCACTAAACGTAGCACTGATGGCGTTTAGCACTAAACGTAGCACTGATGGCGTTTAGCACTAAACGTAGCACTGATGGTGTTTAGCACTAAACGTAGCGCTGATGGCGTTTAGCACTAAACGTAGCGCTGATGGCGTTTAGCACTAAACGTAGCACTGAGAGCGTTTAGCACTAAACGTAGCACTGATGGCGTTTAGCACTAAACGTAGCACTGAGAGCGTTTAGCACTAAACGTAGCACTGAGAGCCTTTAGCACTAAACGTAGCACTGAGAACGTTTAGCACTAAACGTAGCACTGAGAGCGTTTAGCACTAAACGTAGCACTGAGAGCGTTTAGCACTAAACGTAGCACTGAGAGCGTTTAGCACTAAACGTAGCACTGATGGCGTTTAGCACTAAACGTAGCACTGAGAGCGTTTAGCACTAAACGTAGCACTGAGAGCGTTTAGCACTAAACGTAGCACTGAGAGCGTTTAGCACTAAACGTAGCACTGAGAGCGTTTAGCAATAAAGCCTAAAACTAGTGGCCCCCAGAGACATTTAGGGTAAAAAAATTTGTACTTCCTGATTAATCCGGAAAAATCACACAGCTGGTTCTCATGTGCAGTCAGAAGGGAGAGGCATAATTCACTGAGTCGTTCAAACCTGTCCACAGAAACAAAAGCCCCCGGAACAGGGCCAGCCGGGCGTGTGAGGACAAGCGTGACCCGCCTTTCAGATAGCGACCTTCCTCTTGGGCAGGTAGGCCCTGGTGATCTGGTTCATTACCACCAATGCTGGCAGGAGGGGAAGCAGCGACAAAGGGTACCACAGCAGGCCCCTCACCATGGCCTGGAACCAGTCAGTGAACATGGCCAGCATCACCGTTGCAACAGCCAGCAGGTAGGCCACCAGGCCGCAGGTAGTGTGGTAGAGGTGGAGGCGGGGCGGGGAGGGCACGGGTAGCGGCACATTGGGGAACAGCAGGCACAGTCCGCACGCCGTCTGCAGCGCCGTGACGACCAGCGTGCACACCCCCAACACGCTGTGCCAGCTGGCCAGGTGGGGGCACTCCGACACCCTCTTACTGGCCACCATGAAAGCCACACCTGTGGCACCGCCCAAAACCACCAGGGCCTGCAGGAACCAGTGCAGCCTAACCCTCCCCTTACGGGACTTGAAACAAAATGGGGAACCCTCTGCTGAAAATAGCAGAATCCCCTCTGTCATACACAGGCAGTACTGGGAAAGGGAGAAAGAAAGAGAGACAGAGAGGGAGAGAAATATTTAGTCTTGGATTCAATGAACATTTGTCCTTAACATTGACTTGAAAAAATACAGTTTGATGAGTTAGGCTAATATTGGTGATCACTGAACTTTGTGAAACAGCCTTTGGGAAGAAACAAAAACAAGCTTTTGCACATAATCATGAGTGTGATGTGAATCCTGGGCTAAGACACATGAAAGCATAGAAATAACACTCCAAACCATTTACAGACATCAGCGTAGATTTACTTACACAAAGCTACCACCGTGAGAGCACTGAAAATAACAGGGGAACATTGGCTTACGCACTAGGATTTACAGGGTCAAACTATCCTCCCATTACCATGTCATAGCAATCTTTGCTCAGTGATGAACAGGCCTAAATGAGGACAGTAACAACGCACAGACATTCACAAAAATATACACACACATACACACATGCATTCCACAAACACATGTGCTCTTACACAAACAGACAGGCACACACATGCTGGATTTTGGATAGATTCTGAGACACTAAAGGACAACAGGGTAAACCGCTTATATATTGCATGATAGATCTTTAATAGTTCCACATATCACCCTTCATCATCCATATCATCCATTTGCAGCTCTCAGTATTTCATTGCAAATTAAAGAAAAACAACTTTGTTTTGCATTTTTGCCAAGATTTCTTTGCAATTATGACACTTTATTTTTACCTAAATTATTCAAATAAACTAATCTAAGTTAGAATTTTAAACGATACAACTGTCTTGCTTTGCGCACACAATAACAATAGTTTGTGCATAAGAGGAGGAGAGTCTGTGTGATTGGGAGTGCTCCTCTACACCTTCAGCCTTTTAGCTTTAGTAAAATCTCAATGTCTGGTGTGTCCCCATTTGCCCTGCTCATAATTCATTTGCAGAAGTATAATTAATCTCCTGTTTCTGAGCATCACGTCAGACACAAGCAGCAGGACCCTGTTCTGCAGCATCGTCCACCAGGGGGGTGGAGGGGTCTACACTGTAAGGGTGTAAAGATTCCAAAGTTACAGGGACAGTAACAGAATTTTGTGTCGTGGTCATCAGCCGCACTAAACAGGTGTAGGATTTATAAAAGCCTTATAACTAATGATAATAACAGATTCTGATAGCCAAAGGTTCACATGCAGACAACAAGCCTCAGATCTAATGGCAAGCAGTCTGTGAGTCCACTGTCCTCTCTTAACTGTATACACACAGTGCCAGAGCAGTTCTTTTACCAACTACTGACCTTAACTGTCTGTGCGTCAACACCCAATAAAGCCTCATTTGTATATGCAAATTGCTCAACAGTATAGCAGATATTAGACCCAAAGCGACTTGTGTGACTGAAATTACAAGCCTGGAAAGAGTAGGACACTTACTGCAACAGACATACATACAGGATGCCAAGAGAAGAAACCTGAAACAGCCAAAAGCCAAGGTGTTAGTGATCAAAGACTATACCAGCAATAAACCACTTCTTTTATCTATTTAAATGTACAACAGCATATTCAAATTCAAGTTCCAGTTGCAGATGAGCCCTTAGCCACTGTTCTAAGCGCGTCTGCTAAATACCTGTAATGTAATGTAATGTTCTATGTGAAACCCAGGGGTGAAACTGCAGTGAGCTTGCGGGGTATACTTAAAAATTTTACTGCTACATTTAAGGTGAAATGCTTGAAACAATATCAATGAATAAGAATAGTTTTGTTCACGGTTTAACAAAATGAATAACAAACCAACTCACTTGTTCCAGGTCGTGACAGCAGCGAAATTAAAATGGTAAACCCCAAGGCGACGACGTGAGCAGTGATAACTGCCAGCCTCCGCATCCACACGTACATCCAGAATTCGTTACGGCTATGGCTCTCGCCGACCAGGCTGTACTGTGCATCTATCTGCATAGCTTCACTGTTGCGATACGGGGTCTATTACCTCGTGTTTCTATAGACGTAATATAGGCGTACAGCAAAGGTGTCTTGACCATATCACGTGTTTTATTTTAAATTTTTATAAATATCAACCCTTATGTAGTTGACGTAACGCTAGCTGGCTGAAATAAAATTAACATTTAATGTACAAGTTTACAAAGTTTTCACATTCGCGGATGAACTGCATAGACTACACTAGTAGAACTAGCTACAATATAGAAGCAACTGTGTCAATGGCTTGCCGCAGCAGACTACTTAATTAGCTAGTTAGCAAAGAAATCTTACCTGACCAAACCAGCTCGGTGGGTAACGTTAGCTAAATTATTTATTTAGCACAATCGACAGTACCTAAACCGATTCGTTCTTTCATAATATAGCCCATCAGAGCTCACCAATAATTCTGTTATTTTTAAAAACTGTTTTATTGTTATGGTCTAGGGAAATTATCCCCAACGCATCACAGGATTCACACCAAGTATGAAACTGCAACGAGTTCGCTAGTCAAGTTATCATAACGCTGTACACTTGGAACTTAGACTAACGTTACTGAATTGTGTGAATTAAATGTAGCAAAGTGATCCACTAAATAGTTGAAGATCCAGGTTTCCCTAGTGTAGTCTACGCTGAATGTGAGATTATAAAGCATTCAGGAGTCCTTCTGCGTAGAACTTTGCTCTTCTTTCACCGAAACCTACCTGACCATCAGGTGGCTTTTGAATTCACTTCCTGGATATGACAGAAAGATCGTGGGTGGCGCGGGGGAAGGACTGACGTCACCCTCCAGGCTCTTCCCTATAGCCGATAAAAGAAACCTACCAATTGTTCAGATGCGGCTTTGCAATGTCACGTAAAAAGAACCAACTATGACCATTTAACCCTACAAAGCCAAGATATGCAGGTGCATCACACAGTGCAAAATTAAAATCTTAATAGGCCTAATGCATCATAATCGTTTGCGATACAGCATGTCATATCATTACTAACATGACATATCACACTCCCAAAACGACCAAATTAAAAATGGGACTGGGAAACTATGACAAATCAGCCTCTGATTCTGTCTGTAACAAATGTGAAAAGTCCAAGATGTGAAAAAGAATAAATGTTTTTTTCTCTAGGATTTGATATCCAAAATATCCCTTTTCATGTGTAGGCATTCAATGGTTTTATCTTTGCTGAGTGAATTGCATTTAAATGCATTTCAAAAACTTGTAAGGGAAACGGTGATACCATACTACTTACCAAGCCAACAAATGTTTGTTAGACGTTTTCCCTCTACAAAATGTTTTCCTACGCGGAAAAGCATTTTGTAGTTTTTCCTACGCGGAAAAGCATTTTGTAGTTTTAGCGCTCAAAATGCCCCCCCCCCCGCAAATAACCCATGTATGGGTACCCAGCATGTATTCATTAAACCTGAGTAATTAAAATGAATCCAGTTACGTAGTTACAGGTTTGGATGGAGCAAAAACCAGGACTCGAGGACGAGGGTTGCCTACTGCTGCCCTATAGGCACATTCAAGTAATTCCATGAGAGAAAAATAAGACATCATATTCAAGTGATACGGATATTTAATCCATTTTTCCATATATCAACATATTCATCTGTTTAGCAGCATAACAGGTAGGTCTTGAGGTATTTCTATATTTATACACAGGAAATTAATTCATTCATTCACTCTCTCACTCGTTCCCTCTCATTCACTGTCTCACGCACGCACTTCACACAGAAACTGATGTCAGCACACAGGCGCAATACACACACACTCGTAATGTTCTGTGCCCAGTCTGTAGTGTCAGACTACAAGAGGCTTCTTCTCCCGGTGGTAATAAGGCAGGCACTCTCAGTGATGCAGTTTTGGCTGTTAGGGAGAAGAGAGGGCAAAAACAGGGTCACTTGACAGTCTTTTAAGATTATTCCTTTCTGTTCCTTTTAAGTGGTTCCTACACTCTGGTCCCTGTCTCATAGGAATTGTGTCATGGTGGATTTTACCAAATATTTATTCATTCATTTACCTGCACTTTTGTGTTTTCTAACCCCTCACACTGAAAAATTACAATTAAAATTCACCAGTTACAACAAACAAATGTAGAATAATGCACTGTACCTCTGTCCATACAATCACCAATGTGCAGCTTATAAATGCACTGAATTCAGGTTAAAGAGGAATCAACATTGATTTTATGATAATGTGTTCTGATTGTGGGACAGAACTTAAGCAGCACCCGGACAGGCAAAGTGCCTGAGAGGAAATATCTCATATTTTAAGCCTTAAACAGATCTGTGGTCACATATTTAAACTAGGTGAGTGAAAGAGAGTGAAAACAGACCTCTTGCCAATAAGGTAGAGTGTATGTTGAGTTACGCAAGGCACTTTTACTCCCAGAAGCCCCAGAAGTGCATCAGAGTACAGGTGGGAAATTATTCTCAAATAGTTCTTCACGATGCACAGAAGGGCACATTTTAGCATGTGAACTGTTCAGCATTTCCACATCCTTGTGTGCGTATTGCAAAGACTTAGTAGGAGTACAAAGATAATAATAAAAAAAGCCATAAAAGCTTCAGTAGCATGGATCAAGATACCATTTGAGGCAACTCTATTTGTGCACGTCAAGTGAACCTCTGGTGCTTTATGGAAAAGCCCACCTTCTGTGTGCTGAGGCTCTTTCCCAGCCCGGTGGGGACTCCACTTGCTTTGCCGTCCTTCTTCCAGGAAAAGAAGCCAGAATGGGAGGCAGCCGACAGGCGATTGAGTTTGGAGGGGCGTGGGGGGGGGCAGGGGTGGGGGGGCAGCTGCTTTTGCGCTTCTTGCCCAGGCCCTTGTGGTCATAGCTGATAGCCTTCCTGTGGGGCCCTGGGCCCCCACCTCTCCCTCGAGACGAGGGGTCTGGGGGTGGGGGTGGGGGCTGAGCGTGACTTGGGGGTGGGGCCTGGGCATGACTTGGGGGTGGGGCCTGGGCATGGCCGAGGGGAAGAGGCCACTTGGACAGCCCAGGGGAGGGCATACGGGGCTCTGGCGAGGGGGGCTTGGAACGTTGCGGCTTACTCCCTGGCGAGAGTGTGCCATTGATTGGTCCATGGGGAGAGGGGGTAGTCCTGGAGGAGCCTGGGGGTCGGGCCCTTTCGTGTGTGGAGCAGTTCCTTTCGCGGGCAGGGGAGGGGGAGTGGTCTTCTGGGGGGGGTTTCCTCCTCTTGGGGGGGTTGGGCGGGGAGGGGCGTTCAGCATCCTTCAGGCGGGCCTGCTGCTTGCTGGGACGGCCCACTGGATTACGTGGCCGTGCCTCGCCCGAGGGGGATGGGGAGGGCGCATTAGTTTGAAGGGGCAAGGCGACTGGCTGGCCACCACCCTTGCCCTCCAAAACCCTGCAGGCAGAGCCAGGACTCGGGGAGGAGTTTGAAGGCCGGCCCCCTCTCCCCACCCCAACCGAGGAAGAGAAAGAAGAGGAGGAAGCACTAGTCCTGAGGGAGGAAGCAGCACCATGAAGCCCTGCCCCTCTTGTGGTGTTGCCTGTGGAATGCTGGGAGTTGAAGTATGCAGAGGTGACAGCAGGGTGCGTAGCCAAAGTTCGCTGAGACTGGAGGTCTGTAGCTTGAGGTATTTTCCTGTAGATGAGGAAATGTTCAAAATTACACACATTATCGTCCCCCAGACCAAGCAGTTTACAGCAGAAATTAGACATGTTTAAAGTCATTATGTGAGAAGCAGCTATGCATGCGATAAAGACTAAATGTCCCATATTTACATCTGAGGACTATAAATCAGTCAGATTAGCTAATGTTTCCATTTGCTGTAACATGCGATATGGCCAAAAAATCCTTTAAAATGTGGTTCACTTTTTTAATGAAATTATATACTATTCAATTAATATGTGCTTAGGGTTTACTTGCTGATCTATACTAAGCTAGTTAGCTTGGTAGCCAATGGCTCTAAAACGGATATGGTGATGGGGAGGCACTCACTTCCACAGGTGAGCACTGAGGTGATGCTCCACCATGGTGTTCAGGGTCGACCGCAGGTGGTGCAGCCTACGATCAAACGTAAAGACACTGCGGCCCAGAGCATGACTGCCAAACGAACACAACTACAGGAGAAATGGGAGAGAGAAAGAGAGAGAACAAACCCTTAGAAACTACCGCCACGGTAACAACCCCAAACAAACTCAGCTACGAGAGAGAGAAGATCAGGATCACACCAGTGACAACCACGCAGAAACTACCCCGAAAAAGGGGCGGCTGAGTGGTTATGTTAAAGGGATATTTCACCTTTGTGTGACATAAGTAATTTTGTGGAGCCTTCCCCATTATATTTGCATAGCGTGAATACTAGCATCAGCAGCTGTCCCTACTGACCGTTAACGGAATCCCCGGTAGTCCCGGTTGTCAGCCCCCCCCCCCCCCCCCCCATTTACTCCCATTCATTTTCGGGACCTCACCAAAATGAATCGTTTAAAAGCACAGACTAACTGCAGCGGATATTGTAGGCATCCTTCAGTCTCGAGAGACCATGGATGGGCGACCAGTAGGTGGTCTTCAGTTCTTCGAGCAGCTTCTGCGGTGGCTGTGGAGTCCAATGCGGGAGTGACAGTCTCTGTTGCACTTGCTGCACTTAAAGGCTGTCCCCAGGTTTTCTTTGGGTCTTTTCCTGCAGGCTCTCTTCTCCTCAGCCAGTTGTCGTTTTTCCTCTCCTCTTTCGAAGCTATGGTGCAATACCCTTTTCCATTGGTTATGATCATTTGCGATGTCTTCCCTTTTTGAGTGCTTTCAGGTCTTTCTTGCAGATGTTCCTGAAACGCAGATGGGGGCGGCCTGACACTCTCTTACCAGAAGCTAACTCTTCATAGAGAATGTCTTTTGGGATGCGTCCATCCTCCATGTGGTGTATGTGCCCGAGCAATCGGAGTCGCCGTTGTTTGAGCAGGGTGCACCCGAGACACCGCAGGTGAAAGCTGTTGAGTTTCTTCTCGTGTCTGGCGTATGTTGTCCAGGTTTCACTGCCGTAGAGGAGGGTGTTGATGACAGGCTCTGTATACAGAAACTCTGGTGTACTTTGACAGCATGCTGTTTTCTCAGACTCGTTTGGTGAGCCGTGCCAGTGTGGAGGTAGCTCGCCCGATGCGTCCATTGATGTCAGCATCTAGCAAGAGATTGTCACAGATTTTGGATCCGAGGTATATGAATTGGTTGACGACCTCCGGTTTGTAGTTGTTGATGTGGATGGATGGTGGGCTTTCAACACCTTGTGCCATGACGTTTGTTTCGTTTAGGCTGATTGTCAGGCCCCTGCAAAGCGGTCCATCAGGTTTTGAAGATGGTCTGCATCGTCGGTGAAGAGCATGTCCCTGATGATGACGTAACGCACCTTGGTTTTTGCCCTGAGGCGGGCGATGTTGAAGAGCCTTCCCTCAGACCTTGTGTGGAGATGGATTCCCTCGGTCAAGGACCCAAAGGCATGCTTCAGTAGTAGTGAGAAGATGATTCAGAAGAGCATGGGGGCAAGAACACAGCCCTGCTTGACACCGCTGCAGATGTTGAATGCCTCTGAGGTTGCGCGGTCAAACTGTACTGTACCTCTCATGTCTTCGTGGAATGATCTGATGATGCTGTGCATTTTAGGGGGACAACCTATTTGTGTTAGAATTTTAAAGAGACCATCTCTGCTGACAAGATCGAAAGCTTTGGTAAGGTCGATGAAGGCAACATAGAGGGGTTTTCTCTGTTCCCTGCATTTCTCCTGCAACTGTCTCAAGGAGAAAATCATGTCAACAGTTGATCAACCAGCTCTGAACCCACACTGTGACTCGGGGTAAACTCTGTCAGCAATCTTGTGAAGTCTGTTCAGGAAGGCACGTGCAAAGAGTTTACCAACAATGCTTAGAAGGGAGATGCCTCTGTAGATGGAGGTGCATGCTGGGCTGGCGTTCAGAGTATCCTCATGCCGTTAACGGTCAGCAGGGACAGCTGATGTTGCTAGTATTCACGCTATGCAAATATAATGGGGTAGGCTTTTACTGTGAGCATGCATGGGCATTCCACATTGGTTGGGGAATATAAAAACTATTGCAAAATAACAACCCCTCTGAAACTACCCCAGAGTAGCTAGCCCAAAGTAACAACCCAGTGAAAGAACGTCAGATCACCCCTTTTTACACAACTAGTCCTATACCATTTGTGTAAATTCAAGAGATACTTGCAAGTTTGTATGTAATGTGCAGGATATCATGATATACTGGAGGTGGTGACTCGGTTGGTGGTCCTACCGCAAGTGGTTTAGGGTGCCAAGGGGTGGAGGGCAGGTCCGGGGGCTCCTCCTGCCCCTCCCCCTCGCTCTCCTCACTGGACAGCCGGCTGTGGGCGGAGCTATGGGCGGATGGGTGCGGGGGCTCCTCCTCCCAGTGCTCCCCCTCTTCTGCACCACTCTCCGATGGGGTCCTGGACCTGCCCAACATAAAGACAACATACAAACAATATATTCACAAAATACACACAACATACACAATGTATACACATAACATACAATACAGCATAAAGGCATGCCCAGCACACACACAACACAGGCACGCGCACACACACACACACACACACACACACACACACACACACACACACACACACACACACACACACACACACACACACACACACACACACACACACACACACACACACACACACACACACACACAGTACCTTATGAAAATTAAGTGTCATCAGTGTAGTAATATACATGGCAACAAATAGTCGGGAGTCACAAAGCCCGAACACATCGGCATCTCCGGTTCATACTAAATCTTATAATTTCTGACGTACCTGGGCGCTGTGCAGTTGGCAAGTCGGCGCTTGCATGCCGCGGCCCCTGTTTGACTCCCGGGGGGCTCGGGGCTGAGTGACCCCACCTCAGGACCCTCCCTGGCCTGCCCCGCCCGCTCTCGAACCCTGGAACTCATCTTCAGCTCCGCCACCAGCTGGTCGAAGCTCCTACTTCTGCCCACTACCTGCCGACGCTGGTGGATGGAATGTATCTGTGGGAGTGGAAGAGAGAAGGCTATGTCACCAAAGGACACAAGCAGTCCAGTTTCTTTGGAGGATGTCTGAATTATTTGCCATGTTCTATTAAGCATATGTGTGTTCTGCATACTTCCATACTCCATATTACATTCTTCCAATAAAGAATTCAGACAGCCCTAACATGGCCACCAACTGGAGCACAGGAGGGCTCCATAAACTAAACTGTCTGTTGAACGCGAGTCAAGTCCATAGTAATGAAATAGGACAAATTAGTATTAATCTTGGGCAGCAGGAAATTATTGTTAATTATTACAAAAAAAAAAACACAAGTACAAAATGTGGAGAAAATACAAAGGCAGATTTGCTGAGGAATCAAGGTGTGGTGTGACTGACTTTGGAGTCCTGAAAAACCTGTTGGGTTACAGCTCAACAGGCACAGCTCTGGAAAAACCCAATTTCTGCTTTAGCCAAAGAAAGGCAAAAAAATATATTTAAATTGATTTATTTTAGAAGTACGCCAGGCCAGTGTTGGGACAGTACTTTAAACAATGCGATAAGAGTAATAGACTATAATATCTTCGAATAATGGTGGAGGTAACAAGATCCTCTTGACACTCTTAGTCCCAACAGGTCTCAGGGAACCCCAGAATGCCCTGTTCTCTAGATGCTCGTAGAACCGCAGAGATGCATGTTCATAACTCTGAAATGTTCGTAGCTTTGAAAGGAAGTCAAAATACACCAATCTTAACTTTGCTATGCTCTTTCCCCCTTTCAGTGCTCATTGCTGGGACCTCTGCTATCAATTAGGGAGAGCTCAACGCAAGCACATGCTCTTCCCCAAAGCACACAATTCCAAGCGTCACTACTCATCACACCACAGCTCATAAGTCTGGGTTGCAGAGATTAGAGTCAGAGGAAGAGATTTCAAGTGCAGCTTAACAAGTGGACTTGTAGGTGCCCAATCGACAAGCAGGGGTCATTAGAGAGCGATGAGACACTGATTCTTGCTGACTGAACCTACACTAAGGGCTTCAACATGGTCGTGTATCCGCGCGCGCACATGCACTGTCTGCGACAAATGTACACACACATTTCTTGCACTCTCATCCTTGCGCTTTCATGACGAGTTGTCAATACTCCTGTAAGAGGCGCTATGCACAAAGCTCCGATAAACCTTAACCTCATCGGTTTGTTTACATTTCTGAAAATGCTTGCTGTTAGCATACTTGAATTGTTCGATGAACTTCTGGATGATGAAGAGAATTTCTTTGTTTGCTACATTTACAAAGCCAGAGGGGTATACTACGATGATTTAACATAACCAGGGTTTAATTGCATTAGCTGGCTTCACAAAGCCTAACCACCGCGATACAAACGCCACCATATGATTGTGCACTTTGAGACCGTTTTGCTCTTGCATACATGTAGTTACTGTTTACGTTATTTAACTTAGTAGCATCCTGGCTAATGGCTATAAAGGTAGCTAAATGCTACCTATCTAGCTAGCTATCAGTTGTGAATTACACTACATAGTTATTGGAGAAATACATCGCGGGCCCTTCCGGTGTTGATAGGAACAAATATTTTGTTCCTACCCTTCTATTGTAGCTATTCACACTTCACTGTAGCCTAGCTAAATGCATTTTCCTTGCTAAAAAGCTTGATAGTTGGGCGAGTAGCTGCACAGCTATTCAAATGTTATGCATTAACAAATTATAGGTAAGCTACATAAAAACCACAATCACTCGTCGTCAAAAAAGTAGCAACCGATAGCCTGCTTAACCATAATAGTAAGCTAGAAGGCGAGTTAGCTTGCTAACGCTATCTAGCTAACTTACAATACCTAAGTTTCAATTTCGGCAATATATTTACGATATAACGTCAATTGTCACAGTAATTGCGGTTCCAATGTAACGTTAGTTTGTTAACATAGCTATAGCCTAGTTACATTGCCAGCTTCGTCTTTAAGCTGGCTACACTTATTCACGTAGGCCTAGTCCTAGGCCATTCTTTCACGTTATTAGGTTGCTGCTAAGTAGTTAACGTTAGCTAAAGCTAGTTAACTGTAAAAAGGTATGGTAACATAGCTGTGCGTGAATAAGAATATCAGTATGCATGTGGTAGCGTTGTATCCAATAAAGGGTTGATACATCACATGACCCCGGAATCAGAAACAGGGAGATGCCGATGCAGCCCATGCAGTTATACCGGCATGCTCCTTGCTTAACGCAGTGTTTCGAACGAGCCGAAAGAAGAGTTAGCTAGCACACACCGAGAACAAAACACAAGCAATGTACCGTGCACCAGGCACATGTTTCAAATTTTTGTTCCAGTTCAAACCCTACCGTTCAGAGACAGAATGGTGTAAGGTTGCTCATGGAAACAAGTACACTCCTCCCTGAGGGATATTTCCATAATATGACTGCACTCATATTACCATACTTCCATGTGTGCAGGGTGATTTAGCAGGCGACCTGTGCACAAAAAAACATTATGGAAGAATGCTGGGGTGAAGTAAAGAAGGTAACTTGACTGTGGAGCATCAGTCATGGCTCAAGACCCAGGCCACTGCAGTAGGGGTGTGCAGCGATGCCACTATCTGTATCTGTATCTGTTGGACCATCACCATTATCTGTATCTGTATCTGTATCCGGATAGAAACCGGAAGTGGGTTGTGCTTCGACCGGAAGTGGTGTTACATATAGGAAATGTCATATTTTCTAGTCTAAAATTAATTGCTATTGCATTCACCCCCCTCCCTGTCTTTTTTCCTTTTCAAAACCTTTTATAAGAACTATATTCTGGACTTATTTATCTAACCCCCACCCCCTAACTCAGGGACACTGAACAATAATTTTGGAGAAGAACTGGAAAATATCTGAGGTACAATATATAATCAACTCAGAATGAAAAGGCAGTTTTATAAAAACATGAAACCATTCCATTATACATTTGAATGGAGACGATTTCCACAATAACAAACCTTTCTGTCTGTTGTGATTTCATATTGTACTTTTCTTTACTATATGAGATGGAAACCCCCCACCCCCATACCTCAATGGTTTGCCGCTGTATTGCTCCTAGCTCACACAGCCTGTCCTCTCATTTTGTTTTTGCGCTATGTGAAATGTGATGCCAAATTCACGATGGTTAAACATATTACAGATTGTAGGTTGCACGAAGCGGGAGGTGAGGGTGTGTGTGTGCATGTGTCATTTGTGTAACCGCAGTGACAGTGCAGTGCTTGTTGCAGACTGAGCCCACAGGCATTAACGTTAGCCTTTGGGTTGAGCACTGAGGTTTGGCGTTAATGGCGTAACATTTGCACTTACAGCAGAGTAAGCTACAATCAGTGTTTCCAACCCACTATCCGTTTCATTCATTAAACCTTCAGCTTAGCTACTGTACATGTTAGCTTGCTCCAGCTTGAGCCAGCTCTCGGCTGCTGTGCTGATTAATGGGTGGAGAGAAAACAACATCAAAAGTGGATTCGCATGTAGTTACATATTCGCCACAATCGCACAGTGGTAACTTAATGAAAATGAATAATGCCAGGATCAGGTTCAAAGTTCTGACCCTGGCCTACACTGCAGCCAATAGGACAGGCCCCGCCTACCTGCAGGACTTAATCCAGAACTATGTTCCTGCTCGACCACTTCGCTCTTCTACAGCAGGGCGACTGGCACTTCCCCCCCTCCGTGTCAAAGGCTCTCGCTTGTCCCGACTGCGGAGTTTTTCCACATTAGCACCTCAGTGGTGGAATGAACTTCCCATTCCCCTACGTTCTACTCCAACCCTGCCTGCATTCCGTCGAGGCCTGAAGACACACCTCTTCAGACTCCACCTTGACTGATATCCTCACCTAGGAATATCAGTTCCCTGTTCCCTGTGTTTTCCTGTCTGTTTATTATAGTTTATAATAGTATTTGGAATGGTTTATAATAGCATAGTTTATAATAGTATTTGGAATGGTTTATAACAGTATAGTTTATAATAGTATTTGGAATGAAAGTGTGGTGTTGCTGATTTGCCCACAGCTTACTGTGAACTACAGTCAACGTTCAATGCTAGGGATAGCTGCTACATTATGCAAAGGATGTGCTTTGCCTTGTCTGTTCTGTAATGATGATGATGTCTCTGTACGCACTTACTGTACGTCGCTTTGGATAAAAGCGTCTGCTAAATCAATGTAATGTAATGAATATATTTAGCCTATATCACGGAATCTGTGAATCCTTGTTTAACATTCAACTCGCAATGAATCCACACTGTGGACTTGTAACGTTCACGTAACATACACTTGTCTATCAATAGCATACAGGAGACCTTCCTGATCTAGAGTAATACGTCATCAAAATATCTTTATAAACATTAAGTCACAGTTTGGTTTTATAATGCTGATTTTGATAGGGCATTTGTGTTAATCACTCCTGTTAGTGGCTATCTCAATGAATTAAATCTCTGGCAGATAGCTAGCTGTGCCGAATTAGTCTCCTTCTCTTCTCTTGCTTTTTATTAACGAGTAACTTCGGGTAGAAAAAAATATCTGTTCCAACGCATTATTCGCGCTTTCCCGAATACGGTATTCGGCTCCGGATACACCCCTACACTGCAGTGAGGAAAGCCAAACCTTTGTCTGTCACTGACAGCCAAGTCACTGTCTGTCTTCCTCTGCAGACTGAAAACACACCTGTTCAATCTGATTCTTGACTCAATAAACCCTGACTCTACCCTTCTTTTAGTTTTAATTATTATTACAGGGGTATTCAACCCAAAGTACTTACTATGTGACCATATACACTGTTTCCTCTCCCTCTTGCACCTAAGAAGGCTCTTAACATTTTCTTTATGTACTACTACTGCCGGTTGTAAGAAGTTGGTAGCATCTCTACTCTTTGCATGTCCATTTGTCAGTGCCTTTGGAAAAGAACACCTACTAAATCTTAAATGTGAACTAATCCTGACCTACGTTTCTCAGTACTAGTTAGGCAATGCGGGGGGAAAGGGGGAATTGAAATTGGTTCAAAGAAAGTGAATGAGCGGTGTAAATATGAGCCAATGGGAAAAGGAAGAACAGCCGAATGAGGTGAGGAGAAGATGATGGAGGAGGAAAGGGGTGGGGTTACATTGCACGTGAGCAGCCTGGTGCACAGCTTCTTCCTCTCCAGGTCCAGCACGCCACAGTGCTTGTCCAGGTTGCATTCTTTCTCTGGGTAAAACAAAGATGACAAACAGTGTCGTCAATGGCAAAAATAAATAGCCCACACCTGTGCAAAGGAATAACTGTATAAGGGTAGAGAGAAACTTTTAGTGTTCCGAATATGGAGATGTCCATCTGGTCAGTCTAGAGAATCTGTGGTTTCATCTGTGGTTATGGCTATGTTCATGTATAATATGGAAGCAATGTGTCCCAAAGGCAAAGACTTCCGTACTTAGGTTATGTAAAATCGAAGCATCATCATCGTCGTGGGCATTACTGTATGTGTGTGTGTGTGTGTGTGTATGTGAGTGCATATATGAGTGTGTGTACACATGCACAGTGGGGTGCAAAAAATTTGGGCATCCCTGGTCAAAATGCCTTTTACAATTAATAGCAAAGTGAACAGAAGCTATCTTGACTTCTAAATGGTACAATGTTAAACAGGACATAGTTCTTCAAATTTTAAAGCAAGATTACTTTTTATTTTAATTTTCAAAATAATTTAAAAAAAGAAAACGGCCCTGTGCAAAAGTTTTAGGAACCCTGTCAGTTAGTACTTTGTAACTCCTCCTCGGGCAACTATAACAGCTTCCTGTAGCCAGCTAAGAGTCCCCATTCTTCCTGGCAGAACACCTCTAGCTCAGAAATATTCTTCAGCCTCCTTGCATGCACGGCATGTTTGAGATCTCTCCACATATTTTCAATAATATTCAAGTCTGGGGACTGTGGTGGCCATTCCAAAACCTTCATCCATCTTTCCTGGAGGTACTTCATGGTTGATTTCGAGGTATGCTTTGGATCATTGTCTTGCTAGAATACCCAACCTCTCTTCAACTTCAACGTCTGGATTGACCATCGAACATTAGCCTCTAGAATTTCTTGATATTTGGTGGAATCCATTCTTCCTTCCACCTGCACAATATTTCCTGCGCCCCCCCCCCCCCCCCCCCGTAGCCACACAACCCCAAAGCATAATGGATCCACCTCCATGCTTAACAATTGGCAAGGTGTTCTTCTCTACAAATTCTTCACCCTTTTTTCTCCTGGTTGTGGACATTTTGGCTTTGTCAGTCCAAAGCACATTGTTCCAAAATGCTTCAGGCTTCTCAAGGTTTTCTTTTGCATACTTCATACGCTTTAAGGCTTCTTTCTGGCAACTGTGCCATTTAGGTCTTTGTTGTTTAAAGTACGGTGTATTTCTGTGAACAACTAGGCCTGCATCTGCTACTCTTTTTTGTAGCTCTTTTGCAGTGATGTGTGGGTTCTTCTGAGCATTTCTCACCAGGTCTCGGGCCATTCTATCTGAAATTGTTCTTGGTCTTCCAGATCTTGCCTTGACTTCAACGGTTCCATTTATCTTCAATTTTCTGACGATGTTTCTGACAGTGGAAATAGGTAGTTGCGTTTTTTTAAGCCTTCTCCTTGTTGGTGGAAGTGAACTATCTTGATTCTGACATCCTTGGACAACTATTTAGAGGAACCCATGGTTGTTGACACCAAACAGCACAGCCTCCACAGTCGGATGCTTTAGACGGCATGGAGTTACTTCAGAATGAATAGTTCAGCCCCAAAAGGGTTCCCAAACGTTTGCACAGGGCCCTTTTCCTTTTTTTTTATTATTTTGAAACTGTAAAAAATTACAATAAAAAGTAATCTTGCTTTAAAACTTGAAGAAATGTGCCATGTTTAACTTTGTACCATTCAGAGGTCAGGTTAATTTCTGTTCACTTAGATATTAATTGTAAAAAGTATTTTGACCAGGGGTGCCCAAATCTTTGCACCCCACTGTACCTGCATGTGTGTGCGTATACACACATATGCATTCATGTTCGTATGTGTATTTATGTGTGTATAGAATACAGACTCACTGGGCACTTTCTTGTAGGTCTTGCTGTAGGTTCTGGGGGTGCGGAGGGTGCTGGTAAAGTCTGGTGGCCGGCCCAATTCCCCCCGCCTCGGGAGGGGCTTCTCAGAGGGGGAGGGTCCAGACCGGTGGGGCCACGGGGGCTCCCGGGAGCCAGGAGACAGGGAGTATGGAGGGGAGTCCGGAGGAGGGGGGGTCTGAGCAATCTCATCTGCTGGCGAAAAGCTGGGAGGCAAGAAGAGAAAGTTTGGAGATAAGGCAGAAGAAAAACCAGAGAGGCAGGGGCCTATTGTTTTAATAACACAGAGTTGATGGTTTTATCAATCTAGTGAATCGGTGGTTTCATCTTCATGGCTGTGTACATGTCACAGGTGCACTGTACAGGTGCGCTCCTTACCCAGTTCCCTCCTTCAACGGTTTGGTGGACCTGTGCTGGGCAAGAGGCAAGGGGGGCTGCGGCGGGATCCGGGTGGGCCCCGTCCCCTGGGGCCTGCCGTCTCGAGTCGAGCGGGGTGGGGCATGTCCGGGGCGGGGAGGGGTGTGTCCAGGGCGGGGCTTTTGAGCTCCGGCCGAGGGGGAAGGGTGGAGCTGGCCGTACAGCTTCCCCAGGGGACCATGCCTGGCCTCGCAGTGCCTCTCAAAGGCCTGCGGCTTCACCACCTGCCCACAGTGACTGCACACCACCAGGTAGAAATCATCATGTGATGGGCAGTGGCCAAAGATTGACATGTCTGTGGGAACAGAGACAGATCATAAATTTTCTCCAGTTTTAGGTTTATCACATTCAATTATAATCATTAACTTAGCCTTTATGTCCAAAAAAAAGTTTACCGGATAAAATAAATCACATTAGTAGCAAAGCCATTTATCAAGAACAGATTCATCCATCATTTCTTTGACTAGGGTTGCACGGTATACCAATACTGAAAAAGTATTAGAATTTTAAAACGGTAATATACCAGCATTTTGAAAACTTTTATACTATTTGTATTATTTGCCTTAAGGTTCTCTTTTGTACCAAATTGGCAGAGGCAAGTAAAGGATCTGTGCCTTTAAGGATTTGGTGACCTTGGACTGGTGGACATGGCGTGTCGTCAACGGGGAAAACAGACAAGCACAAGCAGCATTGTAGATGTGGGCACTCAAACAAAGCACAACCAGCCATAGAGATTTCAGCGATACGGCTGAAAATGTAACGTAAATGTACCATGAGGCGCCAGCTGTGGTGACAATTCAAGAACAACTTACTTTTCTTTTGGTATTAATAGTTAGCAAAACTAGAAACTAGAAGCCTAAAACTTATTAAAAAGTCTTATTAAGTTATTGTGGCTAGTTTCACAGTGCTTTACATAGTCTACCCTGTGGGTTCAGTGTCTGGTCATCCTTGCTTAAAGATTGTTGGTATCAACTCTGTCATGCGCTCCACACACCACCGCAATACCAACAGACAAAATAATAAGGTGCTGGCTGCGGTTTGCAGTTTCCTTGTTCGCTCTTTGCTCGTTTGCTCGTATGCTCAGAGATTAAGTTATTCGGATTTGAAATACAGCATAGTGGGTGCAACAAGCAGGATGTGACATTGGCTGATGTTTCCTTTAAAAAAAGTATTGTTTTGGTATTGAGTATCACGATATTAAACTTGCTATTGGTATCAAATACCAAACTGCCAATTTTCTGTCTAAACTTGAGAATGGAGATTTACGTGGGGTGCATTTACTTTGGATCAAATCAATGGCTCCCGATTACCAGTTTAGTGTGGAAGCAACAGCTTCTTCGGCATTCTGGAAGCTGCTGCTGTTGTACACTGCGGGGGCTACAGCTGCAAAGGCGGCATTTCAAAAAGCACTGCTGTCAAAACTAGCACAGAAAAATGACTAATGTCTTCACTTAGAGACTATTTTGACAGAGGAGTACAGAGGACTGATAGAGGAGCTAATTTGCCAGCGAATAGTTTTGTCATTTTTTTATTTGCAAATGAAATTAGGAAACTGTACAGTCATGTACCTGAAAAGACATACATTTGGCCGCTGATCACTGAGACATAAGTTGAGATCAAGTAGCTGAGAACCATACAAAAAATATTGAATATATATAATTAATGTGATTATTAGATTGTTTTCTCAGCTACAGTTGTAAACAAAACACTATGATATCACAGTGAAGTTGTCCTGTGATCTTTTGGATATAAAATCACTTCATCATTGTATCCTATTAGAAATTTGTGTGAAATTTTGTCATAATTAGCGTGGGAATTCTTGGGTTATGGCCAAAAACGTCTTTTGTGAGGTCACAGTGACCTTGACCTTTGACCACCAAAATCGAATCAGTTCATCCTTGAGTCCAAGTGGACGTTTAGGCCAAATGTGAAGAAATTCCCTCAAGGCATTCGTGAGATATGGCGTTCACGAGAATGGGACGTACGTACGGACAGATGGACGGACAACCTGAAAACATAATGCCTCCGGCCACGGCTTACGCCGGCGCGGAGGCATAAAAACACAGCAGTCAGCGAGCACGCACGCAGTCACAGTGTCCGGTCTCACAGCTGCCACAGAAGGCTCATCTTTAAGGGCCAATACTGCACAGAATCTGTGCAACTTAACTGATCCCCATACAATCTGGACAGGCCACTAAAAAATTTAACCCAGTCAAGGTGATCCACAAACTATGAATTCCAGTGAATCTGAACAGATTCTGTGCATCATCTGTCCAGAAATTTGCATGAAACAAATCCTGTATCAGCCTTCCCGAGCTACTCAGGGAACCAGATGCCTAACCTGAAGCAGAACCAGCCAATTCTGTTCCCAGTCAAGGCCCAAAACTTCCAGAAGAATCCAGCAGAGCAGGAAGTAGGATATATTTGCAGAGCAAGCATTGGGTCAGAAACACATTTCTTCAGGTCACTGAAGCTGCTGCGTTCTCTGAAGATCATTTATTTGGTTACCGGCTTCACGGCCAGGCCTACATCTCAGGGCCTTCCTGTGTGGCTAGGGAGTGAACAGCACCGTCTACAATTTGCCAAATGAATTATGTATCCGATATCTAAATCCTGAATAATTTAGATGGGAGAAAACCCTTGGAGATAGAAAAAAAGGTTAATCTCAATATCCCTCAGCAGGGTGCTACACTACATGGCTTTCTTTTCTGGAAACCAAACCAAATTTAAAGGCGACGAGTCAACAAAGACCTCTGCAGAACTCCACACTGCATCTGCTGCCACCATTTCCCAGCTTGCTTTTTTCATTTTTTCTTATTTCTTATTTCTTTAGGCTATTTATTTTACCAGCAGGTTTTTGCCTGAGTCTCGGACTTAACAACTGTGAAAAGGCAGCAATCCAATGGGGCTCTGCGGGGATTTACAAGGTGGAATCGGTTTTTACGGGGCCATTCCACAGTCGGAAAGGTCAGCTGTAGCTACCCAATTAGTACTCAACAACAGCTGCACCAGTTTCTTATGATATACAATATTTCAGAATTGTTGAAATAACAGAATGCATGAATGAATGGTGACGTCACGTGGCGCTGTAATGGCGACACATAGTCCAGCTGTCTCTCGTGTTCGTGTTTGTTAATTTGAATGTATTTTGTTGTGTTGGGCTTTTGTCTTTTGTTTTTTTCATGAGCTGTGTGTCTGTTGTGGGACGGGGAAGCGGGCTGGAGATTTTTCAGGGCACTCCTGCTACTCGTTTTTATAATATTGACTAATTGTCTAGTCGATATAATTTTGTTTGTGGTCGTCACCATAGAGACGCATTCGCAACATATGCTCGGGAATGTCCGTTGGATCTGCAGCAACAAAGTTTACCATTGCTCTTCACCGAAGTTGAAGATGTCGGGACTGATCTGGGAGTGCAGGAAATCTTCAAAAAGCAACCAGGGAATGGAGAAAGAGAAGATAATGCAGGGGAGGATTGCGGCGACAACTGGGAAGGTTGACGCAGTTCGGTGGATCCAATTTGACAGTGTACAGAGACCGCAACACTGCGTGTATGGAGGAAAATCGCAGAGGCGCAGTTTGTGTGTTGGATTGCTTAATGCCACGGGACATCTCAGGACAGCGGGGGCTATTTTTAATCATGGCAGCATGGCTGTATTCCACATTAATTCACTTGATTAATTAAATGATTCTATTGAATGTCTTTATTTGATATGTTTGTTTGTGTGCTGTGGGTCTGCCCCACTGTCTCTGTCTTTTTGTTGTTGCTGGGGCTACAACTGAAGTTCCCAAACGGGAAAATAAAAGTTATTCTATTCTATGAATAAGTTTCATTATAAGGTAGGTATGGAACACATGGTTGGCTAAATGGGTCTAAGTCATCAAGGGTCTGACGTATCAAACAAGCCTTAAAGCATCACTGAGGCTTGTTTGATACCTCAGACCCTTGATGACTACCGTAAAAGCCATTTTACCAACCATGCATTCCATACTGTTCCAGCATAATTTACAGCTAAATCTAGTCCCACCCCCCGATTCCTATAAAGGTTCCCAGGGCCTTTGGAGGAAAAACAGCCCCAGAACATCACGGAACCTCCACCGTACTTAACAATGGGGATCAGGTTATTTTCGGTATAGCCATCCTTCTTTTTACGCCAAACCCACCTTGAGTGTTGGTTGCCGAAAAGCTCAATTTTCGTTTCATCTGACCATATAACACGGTTCCAGTCAAAGTTCCAGTAGCGTTTAGCAAACTCCAGGTGCTTAAGTTTGTGGTGAAATGACAGGAAAGGCTTTTTTCTGTCATGCCGTCCAAATAATTTGTTGGCATGGAGGTGACGTCTAATAGTAGTTTTGGAGACTTGATGACCCCAAGATGCTACTTTCCTCTGTAATTCTCCAACAGTGATCCTTGGGGATTTTTTTGCCTCTCTTATCATCCTCCTCACTGTGCGTGGGGGCAAAATAAACTTGGGTCCTCTTCCAGGCAAGTTTGTAACAGTTCCAGTTGCTTTGAACTTTTTAAGTATTGCCCTAACGGTAGATATGGGCATTTTCAGGAGAGTAGCTATTTTTTTATAGCCATTCCCTGACTTACAAAGCTCAACACACTTTTCCCTCATTTGATTTGTGTGTTCTCTTATCTTTCCCATGTTGGTGTATGAATAAGGGAATATGGCCTCTGTGTCAGCTCATACCCCAGTGAAGCAGGAAGTCATGGATTACTGCTTGAAAGTTTCCAAACACTGATCAACTTTAAAAAGTAAAATATAAACTGAAAAAAAGCTTCAGTTACATTTTGTTCATAAGAATTTCTAGGGGTGCCAATAATTGTGACACAAGTGGTTTTGTTAAAAATAATTATTTCTTGAGGGATTTTTTTTCTCAGAATAAATTAACTTCAATTAATTAATCAATTAAAGGTTTGATTTTTCTAATATTTTTCAGTGTGATATTAAGCTAATTCACCAGATTCTTTTTACAACCTTTTTACTCATCTATACCAGGGGTGCCAATAATTGTGGAGGGCACTGTATACATATATATATATATACACATATATAAAATAAAGCCTTGTGCAACCATGCATCTCTAGCAATGAGGTGATGGTTACGGCAAGATGAGAAAACATGGGCCGTGTCCGAATCAGCACTCTTCCACACTGTTGAGTAGCCTTGGTGAGTAGATAGGGCGAGAAAGTCGCAGAGTACGCAAATTTTTTTCAAATTGCAGTATACTTCAAACACCCGGATGACACACTTACTTCCGGGGTTTCGCTGAGTACATTCGGGAGCACACTTTTCAAGAAGTACACGAACATTTTGGTCACATGAATATAACGTGAAGTTTCGTTTTTGAAAAAAGAGGCGCATCTTCGCTGACGTTATCCTTCAAATACAACAAAAACAACACGTGACATGGCAGCGCAAGAGTGGGGCGCAGGGTTGCCAGATCTTGTAAGACTTTCTAGCCAAATGGCGCCTCAAAACTAGCCACTTACGACACTTCCACAGTACGGTTTGGAAATAGTATAGCGGATATTTTTCGCGTCCTGCTAATCAGTGCACATTACACAGCACACTTCTGCCAGTGCACTCTTCGCAGGAGACAGGGCGCAGTAGATAGAGCTCTGATTCGGACACAGCCATGGAGAGGGAGAACTTGGAGGAAAAGCTTTTCTATGTCAAGCGCCAATATTCAAACCAGAAAACATAAGGACCTTTTGATACAAAATATATATACATATATTGACAAAATGGAATAAAACTATATTTTGAATCACAAGGTCAGTCCTTATATATGGCTATACAGTATGCAATTGCATGTCACATAAACACCAAGAAAGACATTTATCCCCTATGCTATTGTAATACTACAGTAGTAACACCTTATCATTCATCTTCTTTATGTGAAAAATGAAGTAATTTATCCAAAGCGTGCTTCTTCTTTTTTTTTTAGCAGATATCCTTCTCTAAGACAATGTACTTTCTGTGACCGATCTAACAATCAACTACAATAACAATATTGCCCCACCTGGGATTTAAGGACCAGAGTTACAGCCAGGTCAAAACAGCAGGTTCCACTCTCAGTTAAGCATTAATAGGGAACCTTAAAGTGCCATTCTGCACGGATGATGTCAGACTTACCCTCTTTCCTGAGAGTCATTGCTTCCACCTTTCTCTTTCCATTCTTGCTACATTCCTCCACTTCACACCCTAAAAAAAAATTGGTATTTTAGTAGTAGGTTGTGGTCAAATGTATTATGCATGCCCACTTCACAGTGTAAAGACATAGGCAAATTATGATTACTGGAGGTAGTTAACATACAGGCTTTCACGTAACTGTTAGCGTACATAAAACCAGCCAAAAATAAAGTGAAAATAGAAAGACTTCCAAATCCCAAATAAAATTGGCTAATGTGGTGTACAACCGCGAGGATTATGTGCAGCATCCAACACCCCACACCCCAATTTCCATTTTTGCAGGTCATGAGTGTAAATTAAAATACAGACAAACAACTGTGGAGTGTGAGTGTGTGTGTGTGTGTAAGAGAAAAGAGAGACACACTGGATTTGTTATGGTGCATTAGTTACTTGTATCCGCAGGAATGGACAGCGAGTTCGCCCGCTTAAGGACTTAAATAACCAGCGAGCTACAAAGCAAAGCACGCCGGGGTACCTCACCTCGTGGTCATTCCAAGGCGTGTGAGCTAATATATATTAATTTAATACGAATAATAAACTTCGAGAGTGCCAAACACTTTTGGATGGATGGCGTAACAATGCGAGCGCCACAGACACACACCCATGTTTGATGACATCCTCCTCACTAAAGAAGCGAGGCTTGTGTGACTTCCATCTGCCTCGACACAACAGCGATGCTGGGGGCTGGGAATACATGTTCTGCATGTGGACGGAACTGTGTAATGTTGCGTGGAAATGTTCCTTCATACCACACCTATTTCGCTAAATAGCTAGCTAACACCACTTGCTAGCGACGAGCCAGCGAAGTAAGCCGTTGTGAGCTCCTCCTCTGCCATCCGTCTACGCTGCCTTAGACTAGCGAGACAGCTGGCTGTACACTTTTTCTCCAACTATTTCAGCGAGAAACAGCTAGCTCGGTAAGTCACATGGCGCCCTTTAAGTTGTTTGGTTACTTTTTCCAGATAAAACCACAAGTAGCCATCAGCTAAACTGAATATTAGCGACAAAGATTTGTAATGTAAGCACACTGACATTTCATCGTCCAATATTTTTTAGATGTATTGTACGCGCTAGGACCCGGGAGACTTCCTAAGGCTCATGGCTTGATATATATCCAGCGCTAGGACCCAGCGGGTCCTTTGTTTGGGTTATAGTGCTGGGGCGCCGTGTGTTTTAACGAAAATAAACTATGGCAAATGGGCTGTCCGATCTGAAAGTGTGCTGTGTTGAGGCCGAGGGCATCACTCACCTTCCGATATAAAAATTCCGGTCCTATCTATCCAAGAACTCCAGCTCTGGCCTACCAAATCATCGAGAGTCGGTATCCGCCGATCCAGAGCAGCCATTGCTGTCGTTGCGCGTTCACGCACCGCCATCATCACTGCGCGGGCACGCTGTTACGTCATTATTCGCGCTCCCGCAGGTACAGGGGTACCTGCGTGCTCGGGCACGCAGATGGGAGGGCGGACGAACGTAGTTCTCGTTTTAAACAATAATTAATATATTCCTTTTATATTTTTCTTAACCGAATTTCAGATCATTCATGAAGAATTTATTTAATTACTCAATATACAATTTCATGTTCAGTATGGCTGCCAGCGTACCTCTGTGAGTGTGTACCGTCTTCACAGCATTTCTGAGATGAATTTAAGTTTAGAACTTAATTTTGGAGACCAGAAGACTTGCAAAAATCAAATCTTACTTCATCAGAGGAAAATGTGTAAATGACAATTAAATAAATAAAAAATGCAAAGACAACTACGTTAAAGTGGTAAATATCTGTAATTACTGTAAATTGATATCTTTTTAAATTGCAGTTTTTTTTATTTTTTAAGAAACACTCTTCCAGACAATTAGTGTCATTTGTTTATTTGCAATAAAAAAAAATACCAAAAGCCAAAATGTAATGTGTTTCCTTCCACAGTATCACAGCTGGGTGCAAGGTCAGCAGATGACAATCCCAACTATTAAGCAATTAATGGGCACGTTTTAAAAAAAATCTCCCCTTGAGCCTTCAGAGTACAAGACATCCAATTTTATTGAAATTATATTTCTTATAAACCATTCTTCACTCCAGACTTTGATTTCCAGAATGCCCTGCAAAGTTGGTCAGTGTATTTGTTTTCTGATGTTGGCAGCTGAAATAATAATTTCAACAAAAAACTGTCAAGGAAAGATTGCTGCTAATAATGCTGTACTTGTACCTAATTGTTTTGTATATACCAGTTTGGAACTGGGTCAGAGGTACATATGATGCAGTTACAGTATGCTTGTATGTTACATGGCTTTATCAAAGTTGATTTTCAGTCTCCTGATCTTTGCTGTATTGCTTGTCATTATCAACTGTATATTGAAGACCTGAACAGAAAGAGGAGTACATGCTCGTGTTACTTCATTTTGTATGCAGTCTACATTTATAGTAGTTTTTCACTGGTCAAAACAAATTAGCAGAGAAACAGATGCTCTCAATATATGATGTTACAGAGACCAGGAGGGCATGTAAGTGCAGCGGAAAGTCCCATTCTTAAAGGAAAGTCATGGATTAGGCCAGAAAGGATCAAGCTTGTTCATCACGTCCTCTTACAGTCTAAGTCCCAGTAAAAATGCCATTTAGAATTTTAGGTATGTTATAGCTGCATAATTATAATTCATCCATTTATTTATGGAGCTTGTTGAGCACATGACATGCCTGGTGAAGAAATGGGCTTTTCGAAGTTAGGGGACAAGGTGCTGCAGTCATTTAACTGCAGTAGCCACATATGCTTTATAATCACCTGATACTCTGCTCAATATTCCAAATATTGAAACTTTGGTCTCACTGCCCGTGAAGCTGAAACATTCCAACTTGATGCATCTCCTGAAAATTCATTAAAGGGTGTGACAATACTGTGGATACTTTGTACCGTAATATAGCACCAGGAAGTCATATTAACAACTAGAAACCTCTAAAGTTAAGAAGCAGACAGAAGAAACTCAGAAGCCAAGTGTTGGGCAAGTATAATTTTGTAACGATTTAGGGTGTGAAAGCTCTGAATCAGGCCCAGTCTACTATTACTAATACCAGTGCTCGATTTGTAAAAAAACAAATAAATAAAAAAATGATGATGGGGTCTGTGATATCCCAGGCGTGATGGTGATGGCAGTTTCACAAAGGGGATGGTTGTTGTCAATTTTTTTAACAGGGGGGATGGCATCCCCCTTCATATCGACCCCTGACCTTTACTAATAATATTCAAAGCCAACTCTATATTGGATTTAAGATTAATGACATTTATTAAATAGGCAAACATGATATTGTAATTAGAAACAAAAATAAAAATCATGAACACACAAATATAGGCTCATTTCTTATTAATTAAAAAGAAGACACTAGCTTAGTCACTGAATGCATTTTGCAAAAACAGTAAATGTACTTCTTCCTTGGACAATGAGATGTTTATAAACAGTAATTCTAAAAGTCCAGTCAGGATTGAAATTTCCATTCTCAAAGTAAAAAAAATGCTACCATGGGATATGGCCAAGTGTGACACAAATTCCAAACTGGGAAGCCTCAACACCATTACTTACATGGGAATTAAGATCTGTGACATTCAATTGAAATTAATTCATTTTATTAAATGTTCTGGGCATTTTAATAAAATGCTGATCATCTCATAAGCCAATATTCATGTCACACCTCTCCTCATCTCCCTCCAATGGCTACAGATTATGACCCAAATAAAATGCAAATCTATAGTTCTAGTCCACGGTGCAGCAAAAGGAACAGCACCCACCTACCTGCAATCTATTATCAAGCCTTACACTCCTGCTAGATCCTTATGCTCTGCATCTGCTGGTCACTTTGCTGTTCTTTCTCTTAAAGGTCCCTACTTCCCACTACCCTGGTCCCCAGTGATGGACCAAGCCCCTCACTATAACCAGGACAGCAAAGTCACTGCTATCTTCCACCTCAGACTGAAAATACACTTGTTTAAATTTCAGCTCACCTAATGCTGAACTCTGGTTTTTTTATTAGCCCTACCTCTGCTAAACCCAAAACTATATCAAACCCATTTGCTATTTGAAGCACTGCATTCTCAGTCTGCCTCATGCACCCATTTACAACTTCTAAGTTAAGTACTAACGGTTGTGACCCAAATGAATTTGCATCAGCTCTTTGTTGCCTAAATCTTTTTGTATGCACTTATGCAAGTCGCTCCAAATAAAAACATCGGAGTGGTGTGGCAATGCTGAACCAATACACTGAATAATTGTGTGTTCTGCCATTTCTTCAGTGGATTAACAAAACCTTCCAGACGAGGAGATACCAGAACACCCAAGATTTGTTTAAATACAAGGTCTCACCATGTCTCTTAATTGCCTAAAAAATTCCAAACAAATAAACTTCATCAAAACATAGTTTCTCTTTCATATGCTGTATTATAAAAACGAAGTATCCAAAAGAAGGATCTGATGAGGTAAATAATCTTTTCAGTGGCCTACTGATTGAGTACTGCAATGTGAAACAGTACACAACCCCCATTCCATCCTGAACACCGTTAGCGCAGAAACCTTGCCGATCAGTTTAATCACAGTAAAAACTCCACCATCTAGTGGTTGGCTGTGGTACTGCATATTTTACTTACAATTGAAGTACCTATAAATGACCACAAGAGGAACAGAGAAAGCACACATTTTAATATTACCAGCTCTCCTCTTTTAATATTTTACAATGCAGAATATGTACAGATCATTCAAGGTCTCTTATTTACTTTTTGCTCACTATGGTAAAGAGATACAAAGATAAAACGCACTGTCACATTCCAAAAAAAAAAAACCTTTGTAACAAAGAACATGACAGACTTGTGATTTCCATTTCCTGTTTGCGTTCAACTTAAAAACGAATGAACTAAATTAACTGATGGGACCAAACCCAAGCGATAATAGTAATGAAATAGATTATTATGAGGACAGCCAACACACATCCTGCTTTCCCTTTCAGTACAGAGGTAGTAGTAGTGACCACTGGGATTGAACACTGCAGGGTGCTCTCATGTTTCAGTACCCAAACTGAATAGCACATTACTACAAATGCAAAGCCATTAATACTGGTTAATTTTACCTACAAGTCACAATCGTTAAACGTTGATGGGCTGGTGTATTTCATAAAAGTTTTACTTTGTTAAATTTAAGGCACATATTAATGTTGCAAATAACCCATGCAGGATGCAAAAAATAATAATAATAAAATAAAAAAAACCTTCACATGGTCAAACTAATAAGACAACACCATGTTACTGTGTGTGTGGAAAGGATATAGACCTTTTGGCACTTTCACTAATTTCCATGAGTTGTGCAGGGTAACATTAATCTCCACATCCACTGACCTTTAACTGTAACTGTTGAGCCTCAAAACACTTCACCGCAAACGCAAGGCACAATCTGGCACAAGAAAAATGACAAATATGGCAAAAAAATAAATAAATAAAAAATGCAGAAGCACAAGCGGTTCCTGTGGGAAATGCTCAGCAGCCAGGGCCTTTCAATGAGAAAATGACCTACAGAATGTATTTATTGACCTACCCATGTATGAAGAATATAAAACGGTATTCCAAAAAAGTTGTTTCATTTCCAAAATGTTTCCATAAATAGCCCAAATCATGTGGGTTAAAATTGTGAAGAGTTGCACTGCATTTGGATTTGTTGGTTATCAGCTGGTGAAAAATTTAATGTTTATATAACCTTGGGATGCTTTCCAAGGAGCATTCATGAAGAATATCGAAATGCGGAAACCACACAGTAGCAGTATTATCAGTGCATTACAACAGTGTGGGCCAATGCTAACCAGATGTTACTGTAACTCCACTGTGGGGACCTGACTTAAATGCGCTCACTTTTCGAGAAATGGTGCTTGATAAATTTTGTATTTTTCTCAATTAATTTTGGTTAATTTTTGATTAAAAAAGGATCTGATATTCTGTATGAGAAAACACATTTTGCATAGTAAGGAGTTCACAATGACCAAGTTTACATACACGCGGACACACACACGCACACACACATATATTCAGAGAACCAGAGAATTCTGAATATGTGAATTCTGATACAATTCCATGTCAGCAGTTTACACGCATGCAGTCTACAAGCACATATGCGTTTGGGATAGAGTTCAATGCGATAATGTGTGCTCTCAGTCCAGGGATGCAGCCATGTTATGAGATAGTGGAAGGGCAGTACCTCAAATGCTAATGCTAAGATTTGTGATTCAAATATCAGTCAGACCATAGCAAAGCATGATGTTCAACTCACATTCAGAATGCATTTGAGCGCGCAGATTCGAGGACTGCATGACACACGCTGCTCGCCCATTCACACTCCATCCTACCTCCTCAATTCAGAATTTTTTGTTCATTTTTGCCATTATCCCAAATGCTATATCAGTAATCCGACATTTTAACTCGCTGGCTACTTGCATCATGTACAATTGTATCAAGCTAGTTGTGATGATGACACGCACACCTCAGGACACTCATTCTGAATACTCAAAGAATTCTGAATATAATATTTTTCAGTCATATACTTGAGCCAGATTATTTAACATATGCAACATGCCCATCTCCCTGTCCTGCATTAATCAGTATACTGCATTTCATAGTAAATCTGAATTATACAGTCTTTTTATATTCAGAATTCTGGGAATATTCTGTCTGATAACTGGACTGCATGTAAACCTGGTCACTGTGGGCACTGTGTAAAAGCCCTTCCAGATGCTTCCATCCCAATAAGGTACAGACTCATGCGATACTTCGATTGGCCTGAGAGGAGGGGGAGGGGCTTGCACAGTCCAATTAAGATTGAGTGGCACCTTCCTCAGCTGTTGCCGGGGGGTTGGCAGGTTTGTGAAAGGGGGTCTCCTTGTAAATGAACCAGCAGTTCCCGCCCCACAGGATGAGGTTCAGAAATCCAAAAATCTGCAACACAAAAGCATCGCAAAACATTTTAATACCGGGGAGTTTGACTAGTCACAGAAGGCTGCCATGTCAGCACTTCAGAGCTTTAAATCATTGATTGGCTAAAGATTCCACACAACTTGCTCCAAGGCCTAAACTAGCTGCTGATTTAAAAAAATTTGAAACACCTGCAGGCACTGTGGGCTTTCAGGACTGCAGTTTGAGATCCCTTAGTTAACATCAGTTTTCTACTGATAACTAAGATTTATTAAAAGATTCACAATAATCAGACATTTCTCATAGGGCAGAGACTATATCCGTGTTAAAATTGTGTCTATGTTCAGCAGCCTACAATCCTAAAGAATTATATATCCACATAAGAATCAAATGTATTCCCCATTGAGAGTGGCTCTTTCCTGGTACTATGTACTATGAAGTTGAGCCAACCCTGGTATTTTGTGGACGCTAGGGGCAGGGGTTAGATAGCTGCCAAAACATTTCGTAAACGTAAATTGATATTCGCAAATGTAACTCAAATTGCAAATGTAAACTTAAAATCGTAAATTGAGATTCGCAAATGTAAGTCAAATTGAAAAACCTGATTCTGTACGTAATTTGTTTATCTGTACATGCGGAACTCATTATAGGAGTGTGCGCTCTATTCTCTTCATACATGCGTTTTGTCAGTATGGTTGGCACCAAAATAGAACTGTAACCGTAATTTGGAATTCGTAGAGAGAGACCAGGAAGCCACAATTAAAAACCGGAAGTCTCAGAAACAACGTTTCCAAATTAAAAGTTCACAGGTTTTCCAATGAACTGCAAGCATATGAAAGCTTCCACTAAGGTTCCACCCGCGCATTCACAGAAACTAGCTTTGCTAACCAACTCATTTGCAAACTGTGGCTGGAGAACAGCGGTTGGCTATACCTAATTCTCAGGTAACGGTAAAGCCCCACCGAAAGAGGTAAAATCGCATGTCAATTGGAGATAGAAGAAATAATTAATTATGGGTGGGCACCTCCGTGCCTGAAAGACTGATGCACAGGTTCCCACGCCAGTTCACTCGTAGATAAAATTTTGCTAAAATGAGATGGCATAAATGGCTGGGCTAATTATAGCCAAGTAAAAAGTATGGAATCCAGAAACGGATAGCCTAGAGACGCCCTTGTCCACCCCTGCCCCTAGCCTATAGGCTATGCTATGGAGGCTGATCACTCGGGGGTCTGGGGACATGCTCCCCCGTGAGAGAATTTGTCCAAAAGCACTCTGAAATGGTTCATTCTGATGACTTCTGAGAGTAGAAAATTAGCCTACTTTTTTTTAAAGTTATGCACGTAAGCATAATATTAGGCTACTGACGTTTTTGTTTCCCATATCATTCAGTTTGTTTAGGAAACGCAATCTTCAATGCTTAACGTTAACCCATGTCCTTTCAAAAAATATATTAATTCCACGGTTCCCACTTCTGCTATTAGCACAGAACAAATCATGTTTGTAAAATTGTGGCTGAAATATAATTGTTAAAGATTGGCGGGGGCTAAATTAGGCTACATACAGGTAACTAAACTGTGGTGGCCTGTAAACTGGAATTTGTTTCAGAATGAAGGCAAACTTTTTTTTACTCTCGTAATTAACATAAAAGATGGCTACTGCTTTGCACTGTTCGCTTGAGCGAAGCCATCGGTCCAGAACGCATTTTGAGGAGACATCGTTTGCAGTAGGCTAATTATCTATTTGCTAGCTACATCGATGTGAATGTGGTTACAATGGTTTAAAACATGATTTCCAGCATCAAGTTAGAAAGCTGTATACTGACAGTGAAGTTGAATGTGATCTCTAAAGCTGACGTAGTATGCGGTGCCATATATTTTTACTGCAACACTGGAATGTGATAATACTTTAACAAATACTTTAAATAAACCAGTGCAACAAATGTGACAGCTTTCATTTAATTTATTTGATGGCTCAAGTGTAGTATCAAGCATCTTACAAGTTGATAGCCTACAACTGCATGGGTTTACAAAAGCACGGTAGAATTCTTAACGGATCTGGCCTCTTAATTTTCTATGGAGCTCAATAACTGACAAAAGTATTTGAATTTGAATTTAGTATATTTGAATTATATACGTGTGACTTTTCATAAACTTGAATTTTTTTGTGCTGTATTTCATAAATTTGCATTTAAACAAAGATTGAAATTCAGATTTTAAAAATTCAGATCCATAAATACAAATCTCTCTTATTCAAATTTCTGAAATTCAGATTTTAAAAATTCAGATCCATAAATACAAATCTCTCGGATTCAAATTACTGAAATTCAGATTTTAAAAATTCAGATCCATAAATACAAATCTCTGATTCATATTTCTGAAATTCAGGTTTTAAAAATTCAGATCCATAAATACAAAGCTCTCAAAATTCAAAGTTCTAAAATTCAGATTTTATGTTAACTAGGCCAAAGGTGAAGCATCCGGGCTTCCCAGGAAAAGTAGAAGCGTTCGGAACTGTCAAACTCGCATTTAGCAAATCACAGAGCTGCTAGACTTCAGCTAGCGGCGGAAAGTGCAGCAACGCTGTTATTCACGCCGTGGTGCAGATGACGAGCCGTAACGTTAACGAGGTAAGTATATAGTTATATAGCCTACGTTAGTTATATACAGGGTTGATAAACACTCAAAGCGCTGTATTGCTACTAGAGTGATATATTTTGCGTTAGCTAATAGTGGTCGAATTGTAAAATGTTTTCCGCAGGCAGGTACATCCAATCTTGCCGTTCCTTTTCATTTATTTCAAAAAATATATTCATTTCACCGTAGCCTATGCAATATGTCACGTTTAGCCTAAACAAAAATGTCAGTAATATTATGCTTACCTGCAAAACTATAATGTTTTAGCCAATTTTTTCCATGAATAAACATGGCTTTTGTTTGTCCTAAAGAATGGGTGTTGTTATGGATTAAAGCGCTTTATAATAAATGAAAAGGAACGGAAGATCGGATGTAGCTACCTGCCTGCGGAAAACATTTTACAGTTCGACCACTGTACCTAACCTATGACAGCAAGCTAACGTAAGCCTGGTGTAGGTAGAGAACATTAGCTAACGCAAAATAGTCACACTAGTAGCAATACAGCGCTTTGAGTGTTTATCAACCCTGTATATAACTAACGTAGGCTATATAACTATATAATTACCTCGTTGACGTTACAGCTCGTCATCTGCACCACGGCGTGAATAACAGTGTTGCTGCACTTGCCGCCGCTAGCTGAAGTCTAGCAGCTCTGTGATTGGCTAAATGCTTCTACTTTTTCTGGGAAGCCCGGATGCTTCACCTTTGGCCTAGTTAACATAAAATCTGAATTTTAGAACTTAGAATTTTGAGAGCTTTGTATTTATGGTTCTGAATTTTTAAAACCTGAATTTCAGAAATGTGAATTAGAGATTTGTATTTATGGATCAGAATTTTGAAAATCTGAATTTCAGAAATTTGAATCCGAGAGATTTGTATTTATGGATCAGAATTTTGAAAATCTGAATTTCAGAAATTTGAATGAGAGATTTGTATTTATGGATCTGAATTTTGAAAATCTGAATTTCAGAAATTTGAATGAGAGATTTGTATTTATGGATCTGAATTTTGAAAATCTGAATTTCAATCTTTGTTTAAATGCAAATTTATGAAATACAGCACAAAAAAATTCAGGTTTATGAAAATTCACACGTATATAATTCAAATATACTAAATTCAAATTCAAATACTTTTGTCAGTTATTGAGCTCCATAATTTTCCTCTCAAAAGTGCCAGATCGATTGATGCATTTGACTGTTAAAGGGTTAGTTCGGAATTTTGGACATAATGTCTCAATTACGACTTACCCATGATGTAGTTGATTGATGGAAACCATTTTCAGATAATTCCATGCTGTCCCTTCTTTTGGACATACACACATTGCTAATGCTAGCGCAACTCGTAGGAAAGTAGTAGCACCCACTACCAAACGCACTTATACACTCCAAGGTGCACCCAAAGCAAATAAAATACGACGACAGTCTATCGGGGTTATTTTCAGTGATTATACCATCATTTTTCAAGTCAAACTATCGTTGAATCCTTTACTTTGTGCTCACCTAAATTCTCCGTGGAAGTATGGCGTTAGTTTAGTAGCTAGGTAACGTAAAGTAGCCTATTAGCGCTGCCGGCCAAAAACAATATCGCGCGTGTGAAAGAATCAGACTCGTAGTATTGTTAGCTAACGTTCAGGTAAGATGGTATTTCGGTGTGTATTTCAAGGTTGTTCAAATCATGCAAAAAAAAATGGGCACCACAAAGTTTTCACCGATTTCCAGTGGAAGATCAACAAAGAAAACAGCTGTGGCTTCTTGCTGCTCGCATGGATGTCACCAATTGAGACTAAATCTCTTGGCTCAGTAATCCATTCACATGGCTTCTCATACCATAGCTATGCTGACGATACTCAACTCTTCCTCTCTTTCCCTCCCTCTACCCCACAGGTTAAGGAGAGGATATCTGGTTGTCTGACTGACATCTCTGAGTGGATGGCTACCCATCACCTGAAGCTCAACCTTGACAAGACAGAGCTCCTCTTCATGCCGTACAAGACCTCCCCACTACATGACCTCTCCATCACCGTTGATGGGACCGTGGTGGCTGCCTCCCGCTCTGCAAGGAACCTGGGGGTGGTCCTGGACGACCGGCTGGACTTCAAAGAGCACATCAGGGCGACGGCACGGTCCTGCAGGTTCCTCCTGTACAACATCAGGAGGATTCGACCGTACCTGACCACCTACTCCACCCAGCTTCTTGTCCAGACCATGGTCACCTCACGCCTGGACTACTGCAACTCCCTGCTCGCAAGCCTACCGGCCTGCGCCATTCTGCCTCTTCAACTCACCCAGAATGCAGCTGCCCGGCTTGTGTTCAATCTCCCGAAATTTTCCCATGTAACCCCCCTGCTGAGGTCTCTCCACTGGCTGCCAGTTGCAGCCAGGATCAGGTTCAAAGTTCTGACCCTGGCCTACACTGCAGCCAATAGGACAGGCCCCGCCTACCTGCAGGACTTAATCCAGAACTATGTTCCTGCTCGACCACTTCGCTCTTCTACAGCAGGGCGACTGGCACTTCCCCCCCTCCGTGTCAAAGGCTCTCGCTTGTCCCGACTGCGGAGTTTTTCCACATTAGCACCTCAGTGGTGGAATGAACTTCCCATTCCCCTACGTTCTACTCCTACCCTGCCTGCATTCCGTTGAGGCCTGAAGACACACCTCTTCAGACTCCACCTTGACTGATATCCTCACCTAGGAATATCAGTTCCCTGTTCCCTGTGTTTTCCTGTCTGTTTATTATAGTTTATAATAGTATTTGGAATGGTTTATAATAGTATAGTTTATAATAGATTTGGAATGGTTTATAATAGCATAGTTTATAATAGTATTTGGAATGGTTTATAGTAGTATAGTTTATAATAGTATTTGGAATGGAAGTGTGGTGTTGCTGATTTGCCCACAGCTTACTGTGAACTACAGTCAACGTTCATTGCTAGGGATAGCTGCTACATTATGCAGAGGATGTGCTTTGCCTTGTCTGTTCTGTAATGATGATGATGTCTCTGTACGCACTTACTGTACGTCGCTTTGGATAAAAGCGTCTGCTAAATAAATGTAATGTAATGTAATGAGACCCTAAAAAAGTTTGTAGTGACCATTTCACAGAGGATGACTATGTGAAAATCAAAAAAGGACGGGCGGAACACCCTCTTACTGAAGGAGACAGCTGTGCCATCACCTGTTTTTCTTCATGCACCGAAAACAACTGACGACCAGGTAACTAATAAATGATTGCATGCGTGATCTATCTATTCAGCTAGCTAGCTAGCTAGTTGCCACAATTGGGAAGTCATGGAAGTGGTCAAACTTTTCCTGCAAATTGGTAGCCAGTGTGCTTGCTTGTATATGCTGTGTTATTCTGTAGCATGTTTGGGGTTAGCTGACTTGTTGTCTACCAAATATGTAACTTTACGGCAAAACGGATTGTGTCGGAAACTGTGGAGTACAGCAGATAGCCTACAGGCAGATACCCTGGCTAATCTACAGCTAGCTCCGCCGCCGTACTTCCACTGAGAATTTAGGTGAGCACAAAGTAAAGGATTCAACGATAGTTTGACTTGAAAAATGATGGTATAATCACTGAAAATAACCCCGATAGAGGTCTTTTATTTGCTTTGGGTGCACTGTGGAGTGTTTAAGTGCGTTTGGTAGTGGGTGCTACTAGTTTCCTGCAAGTTGCGCTAGCATTAGCAATGTGTGTATGTCCAAAAGAAGGGACAGCATGGAATTATCTGAAAATTGTTTCCATCAATCAACTACATCATGGGTAAGTCGTAATTGAGACATTATGTCCAAAATTCCGAACTATCCCTTTAAGATTTACAAAATATTTCTCCCGGGACCCCTCTAGAGGGCCTTGAGCCAACAATTATTTTTTCAGGTTGCATTCAACTGTATGGAGTTATTTGTCGGATGCATTCAACTGATGAATAGGCTAAACGTGACATATTGCATATAGGCGACATACACGGAATTAATATATATTTTGAAAGGACATGGGTTAACGTTAAGCATGAAGGTTGCGTTTCCTAAAACTGAATGCTATGGGAAACAAACATGTCAGTAGCCTAATATTATGCTTACGCGCGTAACTATGTTTTGTAGCCTCTTTTTTCATGACTAAACGTGGGTTTTGTTCGTCCGAAAGAATGAGTGTTTATGGATTAAAGCGCTTTATAATAAATGAAAAGGAACGGTAGCTATGATTGGACTGGGTGTGCCTGCCTGCGGCAAATGTGTAGCCTAGTGTAGACCTATAGCAATCGCTTATACATTTTAGTTTAAGGCTGGCAAAATGCATTCATGACGGCATGTAGCTAATTGTTGAAAAAAGTAGAAGTCATCAGAATGAACCATTTCAGAGTGCTTTTGGACAAATTCTTTACGGTTACAGTTCTATTTTGGTGCCAACCATACTGACAAAACGCATGTATGTAGAGAATACTGTGCTAGGAGCGCACACTCCTATAATGAGATTTTAAAAAAATAATTACGTACACGAATCAGGTTTTACATTTACACTTCAATAAAGTTTTGTTACAAATTTAGATTTTACATTTTCAATTTGACTTAAAATCGTAAATTGAGATTCACAAATGTATGTTTACATTTGCAATTTCAGTTACATTTGCAAATCTCAATTTACGTTTACAAAATGTTTTGGCAGCTATCTAACTCCATATTCCCACACTTTGTGAGCTGATGATCCACAATGAGCAAACATTTTCTGTAACCCCACAGATAGAGCATCTTCACTCTCTTCTGTTTTAATCCTACATGATCTTTCTGCAGCTTTTAATACCATAAGCCACATGATCCTCCTCTCCACCCTGACCTCACTCCAGATCTCAGGCACTGCATATAAGTGGACTGAGTCCAGAATCAATGGATAGTCCTTTAGGGGTTCCTGGGATTGTGGCATATCTCGTACCCATGACCTTCCAAGGGGTGTCCCCCATGGCTTCATATTTAGACCCCTCCTCTTTTCCCTTTGCAAGAAATCTCTTGGGTTTTGTCATCTCCTCCCATCATTTCTCATATAACTTCCATGCTGACGGCACTCATCTTTTCCTCTCCTGTAATCTGTCCGACACACAGATCTCATTACACAACTCAGCTTGCCCAAACAAAATCTTGTGCTGGATGGCAGATATTAACCTAAAGCTCAACCTGCGCCTTTTAGGTGGGGCTCCAATTGAAGGCATTGTTTTAAGTGAACTCAATCAGTATTACAGGAAGACAAACTAACAAACTGTAACTATGCTTCCTAGACATTCCAGGGCAATGGTTCTGAGCTCTTGTCCTGGAGAGCTGCAGGGTGGGTGGTTTCTTTTTTCACTTTAAAAGCAACCAATCTAGAACAGATTAAGTGAGTTAATACTTAGATGCTTTAACTGATCAATTAAGTCCTGAGTTACAATGAAAACCAGCACACCCCACAGCTCTCCAGGACCAGGGGTGGGGATCCCTGCTCTAAAGAGACAGTGAAAGAGCACATCTGGGGTGGAAACAAGTTTACGGGGGCTCACCACTGAGGCATTGAGGCGGCCCATGAAGGGGACCGCCCCTGAGGTGCACAGGTTGGCCACACATGTATCGATCAGGCCCACCAGGGTGGAGGGGCTAGTAGCCCATTTCACATCAGTCAGGCCCTTTCCCCAGGCAGAGCTCGACACCAACCACAGGAAGGCAAAGGCTCCAGTCAGCAGCAGGTCCTAAAGGTGGAGAGAGAGATCACTCAGGAGAGCGACAGAATACTCAGGAGAAAAAGAGAATATTCATGTCAGAAAGACATGACTCAGGTCAGCAAAGGCAAATGGCACAGACCTACCCCAGATCTATAGCAACCATAACACCATGTACACTGCTCCCACCAAATGAAGGAAAGTAGGGCTTGTGCATGGTTAGAGTGTTGTCAGTTTCCCCCCTTCACCATAAAGAGCTTTGAGGTCATGAGATGAAGGGTGCTATATAAATGTAATCTATTATTATAGTTAGTGGATGACCTTCCTCCATAAGAATTAATAACTCCTACATGCTTTGTCATTATTTAGAAGTCAGGCATCGTTTAAGATGTTTAATTTAATTTCTCACTAATAACCATTTTCTCCACCATTAATCCCCTCTAATTTATTTCTTGGCTTTTTTCAATTAAAAGCACAGGCATTATGATTCTACTTAAACATTCAATAGTTTATGACTTTGGGTTTACATTCATTTATTTTTTTACCCCTGACTAGGTTAAGAGGAGGAAAAACAAAAGAGATCTAGCCTTATATGCGATTAATGGCGTGTGGTTACTCAAATTGTATTCAGAACTAGACAACCAAGTGAAATGGTAAAACATTTAAATTAACCACACAAGTACAGGACAAAAGACAATCATCTAAATATTAAATTAGCACAGTGTTGTAATCTCAGGCTTCTCTGTTTGCCTGGATGATTTGAATTGTCTGTGAATTCAAATAAAATTGGCCATTAGTGATGCTTGTGGGTTGTGGCATGATCATTTGTGTAGGAAAGAGAAATGGTTTGTGCACTTTAAACACCATCTGCTTGCCCAGGAATGGATGCGATTAATTTCTAGTTGCTAAAGAAAATAACAGAAACCTTCCAAGCCAGATTAGTGCCCATTTTATGGAGGAATGCTTTGAAAAACTGTTAATTTGTTACAATTAGCAGATACAGAGTAACTTACACAGCTTAAAGTTTTATTTTGTTTTACATATATTCCATTTACAGCTGGATATTTAGTGGAGCAACTGAGGTTAAATAACATGCTCATGCAGGAAACATTTCACCAAGGAAGTGAACTGCAACCCCAGAGTTACAAGCCAAGTCCCCCAAATATTACACTGCACTCACACCCTGATAGACACACCCTGATACCTTGCATATTAGAGGCGATATGATGTGCAGTGTTTTGGGCCATTGTGTGTGTGTGTAACTGGGTGAAAAGCCCTCATTGAATTTAAAGTGTGGGACTGATTTTCCTCAGCCACACATTCATTTCTTGAGCAGTTTCACAATGTGTGTGCAAGGACCCAACATTTTAGCAGACAAAACTGTGCATTTATGATCAACGGCACTCAGCTTCCTGAGAAAGGGAACGCGTTTCCCTGTCGGAGACGTATCAGTGGTTTTGTTTGAGAGGCAGTGACGGGGAGGGGTCTTTTGAAGTTGCCTCCCGAATGCCTCCGTACTTGGCTTTGGCTTGAGCGTGAGGCTGCCGTTCCCCGCAGCTGCTGAATGTCGAACACGCCCTGCTGCACCCTTCATTAGCACTCCGCCGTCAGTTAACCCTGAGCAGGCTCCGCGCAGGACCACACAGAACCCCCCCTGGATTCCTAACAGAGCCATTTTTTCTTTCTTTTTTTAACAGAATCTACTTATAAAGCTTGATATTTACTGGAGAAGGTTTCAATGGCAGTGCCCAAGGTTTCAATGGCAGTACTCCACATGGGAATTGAACCAGCAACCTCACAGTTACAAGCCCAAGTCCATAATCATGATACTAGAATTGGCTATAAAACGATAGCAGGTTCATTGATTCTGCCATGAAAGTTCTTCAGTTAAATCAAACACCAGTTATGTAAAATGTGTGAATACCAGTAATTCTTGTTTAGGAAGGTTGTATGACATTCATTTCATAAAAATGGCTGGTATACACAGCAACTGATATGGAATCTGTATGTACGTTACGGCTGACACTTTTTTGTTCAACAATCAAACTTTGTTGAATCTCAGGAAAATGTAAAATTTCAAATATATAATTAAGTTTGAACTTGTAATCCCGCAGCCTATGCACAATAAGGAACCCAGTTGAGCTCTGCGCTCATCTGTGTTGGGCTCGTGGTAACGCTCAATATTAAAGTGACCGATAAAACAGAAAGCCATGTTATTGTTTTGTCTGGAGGGTATATCATTAGGTAGCCTAAATAAAGTTTATGTGTGGGTCATGCTATCCGTAGCCTGTAGAGTAGAATATACATTCAAAATGGAGGAGCAAAGAAAAATTGTAACTGCACCGTACTTCAGGAGTGCCATTTGGAAATATTGCTGGTTCTATGCCATGGGAGACAATAATAATAACCAAGGAGTCCCCTGCAAGCTATGCAAAAGGCAACTGCCCTACTAACCCTCCAAAGGCTGACAGTTTTTTTGCGTTTGATGGCAAATTAAAACTGGGCCATAATAATTATACCTTTAAACAACGTTTTAACATTTTAACTTTTGACAGTATAACATTTGAACAAATTCAAATTAATGTTTCTATTATGAGACAATTGTTAAACTCAGTGACAACCCTAACTTACGTGATTACAAAGCACCAGAGTGGCCTTTCAGAGGCACAGCACATGTCAAATGAACATGCTGTTCCCTGTGCCAACAACTCCGACAATCCATGTCCAGTCCTTTATCTGTCCCATCTCCTTTAACCCAGCACATTTTCCCATAAGGTATAGCATTAATAAAAAATTTTTTTTTTTTTTAAAAGTTCATCTTTATTTCCATTTTCAATTTTCCAACAGTTAAACAGTGCTATAGCTAAACACTGTGTTGTGAAGCATTGATTTTCTTGTCAATCATAGCTGCCTTAGACCTACAAACACAATTACGTTTATGAAGGTAGCACTGAGTTTTTGCATTTCACACAACCACAGCTGCAGTGATTTGAACTGTTTTTTTAAATTTCTGTAAAGTACTCCGAGCTGCAAATATAATTATTGTTATCAGTGACGTTGACGTTATTAACATTATTATTGTTGCTAACCACTGATTTTACGCATTTTAATTAGTATGATGATAATTATTAATGGTAATGTTGCCAGTACCAGGACTCTCGTTAATCCCAAGGGGGCAGCTTTCGGCTCTCAACCTCCGCGCTGGATATCATTTCGCCCTCTGCTGATATATAGATTTGCGCTCAAAAATCCAGTTTCCCCATTGGGCTCCATTCATTTTTAACAGCAAATTAAAAATACTTCCACTCATATATTGATGTTAAATTAATTTTTAAAAAGTTTTATTTTTTCGTGGTCAAATATTTTTGTCTTACCACACAGACAAAGATATATTATTATTCTTATTATTTATTCTGGCCTACGTCTTATGTTTGCGTGCTAGTCTGCAATCAACTACATGATCGTAAGGCCATCTCCAAGTCACTTTCTGCGCCATCCTCGTTGTACATGTGACTCCAAGGACACAACTGCACATGTGAGATGAGCGCAAAATGAAAACTTCCTGGTTCGGATGCAGTCCCCATAGGTTTCTATTGGCCTCGCTGTCTCTACATATTATATACTCTAAGCTAAGGTTCATCCCTGTCTGTATTGAGACGATGGCCTGTCCAGCTCAGGGGTACTCACCGCAATGGGGCCACGGTTGTTCTCCCGGTACAGGTCTTGGTAGCCCAGGTAAATCACCAGCGTGGCGGTGCAGTAGAGGAAGCTGAAGACGCCAATGCAGACGAAGAACTCGGCCGAAGAGGAGAAGTCCCCAGTCAGGAAGGTCTCAATGGTGCTGGTGTCGTTCTTGCAGCTCGGGACTTGGTACGGTTGGTTCGGGAGCCTACGAGAGCAAAGGAGACAACGTCCTTCAACTTTAAAAGGGATAATAATGCAGATAATGCATAATGCATAATAAATTTAATAAATAAATATGACCCTGGTCTGTTGTGTATTCAATGAGATGGAAAATTTAACTACAGCATGGACAGCCCTCTTGAGAAGTCTACTGAGAAATTAAAAAACCCCTCTAGCAGACGTTTTACTTTCAAAAAGGGGAAATAGCCAGTTTGGGTGTGGAGCTGCACAACAAAGCAAATATTCTGTGTAAATATCATCAGTGCGAAACAATGTGGGGAGTGACCACTAAATGATACTACACCACGTCAAATATGGATTTTTATTGTCCCAACTGTTCTGTGTTTATATTGTGTTGTTCATACCAGACTTCTGTAGGTCCTGTGTAGGCCTATAATTACTACTATGTGTACGTACACTCCTGTTAAACCAGCTATCCAAGAATAGGGGAAAAAATGCAATCCTTCATTGAAATTATTTCAATCCTAAACAAGCAGTAAATGTTTGAACTGAATAACTTTATACCAACTACATCAATTTTTAGACAAAACACAACATAATTTTCACCACTCAATTTTCACTCTAGAATAGTGTTCGGTCGCAATTAACAGTGAGACCCCTGAATTCTGCCCAGGCCATGTCCCGTCTCTGACTTGCGTCAAACTATTGAACGTAGGACTTGCCTGAACGGGTAGGTGTGGTAAAGGGCTTACCTGAAAGGGTACGTAACATACAGGATTTACCTCAAAGAGTAGGTGAGGTATGGAACTTACCTGAAATGGTATGTAACATAAAGGACTTACCTGAAAGGGTAGGCAAAGTGAGCGGTGACTTCCTGGTGGACGGTGCTGCCTTCGCACTGCACATTTATACTAGTGGACCCAGAGTAGCCCCCGGCTGTGGCGAAAGCAAATATGGAGAAGACCTGCATAGAGCCAAAAACCAAAATGACTCAGACTATGGACTAAGTTACAAGTATTACAATATTTGCGTATGTGTACACTATTCAATTAGTTCATCAGAATTGTGAACTAATGTCATTTATTTGGCATTTAATGGTTTTTAAATACACTGTCTATGATCATAGACAACTGGGACAGTGTAAGATTCCCTCTGTCATCATGTGGCCATTAAATGCATTGTATTTAAACTTATATTGCAGTCATATTTAATTTACATTACATTACATTACATTATAGGCATTTAGCAGACGCTCTTATCCAGAGCGACTTACACAACTTCTTATTACATTTATCCATTTATACAGCTGGATATATACTGAAGCAATTCAGGTTAAGTACCTTGCTCAAGGGTACAACGGCAGTGTCCTACCTGGGAATCGAACCTGCAACCTTTTGGTTACAAGTCCACTAGTGAGCAAGTTACTTTTGGTTACAATTTCACTAGTGAGCAAGGTTTGATAAACGTTCATTTTACCTGTGCCAGCTAGTTTGTTTATAAATTTAAAGTAAAAGGTTTTCTCCATAAGAATTTAGCTAGTTTGTTTGCTCTGGAATTTGGTTAATTTAGGAGTGAGGTGAATGGCTAAGATTAGCCACAGTAACTACAGTAACTCTGAATTGGCTGTTGCCTGTTCTGTTCAAAGCGATCGCCTGACAGGATAAAATCATAATGAATAGTTCATGCCTGTTAAGACAAGTCTTTTCAAGGGAAAAGATGCAAATCCAAAAACAAGGAAAAGACAAAAAGTCAAAAGTGGGTCTGTATGAATGCTGATCTAGGATTTTGCATGCTCCATATCCTCCATATCATAATCTAAAACATTATGAGCTAAAATAAAAAAACTGATCCTAGATCAGTCCTCCTACTGTGACGTGCTATATGAATACGGGTCTTTTTGCTACAATTGTCAGGAAAGTTTCAGGCCAAATTATAAAGTTAATAACAGAAGCTTAATTTACATTTAGCTTACATTCTGGATACAACTTCTGAGTTACAACTCCAGTTCCCTAACTATTATACGGTAATGCTGTTCAGTTCATCTGGAGCTGTATGCAAAACCTGTAGCTCTAATCGCTCCAACATGCAAATAAACAGTCAATGGGATGTGTCGGTTGAACTGTTTGAAACGGAACTTGGTGGTCTGTGGTCTTTAATTTCAATAAAACCTGTATGTCAAAAGAGGCTTTGTGGGTAGACTCATGTTTCCACTTTATTATTGCTGCCGTCCGCTTCCTGTGTAGGCCAACAGATTATTATAATATATTTTTTAATTTTTCAGCTTTATTGGACAGCACAGTTTAGAGAGACAGGAAGAATGGGGAGCGAGCGAAGGGGACAGACATGCAACGAAAGTCACGCACGTAGCCAGACTCAAATAACCCCAACAGATTTTTTTAATCCTCATAACATGCACTTTCGACGAAAACTTTTCAAGCACTGGTACAAGGCCGTAGCCTAGAGGTTGTTCCTTAAATGAGCTACTACCGGTTTCAGAGCTGGAAAGAACTATAAGGCTGCTTGTGGAAGCGAATGGTTTCCATGACAACCCTCCGGGACCAGCATTTGGAATTCCTGCCTTTCAAGTTGGCGGGAAACACATCCCGGAGCGATTCTCTGCAATTTGTCCATGAAAGCACTTCAAGCTCTAGTGTCATCTGTGCTTCAGCGCTCTCCATTTTCACTGACCACCATCCTCTCCTCGATATCTGTATTTTATGGTTTCCTGTAACCAACTACATCCTTCCTCACAGGAAGTGCTCAATACAGCACATTTGTAGACTTTTACTGGGGTTGGGCCAAAATTCACATCAGTCTCGAAGCACAGGTTGATTTACTTGTCACACCTGTGTTGTTTAACATGCATTTGAAGATCCTGCTTTGAGTACACTCTGTTTTGATATGTGCACACATACACGGTGTATTTATCCACCAGTGGGGGAAAATTCATTTAGAATATGGCTAGCTCAACAGGCAACAAGCAGGAAAAGAGTTCAACATAAAAGACCTCTCAGCCCTTAAGGTTTTATAGCAGGTTACAGTGACAAGCAATGTGACAGGTTTAAATGTGAGAACATGTTATTAAATTGACATTACTACACCAATTAAGCAGTGGGTTACTTGGAGTGAATAAGAACCTGATATTTTTACAGAGGTGCTACAGAACTGGAGTTCCAGACCTCTGGTCCAGCTAATGAAGGCATGGGATAAATACCATGGCTATATACAGGTTTTATATAGAGTTTTTATACATTATTATTTATATACAGGTTTTATATACCACTAAGGATCCAAAGATTGGCTATAAGCAATAGCTCCCTCTCAGGCTTGCTTCCCTCCCTCGCGAGATCGTAAACTCAAGTTGCAATCTGCTTTCTGGACACAGCAACACCTGTTATTTCTGTCCATCTTAAGGGGGCAAGCGGTCATCGTTTTTCAAGCAGAAGATCCACCAACCAAGAGTTTCATTTGTAGGACTGGACAAAGTTCACTTCACTCTGACATTGAACGTGAACATTACCGAGTTAACTATGAAGTTCTCTGCTGTTGTCACCACCTATGTACTGTGAATTGAAATTGAAACTTTCCCTCAACAAACATAAACCATCTTCTCTGCTACAATTGCAATCAGAGAATTTTAACAAGCTTTAAATTTTCTTAATTGGGTGCTTTCCATGTTATTTAATGTTTAGAGGGATTATGTACCCTCTTAAGCCACATTATTTCAGAAATAGCTATACATACCATGAAGAATAAACATCCCATGTTCAGTGGTATATTACAAACAATTACATAAAGAGAAGTAAAAAATGTTTTAACTGATCAAATTAAAGATTGAGGTTGAATCAATAGGCTCTTAATTGGTGATAGTGTGGACACATGGCCACTAAAACTAACCATTTAGTAGATAATGAAGAATTAATAGACAAAGCCAAACCTGCATTGGGTTAATAAGTTTAAAGTACTGCTCCACACATATTTTAAGCATGCATATCCAAACGCGATGAATACTGGGTGCTGGACAGAAGTACATGTGAAAAACGGAAAGAATTAAATCCGCACACTAGATAATGCTCCCATGAACGTTTATTAGTATACCACCATGTGACGTATTTTTTCAGTTTTATTTTTTTCATTTTTCACACATATTTTAAACCATTAAAAAAATATTCTATATTGAATAATAATTTGTTTAATGTTTTTCCAACCAAAAAATGTTCAATAAACTACTGAAAAAGGCTTAGTAGCATCTCTACACCTTTACCCTCTTTGAGAATGCTAAACTATGAATGCTATGAATATGCAAATTGACAACACTCCCATGCCCTTACGGCACCCACCCCTTCCCCACGTAAGGGCGCATGGAGATGAGTATGCTGATGGTGTAGACACAGCTGTAAGTTCACAAATGTAGTTGAAGGTGTGCTTCCGCATACGTTAATTGAAAACCCAGTCGGTATCCGTGAAATTAAGCACAATATAATTCCACCAGTGCTGGCTACGTTCGCGGACCCATACCCTCCTCTCCACCGAAACAGCAGATACACCCAGAAGTGCCTACTTGCAAATGTGTCAAATGTGGACGCAACTCAAATGTGGCCTGATGTGATCGGATGTTGGAAGTCCGATTCCGGAAGTCGCATGAAGTGACTAGTGTAACATAAGCCTCTTTCACACATGCAATACGGAACATTACCGGAAAAGTTGATCCAGCAATATTCCGGAATGTTCCGTATTGATAGCGTTCATACAACCAACGCTCTACCCTATGTTGCTAGGATATGTTTGTTTACTTAGCCTACTACTGAAAAAATGGCGGGTGATGAAGTGACAGAGTGTGCAGTTGTACTACAGTTACTCTTGTTTATTTATACATTTTCGAGGCAAACGCTGGCAATAATACATCTGTTCCAATCACGAAACGCCATTCGTAAACAAAAACTTAACGAAAAAATCAGGATAAGTCGGGAACAACTCCGCTTTAGCTTGGCTCAAAGCCGGAGACGTCGCCTGTGGCGGCTGGAGGCTGTACGAGTCTTTCATGTGGCTCGGGGCTCGGCGAGACGAATGTGGGTACGGGAGCGACCCCATGGCATGCGTGATTGATCCGGTAATGTTCTGGCTTTGTTCACACGTCACATCGATACGGAACTTTTACGGAAACCTCACTAGGTCTTTTGCCGGCAAATTGCCGGCGCGGATATTCCGGAATTTCGACTTCGGCTCTTATTCACACATGACCCCTATCTGGCAATGTTCCGGAACATTTACGGATAAGGCTGCATGTGTGAAAGGGGTTTAAGATTCAAAATCAGCATTTTTTGCAAAACCCATTGACCTTTGCATTAGTTTCCGGAAGCAGTCATCTGTAAAATGTGCGCTACAACACGGATTCTCTCTCCATCAGGCACATCCACACAATTTTTATCAATAAAATTTAGTATTAAAGTTTTCTCTGTTGCAAGATAGCAGCGTTGCAGCAAATCCATTTTTCTTTATAAATAAAATAAAACCATTTCTGTTTTAGAATGGACTCCTTTGGTAAGGAGTGTAACCAAGTTACTACCTCGGGATTGTGTCCTAAAACTGCAGTCTGTCATTTTAACAAACCAACTGTCACAACAATGTCTAACTAGAGAGCTTTCGGCATACTGTTTCAGTTAGCTCTCCTGTAACTTGCATATCTTAGCATCGTGGACCCCGATTGGTTCTACAAATGTCTCACATCATAGATTGTGACATGATTGTCTCAGCTCGATTGACACGATCTACCACAGTACGTTACAATTTATAACTAACTCCAAGGCTTTTACACATCACTGCACCTTATATGCCAGGGTTGGTTGGCCTGCTCTAGCCACACGCAGACTCCGCCACTGGTATATTTTTATTTACAAGGCGATCCACAGCCTTTTGCCCCCCTACTTATGTTCATATATTAGTAGGACTAATTCAGATGGACATTCCTTGAGGTCTCAGGATCTCGTCCTTTTATCTGTCCCCTATGCACAGACAAAAGCAGGTAAAAAGGCCTTCAGTTACTTTGCTCTTTCGACCTGGAACTCCTTGTAAAAGGAAATAAAAATGGTCACTAAATGATTGGAAATGGATTGTCAGAGACATGGAGGCAGCTGCTTTGACCTGCGTATGTTTTTGATGATGCCTATTACCTGTGATGTAGTTGCATTTTCCTACTGTATTTGATGATCTAGTTTTTCTTTTTTGTTGTTAAATGTTGTCTGTTTGTAACTTTGTTGTGACTGCTGCAGCCACATCTGGTCAGGACACTCTTGGAAATTAGATTTTGTAATCTCAATAGGTGTCTCCTGGATAAATAAAATCTTAAAATAAATTGTGCTCGTACGTGCACAGTACCAACTCAGATTTCTGAGAAGTATGGAGAAGCTCTGCCCTAAAATACAAGAATGTGAAAACTGCGCTCAGGTGACAATTTCTGCAGATATATCAATCTATATAGTTAAAGTCATGCTTCCAAGAGGAGTTAACCATTAAAAAACATTATGAAAGAACTTAAACATGTGTTCAGAAACCTAATTAGAAGCCTATTGATTCACCTCAGTCTTTAATTTTATCAGTTCACAATTTTTTATCTCTTTTTAAGCAATTGTTGAGTGGGATTATTTACCCTATTAAACCATATTATGCATGCCATTAAGAATAAAGTCCCATGTTCATATTGAGCTTATTGTGCTATGTTGCAAACAATTACATAAAGAGGTCAAATTTCCTTCATAATTTTTGTCCTTAAACTTATTAACCCAATGCAGATTTGGCTTGTTATCATTTGCTTTGTCTATGAATTCTTCGTGCTTCTACCTAATGGTTAGTCTTAGTGGTCCTGTGTCCACACTTTCCCAATTAGGAGCCTATGGATTTAACCTCAATCTTTAATTTGATCAGTTAAAACATTTTTTACTTCTGTTTATGTAATCGTGTTCAATATACCACAATGTCAACATGGGACTTTATTCCTCATGGCATTCATAACTATTTCTGTTATAACGTGGTTTACTAGGGTAAAAAAACCTTCTAAACATGAAGGGCAACTAATTAAGAAAAATGAACAGCTCGTTAAAATACTGGGATTGCAATTGTGGTGGCAATGAAAACCAGCAAACACAGTAGTCCCCCAGAATCGAGTTTGAGAACCACTGATCTGGAGGTTCATCAAAACTTATACATATATCTATAAGAACAAATCTTTCACATATATTTAGGCTACATAATACATTGACACATTTCAGTGATAACTAGCTTTTCTCATTATTAATTTTATTTTTCATTTTACTTTATGAAGACAAAAAGAATCAATTACAAGAAGCTTCTCATCCCCTTCTTCACCTTGTAATTTAATTGTCTTGAGCATCACAAAAACTTGCATTTTATCTCGATACCTGATATACAGGGTGTAAACATGAATTAATGCATCTCTGGAGCTATGTTTTACTTATTGACAATGTTTTGATCATTTCTCTCATTTCTGAACTCAACGGCCTGATTTCCTGCAATTACATATGCTAATCCGTGCAACTAATTGAGCAATTAGCCACCTCAGGGCAAAATATCAAAGACAGCACTACAAACAAATTATCTTAATTATGGAAATGCAACAAAACAAATTAATTCATAAGGCTTACAGTTCAATTTGCACACAAAAACATGTAAATCAGTGGCGTGTATCAGTTCTTTACAGGGCTGAGAAACAGAGCAGTTAAGGTTTTGTGCAGCCCTGAGATAAACAGGCTGATCTACCAAACAACAATTAAAGTAGAAAAAAAGGAAATGGCGCAACGATATGGAAGCAAATAAAGAGCTTATTTAAACCACAGGCTCTGATGAGAAGGAAAATAAGTCGCCTGCAATTAGGGTGAGCAAAGTGATGACATACAGTGGGCAATACATATTAATTGAATTGATTTATTCCGTTTGACAGGCTTGCAATGAATTTGAGCCACAATCAAGTCTACAATTATTCCACTGAAAATTTACCTAATTGTTTTTAATGTACAGAAGATGAACAATTAGAAGTTCACACAAAACTATCTGCAGTTCTAATGACACATACTCCAAGTACACCTGTACATTGAACAGACATACAATGATGTCCAGATCATTCAATCATCTAGTAAACTGGTTGATTAACGCTGGAATATTCACTGAAGAGTGGGGAAAAGCCCTTATATTCCCCAAATACAAATCCAGAAAAGCAGATCTGGGCCATTATTAATAAAGTTTGAGCATGAGTGCCGATCTAGGATAAGGTTTGCATTTTAGCTTAGAATGGACAAAATTAGTAAACATAAAAAACCTGGTCCTAGATCAGCATTCCTACTGAGACACTTTAGGAATACAAGCTGAGATCTAGGATCGGTTTTGTCTTTTACCTCATAATGGTTAAGGTTACGATATGAACAGGGGAGACCTGATCCTAGATCAGCACTCCTATTTTTAAACACTTTATGAATACAGGCACATGTGGGTAAGCATAGGCCAGTTTGGAGGGTACAAAGTCTACAACAAGAACAGCACACGGCCTACTTGGAACATACCAAAGGTTTAATTTAGCCCCACTGTATATTCACTGCTCAGCCTGTAACAGGGAGCTGCATTATGTCCCAGCAAAGACATCTGCAGTGCTGTGGCCAGTGAGATATTTGGGGACTTTGAGTTATTCTACACATTTCATGACTGGACTTCTCCAACCTGCTACTTATGTTTGCGCAGTGAAATGTCCTTCATCAGAGTCCTTTATCTTAATTGCCATGCTGCTATAAACTGCTACAAAGTTTTAAGTGCTAATGTACGTGAACTGAAATTATTTCAGCCAGGATGTAAAATTCAGTCGTGAAATGTGTGGAATAACTCAAAGTCCTTACAAATTTACAAATACTTCATAATTCTGTCATTTCATACACCCACTTATATTGTAAACTTACCTCAGGAAATCCTGGAGAGCAGTGAAAGTGGTTTTATAAGGGATGTATGCTGTATTGTACTTAGAGGAACACCTAGGCATAAGTTATCTTCACTCTTCTATTTAAGATATTAATGAAAATACTTTTCCCAAACGCTGGTGCTATGTTCATACATTGAATTTACTGTAGGAAAAAGAGCTACACAGAATTCTGTGAAACCCAAGAGCAAAATTCCTGTTCCAGTTCATATCCGAACCCATCTCTTGCAGTCATCAGGTCAAGTCTTGGGCGCTGCAGGTCTCATGTTTCTGGTATTTGGCACACTGTAAAACACCCCTCCTGCTCTCTCTCTCTCCCTTACTCTCTCCTGCTCTCTCTCTCTCCTTTGATCCCACCACACACCCTTGCAAACTTGCAATAAACCATCCAAGCAGCGTGATCCAGGACCAGTCTCCACAATTAAGAGTTAAATTTTGCTTCCCATTTACTCCCTATAAAAAAACACCTACAGAGAGCTGGCAGAGGAAATGGAAATGGGGGTTGGGGCTGTAGGCCTCAAACATAAAAAAATGTGAACCCCCCAGTTCCCTGGCTGACTCAGGAGGCTCCCTACAGCAGGTAGGCCGGATGTTGGGCACACAGCGACAGGAAGAGAGCCAGCCATGCCGGCCTGGCACCTGGCCTCCACGAGAAGTAAAAAGCCGGGGGGGGACTTCAGGGCCCCATATTCCCTGAGGTTTGAACCCACACCAACACAAGTCAAAACGCCACTCCATGCACCTTTGTTTTGAGCATGGCACAAAGCCTGCTTGTGCTGAGATTCTGCACGCCCCTGATCTGCTGGTGTGGCCTTTACTAGCACTGAGCCATGCTAATGCAGTCCTGCAGAATTCAAGAACAGACACTGCTGAGTTACTCCATCATACCGCACTGGACCTCCACAAACCCTAAAGAGACACACATCCTCCTTCATCGTGACAATCCATTCTTACTCTTAGCATTTCATTTCTCCTACTGGAACTGTGCTGTAGGCATGGCGGGCAAGATTAGACTGGTGAAGCACAGGGACAGCCTGGTGACCTTTTATGTACAAGCTCTTAGTTTCAGAGAGAAGCCCAGGTCACTGCTGGTAATGCTTCAATCATCCTGCACTTTCAGTTTCAGTTCACTGCCTTAGGACAGGAGCCTTAAAATACAAATGACAAGGGGAAAAATAAACAGTTTCCAGCCAGCATGTCTTACCCAGTACAATAAATATATTTAATTTGGATATGCAAATCATGTACTTTACAATTGAGTACGATATATATTTATCTGAAGCAGTATGTAACAGTAGACTGCCAGTGCATAATAATTAGCCTGTTTGGTACTGTGCTTAATATGAACCCTGCCCTAATTACAGCGTGTTGAGTTTGTTTTTTAATGTTCAAAATGTCAGATATGAGCATATATATATATATATATATATATATATAATTATTATATAACCATGTCAAGGTGAAGCCAAAGGAAGGGTGTAATATATTTGAACAATGAGGTTATTTAAATGATCTTTTGTGAAAATAATAAAACTAATAGTATATATTGACCGTTTTAGACATGGAATGAAATACCCTGCAAGAATTTTAAATGAAGAAGAAGAAGAAAAAGAAGAAGACAACAATCTGTTGAATCTGCCTCAGGGTTGCCAGACTGGGGGATTTTACCCTAAATGCTCATGGGGGAATTTTTAAAGAAAAAATGTATGGGAATCAATGATAGATGGGGGATTTTAAAAGGAGGTATGGGGGGAAATTGTGAGAATATTATATGGGTCTCAATTGAAGATGGGGGATTTTCTGAATTTTTTGGGGGGGAAATTAATTCAGGCATCTGGCAACACTGATCTGCCTACAGTTTGAAATAATGATTTCAGCCAACATACCACACTGGGGATTATGTTTGCAGCTGTTCACCAAGATTTATGTCTACACCTGGGTTAACTATAGCCTCTCTACTATTGAACTACTGAGATGAGTGAAGTGGTTTTTAAATGTACAGGTTGCAAGCCAACTACAGTAACCGGACGGAGACATAACTCCTATACTACGGGCACAAAGCACAAACATCAAAATGTCTATCAAAGTAAGTGTGTAAGTGACCACATGCGATAGAACCTTCTTATGCAGCACAAACCTTTAAGGGCCCATCAACAGTAAAGACATGCATGCAAATTTCCCATAGACTTCAATGTAAAATGGTGCTACAGCAAAACAAATGGAACTCTGTCATACTTTAATGGATTTTCATGAAACTTCATCAGGTGGTACATCAGTAAATTCCGCATTGAACGAATTTTCCATGGCAACGGCCGCAGCCAATCAGAAAACAGTAGGCTGTAATTTAAAGACTATGCAAGATAGCAAAAAATGGCTCTGTGGTTTAATGGAACATGTATCTGTGCAAATCTGTGCGATTCTGATGTTCGGTTATGAAGATACATCCGTTTTGCTGTAGCACCATTTTACATTGAAGTCTGCATGCATTTCTTTCCTGTTGACGGGCCCTTAAGCAGGTTTTCAGGATGCGTCCAATTCATTGCGTGCTTTCAAAAGTTTCAGTGGAAATGTACAAGAATCACTGCATTACACGTAAAGCCAAACTCGCGGACTTTCTTTCATCAAATACTGCATCGTTAACATAACTGTGCTAAAATGCGCGGCTTGCTTGGTATTGCGTTTACAATTACGCACATGGCAGTGAAAGGCAGCCGATTCCTACGTGTAAAAATTATCTTCAGCTGATTTCACTTAGTGTTTTTTTTACGATTGCACGTACCCTAGACGTATGTCTGATATTGGCACAGCCTTTAACAAGTAACAACATTATGACATATGTATGATATTTATTCGTGGCAAATATCCTAGCTGTAAGGTTGGACAATTGCTTCTCTTAACAATGGGAAACAATTTCGGCTGGCAAAAAATAATACAAACTATTCAATTTCAACAACTGTAGGCCATAAACATTGAGTTACGCTGTATCAAATTACTCTCAAGAAGACACCTACAATTCACGTTGGCACATAACATTACAATGTAATGGCAGGCTGTTAGGTTATGAAACGTTATACGTTCTCAATTAAAGCTAAAACACTAAATTGGAGACCATGTTCATCTGCGAGAAAATATTGTTCTTTCAAAGATTATTTGAAATTATTAGTTATTTGAATTTTACAGCCAACATAAAGAACAGTAGCTATTGGACTAAATTGTAAATTACATACATAACGATGTGCAATCATGTGCAATATTGCTGAACAGTGCGATAAATTATCTACCCAATTGCCTTCATCTTCATCATTTATGGCATTAACGAGATGTTGAAGCAAGTTAAACAGTGTTATAATCTTCGAGATGCACTGACATATGGACACCAGTTAGCTTGCTAGCTAACGTTAAATAAGGGTGTTGCCCCAGGGATTGAGTCTGTGAATGTATCCGGCTAGCTAGCATTAATTAGCTAACAATCTAGGATGCAAAGCCCAGAATTTTACTCCGAAATGGGTAATGGAATATATATATGTAAAATAAAATAAAATATGGAACATTGATAGTTGGTTTGAAGGACGAAAAATAATAGTCTTACCCATTCAAGAATTCGAATAAATCCCAAAGGCTCCTTCAAAGGTCCGAGGTCGAGATTAAATCCAGTCATTATTTTCTGAGGATAGAAAAAAAGTCAGAAAGCACAACGAAGCCATTTGACATTTTGCTAACTTAGACAGCCAGAAATGCAATACGAAAAATGCACTGCACGTCAACCAAGCGATTCAAATAATAGCCAAGCAATAGCTTGCTAGCTCGCTGGCTAACTACGAAACTTTTTGAAATTTGTAAGTTAGCTCGCCAGCGAACAAGCTAGTTACTGTAGATAGCCACAAGCAAGCACATACCTGAGTTACTCCCTCCATTGCCTCCGTGGTCTATGATGAAATAACTGAAGACCGTTCTTTCGTGAGAGCAAACAGATTGTATTTTTTTGGGCGAAGATTTCGGTCCCAACCCACTCGGGAAGTTTTTCTAGGTAATAGTTAACTAAATGTAGCCTATTAGAGATGGCAGTTTTTCCAAACTTCTGTCAAACTTCTCAACCTACGACGGCACACACGTGATTCTCAACGTAGTACCGTTCTTAAAGAGACACGTGACGCGGGCAGACGCCCCGAGCCCCACTATCTGCCTCATGTTAGCTTGGCTCATGTGACTTTTTCACATCTTGGCATGAGTATTGTAACATAATGCAAAACAACCCACAAGCCCTATATGACAACTGCAGTTGGCTTGCAACTTCTCGTCGGTTCGGGGGAATAATGTGTAGGTTTATGCAGAGGTCATGCCATATTGCAGATTCGATATTAGTTATCATTTTTGCAGCCTTTTAAAAATAAATCTTCCTCTTTAGCTTCAGAACCATTGTTGTGGCAAGCTTTCTATAAATCTAGATGCACATGTCTGCATATTCATCTTTTTTCTAAGGCTGTAATGTGTTCACAGTTTTCCACCTCAAGCTCCTTTTTTTCTAATTTTTGCCTTGGTTTCGGTTTCAACTTGAAATTCGACCCATTTGTCGTTTACATTATCTACAAATCATTCTTTAAAAAATATATTTATATCTCTTGACTATTCAGAACCACTTTTGTCATTTGTATCCAATGTGGCTGCACTCAGGGACTGAACATACACGTGATTGTGTATAGGCCTAACAGTTAGGTCTGAGACATAGTTCAAAGGCTATTAATGCATACAGAAATATTATTTTTTAGTTTTAGAATGCTTATATATGTTAGCCTTACCATTGATAAACATATACAATAATTTGACAACCATAAGGAATATAACACACAGAATACCATGTAGTTACAGGCAGACTGCAGGTGCTCTCTCAACCAGGGGAATTGCATGTGAAAAGGCTCAACCCTGCTGACTAAAACCTTCAATTCCTGGGTGATACTATGGGAAATTAATTATACATTGCTCAGCAGGGCTGTCAACTACTGTTGGCACTGGCATGGCCAGGAGTTAATCCCAGATCATACTATCTGACACTAAATCAAACGAGCCTCAAACCATCACTCTGCTGCCAGATATGCAGTAGATATGGATGGATCACTTTAAGGGTTGTTTCTCGAGACAAATTTTCCTATTGAACTCTATGGAAAAAATAAGTCAGGAGAAGAAACCCTTAAGTTATCCATCCATATCTACTGCTTATCTGGCAGCAGAGTGATGGTTTAGGGCTTGATACGATTACTTAGAACCATTTAGCCAGCCATGAGTTCCATACTGTTCCAGCATAATTTACAGCTTAATCTAGTCCCACCCCCCAATTCCCATAGAGATCCATTCAAATGCAGAGAGGTTATAGTATCGCTTGTAAGAGTACCAGAAAAAAAGATATCAAGAGTCTTTTGATATTGTTGGGTCACAGGCATCAGGAAGTCATGGCATGCAAAGGATGTGCGACCAAATATTAAAAATTACATTATGTTAAACTGTCCAATATTTTTTGATACCCAAAAGTGGGGGGGGCTATGTACAAAAGGTTCTATAATTTCTAAACGGTTCATCCGATATGGATGAAAATACCCTCAAATTAAAGCTGACAGTATGCACTTCAACCTCATTGTGTATCCTTTCAAACTCAAAGTGCTAGAGTACAGAACCAAAATAATAAAATATGTGTCACTGTCCAATGAATTATGGTGCTCACTGTATATGAAAATATTTTCATTGCAACATGTTTTTGTCATTGAAGTCATTTGTATTATGTAAAAAAAAAAATGTAAACAGGCTTCATAAACTTTTTTTCTGTCGGGTCTACTTTGTTTTCTTATATTCTTTAACTGAAAATCAGCAGTGAGCTCCCTCTTGTGGCAATTTGGATGATAATTTAAAACGGTTGCCCGGGTTCGGAAAGGCGAGATAGGAATTTTCAAAAACACGACGATTTCAAGCACTAGGCTGGTGCTTGCTGTGAGTTAACTTAAAGGGGAATTCCTCTGAAAAATTATCTTTTATTTGTAGAAGAGTACATGTCCTCCTGATTAAAATGAGCTCTCAGCCAACTCTCTACCTGTAGCCTAGTGAGTGCAGAGTAATAGCCCCAAACTACTGCGCATGTTCCAGGTACCTGCTTTACTATAGACTATTTACAATAGCGGGGTGGGCGCTTACAGTCTATGGGCGGCGTTAGACAAGACACAGGTTTCCACTTCTAGTGAATACAAACTGTCATTAAGAAAAACTACAAGGGGTGATTAACTTGCAGGGGGTGCACAACTCTGGTTTTTGTTCCAAACAATTAGGCCTACTTTAGTTTTAGTTTTCTGACAGCTCTATAAACTATGCTGGTTCACCCCTGTACTTGAGCATAGTAAAATCTTTAGGATACGCTTGCAGTCTGCTGCTGAAGCTGGTGCTTATACAAATGTCAGGTCAATATACGATTGAGCTAATTAAATAATTAAGAGCAGAAGTTGGCACAAAGTGTTGGGTCCGTTTGGCTGCGTGTTTGTGGGTCTTTATATATCACTGTCAATCATAATCATCACTTTTATCAATAAAGAAATTAATTACATGCATTCCCAACAAGGTTATTATTGTAAAATAAAACTAACAGGGAAACTATGTGTGAAAAAAACATTATCATAAACTGAACAAAAAATGAAATACACTGGCACAGTATGGAACACATGGCTGGCTAAATGGCTGTAAGTCATGAAGGGTCTGAGCTATCGAACGAGCCCCAAAATATCACTCTGTTGCCAGATATGGAGTAGATATGGATGGATTACATACACTCGCCCACTTGTGGAGACTATGGTGAAGGATGACTCATCTGACCATAACACTTTTTTCCACATCTCTACAGACCAGTGCACCACTGAACTCTCAAATGTGCATTCGTCTTCATAATGAGGGGTTTATGCACTGCAACCCTACTATAATATCTCTCTCTGTAGTTGTCGACAGACTGTTTTTGCTGACAGTCTGATCACATCCTGCGCTGATATTCTCAGTCACCTGAGGAAGAGTTGCTGTAGGGAAGCATCTGCATTTATATGTTTCTCCACTCATTTATTCAGGTTTTTCCTTTAATATATTATTATATACACATACATATATATATATATATATATATATATATATATAATAAAATACTGGTTTACCTGGCAAGGTAACATGGAGTGACAGAGATGTAGAAGATGACACAGCATTATGAAATCTCTTTACCACCCCCACCCGCCCCGTTGTTTGTGTCTGCCCTGTAGCAAGAGAAAAAACTCCCCTAGTGTATCCACACCCGCAACACAATCAGCAAAGACAGCCATCGTTCACATCTCAGAGGAATACAGGGCCCCATTGGGCAGGGAAGCAACAGCTGATTCTTTCACTGGAGGCACAAAGCAGCTAGAGCATAAGGGACAAGGGATTCTTTGTTGTTCACCTTTTATGAGTGGACTTGGCAGATTCTGGGAGGGGGGGGGGGGGGGGGGGGGCGGTGGACATGAGTGGTGTAATCCTGTGTTGTCTTCATTGTGGAATGCTGTACAAGAGATCACCTTTCGTCGCACCAGAAACAAGTGAAAAGTGTGTTAGGGGAGAGGGTCTCCATGGAGGACCTTAACATGAAGCAGGTGGGAGAAGTGCTCCTTGTGATTGAGCCAGCTCAGGAATGAAGACTTTGAGTTTACTGCCTTTCAAAAGATGATTTCTGTCTCCACGCTGAATAATAAACAATATACAGAATTACAAAGTCACCACAATGCATTACAAAAAGGAAGTTCTTTATGAAAACTGAGAAACAAGCGTTGAGAAAGAGGATGTTCAAACTTGAAAGTCTGGTCTTTGAGAGAGTTGTAATCCAACAGGTTTTCCAAGAATGTAGAGACAATCCAGAGACTCTTTTAGCTGGTATACAGGAGAGTACCATATCACAGTTTTTTTGTTGTTCTGAAACACAGGGGAAAGTCAGTGCAGATAGTTCTTTAACCACACGATTTTGAAGTTAAATATCATAATAAGCAATGTCAAGAGCCCCATTTACAAATGCCTGAAGAACATGATGCACATGACTGTAATGCTGGCTAGGGTTGGTCCCCAGGTTTAACTGCTAGGCTATTCCCATTCATCAGACCCTAATCATTAATCATCAAATATGTATTTCATATACTTGAAATCTTTAAATGCCAGTAAAATAGGAAAAAAGTCCTGCAGATTTCAGAAAACTTCATTTGTTTGTTAAATTGCAAGACTAAGTATCTAAAAGGGTTTTTGTGCCTGGGTCTGCTGTTTCTATGACGTCTGCTAATGCTGCCTGGACAGGTTATTCCAGGAGAAGTTTACGGCCCATCAGTGATGTGCCAGCTGGACTGAGGGCGGGGCCAGCTGCCGGTCCTTTAAGCATGGGTGACACCCCACCCCCCACCCCTGGGGATCTTTTTATATCCTCATGATTTACAGTCACGGGTGTGGCTTTTGCAGGGACCCCCTGCCCCATCACATGAGAGCTGTAATCAGGGGCAGCAGCATCTGATTCACCCAAACCAGGAAGGCCGTGGATAATTGACAAATCTCATTTCAGTCTGCAGAAAACAAAGGCTGCCCTTATGCCACCTCACATTCATAGTTGGAGTATGAGTATGCCAGAAATGAATGAGAAAAATTCTCTAAGCATCTGGGTTGTTCTGAATACAGGGCAGATCCAATTCCATGTCCTTGGGCCCTATTTCTGATCCATAACCTAATTAAGGCCATGTTTTTTGCATACAGCCTCTGGAATTCTTGACCAAGATGTGGTATCTACTTAGTAGGTCATATTATACTTATAATGAACTTGCTGTCTATTTTTATTCATTCTGCTTCCTCTTTTCACTGTTCAGTGTGCTTGTACACTCAGTTATTTGTCTTGTTTACACACCTTGTTCAAATACTTTATTTGAAATGATGTAACTCTCTGGATACCAATATAATTCCTGTGAATAACTTATTTCAAAATTTTTCTTTCATATTGAAAGAGAGAGAGAGAGAGAGATATCACATATTCCTAAGACTTTGAAAACACTTTCTTTGGGGTGAACTGGGCAACTTTGTTTCCTTTATGCCAAGGTTACTTTCAACAACTTAAGCAAGTGTATTTTTGATTCAGTGTGCCATACCCAATAAGAATAACATGTATCAGCAGACTGTGCTGATAAGAGTCAAACTGATTAACGCTGTAGTATAACAGAGAGGAATTGGAGTAATGACCCTGGCCTATATAGCAAGCTGACCCACAATACTTACATTTAGATAAACAGCACTAACGGTTATGCACTGCCTACAGCATAAAGCAATCACACTTGTTTTGTTTATGGTGACTTTCAGTGCTTAAACTCTGCACATCACATTCTGCAACCCATGTATAAAGGACAAATACAGTGGCCAGCTCAAATGCAAAATGGGAGTGCTTTGAGCTTGGGAAACATGCAGTCCTCAGATTATTCCCTTTTTCCCACACTGCTGCTCACCACAACCAGAGATATTAGGGGGGATATTAGAGATAGAGGATTAACAGTTTAAAAAAATAGTTCACTTTCTAGGTTTTTTAATGTTATTTCAGTTTTTGTGTATGTTTTCCATTAGCCGAGACAGTTTCAGTGTGCAATGAAGGATATTTTTGATATTTACAGAAGCTTCTGATTAACTTCTGACAATAGCGGGTCATGGAGTATTCAAGTGTTCATGCTTTAAAGCAACCAAGTGTCCTTCAAGTAACTCCAAGTGCAATGTTATGTTTTCTGAGGCTAGACATATAAGCAGCTTTATTAATAGCATTCATTCAGAATTATAAATATAAAAATCTGTTCTTATATCATGCCAGTACTCCCTTCCTCTTCAGCATCCAAGCACCGCAAGCTCTTCACTCCCAATCACCAAGGTAGTAATGTTGATATTAGAAGCTGCACCACAATTTCCTTGAGTGCAGGTTGTATGGCTATAGGAAATAGCACCAATTTAATAAGATTAAACACTGTCCCGTTGTATATTCCAGCTAAAACCAGCTTAGAAATGTAGCTGGTCAAGCTGATTTTAGCTGGTGTAACAGCCTGGTCGAGCTGGTCTTAGGTGGTATATCAGCCTGGTTGAGCTGGGCTGGTATACCAGTATGGTAAAGCTGGAATGTGCATGGTACTCAGTCAGACACACTACTTTGTTATTTTGACCCAAATTGTTTTGAAAGTCTGTTGATCAAAATCTGTGAATCCTTTTGAAGAGAAGGAATGTTTTTTTTGTTGCACAGATAAGTGCTTGATGATTTTGTCACAAGGCAAGGAATGAAAGTAATTTAATGGTCTTGTGAACGCATTAGTTTAAACTAAAGTTACTTTCATTAAAACAATTGAGGCACCTAGCTAGGACTATTTACTTGCTGTGTTTTCATCGTTGCTACTAGGCCTACACATAAAAAACTGAAACAAAATGGATTCTTTATTTATTGAATGGGTTATTTCTTCATTAAACATCAAATAGTCCTGAATTTAGTCTGTATTTGTCTTAACGTGTTTATTCTATGCTGAGGTGTGCATGTGACAGGATAGTCCAGGGATCCGTCTAATGTTCTCTGTGTCCGGTTACTGCCAGGGCTGGTCTTGTGACGATCTGTCCTATCGCTCAAGCTTGGATATGTGGATACCAAAGGACCATAAATTGATCGCATTATCATATATTGTTCTCAGGCATTATTAGAACTAAATCTTAGTTTTGGTTTTCTTTACATAATACATTTACTAATAATGTAGATATGTAGAATAAGACACATGCATAAAACATAGCAATCAATCAAAATTAGATATTGAATAAGTTGGGACGGATGTCACTCAACCAAGCTTGACTTCTCTGTGACAGACACAGAAAAATAGATTTTATCATATCTTGGACTCAAACCAATCAGGAAAAAATCAATGCGGAGTCAGAGCTGTAGCAACCAATCCCCGCCTCATACCTGTAAGAAGGCGTGGCTTTTCCAGAGACAGGATGAGAAATTCTCAAATTAAATAAAAGACTCTGAGCTTCAAGAGACTTAGGCTACTTGCCTAATTTCAGCAATGTACATTTGACAGGCGTTTTTGAAAACGAATGGTAAAAACGTTCAGCAAAAAAACTGATCCAATCTTTCGCAGACCGAATGCGAAACTAGCCAGGCACCACTCTACACTGCTCTGCTCCTTTTTGCGTTATGATCACATTGGTCGGAGCCAGCTGAACGGTGTTTGCTCTTGTTGTGAGAGGACACGTTATAGCGAGCGACAACTGCGTTGTATTTATGGACATTTAGCTTTGCCGTCTGTGTGAACTTCAGCCGCACAGCAAACATGAGAGGAATGCGACACTGTGTTTTACTTGTGTTGCTCCATTTAGCGCTTGGTTTAGCTTACCAAGAGAGGGTCAGCATCGTGGGCAATGCACATTCAACATTTGTAAAGAATGCAAAAATTGGAAATGTTCATAGTGTGAAACGGAGATCGGCTGATGAATGGCCCTTTTTCTCAAGAAAACACAAAGTTACCAAAAGAAGCACGGATCTGGGAGGAGACACCTGTAAGGCACTTCAAGGGTACGATGACAGGTTAATCAACAATACTCACATGGTAAGTAGGTAAACCCCGCAGCTTCGACCACACCAGCCGCTTTACCGGTTTCACGCTGCACCTTTGGTAGGCTTCTATTTACATATAGCTTGCAGACTTTAGCATCGGTTTCACCCGTCGGGTTTTAGCGTAGCCTATTCTTCTGAATTTCGTTTTGTAGTCTGCTGACACTAATAGCCTACTAGGCATAGCCTATATTTCTCGAAGACGTAGGCTAGTCTAAATATTTCTTACGGACCATGTTTTAAAAAACAGTTTACTTTCTCCAGAAATAAAGAAGCCTAGTCACTTTGAATGTAGCCTAGCTACTACCCTAATTTGTTTAACAAGTTTTTTCCGCTAATTAGACGTCGAAGAAAGCTGTGGCTCTAACCTCAGCTCCTTCTAATAAAACATTGCGGTGCTGATATCTTAGTGAATTACAGGTGCACACACAAAAATAACTATATGTCCTCTACTTAATTTAACCCTGTTGAATTACACATTATAACATGTTATTATTTATTTACCGCGCCTGTTCCTCTCACTTTAACGGCTAGGCTACATTTATTTACATTATTTTGTGTTTTTGTAGCCTACGCGTCATTGATTCCTCAATCAAAAGAGCGACACAAAGTAGGCTAGGCTAACTTCCTAAACCATTCAAGGGGCATTTGTGTCAACAGGCGTGAAAATAAATAAAAAATATTTGAAGTGATCTAGGCCTACCTTCCATCTCCTGACATTTTTAAGGATGGCTCAGTCATGTCTGCTTATAACATAGCCTACTATTACGAATAGCTGCAATAGCCTATGTGAAAAACTTTTTTGGCGGACAGTTTGGCGGCTATTTCAATCTATAGCCAAGCAAAACGCGTAGCTTTATACGTACATCCATGCCCTCTTGTCCTGTTTTCTACTTTGTAGCCTAGCTACTACGTGTAAACCGAGTCGCTGGATTAGGCTACTCTGTGTTTATTTTATGATGGTAAGATATCTCCTTCTAAAGCGGGGTTAGCCTAGGCTGTGTGACAAGACTGCCACACCTGAAATAATAACCGTATCCGCGTTTTTTTGTTGTTGCTTAAGCCATTTCAGAAAGTTGTCTTTTCATAGCCTATTAGATTGACAGTATTTCCTTATCCAGATAATTATTTTTCTCAATCGCAAATGTTGGCAGCATCCTGCTGTCGAACAGAATGCACTAAAAGCAGGATACCAATCCGTGAAACTTTGCCTAATCCTTGAAATTTTGCTTGTTGCCTATGCAGTTGTATCTATGAAATGTAGCCTGTAGCCTATATTCGCACAAAAACTCATTTCTGTGAAGGCTCTTCCCTGGGGCAGGAATGATATTCTGCCTTTATCAGTGGTCCTAGCTTGGGACATTCTGACTTTCCTAGTGAGCAGAACACTGTGGGGGTGTGTATCTTTAGAGAATGAACATGTTCCAGATGTCTCAGTCCTGCCAAAGATGCCACAAGCCACACTTTCCAAACAGTTTTTGGTTTCAGGGATAGGGACAAGAATAAAATATGCACACAACACTGCTAGAAAACACTATTTAACAGGAGTTTACGGGGATAGGGCATCAAAATTGAATGTACCAGGCTTCACAGCATCTTTTTCAAAACTGAATTAAAATTCAGTGATCCTCCATATTGTGATATTGATCCTGACCGATCCGATGAAAATTGTGGCCAGCTGCTCTGGCAAATGGCAATTGGCTCTAGTATCACCCAAGGACGGGATGGTTAGTCCCCTGGGATGACAGCGTGATAGCAACCCCCACTGGTCAACTGGGCACCCACCAATCTGTCTGTGAGCTGCACCCGATGCGACTTCCTCAGATTTTTGTCTGTGTGAGCCCAACGTGTGAACTGCAGTGTGATAAGTAGATGCTTTAGAGGAGAGCACATGCTTGCCTGCACTCTCCGGAATCAATAGTGGAAGCTGCAGCCATGTTTGCTGATGCACATACAATTGGGCATTCCAAATTGGGGAGAAAAAGGGAAGAAAGAATAATAAAAAGAAACCGTGTGATTGCTATGCCCTGAGTGCTTCTTCTGACCATCCCGGTAGGGAAAGGACTATTGTGTCATCACCATCATAGGTAGAAAACAGAGTGGAATGTTGATAGTCTCGACTTATAGTCTGATAGTCACCATCAGAATGACACCAACTTTCTGGCGGAAGTATATCCACCAATCACAGTCACTGTTGTGTTGTTGGTTGTTACCTACGTCAGAGTATGAAATGAACATTTTCACCTACTGGCCTGAGTGGCTTGTGTATTCTAAAAATTACCAGCCATTTTCAATATTTTACCAGCCACATTACCTTTTACAATATAACACAACCAAGCCAAATTGGCTGCTAAAGTAAAAATCTTACCAGCTACTATAAAATGTAATCAGTATTTGACTGGTGTTAATTCCAAACCCTGGCCAATGTACTTTGTGATTGGTGGAGCTCCTCTGTTTCTTACCAGTAAAAACTGTATTATCTCTAATTTGTCATCCCTGTATAAAACAAGGAATAATGCAGCTGTATTTTTACAGAGTTGCTAGTTGCTGTTCCCCCGTGACTCTGTTTCCCTGATTGAATTTGCATGCATCCGTCGTTGCTAAGATTCCACACACCCAGAACACTGCTTGCATTTCAGGGCACTGAACTTGTTTACAAGAGGAATACATTTTATAGTGCTATTGTTAATGTAGACTAAAACTTTTTTGCAAAATCTCTCTCTCTCTCTCTCTCTCTCTCTCTCTCTCTCTATATATATATATATATATATATATATACACACACACAGCACCCTCCACTATTATTGGCACCCCTGGTAAAGATGGGTAAAAAAGGATTATAAAAAATTCACCGTTTGGTGAATTAGCTTAATGTCACACTGAAAAAATGAGAAAAATCCAACCTTTAATTGAAGTAAATCTATTATGAGAAAAAAAAAATCCCTCATCAAGAAATAATTATTTTTAACAAAACCACGTGTGCCACAATTATTGGCACCCCTGCATTTATATATAGAATAAAGTAAAAAAAAATTATATTTGGTCGCATATCCTTTGCATGCCATGACTTTCTGATGTCTGTGACCCAACAACATCAAAAGATATTTTGATGTCTTGATATCTTATTTTCTGGTACTCTTACAAGTGATACTATAACCTCTCTGCATTTGAATGGATCTCTATGGGAATTGGGGGGTGAGACTAGATTTAGCTGTAAATTCTGCTGGAACAGTATGGCATACATGGTTGGTAAAATGGCTGTAAGTCATCAAGGGTCTGAGCTATCAAACGAGCCTCAAACCATCACTATGCTGCCAGATATGCAGTAGATATGGATGGATCACTTTAAGGGTTGTTTCTCCTGACAAAATTTCCTATTGAACGCTATGGAAAAATAAGTCAGGAGAAGAAACCCTTCAAGTTATCCATCCATATCTACTCTAGCTCTGTGTCTCCCCAGGGTGTGTCTAATTGCATTATTCACTGGGCACCGGTTGGGTGTCATGTCATTGATTAAAAAAAATAAAAATAAACAGTTTGTTAAAAATTAGCTCTTTCTCTTCATGTTTGCCTTAGATGTGCTACTGCAGGCTTGCTTGACCCAGGCACTGTTGGGATCTGTCCAAACAATTTAACAATTTGTACTGTATCAGACCGGACTGACACATTTCAGAAAATTACAGTGTTTTGTTTATCTTGTTTTAGAGATTGTTAGCGATTAAAATTTGACAACGTTCACTTCTAACTGTATACTTTGGCCCTCATTGTTGAATAATAATAGGCAGGTACTCATTTTATTTATACAAATACATTTCTTTCCAGGCATTAAAAGCTGTTATATTGTAGTTCTTCTGGTTGTTGTACATTAAAAATGAAAAACTTAACTGCAGTGATCTCAGGATCCCAGGAGTCTAGTCATCTTGAAATAAAGCTAAAGTACTGCAGTTGATGAGGGAAAAGTGTGGGCAGAACAAAAAGTTTAATTAGTGAGGAACCAGCCCTCTGCTTCACTCCGGAGGCCTAGCCTCTTATTTAACTCTTATTTTGTATTGCCTCCCTCCCCATTATTTTGTTATTGTGAAACCTGATGGACAAACATTTTAAGTTTTCATATTTTCAGAATGCTTGACTGGCAAAATCTGTTTCTATAATAAAATCAATTGGCTTGTTGAATCATTTTCAATCAGAGAGCTTTTTGTGCTGATTGTCCAATCACCTAGCATGCCGCAATCAAACCAAAATCATAAAATCAGGTTTGAAAATGTACAGCAGGGTGCAGGTAAGAGAGACCTATTTTATTTTTTTACCCCTGCTGTGTTATCGCTTTAAATATTTGACTGTTGCAGGTTCCAGCCATTTAGGAATGATCGGAATACGGAAGTAAAGAGGGAACAGTGTGAATAATGAGCAGTGGTTTGATTTAGTGATTAAGAAGCTGGACATGAACGAAAGGTTGCAAGGAGCATATCTAGTTCATCATTTTTAAATGAACTTGTCCATCTGTGCAAATGAACATAACTTGTTGAGGTATATAGGTGGGCGTACAAAAGGAACTAAGCTGAGCATATAAATGGTGAGAATTAAGTGGTTTTCACGGGTGCGGGCAGGAAAGGGAGGGACTGAGGTTACTCTGACGGGCTGTAATGTGGTTCGACTGGTTCTTGTTTGGCTGCGGTTAAGCCCCCGGCATCTCGGCGATGAATGGGAACTGAGTCGAGGGAGAGTTCTGGAATCCCGAGAGTGTGGATTTCGGTCAGTCAGCTGATGCTCATTCTGTGTCAATTGGCCAATCGGCTCACCCAACCAGCAGAATGAAACTAAACCTCCTGAATAATCTATTTTATTTAACTGCTCCTTTGTTTTCCTGCTCACACTTGTTCTGTCATGGTTATAGTTCTTTGAAAAGCCGCTCACTCCACCCTCTCCATTTGAACTTATTTAATTATCCCACTGCCATTCTGTTCATTGACACTAAAGTGTCTGATCACTAGTATAGACTAAACAAAAAGATTAAACCTGAAAAATGAAAAGGCTTTATAGAAAATCTTTGATATTGGCCTATTTGTAGGTTGTTTCTTTCCCCACAATCAATTATGTTAACTGTGTTTTTGTAGACTAAGGGCTTGATGTACTAAGAACTTGAGTGTGTGCAAAACCTTTTAGCACATGCAAAAGGAATAACATGATCAGTGATTGGACATGGTATTTGTTTCGCACCAATCATTTCTTGTGTTATTAGTTTTGTGTGTACTAAAAGGATTTGCACTCGTTAAAGGTCTTAGTAAATAAATCCCTAAATGTTTAAAGGGTAGGCTAAGTACATCCTAGATCACTTTTTTCCCACTGTAAACGTGTTTGTATGCCTACATTATAATGAAACCTATTCATCCATTCCGTTATTTCAACAATTCTGAAATAATATTGTATATCATAAGAAACTGGTAGAAAAGCGTCTTTCAGCTGCCCTCTAACGGTTGAAATTTCTTTTCTGTTTGCCACAATGCCCCCGCCCCAATCATGATGTCAGAATACCTCTTTGGAGGTGCCTCCACGTCTTATGGATAATTGTTGTCGTCCACAGCGGAAACAGCCGGCACCTGATTGGTTAGACCCACTCTTTCGTTTCGGCTCCACATTTTAAAACCGGAACAACTGTTCATGAACTCTTATTACACCTAAATAATCCACTAAAATATGTTTCTGAAAATATTTGAGTTGAGAAATAGACCATGCAGTTGCTGAATCTTGATTCATATTTGATCTGCAACTTCTAGTTTGACTGTTTGATCTGTGTTATAGCCTACGAAATAATTTGTACATTGAATGTTCATTTATGAACATTGAATGACAATGGACACAGCTCCTCCGCCCCCACCCCTCTCCCTCGCTCACCCCACAAAGTATTTTTCAAAATTGTGTAGTAGGCGGAGACAGGTTGAGACAGTGGGTGCACTCTTTAAGATTTAAATTCTGTACTAAATAATTCATCTTTTGTAATAATTTTTAGTTGGTTGTAAATGTGTTTCTTTTTCTTGACACCGGTTTTATATTAAAATTTAGGTCGTGGTAATCCCTTTTTATTGGAATTTCCTGTATGTAATACACTGCCTGGCCAAAAAAAAAGTTGCACACTGTAATATTTCGTTGGACCACTTTTAGCTTTGATTACGGCATGCATTCATCGTGGCATTGTTTCGACAACCTTAGGCAATGTCACAACATTTATTTCCGTCCAGAGTTGCATTCATTTTTGGCCGAGATCTTGTATTGATGACGGGAGAGTCGAACCACTCTGTAAAGCCTTCTCCAGCACATCCCAAAGACCTTCAATGGGGTTAAGGTCAGGACTAATTCATGCGTGAAAATGATTCCTCATGCTCCCTGAACCACTCTTTCACAATTTGAGCTCGATTAATCTTGGCATTGTCGTCCTGGAATATGCCCATTGATGGGATAACCTGGCCATTCAGTACATTCAGGTACTCAGCTGACTTCATTTTATTGCTGCATAATATTGATGAGCCTAGACCTGACCAATTGAAGCAACCCCAGAACACTGTCTCCAGAGGCTTGTACAGTGGGCACTATGCATCGCGGGTGCAACAGCAACTTTTTTTTTGGCCAGGCAGTGTATAACTAGCCAGCATCCTCTCTGTAAGTCTGCAGAGTTGGTTTCTGACTAGCCTGGTGGTAGCATTTCATTACAGCCATTATCCTATTAACACATAGCCATTCTGCAGCGGAGCATTGCTGACATTTTGGATACAACTGAAAATTGGTACAGAGATGACAAAATGCTGTCAGAAAAACATCAAACATGGCTGTCCTTAGGCGGTAGTCTGTCTATCTGTCTGTCTGTCCATTCCCCACCCCAAACACACACACACACACATGACCTTTGTGGTGCGTTCATCTGTACAAATTGAGGCCCATGAAACCCTAACCAAGAGCTACAGCAGGGCATAGGGGCAATACGTTCCTATATGCCCAATGAGGGAAGTTAGTTCTGGGTAAACTCTGCTTTGGAGAATTAACTGAGTCTCATACTGTTCTGTGTCTGAGCAGTGATCTCAGAGGTGGTGTATTATTAGAAAACTGGTTTCACAGCTGGTGTAATAGGTTATTGTGTAACTTACAATGTAGGTTATGCCCCGGCGCTTGTGCCATTTATATTTGTTCCATTTTTATGTGCATTTGTATGTAGGCAGAATGTTGATAAGGTGTCTCCTGAAAGCTGACTTATATAACATGGTAAAAGGGAATGTATAATATATAACATACTAGGCATAAAACAAATTCAAACGACTGTCTAAGTTGATTGCTATACACCATACTGTGAATAATATAAAAATCGTAGTAGAATAACAATAAACAAATATCCCAGCTTCCAAGTGAAGAATTCGAAGCGGAGAGTGCACAATTCCCCCTTTTTTTCGCAAGACACCATCAAAAAAGACAACCGAAAGAGCTACTGAAAAAAGAGGACTGAATAGAGGTGTACAGTCATTTCAAACACAGGAACATTCAATCATTGACCTGTCCGTTTGCACCTCTACTGTGTCTGCCTTTAAGAGACTTGGTTTTTGTGGTGGTTAATTCATCCCTTGACCTAACAGCTCGATTGCTGTGAGTAAGGGCCCTGCAGCCATGCAGACCTGGCTGAGATACATTTATACGGTCTATGGCTGAGATACGTTTATACGGTCTATGGCTGAGATACATTTATACGGTCTATGGCTGAGATACATTTATACGGTCTATGGCTGAGATACATTTATACGGTCTATGGCTGAGATACATTTATATGGTCTCTGGCTGAGATAGGTTTTGTTCGAACGCAGTAATGTTCCGGCGTATTTGAAAACTGATGTTTTTAAGAGAAACATCCATTTTCACCAATATTCAGCAGTTCCTCTTTCATATGATTGTGCTTAGGTTAGTAAATGTGTTTAGTTGGAAATTCTGTGTGAATGATCTGCGTGAAGTTTTTAAAATGTCACCAGCATCTTAGGAGTAAGAATATTTCAAATGTGTATCTGACCCATGTCTGAGGCCATACAGCCTGGCATACAGCCCCTCTCTGTCTATTCTACTTCCTGCTCAGCAAATTCTGAGTGAATCTGGTCACAAAAGAGTCCTCTGTCATAACTTTATGCTTTTGCCTAGACCCAATCTACATACGAATGTCCACATTAGAAATATAAAGGAGGCCCTACAGTGGCTGTTCTCCCTCATTACTGAGCAAAAATGCTGCCATTCTGCTGAGAGAGAACGGTCAACTGCTCAAGACTCCAGTGACTACAATTCTGTGCTGACAATTTATCTTAGTTATTTATTTATCCCCTGAGATTATTTGTCCCACTGAGATGGAAATTTCTTGTCCATGAAAGTCCTGGCCGAAAGGTTTTAGCAAGGACAAGATTGCGCACAACCGTATTTCCTCTGTTGATTGCAGACTCCTGAGCTCACATACCACAAGTACTTTGCGACTCAGGAGGAACAGCTCTCTCTTGTATGCATGCATTCTGTGCTCAGCCTGTCCTCAGCAAGAGAGGCACTGTATGAAAATACTCTGTTGTTATCCCCCTGTTGTCAGTCTATTGGGAAGGCATTGCTGTGTGGCGCTTGTCTCTGTGGATGCTATTGCAGTTATACATGACTCTGCGTCATGTCACCCCGACACCGACCCTTCTCTTACAGAGCATCGACCTCCCCCTTCTGAGAGATGGGCCTTTTTATTTGTCAATGGCAACATTAAATCCACTTTTATTATTTCAGTGTTTATTTGTAGCTCCACCCTGCCCTGAGTCAGTGAGCCTGAGTTCAGTCTCGCAGAAATGCAGCTGCTCTCTGCACCCCAGTGTTAAAGGTGTGAGGGCTTCTGTGCTATGCTAATTGGCCAGTCTTTCCACTGGCGGCTCACATGCTGTAATTGGAGGAAACTCTATTCCCCACGATGGCTCACTGCACAAGAGGAAATGCACCTGATGCCCTTGCTTTAGAGGCTTGCACAGTGGGTTTTTGGGTGAATTGCAGGCAGTTCCTCCTTCAGCCGTATTGTCATGGTTCAGTCTCTTGTTTGCCAGAGTTGGCTGTATTGTCTAATGAGTGTGAGTGTTTATGTGTATTTTTGTGTGTGTGTGTGTGTGTGTGCGTGTGTGCGTGTGCGTGCATGCGTGTGTGCGTGTGTGTGTGTGCGAGGCATTGTCTGTATTTTACTGTCCTTGTTAAAAGATATTGGCCGCAACCTTGTCCAGTTCCTTGTTTTCGGTTTGCAGTTCGATGACTTGCTGGATAGCATAGCAGTGAACTCGCGTCTCATACGCACCTTGGATACCGCTGTGTGTTTATTAACCTGCTCTCTTATGACCCGTCTGCTTACACAAGCACACTCCAGCCTTAGAAGGAACCCAGCCCTTAGACAAACAGAGTGTGCCTATCTCATCACACTAACCTGTGAAACTGGACTTGGACCTTCATGAATAGGAAACCATTATCTCAGCTTCTTGCACCTTGGTGACGTGTTCTTCAGTGTTAATTACAGATTATGTTGCAGCAGAGCTGAACCTACAGTCTCTGAGCTTTTTTTATAGAATAACTGCCAATTGGCTTGCTCTGTGTCTGTTTGGTGCCCACGTTACCCCCAGTTTACCTGACACAGTCTGTTTGGGCGTGGTATTCTTGCCGGGAGTGGCATTGTCACTATGTCATCAGAATCAAGCCTTCTGGGTCAGGCTTTTTTGGATGTGCCAATTATTTTTGCCTGAACAATCACTGACTCAGAGGACCCTGGTGGAATAAAAGGAATCTGGAAGTTTTCTCTCCCAACTGGCCTGTAAACAAAAAGAAGCAGCATTGAAAGACTGTCTGTGTAAATTACAAAAGTTTGGATGGGGGAGCCTGAAATTGTGGATGCCCTTTTTTGGAAATTCTTGGGGGTTTTTTTAGAGGGGAAAAGAAAAGGAGCAGATTTGTCCCCTCCTGCACTCCATTCTTTGGCCTTGCCTGAGCTGTAATAGATTTTTAAGATCCGTTCGGAGGTCAGGGAATGAGGTGCGAGGCACTCTAAAGGCTATCCCACTGCCAGACCCAAAAAATCATACTGCTGAAATCATACAGACTGGTCTCTCTCATTATGCCGGCTGTATTCAGGTTGGTCTCTTTCATTATGCCAGTTGTGATCAGGGCGGTATCTCATTATGCCAGCTATGTTCAGGACGGTGTGTTCAGGGGGGTTTCTCAGTCTAATGGTCATCTCTGTCCTGTTCTGCTGCCAGTGCTTATAGTGACTCTTTCAGCTGGCCGTCTTGAGGGCGGTCTCTTCCCTTCTTCAGGGAGCTACAGGCTCTTGCTACACAATCTGTCCCTGGAATCTCACCCTCATGCTTTATATTTATCCTGTGAGGTATTCCAGTCACACCCGTGTGGGCCTCTTTAGCCTCTGTTTTGTCAGTAGCCTTCGAACCAGAAGAAATGCAGCAGCTCTTCACTTAATCCCTCTGAGTTGTGTGTGATTGTGATAATTCATTCAAATACACTGCCCGGCCAAAGTCGCACACTGTAATATTTTGTTGGACCGCCTTTAGCTTTGATTATGGCGCGCATTTGTCGTGGCATTGTTTCGACAACCTTATGCAACGTCACAACATTTATTTCCGTCCAGACTTGCATTCATTTTTGGCCAAGATCTTGTATTGACGACGGGAGAGTCGAACCACTCCGTGAAGTCTTCTCCAGCACATTTCAATGGGGTTAAGGTCAGGACTCTGTTGGCCAATTCATATGTGAAAATGATTCCTCGTGCTCCCTGAACCACTCTTTCACAATTTGAGCCCGATGAATCTTGGCATTGTCGTCCTGAAATATGCCCATTGATGGGATAACCTGGTCATTCAGTACATTCAGGTACTCAGCTGACTTCATTTTATTGCTGCATAACATTGCTGAGCCTAGACCTGACCAATTGAAGCAACCCCAGATCATAACACTGCCTCCAGAGGCTTGTACAGTGGGCACTATGCATGACTGGTGCAACTGCGACTTTTTTTTTTGGCCGGGCAGTGTATAATTGTATTTGATGTTTGCACAGGTCCCTAAAAGCTCAGAGCACAGCAGTGATGTTTCGCTCCCTTTCATCCTTCTCTGTGAAAAACACATCATTTGTGGCGTTCACACTGGCTTGCTGATGAGCACTTGCTTTCTCTTTGCAAGGAGAGGAGCCCTAGTGACAGTGTTATCCCACACTGATTGACTCATTCACTCACTTACTTGCCAAAGCTCTCGCTCTCTCGCTCTCTCGCTTACTCACTTGCTGAATGTTTCCCTCGCTACTCACGATTCACTCACTCTCTCACCCTCTTATTCAATTACTCACTCATGTAGTCACTGATTCCCTCATTTGCTCACAATATACTCACTCACTCGCTCGCTTCTCTCCACATGAGATCACTTTACACAACAAGCCAATTCTTTGTTTACCACAAAAAAAATGTAATTTATTACATGTACCCCATGAGTTGGTTCGCACCAGTCAAATAACCAAAAATATTAATATGTTTATTGGGTACGTCACACAGAAATGGAACGCTTGGAGGATTAACATGCACAATTTTGTAATACCTGAAATTTGATTGGCTCTTTATCAAATTGTGTCACAACTTAGTCTGCACCAGATTCTGAAGATTTTACAGTGTATGTGTCAGGATCATGTGATTCGTTAGTTTTTTCTTAAACAGCTTAAAGGCTTGTGAAAGCTTATAGCCATCAGCACTGCAGGACTGATTGCATGTTTTGGCTCTCTAACATACAGTATATACTAATAGTATCGTTCCGCTTACACTGTATGGAACAAAGATCACTTGCTGTCCCCAACAGATAAATCGTACATCAACTTTCAGTCAGCGTCATATTGCAGCCTTGAATAAGCTACTCTGTTAGTGTACTTCTTCAATATTTGCTTAACTGTCTATGAGCAAAGCCTCGGGGTGTGGCACGTTTGGCATGTGTATGTTTTGTGGTACGCCGTTGTGAATAACACTCTTTAGTTGCCCAACGTCTCATTAAGTGCTTGTTGTCCAGCCGTTAGATCATGTCAGGCATGATTCCATGTCAGTTTAGTGTGCTGAGTGTATGCACAGTGTAGTGCTTTGGCTAAGTGTTGTTAAGCATTGGGGTGGGATGTGTTCAGTCATGTTGCATTTGGTTGCAGCTTCAAAGCAGATGCTGAGCTTTTGAGACCTGTGCACCCCTGTTTGTATCAGGATAGTGGTAATTTTATGTGGTAAAATGTATTCTAGTCTTGTTTTTACACAGTACAACAGGAAGTGAGAGCACGGGTGATGAGGCCGGGCAAACATAAACTGATAAATGAGGGTTGTTAATCAAGTGTGAAGTCCATTTTGTATCAAATGTTGATTAATCCGGGTCATTCTATGATACCAACTGGTGAAAGGGGGGTTTTCTGACCTGGGTAAATGTACCCGGAAGCTGCTGGGATAAATAAATGAAGGTTCTCTCTCTCTCCCTTTGGGCTGTGTTCTGGCGAAGGTCAACTTTGTGCTCAACCTTGACTAACAAAATCAGTTTATCATTAATCTAAGGAGAATGTGAGTCGGGTCTGTGGAAAGGCCGTACTGCAGGCACACTGAATCAAGGCTGGGCTGAGTTCCACTGCAATTCAGTCACATCAGGAAATGAGTTGAAATTAAATACAATTTAAAAAATCTTCAAAAACGGAAGGTCGTGGGTGCTTTTTTCCCAAGATCTTCTTGGATAAGACTGGACACCTCTGAATTAGGGCGAGTGTTTTGTAGCCCTACCAAAGCAGGTACCATTTGCAGTACCCTCCTCCTCCTCCTCCTCTGTTTCCACCCCGTTCCGCTACTCTGAGCCAATGAGTTCATGCCTGATACGATTGATATGAGCGGCCAGTAGATCTAAAGGTGTTATAAAAAAGGCGTTCAGTAGATCTAAACAGTTCTGGAATATTTTCATTCGTCGTTTCACCTTCTGCCACCCTTGTACAAACTGTGGATGTTTTGCCTATAAATGATAACTGGCTCTATGGAAGGCCTGTTTAATTTAGGTTATAAAGCAAACAGCAGCAACATCAGGTATTCAGCTTGTAATGTTTTATAGATGGGTGGAAACCGTTCCAGTTTGGAAGATAGCTGAATTGTCAATATTTTAAAAATGTATTTCATTCTTTTGGCAGGAATCAGACGTATGAATACTTTAACCGTGATGTGTCTTTTATTAGAAAGAAGTTATTCAGGGTAACATGTAAGATCGGGAATCTTATCCTGTCTAGCAGTCTCACAAGACACTCATCAATAGGTGATTTTTTGCCGGGCTAAATTAAAATTAGGCTTTATTTCTGTTACAGTGTCTTCCACACTGGCTCATTATCAGCATGGGATTTTCCTCCTGCTACATAATCTCCCCAATCGGGTTGGTTTCTGTTGTGTGGCTTTATGATTTATATCCTGTTGTACCAGAGTAGAAATCCATGTATAGCCTTGCATGCTAATATGCTATTCGGTGACTATTTTACACACTACTGACTGCATAGTACTACAGGAGATCCAGTGCCTATTTTACACCCAACAGGCCACACGGTACTGCAGGAGAGCCATGTTAGCCCTGTTTTTTGGAGCCGGGACCCTCCTCCCTCTGGCTACGATAGAGGCGAGCGTCTCCATGCTCCTGCTGTGAGTCAGTGAATCGAATGTGTGTCACACTCTGAAACCCCCCTCTGCATTCCTTATGATGGCAGAGACAGACAGACAGACAGATAGAGAGAGCGAGAGAGGCAGACTATTCTCACCGCCACCGGTGGTCTCATTTCAGCAGAACCTATAGTGGCGTCAAGTAAAATCTAGCTGCTCAAAGATATGTGAAGATTGAGTTTACAGTGGTGGACTATGCTGTTGATGCAAAGCATGCTTACTTAAACAACAGTGATTGTTGTGACAAATCATGACAGTACATCATTGCTCACCTTTGACCCCTGCTGGTCAGTCAGACGCCCTCCCTCTGTTTGCGCATGCTACTCATATAGGGCATGTGCAAAAACTTTTAGCACATGCAAAACTAATAACACAACCAGTGATTGGTCACGGTATTTGTTTTGCACCAATCATTTGTCATGTTATTAGTTTTTCGTGTGCTAAAAGGTATTGCACACGCTAAACATCTTAGCAAATCAGGCCCAAAGTGTTCTCCTCTGACACAATGTCTATGTGTACTAAGCTGGAGGACTGTGAAAATAAAATGAGATCACATGCTTGTCTGCGCTGTACTGAATTGACACAGGAGGTGGACTCCAGTACCTCCCTGGGGCAGGTGGAGAATGAAGCAAGGAGTACAACCCACTAACAAGTCTAGAACCGCCTTAAGAAAGCTGTCATGTGCTCTGATGAGTTTCCAGTTCACTTGATAGCGACCGCTCTACGGAGCCCCTCAGTGAGTGGCATGTTGTTTGTGCTTCATATCTGAGCCCTGTAAGGGGACTCCAGACAAACTGGAAATGAGCAGCTTGAAAAACGCTTTGGGCTGAAGCGCGTATTAGGCCAAATGCTGACAAGTTTCTGCGTAAAATAGCCATTGATCAATGCAAACTGTAATGCTAATAATGGGCGGCATGTTTGGTAACATTTGGCTACGGGCAGCATTTGGAGTCCGTAATCCGCAGTGAAATGAAGGGTCGCTGGATTTTCTCATCATTCGGACGCATGACAAAGTGGATTTGGTGACTCGTCGGCGCCTCCATCTCACAGCCGCTTCCACAGATTGCATCCATCTGCATGTGCACAATATCAGTGCTGAGTTCCCTTCTGTTTACTGAATGTGCCAGTCATTTATTGGGCATCCCTCTCAAAACGGCATGATTTTGCGTAGTTGGCATCGTTGAGGCACACCGCAGTTAACTTTACCCCTTCGCCCATTGCCGGTTGGTTGATACTCTGAGTAGACCTTTCCATGGTTGTGAACTTCCTGTACATATTGTGTTTCTCACTGAGTGGTAGAGATACTGTAGTGAATACTTACACGGTCATTCCTGTTCCCGGGCTCATCTTAATAACAAAAATTAAGCGCAAGGGTTTGTGTTCATGAGATGCCAGCGATGTGCCGAATGCTGATAGCGAGGTCAGGTCGTTTTAGAGGAGTCTTTTCGCCTCTGCCCGGTTTTGGGTGCGAGTGCACCGCGGCTGCCGAAGCAGGAATCCAGCGTAGGGCGAAATGCTTGTGGAAATGAACCCCGTGGGGCTCTGATAACAGAACCTGTCAGCATTTTCCCTCACTAAAGTGTGAAAGGAAGACGAGGAAAAAGGGCATCAGCGCTTCTGCTGTTTTGCTGTTGCACGCCCTGCAGTCCCTCGGTGTTAACGTTCATTCCTAGGGTGTGCGTGTGCGCGGGCCTGCGTACAGTACATATAGTGGAAAAAACAATAAATAATAAAATAAATAAATTAAAAAATTAAAAAACACTTCTTAAGTCTTAAAAAGAAGAAATGGTTTGTGATACTTTCATAATAATAATAATAAACTTTATTTGTATAGCACCTTTCATATATAGTTGCAGCTCAAAGTGCTTTACAAAAAGGTACAGATTAAAACAAGAATGTGCACCATAGTACATTTTGAAAGTGTGAAATGTAATTACAATGTATGCATTTTCCCATTGTTTACTGCAGTCTCTTCCTGTTCAGTTGTGGGTTGGACTGGAACGCTTCATATCTCACACAGTATCAGCTCTTGCTGCTTGGTCCTTTTCTATGTTCATTTGCTGTAATTGCTATTTGGAAGTACTCTGTAGGGATATGGCAGATCGCATATCGTTCAGCTTTAAGAGACCACATAGTCAAGGCAACAATCAACAATGTCAGCAACAATCAAGCACTGTGCCAGAAGGGAATCTTGAGAACAATGCACCCTCTTTAGTATAGATAGTTCACCACTCTTTGTGTTGCTGTAACTTATACTACAAGCTCTTTTGAAAGGAATTTATATGTTAATTCAACTATGTCTCAAACTTAAATGTATGTACAACCCTGAAAGAAGAATTTTGTTGTGAATATTGTTGAAAATTGATGTTTCTTTAAAAAAAAAGGCCAGTACTGGCGAGTGTGGTGCAGTACTGAGGGTGGCCGACTTATTTTTCCACTGAGTTTAATCGGAAAATGAACCCTAAAAGTGATCCATCCAGATCTACTGCATATCTGGCAGCAGGGTGATGGTTTGAGGCTCGTTTGATACCTCAGACCCTTGATGACTTACAGCCATGTAGCCAACCATGTGTTCCATACCGTTCCAGTGTAATTTACAGCTTAATCTAGACCCCCCAAATTCCCATAGAGATTCATTCAAATGCAGAGACGTTGTAGTATCGCTTGTAAGAGTACCCGAAAATAAGATAGCAAGAGTCTTTTGATGTTTTTGGGTCACAGACATCAGGAAGACATGGCATGCAAAGGTATGCAACCAAATATGAAATATTATGATGTAATTTACGTTTATGTTAATTTGTCCAGTTACTTTTGGTCCTCTAAAATGGGGAGGGGGGCACTATATATAAAAATGGCTACAATTGCTACAATGTTCACCAAATATGGATGTAAACACCCTCAAATTAAAGCTGAAAGTCTGCACTTTAACCTCATAGTCACTGTTCAATTTCAAATCCAATGTGCTGTAGTACAGAGCCAAAATAACAAAAAATGTGTCACTGTCCAAATACTTAGGGACTGCACTGTATATTGCTTCTTCAGCTGCCATTTGATCCCTTCTCTACTTGTTATCTTCTGTACTTTCTACCTGTTTGAATAAATAAAAAATATGAAAGTAGGGCTGACTGTCTCTTCTCTTTTTTTCTTTTTTTAAAAAAGGTCAGTAATCTGCAAGAATTTTATTGGTGCCTGGAGTGCTTGGATATTTTAAAAAGTGATGTGACTCAGATATGATTGGAAGGTAATTGTGTAATTATCATTGTTGTGGAATATAAAGTTAACCCCTGTCCTTGTTGCTCTGTTGCAGTTTACCTTCAATGACTTGAGCGGCTCAGTGTCTCTGGCCTGGGTGGGGAATGACACAGGGGTGAGTGTTCTGTTTCGCCTTTGACCCTTAACCTTTATTGACCTCTATTGTCAAAATATTTTGTTTTTATGTATGGGTATACCAGATATTATTGTCATTCGTTCACAAGTACATTATCAAGCAAATAAATGGTCAATCCTTTGGATCTCATTTTTCTAGGGAAGATATACACGTATACATTCAATAATAATAACTAATAATTACTGTTAATAATGTTATTAATGTTATTATGATAATAATTACTGGTAATTTGAAAAATCCCCAGACTTTCCATATAAAATCGGGTACAAACTAAAGGTTTCTGAGTGACAGAATGTTCTGGAAGTGGCTGTCGATGTTGACACTGTTAGTTCTTTTAATACCTGGTACACCCACAGTTGAATTAACTTTCATGGATAATGTGGTGCAGTTTATCTTTATTTAGAAAAAAGGTATAAGCTTTGATCCAACAGAGGCTGTATTAGCGCATACCTCTCAAACCAATGTCTGCCTGTGAAAATGAATTTATCAGAGCAGGACGTATCTCCCTGGGCATTGACATCAGTTAGCAATGTGATAGAAGTGAGGGGGGGGTGGTGGTACGCACCATCTCTGAAGTAATGATGGAATGCAGCCTTGTTTTTTTAAGCCGGAGCTGCAGTGACCTGTTAGTGGGAAAGCCCCACATTACCCCCCACCATTGGATAGAGTCCTCTCCCTGCACCTCACTCAGAGGCCACCATGAGGTCAGCGGGCCATGTCACCCCCAGGGCCATTTCAAAGGCAGCTTTGTGTCCTCCTACACCATCCACCCCCACCTCCACTGAACTGGTGTCTGTCTCCTTTCTAGCTTAATTCCAAATGAGAGGGGGGTGACCAAAACCCCCTTGGAGAATGCAGATGCTCAGCCTTTTTCAGTCACAGTTTGTGTGATTATCGCATCCCGCCTGACGGGCTGACGGGCTGGCGTTGGTAATCGTTGTACTTAAAGCCTGTGTAACTCCGTACACTGCTCTGTGTTCCTTTTGCTGGATGGAAGGAATGGGAACTTGAGGTTAATTTATGAGATCATTCCAGCAATCACATGGGGGAAATCATGAGTTTGTGAGGCTGAGTGTGTATGTGTGTATGTGTGTGTGGAGCTGGAGGTTAATTTATGAGATCATTCCAACAACAATCACATGGGGAAATTGTGTGTGTGTTCGGTGTGTGTGTGTGTGTGTGTGTGTGTCAGTGTGTGTGCAGTGCGTGTGTGTATGTGCACGTCAACATTGCACATACACACATAGCATATTTTTTTCCTTTGGATCCTTGATGTAAATGTAAGTTTTTTACTTATATTTTTAAAATATGTTTCCATTCCAGTTTGGAATGCCCAATCATATTTAACAGCAGCGCTCATTGCTTGACTATCATTTTGGAAGAGCACAGGCATGCATGTGCTCTCGTCCAGGTTACATGACGTCCACTTGATGTCAGCTGCCACTTCCTATTGTGCTGCAGTTCTGTAGACGGTCTCACACAGACATGAGTCGGAGGAAGAAGCTTACTTTTCGGATGGTGGACTTATGGGCACCTGATCCACAATGAGGTTTGCTGGTGCACGATGAGACACTGTAATCCCAGCAGGCCAAAACCCTCCCATCCCTGGGTGCCAAATTTGCATTGCCCTGTGGAGCTGTAGGCTACAGTCGCCACTGGCGCGGTCTGGATTTGACACCTCACCGTGAGGCCCACCCATGCTCCAGAGCAGTACCTTAATAGGATAAGCCTCTCAGGAGCCCCATATTTCCATTTTATGAATAAAATACTTTGCCAATGTGACGTTTTAATACCCTCTTCCATAATTACTGGAATTGTTGGATATATGTAGCTTTTGTCACTGTGTTTACTCATGTACTTATTTTCGCATTCACTGACTGTGTTGACTGATAATCCTGCATTATGTGTTTCTTCTGTTTTATTAAGAGCAGTCCAGTCAGAGTGGAACTGGTTTGCATGCACAGCACTCTTTGGACAAGGAAGTAGATGTGTTACTTTGGTAACTCAGGGTGTGGTGTTATCACTGAACAGGGTAGTGCTGTGTATTTAGCTAATACAGTATAATAAAGACAGGGTATTATGTGGAAGTTATATAGTCATTTAAACAGATGGAGCTGCTTAGTTCTGGTTCGGTTCCAGTAGGTGATGCATTAAAGTCTGTCTTACTCATACCCCTATTTTAGTAGCCTTGTTTGACACCCCAGCCTACCTGATCTGACTGTAGCTGGCATCCACGTAAAAGTGAGAATGATAAACCTTCCAGTGCTCCTTTTATGCTTGTATGTGCTTCATTTTCTTTCTGATACATGAGGTATTGTGATACCAAAATGGGTGGGGCTACAGTTAGCTGTCAATCACTGACTTTTAAACCAATTAGAAGGTTTTGCTCTTCACAACAAAACATGATGATTAGTTCAAATCAGTCAGTTCCTGGTAGCATATGTTAGGTCCATGTTCACACTCCAAGAAAATAATTTCTAATATTAAGAAAATAAAGAATTCTTCATCAAGGATTTAACAAAATAGGCGAGAGATAAATAATGTATATTGGACGCTAAATACAGGACTTATTCTCTACAGGTTGTGCTGGCCTTGACGACATTCCAGGTGCCATTCTTCATGTTGAGATTTGGACAGTCCAAACTGTACAGAAGGTAAGTACTGTAGCGCCCACCACAGCTTGGATGGATCTGACAGCGTGCTAATGTAATGAAACCCAAGACCAGCTGTTCTTCCAACAGAATTAACTCTGGCCAGAGTAGGGAGTACCCTCAGAACTACGAACCCCATCACAGTCGCCCTAGTGTGTGATGGTTATAATTTTTCATTCAGCAGTATTGTAAATCAGTTTTTAATACATAGTTCTTTTTCTCTGTCTTTCTGTGTCAGTGAGAACTATGGGAAGTCCTTCCAGGATGTCACATCTCTCATCAACAACACCTTCATCCTCACAGAGTTTGGCATTGCAATTGGCCCCGAGAATTCTGGGAAGGTGAGGAAGATGAGGAAGACCCTAGTTTATAGTTTTTGACCTTGGAAGACTGGGGGGGCAAACACAGCTCGCTGTAGGCACACCATGGGCCCTTTGATCACTGAAAAAAGAAAATGTATTACTCAGACGCATCATAAATTGTGACTTTGTCCAGGTCCACTTACCTTCCACTCACACAGTATCAGAGCACTCAGTTTGTGTGCAATAATGTAAATGTTAATGAGAAGCTATTCTTTGCTTTTCTTTTCATACAGCATGCTGTCAGTAGAGTCTGGATTAGGGGTGGGAACCGGTTCCAAGTTGTCCGATTCCTGGGAATCGTACGCCTTCGAGCTTATCGATTCTCTTATCGATTCCAGCATGTATTCCCGACAGCTACACATAGCAAAACAAGTAGCCTAGATTTGGTAAGCGAATAACTAACCTAAATTAGCGAAATGATAATCTTCAATCTTCGTCATCTTCAGCTAATAAGAGAAGCCAGCTTGCCTCAGGTAACGTTAAAGATCTCATCTTTCTTCCATGTAAATGTATAGGCTAAATGAGATAGGGGAGAATGGTGACAGTTGAAACTGCTCTAATAATACAGAAACCAACGCAAACCAACGGTGCAGCTTTATGAAACACGCCTAGGACCGTAACTAACTCATAAGTAAAGTTTGCGATCTTCGTTAGAGAATGAAACTACTAAATATCCCAATGACAGAGCAGCGGTTAAACAACAATATTTTAGCCATCTTTTTTATCAGTTAAACTGATAATTTATCCTCTCCTCGTGTCCTTTTTCATTATTTTCCGGTGTCTCTTATTTTCTTTGATGTCTGATATTTTTAAGCACTCGTATTGATCAAGCCAAATGACATTTATAATGCCGTTTCAATTTACAGAATTATACAATTCAGACTTTTATTGGATGCTCTGCCACTTGTGCAGGCATAAATATAGCAGATAAATATTTTCCATTATATGACTAAGAAATATGAATGAAAAACGAATGCTTTATACTTTATAAATATTGTGTCATTGAATCCATTTTAGATGACCACCCAATAGTAATAGTTGGTTTTTTAATAGCCTGGGAGCAAATAATATTTAAGGAATCGATAAAGAATCGGATCGATAATGGCATCGGTATCAATAAAATCTAACGATTCCCATCCCTAGTCTGGATATTGCATGATCTTCCAGTGCACTAGATCTTTGTAGTTACAATGCATTAGTTTGTTGCACTTCTCCTTTTCTGATGCACTAGAGCAGTGGTTCCCAAACCTCTCCTTGGGTACCCCCAGCTGGATCCAAGTATTTGATGTCTTCCATCTCAAGCACACCTGATTCAACTAATGACTTGATTGCCATTGATTGAATGGCTAGGTGTATTAGCATGCTTGAGGTGGAATACATCAAATACCTGGATCTGACTTGGGGGAGCCGAGGAGACGTTTGGGAACCACTACACTGGAGTGTTGAAATTCTCCTGTTCTAATGCACTAGATCGCAACCATCTTGGCTTTGTGTTGAATTTCTGGTTATTTGCCCCACCTGTCCAGGTGATCCTCACAGGCGATGTGTCGGGAAGCAGGGGCTCTCGGATCTTCCTATCCACAGATTCCGGGAACAGCTTCACCCACACAGACCTGCCCTTCCACCCGCTAATGCAGATCATGTATAATCCCAAAAATTCCAACCTACTCATGGTGCTCAGCATCACGGTGAGAGAAGGAAGAGGCCCATATACACCATACACCAGCACACATATAAAAATTACTGTCCTACACCAGCACACATATAAAAATTACTGTCCTACACCAGCACACATATAAACATTACTGTCCAACACCTGCACACATATTAAAATTACTGTCCAACACCTGCACACATATAAAAATTACTGTCCAACACCTGCACACATATTAAAATTACTGTCCAACTCCTGTGCACATTTTAACGATGATGTCCAACACCTGCACGCATCTTAATGTTATTGTCCAACATCTACACACACATGCCGTGTGTGATCACTTTGAGATCACGTGGTGGAAATTGTTTTTAATAAAAATAATAATAATAATGTTGTCTTCCAGAATGAACTGTGGTTGTCACAAGACTTTGGTGCAAAATGGAGGAAGATCCATGAGACTGTATGCCTGGCAAAGTGGTAAGAGTTGTGGGCCTGGAGATTACACTACTGGGGCAAAGCCCAAAACACAGTATTACATTAAATTTTAGGAATTTAGCAGATAGTCTTACTTAGTCACTTAGTGCCTTACACAGTCTTTTTAAATTCTTTATCATATTTAGCTATTGATAGAGCTGGGCATTGACTGAAGCAATTCAGGTTAATTACTCTGCTGTAGGGCACAACAGCAACGCCTGTCTTGGGTTTGGAACTTAAAGTCTCTGAGTTGCAAGCCCAGTTCCATAACCATTATGCTTCTCGCTTTGTAGCTTAGAACAGTCCCTGGGGTTGTTTTTGTGAATTATGTTTATCTGACAGCCTCCCATAGCAGCCAGCCTCTGTGTTTGTTTTGTAAACAAATTGTGTTTTGCTGATGACTCAGACCAGACGAAATTAGTCTCAAGACCTGGCCGAGCGCATTTCGTTTGGTCTCCTACTGAAACAGCTGTGGGCACAGTTTGAGCCGCAGGCAAAGACATAATTGTTGCATTAATGAGTCATCTGAAAATGCTGAAAAGTCCAGTAACATTAAACTGCATTGCTCTCGTTCAGGTCCACAGCGCTAACCAATGCCTTGACGGCTTCGTAATAATCTTTTTATTAGCAGAATTACAAAGGGAGCAATGGGTTAGCTTAGTGGGACTCACCTCAGCCTTGGAAAATAAGGTCACAGGAAAAGCAGGCCAGACTGAGAAAGCAAGGGGGAAGGAGAGGCTGTTTCCCTGATCAGGCCCGCCCACCAATGGGCAGAGCACTGTTTCTGCATCAGGGACACTCTTATCTTACATCTTTACAACTGGGGATATGCGCACGCATGCATGCGCATGTGCATGCATGCACGTGAACACAAACACATGCACAAAAAGTGTAATGTCACTTTGTATTTGATATAGATATTTGTAGGGCTTGTTAATAGCTATATAGTACCATCAGTTTACATATGGATAATAAACAGACGCAAGTGGGTTCTCATGTCTGTTTGTCTGTCTGTTTGACTCCAGGGGGAGGGACAACGCCATCTTCTTCACCTCCAGTTTTAATGGATCCTGCAGTGAGTGACTTCATATGACGTATTAAGGTTCTGATTGGCCAATCCAGTAAAGCCACCTCAGTAACACTCCCCCTCATTGGTTATCCATGTGTTAGATGACAGGGGCATGCTAGACATGAAGAAGACAACAGACTATGGGAAAACCATCCGGACCATCGCCAGCAAGGTCTTCTCCTTTATCCTGGAAGGCCGATTTGTTTTTGCCTCAGTCATGACTGGAACGGTAAGTTTTTGAGTGAGTGAGTGAGTGAGAGAGAGAGACAGCGACAGCGAGAGAAGAAGAGTGAGTGTGTGTGTGTGTAACAGGTGTGTATGTGATCCCCAGGGAATGCTGCGTATGATCCATGTGTCGGTGGATCAGGGTGAATCGTGGAACATAGCCCAGCTGCCCCCTGTGGGCCATGAGCAATTCTACTCCATCCTGGCTGCCAACGATGATATGGTGTTCATGCACGTGGATGAGCCGGGAGGTCAGTCAGCCTGCCAGTCAGCCAGTTTCCCCTTCTCTCACACCTGTTTTTTCTCTGTTCTAACACGTGCACTCTCTCCTTCCACAGACACTAACGTTGGCACCATCTTTGTGTCAGACGACCGTGGCACGGTTTACTCCAAATCCCTGGAGCGCCACCTCTACACCACCACAGGGATCGACACCGACTTCACCGTTGTCACCTCACTGCGCGGCGTCTACATGACCAGCGTCCTGGCCGAGGGTATGTCAACAGACAGGAAGCAGGGAGGAGGGAATTAATCAGTCAGTAATTAAACCTTTATCGTGGAGGGGCACAATGCATAAGTGCTTTTTGACCTTGGAGTTAAAGAATTGACCTTGGAGTTAAACTTGCAGACACTGTGGAACTGGAGTTAAACCTGCTGGCTATGTGGCCCTTCGAAACTAGTTAAATCTGCAGGCTATGTGGCCCTCCAGAATTAGAGATAAACCTGCCGGCTATGTGGCCCTCTGGAACTGGAGTTAAATATGCAGGCACTGTGGCCCTCCAAAATTAGAGAGAAATTTTCTGGCTACGTGGCCCTCTGGAAATTTAGTTAAATCTGCAGGCACTGTGGCCCTCCATAACTGGAGTTCGTTTCACCCTGCTCTCTGCCAGCCTAAAAAAACATGGGTATTTTACAGCTGCCATGTTCCATTTAGGGCTCTATTTTCCGGCAAGCGCATGCCGTGTGCAAGCTCTCATAGTCAATGGTGTAGTGTATGGCGTACTGGCCGTGGCTACTGAATTTCACTATATTTGGACCAGAGGCGAGGAGCACACAGCTCACAGCGCGCTGCACAGGTTGAAAATGGGCTGGGTGTGCTGTACAGCTAGATTTGTTTTGACCATGTCATGCTTTCCCGCATCACGTGGTTTAGTGAAAAACAATAGCAGAACACGCACATTCGTCGTGGTCGGGAGGCCTCCCGCTTGCAAAACGAGTCCACCCACTGTCAATTTCCGACTACTATGGAATCCTAAAGGCGACAGAATCGCAGTCTAATCTTATCCCAAAATTTCATTCCGCACTAAAATTCTGCACTAAAATTTAACTGGGCTGCTCCATCTTGACATACACACCCCCCAACAGTGGCTTCCCTCCCACTTCAGCGAGTCACCAAATGACCAAACGGGCTCAAATGCGTGCACATTCGTGACGAAAATGCAACCGGTCGGAAAATAGAGCCCCAAATTTGCACGTTCGCTGCTCGATCTGGACTGACACACCTCCACCAGCGACTCTCCACCCACTTTGATACACGGCGAGTCGGGCTCAGGAGTGTGAAAATACATGCCGAAAATGTCACCGAAATGTCACTCGCCAATGCGCTGGCTTGCCATCCGCCATGCGCCAGCCGGAAAATAGAGCCCTTAAGGTGTTATTAGTTACGCTGCTTCCCTTTCCCATTCTGTGCACTTTGTTGCCTGACGCCAGTCCAGTGACATCATGGGTTACCTTGCAGCGGTAACAACCTCCGCACACGAGCCCCGCTGGCCCAGACTCGCTGAACCTGCTGTCACTATGCCCGGCTGAGCGGTACGCAGAGCCGGCAAGCTCAGAGAGCATCTGTCATACCCCATGTTTTAGCGCTGCTTTTGCCAAGTGCTGACTTTACCCCTGCTGGAAGGAAAATGGACATTTGTGGGGGATGGGGAAAGGGAAGTAAAGCACTGAATTGCCATAGCAGTTTCTTCAGGGGGAGCATTCACCTAGAACAGTATTTCCCTAATTAACGGGTCATGAGTCTGTAAACAGACCACTTCTTAGTCCCTGTGGCCGATTGGAATACCTCTGAAATGTTGAGGTAATCTTATGTGGGAGCAGTATGGTTATGAAGTGGTCCTCTGTGTGTCTCCAGATGGCTCTATGCAGACCGTGGTGACCTTTGACCAGGGCGGGGAGTGGGAGCTACTGCAGAAACCCGGGAACAGCAAGTGTGTCCCCTCAGCTAAAGACAAGGAACAGGTGAGCCCCGCCCATAGCCATGCGTTACAGCAAGTCTCTGAGGGATATAAATTTATTGGACTTATGTAAACTTGCACAGAATGAACTGCATCATTTTAAACATTTTAAAATTGGCTTTGCGTGTTCATAACTTGCAGAAATAAGGAAGAAAACATGCATGTACAGTCAAGCCGGAAAATCTGCACACCCCTTTCACCTTCTCCACGTTTTATTATGTTACAGACTTATACTACAATAGATTGAGTTCATTTTTTGCCTCAAACATCTACACACAATAGCCAATGACGACGAAGTGAAAACAGGTTTTTAGAAAATATGCAATTTTATTTTACTGACAAAAATAGGTTATTTAGGGGTTACATATCTGTACACACCCTTAGCCTAATACTTGGTTGCTGCACCTTTGGCAGCGATTACAGCCTCAAGGCGTCTTGGGAAAGAAGCTACGAGCTTGGCACACTTGTTTCTGGACATTTTTGCCCATTCCTCTTGGCATATCCTTGCAAGCTCCGTCAGGTTGGATGGGGAGCGTCGGTACACAGCCATTTTCAGCTCTTTCCACAGATGTTCAATTGGATTCAGATCTGGGCTCTGGCTGGGCCACTCAAGGACATGCACAGACTTTCTCCGAAGCCACTCCTCTTGGCTGTGTGCTTCGGGTCGTTGTCATGTTGGAAGGTAAACCTTCGCCCCAGTCTGAGGTCAGGAGTGCTCTGGAGCAGGTTTTCTTCAAGGATCTCGGTGTACTTAGCTGCATTCATCTTTCCCTCTATCAGGACTAGTCGCCCCGTTCCCGCTGCTGAAAAACATCCCCACATCATGATGCTGCCACCGCCATGCTTCACTGTAGGGATGGTATTAGACAGGTGATGAGCGGTGCCTGGTTTCCTCCAGACGTGACGCTTGGTATTCAGGCCAAAAAGTTAAATTTTGGTTTCATCAGACCAGAGAATCTTGATTCTCATGGTTTGAGAGTCCTCTAAGTGCCTTTTGGCAAACTCCAAGCGGGCTGTGATGTGCCTTTTACTAAGGAGGGGCTTCCGTCTGGCCACTCTACCATAAAGGCCTGATTGGTGGAGTGCTGTCTGTTGATCTTCTGAAAGGTTCTCCCATCTCCACAAGGATACGCTGGAGCTCTGTCAGAGTGACCCTCGGGTTCCTGCTCACCTCCCTGGCCAAGGCCCGTCTTCCCCGATTGCTCAGTTTGGCCGGGCGGCCAGGTCTAGGAAGATTCTTGGTGGTTCCAAACTTCTTCCATTTACGAATGATGGTGGCCACTGTGCTCTTTGGGACCTGTAAAGCTGCAGAGATTTTTCCGTACCCTTCTCCAGATCTATGCCTTGACACAATCCTGTTTCTGAGGTCTGCAGATAATTACTTTGACCCCATGGCTTGGAGTTTGCTCTGACATTTTTTATTTTTTTATTTTTATTTTTACAGGCATTTAGCAGACGCTCTTATCCAGAGTGACTTACACAACTTTTTAGCATTTTTTACATATTATCCATTTATACAGCTGGATATATACTGAAGCGATTCAGGTTAAGTACCTTGCTCAAGGGTACAACGGCAGTGTGCTACCTGGGAATCGAACCTGCAACCTTTCGGTTACAAGGCCAGTTCCTTAACCATTATACTACACTGCCGACATGCACTTTCAACTGTGGGACCTTATATAGGCAGGTGTTGGCAATCCCCAATCATGTCCAATCAATTGAATTTATCACAGGTGGACTCCAATTAAGTTGTAGAAACATCTCAGGCAGTATCAGTGGAAACAAAATGCACCTCAGCTCACTTTTGGGTGTCATATCAAAGGGTGTGCACACTTGTGTACATATGATATTTTACATTTAGATTTTTAATAAATTAGCACAAATGTCTAAAAACCTGTTTTCACTTTGTCATTATGGGCTATTTTGTGTAGAAATTTGAGACAAAAAAATGAACTCAATCTATTGTAGAATATTGTAGAATAATCTGTAACGTAATAAAACGTGGAGAAGGTGAAAGGGGTGTGCAGACTTTCCGGCTTGACTGTATATCCATAGGTGTACCAGCATAACTGGTGTCCCCTCTCTCTACAGTGCAACCTGCATATCCATGCCTCCTACAGCACCTCCATGAAGCTGAATGTTCCCATGCTGCCCCTGACTGAGCCCAATGCTGTGGGTCTCATCCTGGCCCATGGTACACAACACCTCCTGTACTTAACACTGCCTTTACCCAACACCTCCTTTACCTAACACTGCCTTTACCTAACACTGCCTTTACCCAACACCCCTTTACCTAACACTGCCTTTACCCAACACCTCCTGTACTTAACACTGCCTTTACTCAACACTTCCATTACCTAACACTGCCTTTATGCAACACCTCCTTTACCTAACACTGCCTTTACACAACATCTCCTGTACTTAACACTGCCTTTACCCAACACCGCCCTTACCTAACACTGCCTTTACCCAACACCACCCTTACCTAACACTGCCTTTACCCAACACCGCCCTTACCTAACACTGCCTTTACCCAACACTTCCTTTACCTAACACTGCCTTTACACATCTCCTTTACCTAACACTGCCTTTACCCAACACTTCCTTTACCTAACATTGCCTTTATGCAACACCTACTTTACCTAACACTGCCTTTTCCTAACACTTCCTTTACCCAACATCTCTTTACCTAACACTGCCTTGACGCAACACCTCCTTTAACCAATACCTCCTTTACCTAACACTGCCTTTACACAACACCTCCTTTTCCTGATCCAACACCACCTTTACCCAACACTGCATTTACCCAACACTTCCTTATCCAACCCTCAGACAAGCAGCCATTGCTCAGACCTTCCTGTATTCTCGTATCTCTTATGATTGACCGTGTAAGAAAAACATCATGTGATCTGCAGCAAGCTACATACAGAGACAGAGAGAGATAGAAGAAGAAGAGAGAGTGGGAGAGGGAGTTGGAAAGAAAGAGAAGGAGAGAGAGAAAGTGAGAAGGAGAGGGAGTGGGAGAGAAAAGATTGGGGGAGCTGGAGGGAGAGAAAGAGAGAGGGTGTTTGTGCGTACGCTGACTTTGTGCATTGCTATGGAATCTATCAGTATTGTAATACATAGCCGAGTGATACTATATGAAATTATTTTGAAGGGTAGTGAATGGTGATAATGAGAAACAGTATTTCCTCTTTGCACCTTAGTCCTTTGAACCAGCTCAGCACTGTTTGGCTTTGCATATCAGCCTGCTTTTACTTAACCAAGCAAATATGGAAACCTACACTGGTATCAGAGAGCTCTACTCTGTAGATGTTTACATATCTGGGTGGGTGCGGCTGCCACGTTTCGCCCCTGACCTACTTTTTGGCCTGTCAGGGAGTATTGGCAACATCATAATCAGCAATGATGCTGTACATGTTCAGTGCTCTGAATTTATACACATCGAATCTGAACAGTTTATTTGCTTCAATCTCTACAGTTTGCCACAACCAGCATCTCCCACAGGCACAGGCACTGTCTTTTGAGCTAATGTGACATGGTGGATGCAAGAGTGATTTCCCTGTTTGACCCCTAATCCCTGACACTCTCTACACCCCTCAGGGAGTGTTGGCGATGCTATCTCGGTGATAACGGCAGACGTGTACGTATCAGACGATGGGGGGTACTCCTGGCTCCGGGCCCTCCAGGGGCCCCACCATTACGCTATCCTGGACTCTGGGGGCCTGCTGGTGGCCGTAGAGCACAACCCCTCCCTGCCTATTTCACAGATCAAGTGAGTCCCCTGCATCACATTCTCACCCCCAAGACTGGGGGTTCATCAGGAAATTACAAACTTCATTGTCTTTAAATGCCATAGTGCATTGAAATTATATAGTCAATTCAGCAATAAATAGTAATGCTATTAATAGTCATTAATGATTTAAAATACGTTAACATATATAATAATATGATTTATGCCATTTAATGAATCATTTATTACTTGGAAGTTGCATTCTCTGTGAGCATACATGAGTTGTATAAGCCTGTTTATTTACTTATTATTTATTTAAATCAGATATGATCATGTTTTTAAAAATCATTCCATGCTAGTTTTGTGGCCTTTCAAAAGGATTGCCTTTCAGAGTGAAAGTGACAGTTTAGCAGTGGCCCAGAATACTGCAGGCTAACGTTACATGTATGAAGTGTTTGAGCCCTGATCACACTGAGCCAATCGGACACTGCAGCTATAGCCTTGAGCAAGGCTTCATCTCCTGCTCCAGAATAGAACTGAGATGAATAAAGATATCCAAAAGGCTAACTGGTGTTTTAAAAAATACATCCATTAGCCACCATACTACCAGTAAAAAATAAATGATTGTATTCTGTAGGATTGGTGTTTCTTGTTCTAACCTTTTCTTCTTCTGTGTGTGTGTGTGTGTGTGTGTGTGTGTGTGTGTGTGTGTGTGTGTGTGTGTGTGTGTGTGTGTGTGTTTGTGCGTGTGCGCTCGTGTACGTGTGTGCATCTGCGTGTGTGTGTGTGTGTGTGTGTGTGTGTGTGTGTGTCTCGGTGTATCTGTGTCTTTGTGTGCGTGTGTGTGCATGTGTTTGTGTGCACATGAATCAACCGGCATCATGGCAGGTTTTCCACCGATGAGGGGCAGTGCTGGCACACCTACAACTTCACCAAAGAGCCAATCTACTTCACTGGCCTGGCGTCCGAGCCCGGAGCGCGCTCCATGAATGTCAGCATCTGGGGCTACAGAGAGTCGCTGATCACCCAGTACTGGGTCTCCGTCACCATCGACTTCAATCGGCTGCTCACACGAAACTGTAAGTGGGGTCCAGGGGGCCAGCAGGAAGGGTGAACAAACTCCCGTCCTCATCCAAGAGGGCATTATGTGGAGACTCCAGTTGCAGCAATTTTTATCTTTAGATCAGGACCTTTTAGCTGGTGGTCTGGGGAAACAAATGCAGTCAATTACAGACTTATACTTGTTACTTTCACAGGGAATAATATATATAAATTATTTATGTGCATTAGAGTTTGTGACTTTTGTACTGGCCTGCGACTGTGCAGTGTCAACATACATCCCGCAAGTAACAGATTAAAGGGATAGTTCGGAATTTTGGACATAATATCTCAATTACGACTTACCCATGATGTAGTTGATTGATGGAAACCATTTTCAGCTAATTCCATGCTGTTCTTCTTTTGGACATACACACGTTGCTAATGCTAGCGCAACTCTATGGTAACCGGTAGCATCCACTACCAAACGCACTTAAACACTCAACAGTGCACCCAAAGCAAATAAAATACGACGACAGTCAATCGGGGTTAATTTGAGTGTTTATACCATCATTTTTGAAGTCAAACTATCATTGAATCCTTTACTTCGCGGAGCGAATGTGGCCATTGCAACTTGTTGCTCTTCTTAGTTGTTGTAGTCGACCAGTGCCGGCACTACATTCGTAGGTAACGTAAAGTATCGCTCCGCCGCCGTACTTCCACAGAGAATATAGGTCAGCACAAAGTAAAGGATTCAACGATAGTTTGACTTCAAAAATGATGGTATAAACACAATCCCGTCAGTCCTCTTCAGGGCGCAACTCCTCTAGCTCCTGACCGTGATCCAACTCGCCCGGGCCGCTTGTGAGCGACGATTCTCCCCCGCTGAGTCCCTCCCCCCACCACCGGGAGCGGCCGCCAATTGCCACTCCCTCAAGGCACCGGCCACACTCGGATCTGGCAGGATGGGGGGCGCAAACCCCTGATCCTCAGTGATGCACCGCTTTTACCACGGCGGCCCGCATCCATATGCATAATTTTTTTAAATAATCTTTCCCCCAGAAAGAAGTAGTTGGAAGAACCCTACTTTCGATAACGCTGAACTCCAAATTCTCCAACTGTCTGCAACAAACCAGAATGACCTTCTTATTAGTCTGGATGACCCTGGTTTCTCAGAGCGTGAGATTCCTCTGGGTTTGTGTCTACGGTCTAGGGTGTTTTCCATTACCTTAATTGCAGGGTTGAATCACCTATTTGGCTTGATTAGAGTGAGCATGCTCAGTGCCATCATGTGATCAGTGAGTGATTTTGAGCGAATTTAGCATCTCTTTCTTTCCCTAATAACATCTCTCCACTTGAATTGAGGAATTAAGCTTTTCTGTCCTGTTGATAGGTGACACGAAAGACTACGTTGAGTGGTTGGCGCACTCTGATGACATCAGTGACCCCACTGATGGCTGCATGCTGGGATACAAGGAGCGGTTCCTGCGGCTGCGGAAGGACTCTGTGTGCTGGAACGGCCGGAACTACCTGGTGAATAAGCAGCCAACGCCCTGCACCTGCACACTGGACGACTTCATGTGGTAGGTCTCTCTGCCCCGCCCTCCTGAGCCATCTCTGCCCCGCCCTCCTGAGAGGCAGAGACATTCTGGCAAAGCTATGGTGCTGCTGGGAGGAGGAGGTGTTGGTGGTGGACCAGTAGGGGGCCCTCTTCCCTCTGGATGAAATAAAATTAAATGTCCCAGTCCAGAGATGGCACTCTACTGTAGAAGGTGTTGTCCTTCAGATGAGTTGTTAAACTGAGATCCTGATTCACTGTGGTCATCAAAGCTTCTGTGACACTTTTCGAAATGGTAGAGTCCTCTTTGCCTGGTCAAATTCACAAATCTAGCTCTCTACATCTCTACATTTGGCCACTTATGTATCCCCAACATCTAATTGGCTACACAATCCCATCCAGTTTGATCCCCTAGGTCATCACTCCAAATGAGGGTATGAGTTTGCAGTTGTTCTGCTCTACTTGCCTAAATAAAAGTAAAAACAATTTGGACAGTACAGGTGGACTGGAAAATCTACAGGAATAGAAATTCTGTTATGTTCTGCTTTCCCCCTGTCTAAGCAGAGATTTAAAATAAATAAGGAGGATCTACTCTCATTTAAAAAAATAAAAATAAAATATTGATGGTGTTAATTACGTATTACCTTGTAAACATTTTTACCTTATCTAAATGTGTGTGGGTACATGGTATCTCAGTTAAAGAACAGGCTGTATGTGTTCTGGGTAACAATAGCTAATCTGGAACCATGCCAGTACAGCATGCAAGCATTGATCAGTATGCACTATATTAATGAAGAGGAGAGAATCAATCCAAAGCAGTCACGCCCATTTAAAACTGGTGATGGTTATTTGGAACAATTAAAAGCTACTGAAACATGACGACTGCACACAAGTGATGATGTGGTGACCAATACCCCAGGAACAGACTCCAGGAAATCCAAAAATGAGACGGTCCAATAAGTGACTATTTATTCACCAATGCGCATAGGGAGAGCACCTCAAGGGCAGCCCAAGAGAACGGAAAAACTTTCTGAGACATTCACCTTTATGGATAACAGTTACCTGAAATCCAATATGTGAGGTCACACCCATATAACATAACCAACAATTAATGCCCTCTACATTGCCAATCTCCCCACTCCCTGGGCAGTGCTCCCCGTTGATTACCTCATCAGGGTGTCTGCTATCATGCCATGAGTTTGCTTGCCGGCATGGCCATGAAGGCGTGACGCCTGGCACATTAGCAAGACAGTGGAAAACGTGAGATTATAAACGCGCAGAAGAGATAATTAGACAATGCAACAGAACAGAATGTGCACACAAGACATTCCAGTTTCCTCCCATACTATTCCATCAGGCCCATTTCCCTTACTAGACCTATCAGTACTCGCACCGGAAGGCCAGTTCAGCATGAGTTCCAGCATGCCATATCAAGTGAATTTTTGTATTTATTTTAACAATATAAAAGCCAATGAATCCCAACATTTTCATAAGGTTTCTTCTTTTTTGCAGGCCACACCTTAATTAACCTGAAAAAATACAATGCATTAATGCATGATGATGGAGAAAAAATGTAACTTCTTTCTCAAGGAATCATTTACTATCGAAAACTTCAGAAAATGGAATGGAGTTGATCTGGCTGATTTAAATTCCTTGGATGTGAATATGGGACATTTATTTTTCATGGCACACAGCTGTTTCTGCCACAGTATGACCTTAATAGGTTAAATTCCATGAAAAAAATATATAGAATTTGATTGAGAATCATTAACAGTTTGTTACAATTCAGAAGTTGGTCAGAAAATGGTCCATCAGAGCGAGCCATGATTATTCTTTACTAACAGTGCTCTCAGACCTAAGCTCAAACATTTGTTTTTTTGTAGAAATATGGAACTGATTCAACATCAGTGCATTGGGCTGTATCTGGTGTATAAGCACGCTTGGCCTTGCCACACGGTCACCAAGTGCGGGAAAAACCACACCATAATTCATAATTAATATGTATAAGGGGTAACACACTGAGGATGGTGACCGGTGCTGTGCCAGATAAGTACAGCTCCACTTTCCATAAGTTTATCCCTGTGCTGGTTTGGCTGAGACGCCATTATGCAGTCTTTAATTGTTAAGACATTCAAAATGAGAATGTTTCAGCTGCCCTGAGGTCATGTAAAGACCTTGTAAGTTCCCCCCCCCACATTAAAGTTAAATTGAAAGTTGAACATTGAACGTTATCACATATAGCATTGTATACTTTAAATGGCCTTAAAAATTGAAAAAGAAAACGTTCTTTGTGTGGAGGATTTTCTCTGATAACCCACTGTACTCTCTGAAAGGTGTGAGACAAAGGCTCTGAACACAAACGTTTTCGCTGAGGAGTTTAAGACTTTATTATCAAACTTGCAAGCAAACAAAGAATGGGTTCTGCTCTTACCGAAGCTTCCCCAAATTGTAAGAGGGGCAGTTATACAGTTGTACAAACAAATATTCATGTGAAACTTAAGCTCCAGTACTTACATAGTTCCTCTTTCTCACAATTAGTTTCCAACTGCAGTTGCAATACAACAGTTTGTAATATGCTATTATGTTAATTCGTTTTTGTATACCCAACCTACTTAAGCTGCTATAGGATAGAAAGGCAAAACAAGATATATGGAGACGATTACTTTCACTGTCCATTGGCCCTTCAGTTGTCCATCGAAGTAAGATCATGAGTACAGTGTTTTCTTATATTGATAATACATAACTTCATTAAGCCAACACAAAGTTTCCCATGACACTTTGTTGTTCCGTTTCTTGGTTTTTGCCTGGCACAATATGTTTCGTCGGGTAAGTGAGGATTAGGTAAAATGTGTATTTTCTGAATCCAGCGGTTCCAACAGTCAATGTCCTTGTTAAAATGTTCAGCACTCTGAATACTGAACACAAGCGATATTTTCCAAGTATAAAATAACCTACATTCAAAATATGTTTTACGTGATTTCATTTAATAATTATTATTAAAAATGACGATCATCAATTCAATTTAAATCGCTAAATTCGTCGAACAGTAACCTGGTGGAATCAACCAACAAGTCAAAACAAAGTCTAAATCAGGTCTTAAGATTAAATAATTTTATTAAATGAAAAACAGTCAATTAGAATAATGACTTGAAATCATACATTCACTAATGAATATAGCTGACTACTTATAATTTACAAAAAGGAAGACATTAAACCAGACATTAATTAGAAGATACCAGTAAAGAGGGGGGGGGGGGGGCGAGAGAGGGAGGAGCAGGATACTTTACTTTTATCTAAATACTAGATATCCTACAGTTTATATTTGTCATCTGTTTTAAATGTTTCAATGTCTGTAGGGAAAGTGCGATACTTGAATATGTCCCAGGTCTGGTGGCTATCCCAGCTCTATCCCCACAGTCTCTCCAACAGTATGTCCTTTTCTCCTTCTTCCTGCAGTGACTTTGGGTACTATCGGTTGGAGAACAGCTCGGAGTGTCTGGAGCAGCCAGACCTGAAGGGCCATGCACTGGAGTTCTGTCTGCATGGCAAGAAGGAGCAGCTGCAGACCAGAGGGTAATGCTCAAGCTGGTCCCGCTTCTACCCAGCACAACACCCTAACATGTCCCTCTCCTCCTCCTTTCTGTGCAGCACCCTAACTTGTCCCCCTTGTCCCCCTTGTCCTGCTCCCTGCACCTACACAACTCCCTAATCTGTCTGCCCCATGGACTAATACTAAACCAGAATGGACACTTATTTTTGTCTGTAGCTACCGGAAGATTCCAGGAGATAAATGTGAGGGTGGGGTCTCCCCGGAGCGCAGGGAAATCGACCTGAGCCAAAAGTGCATCAGTAACTTGCTGGATCCCCAGCTACAGGTGAGCACACTGTCACTGCTCTATTACCACCCACTCTTAGACCCTCAGGCTACTTCAAGTGTGTGTATGTGCGTGCGTGCGTGCTTGTTGTATGTGTGATGTCTTACACTGTCTCTCTCTCTATCTCTCTCTCTCTCTCTCAGACAGGGCACTCCTCCAGGTCTGTCCTTATTGTGGTGGCCGTGGTAGTCATCATGCTGCTCAGTGTGCTGGCCGGCGTGCTGTTCATCAAGAAGTATGTCTGCGGTGGCAGGTCAGTTGCGCAGTTTCACGCCTCTCCTATTTCATTATTCCCTCTCTTTGGAGCCCTCTGAGCAGTGAACACTCTCCAGGAAGCTGTGGAGCTTAAAAACTGTTGGATCATTTGCTACATTTAACCAATCAAGATGCGTTATTCACCTGTAATGGTGGACAGCATATGGATACCACCCACTATGACGTCACTAATCCTCACCTGTCCATGTCAAAGTGGAAGAGTTTAATAGTCTCCCGAGTTCCTATGAATTCAGGTCACTGCTGCTTTTTTGACTACCTACATATATCTAGCAGGCAGACACTTAAAGCAATGTGTGTATTGTGTTTTGTGCATTGTGCTATGCTCTTATTGAATCATTATTTTGCACTCTAATTCAAGTTGACTGCAGTTTACAGATTATGATGAAAATGAAGATTACGATCATGATGAAGATTATGATTAAGGCAAACATCAGGCACTGTTGCAGATAACATCATTGATGGTATAGGTGCAGCTGTATGTTGCTGTCGTTATAGATAATGTTGCAGGTGTAGATGGTTCTGCAGATATAGGTGGTGTCATAGGTGTGACTGATCCTGGATCCCATGCCCGGCAGGTTCCTAGTGCACAGGTACTCGGTCCTGCAGCAGCACGCAGAGGCTAATGGCATCGAGGGCGTGGACGAGCTGGACATCCACGCTGCCCAGTCACCCAAGACGGATTACCATGACGACTCAGACGAGGTATGCGTCCACACAATGTCCAACCATGTGAAAATGCGGTATCCAACCACCCCACAACAATATCCATTAAAATCTATTAAAAACATGCTGGCAGGAATGCACAAATTCACTAAAACAAAATGTATAAACAAAGATGAAGAACTTTGTAAACAATTACAAAATTTACACTTAAGTTACAGCAAATGTCCAGTCATTCTATGAGTCAAAGTAGTGTATGTAAATCAGGCTTGATACAGTATAGTACATTTACTAATGATAAGGGCAGGTATGGTAAGTACTGGTGTGTGTGTGTAGATCTGAGTTCAGGCTCAGGTAAAACAGGCCTGAAGAGCACATTCATGTGAGGGACAGTATCTGACCATCTTCCCTGTTTGACCTCAGGACCTCCTGGAATGATAGGGTGAGCCAGAGCCAGTCACCACCTGGAGAGAAGAATCAACCCTACGCCAGCATCTTCCTTTTCTTTCTGTCTCTTTCACTCTTCTTACATCCCATAATGCATCTCCAGGGCTACCCTGCTTCCTTCTGCTCTTCCCTCGCCATTGGCAACTTCTGGTGGCCACGCGGATGCGGACAGGACCTCGTTCTGTCCATTTTGACCGACCCAGATTTACGCAGCTTCTGCTAAACCATAGAAGAGAGACCTATGGGTGATTGGATGGAACTGGAGAGTGGGTAGACTGATAAACCTATGGCTTTGGTGCAGCATCGCATTAAAGGCTTTTGCATCTTGAAGATCTTCCTTTATTTTTTTGAAAAATAATTTTCACAGCTATCGTCCTTGTCAGCAGAGCTTGGGTTACAGTTGTGACAAAGGAGTCCCAAATGCAGGCAGCAGGAACAGGGCTGCGAGAAACCAGTGACTGTGATGCCAGATTCTTGTGAGCAGTGGACGCAACTGCTCATTCCACTTTTTTGTATTTAGGGGACCCCCTGTGAGGATGGAGGCCATGATATGATTTCAGGCTTTCCAAAAAACTGGTTTGATGGTGTAATATATTGTCTGCTGTAATCTAAGAATGATATTTTATATTTAAATGAAAAAAAAGAGTGTTTGGTAATGGTAAAATGCCATGTCTTGGTCACTCATATTAATACTCTGTCTATTACTAAATTATCAACTATTGTCTGTCTTTGATCAAATTTGGCATTTGGAGAAGAGGGGATGTGTTTACTGTTCTATATGGGCATCAATCACAAATATACGATTGTCATTGATTATTATTGCGGTTATCGATAATCAAATAGCAGTGAATTCTGGGAAGCTGTGGTAATGTTATACTGTTGGTCCAAATAATAACACGTATGTTGAAAAGATCCACATGTATACAACGTACAAAGCAATAAAATAATCAGCTGCAATATTTTAAACCACATTCCTCTGAGTAAGCTGTAGCTGAATCCTCTTCATAATGTAGCTACATTGCTGTATTTCACGTGATACAGAGAATCTTTTTTGACATATAATTTACATACCAGACAACTCAAACTTGACATATGAATTTCCTGAAGCCAGCTCCCAGTACAACAAATCATTATTTTTGAGACTACATTACAGGAATCCATTGTGTAAAAAATGTACACCTTTGTACAGTTATATTGCAAGTTGGCAATAAGTCCTTAGCTTTAACGTGAACGGAATATGTCATTGATTGTGCAAAGAATAGCCTTGCACATTTAGAATGCAATCATATTGCAATTACTGAGATTGGTATGACTTTCACATTTAATCACTGTTTGGAAAAGCAGGAAACTGACACCATCTCATCTGCTAAGTCAGTAGGTATGAAAATATGAATTTAGTACTGTGCTGTTCAGACATCATTCCCAAAAGCACAAACTCCTGTAAGTGGTTCTTAGTGGCTCAGAGAAATGTACTCCGACAGTTCTGTAAATCTTTAATTAGTCTAATCTTTAATTAGACTGTTAGACAATGTAGTTGTGACGATGGTTAGCATAGGACTTTTTTTATCCTTGGGTAGCTCCTTTGCAGAAAGCCGTGTCGCCAGGTGGGCATTTAGATGGCTGCATTCACTATTTAAGATGATTGAGAAATGGAGAAACCAGAATGTCGATGTAGGCACATTATTACAAGTCACATGCTGGTCCCAACACAAGTACCATGAATGTGAATGTGATTGTTTTGCATGTAATTATGTAAATTAGAGTAATAATATACCCAATACAGTCCCTGCTATTGAAGGAGTTTAGTGGGTAATGTGTTTTTATAAGCAAACTTTTATGAATATTTACCCATTTTTGCACTGATTTTTCCTTTAAATGTATGGGAATAAAGGAGGCTGTAAATACCAGAAGATGACAAGTCCCAATTGTTTCCCATCTTAATTTATTTTATTCATGAATGCAGGAGTGTTTTTGATTTAGCTGACAAAATACAGCCAGCTACTGCAGATGGTAGTTCACAGATCTGTGTTGAAGAATCAAGTAAATAATTTGAATCTGGTGTTTGAGAAGCATAAATATGTCATGTCTCCTTAAAAATGGTCTTCAAATGTCCTTCTCTGCTCTTAGCATTTTTTGAGTCTGGCATTTGCTCCAAAGTTCCCATACAGTTAAGTTTTTAATGAACTTTAAATTTAGAAAATGTTCTTCAGCCATTATGGTCAACTTCCTCCAAGACCTTCCGTTTCCATAGCAACGGCCTCAGTGCTATAAGTTGTTCTTTTAAATTTTTCAGGCTATCCTGAATTGACTTCTCCACAAGCTTTTAAAATTGAGAAATTTTAAAATTTACCTGAAAGCTCTCTCGAATGAAGATGCTCATTAAGTGCCTAGTATCCTGTTTGCTTATATCAGGTCCTTCCTGTTTGATTGAAGAGATTTGCTTCCAGGTCAGTCACCCCATAGTCTTGTGTGGATGTAATATCTTTGTCTCTTCATAAGTGCCTATCAGAGGTAACTTTCCATTTCCTTCATGTCAATTCAAACAATCGTCCCCATTGCCAATTACCAGAATGTCATCAATTTGCAATCTTCGAAGAAATCCATCCTTGCTTAAAGCATATTTTGGTAGTTCAGTAGCTAAGCACAGAGAACCTAACGTACTCAAGTGTCACAGTGACCAAACTCACAATGTACACTCACATAGTCACAGGTGACTTTGTTTTTACTGCAAACACCATTGCATTTACGCTAAGAATCAATCCACAGTTCTTGCAGTTGTAATGTTGCAGCTATGACTGTTGTCTGCCAAATTATTACATACCTGTTCATTCTGGCCCTAGGGTGCTCTATGGCCCCTCCACAGGCACATGCACCATGTGAAAAGAATCTTACTAAAGGTCTGACAGAGCAGCTGATGTTAAATTATTTATTTGTTTTTTTTCTTGCTGTTCAAATCCCTGTACAAAGGATTGAACATGATGGATTTATGTATAAAATTGTTCCAACTTTGTATGGGCTCTGTATATTTAAATAATGTTCTCTTTGGTTTAAAAATAAACTCGCTGGTACTTTCTTTCCCTTTGGAATTTTTTTTTTTCTTTTTCAACTCCATCACAAAGTATGGAGTAGGGTGTTTGGTAGAAAACACAGTGCAAACATTCACTTAATTCCTTTTTATACAGTAAAGTCCACAGATACTTTTCAGTAATAAATGTACAAACATCTGAAAACAAAGTCTGTTTAATTCTGCACATACATAATTTATTCAAATATTGCTATGGTGTGATTCTTACCAGCCCTCTTCAATACCAGATTACCAGCCAGGAAAGCACTGTGGTAGGCAGAACTCTGCTATGACACATAAGCTCTGCCATAATAGGTTTCTTTCTGCCTTCTAGTACTGATATACTACTTGTGTCCATAAACTCCCCTTCCCAGACAGAAAAGCCTTGTTTACATCACAATGGTTTATCAAGGTTAGGTTGCAACTGATTTAAAACTGATTCATGTTGAGCCGTTTCCATTACAAAAAAACAAACTCAGATTCTGTACAGGAAGTTTCCTGCACTGTCAAAAAACTCCCTCCCTTTCTGAACCACTTCATAGTTCTTTTCAGGATGTGTTCTGGCGAGCTCCTCCAGTTCCTTGTCCGAAAGGACCTTGCCATCCCAATTATCCTCCTCTTCCTCCTCCTCCTCCTCCTCCTCCTCCCCCGCCTCCTCCTGGGTGAAGGAGGACTGGCACTCTGTCTGCAGCTCCTGTGGTTTGGCCGAGCTCCAGACAGGGGAATGTGGGGTTGGTATTAAAGTGAGAGAGTCTAGGCTCTCACCTCCACCAGAGGGCGCTGTTGTTATTGCTATGTCCTTTCCTGTGCCCAGGCTCTGGTGGTCTAAAGTGGTGAGGGCACTTCCTGTGCCAGCAGGAAGCATGGAATTACATTTTTCTGGCAGCTGGGGTCTGTCTTCACCAGCGTGGGCGCTGGCCAGTAGAGACTGTTGCTGCGCTCTGGAGTCCTGCTTTGTCCGTCTCTCTGGGGATGGGAAGAACCTGCTCCTCAGGACTCTGTGGATAACGTCGGTACTGACGGAGAAACCCTCGGCCAGACGAGCCACTGTCCACTCCTCCGGCAGCTCCTGCTTCAGATACCTGAGAACAGCAGGGGAAGAGCTTGGTTAGGTTATCACAATATTTGAATATTTGTTCTTAACAGGCAATAATTATTAAGTCGGCTTGAAAAAACCAACTTACTGTTCTCTGTATTATTTCTTCTTATTCCGCCCAAATTTCTATATGTATCTCCTCCCAGCCAGTTAAAGCTAGGCTCACCAAATTCGGTCAGTACCTTCAACTAGTTGGGATTTTTGTGTTGGGTGATTTATGTGTAAATACTAATTAGAATTTGTTAAAAACCCACTCAGTAATTTTGGTTGCTAAAAAAATGCTAATCGCTTACAATGAACAAAAAGATGAAGATTTGGTATAAAATTATTATCCTAATAAAAATAACGATAAAAATCCTCATGGAAATCACTTCAAAAGGAAAAATAAGTATTTAAAATAAGTCTCGGGCCGACACGGCTTCCTTGTTCATCTTCCGTCTACCGGATTTCATTCTTTGTTTTTGAGCTTTTCTGTAGTCCTTGCACAGCTCATCACCATGGAAACGAACTTACACTCAATCATCATTTTACTGGGTGCTCACTTGTCAGATAACATATTGAAAAGAATAGTTAGCTAGCATTTTGCCAATGAAAATATACCTTGGAAATGATTCTGTCGTATTGTATTGTGGCTGGTTACAGTAAAAAAAATTTAAAAAACAGAACCCAGATACTTGGATGCCATCATGTCATTGTCGTCGATTAGCAACCAAAATTACTGAGTGAGCCTTAATTATTAGCAATTAACCCTTTAAGCTGTAAGATCACTAATATGTGATTAGAATGTTCTTAACTGAACATTCTAATGCTGATGTAACAATCATTACTGGCAATTAAAAAGCAAGAACACTGGCTTAGAATTTTGAAAAAACATTCCAAAAAACCTACTCTTCAAAGGGTTAAAGATGAAAAAATTGGCATAGAAAAATGAATGGCGGAATGATGACTCTTGTGATGTCACAATGCCCCATCTGCCCTCTAGCAGGTGAACGATGTCATAATAGCATACTAGCCCATCATTGATTATTAGGTGTGGTTGTGAAACCACACCTTCTGATACTCTCCATACTTATTATTCCGCCACTTTTTTGTCACCCATCTCCTCCTACACTATTCACACCATCAACACCAGTCATACCTCATGCTATACCTTTATACACCCTCCAGATTGCTATTACTTTTTACCTTTATACCATATGCATTTTTTTCAGATAATTGACCTTTTATCGCCAACAAAAATTACTGGAAGTCAATGGTCACATTTTGAAAACTGATGCAATAGAATGTGGATGCTGTAACATATTACACTGCTTATGACATCACAATGCCTTCTTCTACAATACTGTTATGACCCAACAATACTATCCCAGATAATTTCACATTACCTTTTTGTGCTTTCATCGCAATTCATTACTTATTTGTATCACTTCCAGGTTCTTTAGACTACTTACCACAAAATACATCACCATATTTTAACACTTCTTTAGATCCCTTTATACTGCATTACCACTTCATACCATTTCCACCTTTTATTTGCCACTTCACACTATACCATATTACCATCTTTCTATACCATTTCCAGCAACTGATACCACTGCAAAGCAACCACACCTATGATTTCTTTAGTTGTATTTATTTACTCTACATATTAAATTTATGTTTGTTCTATGTTTTATATATTTGTTCACAATAAACATTCTTAAAAAATATGTTTATGGTAATTATTGCTAAAGTACTGTCATGGTTTTTTCATCTGGAAAATTTAAAATGACACTGAGAAAATTCTGTTCTGCTACATTTTAATTCATGCAGTTCCATTCAGCTTTCAGTTCATATACCCTATTTCAGTTCAACATGCTCATGCTAGTACATGCCATTGCTAACAATGTATATTGTCTGTTGTGTAATGTCTAATTTATATTCCCAAAATGCTTTGCTTTTTCAAGCCAACTTGAAGCTTGTCTTCAAACTTCCTTTTCTAGTTGGTTATGATTTTATCCTGTCATGCACACCCCTAATGGTAATTGTGTAGGTTGGGTATCAAGATCCCTCTCACGGTCAGTCGTACAGCAGGGCTAGCAGTGCTCTTTTGTTAGTGCGTGTATCTGTGTACTGTATTTACAGATAAACAGAGCCTTGGGCCACAGGAAGTGCCTACCTGATCTGCTCCATGGCATCCCAGCTCAGCCTCCTCTCTGGGGGGCCTGGGGAGCCCAGTTGCTTCCTGAGCCTCTGGAACTTTATGGCCGTCTGCCTTCTCTTCTCCTCCCTGACCGAGACAGGAAGCAAAGCTGCTATCACACAGCGACGAGGTGTGGAAATATGAATTATCCCTTTTATGTTTACATTTAAGCACTTCACGTCTCTTAAATTCTTATACAGAGCAACTTACACAGATCACATATGGAATCCATTTATTTCACAGAAATAATTAATGTTAAGTACCATGCTCAAGGGTATGACAGCAGTGCCCCACCTGTGTACTGAACCTGCAACCTCTGAGATGCAAGCTATGTTTCCTGACCATTGTAATACACTGCTTCCATTATACAATTGTACACAATTTAATTTAATTGTATAGTAGTCATCTGTCATTTAGCAGTAAAAGTGAATTCATTGGATTTTAGTGTTATTTACTAGAGCCAACAAATCCACTCAAATACAATTTTTTTCTACTGCTTATAAAGGATGACACACACCTCTAATGTTTAAATAACTGAAATGATTAATCAGAAGCTTGGGCCAGCTCACCTCTCCAAAGCTCTGAGCCTGTCCTCAACTTCAGCCGTATCTGGATCTTCTACAAACGGGTCGTTCCCTCTGGTATCTGGGCCTGGCTGGCCCCTTCTCTGCCCCATCCACACCCTGGCATCACGGCTGGCCCAGCGACAGCCCAGCGCGCATACCCTGAGGATCTGCAGGTCTGCAATGGCCTGTAGAGAGGGGATAACCCTGGAGAGCATGGCCTCATTGGAGGCTCAGCAATCGGGGAGATCTGGAGGAGGTACGACGTAGATCCAGGGATTCAGGACTTCAGATAAGCGTCTACAGGAAATTAAAAACAGAATATGAACATAGCAGTGTACTTGTTACGAATACTTACTACAGCTCAGCAACCTAAGTTAACGTTAGCTATTAAGCTTACCAAGTCCCTATTTGCTAGTTGGCTATTATGGAGCTTAATGTCCGGATTCAGTTAGCTAATGTGGCATATAGTGATGAGGTTTAATATTGTGTTAAAAATAAGTACTCGTAGCCAGCTAGCACGTCAACGCTATAAGGGAACGCCTAAGGAAACTCATAAATTATATAACGTGTGACGTTAGCTAACGTTCGTTTTGCCAAATATCAAGTTTGCGAATACCTAACGTTAGCTTAGCTAGTGATGTACTTTCGATTACAATAATGTACTGAAACATCGGACACGATTCGACATTTAGTTTTAATCAGAGCCGTGTATCAGCAGCGAACTATCTATCTAAATGGCCTGAGTTAGTCTGTAAAATAACATATCTGAAACTCGTAAGACAAAAACATTACTTTACCTTGAAAAAAAATCTGACACATGTAGTTCCAGAAATCGAGGTTCGATTGATCCTGCCTACAATGGAAGCACGTGCACAGCGTTCGATTTCTCCAACGCGCCAATGGCAAGACCACACTTCTTCTTCTTCTTCTTTGTGTTTTTTGGCGGATTGCAATACCAACTTTAGGTGCATACCGCCACCTACCGTACCGGAGTATGTAGAACAGGATTCCAGGAAAAAATAAATAAATTAATATAATTATTTCTTTATTCTATGATATTAACTTAAGTTAATAAATAAAATTATAACTATAAAGTAAAATTCTATATTCTATTAAACAATCCTGAACCTATTAAGAACTCTATTATCCCTCTCTGTACTTCCCACACCTTATCTCCATTTGTTCCTAATATCCCTTCCAAATCCCAACCTCGTCCAACCTCTCTTACCCTTTGTTGCAAACGCTCCCTTTCATCTTTATATTTTATGCAATGCATTATTATATGTTCAGTGTTTTCAATTATACCACAATGTGCACAACTATGCGAGTTCACTTTACCCAATAAAAATAAAGTTTTATTTAGACCAGTATGGTCAAATCTTAGTCTTGATATGACTACCTCCTCTCTTCTGCTTCGCCCTTTAACACTCTGTGCTCTAACGGACTTTTGTACCCTATAATATGATCTACCCTTACTGTCAAGACCACACTTCTGTGGGCAAGACCCTTTGTATCATGACGGTCGACTCTCGCTTTAAGTACAGGACCCACAATAATACAGCTGGCGGGTGGACAAAATGCATGTCCGCTGTTCGGTTCCCAAGGTGAAATAGGAATTGCGCGGGCGGTCAGTTTTGAATGATGTAATAAATACCCTGAACTTGTCTGTGCGGACTTTAAAATATATTTTTTGTTATTGTGCTTGTATCCAGAGATCTGCTATTTCTTTCGAACTGTTTTATTCTCCTTGTTATTGTCTAATTTAATGTATAATCAATATTGTTGTCATTGTAAATTTTGTTAATTTAATTGGAATTGCATAGGATGACAGTTTTATATCCCCATCCTTGACGTTGCTTAGTTACAGCTTCCCTCGACCTGACCCTTCTGGGGGCTCCCATATGGGGCATATAGTAACAGAAAGGTTTATTATTTTCTTTTTTCCTTATACTATATCCTCATTACAGTTTTCATATAATAATAGGCTTACAAAAATGTGAATTGTTAATGGGGTTATTTCCATGAGGGTTATGGCTATTGTAATACTTCATTTAAATATTTTGGGTAGGCTAAGTTATATGCATAATATGCTTACATGTAAAACATGTAATGTCAAATCTTGTTGTCAAAATCTGTTGTGAAGACTCACCTTTTTTGTTGTGCAAACCTCTACCTCAGTCTATAGGCCCATTAAAATACTTGGTTTTCATGACATGGCATTCTTTAGGCATTGCATAGTCTCTGAATTTTTTGTATTTCTATATAGGAAATGTTGTATAATAGGCCTATGTCAGGTATCAGGCAGGTCTTGGGTTCACTTTAATGTGGGTTAATTGTGGGATGTTTTTTTTTCTTTTTCTTTTTTTTTGAGGACAGGTCTGGCCTCAGGACTAATAAGGCAGGGGTGGGGGCAAACAAATTTGATCTATGCAGAACTCTCCTGGGCCAAAAGATATTAAGAAGTGCTCTTGTAATCTACAAATAGAGTGAACTTTCCTTCAACTGTAACTGGCTGGAAATTAACAACAGTTTTGATTAAGTATGCTACCTTAGGATACAATGCCAGTGCTTCTCCTGGGAATCAAACCCGCGGCCGCATAATTTGGTCGCTTCTCAATCCTTTAGGGCACGCAGTTAATCAGACATTAGAAGGGAAATATAAAAAGCCTTCATAGGCTACATTTTGAAGGGCGACGCCATGGCTCTTATGGATTGGCACACCTGAATTACTGCATGCGCTACAAAGGTGACGCATTTACATTAAAGATTTGTATCACCGCGCGGGGTGCCTGGAAATTACTGCTGTTAAAGTCTGATCAGTATTCATGGGTTTTATGAAATGAATCTCAGAAACAGACCAAATGTTTACTTTTAATATTTCTCTAGATATAACGTAAATCTACACGCTTATGCCACGGCCTGGATGAATACTTGGATGTTCGGTTAACCCCATAATTTGGCAAGATGCGATATATTGTAGGTAGTTACATAGGCCATCTTGCTAAATTGGTTGGCTCTGTATCAAGAAAAAACACCTGACTAGCTAGCTAGTGATAGCTAAATTTAATGTCTGCCCTTCAACTAGTAGGAGTACAGTCCCACGGTCAAATATGTAGCTTCAGTTAGGCGATGTTAGATTATACTGGAGCGAGCGAATATGGTCAGTATAAAATACCTTTGTTGGCACCAACAGATTCCACCAAGCACCGGCTAATTAGATTGCCCCAATGGCTTCTAATTCATTCGAGATTAGCTTTAGTTTATGTAACTAAACTACTTCAAGACCGATGCATTCAGGCGTCATCTGTTAACAATCATGCGTGATCATTTTTAACACTGATCACTCTGACCGCTCACTATCGGCTGACGAATGTTCCTGCGCAACTTCTGTACTAGGGGCGTGGAGACGTCGTTCGAGAAGACGAGGGGGAGGGGAAACCGAATCGTCCGATTTGTTGGTGGCGTTCGAGCGGCGCCATTTTGTCCACACACCGTGGTGATTGGGTTTGGAGAACGGTACTGGAGCCAATCAGAGGGAAACCGGGCGGTGGAGAAACGGCAAGAGGGAGAGCAGTTCGGAGGGGATTGGTGAGTCACTGACCAACCAAATTAGTAACACAGCAAAATACAGGAATTAAAACTGCATTCATACAAATTTTGAATGTAGACAGACACTGAAGTCGATTGCAAGTTGTCTAACAGGCAACCTGTTTTAAGCGAGACGAAATAGGTTGCCATAAAATGGCTGAATGTACCCGACACGACGATTCGGGAGCCATTGCTAACAATGTGCTTTGTTACAGAAGGATATGATCCTTCGTAGTTTGAGGTAGTAAGTAAGTAAGTGCACCTGTACAAATATTGTCTAGCCAGCCAATAATCTGCGGGAAATAAAAGGAGCTAGTCTATTGATAGGGAGCTAACATTACCAGCGTTTAATTATTTATCATGCTAACGTTAGTTACGTGACGCAGCCACATATAGCATGAGCGAATGTGGCCTTTACGTATTATGTAAGATCACGTCATCTTAAAATATTGTTTGACCTGGTAATGAAAAGGCGAGCTAACGTTAATTTCCACCGTTGTAGCCTAACTTTAACATTAGCTCAGTGGTTCCCAAACTCGGTCCTGGCGGGGGGCATGTGTACATTACGCTGGTTCTCGTTCCAACCACAATTGCAATCCCAGAATTTTAACAAGCTGTTAATTTTTCTGAATTAGGTGCTTTTCATGTTTAGAGGGATTATTTACCATTATTTCAGAAATAGCTGTGCATGCCATGAAGAATAAAATTCCCACGTTGACATAGTACTTATTGTGCTATATTGCAAATTGGTGCAGATATTTGAAATCATAACAACGTGACTAGCTAAATGTCGTCCATTTTATTTTTATTTAAAGGAATAGTCTTTCTGGGGTATTTAGACGACGGTCTTTGCGGCGCCTTTGGTGAAGATTTCTTATGAGAAAACCTCACTCAAAAACACACACAAAACGTGTAGGCTACTAAGCTAGAGGGTCTGACAGTTAAAATTCTCAATTCTTAATCCCCCCTCCCATTCCTCAACATGTGCTCATTAATTATTCACGAACCTCCCAAACTCATCCTACGAAAAAATAGGCATATGATCCTCTCTTCTTCACGTGTGGAACATTGCATTGTGGCATTCTCTTCTTGCTGTAGGATTGAGAGGATAAACCACAGAACTAGTTCTTTGGGATAAACGAGTGAGGGAATGTAATTACTCCCTTTCTTAACTTGGAATCAAATCCCACTTGGCTGCCATATTTCTGGTAATTTGGGGATTTCCCCTTGAAGCAAGGGAAGGTTAACGTCTGGAAGCAAGCATAAAATTTGGATCTGAATGCAGCCCTGGAATAATAGGTTGTTGAAAATGGGCTATGAAATGGGCTAAAATGATAGGTAAATCCAGGTATTCACAATTTTTGCATGTTCTACACTACATTTACATGTCTTATCCAGATGGACATGTACACAGATTCTTTTTTATACAATCCATTATACACTTGGATATTTTTACTGAAGCTATTCAAGTACCTAAAAAGTAAATTAATAAATAAGTTAAGTACCCAACCCTAGGGTACAATGGCAGCACCTCAACATTTGAGTTATCAGCCCTAATGCACTAACCAATATATTAAACTGCCTACTATGGGTTGTCTGTCTATTACTGTTTGCCTGCGGAAAATGGATGGGAAGCAGTCTGCTTTAGGAATGGCATAATCAATGTAATGATATGAATCATGTGAACTTGCAATATTATGATTTATCACAGGGGTGTTAGACTCTGGTCCTGGAAGGCTGCAGAGTGGATATTTTTCAACACTTACGTAACTCATTTATAAAACACTGTGTGTGGCAAGAGTCCACACACGCATTCTTTTCAATTCCTAAATTGTCTGTTGAAATGAAAGGAACCACAAAAACTTGCACTTGACACTATTTTCAGGAACTGTCTACACAAACAGTTCCTGAAAATCCCCTTAAATTACAATTATGAGTTACTGTATGTTAAAGGTTGTATCAGCGATTTTGGGTGGAAACATAAATGATCACATTCATCTGATTTTTCCTCACGATCCGCTAGCTGCCCGCCCCATAAGCAGGCCGTCAAAAAACCGCGTCTCTGTAGGCAGCCTATGCTCCGAGATCGTACACAAAAACAAATGGTACTACCAACCACTCAAAACCAAAATAAACAGTATTCCAACCAATCACAATGATCTGCACAAACGCTAATACTCTTATCTCGCTGAAATCTTGACGGATTTACAAACGGTTTGGTTTCTTACAAACGTTATTAACGTGGTTATAATTCTGGATGCTTGAACACTATTTTTTAAAACATAACATAATTATTCATAAGTATGTTTGTTTGGGATTTCGCTTCAGAAGTGACGTCACGTTTGTGCAGATCATTGTGATTGGTTGGAATACTGTTTATTTTGGTTTTGAGTAGTTGGTAGTACCATTGTTTTTGTGTACGATCTCGGAGCATAGGCTGCCTACAGAGACGCGGTTTTTTGACGGCCTGCTTATGGGGCGGGCAGCTAGCGGATCGTGAGAAAAAATCAGATGAATGTGATCATTTATGTTTCCACCCAAAATCGCTGATACAACCTTTAAAGATTTTTTTTCTCATCTGTAGGACGATCTTTTCTGTACTTCACCTGGTTTTGAGTGACTGAGATGTGAAACCTTTATCTTTACATTGCAGATAGTGTTTGTAATGTGTTCGTTTTATTTCTATGTTCTGCTGTATGGGGCATGCCCTTTGAGCCTGTAACCTGCCATCCCAATCGATTTCCCATGTGGTAATGCAGAGGGCCATAATGGGAGCCGTAGCCCTGTCGTAACGGTCGTGGAACACATTTAACCAGCTCTGGACTTCACGTCTCATCAGCTCTTTGTTCGCCATGTTTGAAAAGCACAGAGGGAAGCCCATGTACCACCCTGGGTCAGTGAATCGGCAGAATTCATGGCAGATCTGCAATGGCGTCTTGCTGTCACTCACGTCCGTCTCTCCCCCTGCAGTGTCAGAGCAGGAGATACCTGAGTGAGCAGAGCTGAGGGGGCGGAGCAGAGCAGCTGGGAGTGCAATCATGGAACAGTACACCACGGCAACCACCACCAGCGGGGAGCAGATCCTAGTGCAAACGACATGCGGGCAGATACAGCAGCAGGTGGGTGGGTGTTGAGTCGGGGCTGGGAGACCCTGTCCTGGAGGGCAGATTTTTTGCTTCAGCTAATTACCATGGCTCAATTAACTAATTTTTAATAATAATAAACTTTATTTAAAATAAAACCTTTTAAAAAGTTGATGACATAAAGGTTAATTAGCTTTATACACCAACACCAGTCCACTCGTAGGTTAGACCACATTGAAACGTTTCATATAGGGACGCAAGATCAGTCTTCATTCATAAGTTTATCAATAAATGTAGCTTAAATGTTAGATTGCATAAATTATTAGTGATTTAAGTAATTAAAGCTGGCATGAAATCCAGAAACAGATACTGCCCTTCACTCAGGAAGGGGATACCCCAGCTCAGCTGTACCAGGTGGTTCTGCATTTGCTCAGGCAGATTTGGACACAGTTCACCTCTTCACTCTTTGAATAAACGGTTTCTGGTAAAAGCATAAATCCACTCATCCTTATGTCTGTGAATGACGGAAACCAGTCCTTTTCCTGAAGTTGTGTGTGAGTGCGTGTCTGTATGGCAGAGGTAGGCAACCTTGGTCCTGGAGTGCCAGAGATGTTTCTGGTTTTTGTTACATCTGAGCTTGATTGCATAGTTTGAGTCTGAGACTGAATCTGAATTGTGAATCTCTTGAGTGCCTGGTTGCCTGCATTGATCATTAATCCAGTGATGTAGTTAAAGGTTAATATAGTGCAAAAACCAGAAAGATCTGGACCAGGGTTACCAACCCCTGCTGTATCGATTCCTAGTGACAGACAGCGAGCGTGTGAGACCGTTCTCCTGTGGCATTCTACTCCTCTAACGGAGTGTACAGAGAGTACAGAATACAGCAGCAGCATTGGTGGTGGTAATGCGCCCTTGGTAACGCACACTCGGTAACGTGCCCTCGGTAACAATGCCTTGTCTCCGGGCTCAGGGCACGGTAACTGCGGTACAGCTGCAAGCCGAGGCTCAGGTGGCGCCGGCCACTGGCCAGCAGGTGCAGACACTCCAGGTAGTGGTGCGACCCCCAGTCTCTGCCCCCATCCTGCTGCATGTCACTGACCCTCCCTGTGGGCTGCCCCAGCATGCTGTCCAGAACCCCTCTGTTCCTCAGCATCTCCATGCCCGTAGCTGTGATTGGAGGACAGCTGTGATGACATTGGCACCCACCATGCATGCATATCTGCGCCCTTGTTCTATGTGCTGTTTGTCCATTGGCCCATTCGTATAGGCTTAGCAACGCACAATGGCTCATTCTGCTCCGTGTAGTCAGCAGATAGCATAGCCGCCACAGTGGAGCAGCGCGCTATGAGCAAAGAGGTGTGACCTGGGTGTGAAACATTTCTACTTTCTAGCCAATCACGTGAGAGCTCTCTATAGCCTGAAATTAGATGGCAGACTGTCAAAACAATTAAGTCAGACAAACGCAAAAACACCTGTTCAGTTCTTTCTCATAGTTCCTTCCCCTCTGTTCATTTAGTCACCGTCTGTCACAAGTAAACAGATCCATCGCAGTTTCTTTCACTTCAGGGTACAGGCTAATCAAATGACCTCAGAATGACCATGACTGTCACATTGGCATCCGTCCACGCTAAAACACAGGATTGCTTGTGTCAGAGAGAAACTGATGACCTTTATTTGCTCTCTGGCCCGCTGGGTGTTGCGGAGCGCTCCAGTCACCCCACATTGCATGTTGCCTGAACGACGCTTCTCTGTTTGCTGTGCCCCCCCCCCCCCCCCCCCCCCGGTGGTGATGTGAGGTGGCACACCCGTGTTTTAACTGTACCTGCTTCTTTCGCAGGTGCGAGGGCAGACCCTCATGGTGTTTACTGTGCTGTGGCCCCCTGGTGGGGATGTGAGTGCGCCCCTGTTTTAAATGCGTGTTTCCTTGGTGCAGGGGCAGCCCCTGATGGTGCAGGTGAGCGGGGGGCAGCTCATTACCTCCACTGGACAGCCTCTCATGGTGCAGGCAATGTCTGGCAGCCAGGGACAGACCATCATGCAGTTGCCTATGGCTGGAGGTCAGGGGCTGCAGCAGGTAAGAGAACTCTGCTCTGTAGTGATACAGTGAGTTTTCACAAGCCATTTCACCCATGCGGCTTTTCACAGCAGTGTTCAAGATCTTTGCAGATCAGGGGTCATGTGTGAATGTGTGTGAATTGCTCTGACAGTTTGCCAGCTCAGGACATTGTAACATTTTTGTGCTTATGTAGATCCAGCTTGTGCAGCCGGGGCAGATCCAGCTGCAGGGGACGTCAGCAGGCCAGCCTCAGCAGATCATCATCCAGCAGCCTCAGACGGCCGTCACTGCTGGGCAGAACCAGGTGGGGGCGCCGTGTTCCTGAGCTGCCGGGCCTGCAGAGTAGGCTTCTGATGGCTGGCTGTTGTTTTAAGCATCTCTGTGTATTCTAGGGTCAGCAGATCACACTTCAGGGGCAGCAGCTGGCCCAGACTGCAGAGGGGCAGACCATAGTGTACCAGCCAGTCAACGCCGACGGCACCATCCTACAGCAAGGTAGCACAAGTGGTATACAACATATAAACACACACACACACACACACACACACACAGACATTTCTATCGTGCCAGAGATACAGAACCAGTGCTGTTCCAGTGTTTCTCCTAAATTGACTCATCTGTGGCGCACTGCCACAATCTCAGCAAGGCCGCCACAAAATAAAAACTCGGTCAATAACGGGATTTATTTAGGAGAGGTGTGTTTGGAGAGGCACAGTCATCTCAGATGCACGACCGCAGAAATCCGCGACATTGACCAGGCAACGAAATGTAACTTTTTCTCCGGTCCGCGATCACAATTTCTTTCACCCCTGGCCCATGATGGCAATTTAAATGACACCGTCAACAAAGTGTAATGGCTACTGTTACCCCCGCTGGCTATAAGCTACATACAACATGTCATGCCTCCACAGATTACCTCCAAACCTAGGGGCAACACTGTGTAATATTGTGTGATTGTAAGATTGTGTATGATGTTGGTGGATCTGGCGTGGTTGGAACCTTTGGCGGCATGTAGAGAACACAGCCCACTCTTGGCCCTTTGGTTATTGAGAAGAAAAAAGGTATTATTCAGATGGACCAAAAACTGTGACTATGTCCAGTTCTGTTGTGCAGTGGAAGCCTAACAATGTGTTTTTCTTTATTTTTGAATCCAGGAATGATAACCATACCGGCAGCCAGCCTGGCTGGAGCGCAGATTCTACAGGCAGGGGCCACCAACACCTCCAGCACCAACAGCAGCGGTCAGGGCACTGTGACCGTCACACTGCCCGTGTCCGGCAACATGGTCAACGCCGGCGGCATGGTCATGGTGAGACCCACTGCTGAGTACTGCCACATAAGTGCTTCCGTTATCCATCATTTTAATAACTGGAAATCATCTTGTGAATTTCCATTTTACAAGAGGATTATCCCCTATACCAATGGACTTTAAACTAAGGGTTTAACAGTAGTACACGTTTTCGTACCAAACAGTTTGATATGGGAATTTCGGTTCTGCACGCACTGTGAATTGAACAATTACAGTCTTTCTTTAAGGCACAAGTTTTGTTGTGCGGAACTAAAATGCAGAATTCCAAGTTCTCCCCGATGACTTAATGTTAATGTGCCTTATTTTGTTCTACAGGAAATTATGGCCAATCAGCCACTGTTTGCATTTTCGTAATAAATGAAAAGCAATTTTATATTTAGCTTTTTTTTCTGCTGTACTGAAAATGTGCCTGAAGTTAAAACCGAAGTACGTACCAAATCAACATTTTTGTGTACTGTTATACACCCCTACGACCTACAAGAAAATGTACTTCAGGTAACTCCAAAACATTTTGTACAGCAATGTACAAAGGCTGTACATATGAGCAGATAAATTTTATAGTGTTTATTCACAATTATAAACTTACGGTAATTAATAAAGCTATAGATCAGTTTATATATTGTGTTAATACTTCTTTCCTTCTCAGTTCTCAAGTATCACAAACCCTTCACTCTCAATGTTGATATAAGAAGCACCACCAGTTTCCTTGAGCACAGGTTTTATGGCCATAGGAAATGATTCCAACCAAAAATATCATAATATGACATTAACTTATTTTATTGAAAAATGTACAACCTATGGAGGCATAACATCACTGTACAAGCTGCTTTGGCATTATTTGAAGTGTATTTTCTTGCTTTAGACCATAAACCCCCAAATGCTCTGATACCCACATTGCAATGCCATTGTAAGTCCTCAGAAACTTATGCAATTATATAAAATTTAAGGTTTTGCTGTGTGAACTATCCCTTTAAAGCAGCGTTTCTTAAACTATGGGTCGCGGACCCGTTAGTGGTGGGTCGCCACATGGCATAGTGAAATCTATATTTATTTATTTTATTTTTTACTGATTTCGCCGAGTTCAAAATGCGCCCACTACGTTCTCTGCTTTCCTTCCACCGGTGTCTGCTTAGCTCAGCAGCTGTGTGTTACCGGGACTTATTTCCACAGTGTGCTTTTTTTCCCCTTTGCGTGTCTTTCTCTATTTTTATAGTCTATGGTCTGTCTGATAGTTCCTCAAGATCCCTCCGCGACCTGGCTCCATGAGTGAGTGATGCTGCTGCATTGTCACTGTGTGAGTCAGTCAGATTCAATTTTAAAAAGTCATGGCAAAACGTAAATATAAAGACGAATATCTTTCGTACGGTTTTGTGAGAGCATTGCGAAATAACGAGGAGCACCCGCAGTGTGCGGAGAAGTGTTAAGTAATTAAAGTTTTAAAATTAACAAATTGATAAGACACCTGCAAGCGAAGCACCCACAGCATGAGGCCCTCATGTATTAACGACTTCAATGTGGTTGGATGTTTTATAATGACCCCATTGATTTCGATACAGCGTTAAGTATAGGCACAAATGCTCGTAAACAGAGTCAAATTAGCATAATGTCTGGCTTCTAAAGTAAAAAAAAAAATAACATTGTTGAAGTGTGAGTACACTTCTGAAACAAATGAATAGCTTCATCTACTCTCGTTTAGTAGATTTCCTTGTTAAATGACATGTTGAAATGAGCCCAGACGTCAATTTTGTTTTTTGTTTTGTGTGTGGAATGCCCCATTGTGATTACATTGCGGGCAGAACGTTCGACCTCCCTAATGAGGGAAAGACGATGGAGTTTTTCCAGAACAGAGCAGAAAACGTCGAGACAGTGGAAGAGTAGGTTATTATATATTATCCGGAGATATTTTAATGTCCGCCAAGTAGTGTGTGTTTCTATTGTAGTTGGCTAGCTAGCTCAACATTAGTGATTAATGTTAGCTAGCTAGCTAATTGACCTGCATTCAACAAGGCAAACGTTCACTAGCTAGTAACATCAAACTTATTTCGCCACGAACATTCGCTAACGCTAGGCCGTGTTCACACGTAACGTTAGCGTTTTTTTATGTAGAAAAAGGCTCTGTGAGCTTGCTGTAATGTGTAATCAGCTCTGTCACTCACTGCAGCTGATAATCTGCAGCTAGTTAGCCAGCTGTAATCAATTTTAGGTCATGTAGAATTTCAATTTCAATTTCAATAGGGTTTAATCAGTGGGTGATTAAATTGTTCAAAGTTAACAAGAGAGCTGGTGGAAAAATATCTTTGAGAGGGGTTAGGGTGGATGCATTTATTTCATTATTTTTTATTTTTATGACAGTTATCTGAATATTAATGCAATTATTTTTGGACATGGTAGATTTTGATGGTAATGCCTTCTCTCGCATCCACCAGGCATTCAAAGGGAACAGAGCTGCACTGAAGGCATCCTATCTAGTCAGTCTTAACATTGCCAAGGCAAAGAAGCCTCACTCCATTGGAGAGCAGCTGATCAAACCTTGCTTAAAGGATGTGTGTCTCTCTCCTGGGTGAAGAGGCAGCCAAAAAAGTGGACTCAGTCCCTCTCTCAAATGACACAGTTGCCAAAAGAATCGAAGATATGTCAGTGGACATTCAAAAGTCAGTTGTAGGAAAGATGTTGGAGCACAAAAAAATTGCACTGCAATTAGATGAGTCAGTAGATGTAGCTGGCATTCCTCAATTAATGGTCTTTGCAAGATACATATGTGATGACGATATCAAGGAGGAATTTCTCTTCTGTGATCAGCTGCAAACAACGACAAGGGGAGAGGACATTTTCAGGGTGGTAGACACTGATTTGAAACACTTTAAACTTGACTGGATAAATTGTATTGGAATCTGCACTGATGGGGCAAGGAGTATGTCTGGGTGTAGATCTGGCTTTGTAGCTCATGTACGTCAAGTGGTGCCCAGTGTGAAAGTCACACATTGCATTCTGCACAGAGAGGCTTTGGCCAGCAAAGCACTACAACGTAACTTAGGTGAGGTTTTCGACTCAGTTGTTAGGGTGGTGAATCTGATCAAGAAGAGACCTCTCCAAACAAGGCTGTTCAGAGAGCTGTGCAAGGAGATGGGAGCAGAATATGAGCATCTGCTGTTTCATTGTGAGGTTAGGTGGTTGTCCAGGGGGAGGGTTCTGGAAACGACTGTGGGAACTGAGAGCAGAGGTCCTGGCCTATCTGGAGAAAGAAGACACTGACCTTGCTGAACTCTTCCATGACAAGCTGTGGCTGGCAAGACTGGTTTACCTAGTAGACATATTTAAAAAGCTGAATGCACTCAACACAAGCCTCCAAGGCAAGGAATCAACCATTTTGGAGCTTGAAGATGGCATCCGAGGATTAACTGCACGCCTGGGATTATGGCAATCCCAGCTGGATGCAGGAGCACTTGCCATGTTTCCTGTTCTCTCTGCTTACCAGGAGCAGATAGGTGTTCCCCTGTGTGCTGCTGTGAAGAAGGACATAGCTGAGCATATGTCTGGCCTGCAGCAGAACTTTCAGCGGTACTTCCCTGACCCACAGGGATCTCAAAAGCTTCAGTGGGTGAGGTATCCCTTCCAAGCTGTGCCCTCAGCAGATCTAGGACTAAGTCAGCCAGAGCTGGAGGCCAGCAATGGCAGCAAGATGCTTTTTCAGGCAAAGACACTAACACAATTTTGGGTTGCTCATTTACAGCAGGAGGACTTTTCCTCCTTGGCTGGGAAAGCAGTGAATGTGTTGATACAGTTCGGAACAACATATCTTTGTGAATCTGGATTCTCCACCCTGGCCTACCTAAAAAACAAATACAGGAACAGGCTCAATGCTGAGCATGACCTCAGGGTGGCACTCTCCAAAACTGAGCCAAGAATTGAGATGCTGGTTGACAATTTCAAGCAGCCACACACCTCTCATTAGGACTGATTGTGTTTGTGTGTGAGAGTGCGTGTGTGTGAGTGTGTGTGTGTGTGTGTGTGTGTGTGTGTGTGTGTGTGTGTGTGTGTGTGTGTGTGTGTGTGTGTGTGTGTGTGTGTGTGTGTGTGTGTGTGTGTGTGTGTGTGTGTGCAAGGGAGGAGTGCTAATATGTACAAGAGATTTTAACTGTTAGTGTTTAATGACAGAGGATCAGTAAAAGTGTTTGACAATGTAAAAAAAAAAGTTTTGTGACATGAGAGATGTATTAATGTGAAATTCTATAAATTTGATTATTTTAAATTGTTTTTTTTGTCTTTATTGATAGTAGGCAAATTTATTTATTTATTTATTATGGCAATTAATTATGTGTTCATGAGCTTGGGTCCCAGGGACACACAAAATTTATTTTTTTGGGTCCCAAGATGAAAAAGTTTAAGAACCCCTGCTTTAAAGGAAAGTGAACAGGTATTTAGATATCGTAATGGAGATATGCACATTTTCATATATAAATGACATTAATTTAGCATTATTTAGATTTTGTTTGGTTATTTTGAGGAATAACTCCCCAAAATAAAACAACATGGAAGTTACTACAGTAACATTAGAGTAACATTTTAACACACATTGCCAAGAGTGCAACAATAGCAGTTGCAAGGTCTGTACAATAGAATGAGAAATTGGAGTAGTTCTCATGTTTATCTGAGATTGAGGGTGATATCTGAGCAGTGTATCACCATAACTATATTAATTACTAATTGAAAAGTGATTGTAGTGTGTAGTGGACTCTATTCTAGAGTTTCACTGTACTCTACTGCTCCCTAAGGCAGAGATCTTACTCAAATAACATAATTTTCCGATCATTTGGCTCATACTGAGTATTCATCAGGGCAAATTGCATTTGAGAGCAAAAAGACTTGAGTTACCCGGTGTGATATCATGAGGCAAGTTCTTAAGATGTGAGGAACTGTTCGGCACCAAAGGTCTCTTAAAAAACCAAAAAGACAAAAAACAAAAACATAAGCATGTCAGTATAGTATGGTAATAACATCACTATCCGTGGAAATGTCCTGTCAGTATTCATGGGAATAGCATGTCGGTTTCTCTCAGTAACCATGGTAATAGTGTGTCAGTATATATGGAAATATCCTGTCAGTTTCTCTCAGTATCCATGGGAATAGCATGTCAGTATCCACAGTCATATTGTCTCTTTTCATGCAGATGGTACCAGGCAGCAGTGCTGTTCCGACCGTACAGCGGATGCCGTTGCCGGGGGCGGAAATGCTGGAGGAGGAGCCTCTGTATGTCAACGCCAAGCAGTACCACCGTATCCTGAAGAGACGACAGGCCCGCGCCAAACTGGAGGCTGAGGGCAAGGTCCCCAAAGAGAGAAGGGTGAGTGCTGAGTCTTATACCTGAACGAATGGGGTGTACCCTGAACACACTACATCATATAACGGAGTGAATCAGGAACAAACAATATCATATAGCGGGGTAAATCATGAACACACAGCATCATATAGCGGGGTCAACCCTGAACACACAACATTATAGCAGTGTGACTCATGAACACACAACGTATAGCAAGGTGAATCCTGAACACACAATATTATACACTGCAAAAACCAAAAAATATATCAATCTTAACAAGCATTTTTGTCTTCTAATTTGGCATAAAATCTTATTTCTGTAACTTTTTTAAATAAGACAAAAAGATTGCCAATGGGGTGAGAGTTTTACTCAGTTCAAGATTTGCCAGTGGGGTAAGATAATTTCACATGTCAAGTAGGGATGGGGTAAACGTGTACACGAAAATGAATCACTATCCGTTTAGGACGGATTAACCGAAATCTTAAAATAATTTTTAAAATATTTTTTTAATCATATTAATTATTTAAATGTTGCGTATAATTGTTCCTCGTACAATATTATGTATATATCTAAAGCATTTAAATATAGATCAGAAATCACGTCAACATCAACAGTAACGTTGATGGAAAAAATGCGGGAGTCAGTGAAATTGAGTGAAAGCATCAAAATGAGCGGCGGAAAAGCTAAAGCCTGGAATTATTTTACAAAACAAGTCGACGGCAACTCGGTAACATGTACACTCTGGTGTCATTTTAAGTGTGAAAGGGGGGAGTACCGGCTCAATGAACAATCATGTGCGATTAAAACACGCGAACGTAGATTTTGAACAAGATGCCGCGGTGGGTAATGCTAGCACCCAACCCCGAATAGGCTCCGTCTTCCACAAGTGCACTCCACAGAGAGCTGTGAAAATCACCCAGCTGATGGCGGATATGATTGTGAAAGACACAAGACCGTTAAGCCAAGTGGATGCGCCAGGCTTTCAGTCTCTTACTCAGTCCCAAGCCGGTGGACAATCACAAAAACACTCCGTGATTGGACTGTTTTATTTGAATTTCATGACACTAGTTTATTTTATGAAAACATTTTGAAACAGTAAAGTATATTCTATTATATTATAACCTATATTTACCTCCTAACGTTAATCTTTCATAACTGCTTGCTTACTTACTAGCAGCGAGTTTCCGACCAGTATCGTTGGCCTCTATGGCTATGACGTCATCGCTTAAGATATGACGTCATGTTACGGTTAACCGCGGATACACGCCAACATTCTAAGTGTAAACGTGTACAAAAAAAAGCCAAAACCCCCATCCCTAATGTCAAGCAAAAAGTACCTTAAAACAAGTTAATATTTTCTACTGGAGAGAAAAAAAAACAGCGCCACGAACAGCTTGATGTTTTGGCGATGGCTTTTTCTGGAGAACGATTGAGCTGTTTGTGGTGTCTGGCTGTAAGATGTAATGGTGCATCAAATAAAAGTTTTTTTACGACTTCAGAGTGCGTCCAATTTTATTGTCATTTATCTGGACAAGCAGTCAATGAAGAAAATAAATATGCAAATTTGACCATTTATTGTCCTAGAACTGGGGTGGGCAAGGAATGCCATATCTGTTTTCTAGAATTCAAACCAACTTATTGGCTGTGTTATTATTTATTTATTTATTTACTAATATTTCAGCGATTTCTTGATAAGCTCAGGAATGACAGCTGAACACTGTTCTTCTGTCCAATTATGAAACACAGTTTTACTGTGGTCAAATCTACTAGGTGGTGTATACAGCTAATTAGTTTGTTGAGCCAGGGCAATTGGTGGCAATAAAAATCTGCATATGCACTGGCCCTCCAGGAACTTCCACCCGTGCCTTGAAATATGTTAGTGTTGGTTTGCATGAAGTTTGGCTGTTGAAAGCTCAGTCATTCGGACATGTCTGCATTATTCCACTAGGTGGTGCTATTGATTAACAGAGCTACTTTGTGTTCACTGCTTGTGTCTTCACCTGTAACCCGACTGTTGTTTTTTCCCTGTAGAAATACTTACACGAGTCACGCCATCGGCACGCCATGCATCGCAAACGGGGTGACGGGGGGCGCTTCTTCTCCCCAAAGGAGAAGGAAGAGATGGGATTGACTCTGCAGGTAAGACCTCACGCAGGAAGAGGAGTAAAGGGGAGTGGAGCTGAGTCCTCATTGGTCACCCATGTTAAGCCCCTCCCCTACCCCCCAAAGTTTAACAAAGGGACCTGCTCTCCACCTCTACTGCTGAAAACACACGCTGTTCCTGAACCCCAAACACACACGCTGTTCCTGAACCCCAAACACACACACTCTGAATTTGAACCGCAAACACACACTCTCTGAATTTGAACCGCAAACACACACTCTCTGAATTTGAACCGCAAACACACACACTCTGAATTTGAACCGCAAACACACACTCTCTGAATTTGAACCGCAAACACACACTCTCTGAATTTGAACCGCAAACACACACACACTAAACATTAACCCCAAACACACACACTGTGAACTTTCATAGTCACCATGCTCGCTGTCTTCACCCTGCCTTAGCTATTTGTTTTTAAATTTCTATCTCCAACAGTTGTTTTATAATATCATTCAAATCCAAAATATAGCAGTCATTTATTATTTATTTCTCATATGTGAGCCATTATTTTCTGAGCAGATCCTCGGAGATCTAGTGCCTGAGATAACTGAAGAGGTGTTTTTGTAAAGTAAAGGTACGGTGTAGAAAAATGACTTGTCTGAAATAGGAGGTTATGGTCGCTGAAGGGTCACAGTGTGGATCTGTCGGAACAGTGCCCAGCTTCAACATTATGCTGCCACAACGTTTCATTTGCTTAACTGGCCTACATACTTAGCTGATTTCTTTCATATTTCTGAGATCTTAAGACGCATTTAATTCTGTGCATAGCAAGGCACTGTGTCTTCTCTCGCATGCTGACAGAGTCGTATTGAAACTTTACTGTAATGTTTGCGCTTTTCACGGTTTCTCTCCTGCAAAATTAATTCACTGTGGGCACTTTGTTCATGTGCTGCAATGTTAATGCTCATGTGCATGCATGCGTGCTTACTGGCGCATGCTCTTGTGTATGCGTGTACACGCATGTGTGTGTGAACACATATTTCATGTGCACACCTAAGGCCCTGTTAAAGGTTTCCAAGCAATAAAACTGCATTTAACATGAACGGTCTGTGCAGAATAGCTGTGGGCTCATTTTCAGTATCCGAGGGCATTAGAAAGGTTAAGCTACACATGGGTGTAAAAATAGATTTTCCAAGTGAAGTTCTATGTTAATTAAGAGTAAACTCAGATGGAAAGTTTAACTTTAAAGCAGTGTGAAATCTGCAGCATTTAACCCTCATATTATATTCAGGGGTCGATTTACTAAGGTCCCAAATAAGGGGTGTTATTTTGCGGGCGTAGCCAAAGTATTTGCACGTGGCTATCATTTCTAAATTATTCCAGTCACAAGCAGCCATATTTAATTTCAATGAAAGATTTTGCGTGTTTGGAATGGTTATACTGTAAGAAAACGGTGAAAAGACAGGCAGCAATGTTGCAGTTATTATGGTTTTTTTTTTTACAGTTTGGGTATAGGCTACTGTTACTGTACACCTACTCGCGCCGTAAGTGTCACATAAAATCACATTTCCATTTGTTCATGGATTTAATTTTTTTTAAAGTTTTGATTTGCTTGTTATTCACTGTTTGTTATAATATACGTTGTATTGTTTGTTTGATTCAAATACATGATTTTAAAAAAATATTCTTACTGTTCATCTATGTAGGCTATCCACAAATTCTCTTGGGCAAACCGGAGTTTTAAAACGTAGACAGCAGTGAATGCATGTGAGCTTGACAATACATTTCTGACAGAAAACGGTTTTTACTTAACTGCAGTGGTGATAAAACTTACAAGAAGTAAGTTCTAGTGTATTATTGGCCTTTATTGATTGCCATACGAGGCTAGAAACCAATAGCACTAACCCATTAAAAAATGGACTTCTAACGTTACTTGTTCAATCGAATGGTAAAAGTGAAAGCATTCGATTGTGGTCCGTGGCACAATTAATAATTAGCCCCCACGTTCAGTTATGGATATTCCAAATACACCCGTACTGTCTTTCTACAATGACAGCTGTCATTTTATCGATTCTGTGTCTTTTAATACCTGCTTTCCATTTGTACTAAAATGCACCCGCAAATACATTTCTCAAACTTTCAGGTTTAGTAAATCACATTATATGTGTTAAAGTAATCTATTTGCACCACCTCCCACTATTTCGTGAAATAATGTAGGGATGTCCATATTTGCGTATTCATCCAGGCTAACCCGCAAAAATGAGAAATTAACGTCTTTCAATTTTAGCACACACAATCCTCTTTATACCTCGGGTGGTAACAGTTTTACATGTTTTTGTACACGCAAACCTTTAGTAAATCGACCCCCTCAGTGTATGATGTCTCAAAAAGTGTCAAAAGGTTTCTATTACAATAGTTTTATGTCAGTTTAAACCTTTGGGGTCAGTATGACCCCAAACATAAAAGGCATCATAAAATGTCAAGATAATATGAGGGTTAAAATTGGCATTTTTCTGCAGACTTCAGTTTGTTTTTCAGTTAGTCTGCAGTCCTTTTGGCTTGTTTGGGTTGTTATTAAAATAAATACTTTGTTATTTTGTTACTGTATACTGTTGAGCTATTTATATTGAGAGAGAATATAGAAACAAATCATAAAAAGAAAGAACAGAACATGTTCTGTATTGCAGTTGAATATATAACTGAATCCAATTCTCCCTTAGGCCCAGCAGGAGTCCTAGACTGGAGAGGAGACAGTGGAACAGATGACTCGTGTGTCTTAAGGCCGGACGAGCCACCCACCCCCCACCCCCCAAACACCCCCCATGTGCCCACGGTCGCGTGTGAACATCGTTTGGGACTCACTGCCATCCAGATCCAAGCACCAGAACACCCACCTGGAATCCAGCCTGTTTTCATCAATCAGCTAATCAATCAATCCCTGTTTCTGCATAGTGCCACTTAGGTGATTTTACACACAGTGCTTCACAGTCAGCCTGATGACTACAGTAGTTTTCCGGCCATACTTTTAAAAACAACATGGTCTGAAGGTTTTGAACAGGAGGCTAAAATGAATCAACCAGGACCGCTCACAGTTTACACTTATTAGGTTATTTATTTACTTAGCACTAGAGCAACCTACAGAGATTACATAATTTTTTTACATAATATCTGTTTATACAGCTGGATATTTTATTAAAACAATTCAGGTTAAGTACCTTGGTCAGAGGTACAATTGCAGTGACCCACCAGGGAATTGCCACCCTTTATACCACACTGGTGCCACATGCTGTTGGAGCATCTGTTGTAGGTCCTCCAGTGATTTTGGGCAGAATTAACTCCCATGCCCGCCCTGCGTTTCTCCATGTCCTGGTCCTTCAGAGCCAAAATGGCTCCTGCTGGTGAAATTGCTTATCTGAACCCTTCTGGCTTGGTTAGGTGGAGACCTACAAAAATCCCAAATTCCAAAACCAGGTGTAGCTGGTCTTACCCAGGATACCGGTGATACCAGTTAGTTAGCAGGGGCTAACAAAAACAGTTACACAGTGTTGGGGAAGGTTCAAGTTAGATTTCCATTTGGTTTTAAGATTACATGACGATGAAAACATTCCCCGGACAGTTTTAAAACATTTGTTACAAAAACGTTCTATGGAACTCATAAAACATGCTCCAGACATGTCACATACAAACAGACAGTCCACATCGCCTGGTGGTTATTATGAAGTCATTGTTAAGTAAAACATACAATAGAGGATAAGTGTCAAATATATTGACATTATGCATTGGTTAAGAGCATCTGATAACTGCCTGTAAAGTAAGTAAATATTCTCGATGAAAGTATGGACATTACTTATGAAAGTGCTAAACTTTCCTGATAATATGAACATGAATGACCATCCATAATACAAATTCTCTTTAAAGCTTGAGTCGCAAAACCGAACATTTTAAGGATGTCCCTGCAGTGTTTCTTGTGACTTAGTGTTCAAGGCGCATCCAGGAATCTGGACAGATATAGAAGGTTTGTGCCAAGCACCGTGTCTCTTGGGCGTGTAGATGAAGAGTCGACCTCAGTGACCTGTCACCCTTTCTGCACCGTTTCTCTTTCCCAGCGTGCCCAGAAACATTCTGGTGATCAAAGCAGTGATGTTGTCTGCGGAGAGGCAGGTGCGCAACTGACAAAATTAGAAATGTCTAGTGAGTTGATTTGTTGCACAGCCGACATGCTGCACTCAGCCCATACAGTAGTGGTAGCATAGAAGGTAATTGAACTGAACTCCACAACAGCACATTTCTCGAAGCATTTGAAAAGGAAAAGCCGTTGAATCTTAAAAAGGATGAGCGTTGGTGGAAAACTCATCATTCTGGTCATCAAAATGCTTATTTAATCTACAGCCTTTCTGTTTGTTCCATGTTAGTAACTATAGTAATGCCACGGAAATCAAGTTTATCATCCCCTAGTTTGGTATTGTACAAGGGTCCAGGGGAGCAGAAGTCTAACTAGCCTGAGAACTGTCATGTTCTGCAGTTTTAAAATATAACCGGCTCATTAAGTTCCCTTTATACTTTGGTACAAATTGCATAGTTTTAAATGGCATGGTTATGAAGATAGTTTGTAGTAGTGAAATTTATTTTTATTTTCCACATTAACGTTTAAACATGATATACAACATATATGTAGAGATCCATTGTATTATGTTATATTAAGAAGTGTAACCATTAGTAGCTGTAATACAAATTAACTGTAGCACTTAACAACTCTATGCAGTGCTATATCAATTAAAGGTGCTTTGGAAGATTGACAGCCGTCCTCCCTTGGTAGTTTATCATTCACCTGAGATGTTGGCTTTGATGTGAAGTTACTCCTATGCATAAGAGGTGAACTGAATTTTATTAAACAGGTTGACTATGTTCCTGATTCGTCAAAGTTCCCTGCCCTCCTTGTTTTGTGCTGTCTAAAGAGGCTGTGCACTGTCGGTATGCTTTCATTTGAATCTGAAAGCTGGGGAGATATGTCTTCCTGTGATAAGAGGCATGTATTATTTCTCGTCTCTCCTGAATGGTAAGATTGGTGCAGAACCTGCCTTCAGTTTTGCTTGCTTCCTCTAGTGTAGCAAAGGGCAATGTCTGTCCCTTGCGTGACCTTTCTCAGATCACACATCACCAAGAGAGGCCATGTTTCCCATATGGGGTTCATACACTAGCTCATTTGAGTTGTATGGCACCAGTGATTGGCTTACTCTTACAAATGGAGTTAAACTAGCAAAGAAAAGGGCTTTGGCTATGCTTTCTGTCAGTATTGTGCAGAGCTCTGGAAATAAGGCCAGGGAAATTGGACTATGTAGATGGGAAAACCATTTAGTTGTTAATAAAATTGATTTAGTTATATTTTACAGAAAATGTTTTGTTGATGAATATGTGTGGTGGGATGGCTTTGTCAGGCTTCTCTTTCCAAAGTAGCCTAATCGTCTTTTTTCCATCACAGAAATATAACATTTTTTCTCCTGTAATGGTGTGCTAGTAGGACTATTTGTGTTAGGAGTATACCAATTTCCTTTTTCGGTAATTAAGTGGAAAAAAAACCTTTTAGTGTTTGTTACAGATATGTTTGTTTTGTATTTTGTATTTACAATACTTTAAGGGATTTGATCTTTGTGTAGTTATGTATATACATCTGTATATAGTAATTATATTACATGATGTTCTCCATACTTGAGTTATAGATCCATGAAACCGATTTGAACTGTACATTACTTAGTTATTAAATTGATTGTTTATATTAAAACGTTTCGTTTTTTTCTAAAATCATATATATATATATATATATATATATATATATATATATATATATGTATGTATGGTCGTCCTTTTAGCACAAGGGTAAGCAGGATAATAACGGCCAAGGCTACTGTGATATTACCGTTCAAGTGATGGAACTATGGTGCCTTTTGAGCCAACATGGCGATCGTGAGGGTGAGTGGGAACAAGCATTAGGCGCCTCCCACTCCCCGCCCACAATTTCAGGTGACTGCCCAAACAAACCGCCCACCAACAGCTGCTGCATAGATCGGCGCACTCAAGAAAAAGAGTGCGGGGGTACGGTACCTGTCAACCCTGCAGCAAATGCAACATTGATATACATTTCTATATATATATATATATTTTTTTTTTAAATACAAAACTAGTTTAAATAAAACATTCACCATTCAAAAATATAGCCGACAGACGTGCATTTATTTCGACCCAAATTGAGTATCCTTCCTAGCGGTTCGTCTTTTCTGAAAACAAGCGGACAAGGTGACCATTCAGAATACGTCTGTTTAGCCATACACAGTTGCAAGCTTGCACTTGGAGCTTACTGAATATTGCCTGCGATACTTTAGCTATCTGATATCCGTAGATTGTGATGTCGGACTCTGTGGGTGACGGGAAGTTGGAGGTGAAACAGGCCAGTAAAGAAGTCAAAGAGAGCGAGAATGTGGCGGAAAAATATTCGGCGATGACAGTGAGCAAGAACACCGACATGAACGTGGGTGAACTATCCGCAGCATTCACCGCGGTCCCTACTCACAAATCTGTCAAGAAGGTAAGTGATTTGCAATCACACTAGATTCTTTGCGGGGTAGGGTATCAAGAGCACGGTGGATTGCACGCAAACACTAGCCTATGGTACAACTAGGTAGCATTGATGGATCCGCGTCCCACATGCAGTGTCTTTAGTTTATAATAAGCTATTCGAACCAGAGTAGCCGACGCAACAAAATAAAGCTGTGTTTCTGTGCAGGAGCATTTGAACTTTAAAGAAATGCACTCTCGTCATAACTTTGTCGTGGAAATGTCAAGGTGTGTAGCTGGCAAGCAAGCAACAGAACTGAAGTTTTTACACCTGTTCTGCGACGGAGCAGCAATTATTTATATGACTGGAACTTAGCTTTGCTAGCTGGTAGTTGATTTAAATTACGGTGTTGCTCAGTTGTAAAGAGCGAGATGAATTGCAGTGGGAAAACGGTAACAATTGGCTCTCTAAGATGACGAACTATTTAGAATTTTCCATTAATTTGTAGAATGGTATGTTACATGGGTGCCACTGTTTGTGCATATCAATTTGTGAAATGAGTTTAGGTAGCTACATTTGATTGCTATTAAGGGCGCACAGGTAACTTAACACAAGTAGGATATTGCCTGATTATTTAATGATGATGGAAAGAGTTGGCTACTGGATGTTTGAGCTGAGCAGAGTGGCATTTCAATAAGCATCCATAATTTTGCTTCATAGCCTACTTGATATAGGTTAGGCTACTTAACGCTTGTTTAACTGTCGTGCTTCTCTCCTGTTCATTAGTGAGATATATTGTATTTAAATAATGTTACACATCCCTGTTATAGGCTTCATATTGCGCATATTTTCAGCGATACAGCTGGGTGTACATAATACATACACACAGATTACAGATTCCGCATATTACATAGCCTGCACACAGATTACAGATTCTGCACACTACATTTTTGAAAGATTTCCCCTCCAAGTGCATTTCAGCAGGACAAGGGTCGCTATTTCTAAAGGCATTAGGCTACAGATCAGCCTGGAGTCCGCCTCAGTGACATTTTGGGAAGGTATTAATTGTGCAGCGCATATAGCGGTTCAAATTAGCACGGCTGTTGATGAACGTTAAAACGTTCTCTTGGCTGCTATCATAAAGTCAAATAGGAGCCATAACATTTATAGCAGTGTTGCTCTTACCTATTCATTTACACTATTAATTTTGAGGATCAGTTTTCAAATGTTGGGGATAAGTTATGTTGCTGTTTTAATGGGAGGCGTGAAGGGTTAGCTGTGTGGTAGACTACTCTGGAGTTGCTGCTAGAAGTGTTAACATGGGCGCACACAGTGTCTCCTATTTTGTCTCCTGTCCCCGAAGGGTGTCGGAGGGGACCGATTGGCACTAGTGTGGTGTTTTAAGCAGCTCTACTGGGGAGCTTAGTCACCCGGCTCCTTCAGCTCCCTGATACAGACCAGGCCATCCATCGAAAGAGACCCGACCAGCTTGGAGCACAAACACAGAATGGCTCTCCAACTCCACTCCTGGAGGGTCGCAGTGTCTGCTGTTTTTCAGTGTGCTTCAGTACCAAATCCAGTGTTTAATCAAGTGATTTATTAGTCACTGATTAGCTAAAGAGTCCACACACCTTGATTCCAAAGCATAAACTGGCTATGCTTTGTGATGGGATAGACGGGCTTCAGTGAATGCTGGTTATCCCCATTGAACATAGCCCCCCCCCCCCCCCAATGCCTGATCAAGAAGAAAATTGACTATATTGGTTTAACATAATATCGGGGCTCAATCTGCTGAGTCCTCCATTTCCTGTCTAAGGCATTCTCATTCTCTGCTCTTCTTCTCCCCATTGAAGCATTGTTGAAACCTTTAGAAATCTTTAAAACTGCACATTATAAGGTCTATCTTGTGTTGTTTTCCCACTACAAATAATTCAATTCCATTCACAGAGCCTGTATTATATGGGACATATGGCACTGTTCACATTATTGCATTGGGCGCATCTGGGGTAAGGGTGCTTTGTATCCTGCCCATATTTGCCTTGAGGAGTCAAAATCAAGCACTAGTCTAGTAGTCTCGCTCAACTGTATAATTTCAGCTATTTGTAGGAGACAGCTAATGGATGGGGTTGCTATTTCTTTCTATCCCCTCATCTCCTGCTTTCCATACTTCTCTTGGCCCCCTTACTGCTCTCTTTTAGCCCATGTAGCTGATCCTAATGATGGCAGGAATCAGTGAAGCATGTCCAGGACTAATGTGACTCCACTGGCTCCTGGAGAGTACAGAAACTGAGTCCCATTCCCCACACGGCTGGCTACTTCTAGCATGCCCCAGTGCACTGTGATGGAGTTGTCCAAGCCTGTTTTATCCTGCCCTACACTTGGCAAAATGACAAAAGCAAATCTGCTGATCCACAGGCTTGCACAAGTATGGTGTATGATGGCCAAGCCACACTGCAGGATTAATGCAGGTTTCAGAGGAGTGTGGTTTCATTTGGTGCTAAAGTGTGTACAGGCACAATTCAAAATAAAATAAAAGAAGTTGAAAATGAGCATTGCTTGTTTGTTTGGAGGGTCTCAAATGCACCTCCAACATACACCTACACTACACACATTTTTGCTGAAGCAATGAAGGTTAAGCGCCTTGCTTAACTTAAACTGGCAGTGCCTAGCCACTTAGTTATGATTTCAGGTGCTTACCCACCATTTTACTGTCTGTAAACATCTCCCGGAGATGTGATTGAGTTCTGTTTGAACTACTAAAGGCTTACAGAGGCCCACCAGGTCCAGCACTGAAAAACCGTAATAGACCCGTGTGTTTAACATGGTGTTTTTAAGCAGCTGGTATTTAAAATGCTGTGTCTCATCCTTGGCTTTGCATAAGTATTTTCCTTTGTCATGGCAAGTGAGGAACCAGAGCGGGGGACGAGTAGTTATTAAAGTGGAACAGCTTGATGCCAATAATTTTAGATCTGGGTTTAAACAAATTAGGATTGCCATGACCTTATCCCAGTGAATGCTGAACTAACCCATCCCAGTGCAGCTATTCTAAGGATGAGTATGGCACAGAGATGTCTGACGATAGCTTGTATGCATCTGGTGATTTATTAAACTGTAGAACAATGCATCTATTGATAAATTGTAAATGTATTTGACCTTAATACCTCCATATCTACTGGATTTATTTAATTTCTTATATTACTAAGCCAACGCATTTGTAATATTTTTAAAAGATATGCACAGTGCATTTAGACATTATGCTTTAGCAAATGCTCTTTTGTGTGAATTACTTTGTAGTAGTATCATATGTGCATTCATACCAAACCATATTCAGGGAAAGTGTGTACATCAGGAGTACAATAGTGTCCAGTCTCATGGTTTCTTGTCTTGTGTCCTGTTCACTGTTCTGCACTGATGCTGTATTACCTATTGGTGATACAGGACTGCTTACTGTGCTTCTTTCCTGTTTGAACATAGTGCCCTTTACGGGAGCTCTCCAGAGACTTCAGCTGTGAATGCTCTCACTGTGTACCCTCTGGAGGTTTAATCAATGTATAAAAGAGGATGACTAAGTGTTTCCGTGAAAAATGTGCGACCTGCTGGTGATTAGTATAACAGTGTTGTGTAGGTCACACCTGTGTCTCACACATCTCTCAAATCCTAACTTTGCCTGTGGCAGTTCATTTATGATGGCAATAATCTTTGTGTTGTTTCCCCATACCTGAATCTCAAAGCGCACAATTTTGTGCCGAGTTTGTTTTACTTAGCAAGTCTACTGATTGATCCCTACTCTGCCAGTGCAGAAATAACCAATAAACAGGAGAGAAATGCCATCAAGCTGGAAAACAAGATTTTTTTTGGGGGGGGGTTTGCACAATTTTGGACTATAGAAGAAAGTTAATTTGCTTCTTGATTCATTACGATGTGAAAAGAAGGAAAACCAATATAGGAGCTCGCTTTACATCTGATGATGTAGGACACTTCTCATTCAGCTCAAATTCTTATCTTATAGGCAATCACACATTTGAGGAGTGTGAACAATTATCCAGACACCGAATTAGCCCCTTGCATCGGCTCACAGTCCTAGCAGTGAATATTAATTTGTCTGTGATTACAGCAGACTGCCCACTGCCCTACGCAGAATTTCCATCTACAACACGAGGCACCACATTTGGAAAAGCTTGCACTTCAAGCTGCCGTGTGTTAGGCCTCGACGAGACATATGTTAGCTCACTGTTCCTGAACAACTTCAAGCTTTTTTCTGTTTGCCACAAAGGTTTGCTGATTTTACCTAACATTCTGAACAGGTAATACACAACAAACATATATTGCTTCTAAAGGTGAAGACACTGAGAGAACAAATAAGCGGCAATCATTTTGCTGTTATAAGTCATTAGAATAAATGTAATATTTGTTCTTTACTTAAAAATATGTGGGTAATCCATGGTGAAAATTTCTTCACATCTTGTACATCTTATAAGGACCTTCAATTTACGCTTAAATTTGTCATGAGGCAGATGTTTTTAGCCAAAGCGACTTACAATAGTGCATTTAACGTGTTAAGCAAATACCTGATTTTGAACTCATATTTTGTTGCTATATTATCTGGATAGTTATATAGCCTTCATCGCTCCAGTAGAGCCAGTGGCTGCATCATCTTCTGAAGCAGTCTATAGAGTACAGTGGAGTCATGGGCATTGACCTGCCATGTACAGTGGGCGGACTGGCACTACTATCCAGCCCACGCGCTGCTCGAAGCGCACGGCACAGTTGCGTAAGGTATCGCTTCTGCTGAGAGTTTGATTCCACTTTGCTTTCCATTCTTTCTCAATGGGCCTGTTGTAGGTTTCCTTTTAAACTGAGAGAGTTATTAGCGCAGGTGTACCTGACCTAGTCAGGCTGTACAGATGCCAATCCAGTTATTTCTAACCCTCGCTCTCCTTCTATTTCTCTGGTGAATAAATGCTATCAAATGGCACTGAATTCCTCAGCCTGCAGCTCCCAGTAATTCCTGTTACTTAGGCTCCCAACTGGAATGTCAAATCCTCTGACTCCTGCTGGGAAGGGCTACCAAGGGACATTAACTAACCCCCCTCCCCTTACAAACGCTTGTATGCAGAGTTGCATACACGTGTACACACGCAAGCATGCATACACAAAGGGTGCAGGGTGCATTTCAGAAAGCCAGTGTTTAGCATCGTGTCTTTAGCATTCTTCTGCTTTCTCTTTCTTCTTCCTCTCCTTTTCCTTTTACTTGCCCTGTTCTGTTTATTTTAAAGATGAAAAGAGAATTCATGAAAAGAGTAGGCTACGTCAGAAAGAATCCTTTGCAGAGATTTTAATCTGAACATGGGAGCATGAGTAATCCAGTCACTGGAATGGAATGTGTTTTGCTGCCATTTACTAGTCCACTAGTGCACGCAACCCTGTCTTGTTCTCTTGTAGGTCTCTGTGTCTGTGCTATTGGACGTCACCACTGCTGGTTAAAAATGCAGTGATGATTTAAGGATATTTCATTTTGAATGCTGCACAGATTCAGTTGAGGCTTCACAGTGATTTTCAGTGAGGTGAGTGAGTGCCTTGCCGAATTGAGGCAGATCAGTTACATGTGGGCCCTGTTCGTTTTTTTTTAAGCATTATTAAAGCTGGGAAGTCGGTTTTATGTTCCCACTATAAAAGTGCATAATACTCCAGCCGGACCAGTATGTAATCTATCGTATTCTTTGAGCTGTTTGTCAACCCATCCAGGAAAAGCCACAGTGCCGTCTCATATTTTTCAAACCTGGAAAACTGAGGCCACATTCTACCAAAATAAAGGCTTGCTTTGATATGGCATTCATCATGTGTATCATCTGTGATCGAGCGTGCCTTTAACCACCAAAGGATTCAGCTTGTTTTGCAAAGCAATTGGTGTAAAACCTTGACAGTGGACCATTGTTCATGAGAACCATTTGTTTCTGCATAGACACTGAAATCATCACTTTTCTCCTGGGTTAATGCCCTTAGTGACAGGCCACTGGATCTCTAGGGAGCTGGGGCATTTTCAGAAGATGTTAAGTTAAATGCACTGACCTTTATTCACGGAGTGTATGCAGCAAAGCCTTTTATATCTTGCTCCAAATCATACCATAACAATAACGTACTATTAGATGACTACAATAATTCATTCACAATGATTAATAGAAAGGGTGACGGGGCTTCTTAACTGTCATTTGAGAAGTCACTGGGAATTAAATTGGATTTTTCCGCCAGTTATGTTGGAACTGAAGAACATGCTGTAAAATGCTAAATAGCGATTTAGTAGGCTTTTAATGGATAATTCAGTTTGTTTTTTCCCCCACTTTGAACCATTTTTTTGAAATATTTCTAACATGATGATTGGTAATAATAACATTTTGTCACATCTTTCTTTTTCGAGCTTTGGTCACCCCAAGAACCACTCCACTCTTACTTTACAATGGAGTCCAATGGTGCATATTTAGATACAGGCAAGGATGGTTTCCCCCTCTATCAGATGAGTCCGGTTTTCCCTGGCTTGCATAGGTGCTCGTATGGGGTTTTCGTACGTCAGAGGGTGCGTGATGCGACATAATGACGTGACATAATCACTCCCTCGGGAGGCTGCGGGCAGCAGGCTCTCTGACACGGTGGCGCTGAAATTCAGTTTCATCCTCTGCTGGCTTACAGGGCTGGTCGGAGACGCAAACATAATACCGGGGCTCTTGTTACTCTCTGTCAAAGCCGTTTTGTCTTTGTCACAATCCTGCCTGCTTCTGTTTGCCATCTGAATCTCTGCGTCAGGCCTAGCTTGACCACTGAAAGGGTTTGCGGGTTATTCAGTCTTATGCATTAATATCAGTCTGCATTGACGTTTTGCATTGCAGGGTAATATCTATAATGTCAGGATTTTATGTACTGTGAATGAAATGCATATGAATTTGACTTGACAATGTGATGATTTATAATGTAAAATGATGAGACTGTCCTTTGTAATGTGAGTGAATAATGAATAGGACTTTCCCTGCCCTGCAGGAGGTGGGTGATGAGAATGTTTCACCTGAATTGCTGTTGCTCCTGGTAATGAATTTTTGTGATGTTCAGTTTATGAACAGAATGTGCAGGGTTTTTCTGCAGTTCCACTCTGTAACTATGCAGTAGGCTATATTTAGTCTGCCCTGTCTCTATCCAGCATTAATTGATGGGGAACTGGATGTGAATATTGCATATTCAATTTTTAAGATTAAATGAGTGTATCTGTTTAATTTCTTGGTTTCCCATTTCTTGGAAAGCATATTGGAAAGCATATATCGTTACCAGTTTCTCCCTTTGAGAACTCCAGATACCCATTTTGGGTTTTTCTTTTGTTTTAAGTGATTGGCAACCACTCAGTACTTTATGACACTTGCCTTTTGTAGATTAAAGAGGCTGAATATAAGTAAAACACATGCTGTGTAGAAACATTGTGCTGGGACAAAGCACTAGTGTAGGTGTGCATGTGGTTTACATTATTATTGCTGTTGTTGTTGTTATTATTATTATTATTATTATTAATAATAAGCTACTCAAATAAGCTTTTCTTGTATAGCACCTTTCTCTACACCCAAGGTCCAAGTGCATATCATCATGGATTTAAATATTTTTTATGAAGCAAATAGAGAAATAATATTTACAAAGTAATTTAACAGTTGATTAGTGCGCAAAGTAGTGTTGAGTGATAGTGTGTGTTTTGAGGAATTGAAAATCAGAGGTACTGGTGCAGTCACTTGGGTGTTGCAGGAGAGCATTCCAGAGCTTAAGGCCATGGCACTGAATGATTTGCCCCCTATGGAAGATACTGTAGTCTTGACCTTTTCTTGTAAATTCCAAAGATGCTGGTGAGGAGAGGTAAGATCAGTAGGGACTCTAAGACCCCTGAGCTAATAATGAGGAATGTTTTTGTGGAGGTGTTAAAATGCCCCCTCCTCTCGATGGGGAAAGGGGAGGAGTAAGAAAAGTATTTCTCTGGATCTTACAGCCATGTTTCATATTCAAAGGGGGTGTGTAATTAGCTGTACTTTTGGGGAGGGATGGATACACTCATTAGGCCACTCCTTGGCCCAAAAGAGCTCCTTGTCATGCCTAACGGGCCAGTCCGCCAGCACAGTGGACTACTGAGCTGGCTCCAAGGACAACATGGGCTTGTCTGCACCCTCCTAAACTGATGGAAGACTTGAAATTGTACTCCACGGGACAGTTCCAAGGTAATAAAGAAAAAATGTGGACACCATTTTTTTTTGAGATTATGTGGCTCAGACTCCTTACTCAGGAGTAAGTACCTTACTCAGGTTTTTAAATGCTTAGAATAAGATCTGGTCTACGTCTAGGTTCATTTAATAGAGCTGCCTAGGTACGGAGTGCAGTGCATTTTAAATAAGAATATTAACATTTTTCAGAGGATTAAACCTAAATATAATGAGTTAGAAGCATACTTTCCACATACTCAGGTAAAGCGTTTTCAACAAACAACCATGTGGCCTCATTAAATACATTAAAACAGGGGTACCCGGCCCTGGAGATAACCTGTGTATGATGGTTTTCAGTGTCTAATGAGGGATGATTTACCCTCTTATAAAACATGAGACAGACACTCACATTACAAAGAATAAATATTTGATATTCATTTAAACACTTTTAATCAGTCAGATCAGTTCTCAGACAGCTAATGCTTTCATATTCTGTAATATGCTTTGGAAAATGAATCTGTTTAATTCTATTTGTACTGATTAACTGATAGATCTTTGGCTGAACTCAGCTCTTAAATACCAAAAGTATGGAGACTGAGACGTTGAAACTAAGCCATTTATGGAAAATTATTTCAAACGTAACAAATGTTAATGTTGTGTTGAAACAGCACAAAAGTATGGAAATTAAACATGTTTTCAACAGCCTTAATTAATAAAGAGATTGGCTGGATTGGAAACCCCAATGTGTAGTACTATAGAACCAGGGTTGGGAAAATTAGAGGAACAATAATAAACTGTCAATGTTGTATTGTAAAGATTTATGGAGACATATTAAGTTTGCATCATTTAGCTAACCGTTATGTTCCCACAATGTTGTGACATGTTAACGTGGCTACATCCGTGGCTCATTTACAAAGTGATCTGTATATTAGGCTTTAATTTGATTTGATTAACAGACAATTAATAAAAGTCCCTTAGGTCCAGTCAGTCACAAAAATTATTTTTGTGATTCTTGGCAAGTGCAAGTGCAAGTGCAGCCTCTCAATCAGACTCTTGTCAACACCAGACAGGCCAAATGGATAGCTCTGCGCTGTAAGAGTTTAGAGCTTTGATAAAGAGTGGCTGGCAGGCTTGAAGCAGAACTACGTGCCCCAGGTTTGCCCAGCGTCCCTGTGCCCCTCAGGAAAGAGCTGTGAGTGCTGCCTCCCAGCCCAGACTGTGAAAGGTGAATGCCCAGTGACTGAGGCTGGAAGTGTGTAGTGGCCCCCTTAGTGCTCTTTTTGACTGTGTGCTTGCAAAGTAAAAAGGTGCTTGCAGACAATGATGAAGAAATACTGTTCCCAAGAAAAACGCTTAGCACAGGGTAATATAATGCCAGTATTTAGCTCCCACCAGATCCGTTGCATTGAAGATGGAAAGCATCTTTGTTGGCGAGAGAAACAATGCCAGCTGTACCTGAACCGGTGCCAGCTGGGCAAGGTCACAGCTCTACACCAGCCGGTTCCCCAGGCCACTGTTACCATGGTGATGAAGGGCAAAAGGACCCTGTAATTGAAGAGTTACGGTCTCCTCTTACCTGAGTCTAAAGCCAGAGAACCTGATGCTCACGAATAAAAAAGGAGTAATTGCACAAATTTAAACGGGGTTAGGTAACGCAAGTCTTCCACTGCTTTATGTCTGCAGGATATACTGCTACTCACATTACTGCTACTCACACCCCTGAGTATTGGGATTACAGTCATATGTCAGGTAGCACATTTTACCAGATAATTCTTAGTCTTTAAGTGAACTTAAAAATAACTGTTTAGCATTTGAGAACTGGGATTTTCCCAACCCTGATTACAATATAATGTGTGTATGTATGTGTCTATATCAGGACCAGGGATTGACATTCCCACTGAAGCTCATAAACTCTAGTGGTTACTGAAGGTATTCAATGGGCAAATTTCCCCTGGCCAAATTATACAATTTTGGACAATAGCCTACTTTTAAATTCAAAAATTTCTTCTCACCAAACTAATTACTCTCCAGGGGTAATTACTCTCTTTCTCTCTGAGCCCCGCAGAAGCACATACAAGATGCATGTTTCTATGTCACAGTGCATGCACCTGTATACATGGGCACACCAGTGCATGAACCAGCATGAAGCTGTAACAATGGATATGTTTACATGCACACTAATACTCCGCAACGGCAATAATACTTATGGCAATACTCCGGTTACTGAAATGATCATGGAAACACCTTTATCCGACAATGTATGGTCATAATCCGTATTTTCGAAACCCGATTTACACACATGGTTTTTTGCCCAAACTTGCCCAAGCTATAAAATAACTAGCTATAATAATAACTAGCCTACTAGCTAGCTATAATAATAATAATAATACTTAGGCCTACGTTAATTTTTGATGGGCAGATAATTTTTGTCGGGAAGCAGTTAGTAGCCTAGCTACGTTTTCCACAGAGCCGGTTATGGAGGGAATCGTGTAAACGCGACTTTTGGAGTAATCGCATGTCTTATGTCTATGTGAACGCGATCAATTAAATACTGGCGTAAGCTGATAGCTTCCAGCAATTGGATATTGCTGTGCATGTAAACGTACCCATTTACCCAAGTAGGCTACAGTTGCCTGCATAGAACCAATGTATCTGATTGCATTCCATGCAGGATTCCACGCAGGACCTAGGATTGCATGAATCCACCTTCAGTGTCATTATTGTTTTCATTTTGTTATTTTGATATTACTACTATTTGCGTTGTAAGTAATAATGTTACCTGCAGTAACATTATGTTCTGGTTTCCTGTAAATAGTGAAAATGAGCCAATGTTGCATTTAGGTGATAATTGCTCTTACTAGCCTACACATTGTTTGTATACATGGCAAATAATTTAAAGCACATTGTAGGTTTTCATTAATAAAAACTAAAAGTTAAAGGAGCTATATGTAACATTGACACCGAGCGTTTAAAATGGGTACTGCAATCCAAATTCACAATATTGGAGAGAGTCGAGACACTGAACGAACACGAGCGCAAGACGAGCCGAGCGCAACATTATATTTTGAGACGAGCTTATTCTATTTTGACAATGACAAGCGACGACGAGTCCTACACTGTAAGTTGATCAGTTTATGTATACGTTTGCAATTTGTTTATTATTTATTGTTTGCAAATTATAAACCAGCTCATGTGGATTTTTTTATAACTCTGTCAATGTTAGCTAGATGCATGGCTGGCTATGTTTACGGTCACACAGATATAAGCTAACGTTAGTGGTATGTTTAGTGAGTAACTATATACATATATATACTTAAATCTTTAGCTAGCTAGCTAAATGGAAACGATGTTGAACTTAGCTTAGGCATTCGTAAATTGGCTGTCGGAGTGCTGGAGTACATCTGGTTGTTCGTAATGGGCAGTGGACTCTGAGTCAACTCGGAGAATAGTGAATCACACAGGACAAAACAAATACAGACGTTCCGACCCGGAATGGAAATTTCAAAGGAGAACATACTGGCTGTAGCATTGTTGTCGGAGGAGCCAGTATTTCGACTTAGCATGTTTCCTTAATCTCTGATGACATATCATGGTCATTTTATGATTTAGTACAGTAAATTTGTTACATATAGCACCTTTAATATTGATGACATTTTTTTGCTTTTTTTCATGCACCACACAGGCTTCCAAGACAAAGCACGTACGTAGATAAATCCAAGCCTAGTACATTATATTAGCTGTTCCTGTCTGCAACCATCACTTTTCACATCTCAGATCAGGGTAATGTTAATTAAAGGCCTTCCCTACAGGCTCAGAATGGCTCGCAACCAATCTCCCCTTATGGAAATGTAATATACTGCAGTATATTTTAAATATATTGTGAAGATAATTTTGATATATTTCCAATACACTGCAGTATATTCTTTTTCCACAAGTAGCTAGCTATAATGTAATGTTACAGTCAAGTGTGGCTGAATACTTGACTGCCTTATTTATTATTTTAACTTGCATAAATGTTAGAAACCACATTAGAAATGTCCTTGTCACAGTGTTACACTTGTTTTCTTCCATAAAATCCTGTAGCTAGATAGTTAAGTGCTAGATTCAATTGTCAGACATCTTGAAAGCTCCAGCTATATGGCGAGCCATTTTAACATTTATTAGCTAGACTGGATATTCATTACTGTCATTTTGCCTAGTCAAAGCTCTAATTCAAGATATCTGTAATTATATTTTGACTAGTCAAAACTCTAATTTTAGATATCTGTAATTACATTTTGACAAGTAAGATTCAAACTACTTTTTCCATTCATGTGTATGGGGTTTCTCATTACAGATATCTACAATTCAGTTACAGATATCCGCAATGTGAATTGTGGATACCTGCAACTGAATTATGACTAGTTGTAATTCCAGTTTCAGATATCTACAATTAAATTCTGACCAGTCATAATTCCAGTTCAATTTATTTTTAATTCCTGTCAATTCAAGATATCTACATTGCCCTTTTTAGATATCTTAAATTAAGTTTTAACTAGTCAGAATGACATTGTAGATATCTTGAACTGGAATTATGACTAGTAAAAATTATGTTGTAGATATCTCAAACTGGAATTAGGAATAGTCATAATTTAATTGTAGATATCTATTATCAAGTTATAGATATCTTGAAATGAATTTTGATTACAGATATCTCAAATTGGAGATATCTTTAACTTTCATTCAGCCTAGTCAAAATGTAATTACAGGTATCTTGAATTAGAGTTTTGACTAGGCGAAATGTAGTTATATCAGAAACTACGGTAAGTCGGCTGATGTTTGGTGGTGACAAGCTGGCTAACTTAGACTAAAACTGAATTACAGATATATCTAACTGTCGTTTTGACTAGTCAGAATGACGTTATAGATATCTTGAATAAAAATTCTGACTAGTCACAATGTTACGACTAATCTAAATGACATTGTTAATATCTGTAATGTTAATTCCGGATAGTCAAACTTAGCTAATAAATGTTAAAATGGCTTGCCATACAGCTATCAATTTTAGAGCGGACCCCTGAGGTGCTCAGTGATTCAGGTCATTGCACTGCATTTACTATAATCCCTCACGTTTAGGTACCCAGTGCAAATGCTCTGGTTCCCTAAACCCCCGTAGCCAAACATGGCAGCCTCCCCAAACTGGCTTCATGCACCAATGAATAGCTCCCATAGGAAGCCATTGAACCAGTAGGTGGAAGCTGTCTCCATATCTCATGGTACAAAATAGGGTAGAAGTTATAATTGATTCCTTCTTGATTTTCCCTGCCAATTCCATGTGGAATTAAAATGAGTTGAACGTCCTTGCCTCGGTTGGAAGTGTTGCGTACTTGTCACGGCCAAGTGTTTGACCTCTCGCACCTGACTCACTTTTGATAACACGGAATAAAAAATGGCATTAAGCTGTGAAATGACACTCAACTACACCAATTTTCAGAGAACATTTTCTCCCGAGCTGTCAAGCTGTCCCATAATTCCTGGAGTCTGCCAAATGGTAGTACTCACAAAGATCTCTGCCATACCTGACATAGAGCTGCTGATTTATGGTTGTCATTGTTTCTCCAGAAATGTTGGAGTTGGTTGCTATCCACAAACAATAAACGGTGGCTTTGTAATTATCAGCAATGTATCATACCATTTCAAGTGCGTATATTTCCAGTAAGACGTAGCACTAGGGTATTATTTCTAAACGTTCATCATGCAGTTTACGTTATTAGGCAATGGCATCTGAATGTGTTCTCATGGCGCTGGTGTTGGCAACCAGATTTATACTGAGCTGAGATTAAGTCTCTCCTGCAGTGTTTTGTATACTTGGAGTAGAGGTGAATATCCTTGTGTTTTTGTTTTCGGGGGGTGGTGAGGGGGGATTGGCCCCGATCACCTTGTTTGCTACAACACCAGCGAGCCGTCATGGCACTCTAAGCACGAAGACACTGGCAACACATTGAGTCAGGACCTTGGTTTCCATTCTTTATGCTAACCAGACACTCATCTCCTGTGTTCCTTCTGTCACCTGCACTTTTTAACTACAGAATTTCCCGGTTGGTAACGGGAGTGTCCAATGTAGCAATAGCTACTTTAGTGGTATAGCTAGTGGTGGGGAGAGGTTGTAGTGAGAGGAAAGTACTACTGCATGACTTGCGTTTTTAGTTGAGATCTGCATAAGGAAATGGTAGTACAATCATGAAGTTGTTGAGGGAGGGCATGCCACGGTTTGGGGGAGAGAGAGGTAGGTAGGGAAGATCTTTGGATGTGATGGTGAGCAGTTTGTAATGTGTGCGTGATGTAATGGGGAGCTAATGTACAAACCCCAATTACAAAAATGTTGGGACAGTATGTAAAATGCACCCCCCAATTCCCACAGAGATCCATTCAAATTCAGAGAGGTTATAGTATCGCTTGTAAGAGTACCTGAAAATAAGATATCAAGAGTCTTTTTATATCCTTTTATACCCATTCATGATAGCATCACCTGTTAACCTATGGAACGTTCCAAGCACGTGTTTTTTGAACTTCCCAGTCCCTTTTTTTTTTTGGAACGTGTTGCAAGCATACAATTCAGAATTAGCGTATCTTTACAAAAATCAATAAAGTTGATAAGGTAAAACATTATCTATTATAAAAAATATATTTTATTTGTACAGTTTTCAATTAAATATATGTAAAAGAGAATTTACAAATCACTGCTTTCTGCTTTTATTTGCCTTTTACATACTGTCCCAACTTTTTTGGAATTGGGGTTTGTAGTTGAGAATAATGAGTGTTATTTCTTGAGCAGATGTACAGATTTCTTGGTGTGTGTGTGTCCTGGCAGCTGAATTCTGTGTTACAGTACAGAATGTCCATTGTCACAGATTTGTACTTGATTAGACCCCTTAATGAATTTTCAGAAGATGTTTTGGCTTTACCAGGCGGAGACGGGAGCATTGGTGTTAATAATGCATGGCGGGAGCATTGGTGTTAATAATGCATGGCTGAGTATCTGCTGAGTCTAAACCAGAGATCCCAAACTCAAATCCTGGAGGGTGGTTGTGCTCGCTGGTTTTTTCCTTCACATAAGTGCTTAAATTAAGTCATTGATTGGCTAAAGTGTCTGCACAGCTTGTTTCCAATGCCTAAATTGGCTGTTTATTGAAAGGAAATCATAAAAACCAGCAGAGACACTGGCCTTTCAGGACTGGAATTTGATATGGATAACTTGAAGGGTTTCTTCTCCTGACTTATTTTTCCATAGAGTTCAACAGGAAAATTTGTCAGGAGAAACAACCCTTAGAGTGATCCATCCATATCTCTGCAGCAGAGTAATGGTTTGAGGCTCAATTGATAGCTCAGACCCTTGATGACTTACAGCCATTTCGCCAACCATGCATTCCATACTGTTCCAGCATAATTTACTGCTAAAAATAGTCCCACCACCCAATTCCCGTAGAGATCCATTCAAATGCAGAGAAGTTATAGTATCGCTTGTAGGAGTACCTGAAAATAAGATTAAAAGAGTCTTTTGATATTGTTGGGTCACAGACATCAGGAAGTCATGGCATGCAAAGGATATGTGACCAAATATAAAAAATGATTACTTTATTCTACATTATGTTAAACTGTCCAATATTTTTTGATGCCCAAAAATGGAGGGGGGGGGGGGGGGGGGGGGGGGGGGGCTGGGGGGCTGGGGGGCTATGTACAAAAGGTTCTATAATTTCTGAACGGTTCATCCGATATGGATGAAAATACCCTCAAATTAAATCTGACAGTCTGCACTTCAACCTCATTGTCATTGTATCATTTCAAACTCAAAGTGCTAGAGTACAGAACCAAAATACCAAAAAGATTTTCATTGTCCAATGAATTATGGTGCTCACTGTATCTATGGTAAACAAACTGACCTGCTGACATTTTGCTAGTCACCTTCTGGTAGCTTGCTAACAACATTGAAGAAAATAGTACTTTTATAAATAATTTCATTTACACAAAAAAAAAATACGTACGTGAGCTGGTTATTGTTTGTATTGACAGAATCCACTTCGTCTAGTTCGTATACGTGCTAGAAGTGTCATTTTGAGACCGTTTTAGCTGCCCTATAGAAGTGAATGGAGAGCGACAAATACCCTATTCTGGATTATTACCCCAGGGGACTAAAGAGCAACTTACGAACATATTACATATTTCGCCTCCATTTCAACTCATATCATGTCCAGGTAACTACACAACCCAAAGTTCTACCAAAGTTCAGTTGTGCTTTAATTATCCATCAAACAGATGGAATAAAAACCAGAAATGTCACTGGCACTCCAGGACCAGGGTTGCCTACCCCTGCTTTATAATAATAATAATAATAATAAACGTTATTTGTATAGCACCTTTCATACATAAAATGCAGCCCAAAGTGCTTCACAACAATAAAAACAAAATACAGAACAAAAGCAATAGAAGAAAAATAGACATAAAAGACAATAGAAAATGTACAAGACAATATAAAAGGAAATAAGATAAAAACACTGGTGTGTCTGTAAACTAATGTCTTTCTGTACACCGGTGTCTCTCTGTACACTGGTTTAGACTCAACAGATAGTCAGCTCCTGCATTGTTTCCATTTTCTTTTCTTTCTGCAGGAATTTCCGGTTGGTAACAGTGCTATATTACAGTACAGAATGTCCACTGGCACAGCATTGTACTTGGTCATACCCCTTATTGGATTTTCAGAAGATGATCAAATTGTGATGCATCAAGAAAGTGTTTTGTCTTCAATGGCAGGGAGACTGAAAATTCAGTGTTAAGGATATGAGGCTGAGTGTCTGGTGAGTATAAATAATCTGTGCAGGTAGTTATGTGGTTGGGAGCCACCTGCAAGCTGTCTGACCTTTACCAGGGTAAAAGGTTGAACGGTGAAATGGCTGTTTTCCGACTGGCTGCTAAAGATAGCAATGTGGCTAGATTTCTCTCCCAGTGTGCGTAGCCTTTAGGCCTGTGTGTGGCTTTAGCCCCTGGTTTGGTATAGATCGGAAAGAAAGCAGCCTTTTTCTTTTGATTGTGTCTGCTTGTGGACTTGACCTTCTCTGTGATTTTCCGGGAGATTGGTTGTAGATTTTTTGTGCTCTGATTTAAGGGGGTGAATGAGCTGAGCTGAGTGAATTGAGGGGACAGCTGGACTCCCTCCTGCTAATGGGGCTGTATCGGTATGACATGAAAGTCATGAGGTCTTGCAAAAGAGAGAGAGGGAGAGACAGAGAGGAACAGAGAGATCATCGATGTAGTGTATTCCATGTATTCTCATCTATCTACAAACCCAAATTCCAGAAAAGTTGTGACAGTATGTACATTGCGCATAAAAGCAGAAAGCAGTGATTTGTAAATTCTCGTGTAATTTACAGCTTAATCTAGTTCCACCCCCAAATTCCCATAGAGATCCATTCAAATGCAGAGAGGTTATAGTATCGCTTGTAAGAGTACCTGAAAATAAGATTGCAAGAGTCTTTTGATATCCTTTTATACCCAGGCATGATAGTATCACCTGTTTACCTGTGGAATGTTCCAAGCAGGTGTTTTTTGAACTTCCCAGTCTTTTTTTTTTTCCGCTCCTGTCCCAACTTTTTGGAACATGTTGCAGGCATCAAATTCGGAATTAGGGTATATTTACAAAAATAAATAAAGTTGATACGGTAAAACTTTAAATATCTTTTCTTTGTACTGTTTTCAATTAAATATATGTAAAAGAGAATTTACAAATCACTGCTTTTTGCTTTTATTGCATTTTACATACTGTCCCAACATTTTTGGAATTAGGGTTTGTATTAGAGGACTGCATCCTGACCTGAATCCGATGAGGCCCTAAGGTATGCTATGGTTGGGCCGGGTATTGGGTTTTAGCTCTGTGACGTTGGGTCAGATTTGGTACGGGCCCGCTGCCAACCCGGAAGTTTGCAAATAGTAGCATAGCAACACTTCTGCCAGCTGTTTACAAACTGACAACAATGACACAAAGCTTCCAGTTTTTGTAGTGTACTATTATGCTTAACTAGCAAATTAAAACAACCTTATTAGCGTAACCTTTAACAGAAGGAAAAATGGCACTAAACCTAGCTGGCTAGCCTGTTCTAATCATTACGATAATGATCATTACGATGATATGACGTCAGGCGTAGGCGGACTTGGGCCTCATATCTAGCCAGATGCAGACCTCTACTATCTGTATTACTGTTGCTATACACAAACTCATTTGTAATGCAAACGAAACACAACCCCTGGCCATGGTGCACAGAGGCTTTGTTTCAACCACAATTTATGCTCAAATACCTGAGTCAATGAACCATCTCCTTGATTTAACCTCCCTAGTCTTGATGGTACTCGTTGATTAAGAAGTCTTAAAGACTGAAAATGTGTACCTCTGGGATGGAATCCTGCTCACTGATCCAAGAAAATTCTCTAGGACAGATCACTGCTGACACAAAGCAAACACTGACCTCAGTCTCTCTCCCCAGCAGAGCCCAGATGACTCCAGGTTGCCAGAGAATGTGCAGGCAGAACACCCATAATCTACTGGCATGTATTTATTTCATAAAGGAGACAGAAGTTGGTTCTGTATCAAAAATCACTGAGCAAGTTTTCTTGGCTTATCAAACAGGCTGCTAGCTTGGTTCAGGTCCACATGTCCAAGTTTCTCTAAAATATGTTCAACCTACTAATAGATATGGTGCACAACGCTAATGGCTTTTCAGAGACTGGCCCTTGGAAAGCTCAACAATGTAGCATGGTACCAAACTGCATAGGTCCTGTTCTTTTCAGTTACATATTAAGGAGCACTTTGTCAATATTGTAGTCTTTGGTCCCATCAACGGATTGCCATAATTTCTCCCTTGGAAGAAGGCAGCCTTGTGTGTTCAGGCTGGTCAGTGTCCAGAGCTCATGTGGAAGGGGCAGAGTACCGCAGATCACAGTAACACAAGGACATGCTCCTGGAATTTCTTTGTGGAAAGATTCAGTGGATTCAGTGACTGGTCATCTCACAATGTCTCATAACTAATTATACTCCCAAAATCAATTGCAATAGGTCATCTCATTTCACGTAGAAGATATGGAAGATGCCTACTCACGTTGTTTTAATGTAGTAAAATTCATAAAATATACATGAGAATGTTTCATACTGGTATATTATATTTGCTGACCACCTCCATAAGTAGTCTCCGTTGCATGGAGTATAAATGTACCTGAATTAAACATGCTTTGCACATTCTTGATTCAAGTTTAAAAGTGCGTTATGAATTACGCTCTCATTGTTTCTACAGGAGTTTCGTCACATTCTGTGGCAGATGTTCACGTGCTAAATCACATCTCTGCACTCTCATGCACACATGCATGCTTGTGCTCTGAGCTCAATCAACATGTACACATGCTTTTAAGTGTCTTCTGCATGTCATACATCTACAATATGTATTATGATTATGTTTGGTATGATAATATGTCTATTATCTGTAAATAAATTGATATCCTGTGACCTGAGAGTAGAAAGTGTCGAGTATGTCACATGGTACGTTAGTTACACAGTGACTAAGGTGGAGCGGGACTCTGCTGTGTGTGCAATGCTCTTACCCTTTTTTAAAAAAAAAATTTTTTTTTTTTTTTTTAACCCCTGTCCAAACCCTATGCAAGTGCACAGACATCAGAGTACCTGTAGCTCCCGTGTCACCTGTAGTACAGTCCATGCTATAGTGGTTACAGTGTCTTTACAATGTACTTGCTGCCTATGTACTATTAAGGAGGGAACCACCCCACCCAGGCGTCACAGAAATCCTCCTTTATTTGTTGTATAAACCCTGGTTTTCTATGTAGCTGTTTTCAGTAAACACACAGAGCTGTTTATCCATGCAGGGCTGATGTACTGTGAGGAAACATAACCGAGCAGCTTGCCAATCTCAAATTCTGCCTCTTCTCCAAACCTATATGTCTTTCATCTAGTGTGGAATAAACATAATCAGTTTACTGGCTCGATCCACAGCTCTGATACAAGGCCATAATTAGAGCACTTAGACCACTAGACACGGGTACAGTGGAGTGTTTTGGTTGATCTTAGGGAATGATGCACTTGATGTGAGAAACAGGTGCTGAACCATGTGAAAGGTATGCCATCAGGTGAAAACTACAGAGACAGTTCACTGACACCACCTGTCAATCAAACTACTCAATCAATAAACAAATGCAGTAAGGTAGTTGGAGAGTAACCATGATAGAGACCATGTTCAGCATGAACTGAACTGCCAAACACATTATTTTAGCATGCGCTTTTATTCAGTGACTTGCAATATAGGAAAACATAATTGCATTCACCAAAGTTAACCACATTCCCAGACCAGAGTACATACAGTACCAGTCAAACGTTTGGACACACCTACTCAAAGAAGGTTTTAAGTTATTTTTACTGTTTTCCACATTTTAGAAAATTAAAGACATCAAAACTATGAGATAACACAAATTAAATTATGCAAACAAATCAAAAAAAGTCTTATATTTTAAATTCTTTAAAGTGGCCACCCTTTGCCTTGATAACGGCTTTGCACATTCTTGCCATTCTCTCAACCAACTTCTGTGGTAAACAGGTGATGCTATCATGACTCTGTATAAAAAGATATCAAAAGACTCTTGATACCTTATTTCCAGGTAGAATGTGCAAAGCTGTTATCAAGGCAAAGGGTGGCTACTTTGAAGAATCTAAAATATAAGACCTTTTTTATTTGTTTTACACACTTTTTTTGGGTCTTTGCATAATTCCATTTGTGTTATCTAATAGTGTTGATGTCTTTACTATTCTAAAATGTGGAAAACAGTCAAAATAACGAGTAGGTGTGTCCAAACGTTTGACTGGTACTGTATGCAACATAACTAAAACACTACTGAAAGTAAACTCCTAGCCAAGAACTAAAATACATATTGTGAATATATACAGAATAAATTCATAACAAGCCCTAAAAAAGTATAAACCCTTATAAATACCATACCTGAATTGGCAAGACAGGCGGTAATACGCACAACGACTTGTTTCTATCTCATGTCTCGTGAAATCTGCACGAAGTCTCATGTGTTTTATAAATGTTGGATATTTACTATACACACTGTCTGCTAGCTGAACCCTCAGCAGTATCCAGGTGCTTTAGCTGAGGTCAGGGCACAGAGTCATCCAGTCAAGTCTGTGCTTCTGTCACTGCAATGGGAGTTTAATTCTCTTCTGGTTTTTAAAGATAAAAACAAACAGCAGCACATGTTCTGGTCTGTAATTGTTGCAGATTATTACAGTGCACATAAACGCACTCATTGTTTTTTTTTTTGCTGTTTTTTAACCTGTCTTCTCTTTCGTACGTCACTATATTTCAGTTAATAACTACTGGGCTTAGTGTAGCCATCAGAATCTGTCTGATGAATTTTTGACAGGATTATGTAAGAATACAAATGGGCACATGTGTTATGTATTCTGTATCTGTAGGTCTATTATAAATGATGACAGCTTGCTGGAGTTTTGGGTAATGGCAGTGGTGTATTGGTGCCTGGAGAAGTGGGTACACTCTAATTTAACAAATCGATGACTACTAATTGATAAGTGCACCAGTGGGGATTAAGAAGTGAGAATACTCTATGCCCACTAAGAGAGAAGTGGGTATACTGCGTATACCCGCGTATACCCTCCACTACACTACTGGGTAATGGGGAGGAACATCTTCATCAGAATATTGATCATGGAGTCAGCTGCGTAGCCTGCTGTAATTAACCAATGGGATTTCAGCTCTGGTTGCTGAGGTGGTTTAGAGGTGATTCACTCAGGAACGCATTTCCCCAGGGAGTCCTGTCACTCATGGGAATGCTTTGAAACACATGCAATGTTGAAACAGCTGAATGCCATCTCATGCGTTTGAATAAATTATGGCTGGAGAAAGAGAACACATTAAAATAGCTTTCTGGCGAGCTTCCTGTTAGATTTACACATGCACAGCGCAGCGGACAGGTGGGGAGGACTAGCAGGGTTTCAATCTCTTCTGGTTCTTGTGGTCGAATGCGCAGTAGAATTGTACATCTGAAGAGTATGCAGTTTTCACTGAAATGATTGCATTTATACCGGGAGTTTAACAACTCGAAGAAATGTGCATTTACACACATACACTGTAGTGAGTTATAGAGGATATGCATTTACACACATACACTGTAGTGAGTTATAGAGGATATGCATTTACACACATACACTGTAGTGAGTTATAGAGGATATGCATTTACACATATACACTGTAGAGAGTTAGAGAAGATATGCATTTACACACATACACTGTAGAGAGTTAGAGAGGATATGCAGGAAGTAAACACTAATATTATATTCATTTGCAGCTCTGATGGACCACGTAAAATAAACTATTAATATTAGGTATTAATAATGACACGGTGTATAATTGGCTGTTTTATGTAATATGAAGGTTATTCATAAAATATTGGCATCATAATTGTACAAACAGGATACATTCACATTACTACTCTAGTATAGCATCTCACTATCAATCTGCTGATCTTAAGGGAATAAACCAACACGATCATTGTTTTATATTGCTAGTTTTTATGATGATTTATTTTCTGTATTCCCCATACAATGAACTTCCTGGGAATTCTGGCAAACTCGTGTTAATTGTGAATAATGAGAGTTTAGGATGTGCTTTTTCCCTTTGGAGGAAAGGTCAGGCGAATCGTGCCCTTTTGCTCGGCAGTGTTCTCTGACAGTGTGCATCTGGCCCGTCTGCAGCAGATCCAGTTCGCAAACCCAGAGGAGAAGCAGGAGTTCAGCAAGTTTCCCACCAAGGCAGGGCGACGTTCCCTGTCCCGCTCTATCTCTCAGTCATCTACCGACAGCTATAGCTCTGGTACGTATCTACACCCCCATGCTCCACCCCCCGCCCATCTAAAAGAGCTTTACCAATCCTTAGCACTTCTTTCTGTGGCTCTGCATTTGTGATGTCACTGGAACACTGTTCCCGTCCCACTGCCCTCCAGTTAGTCTAATGCTCTTTGTTTCTTTTCTGAGAATTTGTTTCACATTTGAAGTAGAAACACATCCTAGGCTCACATACAGTCTGCCCCTTCACAGGTCCTGTTATGGCCTAAATGTCATGTATGTGTAATGTATGTGAAAAACAAAGATTCACTTTAACACAGTTCAGGGTAGTTGATTTAAGCGATTGGTACAAACTAAATGTCACCAATAGATTGTAAATATGGGTGTGAAGGCTTTGAATGATTAGCATTGTAATATTTTGTACATAAATGAAATGTTAATCTATACACCTATTCACTTTCCTGAGAGAAGGAAAGTGTTTTTTTCCCCTCAAATGAAGAGGAAGAATTTCTGGGTCATGATTAGCTGTGTTTAATTTGAGCCTGGCCGATTGCATCTTCAACCAGAAAGATGATATTTGCCTACTTTCTCCAAATCCACCCCACCAGCGGCCTCGTACACGGACAGCTCGGACGACGAAACCTCACCTCGGGACAAGACGCAGGCCAACTCCAAAAGCAGCAGCGACTTCTGTGTGAAGAACATCAAGCAGGCCGAGTTTGGCCGCCGTGAGATCGAGATCGCAGAGCAAGGTGGGAAATCTCTGCTGTTGCTGCGTGAATGTGCGCGCGTTAATGTGCATGTTTGTGTGTGTGTGTGTGTGTGTGTGTGTGTGTGTGTGTGTGTGTGTGTGTGTGTGTGTGTGTGTGAGGGAGTGGCGTTGTATTTCGGAGGATGCTGTGCTTTTGCACTTTTTGCATAATTTTAACGTAAATTATGTCAAAGTATCAAGGGTCTGAAGTATCAAATGAGCCTCAAACCATCACTCTGCTGCCAGATATGCAGTAGATATGGATGGATCACTTTAATGGGTTTCTCCTGACAAATTTTCCTATTGAACTCAGGAAGTCAGGAGAAGAAACCCTTCAAGTTATCCTGTAGTAACTGTATTTCTGGCAGCAGAGTGATGGTTTAAGGCTTGTTGGATACGTCAGACCCTTGATGACTTAGAGCCATTTAGTCAACCATGTGTTCCATACTGTTCCAGTGTAATTTACAGCTAAATCTAGTCCCACTCCCCAATTCCCATAGAGATCCATTAAAATGCAGAGACATTATAGTATCGCTTGTAAGAGTACCAGAACATAAAATATCAAGAGTCTTTTGATGTTGTTGGGTCACAGACATCAGGAAGTCATGGCATGCAAAGGATATGTGACCAAATATTTAAAATTATTACTTTATTCTATATATAAATGCAGGGGTGCCAATAATTGTGGCACGTGGTTTTGTTAAAAATAATTATTTCTTGATGAGGGATTTTTTTCTCATAATAAATTTACTTCAATTAAAGGTTGGATTGTTCTCATTTTCTCAGTGTGAGATTAAGCTAATTCACCAAATGGTGAATTTTTTAATCCTTTTTACTCATCTTTACCAGGGGTGCCAATAATAGTGGAGGGCACTGTATGTGTGGGCTTTTTTGTCTTGCCAACGAATAGTGCTGCATTGCAGAGATACATAAAAAATTTTAAAAAACACTTACTCAAAGATGAGACACAATTTATTAGGGAGAGGACCAAAATGTAAACTCATTTTGGCTCCTTTTTTGTAGATTAAAATGATTTATTTGTAAACATTATTGCGGTATATTCCATTTCCGTGAGTGAGACAGTTTGTGGTTTGATGTGAGCGTATCATAAAGAATGGGGAAAGTTGAATTAATTATATTGTGGACAACAGTGCAATAGATGAGGGTTAAGATGTAATCTGATACTCAGAGTGTGAGGTTATACGTGTGGAACAGTTTGCATAAATGAGTCTCTTTATAAGTGCTGGCTGCTTTCACACACAGCCCATCTGTGGTGACAGACTGTGCCGATTTGTACCAGATGTACAAATTAGTCAGCTTGTTCAAAAACAGGCAAGCAGATTTTTCGCTAATATCCTAGCAGGTGGTTTACTTTTAGCATTTATGTCCGCCCTCATGTGAGTGAATGGAATTTACTCCTACCTTACTGCTCCGGAAATACACTCACTCTACAATCTGTGTACTCTTCAAACACCCAGACCAGATACAGCTCTGTATTTGTTTCCACTGACGTATTGGTGCGTTCCACTTCCCAGCCAGCCAATGGACGTTTTTCAGAAATGGAACCAAACAGCACACAAGCAGTGGTCTTAGTGATGCTACTTCCTGACAGGCCACTGTCACGGCTGTGACTCGGGAAGATGTCTCCTCCCGTGTCACAAATGAGGAGTTGAAGTACAGTGAAAAGAAAAGAGGTTGCAGCGGAGTTTCATAGACTCGCCAGATACTCAGCTCTTAAACTACTGATGCGCTGTTCTTAAGCTACGGCCTGATCTGCTGTAGGCACTAGGCTAACGGTGGAGTGCTGTACAACAACTGGCTTTGTAAATATGCTGTAAAAAAACATGGGTTGATTGATGTCTGTCTTGATTGACTGCGTTCTTGCTCCATGTCTCTTAATTTTTCTGCCTCTCTGCCACAGACATGTCTGCACTGATCTCTCTCAGGAAGAGAGCGCAGGGAGAGAAGCCACTCGCTGGAGCTAAAATCGTGGGCTGTACCCACATCACGGCCCAGACTGCTGTAAGCATACGCACATCCCATACTTACACACTCCCACATCACGGCCCAGACTGCTGTAAGCATACGCACATCCCATACTTACACACACCCACATCACGGCCCAGACTGCTGTAAGAATACGCACATCCCATACTTACACACTCCCACATCACGGCCCAGACTGCTGTAAGCATACGCACATCCCATACTTACACACATCCACATCATGGCCCAGACTGCTGTAAGCATACACACATCCCATACTTACACACTCCCACATCACGGCCCAGACTGCTGTAAGCATACGCACATCCCATACTTACACACACCCACATCACGGCCCAGACTGCTGTAAGCATACGCACATCCCATACTTACACACACCCACATCACCGCCCAGACTGCTGTAAGAATACGCACATCCCATACTTACACACATCCACATCACCGCCCAGACTGCTGTAAGCATACGCACATCCCATACTTACACACACCCACATCACGGCCCAGACTGCTGTAAGCATACGCACATCCCATACTTACACACACCCACATCACCGCCCAGACTGCTGTAAGCATACGCACATCCCATACTTACACACACCCACATCACAGCCCAGACTGCTGTAAGCATACGCACATCCCATACTTACACACACCCACATCACCGCCCAGACTGCTGTAAGAATACGCACATCCCATACTTACACACACCCACATCACAGCCCAGACTGCTGTAAGCATATGCACATCCCATACTTACACACACCCACATCACCACCCAGACTGCTGTAAGCATATGCACATCCCATACTTACACACACCCACATCACCGCCCAGACTGCTGTAAGAATACGCACATCCCATACTTACACACACCCACATCACAGCCCAGACTGCTGTAAGCATATGCACATCCCATACTTACACACACCCACATCACCGCCCAGACTGCTGTAAGAATACGCACATCCCATACTTACACACACCCACATCACAGCCCAGACTGCTGTAAGAATACGCACATCCCATACTTACACACACCCACATCACAGCCCAGACTGCTGTAAGCATACGCACATCCCATACTTACACACACCCACATCACCGCTCAGACTGCTGTAAGCATACGCACATCCCAAACTTACACACAACCACATCACCGCCCAGACTGCTGTAAGCATACGCACATCCCATACTTACACACACCCACATCACAGCCCAGACTGCTGTAAGAATACGCACATCCCATACTTACACACACCCACATCACAGCCCAGACTGCTGTAAGCATATGCACATCCCATACTTACACACACCCACATCACCGCCCAGACTGCTGTAAGCATATGCACATCCCATACTTACACACACCCACATCACCGCCCAGACTGCTGTAAGAATACGCACATCCCATACTTACACACACCCACATCACAACCCAGACTGCTGTAAGAATACGCACATCCCATACTTACACACACCCACATCACAGCCCAGACTGCTGTAAGCATACGCACATCCCATACTTACACACACCCACATCACCGCCCAGACTGCTGTAAGCATACGCACATCCCAAACTTACACACACCCACATCACAGCCCAGACTGCTGTAAGCATACGCACATCCCATACTTACACACACCCACATCACCGCCCAGACTACTGTAAGAATACGCACATCCCATACTTACACACACCCACATCACAGCCCAGACTGCTGTAAGCATACGCACATCCCATACTTACACACACCCACATCACAGCCCAGACTGCTGTAAGCATACACACATCCCATACTTACACACACCCACATCACCGCCCAGACTGCTGTAAGCATACGCACATGCCATACTTACACACACCCACATCACCGCCTAGACTGCTGTGTTAAGGCATTTACCAGACACTCTTGTCCAAAGCCACTTACATTATTTGTTTTACATGCAATCCATTTATACAGCTTATATATTTACTGAAGCGGTTCAGGCTAATTGCCTTGCTCAAGGGTAGGATCCTATGTGAGTGTCGAACCTCTGAGTTTCAGGTAAAGGATCAACTTGAATCAGCTAGTTCCTGTCTTTGGACGCAAAGGCACCATGGCAACACACACAAGCAGGGATTGCACTCACATACTTTTTCTCTCTTCATGTGGTTTGCAGGATTTGGTTTTACATGACAAATCAATGCGTCTCTCTGTCTGTCTGTGGCTCCATGTCTGTCGGTCTGCTCCCCCAGGTGCTGATTGAGACTCTAGTTGCTCTGGGTGCTGAGTGCCGTTGGACTGCCTGCAATATCTACTCCACGCAGAATGAAGTAGCTGCTGCACTGTCAGAAAGTGGTAAGATAAAATGATTGGTGCAAAACAAATACAGTGACCAATCCTTGGTCATGTTATTGCTCTTTGCGTGTGCACCAATGTCAGTGCCGACTGTGGCACGCAATTGGCTTTGCGTTGTCCAAGGGATAAAAGCGAGGGTTTCATTTGGTTGAGATAGCAGTGTTCATTGCTCTAGCGACCCCTGTCCGTGGCTTGCTCTCTACATACGTGTATGATTGGGTTTCCTCCACCCCGCTCTGCGCGTGTGCTGCTTGTGGCTGCAGTGTGTAAAGGAGCAGCTGGCTGACGCCGCGTGCTTTGTAGGAGACCCGCGAGTGTCTTCACTCTCCCGAGCCGGCAGCAGGACTGTATGTGAGCATGCTTGTACATAGTTTGCAAATTGGACATTCGAAATTCAGGTGGGATGCCAAATTTTAATAAAAGAAAAAATGGCAGTCTCCTCAAACAGGGAAACTTCCCCCTTTGTACAAGTCTGTAAATTACAAAGCACACATTTGGATGTGGTCTATTTGTGTTTTAACACTGACATTGAAACACATACCCCCTTTTTTCAAAGTGGCTCAAAACAGAGCCAAAATTATAATTGTTGGAGAGAAAGAAGTGAAAGGTATAATTAAACTGGAGTGCAGATGTAGTCAGCATGGCAGAGCCTGTGCTGCAGAAACACTGAGTGAGTATATTAGGGGCATTGCTCTGAAAATTCCCTCCTCACTGTTCTCTATGAATACTACCTGCACCCCATAACTTCTTTTTAGCTCTATAGCACAACAGACAGAAGAACTCACCTGCGGTATCTCATGGAGCACTAAGCAAACAAAACTGGGGTCAGTTCCATTTCAATCAACTGAATTTCAAAAGCAAACAAAATTGACTGACCTGAAACTCGGTTGACCGCAATCCTAAAGGCTGCAAAAAAATACTCAGTAAAGATACTTGTCAAAATTGTGACAACTTGTTATATTGTGACAGAGTGCCAGGCTGTGCTTTTATGCCCGGCCTGGTGAAGGCAATGAGCAACACCTGGGCTGATTACTAAATCTACCTCAGCTCTGTGTGCCTTTAGTCCACAGTGGCAAAGGCCCTCCAGGCTTATCTAAGTAACAGGAACACCTCTTCACAAAAAGAACAAGTGTGTCAAAACCAGATCCTTGTGCAAATACACTGGAAGATATTCAGTAAAAGGTACTGTACCTACTTTGAGGACATACCAAAAGTCTGCATATTTGTCATGCCACGATCAGTTCTCGTTCTGTGGGAATGAGAATAGTGAATCTCACTCTGTGTTTCTTTCTGATAAAGAATGGAGACTGTGAGCATAGGATGCAAAAAGGAAATGTGTCCCCTTTGGCACAGATTCTGATCATTCTGGCAACCAAGAACAATGTTACTGACTCAACCAGACGCAGGGACATGGTTTCCTTCCTGAAATCCACCCAGTCAGCAAGCATACAATGCCCACTGCTTAATAGCAGCCCACGCATCAGCACAGCTGTTGGCCCTTCAGGCTTTCAAAACTCCGACACTACAGTGGTCTGCTCGCGAACAATATAGGTGAAACAGTCAACATGAAGGTCTTCTGTAAAAAAAAAAGTGAAGTAGTTGGTGTACAGCTCTTCCTCTAGTGGAAAAATGTTGGTAGACTGACCGACAGTCCAATAGTTGCTTGCTTGCTGGGGAAGAACTTCCTTATATAACACTAGTACAGTTCCTTTAATTGTACAAATGTTACAGGTCATTCCATGAAGTATAATTGAGTTCTGGCCTTGTGCATGGCCAGCTTTTGAAGTCTGAGTTTATAGTATCCATATGGCTTAAGCATTAATTAAATGTAAAATGTGTTTTACCAACTTCATTGTAAGCACAGGTTACAGGATTAACATGGTTACCATGAAAACCAAGACACTATTATCAAAAATTTTGAACAAAAGTTTCAGTATGTATCAAAGGGTAATTTTATAGTTAATTTTACACTTAATGTTCGATTAAATCTTTGGTTAGACTAACTTGATGACAAAATGCATCTTGCATGCTGGGGTTAGTGGAAGCTTTGGGGGAGAAAAGTTTAGTCAGAAAAATAATATATGAAATTAGAATAAGAGATAATATACAAAATCAGTATTAGAAAATGATCGATCATAGATTAGATGAGTGGAATACAGCTGAGACTGATAGGAATGCTGCTGAAGATGACGGCTCTTGATGGGTTTGAAGGGTTTCCTGTGGAAAGGTTTTGAGTGACACGCCGCCTGGAGCAGTCACTATGGGAGTGTGTGTTTTGTGACATGCTGTGCTGTTTTTTGTCTGGAGGGTTTACTTTGTGGAGGTGGATAGTCATGGGCTGTACTGTTTATGGCTTATGGCCTGCAGGAGTCGCTGTGTTTGCCTGGAAGGGGGAGTCGGAGGATGATTTCTGGTGGTGCATCGACCGCTGCGTCAACATGGAGGGCTGGCAGGCCAACATGGTATGAGCTGCATCATAACGCATCACTTCTGCTTCATAATGCTTCACAGCACATCAATCGTGCACCTCTACCACTCCTGCATCATACCCACAATCTGTGATTGGACTTAACATTCCCAAAGTCAGATGTCCTGTACTGTGTTCCACTCCACTCCACTGCGTGCGTGCGTGCGTGCGTGCATGAAAGTATGTTTGTTTTTGTTACTATTAGATCCTGGATGATGGGGGTGACTTGACACACTGGGTGTATAAGAAATACCCCAATGTTTTTAAGAAGATCCGGGGTATTGTGGAGGAGAGTGTCACAGGGGTACACAGGTGAGCCAACAAAAGGAATGCGGTGATACAGGGCTGCTGATATTGAAAATTAAATACAAAATAAGACATTTACTAAAAATGTGGTTAAATGTGGGAAATCAGCCTGATAAGTGGTTCTAAATCTGAAATGTTCATTTGTAGTGCTTGACCCAGATCTGATAAGGACCATGGGATTATCTGGTGAAGTGGGAATACACGGTTCACCAGCTAAATTTCATTTGAATTAAATGAGAATGGATGAAAGCCAGAGTTATTTCAAATATCTACAAAACTGCTCAGCTAACTCCTTAATTCTGCTTCATGAAATACCACCTTGGCCTTGATGTTTCTGGTCTTTCACACAAAAACAAATGCAGTGAGGAATTTTATTCTTCTGCGAACCTGGATGTAATCTCATTTCAGTGTGTTAAAGCATTGTGTGTGAGAACTGAGCACATGGGTCAAAGTTACTGTTGAGATATCAAGAGTATTTTGATGTTGTTGGTTCACGGATTTCAGAAAGTACACGGAAGTACACACTCCAATATTTTTTGATGCCTGAAAATGGGGGGGGGGGGGGCTATGTACAAAAGGTTCTATAATTTCTAAACGGCTCATCCGATATGGATGAAAATACCCTCAAATTGTCATTGTATCCTTTCAATATCCTTTCAAACCTCACACCCAGTGCTTTTAGACATGTTATGGCATTACAGCTAAGTTTCCATCACAATAAAACTCTTCAATGTTCTGATTTGTTATTCACAGACTGTACCAGCTGTCCAAGGCCGGAAAGCTGTGCGTTCCTGCGATGAACGTGAATGACTCTGTCACCAAACAGAAGTTTGACAACCTGTACTGCTGCAGAGAGTCCATTTTGGATGGGTGAGAGACCACCTCCCTTGACAGTAATTACAACCTGCAGCTCCTCTGTGTCCTTGTGACACACTTTTCATATGCATTTACTCCTGCAGGCTGAAGAGGACCACTGATGTGATGTTCGGTGGAAAGCAAGTTGCGGTTTGTGGTTATGGAGAGGTGAGTAATGTTTATTTACACACTGTTTGAATGTATGCCCTTTGTTCAATAGGTCGGTCAGAACCTGAAATAACAGACTTACCAAAATGTCATAAAATCTTGTTCAGAAAAAGAGCTACTGTTTTTAATAATATGTCCAATAATAATATGTCTGAATATGACATGACTGTATTGTAGTTGTTGACAGCAGCAGTCTGTGCAATGTCACAATGACATTTATTGAATTTTTATTTTTTTATATATTTTGAGATTCTGTTTACTTCAGACGTTTTTAGTTTGTTGTGTCTGCGGTGTCATTTCGTGCCTGAAGTGGTGGGTCTTTTATTAAACCGAGTGTCTTCTGCTTTGAGTCTGAGTTGGTGCTCGATCAATTTTTGAATGCAAGCATGTGCTGAATCAGTTTCTGTTGTGACACTGCTCTGTGCTGTAGATGGGAAAGGTGTATAGTCATTCTGTTCTGAGTCAATGTTGAGTCTTATTCTGTGTTGAGAGTGCGCTGGTCTATGCTGCAGGTTGGGAAGGGTGTGTTCAGTCTGTGTTGAGAGTGCGCTGTTCTGTGCTGCAGGTTGGGAAGGGTGTGTTCAGTCTGTGTTGAGAGTGCGCTGGTCTATGCTGCAGGTTGGGAAGGGTGTGTTCAGTCTGTGTTGAGAGTGCGCTGTTCTGTGCTGCAGGTTGGGAAGGGTTGCTGCACAGCGTTGAAGGCCCTGGGAGCCATTGTTTGCATCACAGAGATCGATCCCATCTGTGCTCTGCAGGCCTGGTGAGACACAGGAAGCAGGAAGTACACATTCCAAGCAGTGCTAGCAGTGCTAGCCTCCATGAGCTCCATTCACTCATTCATATTAAACCATGCCTAGGTCAAATACGTATTTGAAATACTTTCACTCTGTAGATTCTGTTAACATTTGTAAAAGCTCATGCAGATCCACTATAACTTTCAGTCACTATAACTATAACATGCTGGTGACCAAAATGTACAATTATTTAACTGAATTTTGGTTAAAATAGAAATTTTTTGGAAAAATAGAGCAAATAGATAATTTTTGGAAAAATAGAGCAAATAGATAATTTTTGGAAAATCCTTTTAAAATTGTCAGGTATATGTCTGCAGGTATCTACTGGTGTCTATTTCTTTAGTGTATACATGGTTAATGTATTTTAGGTTATACTTTTACCCTTGTCTGCATTAAGAGGTTGTTCAGGTGGAAAGTCTCTGGATAGACTCTGCCCCTGACTCCACCCCTTTCTCCACCCGTATCTCTGCAGCATGGACGGCTTCAAAGTAGTGAAACTGAATGAGGTCATTCGCCAGGTCGATGTCATCATCACCTGCACAGGTACACAAAGCCCTCGCGCTTCTTTTCCAAACGGTTACAACCCATCCTCTGTTTATACCTAAACTTAGACTCCCTGATGGAGGTGAGCGAGAACAGCGCTAACAAACAAAAAAGTATGTTGGCACATGCAGGGAGACAGTCCCAAAAACTGAAACAGGAGGTTGGCGACTCACCCACTGCAAAGTTTCCTCCACGCACGTCGTCTCATTTGGCTCAACATCAAGGCCAGCACCCAGTACATGTTTTCATTGCTTTTGTAACTGGGCTCTATGGCAAGAAATTAAAAAACCACCTTTCCCACTAGCCACCAATGTCTTCATACAAACTGTCATCTTCCTTCTGGCATCATGAGTTTGCCTTAAAAGAATCTCTGGGAAGCGACTGCCCCCAGCTACATCATTTGACTAATAGAGCGTGTCAAAATAAAATAATGTGTTTGTGCACCTAAGTAGGTCCTAATAAAGCTAACCAATTCACCTCTGGCCAGAGGTGGAAATCCAAGGGACATAAAGTAAAAGTCCTACCATGTGTTTCTTCCACCCATAGACTCAGCCAGCTGATTTTAGTTCTACCTCCTTGCTGAAGAATTATGTTAATTAGCAAATCCAGGTGATTGGAGCAAAATACTGGGGAGGACTTTTACTTTATGTCCCCTGGATTTCCACCTCTGCTTCTGGCTAACCATTATTGGTTCAGTTCCAGCACCACACCAGATGTCCCTGTTTTTATTCTGAGTGCTGCTATAAAAGATGTTTACTGGCCAGAAGGAGCACAGACTGCTTTGCTTACCAGCTCTTTATTTGAATAGTGGTTGAGTCAATATTAACTTGAAATGGGTTGGTTAATGTTTCATAATTATATTTTACGAGTGATCAAGAAATCCTACCTTAATGTGCTAGTGTCAGTGCGTTTGCTGTGGATATTCTCAAGCAGATAAACACCTGTTTTCAAAACCAGCAGTTCTTTCATGAAACTCATCAGTGACTGGAGGGTGCGTGTGCGTGTGTGCATGACTGTGTGTTTTTATTCCACAGGAAATAAAAATGTGGTGACCAGAGACCAGCTGGATCGTATGAAGAATGGATGCATTGTATGCAATATGGGACACTCCAACACAGAGATTGATGTGGTGAGAAAAGGGCTTTGCTTTATAGGCCTGGAGGAGAATTCTCCTTCAGAGATGTGTATCAATAACCGCATCCTGACTACAGAGACGGTACCTCTCCACAGTGGTGTGTGCGTGCGTGCGTGCGTGCGTGCGTGCGTGCGCAATAGTGGTGTCACAGTGTATTACGCATCACCAATCACGTAGTGAATGTGACTGTGTGAAGCCGTGTGTGTGTGTGTGTGTGTGTGTGTGTGTGTGTGTGCGCGTGTGTGCGCGCGCAATAGTGGTGTCACAGTGTATTACGCATCACAAATCAGGTAGTGAATGTGACTGTGTGAAGCCGTGTGTGTGTGTGTGTGTGTGTGTGTGTGTGTGCCTGCTGCCTGTCTGTGTCAGTGTAAATAGTCAGAGTAGGGATGTGTACCTGACTCCTGTGTTTGAGTACAGTGAAGGTGTGTATAGTCCTGGTCTCTGTGTCCAGGCCAGCTTGCGGACCCCGGAGCTGACCTGGGAGAGGGTGCGGTCACAGGTGGACCACGTGATCTGGCCTGATGGCAAGAGGGTCGTCCTGCTGGCCGAGGTATGAAACGGGAAAACAGTCATTTCATCTGTCAGGTAGAAAGAATGTTTACACTTACAAAGAGAACGCTAATTAGAAACACAGGAGCTGTAACCAGAATGTCAGATTTAATTCCATGGAGCTGTTTTATACACAGATGTTTGTAATATGATTAATCCATGTTGTATTCATGTATGTACAGTAATAATGATTTATAAAAGCAGTGATGTTGTCTCCCAGGGTGTGCGCTGCAACAGTGATTAGAGTGTGTTCATGCACTGTTTCTCAGGGCCGCCTTTTGAACCTGAGCTGCTCCACAGTTCCGACGTTTGTCCTGTCAATCACAGCCACAACTCAGGTGAGTATGCCCCACCCACCTGTTTTTACATTAAAACACGTAAACAGGCAAGGGCACGCCAACTGACCCGGTGTTCTGACCTTGCAGCATTAAGGTATATTTTTATACCTTATTTTTATGCTTATTTTATACTTCCTATATGTTTACATATACAGTTATACATTCCTAAATGGTTTCACCTTGAGAAGCGTTGCTCAGTGCGCACCTCAGAACGGACTCTGAGTCCTGTGTGCACGCGCATTGAATAATGCCTTGGTCCGTTTTTGACTTGTATTTTCTGACCAGCAAATAAATGGGTATAAATGATGAAACCGCTAATAAAAGCAATATCCTCAATACTATTTCAGCTAAACGAATACATTAGCAGCTATAATTTGCTTATCTAAGTTACTTATCTTTAGGCTAGCTAGCTAAACATCATCTGTCTGCTTTTGTAGCCTAGGCCTCTATTGTGTGACCGCATGGTTTGCACAATATTTTTCTTAGATTTTGCGATAATAATATTGAACAGAACAGCTCACCTAACTCAGTTTCAGAGCCGGCTGGTAAGCTGAAAATAGACGGGGTGGAAAACTTCCCTTTAAGCTGATCATTGGTCTCAACCAATGGGCCAAGACTGGGCTTTCGTTTTGAAGCTCACTTCCTGGTTCGGATGTGAGCGGCAATTGTGCCGTTGCTCACTAGCGCCACTGCGGTTGGCTCCAGTATAGGTCTTTCACCATGTAAGTCAATGGCAGCAATGTGGTCAAAATACTCAGTCAATAAATTTTTCCCGCAAAAAAATGTAATTGCAATAGGTGCCTTTCCTTCATCTAATGCCTCTGCATGTGCTGATTTTTTTAAATATTGTGTCGTTTGGACAGGGTATTAACATTTGTTCAGGACCAATCAGAGGGACAGGTTGAGTCCTCTTCGGCTCCACGGAGCAGACGTAGTTTGTACAAACCGGCGGCGAAAAAGACTTTGTGACACAGTGACTTTTTCCATATTTTTATACAGTCTATGGTCTCAACCTGTTTTCATTAATGTTCCTTGATTAACAAGTGTGCCAACTATCTAATCAATTGGCAGGTAAATGCACAGCTTCTTCACATCTTGTTAGGGAGGTCAAACGATTAATTCAATTTAGTAAAATCTGTTTTAATCACTAAGTACACTTAACAAAAGAAGAGATACCACTCTGTTAACTACCGCCTTAGCTTTAAGCACAACATGCAATAAAGGCTATCTAACAAAACCAATTGTCCAATTACTTTGCTCCCCTAAAATGGAGGGACTATGTATAAAAAGGGCTGTATTTCATACATGGATCAACCAATATGGATGTAAATACCCTCAAATTGACAGTCTGCAATGTATCCTCATATTCATTATTTACAATGTACTGGGTTACAGAGCCAAAATAACAAAAATTGTGTCACTGTCCCAATAGGCTACGTTTGCATTTAAAGGCTATAGATAAAACATTTTTACGTAGATGAAGAATTAAAAAAAATAATACATCCACAGAGCTAGGTGCAGAATAGAAGTATTGTTTTACCCTAATAAATAATATTGATTATGAATTTATCATTACAAAAAAAATGTTATGAGCTGAAAGAGAGTGTGGTGTTTATCTCTGTCTAAGATGTTCCTGCCTCTAACAAAGCTCCTGAGCCAGTACTATTATGACGCTGGTACCACACGCATCTCAGGAGTCTCAGTTGGTTGCCAGTTAGCTTGTCTGACAGTGATGGCTGAATTTGATGGCAAGCACCCGGCTCCACTGCCGGAGCCCTCAACCAGTAGTAGACCCAAGAAACCCCGGTACCCATCCCAAGTCTTTAATGACAAGAACCGGAGTAAGACGAGGGTCAACATTGGTTCAGCATTTGGTTGTTGGAGGGAGCTGAAAGAATTGCAATGCTTGAGAAGCGATGCGGAGATGGCCACTTTTATTCTCGTCCGGTAAGGCGGGTAACGCGTTAGCTAGTGAGCAAACTATATCAGATAGCTAGATGATCAGAAGCGAACTATCAGATAGATGATATGATGTTATTTTCTTCCTTGTTAAACTGGAGTTCGGACCATAATTTATTACAGCATGACCGAAAAGACTATTTCCATGGCATCTCTGAGACATTAGCGTTAGCTAGCTTGCTAATGTTAGTTAAGTTTGGTAGCTAGCTAGCTACTTTGCTAGAGAGAAATCTGACGGGTAAATGAAAGCCAAACAAGCCAAAATGTTAATATTCATCAAACTTGTCCAACTACCTAGGGCAGCCTTTTGGACCGGTTGGTGGTGGGACGAAAAGTGAGATAGGTTGTAGCGTAGTAGGTTGTAGATTACTGTGGGAGAAACACAGCCGAAGATATTGGCATTTGAAGTCGACTGTTTAGAAATCGGATGATGGGAATGTCAAAACAGGTGAGAAAGTTAGCCTCCTTCCTCAGTTTTGACAGTTACTAGCTACTAACACGCTTATTATTTTATCATGACAACGTAAGGTATGATCAAAGTGGCCCACCGACCACCAACGAGTCAACCTGGAAACTAGTTGAGGCGGCGTGTGCTTTGAGCAACAGCAGTTAGGGATGTGTTGTTATGAAATGCAATCTCCATATGAGATGCTAGATGGGGTAAAAAGATATGTCTATAGCCTTGAACTGTTTTGGAAAACAAGGTATAAAAATAAAGTAGACACAAGTATCTTCTTTAGATATTTAATATATCATAATATCATACATAAGTATCGTTTACATGATCTTTAAAGAGGGTTTGTTTTTAATCCTCTAAACTGTACAAATGCTAGGAGTGGAAGAATACATACATTACAGAATTATGTATTCACAGACAGTTGTGCACTAGTACCTGTTTTAGCATAAAGTTTGAAGGGAGACTTGTAGAATCAAGGACAAGTGTTCAGTGGGCCTTGTCTACTGTACTGTGGAATTTGAAGTGAGTGGAGGTACTGCTTAGCTACAGGAGATATTAAAATACCCTTTCTTTCTGTGTCATTCTTTGAGAATGTGCCTGGCCCTCATGTGAAACATGCAAGTGTAAATAAAAGTTTGGCATCAGCCCTGCTGAGTGGCTGCACACTGTTTTGTATGAGTCCACATTGGCCAGCACCTCTGTAACTGATTTTCTCACTGTGGTGCTCGTAGCATTTTTAAGTGCTTAATCTAATAAAGCCACCTGGACTGAATGCTGAATGGATGCACTGGGATGTAAATTTTTCTGTAATTCTGTCAGCTCTGTGAAGCCAATGAGTTTAGGCTGCTCCCTGGAGGTTAAGGTGAGCATGTGATCATTATTTAATGCTGTGCTTTGCCCTCTGCTCTGTATGTGCAGGCTCTGGCTTTGATTGAACTGTACAATGCACCAGAGGGACGTTACAAACAGGATGTCTACCTGCTGCCCAAAAAGATGGGTAAGAGCTGGCATCCCAACAGATGACAGTTTCTAATAGACAACACTGTTGGATTTTTATTGGCTACCAAGCAGAAAACTACTGAACCCAGCAACCACTTTTGTCACTTTAAATGGCTGATATGCATATGTATGATACATACTGGGTTTTTTTTTCTGTCAATGATTAACCCGTTATGACCACTGATTTACTCATGATCTGCATCTAGTGCTATAATCGAAGCACTGCACCTTGAAATATGAATGAGGAAGATGTGTTCTAAGTAATCATAAATAATAATTTGTGATTTTATATTTAAGTATGTATGCTCTAGAATGGCACTGTGTGACTTTGCTGTGCTGGTGTGCGTGCGTGTGTGTGTTGTTATCCTGCAGATGAGTACGTTGCCAGCTTGCACCTGCCCACTTTTGATGCCCACCTGACGGAACTCTCAGACGAGCAGGCCAAGTACTTGGGCCTAAACAAGAACGGTCCATTCAAACCCAACTACTACAGGTAAAGTACACCTGTGTAACAGTGCTGAACTTCACTTTGAACCAGATATTACAGCCTGACAAAACCAAAATTGAGCTTTTTGGCACGCATACCAGCGCTAGGTTTGGCGTCAGAAAAAGGATGCCTATGTCGAACAGGACATCATACCTAAGGTTATATGGTGGTTGATCTTTGGCTGCAAATGGTTGTCTCAACAAGATGATGATCCCAGGCATACCTCAAAATCAACCAAGAGCCGTCGCGGTAGTATAGTGGTAAAAGCGCCGACTTTCAGTCGGTGCGATTGTACTCCGAGGATCGGGGTTCGTGCCCCGGTCCTGCCAGATCCGAGCATGGCCGGCGCCCTGTGAAGCAGCAATTGGCGGCTGCTTCCGGGTGGGGGGAGGGGCTCGGAGAGAATTGCTGCGCATAGCGGCCCTGGGCGAGTTGGAATCACGGTCAGGAACCCTAGGAGGAGTCGCGCCCTGAAGAGGACGTGGCGATCTCCGTCCTACTGCCGGCTGACAGGGTTGTGTAGCGGTGATTCTCTAGCGGTTGCTACACGGGGGGATTTGAATTAGAATAGGGGTTCAATTGGCTACCAAATTGGGGGGAAAATGTGGAAATAATTTAATAATAAAAAAATAAAAAATCAACCAAGAAATGGTTTACTGATCACAATTTTACTCTTTTGCAGTGGCCTTCTCAGACTCCAAATTTTATCTCTGAGCAATTCAGTATAAAATTCAGTCATTTTCACATTTTTTGATCATACATTATAGCTCATCACCTGTTTTTTTTGTTTTTTAATATAAATTTGGCGCCCAATGCGGGGCTGAGCATATTCAATTCCCACCCCCCAACTGCAACCTCATATGTGTACATTGCACAAACCCCACTCCGAAACAAGCCAGCTGCTTCCTTTCACATGCAGACTACAGCTAAGCTCGCATAGAGCGGTGTAAGAGGAAGTTCTTTCACACGTGGCTTTGACTGCAATCCATGGGTGCCCAATTGACCAGCAGGGGTCGCTAGATAGCAGTGCACATAGAACCCTCTCCGACTGAACCCTCCCATTCCCTGGGCTACGGAATCACCAATTGCGCGTCGCCTTATGGAGCTACCGGCCACAGTCAGCATTAGCACGGCCCGGATTAGATTAGAGACCATTCAGCAGCCCCCTGTTTTTCTTTTTCTTTTTTACACTGCCTTTTTTGTTCACACATTATGATAAATGAACAGAAGAGGAGGGCGATTTAAAACTGTTCTCAGCCTTGTGATGGAGATTTGATTTTGATGCTCCTTCAGTCCCGTAATTGCCTTCTCCCCTGGCCTCTCACAGATAAATATAAAGACGTAGCACCTGCAGATACTAAGCTGTCTGCTTGTGTGGGATTCCCATTAGTGCAAACCTTATTATACTGTTTACAAACAAAACTTAACCGCAGGCCATGCTTAAACACAAAGCTCTATGTTATTATTTGGTTTGGCTTAAAACAGTCATATGTGATCAAGGGATGTTAATTTTGTTGTTTCTGTGTTCACAGATATTAGTGCAGATGGACAACAGTGCCCCGCACCACTACTAGATGTACATGAAGGCTGGCAAACCATACCACAGAAATAATGCTTTTTTAAAAATGTTTTAAAGATGCTCCAAGAAAAAAACGCCATTTTAGAAGAGAGAGATTTCCTGATGAATGTGATTCTATTTCACTTGTGCTTTTTTTAAAATGAAGTAAAATGCCTTCCGTTCCATCCATACATCCACACAGATGCACACACACACACACACACACACACACACACACACACACACACATTCGGCGACAGTACAAGAATGACAAATGTTGTTTCCCCACAGAAGCTCAGCTTAGTCATCACAACTTTATTTTAGACGTTTGTATTTTAACACTTTTATACACATACTTAATTTTAGAGAAATTTGAGACAGTTTAGTAAAAATAAATTACAGTAAAGGTGCCAAATGAAAGCTAGGAAATGGAGTGTGATTATGTTGGATTTGCTTTCCATGGCGACTTAGCTACTCAAAATAATTTTAGCGCACGAACACATTCCATGGGTCAGGAAGGCTTGAAGTTTATGGGATTGTTCCAATGCAATCATTGTCATGGGATAGTATATATATAGAATTGCTAGCCACACAATCTCAAAATATCACACTTAACATATAGTAATTTATAGAATTATACATATTTATACTGCATTGATGTGGATCAAAGTAAAATAAAAGAGTAAGGTATCAGTACCAGATCTACTTGGAGCCATTTGCAAGATTCCTGAGGGTCCAAATCCCACATTGTCTCTCAGATTTTAAGCAAGGATCACATGTACAACCCCAGCCCTCAGTTTAATCCAGGGATGTACAAAGGGCTGATCAGTTTCAGGATTTCATCCCAGTTTCTGTAATTAGCGCAGTCACTTATTTGATATGATATTTTTGATATGGTCATGTGCTACAGCTGCAGACTGTAACAGCTTTTCACCAAGGATACAGCTATATCTACTGTATTTCTGGCAGCAGAGTGATGGTTTAAGGCTTGTTTGATGCGTCAGACCCTTGATGACTTAGAGCCATTTAGCCAACCATGTGTTCCATACTGTTACAGTGTAATTTACAGCTAAATCTAGTCCCACCCCCCAATTCCCATAGAGATCCATTCAAATGCAGAGAGGTTATAGTATCGCTTGTAGGAGTACCAGAAAATAAGATATCAAGAGTCTTTTGATATTGTTGGATCACAGACATCAGAAAGTCATGGCATGCAAAGGATATGCGACCAAATATTAAAAATGATTAATTTATTCTACATTATGTTAAACTGTCCAATAGTTTTTGATGCCCAAAAATGGGGGGGGGGGACTATGTAAAAAAAGGTTCTATAATTTCTAAACGGTTCATCCGATATGGATGAAAATATCCTCAAATTAAAGCTGACAGTCTGCACTTCAACCTCATTGTCATTGTATACAAACTCACCCCAGTTTCACATTGGCCGCGCATAGGCGGCAAGTGCCGTTGACATCAATGGAGAGTCGTTTTCCGCTTTGCGCTCTGGTCAGCGGTAGATCCACTGCCTGCGCAAGCGATACTATAACCTCTCTGCATTTGAATGGATCTCTATGGGAATTGGGGGGTGAGACTAGATTCGGCTGTAAATTATGCTGGTACAGCATGGAACACATGACTGGCGAAATGGCTGTAATCTAGTCTCACCCCCCCAATTCCCATAGAGATCCATTCAAATGCGGAGAGGTTATAGTATCGCTTGTAACAGTACCTGAAAATAAGATATTGAGTCTTTTGATGTTGATGGGTCACAGACTTCAGGAAGTAACAGCATGCAAAGGATATGCGACCAAATATGAAATATGATACTTTAAAAATACATTAAAGCAAAGGGTTTGAATACTTATGCACATAAGAGATTTCAGTTTTAGATTTTTAATACATTTGCAAAAAGTTCTAAAAACATGTTTTCACTTTGTCATTATGGGTTATTGAGTGTAGATTGATGGGCAAAAATGGCAATTTTATCAATTTAAAATTAAATCTACAACACAATAAAGTGTGTAAAAAGTGAAGGGGGTTGAATAATTTTGAGTGCAACTGTATATTTTTTTATTTTTGCTGCTTTTAATACCAATTTGTCTTAATTTACTTCATTTGTGCTTGGCAGTTGCTTTCTCCTGTCCATGGCTGTGCAGTCATTCTGCTGTCCAAAGAGGTGCTGCATAGTCATTCTGCTGCACAGCCACTGTGCCAGACAACTGCAGCTAGTGCATGCAGACAGCTGGTGCCTGATCAACTGGCAATTGTACAATGAGGTTGAGACAGTGGAGGCTGCTCACCAGAATTCCCACCATCACCCCTGGGATTTTTCCCCCCCTGTGAAAATCAAACCCCTGTTAGTATCATGCTTTACCTGATGAGCTAGGCCATTTTGGAGTTGTTAAACACTGACCACGTCACATGGCCGGCTGTAGGCCGAAAAGAGCTGGCGGCCCATTTAAAACGGGTTTAGCTGCCTTCTCTCAAAGGAATAACCCCAAACATAATACAGTTACACGTAGTTATGTACTCACTCACATTTATTAGCAGCCCGATTCTCTCATCTATGCATATTCAATAGATAAATACTCAAATATACCTGCACCGTAGCTACAATAGCTTCATTCAGATCATTTTGAAATGTCTTATGCCCTGTTTACTGGACTAGTATTACCTGGAGACCTCCTGTGATTTGTAATAATTGAGGAGGTCGTCTGTGATCTTAATCCCATGCAAATTGGGATGTCCGTAATTTGTAAAGTAAAAATTCCACCGAAAATTAACTACCATATTTGGCAAAACACAGAGGTCATCTGATAATATTTATCACGTGTGAATCGGCATCTCAGTAATTTGGGTGACATTTTTTTCCCACAAGGATTCCTTGTATTTCCCATGCCTTTGTTTTGCATATTTCTGAGTCGAGAATTATGGAGGCTGCGGTTCTTATGCAAAAACTTTTTAAATTCAGGCCTACTCCTGAATTTACTGAATTGAAAGGAATTCTATCCTATCCAACAATGTAGCACCAATTTGCATATGCTGTGCCTTACAAATGAGCAGCAAATAACCCTTTGCAAACTGAGAATATGGAAATAGAGGAATGTTACATTTCAGTCATATCTGATAATAATCCTTGGGATTCCATCAGTAAGTTTGCGTGAAATGCATCTTTGTTTATCCTGTGCCAATGCGAAACACAGATGTCGGGGGTAATTCCTAAATCACAGGTTCCCAGGTCATCCTAGTCAAGTGCAAATAGAGCATTTGACATCCCAGAGAACACAGTAGAGGACTGCAAGGCTGTGTCCGAATCAGAGCCCTATCTACTGCGCCCTGTCTTGTGCGTACAGTGCACTGGCAGAAGTGTGCTGTTTAATGTGCACTATTTAGCTGTCCGCGAAAAATATCCGTCATACTATTTTCCAACTGTACTGTGGAAGTGTCGTAAGCAGGTCATAAGACGTCCCACAAGTGTTGCCATGTCCGCAGTTTTACAGCTAAATTGGAATACTCAAAGTGCAGTCACAGTAAAAAATGAAAAGTCGCAAAGCACGCACTTATTTTAAAAAGTAAAAACATGATTTCTATTTAAAATACGTTGGTTTTGGTTAAAAATAGCCTATAATCTGGGCTAGTTTTGAGTCACCATTTGGCTGGAAAGTCTTACAAGATCTGGCAACCCTGCGCCCCACTCTTGTGCTGCCATGTCACGTGTTGTTTTTGTTGTATTTGAATGAAAACGTCAGCGAAGCTGCGCCTCATTTTTTTTAAACGAAGCTTCACGTCATATTTATGTGACCAAAATGTTCATATACTTCTTTAAAAGTGTGCTCCCGAATGTAGGCTACTCAGCGAAACCCCGGAAGTAAGTGTGTCATCCGGGTGTTTGAAGTATACTGCAATTTGAAAAAATGTTGCGTACTCTACAATTTCTCGCCCTATCTACTCACCAAGGCTACTCAACAGTGTGGAAGAGTGCTGATTTGGACACGGCCCAAGTGTGCAGCCAGAACGTCGTCATAGCGGGAAGGCACTTCAGTCAACTCCCTGTAGTTTCCTCTGTTATCAGAATTTTCACTCTCGTCATGCCCCCTAAATGCCAGCTCCTGACGACCCAAGAATCACATCAATCAACCTCATGGGAATTTCACAGCTTTTTCGCACTATTTCGTTATGCTTTGCCAGTTGGATACATGCACCTTCATCAATAAAATTATCAATTCTCAAAGACTCAATTGCACGGTTACTGACATGCTCCTTCAATTTTGCATGAATCTTAACAGACCTGTCGAAATTACGTAAATCATAAAAGCCATCTCTCGCAAACTTTGAACATCTGCAGCAGCACACTTAAAATTCTATTTATTTTTATTTTTTAATTGGACCTATTTTTACTAACTATTCCCACCATGCTGATCGGTAATAATTTTTTCACATTTTATTTTTCGAGCTTTTGTCACCCTGAGAAGCGCTCCTGGAAGCTGTTCCCGGAGTGACCAAAGCTCAAAAAAGAAAGATGGGACAAAGTTATTATTATTACCGATCAGCATGGTGTACAAATAAGTCCAAGTCGAAAAAAACAGAATTATCCTTTAAAGAACACACATGACCAGCAATACATGTCATTCGTTAGCGAAAGAAACCTCCTCTGGGTTGGGAGTACCTCTGCGGATTGTTTTGTTTTGGAGGAGACAGGATAACATTCAGTGGGTAAAATTGCGAATGTTCATATGGATCACAACATTTAGCCTTGGATTCGTCCTTTATGAGTATATCTTAGCTGCCGTTTTTTGTAGTCTTTGCCCCCAGAAACCCTCATATCATTTGTTCAGGCTTGTCTACTTTGTTCTTAGTTATGATATTGCTTCATATAATTGATTTGTAGATTTAAGCTAAGTTTTTTTTTTTTTCTCAGCGAATCCTGATTATTTTAAAGGCCTTCCAGATGTTCTACTTAAAAGTCTTCCATGCTCACCTGCATCGCATGGTCTGCAAGGAAAGATATAAAATAATGTGCATATAAAAAATGCATGTCTACACTACACACTTCTACATACACATATGTAAAGCTATCAATTATAAATGCAGTGTGCAAGTTGCACACTTTTATGTTCTGAAATGACATGAAATAGAAAATGTGTTAATGGTGTGAGCTGTATTGTATTCAAATGACTGGGTTTGAACTGAGTAATTTGTTTCAGAGAGCTGTAAGATTGATAGAGCTGCCTGCATTCATTTGTATTTCTGTGTAGGAGGGAAGCTTTCCTATCCATATGTCCAGTTTATGCATTAAATTCATTATAGCCACAACATTGGGAAACAAGTCAATTAAGAAAATTAAGGTTAAGATTAGTCTTTGTTTGAAAGTACCTAGAGCAATATAGCACACATAGCAGTGAAAGAGAGCATTGCACATGTAAATGGGTGAAGCCGGTTAGAGTATTTTGCATTAAAATTTGATATGAAAAATATGTCACAAAATGTAGACGATGAGCTTGTAGCTGTGGTGGGGGTGTAGCTGTCTCATAAAGCATGCAAGGGCAGTTGCTATGTAAATAATATTACAATTAACTTGAAGTGCCAGAAGTTGATCTGTAGCTTTTTTAAAAGTAATATCACCATCTACTATACAGTCTTGATGAATACAGTTAAGTTGGAATATTTGCCGCTGTGTGTACTGCCAATGTCTTTTCATGTTTAGAATTTTTTTTTTCACAATCAAAGTAAAACGGAAAGGAATACATTTTTTTCTTATCGAGCAAATACCCCTTTAACAATGAGAAATGCAGTCTCAATGCATTTAGGTACAGTTATGATTCTGTGTAAACCAGGAATTTCCCAGTAAAATATCTGTTATATATAATATACTGTGCTGATAGTGTGCATTTTCATTGTTTCTGATACTTGTCTGACTTATCTCACTAGAATAGTCCAGCCAGTCATGGTAAGAATGAAGACCTGATAGAGTGATGATAAATGCATTCACCATGTTAGAATTTCCCAAAGGAATATCACCCCTGTTACTTCTAAAGGAACAAAGGTTCTGGCGTCATTTTGTTTATGATACATAGCTGCTTTCCTTTGAGCCACATCTGTTTTTGGAAAGCTGATGTAAAACATATAATATCAGTAAACTGAAACAGGAGTTTGACTAAATCAATATTAAAAACCTGATTTATTTTGTGTATAACTAATTACTAGCTGTCTACCTACAGATTATATTTAGGGCAGTCAGCCTATTAACATGTGTCAGCTGCTCCATGTCATTAGCATCTGAGAAGACTCACCCACAGCAGAAATGCTCCAAGAATATTAGATCAGTTTTTACAATTTTGTTTTAATAAATAAATAAAAAACCTCTACAAGAAAGCCTTTCCGTAGCAATTTCTGCATGTGATTTTCATCACAATTCAGCCTGGCTGTACACTTCACCAAGGAAAAAGGCAATTTTTTAATGCAGGCTAAGCAGGTTTCTGGTTGGAATACTTTTTACTACATCAAAAGAAGACAAAAGTACTAGTGCCATGGATCCAACATGGGTTGAATTATAGGATGTTATGGGATCAACTGAGCATGCAATTTACTCAATTTTCATACTTTGGATAATGTGGCATTAGAGATGGTTAATCAAATGTTTTGTTATAATTAGTAATCACTGATAGCCCTGTATGGCTAACCGGAAAATTGTTGAAATCTACCCTGCCGGGTAGCATGCATTCATGGTTCCATTCAAGTACATTGAGTCTTAAAGCATAGTTTGCCAAATGCCTCTTTCATGAAATGGTGTGATGTGAAATGACAAAGATCAATAGTTACATAGAGGGCCTTTAGTTTTTTCTTGTGTTTTTAACCCGTAGTTCCATCCGCCACCAAGAGGGCAAAACAGGAATTTGTTAAACCAATTGTTAAGCAATCAACATATTGCGGTACTTTAACCAGTTTATTAAGGCTTTAATCTTGCAAGGACATTCCAGTATACAATAGATTTCCACTCTACTTACAGTTACAGTCATTTTTAGTCACAGCTGCTCCTGTTAGTACTGTTGATACCCAAGCTGCTGTCCCAAACAGATGTGTTCTCCCACTGATGGCAATTACAGTGCAACGATACGATTGAGTGTCGGACCTGGCACTTTGTGTCATTTCTCGGTTGTGTGTAGACCGGAAACAGAAAAGAACTGTGAGAACAGTTTACTTTGAGCTGAGGAATGGCTTAACATTGATAAAAAGCCATTCCTGTTCTCGCTGTTCTTTTCTGTTTTCTGTCTCTTGAGAAATGACAGTGATCCCAAAGATTCTTAGACTGACCAGATACTTCACTCCTGCATTCCTTTAGTCCTTGCTGCTTCTTAACTCCAGGAGGTTCCAGTGTTGCAGTACTAAATGTCCATTGTCCCAGCATTGTCCTTGGTCAGGCACCTTGATGTATTTTTAGAGGATGCATATTAATTGTTTTTGCTTCAATGGTACAAAGACAGAACTTGGGACTTTAAGAATACAGAACTGAGTATCTGGTGAGTCTCAACAATCTGTGGTGATACCGAGACTTCTGTCATGTCTGTGAGTGCACCAGCTGGGTGGGATTGGCAAGTCCTTGTCTTGTGAGGATTTTGATTTTAGACATGCTGTTGACGGTTGTACTTTTGTTCCATGAATGTAGCCTGAGAAGAGGTGTGTCCTGTACAACCTTATGCACAAGCTGTGCAAACTGATGTTGGCACTTTAGAACCTGGTTGGCTCTCATCATCAGGATTCTCTTGAACTCATGTTGTGGTCATATTATAAAAGCACACACCTCATATGTGTGTCCAGTAACACAGTGACTAAATTTGTGTCACTGTATGCAGGGTTAAAATATATATTATTTAATCCATGTTGTGGTTTACTTGTTTTGTTTTCAGTAACCCTATTGACAATAATGAGGTATACTATTAGATGTAATAATAAAAAATATATACTTTCGTTGCATAAAGCAACTATCACTGTGATGTATGACATGAGGGTCACCTTGTATCATTATTTTATAAAAACTTTGATGGAGAAATTGATGGAGCTTTGCACGTCATAAAATATACTTTTGTGTCAATACTTTTTTTCCCCTAAAATAAATATTTTAACGATATTGTATTTGACTTAGTAATAGGCTTTGAGAAGACAAACACCGTACATAGAAAAACACTATACGTGACCTGTTGTATGCTGATTTAATATGTTTGTTGTACACTGATTGAGGACTACCAACACTTTAAATACTTAAATGTTGAATGTCTGTTTCTTTTAACTGAATATACAGCTACTGATATCTGTGGATTCATTGAACAGAACATTTTAAGTGACTATTCATCAAATAAATGCATTATTGCTCATGATAGACTATTGTTCATACATGATATGTGTAACTGAGTGCTTATGGATGATAGCATATTTATCTCAGTACATTCTGTGCTACAAGGCACACCGAAACATACACTTACAATAGACATTTGTTTCTGAGTGCATGTGTCTGACTTTCACCATAGAATGTACTGACGGAATAAAGATACATCAGAAAGCATTTCTTTCAGAAAATAATTGATTTTATTTTTATTTTAATGTCTTGTTCCATTGCAGATGCAGCTTTCTTACCTATTTCTTACTTACTCATTAGGCTCCCAACCAATGGAATTTGCTTTCATAGATTCTTTAAAACCCCATATTGGAGCTGCATAATTCAAAATTGAACATTGAAATTTTAGAGCTGTAAGTATGCAAAATAACCAATCTACTTAGCACTTTCTTTGTATTTACTAGACACCAAGGCCCAAAAATAGACATTGGCATCAAAAGTAACATTTCATTTGAATAGGTCAATGCAATATAGCCTACTGTCCGGACAAAACAAAGTTTGAAACTTTTTAATGACTGTTCACCGTGTGGAGGCACATATTGTTTGTTTGAATAAGATATGAGTTTAAAAGGGTCGGCAGTGTAGTATAATGGTTAAGGAACTGGCGTTGTATCCGAAAGGTTGCAGGTTCAATTCCCAGGTAGTACCCTTGAGCAAGGTACTTAACCTGAATCGCTTCAGTATATATCCAGGTGTATAAATGGATAATATGTAAAAAATGCTAAAAAGTTGTGTAAGTCGCTCTGGATAAGAGCGTCTGCTAAATGCCTGTAATGTAATGTAAAAGAAAAGTCAGATGTATGATGTTTCAACCCTACCTGGTTTTATCTCCATTTGCTCCTTAACAACACCTTGACATAAGCCATACTCATTTCAAAATGGAACTTAAAGGGATAGTTCGGAATTTTGGACATAATATCTCAATTACGACTTACCCATGATGTAGTTGATTGATGGAAACCATTTTCAGATAATTCCATGCTGTCCCTTCTTTTGGACATACACACATTGCTAATGCTAGCGCAACTCTGAGGTATCGAGTAGCATCCACTACCAAATGCACTTAAACACTCCACAGTGCACCCAAAGCAAATAAAATACGATGACAGTCTAACGGGGTTATTTTCAGTGATTATACCATAATTTTTCAAGTCAAACTATCGTTGAATCCTTTACTTTCTGCTCACCTAAATTCTCAGTGGAAGTACGGCGGCGGAGCTAGCTGTAGATTAGCCAGGGTATCTGCCTGTAGGCTATCTGCTGTACTCCACAGTTGCCGACACAATCCGTTTTGCCGTAAAGTTACATATTTGGTAGACAACTCAGCTAAACACAAACATGCTACAGAATAACACAGCATATACAAGCAAGCACACTGGCTACCAATTTGCAGGAAAGGTTTGACCACTTCCATGACTTCCCAATCGTGGCAACTAGCTAGCTAAATTGAATAGATAGATCAAGCATGCAATCATTTATTAGTTACCTGCTCGTCAGTTGTTTTCGGTGCATGCAGATAAAACAGGTGATGGCACAGCAGTCTCCTTCAGTAGAGGGTGTCCCGACCGTCCTTTTTTGATTTTCACATAGTCATCCTCCGTGAAATGGTCACTACACACTTAACTTTTTTAGAGTCTCAATTGGTGACATCCATGCGAGCAGCAAGAAGCCACAGCTGTTTTCGTTGTTGATCTTCCACTGGAAATCGGTGAAAACTTTGTGGTGCCCTTTTTTTTTTGTTGCATGATTTGAACAACCTTGAAATACACAATGAAATACCATCTTACCTGAACGTTAGCTAACAATACTACGAGTGATTCTTTCACACGCGCGATATTGTTTTTGGACGGCAGAGCTATAGGCTACTTTACGTTACCTACTAAACTAACGCCGTACTTCCACAGAGAATTTAGGTGAGTACAAAGTAAAGGATTCAACGATAGTTTGACTTGAAAAATGATGGTAGCTATAATCACTGAAAATAACCCCGATAGACTGTCGTCGTATTTTATTTGCTTTGGGTGCACTGTGGAGTGTTTAAGTGCGTTTGGTAGTGGATACTACTCGATTCCTTAGAGTTGCGCTAGCATTAGCAATGTGTGTATGTCCAAAAGAAGGGACAGCATGGAATTATCTGAAAATGGTTTCCATCAATCAACTACATCATGGGTAAGTCGTAATTGAGACATTATGTCCAAAATTCCGAACTATCCCTTTAACACAGGTCATTACCAACACAAAGAATGTTAAGCATGTTCTTATGAGTCCGTCTGACGCAGTTGACCATTTCCAATAGGCCTATAGTCTATGGCAAGCCGTTTTAACATTTATTAGCTAAGTTTGACTATCCGGAATTGTTAGGATCCTGTACTTTGTCTGTCTGTTTATTCTGTGTAATTATTTTTCCTGATTTCTTTTGCCTATTTTCCCGCATTACCCTCGCGATTGTCTGTTTATTTTCCTGACTTTGTGTATTGTTCCATCACTCTAATTCCCTTGTCAGTCCGCGTTCCATGTTTCCTGAGATTCCACTCCCTGTCTTTGTCATTGCACTATTTGGGTGATTTTGGGAACATTCGGGTTTCCTCTGTATTTCGTATCTTGTTTTCTTCCTTCTGGCTTTTTAATATTTTTATAAAATACTAAGGTACTAACCATACTAACTGTTAGATTAGATTTAATACTAACCTGCAAACAAACTAATGTGTATATAATACTAACCAGCTAACCTACTAACATTAGGGTTTTAGAGTTCGCTACTAACATTACTAATTACTAATTCATCTTGAGTTTCTACCTGCAGCTGTCATTTCCCTCCTCGTTATCCTATCCCTGCATCTATGTGATTTCTCATTCTCTGCATGTGTGTCCACTTCCGCGTTCCTCCCCTCCGAACTGTGCATGTGTCTACCTGCTAACCCCAGGCCGTTTGTTATCATTGTGTCTATGTGCATTCCAGTCCGTGTCTTACGTTTCCCCTGTTATTGTATTATTGGTCCTTGTTAACCCTCATTGTTCTCACCTGTAAGCAATCTCCCCTCCCTGCCTCTGCACACCTGATTCCCATTATGTCTGTCTCCCTCTGTGTATATGGGCCATTCTACAGAAGTCGTGCAAATTGAGGGTTGGAGAAAAGTGTAAATTTGTATTCTTTTTGCAAAATTATTTTATAATATATGTGTTACACTTTATCTGAGATACATAAATATACTTGATGTACAGTGTAATCACATGTAATTTTTTCAGAATAAGGATGAATTTACTGACTGCTCCTAAATATGACACAACCAAAACATGGTGCAAAATCTGCTTTTGAAATAAAATTACATACCCAATTGATAAGTTTAATTCACCCCTTTGAAAATGACATTTTTGAAAAAAAATCTTGACTGCTGTTGAATTTGAATCAATTACCCTGAATTTTTAAATCAAATAAAACATTGGATTAATTAAATTAATGAAAACTCCGTACAAATGTTCTCTATAAAATGGACAGATTTGATCACATGAATTTGATAAATTCTTATTTATGGGATTATATATACCCTCACCAGCACAATATCTTGGATATTTGATTGATTATTCATATTATTCAAAATTTTAACAAAACAGCAGGTGTTTCGGTTGTGACCACATTGTTGCGGTTGTGACATCTCTTACTGAAACCTGAATTCCAAAGTTGGGACAGTACGTAAAATGCAAATAAAAGCAGAAAGCAGTGATTTGTAAATTCTCTTGTCTATATATTTAAATGAAAACGATATTTAAAAGATATTTAATGTTTTACCTTAGCAACTTCATTGATTTTTTGTAAATATACGCTAATTCCGAATTTGATGCCTGCAACACATTCCAAAAAAGTTGGGACAGGGGTATAAAAAAGACTGGGAAGGTTGTGGAATGTTCAAAAAACACCTGTTTGGAACATTCCACAAGTAAATAGGTGAATAGGTGACAGGTCATGCTATCATGACTGGGTATAAAAGGAGCATCCCGAAGGCTCTGGCATTTACGAGCAAGGATGGGTTCGCCACTTTGTGAAAAACTGCATGAGTGAATAGTCCAACAGTTTAAGAACAACGTTCAGAGAATCTGGAGAAAACGGGCAAGGCCGTAAACCAATATTGAATGCCCGTGACCTTCGATCCTTCAGACAGCACTACATTAAAAACGGCATGCTTCTGTAATGAATATAACCACATGGGCTCGGGAATACTTCAGAAAACCATTATCAGTAAACACAATTTGTCGCTGCATCTACAAATGCAAGTTAAGACTCTACTATCCAAAGCGTAAGCCATATATCAACAACATCCAGAAACGCCGCCGACTTCTCTGGGCTCATCTGAGATGGACTGACGCAAAGTGGAAACGTGTGCTGTGGTCTGACGAGTCCACCTTTCAAAATGTTTTTGGAAATAATGGACGTCATGTTCTCCCGGCCAAAGAGGAAAAGGACCATCTCGATTGTTACCAACACAAGGTTCAAAAGCCAGCGTCTGTCATGGTATGGGGGTGTGTTAGTGCCCATGGCATGGGTAACTTGCACATCTGTGAAAGCACCATTAACGCTGAAGGGTACATATGCATTTTGGAGCAACATTTGCTGCGATCTAGACAATTGCTTTTTCAGGGACATCCCTGCTTATTTCAGCAAGACAATGCCAAGCCACATTCTGCGTGTGTTACAACAGCATGGCTTCGTTGTCAGAGAGTGCGGGTGCTAGACTGGCCTGCCTGCAGTCCAGACCTGTCTCCCATTGAAAACGTGTGGTGCATTATGAAGCCCAAAATATGACAATGGAGACCCCGGACTGGTGAGCAACTGAAGTCTCATATTAAGCAAGAATGGGAAACAATTCTGCTTTCAAAACTACAACAATTAGTGTTGTAGTTCCCAAAATATTACTGAGTGTTGTTAAAAGGACAGGTGATGTAATTGGGAGGTGTTGCAGGCATCAAAGGTAGAATGAGCTGAATAGAGAATGCAATGTAGAATAAAGTTGATTAGTTAAAACATGAAATATCTTGTCTTTGTACTGTTTTCAATTGAATACAAAAATGACTCGCAAATCATTGCTTTCTGTTTTTATTTACATTTTATACACTGTCCCAACTTTTTTGGAATTGAGGTTTGTGCATGTGCATTGATTGTCTCACTATTTATTGTCTTTAATAAGAATTTATGGACAAGTGTCACCAACCGAAACAGGCCTGTCAAAACAATACCATTTGTTTCGGTAGTGACTGTTTCGGTTGTGACAATTTTGGCTCATTTCGGCCACAAAACAAAAGATTTAGCAAGCACATGGTTAGCAATCACTTCTCTGGGCAGATGCACCTTCCTTTTAATCAAATCTACAGTTATGAAATCAACTTTTTTTAACTCAAATATGAAAACTTGGGTGTTTGGGTGTGACGTCTCTAAAAACCACAGACTAATTTTCATATTTTGAAGGACAATTATATCAAAATGCTAAAACCTAGCTACTCACCATGTGGCCTTGAATCATATGAAGGCTGTCTAATTTCCTGGTTAAAAAAAGGGGTGTGTGGCTACAAGCAGGTTCACTGCACAGACTCAAACAGTGTATGTTTCGGTTGTGACGTAAAAACTGGGGACAGCATTTCGATAGGTTTTTTGAATTATAAAAATTATTACAAAATAGATTGCATTATTTTAACTTATATTTGATAAACATTCACTTGCTTTATTGAATGAGACAAGTCAAATAATTGGCAAAAATATTTGGCTATTATTTTTTAATGCACCTGTTTAAGGGTTGATAGTGGGGACAGCCATCTCCCAATAGGAATTTATACTCCCAAGAGTATGTGTTGATTTTGGATAAATGTAACTATTATTACTGAAATTTATATCTTGGATTATATTAAAACATAACGTGATCTAATGAATTATATAGCATTTAAAGATTTTATTGGTCAATTTCTTACTTTTATCAGAGAGGGACAGCAATTTGCATGATTTTTGTAGAATGGCCCATATATACCCTGTCATCTCAGTGTTTCTTCGCAAGTTCCTCACCGTTGGTTTGCTACTGTGTGTCATTATATTTTTCCGAGTATCTGCCCTAGTTATCTGTTTGGTTCCTGAGTTTCTGTCTCTGAGTTTTTGTTATCCCTAGTCCTTCTCCTGTTGTTGTTTTATTTTTATTTTCTGTTTTCGTTTTGTTTTCTTTTTGTTCCTCTTACGCCTCCCTGGTTTTGACTCCTGCCTGTGTTCTCGCGACCCTGATTTTGGATTCTGTTTTTGTGCCTTTGATGTGCCTTCCCGGTTCCGACCCCTGCCTGTTCTGTGACTACTCTTTGGACTCTGTTTTTGTACCTTGCCCTGTCTCCACAGTTTTTGACCCAGCCTGTTGTACTACGGATTGCTGCCTTGCCCCTTCATTAAACTTCGTTTTTTGTACTTCATGCCTGCTACTGGGTCCTGTTTCCACCCACCTTAACAGGAATTAACATTACAGATATTAACAATGTCATTTTGACTAGTCGTAATTTGTGACTAGTCAGAAATTTTATTCAAGATATCTATAACGTCATTCTGACTAGTCAAAAACTGAATTACAGATATCAGCAGTGATGTCACTGAAAACGTCAGTAAACGTCATATTTAGCGTTAGGTAAGTAGCTATACCTCTAGCTACTTACTGAATGCTAAATCTGGCCAATTTCCCTGATAATTTCAGTGCTCATACTACTCAACAATAACGTTAATACATTTTCACCGGTGAATACGCTAATTAGCTAATGGTTCGTGGGAACATTCTCCCCGCACTCGAAAAATCGGCTTTCATAATCTGTAGCTATGTCTTAATGCCACTTTCGGAGTGAAAATATAATGTTAGTTTGAAGCTTTTAAAAGTTAGATGACAAGGTAGCACCAGAGTTCCACATTGTTTGGAAGCCAGCTTGTCAACAAACATCAGGTGGTGACAAGCTACAAGCCTTTATACAGTCTATGCTACAAGCTAACGTTATTCACCTGATTTTACTGGAAAGTTTACATACACTAAGTTGACTGTGCCTTTAAATTTTTAATATTTGGTCGCATATCCTTTGCATGCCATGACCTCCTGATGTCTGTGACCCAACTGGAACAGTATGGAATACATGATTGGTAAAATGGCTGTAAGTCATCAAGGGTCTGAGGTATCAAACAAGCCTCAAACCATCACTCTGCTGCCAGATATGCAGTAGATATGGATGGATCACTTTAAGGGTGGTTTCTCCTGACAAATTTTCCTATTGAATTCTATGGAAACATAAGTCAGGAGAAGAAACCCTTCAAGTTATCCATCCATATCTACTGTATTTCTGGCAGCAGAGTGATGATTTAAAGCTTTTTTGATACGTCAGACCCTTGATGACTTAGAGCCATTTAGCCAACCATGTGTTTCCATACTGTTCCACTGTAATTTACAGCTAAATCTAGTCCCACCCCCCAATTCCCATAAAGATCCATTCAAATGCAGAGACGTTATAGTATCGCTTGTAAGAGTACCAGAAAATAAGATATCAAGGGCCCTATCTTACACCCAGCGCAAAGCGGCGCTAACCCAAACGCAAGTGTCTTTGCTATCTTACACCCGGCGCTAGGTTCATAATAACGCCTAGCACTTACGTCCTTTAACTAGCATGTGTTCTTGCGCCCATTACAAGTGAACTGGGCGTGTTGGTCTTAAGATGAGGAGTGGCCAGGATTCTTTTTGGAGTATTGCTATCTTGAGCCAGCAGAAAGTGCTTGCGCTAGAACCACCACAAACCTGGTCTAAAGTCATGTCGCAGTTGTTTACATGTTTTATTTTAACGGCGCATATAAATGCGTCTACATAGGCGTGTGCACAATGCCTAGCCTCCTGTCTGTTACACACAGGGGCGCGCACAAGCATGACTAAAATATCTAGATCACAATGTGAAATATTATTATTGTGTAGGCTATATCAAAAATGCATCATAATAAAAGGTTCCATAGGTCCACATACCTTTCCCTCAGTGAAGGGAAACGATGCCACATTACATTGCTCTCAGCCCACTCCATCAACATCCAGGCGATGTGCGATGGTACGGGACAATGGCTATACATTAAAAAGGAGTTGATAACACCTATATCAAGCCTAATGCTCAAATTGTCATTTACACCTAATGCGTGAATTGTCATTCAATGGAAAACTCGCGCACTGCAATAGACGGACATTTGAGTTCTGAAAATGCGCTTCAGACGTCATTACAATACAGCTCTGTTTATCTAGGAATACAGCCTGTAAGTAAATAGAATGGTTTGTGACTGAAAAAAGTTCAAAACCTTGTCCAGTGAATATTTCTTTTATTGTTTTTCAAATAGCCTAGGCTACAGCGGAGTCGCTGTGCAGAAGGTTTTTTTTCGATAGCCTATGGTTAAAAACTGAGATAAATGTCACCATGTTAACTAAATTGTAACCTTAGCTATTCTTCGTCCTTCATATTTTTTAAATTACAGTGACAAGGTTTCCATACCCTCAGCTTATTAAAACCCCGCTGATTTCACCTGTTATTCCATAACTGAACAAAAGATTTTAAAGAAAACTAAGCGTCTAATTAGAAACAAAATTTGCAGCACGTTACACAATTAATTTACAATTAATTTTAATTCCATTATCTGCATGTGCGCTTTTACGGGAGCAGGTCTGTTTCCCCTGCTGTAAATCACACTTTTCACGGTCTTCCTGGGAAAGTGGATCATATTACGCTACCAGTAAAACAGGTTGGTCACATTTCCATAAGCAGGACATTATAAAACAAGGGAAAATATGCTGAACCTATGGGTTGCCAACCTGACAGATTTATTGTATTTAGTGTCATCATTAAGGCAAAATAATGTTATTTATGTTATTAATCAAAATTAGAATGCAGGTAGTCTAATGAACTTCGGATGAAGCTTGAACATGAGTTCATTGCATAATCAAACGAAATTCGTTAAACAAGCAGGCTAATTTGGCGTTTTCTAAGGTGAGACGGAAGCAATTGGTCGCTTATTCTCAGCGGTTGCAGGTGCTATCTTGGCTTATCTAAGGGCCCTATCTTGGCGATCTTGGCGCTTGGTCTAAGCGCATGGCGCTAAGTCCATTTAGGGCGTGTCCAAGTCCACTTTTGCTATTTTAACGGCGTGTTTTTTGGGCGCTAAGCACAGCCAAGGTGCAACTGGGCTGAACCTAGTCTCTTCATTAATTATAGGCGTGTCTTGGGCGTGACATACAATAAACCAATCAAAATGTTATATCCCATTCCCTTTAAAAGCCTGCTTTTCCACCTTGGCGGATTGCTTATGATGGCAAAACAGACATACTCGTGCGTGTTTAGTGCGATCAAGGAATAGGCTATATGGATCAATAGTAGCCTATGATCAATATTATTTCGGGCTAACCATTATGAGTTCCCGGTAATTCCTGACAGTGCTGTTTACAAAATATATGAGGTTAAATTTCGTTAAAAGCACCTGCAACAGCTAAGAATAAGCGACCAATGGCTTCCGTGTCACCTTAGAAAACGCCAAATTAGCCTGCTTGTTTAACGAATTTCATTGATTATGCAATGAATTCATGTTCAAGCTTCATCCTTAGTCCATTAGGCTACCTGCATTCTAATTTTGATTAATAACATAAATAACGTTATTTTGCCTTGATGATGACACTAAATACAATAAATCTGTCAGGTTGGCAACCCATAGGTTCAGCATATTTTCCCTTGTTTTATAATGTCCTGCTCATGGAAATGTGACCAACCTATTTTACTGGTAGGGTAATGCTTTAAAACGATCCACTTTCCCAGGAAAACCATGAAAAGTGCGATTTACAGCAGGGGAAACAGACCTGCTCATGTACAGCGCACATGCAGATAATGGCATTAAAATTAATTGTAAATTACTTGTAATTTTGTAACGTGCTGCAAATTTTGTTTCTAATTAGCCGCTTAGTTTCTCTTTAAAATCTTTTGTTCAGTTATGGAATAACAGGTGAAATCAGCGGGGTTTTAATAAGCTGAGGGTATGGAAACCTTGTCACTGTAATTTAAAAAATATGAAGGACGAAGAATAGCTAAGGTTACAATTCAGTTAACATGATGACATTTATCTCCGTTTTTTAACCATAGGCTATCGAAAAAAACCTTATGCACAGCGAATCCGCTGTAGCCTAGGCTATTTGAAAAACAATAAAAGAAATATTCACTGGACAAGGTTTTGAACTTTTTTCAGTCACAAACCATTCTATTTACTTACAGGCTGTATTCCTAGATAAACAGAGCTGTATTGTAATGACGTCTGAAGCGCATTTTCAGAACTCAAATGTCCGTCTATTGCAGTGCGCGAGTTTTCCATTGAATGACAATTCACGCATTAGGTGTAAATGACAATTCGCGCATTAGGCTTGATATAGGTGTTATCAGCTCCTTTTTAATGGATAGCCATTGTCCCGTACCATCGCACATCCCCTGGATGTTGATGGAGTGGGCTGAGAGCAATGTAATGTGGCATCGTTTCCCTTCGCTGAGGGAAAGGTATGTGGAACTACTGAACCTTTTATTATTATGCATTTTTGATATAGCCTACACAATAATAATATTTCACATTGTGATATAGATATTTTAGTCATGCTTGTGCGCGCCCCTGTGTGTAACAGACAGGAGGGTACGCGCGTTGTGCACACGCCTATGTAGACGCACTTATATGCGCCGTTAAAATAACATGTAAACAACTGCGACATGACTTTAGACCAGGTTTGTGGTGGTTCTAGCGCAAGCGCTTTCTGCTGGCTCAAGATAGCAATACGCCAAAAAGAATCCTGGCCACTCCTCATCTTAAGACCAACACGCCCAGTTCACTTGTAATGGGCGCAAAAATACATGCTAGTTAAAGGATGTGAGCGCTAGGCGTTATAATGAGCCTAGCGCCGGGTGTAAGATAGCAAAGACACTTGCGTTTGGGTTAGCGCCGCTTTGCGCCAGGTGTAAGATAGGGCCCCGAGAGTCTTTTGATGTTGTTGGGTCACAGACATCAGGAAGTCATGGCATGCAAAGGATATGCGACCAAATATTAAAAATTTAAAGGCACAGTCAACTTAGTGTATGTAAACTTCTGACCCACTGGAATTGTGATATAGTGAATTAAAAGTAAAATAATCTGTCTATAAACAATTGTTGGAAAAATTACTTGTGTCATGCACAAAGTAGATGTCCTAACTGACTTACCAACACTATAGTTTGCTAACATGAAATCTGTGGAGTGGTTAAAAATTAGTTTTAATGACTTCAACCTAAGTGTATGTAAACTTCCGACTTCAACAGTATATTCATTCATCATTTCTTTGTGCCATTTTCTATTTACATGTGAAACTACGTTACTGTAACTGGCTCATCATTTAATTCACATACAGTATATATAGGCCTATATATATTATAAAATTATTTTTAAATATATTTTATGTCTGAGACGCCAGTTGACGGCTGCCGTTTCGCCGAGAGATTACGTGATAGAGAACGAGAGAGATATGATAGTGTATTTTAATATATGTGAAGTATTCCAAAGTTTGAGGAAAGTAGGGCTGACTAGCCAACATGCAGCAATAGGCTAGCTAACACACACACACACACACACACACACACACACACACACACACACACACACACACACACACACACACACACACACGTGCAGCCAGCTAATGCAATGCTACAGATGTTTCGCAGAATCGCAGCTAGTATAACAACTAGGCTATATGTAATCAATCTATTTAAAATCGAATCTTCCAAGACGGAGACACTCGCCACTGAGTAAGTTAGGCTAGCGAATATTATATCCTAAGCAATGCGTAACAGTTAGTTATCAATAAGAGACAACATAGAAACGCGACTTGCAATCTGCAACTGAATTGTAGATATCTGTGATGAGAAACCCCATACACATGAATGGCAAAAGTAGTTTGAATTTTACTAGTCAAAATGTAGGCTAATTACAGATATCTAAAATTAGACTTTTGACCAGTCAAAATATAATTAGCCTACAGATATCTTGAATTAGAGCTTTGACTAGGCAAAATTACGTTGCATATATCAGAAATTAATATTCAGTCTAGCTAATAAATGTTAAAACGGCTTGCCATATATAGTCGCTATAGGTTCTGTGAAACAGCTGTTACAATTTCAAAGTTGCAGATGGAGTGGCCCTGCCCACCTCGCCGCCTGTCTCTCGTGCTTTCGGTGAGTCGCGTTGTTTCCAGAACTCTCAGGATGACTCGCAGCAGTGCAGTCATTGGTGGTTGGAGTCAGAGAATTCTCGAAACATGACAACTTGTATAAAAGGAGTGGGCTTCCACTGCTGTATTCAGTTTAGCGAAGCTAACGTCAGAATAAAACCAGACTGAAGGTCGAAGAAGAGGAAAACGCGAAAAATACGTACCAACGTCCTCATTTCTGTAAGTAGCCTAGCTTTGCTTCTTCTTTCTTTTTTCTTCTTTCACTGGACATCTCGTGACAGCGGGGGCTATTGCTAATCATGACGTTTGGCTGTAGGCTATTACATTTTAATTCACTTAATTAGTTTGATTAATGCAATGATTATATTGAATGCCTTTGTTTGTTTGTGTGTTGTGGGTCTGCCCCACTGTTTACGTCTTTTTCTGTTGTTTCTGGTGGCTACAACTGAAGTTCCCTAGCTGGAAAATAAAAGTTATTCTATTCTATTCAATAACGTGAGTTGTAAAACACGTGTAAATAATATTGGCACTAAATTCGCTCCATACAGTTAGTTCATATGGTGTAAATATTGTGCCACCAGAAAACAACATTTGAATCTAGAATTTGTAGGCCATTTCATAATGTGAAATTGTAGCCTATATAAAGTCTTTAAATTGAATTTGATTGCACTGAATTTGTATTTCATAGTTTTAATTTGTATGTAAGTTTTTAAAACTGAATGGTGTCATTTGAATCTGAATTTCAGTATTCATTTTCAGTTAATAGCAAGCTAGCATTTCAAATTCAATCTCAAAAATTCTGATTAAGTTTGTGAACAATTCTGATTAAGTCTCATTTGGTTCCAGTTTGGTGCTGTGAGTCAGCTGTGTAGTCTACTGTTGCGATTAATTTACATAGTTAAACGTTATTGAGACAAATTATTGCCATAGCCTACTCACGTTAACTAATGTAAAGCGGTCATCAGAGCTACTGCATTGATATTTCAACTACTTGTCAGACTACTCTCTGTCTACTAGCTAACGGTAGGCTACGTCAGTTAAAGCAAAATTGAACTTTGGTAGAACTTTGGGTTGTGTAGTTACCTGGCATTGATATGAGTCCAAATGGTGGCGAAATATGTTCATTAGTTGCTCTGTGCTCCCCTGGTGTGATAATCCAGAATAGGGTATTTGTTGCTCTCCATTATAGCGCAGCTAAAACTTTCTCAAAATAACACTTCCAGCACGTATACGAACGTGAACGAAGCGGATTCTGTCAATACAAACAATAACCAGTCTTTTAATAATTTTTTAATTTAATAATAATTAAATTAAAACATTTAAAAAAAAAGTAGGCTACTATTTATTTTGTTAGCAAGCTACCAGAAAAGACTAGCAAAATGTTGGCAGGTTGGTTTGTTTACTAACAGGAACGCTTGCTTCATTGGAAATTTGGACCAAAGAGTGGTTTCGGCATCCGCGCATAAAACGTCCGAAACACACCGGCAGCCTCTCACAGAATCACGCGCGCCAGAAGCGAATGCTCGCGGCATTGAGAACATACCGGAAGCGCGCGCCACTCGCGTCCGCGCTTCTCAAATACGGATTTATAGTAATTTTTTCTGAACAAAATGGGCTACTTGCATAATATCGTCATTTTTCAGGTACTAAAAAACAAAAAAACAAGAAGCTATAGCACACTTGTCAAACCCAGCATGGAAGGTTTTAAATCACAGACATAAAAAGAACATAAGCTATTAATGTAGCTAGCTTACACAGATGTAGTTTACACAAAAAAGTCTGCGAAACTTCAGAAGCATTTTTCTCTAAACCACTGGTGATAGTTCGGGTGTAACAGGGGGTCTAATTATTAGAGAAATTAAATCATGGGTTTAAAAATAGATTTTGATAACAATATAGCAGCAATTAACACACGTATAGCCACACCTAATGATGATGGCTGTATGTGCAAAACTAGATTTTGATAACAATACCTGCACCATGAACACCTATTTTAACCACATATTGATGATTGCTATTCAAATAGGATAGGTAGGCCTATGCAAAACTAGCCATGAGAACTCTTTCAACTTTCAACTATCGTAACAACACCAGGATCCATTTATGCAGTCCTGCATAGAAACGTCCTCGTTTTCAGTAAAGTAGCTATCGCATACCAATTTCGGAAATTAATTAAGTTTTTAGTGAAGTAAACACTATCACAATAAAAAAATGTTCCAACAGCTGAGGCAAATCCAAATTCTTTATTTTCTTATATTGTTCCTGTAGAAATAATACTGTACGTCATACAGCTCCATGTATTTCTCCACTTAATAGATAAATCTACAATTGTCCATCTTCTCTCTTTGCTTTCTTCACAATTTATGTCCGCATCAAGTCTCGTGTCACGTGCAGTTGTTCAGGCTACGTTTTTTTCGGCAAGTTTGCCACTTGATTGTAAATACATGATAAGCATATAGGCTAACCTACTCCTATTTATTTGGCAGTAACAGATACAATGCTTATCCATGTGATAGTGAATCACTTATCTGAAGTGACAATACATGTTTAATGTAGCTAGTTCCAATAACCGATGTTCACTTCATATCCCATCTCCATTTAAAATTAATATCAGCGAAGCGAGTAGCTGTTAATTAACAATAACAACAACACATATAGAGTAAAGAGATTATAGGCTGTTGGTGATCAATTATATATGAATTCTGATTTACTGACATGGTTATTAGCAAACTAATAACTCTTTAGATAGTTTATTTGTTTGGCCTAATAACTGGCCTAAAAATGTGAATATTCTCAATAATTTATTCCATGACACTGGGGAAGGCATATGAGTTACTTGTTCTAGGCTACTGTATGGATAGATAAAATAACACAAAGCATGGTAATTTTTTTTGGTGTGTGATCAATTTTAAAAAATTTAATTTCAGGTAGGTGGACAATTGACCTATCGCTAGGCTCCTCCCCAAACCAGATATTGTCCAATCATACTTTAGCAACCGTTACTATGCGTGCTGACCTCGGTCAAGCGGTTCGGTCAAGGTGCATTGAAACCAATGGAAAGATTGCAGTAGCTCACTGAAAATCGTCAAAAAAAGATATAAATTGAATCAGACAGGATGGTGAAAAGATGTGCTTGGGGAACCTGTAGTACCTACACCGGGTACCCTGAAAGATTGGAGGGAGGAGTAATTTTTTTCCCTTTTTCGAAGCCCAAAACCAGCGACAAATGCATTTCTACTAACTTAACATTAGCTATTACGTTAGCTAAATATCCCAGTGCTCAGAAAGTAACAATGTGTTAACTTCCGTGCTTCAGTTATTGAGACCACACTGCTGTAACGTTAATGCTGGTCTTCATTACCATCATATCTGATGTGCTCTCAGCAACAGCCAACTTTAGGTAACATTAAGTTATTTATATCTAGCTGGCGTTAACGTTAGCTACGTTAGCTCGGCTGACCAGACGTCCTCTTTCCTGAACATTTCTTCTTTTGGGAGTGGAAATATCCGTCCAGGCGGGATTTCTAAATTCCTAAAAATGTCTGGTTAAGTTTTGCTCGTTCTTTAAACCGTATTTAAAGAACGGTTTAATAACCAAGAGGGGCGGGACTTCGCGATAGGCCAATTATACAGGAAGAGAAAATAATAATAATAATAATGAAAATAAATAGGTGCATATATAGGCTATACACGCACATACATATGCAAACGTAACAACACACAGTGTAGGTCCGAATACAATCAACTAAATTGACATAACCTACAAAGAAACAAAGCAAACCAGAATTCTCCGCCTCTGGCGCGCGCGGCGCACCGAGAAAAATAGACCCAACGCTGCAAGTATTGCAAGCGAAGCGTACGTGGAAATGGCGCTTCGCAGCATGCTCGGCTGGTATGTTCTTTCTGGTAGGTTACAATGGACGCCGAAGTGAAGCGGTATGTTTCCGGCCTAACGCTGTTTCTGGCGTACCTACCGGATCTACGTTCCAAATCAAATACGAAAAAGCCAGGAAAGGGCCATTTCATTTTCTCAAAAAAATTGGTAAGAGGACTGGTTATTGTTTGTATTGACAGAATCCGCTTTGTTCACGTTCGTATACGGGCTAGAAGTGTCATTTTGAGTGTCATTTTTAGCTGCGCTATAGAAGTGAATGGAGATCGTGAGTATGGCAATAATTTGTCTCAATAACATTTAACTATGTAAGTTATTCGCAACATAAAAGTGACTGCTTTGAAATGAGATTATTGGCATATATTATATTTATATTATATTTATGTATAAAATGTATTTAAAGAAGGAAAAGAGTAACATTTTTGTTTTATTTTATTTTATTCTAGGGAACATATACCAATAATTAAGATGTCTTCTGCAAAAGGAGTTTCAATTGGGATTGATCTAGGAACCACCTACTCCTGTGTGGGTGTGTTTCAGCATGGAAAGGTGGAAATCATTGCCAATGATCAGGGCAACAGAACCACTCCCAGCTATGTAGCCTTTACAGATACTGAGAGGCTCATCGGCGATGCTGCCAAGAACCAGGTGGCAATGAACCCGAGCAACACAGTCTTTGATGCCAAGCGGCTTATTGGCAGAAAGTTCGAAGAGCACGTTGTGCAGTCTGATATGAAGCATTGGCCCTTCAAGGTTGTCAGTGATGGGGGGAAGCCCAAAGTTGAAGTTGAATACAAGGGAGAAAACAAAGCGTTTTACCCTGAGGAAATCTCCTCTATGGTGCTGGTAAAAATGAAGGAGATCGCTGAAGCATACCTGGGGCAGAAAGTGTCAAACGCAGTCATCACTGTGCCAGCATATTTCAATGACTCTCAACGCCAGGCCACCAAGGACGCGGGTGTGATCGCAGGGCTGAATGTGCTGAGGATCATCAATGAGCCCACAGCAGCTGCCATTGCCTACGGCCTTGATAAAGGCAAGAGAGGGGAGCGCAACGTCCTAATCTTTGACCTGGGCGGGGGCACCTTCGACGTGTCCATCCTCACTATTGAGGATGGGATCTTTGAGGTGAAAGCCACAGCCGGTGACACTCACCTGGGTGGGGAAGACTTTGACAACCGCATGGTCAACCACTTTGTGGAGGAATTCAAAAGAAAAAACAAGAAAGACATCAGCCAAAACAAGAGGGCGCTGAGGAGACTGCGAACAGCATGTGAGAGAGCCAAGAGAACCCTGTCCTCTAGCTCCCAGGCCACCATTGAGATTGATTCTCTCTACGAAGGCATTGACTACTACACTTCCATCACCAGGGCACGCTTTGAGGAGATGAACTCTGACCTCTTCAAGGGCACACTAGAACCTGTTGAAAAAGCCATTAAAGATGCCAAAATTGACAAGCCACATATCCAAGATATTGTTCTGGTTGGAGGCTCAACCCGAATTCCTAAGATCCAGAAGCTCCTGCAGGACTACTTCAATGGCAAGGAACTGAACAAGAGCATAAACCCAGATGAAGCAGTGGCCTATGGGGCAGCTGTTCAGGCCGCCATTCTCATGGGTGACACTTCTAACAATGTTCAGGATCTGCTGCTGCTGGATGTGGCACCTCTGTCTCTGGGCATCGAGACCGCAGGAGGAGTCATGACTTCGCTCATCAAACGCAACACAACGATCCCTACCAAACAGACCCAGATCTTTACCACATACTCTGATAATCAGCCTGGAGTGTTGATCCAAGTGTGTGAAGGAGAACGGGCTATGACCAAAGACAATAACCTACTGGGCAAGTTTGAGCTTTCTGGCATCCCTCCTGCCCCACGCGGGGTCCCACAAATCGAGGTCACCTTTGACATTGATGCAAATGGCATTCTGAATGTGTTAGCGGCTGACAAAAGCACAGGAAAAGAGAAGAAGATCACCATCACAAATGACAAGGGTCGGCTGAGCAAAGAAGAAATCGAGAGGATGGTGCAGGAGGCCGATGAGTACAAGGCTGAGGACGACGTCCAGAGAGAGAAGATTGCTGCTAAGAATTCTCTGGAGTCCTATGTCTTCAACATGAAGTCTAGCATGCAGGATGACAAGCTGAAAGACAAGATTAGTGAGGATGACAAGAAAAATGTCCTGGAAAAGTGCAATCAGGCTATTAACTGGCTGGAGAAAAACCAGCTGGCTGAAAAGGATGAATATGAACATCAACTGAAAGAGCTGGAGAAAGTGTGTAACCCCATTGTTACCAAGCTGTACCAGGGAGGTACGTCCACAGGAAGTTCCGGAGGCCAGGAGCGGCCCCGTACAGGGTCCAGCACTGAAGGACCCACCGTTGAGGAGGTGGATTAAAGGTGCTGAACATTGGTGTCTGCAGCACCTGTCCTGAAGCAAACCAATACAAACATTTTTTGATGACATACACTGCCTGGCCAAAAAAAAAGTCGCACACTCTAATATTTTGTTGGACCGCCTTTAACTTTGATTACGGCACGCATTCGTCGTGGCATTGTTTCAACAACCTTATGCAACGTCCCAACATTTATTTCCATCCGGAGTTGCATTCATATTTGGCCGAGATCTTGTATTGATGACAGGAGAGTCGAACCACTCCGTAAAGTCTTCTCCAGCACATCCCAAAGACTTTCAATGGGGTTAAGGTCAGGACTCTGGTGGCTAATTCATGTGTGAAAATGATTCCTCATGCTCCCTGAACCACTCAAACCACAATTTGAGCCAGATGAATCTTGGCATTGTCGTCCTGGATTATGCCCATTGATAGGATAACCTGGTCATTCAGTACATTCACCTACTCAGCTGACTTCATTTTATTGCTGCATAACATTGCTGAGCCTAGACCTGACCAATTGAAGCAACCCCAGATCATAACACTGCCTCCAGAGGCTTGTACAGTGGGCACTATGCATGATGGGTGGAACGGCGACTTTTTTTTGGCCAGGCAGTGTATTTTCAAATGATGTCTGGTGAAGTGCCTTTACTGTTGGCCTCTTTTCATGCTGGTGTCAATATTAATGCAAAAAAATCTATTTCATTGCAGCATCTTGCCAATTGTTTTATTTAGCAAAATGTCTTTCACGTTGAATTTCAATGAAAGACCTTTCTTAACCCCTTTGCTCACGCCCCCTAGTGGCGTAGACCCTGGGGTCTACATCACAAACATCCTATTGTACCACGTCAAAACTTACCATGCCTGTTCACTTTTTAGAGTGAATTTCTGTCGTCATCACATAATTTCCTTCTGCTATGAAAATCTCCCATAAAGTACGGAATAAAGTCATAACCTTACCTACATTATTAATGAAACGTGTGCTGTCTAAGATTATGTTGTTATTTTCTGCCTATATGTGGTGTACAGTGTAAAGTTAAAACACGGGAGAAATCTCAAAAATACGTCTGCATAACAATATGCAATTCAACTTGGAAGTAGTAATATCTTGAAACTAATTGTAATTGATTGACAGCCTTAATATCCAAAAAGAACACATTCTAAGCTTTCCAAAGAGGTAAGGTATAGGTCATTGGACAGTTGGGAGCGATTATTCGAGCTGTGTGTGTCACGAGAGTATTTCAGAACAATATCACAAGCGTCTGCTTCTCCGTGATTTAGCGCATAAAAGCGTGTTATACACATTGCGTAGTGACCACCGATGAGAAATTATTTTGTTTGTACAATGGCAAAGCACAAAAATATTTTACGTACTTCAGGCTGCTAAATTGTGCAGTCGTCCTCTGGATTCAGATGAGGAGATTTACATCCATGACTTCATCTGTAGCAGAAAGCATGGATTCCATAGCTAAGTGTTGCCGTGTGTACAAAGTGTGTGTGCATGTGTGTTTTATGGTGTTGTATTCATAGTAGTATAGCTAGCTAGCTAGCCACAGAAAGGCTAGCTAGGTTGTGTTATATTGTTTATGATGTCACAGAGTTTTGCAGTAGTGGCGCTGAGTTCAGAATTAAAGGTAGTCTTGTTTAGTTTATACCTAGTTAGCTAGCAACCTATTAGGTGTTAGCAATAAGCTAAGCCTGAATAAGGCTCAATGATAAAGTATGGGGAGTCTGTGGGAAAAACAGTCCCTGCCTGAGACGACCTGGAATAGTTTACCATAAGTAATGACAATGGTGGTGAGCTGTCAATCTAGACCAGTGGTCTCCAACCCTTTTCCTGGAGAGCTACCATCCTGGAGGTTTTCACTCCAACCTTAACAAAGCACACCTCATTCAACGGTTAGAGATCTTGCTGAGCTGCTAATTAGTAGAATCAGGTGTGCCAAATTAGGGCTGAAATGAAAACCTACAGGACAGTAGCTCTCCAGGAACAGGGTTGGAGACCACTGATCTAGACTGTAACCTTACTAGGAATTTATACTACACTATAGTGCTACACTATAGCTTCCATGTGTGGCCTAGCCATTCATTATGTTGGGTGCACCAGTATAGCTAATATAGGAACATGAAATGGCAGCTTGTTGTCCCGTATATTAATCCATGGGCTGGCGTATGTTTATATGGGAGATAGTTGTAGTGATTTATATGACCCTATAAATTGTGTGCATGTTCTCATACATTGTTAGTCTGACTGGTTAGTAATAAATTACCTTTTATGACCAGACTAGAGCTGTGTTAGGCATTTTTGGCATTGGAAACTAAACTGAAACATTAAATTGATAATCTAAGGGTCATTCCCCTCTAATTGCCTCGTCATAGGATGTAATAATGTGCTTCAAATGGACAATAAAGCTGTGTTCACGTTTGGATAGGTTTGCATAGGTTGTCATGGGTTTGGATAGGTTTGGGTATATTTTTGGACACCTATGTCCGTTCCCCTAATGTTTTGCAAAAGTTGGAAATTATCTAATGACATGGATGCAAATATGTTTCCAACTAGTCAAAAGAGTTTAACTGTATTTTGAGTATCTCCTGAATTACTGTGATGCACAATTATCCATTTTGGATAGATTTTTGGACACAAAAGTACACCGTTTCAAATTGCCTCATGGGACTTAAGCAGTAATATATATGAGTTTCATATTGTACTCATGCAAACAGGGGGTTTGTGAACCAGAAAATGTAGTTTTACCTTATTCACATATTTGACTCTTAGGGGTTCATTGTAAACTAGAGTGGTGTAACTTTTTTACTGGGGGGTGTGTATTCACTGCCCATTATTTACATATGAATTATTAATTTAAGGCATGATAATAAATGGTACATGGTTCTTCTTTAATTTAAGCTATTATTGGTGTTTGTGTAATGTTGACATCTGGAGTTATAAAGCTTTAAACAGAACGGTACAAAACAGATGAAAATTGGCAAAATTAAGCCTCTGCACGAAGGAATGCATGGAAGTGGAAAACAATAATTGTTAGAATGTTTTATATTCAGTACTTGTTTGTACTTGCCTGTTTGTGAGTTGGGCTTTGGACACTAAACTTGGACAATAAACTATTTCAAATATAATAGTTTTGGTTGTTCATTAATTCTTTTCCTTCAAACCTTAAATGTTCATTTCAGTGATAGTGTTTTTCTCCACCAGTGGTCTCTAAAACAAGGGTCCTCAAACATTTTTATCTTGAGGCCTCCTAACATTATTATTGGCAACACCAGAAGTAGTTACAAACAAAACCTAACTGAAGTATATTCCCATTCATATTTAACTTTTTTTTTTTTTAGTAAAGATCGGACTTTTGGGCTGTGTCCTATCTACTGCGTCCTATGTGCTAGCAGACTGTGTACTGTTTACTGCATACTGTTTAGTACGCGCCATGCAGTATGCAAAAAATAACCTCCATACTAGGGAGAGACGTCTTACGACACTTCTGCAGTACAGTTGGGAAATAGAATGATGGGCTGCCTACAATTCATCAAGTACACAAGGGCTGCATGCGGGCTTTCATGCAGGTTTCCAGACAGTCCGCCTGGATGCAGACTTCACCAGATTTTTAGGACTGCCAGAAATTCATAGTATGTCACAATATGAAAGATGTCAAGGAAGTAATGCCAAAAAAGAAAATAATTAGAATAATAAAAGCATGGTGGAAAAACAACCATAAGAAGGTCTTCCAATTTAAGTAATAAACAATTCATATAGCCTAAACCTATTTGCAGACATTGATTTATTTATTTGGTTGTATCCATGGCAATGAGTAAGGTCTGAACTAAGTCCTGTCTATTTTGCACATTTTATACCCTCACAGCCTTCCACCCTTGCAGAACTGACATAATGACACAGCTCTTAAAGGCCCCACACAATGAAAATGTACCTCTCTTAAGTGATGAAATTGTTAGCTATCGTTTAATTACTTCAAGGACATGATGCAAAACAAAAAAAAAGTTTTTTTATTTCAAGTTGATATTTGCGTGGCTAAATAAACTAAATAAAAGGCTGCTCACAGTAGCACAGTAGTGTCAGTGCATGCGAACTGCAAATAAAATGGGACGAAAGTGCTTGTTTGGGTGTGAGAGTCCTCACACGCTATTTAGTTTCCCCACAAACGCATGGCTACGGAAAAAATGGCTAGAATTTGGCCACATGAAGGAGGCTGCAATCTACTTGAGCTCAAGGATCTGTAATTTGTAATTATTTATTCACAAATGCAATTGTTGTCCGGATTTGGGAGCTTCTACTCCCTCACTGAGTGGGCCATTCCTACCATCATCCACTACAATCCTAAATCTCCCAACGCTCGCTTTGCCATTCATAACAACACTGTAAAGTCGGAGATGTATGCCGGGTAGCTAATAACTATAAAATATTACAGCCGAATCTACAAACCTGGTAGCCCCATCTCGATGCTAACTTTGTGCCATGCATCGTTCTTTTTTTTGCAAGGTCGTGGTAAGACTTTGAAGTGGTGCCATACAATTCTGAGAAGGCTGAGAGACACGGGATCAACTTTTCCAGTTTCTCCTCCATTTTGACTTTCAATGTTTATATTTCGCGCCGCCGTAGGCTACGTCACACTGTAAAATCATTGCTTACACTCTGAAAGGTCAGCGGCAAACGAAGTCGAAGTTCAACCAATTTGAACTTTGAGCGTAGCGTTACAGCGTTCAGCCCCGATAAAACATAGCAAAACGTTTATTTAAACGGAAACGGTGGTGCGTTGAACACCCTGTTGCGTTACGCAAGCGCTGCCTCTTTAATACGGCGGGATTTATATACACGTTGCTGCTGATTGGGTAACACCTCTGACACACCCACCAAATGAGAGAAAACGTACCTCAAAGCCCGTTGCAAATCGTTTCAAGAAAACATGTCGTTCAACCCAGAAACCGTAGCAAAACGGTGCACACCGTTTTCAGATTGAACGTGGCCCAGATTTGAACACTACACTACGCTGAGGTCAGAATGGAGGCATGATGCTCTCTTAATAGGAAAACAATGGCAAAGCGAGCGTTGGAAGATTTTGAAGCTAGTCATGTGTAAGCAGCTTAAGGCACGTCTGCAAATAAAGTTTGGGTGCGTCTGCTTTTTTTTACTAATGTTACCGCTACTCTTGGCTCGCTGGGAGCTGCTGCCTCTAAGTTAGGTGTGACGTTAGCTGTAGCTTACATTTCTCGTTTTGTTGTTGATTCATTAAATAATCTGTAGCTATCTAGTTATGCAATGTTAGCTATATTATCTACACTTCAAGAACAGCAGTTTCTCCCTCGTAAGAAAGACGGAGAATTTTCTGGATTCCAGATTCAAATTAGCGAGATATTGATAATTACAAATATTACGACTGCTATTAGTGGCAGTAGTTGTTGCTGTCCAGCAATTTGCACACAGCTGTCCTGTTATTGCGGTAATGGTAACGTAACGTTAATAGAAAAACGAAACAGGATTCCGGATTCTAGGCAAATATTTATTACAGATGTTGACGTTACATACGACTGTTATTGTAATGTTCCGCTCCCTTCCTGTTCGTTTTCCGTGTTTTCCCCGCTGCTGCGGACTAGGCGTGTCCTTCCCTGTCTTGTTCGTCTGGTTGTTTTGTCTTACTTCCGCCTTTCACTCCTTCCCCCTCGTTGCATGCATTTCCTCACCTGGTGTTTCGCAATCACTCCCGTTTTATTTCCACACCTGTTCCTTATTTAGTTCTGTCATTAACCTCACTACATAGTCTTTCGGCTGGCTGCCAGTCGGTGCCAGTTCGTTAACTATCGTCACTTGGTGTTAGTGCTCGTTGTGTTATCTGGTCTTTTACTTCGAACTACTCGCTTGGTTGTGGGATATTATCCCCTTACAGCATTTGGTTCCGCTCGAAACTACGGATTGGTAGTTTACCTCCCCAGTTATTTCCTGTTGTGAATGTAGCTAACCTGTTTCCCTTCTCCTCCACCTAACCCAGCTCCCACTCTTCAGCAGCAGTGTTCGTAAGCCCGGTGTTCGTTGTGTGTGTTGCGGTACCTCCACCTCCTGCTCGCGTAGGCTCCGCGGTGGCGTTATTCCTGGCTACCCTCCAGCTGTTCCTGTCCGGCCGAAGAAGCCACCAAAGTCTTCGGTTACGGTTCCGGGAGCTCTGGAGACCAGTCAGCTCCATCCGGACCTACCGCAGCTACGCCACACTACCCTGCCCTGCCGTGCTTCATCATTCACCTACCTGCCAAGCCCTGCACCTCCGTGAGAACCTCCCGGTCCTTCCCGTGCCTTTCCTTGCACTAATCCCCCTCTGTTTTTGTTTGTCCTGTACCGGTGCAGTCATTCCGGTCCAGTTCCAGCCCTGCCGTAGTGAGTCGCTCCCCTGCTAGTTCCAGTCCAGTCCAGGCGTGAGTCGTATCACTACCTGTTCAAAGTCCAGTTCCGGTTTGGAACATTCCGTTCCAGACGCGGATTCCTGTGTGGACCTCCCGGTCCAGTTCCAGCCCAGTCCAGTTCCGGTTTGGAACATTCCGTTCCAGACCCTGATTCCAGTGTGGACCTCCCGGTCCAGTTCCAGTCCAGTCCAGTTCCGGTTTGGAACATTCCGTTCCAGACCCTGATTCCAGTGTGGACCGCCCGGTCCAGTTCCAGTCCAGTCCAGTTCCGGTTTGGAACATTCCGTTCCAGACCCTGATTCCCGTGTGGACCTCCCGGTCCAGTTCCTGTCCAGTCCAGTTCCGGCTTGGAACGATAAGTTCCAGATCCTCCAGTCCAGCTCCGGCTTGGAGCAGCCCGCCCCGGGCTTCCAGGCAATACCTGTGTTATTCTGTGTGTTGCCATTCCTGTACAGTGTTGGGACTACCCCAACACTTAATTGATTAAAAACTCCTTTTTTGTGAATCTGTCTCCTGGTCGTTGCACTTGGGTTCGTCCCGTATCTGATACGTAACAGAACGAACTGCCCGAAAACATGGACCCAGCCGACCTGGAGCAGATTCGGCACGCCTTCTCCTGCCAAACTGCGGTCAGCGACCAACAGGGCCGCCGTTTGGATGACGTGTTGGAGGTGCTGAGGGGCATCACGGAACAAGTGACGCAGCTGACTCTTCACCAGCCGCTTCCGCGTATACCTTTGGGCCCTACACCGTCCGCACCGGATCCACCGGTGGACCCTCCTGTGTCTACTTCATTTCGTGAGCCCCGCGTTCAACATCCAGAGTTATACCGCGGGGGATTGGGAAAATGTCGCGAATTCCTTATGAAGTGCGACATTGTATTCCGGATGCAGCCCTCCTCCTTCGCCTCCGACCCATGTAAGATCGCTTTTATTATGAGCAGCTTGGGAGGAGGTGCCCTGGAGTGGGCTACATCCATCTGGGATAGCCAAGTCGCGCTCTGCAACAACTTCGCTGCCTTCACCGCCGAGATGCGGCGTGTGTTTGATCATCCTGCCTGTGGGCGAGATGCAACTCAGCGCCTACTTCAGGTCCGTCAAGGGAGTCGTAGCGTCGCTGAAATGGCCATCCAATTCCGTACCCTCGCAGCGGAGTCCGGATGGAACGACACCGCCCTTCAGGGGGCCTTCCGCCAGGCACTCAGCGAGGAGCTTAAAGACCAACTTGCCACCCGTGAAGAATCCACCTCACTCAATAGCCTTATTAGCCTGGCCATAGCAATTGACAACCGTCTCCGTATCCGGGCCCGTGAGCGAGGGGGGAACCCCGGTCATCTACCACACATACGCTCTCACCCTTCTGCTTCTGGATCCAGGGCGGCGTCTGGGGTCTCCGAAGAGGAGCCCATGCAACTGGGCAGAGTTGCGGTCAACTCCGAGGAGCGCCAACGTCGCCTGCGATCTAGATCCTGTTTTTATTGTGGCAAACCTGGCCACCAGATCGCCTCATGCCCCATTCGCCCAAAAGAATAGGCTCGCCAGTTAAACTGGGCGTACTGACGAGCCCTATCATACCCTGCCATGCAGCCCAGAATCGCCTGGTCTTTAAGGCCACTCTCCTGTGGAGGGACAAGTCCGAAGTCTCGTCGGCCCTCATCGACTCTGGGGCCGACGCCAACTTTATGGACACCACCTTCGCCAGGAGGGCCGGCATCCCCACGGAACTACTACCCTCTCCCATTACTGCCTTCGCCTTAGACGGTAGGAGTCTGGGGTTAGTGACCCACTCCACCGTTCCCTTACAGCTCGTCTTATCCGGCAATCATCGGGAGAGCATTCAACTCCTGCTCATCAACTCAAAACAATCCTCCATAGTTTTGGGTCAGACCTGGCTCCGCCTTCATAACCCTCATATCGACTGGCAGGCCGGTCGCATCCTGGCGTGGAGTGGCCACTGCCTGGCTAGCTGTCTCCGTTCCGCTCTCCCCCCTCCGGGGTCCAAGAATCCCAGCACCAACCTACCCGAACCCGATCTGTCCAACGTTCCCAAACAATATCACGACCTCTGCCTGACCTTTTCCAAATCACGCGCTCTGTCCCTACCTCCTCACCGACCTTACGATTGCTGTATAGACCTGCTGGCGGGAGCCAAACTTCCGTCTGGCCGTCTCTACAGTCTGTCGGGGCCAGAGAAACTCGCCATGGAGGAGTACATTCATGATTCCCTCGCCTCGGGCATCATCCGTCCCTCCTCTTCTCCTGTTGGTGCTGGGTTCTTTTTTGTAGGGAAGAAGGACGGCTCACTACGGCCCTGCATCGACTATCGGGGGCTCAATCAAATCACCATCCGCAATAAATATCCTCTCCCCCTCATTAACACTGCTTTTGAACCCCTCTCGCAGGCCGTCATTTTCACCAAGCTCGACCTCCGTAATGCGTACCACTTGGTGCGCATGCGGGAGGGGGATGAATGGAAGACTGCCTTCAATACCCCTTTGGGCCACTATGAGTACCTGGTGGTCCCCTTCGGCCTTACTAACGCCCCGGCAGTCTTCCAGGGCATGGTGAATGACGTGCTGCGAGACCTGTTGGGGAAAACTGTTTTTGTTTACATAGACGATATTTTGATTTTTTCCAAGTCCCCTCAGGAACACATTCTCCATGTCCGGGAGGTTCTCCAGCGTCTCCTTGAGAACCAGCTCTTCGTCAAGGCAGAGAAGTGCTCCTTCCACGTCTCTTCAGTCCCGTTCCTCGGCTTCATCATTGAGGAGGGCAGTATCCGGGCGGATCCTGTCAAAGTCAAGGCGGTGACGGAATGGCCCCAACCCACCTCTCGTAAGCACCTGCAACAATTCCTTGGTTTTGCTAATTTCTATCGTCGTTTTATCCGTAATTACAGTGTCATTGCTGCTCCCCTTACCAAACTCACCTCCACTGTTTTTTCTTTCTGTTGGAACTCCGAGGCTCAGCTCGCTTTTGAACAGCTTAAAGCTCGGTTTTCCTCGGCCCCTATTCTTTGTCACCCTGATCCCACCCGTCAATTTACGATTGAGGTGGATGCCTCCGACACCGGCGTGGGGGCCATTCTGTCCCAACGTGCCGCCTTGGACAACAAACTCCATCCCTGTGCCTTTTTCTCCCGGAGGCTGTCCTCCGCCGAGCGAAATTATGATGTCGGGGATCGGGAGCTTCTTGCCATAAAGCTGGCTCTTGAGGAGTGGCGCCACTGGCTGGAGGGGGCAGGTACCCCCTTTATTGTTTTAACTGACCACCAAAATTTAATTTACTTGAAGTCTGCTAAGAGGCTTAATGCCAGACAGGCTAGGTGGTCACTTTTCTTTGCCCGTTTCAATTTTTCTGTTTCCTTCCGCCCCGGTTCCCGCAATATTAAGGCGGATGCCTTATCCCGTGTGTTTTCCCTTCCCTCCAGTCCTGCTGACCCCGAGCCTATTCTACCAGCGTCCTGCGTGGTGGCTGCGGTCTCCTGGAGGATTGAGGAGATTGTGAGGTCCGCCCAGACTTCCCACCCTGACCCCCGTAGTAACCCTAACTCCTCCCTGTTTGTTCCCAACTCCGTCCGCTCCCAGGTCCTTGAGTGGGTTCACGCCTCCTGCCTGGCGTGTCACCCAGGTGTTGCCAGAACGACCACCCTCGTCAGGAGGAGCTTTTGGTGGCCCACTCTCAAGGAGGATACCCGTGCTTTTGTCCTGGCCTGCGCAGTGTGCGCCAGGAGCAAGGCTTCCCACCAGCCTCCCTCTGGTCTTCTCCTTCCCCTCCCTGTCCCGGGCCGTCCTTGGAGCCACATTGGCGTGGATTTCGTCACCGGTCTGCCTTTGTCAGAGGGCAACTCTGTCATTCTGACAATTGTGGATCGGTTCTCCAAGGCGGTTCACTTCATTCCCCTCCCTAAGCTCCCGTCCGCCCTCGAAACTGCGGAGCTCCTGGTGGTACATGTGGTCAGGCTGCACGGGATCCCATCCGACATTGTTTCGGACCGTGGGCCCCAATTCTCCTCCCAGGTTTGGAAGGCGTTCTGTGTAGCCCTGGGGGCCTCGGCCAGTTTGTCATCTGGCTTCCATCCCCAGTCTAACGGCCAGGCAGAGAGGGCGAACCAGGACCTGGGGGCCGCCCTGCGGTGCGTCACTGCTCGCAATCCCGCCTCCTGGAGCCGTTTTCTCCCCTGGGTAGAGTACGCTCACAACTCCCTTAAAAGTGCCTCCACTGGGTTGTCCCCATTCGAGTGCTCATTAGGTTACCAACCCCCTCTCCTATCGGCCCAGGAGGCCGAGGTAGCAGTTCCCTCCGTTAATTCTCACATCCTCAAATGCAAGCGCATTTGGAGACTTGCACGCACCGCACTCCTGCGTTCTAATTCCCGTTCGCAGCGTCTGGCGGACCTGCACAGGACCGCAGCCCCCAAGTACAGGGCCGGTCAGCAGGTCTGGCTATCTACATCCAACATTTCCCTTCCCTCCTCCTCTAAGAAACTTCGGCCCCGGTTTATTGGTCCCTTCCCTGTTGTATGTCTCATTAACCCAGTTTCTGTTAAGCTCTCCCTCCCTGCCTCCCTCAAAGTTTACCCCGTTTTTCATGTGTCACAAATCAAGCCTGTCGCCTCCAGCCCCCTCAGTGCCCCTACCCTCCCTCCTCCACCTGTCCGAGTCATCGACAACGCCCCGGCCTACACGGTGGACCGCATCATCGACATCCGCCGTAAGGGTCGGGGTTTCCAATACCTCGTGGACTGGGAGGGGTATGGTCCTGAGGAGCGGTCGTGGCTCCACAGGGGCCTCATCCTGGATCAATCACTGATCCAGGATTTCCACAGTCGCTTCCCATCCAAGACCAGGCCGCCAGGTACGCCAGGTGGCGTACGTTGAGGGGGGGGGGTACTGTAATGTTCCGCTCCCTTCCTGTATGTTTTCCGTGTTTTCCCCGCTGCTGCGGACTAGGCGTGTCCTTCCCTGTCTTGTTCGTCTGGTTGTTTTGTCTTACTTCCGCCTTTCACTCCTTCCCCCTCGTTGCATGCATTTCCTCACCTGGTGTTTCGCAATCACTCCCGTTTTATTTCCACACCTGTTCCTTATTTAGTTCTGTCATTAACCTCACTACATAGTCTTTCGGCTGGCTGCCAGTCGGCGCCAGTTCGTTAACTATCGTCACTTGGTGTTAGTGCTCGTTGTGTTATCTGGTCTTTTACTTCGAACTACTCGCTTGGTTGTGGGATATTATCCCCTTACAGCATTTGGTTCCGCTCGAAACTACGGATTGGTAGTTTACCTCCCCAGTTATTTCCTGTTGTGAATGTAGCTAACCTGTTTCCCTTCTCCTCCACCTAACCCAGCTCCCACTCTTCAGCAGCAGTGTTCGTAAGCCCGGTGTTCGTTGTGTGTGTTGCGGTACCTCCACCTCCTGCTCGCGTAGGCTCCGCGGTGGCGTTATTCCTGGCTACCCTCCAGCTGTTCCTGTCCGGCCGAAGAAGCCACCAAAGTCTTCGGTTACGGTTCCGGGAGCTCTGGAGACCAGTCAGCTCCATCCGGACCTACCGCAGCTACGCCACACTACCCTGCCCTGCCGTGCTTCATCATTCACCTACCTGCCAAGCCCTGCACCTCCGTGAGAACCTCCCGGTCCTTCCCGTGCCTTTCCTTGCACTAATCCCCCTCTGTTTTTGTTTGTCCTGTACCGGTGCAGTCATTCCGGTCCAGTTCCAGCCCTGCCGTAGTGAGTCGCTCCCCTGCTAGTTCCAGTCCAGTCCAGGCGTGAGTCGTATCACTACCTGTTCAAAGTTCAGTTCCGGTTTGGAACATTCCGTTCCAGACGCGGATTCCTGTGTGGACCTCCCGGTCCAGTTCCAGCCCAGTCCAGTTCCGGTTTGGAACATTCCGTTCCAGACCCTGATTCCAGTGTGGACCTCCCGGTCCAGTTCCAGTCCAGTCCAGTTCCGGTTTGGAACATTCCGTTCCAGACCCTGATTCCAGTGTGGACCGCCCGGTCCAGTTCCAGTCCAGTCCAGTTCCGGTTTGGAACATTCCGTTCCAGACCCTGATTCCCGTGTGGACCTCCCGGTCCAGTTCCTGTCCAGTCCAGTTCCGGCTTGGAATGATAAGTTCCAGATCCTCCAGTCCAGCTCCGGCTTGGAGCAGCCCGCCCCGGGCTTCCAGGCAATACCTGTGTTATTCTGTGTGTTGCCATTCCTGTACAGTGTTGGGACTACCCCAACACTTAATTGATTAAAAACTCCTTTTTTGTGAATCTGTCTCCTGGTCGTTGCACTTGGGTTCGTCCCGTATCTGATACGTAACAGTTATCATACCATTCAGAAATATCAAGATTCTCTGGAGGGTGGACTGCATTTTCTGCAGCTCCGGCAGTAGCAGCAACAGGGGCTGGCTCAAACATAGGACCGCAATGGAGCGAAGCCGCCCCCATACCAGTAGTGATCTCCCTCCCTCCCGGTACCATCCTCGCCCTCCCCGTCCTCATCTTCCTCTTTGTTCTCATCCTTCTGCCCCTCGTTGTCCCACAGAAATGATGCTTCCTCCTCCTCAACAGTGGGGGATGGAGGAGGAGAGTGATCCTCAATTTGAGACACAATGTCATCCATTTTGGCTAACGCGTTAGCTTTCTTTTGAGCACTGCTATCCAGAAGCTAACTAGCTAGCCACCGCGACAGCCCGCCCATTAAAAAAAAAAAATGCTTCTGAAAAGCATTCGGAAAAATGTGATCTGAACACGCAAATTAAATCAGTCAAAAGATTGTTGACCTTCTTACATCAGCCAATGGCTATAGAAAAAAAAGCTTCTTGGTTGAAATTACCTATTTTTATTAGGGCAAAAGTGTAAAAGTTTAAAGCTTTTGTACCTGCCAGAAGAGGACGCTTTTGGAAGTGTAGTTTGCCCCAATGCACAGTGCGGAGGATGGTTTGAGAGGCAAAATTTTTTTCAAGGATTAGTTTCATTGCAGAATTTGGTTGCATCTTGGGGTCACTACGTACAATTAGACGCCACCTCTATGTCAACAAGCTATTTTACGAGGCTTGTCAGAAGAAGGCTTCTGCTGTCATCATACCATAAACATAAGCCCCTGGAGTTTGCTAAATGTTACCAGAAGTTAGTTTGTAACCTTTGCGCATCGTAGTTGCTCTTGCGTGACGGAGTATAGGCATGCAGTGAACGTATTAATACATCACAGTGGTTGCACGCAATATTATTAGGTAAACAAATAAATCGTTGGATTTACTGAAAAAAAAAAATATATATATTTATGTGAAAGATGCTGAGTAAAAAGGGTTATAAAAAATTCACCGTTTGGTGAATTAGCTTAATCTCACCCTGAAAAACGGAGAAAAATCCAACCTTTAGTTAATGTAAATTTATTATGAGAAAAAGAAATCATTGTGGCCACAATTATTGGCACCTCTGCATTTATATATAGAATAAAGTAATCATTTTTAATATTTGGTCGCATATCCTTTGCATGCCATGACTTCCTGATGTCTGTGACCCAACAACATCAAAAGACTCTTGATATCTTATTTGCTGGTACTCTTACAAACAATACTATAATGTCTCTGCATTTGAATGGATCTCTATGGGAATTGGGGGGTGGGACTAGATTTAGCTGTAAATTACACTGGAACAGTATGGAACACATGGTTGGCTAAATGGCTCTAAGTCATCAAGGGTCTGATGTATCAAACAAGCCTTAAACCATCACTCTGCTGCCATAAATACAGTAGATATGGATGGATAACTTGAAGGGTTTTTCTCCGAACTTATTTTTCTATAGATTTCAATAGGAAAATTTGTCAGGAGAAACGACCCTTAAAGTGATCCATCCATATCTACTGCATATCTGGCAGCAGAGTGATGGTTTGAGGCTCGTTTGATACTTCTGATAGAGAGATGTTATAGTATCGCTTGTAAGAGTACCAGAAAATAAGATATCAGGAGTCTTTTGATGTTGTTGGGTCACAGACATCAGGAAGTCATGGCATGCAAAGGATATCGACCAAATATTAAATATGCGTAAAACAGGGTCAATAGGGACAATTTTCAGAATGTTTAAATTGTAGTTTTCTTTGTTTAGCCCCATATGCCAAAATCAGTGATGCATTTTATGTCCATCCATCAGGGCTATACACTGTCATTGTTAAATTTGGTGTATCAGAAGAGCATAATACCTTTTTTTTTTTTTTTAAAGTTTGGGGTGAATAGGGACAGCAGATGAATTACTATATTTGGAAAGTTTATCTGAAGTTTTGTCTCCTTTATCCCCATATGGGGTGTATAGGGACTTTTAATAAGTTAAAAAAAATAATACAAACATTTGGAGAACAAATAATGTCACTTTACAACAGAAACCTGGTTGTTCTTTGTTATTGACAACAGGACATGTGCTTGTCAAAATAAAAATGTGGTAAAACATGTGACTTGTATCTTTCATGTTAAAAGTTAAGTTTTCATTAGTCCAATCTAATCACTGCTTTTACATGAAGTAAAATTACAGTATCTCTTACTAAATTAAGATATACATCCACCTAAAAAGTTAAAACAAATATGTCATTCAAAAGGGAAAAAATGATGAGCGAGCTTTCACTTTAAATGTGACGACTCGTAAACAATGCAACTCCTGCACTGAAAACATGTGGGCAGTTTTCAATTTTTAAACTGCTGTGAACTTCCAGCAATTCCAACAATTATGTTCATAATGCCTCAAACAAAAGAACACTTTGTTCAAAACAAATCAGGGGCACTTATTAGTTGGTAACATATCAATTCAAAGGCAATTTGCCTTTAAAACAACAATTTAACAAAATTTGTGATCTTGTCACTTTAACATTAACAATCACTTGTCCTCTAAATTATGGTTTCTGTAATATGGGTATCTAAACACCACTGAACTATCAAATTTTACTAAGTAATGCACCATACCCTATTCACCCCGTTTTCAAAGGCTCAAATCTGAAATTCACAAAAATCATCAAAATTAAAAATTCCTTTAGACTGGCCAAATTATCACTTTTACCACATATATAGGCAACAATATGCTAGGTTCCTGTGCATTTCCAGCTTTATTTCCTCCAATGGTTCCACTGGGAGAGATAAAGTTTTGACCGCTTCTTGTTTTTTAAACAAACGGACACAATTTTCATTTTGGCATCCTGGGCTCCAAATTTCCAGTAGCACCTCTGAAAAACCATTTTTCAAACACTGACAATCCATTTATCCAACCAGGGGGGAGAAAAGGTTAGTAGGATTAATTACATTTGTAAAATTGAGTACCAAAATTTTTTTGTTTTGTCCCTATTCACCCGTGCCCCTATTCACCCCGTTTTACGGGTACTTTATTCTATATATAAATGCAGGGGTGCCAATAATTGTGGCACACGTGGTTTTGTTAAAAATAATTATTTCATGATGAGATTTTCTGAATTTTTCTCATCATCCCAGTTGATGTTATTTATGTCATCTTCAAAGGCTAGTATTTTGGACTTTTTTATTGATGCATATCCACTTGTGGCCGTTGTGTTTTTTATATTTTTTTCTGATGGCGCATAGTTACATAGTGGCCTGATAGCGCTATTTTTATTACACCATTTAAGGAATATTTGTTAAGCTGATTGGTAAAGATGAGATCGAGAGTTGAGCTGCCTGAGTTGTGAGAGAGGAGGGGGTGCCGTAAAGTCATGTTCCTGAACGGACTTCAACCATGGACCACCTCAGTGTGCCGCGTCACACTAAGAAGGCCTGCAATTTGTTTAGGCTATTTGCTTTATGTTTAATTGTGACTTAAATTGTTTATGTGACTATATGGCTTGGTGAAGCTTCACTTGTTATTGAATATTTGTTGGGTTGATTTTAGATAAAAACAAGCTGGAATAGTTGCAAATTGTATTTGCGACTCACAGGTTTACAAATATAGGCTGTTTAGAAATATTTTTTCTTCTCATCCTAGTATTTAAATATAGTAAACAAATAATTCACTACACCTCAATTATTATATTTGCATAATTGACAATGTGAAGTAGACTAGCCTAAAATAAATTTGAAAATCCAACTAGGCCCACGTTTGGCACAGGTCAGGTGTGAATAATCTAAATGATTAATAGACATAGAGATTTAACAACTGTTCGGACCTGACGTCCATTTCAATGGACATGAAATAAAATAAATAAAGACTTGACTTTAAAAAAAGAAAGAAATTTCAGCCTCATTTCTACAGAACAGAAATTTTTTTCCCATGGCTGGAAAAAATTCAGGTCTGAAGGGGTGAAGATGCTGTAGGTAAGCCGAGCTACTAAGCTACAGACCTACATGTGGTATTTGTGAAAAATAACTACCTAACGTTAGATCGAAATTGCTCATTATGAGGGCAGATAACCAACGGTGTAGACCTAACTAAGAGATGGGGCTACCCTAATTATTATTCCATATATAATTTTTTTGTATGGAGCCTGGAGGGGTAGCCTACATATTGGTTGTCACAGCGTGTTCAACCGTAATCTATAATAATAATAATAAACTTTATTTGTATAGCACCTTTCATACATAAAATGCAGCTCAAAGTGCTTCACAACAATAAAAACAAAATACAGAGCAATAAAAGAAAAATAGACATAAAATTAACATAAAAACAGGGATAGAGTGCCATAGTTAATGGAAAGTAAGAAAAAACCCACTTGATAATAATAATAAAAATAAGATAAAAATGAAGATGAAAATAGAATACATAAAATGCATAACATAAGATGGAAAAAATAGAATGCATGAAATCAAGTAAAATACAACATTTTAAAAGAAGTGGAGCAGTGCATAAGCGCGAAGCAAGTGCAAAAATGAGTTTCAGGCTTGTATCAGGAAAGTCATAGCTATAGTTAAGTGAAGAGATACGTTTTTAGCTTTCTTTTAAAAATATTTAGCGAGCTGGCTTCCCTGATATCTATAGGTAGTGTGTTCCATAGCTTTGGGGCATAATTGACAAAGGCTGCGTCCCTGATCTTTCGGCTGTTGCTGGGAACCTCCAATAAACCAGCAGCAGATGATCGCAGTGTTCTTGAAGGCAAGTAGTTGACAAGGGAGTTAGCCATGTAGCTTGGTCCTAGCCCATTAAGGGCTTCGTATATAAGGAGGAGGACCTTAAAATCAATTCTAAATGTTACTGGAAGCCAGTGCAGAGCAGCTAAAACTGGACTAATGTGCTTTCTCCTCTTAGTTCTGGTTAATAGCCGAGCTGCAGAGTTTTGAATGAGCTGAAGTCTCAGTGATTCTTTTCGGGAGGCCAGTAAAAAGTGCATTACAGTAATCGAGTCGGCTTGAAATAAAGGCATGAATCAGTTTTAGCATCTTTTTGATTTATAAATGGTCGTACTTTGGCTATGTTTCTAAGGTGGAAAAATTATGTTTCCATCACCTTGTTAATGTGGGACTTGAAGCTTAGATCTGAATCTAAGATAACACCAAGACTTGTAACCTCAAATTTAATCCAGGGAGTAAATTTCCACAGATTATTAAATAGAATTTCTCTTTTTGTTTTAGGGCCGACTAGTAGGATTTCAGTTTTGTTCTCATTTAACATTAAGAAATTATTGCTCATCCATTTATTTTGTCAGTATCTGAATCTGTATTGTGCTTTTCTGTGACTTCGTTTTTTGTTCATGTTCGTTTTTACTCGAGTCTTTGTTTTAATTTTTCCGTCTCCCTTCCATGTGCTTGTTTTCACTTCCACCTTGTGTAGCTCCGCCCCTCGTCTCTACTCCTGATTTCTGATGTGTTTCACCTGTACCGCTACTCACCTGTCTCTCATTTGCTTGTCAGTACGAGTATTTAAGTGTCACCCTGTTCTATGTTCACTGTGAGTTCGTTACAGATGCCACCTTTGCCCTGTTTCGCTACGAGCGTTTTTCTGACTCGAGTTGTGTTTTTTTACTTTCACCGTGACTTCCTGGTTTTTGGTCTCTGGCTGTTTCCTGACTACGATTGGATTGTGTTTTTGTACTTTCACTGTGACTTCCTGGTTTTTGAACTCTGCCTGTTTTTGACTTCGCCTTCGCCTTCGCCTCATCTCTGGGTTTCTACCCATAATAAACTATTGTTTATTGTTACGTGCTGTCTGCGACTGAGTCCCTGTCACAACCCTGACAGTACGAACTCACCAGGATGGACTCAGCGGACAGTAGGACCATCCTGGACTGGCAAGGTACACTCCCGGGATGACATCAATCTCAACTGGAAGCCGTAAGCAAGACTCTTGAAACATTCGCCGTCAGCATGAACAGCCTGACTGCTCAATTTCAACAGCTCCAGCTTGGGCGAGAGGCGAGTCCTCCCACCGCAGCGATGTCTCTCCTCAAGTCACCGCACCCACTCTGGAAAGGGAACCCCGCCTACCACCACCTGAACACTATGCCAGGTACCTGTCGCTTGTGCTCAGTGCTCCCTAGTCTTTGAGCTCCAACCCTCCACCTTCCCCACTGACTGTGCCAAGATGGCCTCACCCTCCTGACCGGCACAGCCCGTGAATGGGGAACGGCGGTGTGGGACGCCCATTCTCCTGTCTGCTCCTCCTACTCCACATTCACTGAGGAGATGAAGCGGGTGTGTGACCATTCTCGGCAGGGTCATGAAGCTGCACAGGAGATGCTCCAGATTTACCAGGGGAGCAATACTGTCTCTGACTATGCCATTGACTTCCACACCCTGGCCACCACAACAGGCTGGAACAAGTAAGCTCAGTTTGATGCCTTCCTTCATGGCTTGGCCGAGAACATCAGAGACGAGCTTGAGATCCGGGAGTTACCAGCGGACTTTGACGCACTAGTCGAGACAGCCATCTGCATTGACCGAGATTTTACCAAGCGTCACAGGGGGAGGATGAGGAGAACCCACCGGTTCTACCGTGAGGAGACCTACTCCGTGTCAATTCCAGAACCTGCACCCTTACCTGATGCGCCTGAACCCATGCAGGTCAACCGCACGCACCTGACCCCAGTGCCGTATCAAGTCCCATGCCTGCCTGTATTGTGGGAACCCCAACCACTTCATCGCCAACTGTCCTTTAAATGCCAATGCTCACCTGTAGCCAGGGGATTACAGGTGAGCGTTACCCCTCTGCAGACATCCCCTAACAACCATTCCTTGCTATCTGCCTCAATCCTAGTTAACGGTCTCGTCTAGGTGGTTGTGGACTCCGGCGCGGAAGGCAACTTCATTGATGTGGACCTGGTCTCCCAGTTACATCTACCCAGCATTCCTCTCCAGACTCCCTTGGAGGCCCTCGCCATCACCGGTGTACCTCTGAGCCGCATTAGTCACGTTACCCCTCCGACAGTCTTCTGCTGTCCGGTAACCATTGAGAGGAGATCATCCTCTACATAATCAAATCCCCCCGAGCACCAGTCGTATTGGGACACCCCTGGCTTGCGAAACACAACCCCTGGGTTGATTGGGCGACTAATCGCATTCTGGAGTGGAGTCCCTATTGCCTATCCCACTGTCTCCGAGATGCTCCTGTGCCCACTACCCCACCCAATGCCCGGGAGAGAGAAGCCGCTGATCTGCCGTCCGTGCAGATCTGCCGTCTCTTGAGTACCTGGACCTCCAAGAGGTGTTCAGTAAGTCCCGCGCCACCCTCTCCCGCCCCACCGGCCCTATGACTGTTCTATTGACCTCTTGCCAGGGACATCGCCTCCCAGGGGCCGCCTGTTCTCACTATCCCGCACCGAAACTGAGGCCATGAACAGGTACATACAGGAGTCGCTGGCAGCAGGCATCATCTGCCCATCATCATCTCCTTCTGGGGCGGGATTCTTCTTTGTGGCGAAGAAAGATGGCGGCCTTCGCCCCTGCATCGACTACAGAGGCCTCAACGCTATCACGGTCAAGAATCGCTACCCTCTCCCCCTCATGTCTTCCGCTTTTGAATCCCTTCAGGGAGCTACCGTCTTCACCAAACTGGACCTACGCAATGCCTACCATCTGGTACAGATCCGCGCGGGCGGGTGATGAGTGGAAGACCGCCTTCAACATGCCCACTGGACACTGAATACCTGGTGATGCCGTTCGGATTGACGAACTCCCCCGCTGTTTTCCAGGGCCTGGTGAATGACGTCCTCTGTGACATGCTTGGTCAGTTTGTTTACGTTTACCTCAACGACATCCTCATCTTTTCCCGATCCAAAGCCGAACACACCAACCACGTCCAACGTGTTCTTCAGCGACTCCTCAAGAACCGACAGAGAAGTGTCTGTTTCCTTTCTAAGCTTTGTTGTCTCCGCTAGGGGCATCCAGATGGACCAATGGAAGGTCCAGGCGGTGGTGGAGTGGCCCAAACCCGAGTCTCGACGTGAACTACAACACTTCCTAGGGTTCGCCAACTTCTACCGCCGCTTCATCCGCAATTACGGCTCAGTAGCCGCCCCCCTCACCTCCTTGACGTCTTCTATCATAAGATTTACCTGGACTCCCGAGGCTAACAATGCCTTCCAAAACCTGAAAGGAAGCTTCACTTCAGCACCCATCCTGATCCAGCCAGACCCCTCTCTGCAATTCGTGGTGGAGGTGGATGCTTCAGATGTGGGGGTAGGGACGATCTTATCTCAAGTCTCCGCCGCAGATAACAAATTACACCCCTGTGCTTTCTTGTCTCACTGCTTGACCCCTACCAAATGCAACTATGACATCGGGGACCATGAACTGCTGGAACTCAAGAGGGTGTTGGAGGAGTGGAGACACTGGCTGGAGGGCTCAAGCACCCCATTCCTGGTCTGGACCGACCACAAGAACCTTGAGTACCTGGGTTCTGCCAAACGCCTCAACCCCCGCTAGGCCCGATGATCACTGTTCTTCGCACGCTTCACCTTCACCCTCTCCTACTGACCTCGCTCCAAGAACGGTAAGCCTGACACTCTATCCAGGCAGAGGGGAGCATCTGAAGAACCGGGAGAGAGAGACACTATCTAATAAATGAAATATAAATGAAAATACAACACTGAAAAACCTAAATGTGCAGGCCTAAGCCTACAACTGCTTGTGCACTTATATTGATCTTTGCTTTGTCATGTACCGTTAGGCTATCCTATCTTCCTATGGAAAGAACCACCATTTTTAATAAAGTCGAAATGCAAGAAATTGCCCTGCTTAAAAGTTCTAGTGAGTCAAACATGAAGGATTGCCTAGCTACGCATATTTCAAGGCAATATGGATATTTAAATCCAGTTCGATGGAATTTATTCCAAAATCCGAAAGGTAACGTTAGGCCATTATGCATTCCCAATTTATCCAGTTTCTTCTAGCTTATTTTGTATCAGAAGCCATCTGACTGCCGGGAATTTTAAATTTGGCCTGCTATTGTAAAATCATTGTTTTCTTGTTTATTGTAGCCTAACGTTACACTCTACAACAGCAAAGGTTAGATTTAGTATAGGCCTACATAAGGGAGTTTTTCATAATGGATGTTGTCATTCAAAACCATTGATTTTTATAAATTAAAATCTAGTCAGTTCTGAGCAATTGATTGCACTATAGCCGGGTTTACCTTCTTTACTTGAATTGATGGTGGAGGTGGGCGCTACACAGTAAACTGTTCGGTGTTGAATAAAGAGTAGCCTATAACGTTATGGTCCCTAACACTGAAGATTTTACCGTGTAGGCTACTCAAAAACTAGTAGTTACTTCATGAACTAACTTGTTCCAGTAAAACTGACTGTTAAGGCTGTGTAAAAGTAGGCCTATCTTAAACAACTAATCAAGCATGTTACACATTTGCTGATAGTTCTGGAACCCTTTTAATGACCATTACCACACATGTTCCAATGTGTGGTATAGGCCTATGTATTCCACATTTATTTTTCCATGCCTTCTAGCTAATGCTACATAAACTGCTTCATTATGCATTTCTCCCCACCAAAGGTAGCCCTCTTAAAGGGTAATTCCACCCAAAAACAACATTAACCTTATTGAACAGATCAAGGCGCAACTAATTAAAGGGTAACCAAGCATTGAAACCATTTATTTTAGATGAGAACTGATACATTTGGTTTTTTCTAAATGTTACTGGTCCAAATCTTGATATTTTACTGCTGTCAGCCCAAAACCGCATAAACCCACAGGATCTGGCTCAAAAGTGTCTCTAGTGGTAAAACGTTAGGAGCTGCACATCCAGTCTGTCATTGGCCAGAAACTTCATCCAGCTGACGTATTCCTCCCGGTGACAATATTGAAACAGCTGTACAGCTACACCCTGAAGTTTTGGAGCGAGGACGGGCTACGCCCCAGCTATAAAAACGAATCTCAGCGGTTGATCTCATCGTTTTCTATATAGTTCGGTGGTTGGTCTGCGTGGACGGAGAGGAGATAGGAGAGAGAGAGAGCGAGAGAGCAATATATATAGCTAGCTTATGGTTTAGCTTTTTTGAATATTCTAGTAAGTTATAGTAACCTATTTTTGGTATATTTTTTATAGTTAGCTTGATACTAATCCCTTGTTTTTTGATAGTTAGTTTTTCAGTCTAGCTTAGAAAGTAGCTAGCTAGTTTATTTTAAAAAATAAATATATATATATATATATATACACTTTATTAAAAATAAATACAGTGCCCTCCACAATTATTTGCACCCCTGGTAAAGATGAGTAAAAAGGGTTATAAAAATTCACCGTTTGGTGAATTAGCTAAATCTCATACTGAAAAAATGAGACAAATCTAACCTTTAATTGAAGTACATTTATTCTGAGAGAAAAAAATCCCTCATCAAGAAATAATAATTTTTTAACAAAACCATGTGTGTGTGGAAGAAAATTCAGGTATGAAAATTAATCATCCAGAATGTGTCTGAATATTATTGGTATAATCAGTATTTATATAATCCTGGTAGGCACTGTTCAGGGTGTAAGGGTAGGGGGATTGAGGGAGTTCCCCTCAGCTTCCACTCAGGTATTCTTACAGGTAAATGCATGATGGGGAATGATGAGGCCTAAAATAATATATGACCACTATATTTGATTATACACAATATACTATATACTGATGTATATGACGTGTCCAAATAAGATATATTCACATATTTGTGTTCTCATCTTGAAAAAAAGGCACACAGACACACACACAGGCAAACAGATGCACACACACACACTTCTCAAATTCTAATGCTTCTCGCCGCTGATCTCTCTCACATTCCAAGAGGCCTAGCTTGCTCAAGAAGTGGAGAAGAAAAGCCTTAAAATGTGTGTGTGAACATTCAAGGATTAAATAGGGCTTATTAGATCCAAGAATACATTTCCTTGTTCTTTATAAAACATCAGAATTAAAGATTATATTACTACAAAAGAATATCGCATATTATAGAGAAAATGTTAGCTTGTATTCCGTAATATATCCACACGTACACAGTAGTCTGTGGAAATAAGATTAGAAAAGCTTACAGTTAGTATTATTTTAACCTATTAGATCATTGTAATTATCACTTATTGAACAACTATGGTCAAACCATGGCCAGGCCATTTCCTATATAATTAAATTATAGCATTACAGTATAAATTAATGCCATATGTAATGCTTAATTAAAACCAGCAGAGGCCAATGTTGTCCATGAAAAGAAAAAAGGGCACAGGGACCCCTGGTGTAGACTGTCAGAGGACAAGACCAGCTCCTGTGGGAGGAGGCAAGGTTAAGCCCCAATTGGTGGAGTTAAAAACAGGATAAAAGGCATAGTAATTCAGACTGGGGGGGGGGGGGGGGGGGGGCTGTTACGAATGCTGAGAGTGAATGTGTATTAGACCAGCCCGGGGTATTTTGTATGTCATTATTGAATCATATACAATAAAACCGATTGCATCAGACTGCATAATGGTTGTTTTTCCTGAAGAAATACTCAACCGTGTGGGAGAAACTCCCCAGTACATCTGGCCCGGGTCAGGTTTTTTACCACGTGCCACAATTATTGCCACCCCTGCATTTAATACTTTGTACAACCTCCCTTTGCCAATAAAACAGCACTGAGTCTTCTCCCGTAACATCTAATAAGGTTGGAGAATACAGAGCAAGGAATCATTCCTCTTTACAGAATCTCTCCAGATCATCCAGAGTTCTAGGTCCTCTCTTGTGCACTCTCCTCTTCAGCTCAGCCCACAGGTTTTCAATGGGGTTTAGGTCAGGGGACTGATATGGCCATGATAGAAGCTTGATTTTGCGTTCAGTTAACCATTTTTGTGTTGATTTAGACGTATGTTTTGGATCATTGTCCTTCTGGAAGATCCAACGACGACCCAGTTTGTTTCCTGGCAGAGGCAGCCAGATTGAGATTTAAAATGTCCTCGAATCTCATGGAGTTCATGATGCCATGTACCCTAAAGGTTCCCAGGGCCTTCGGAGGAAAAACAGCCCCACAACATCACGGAACCCCCACCATACTTAACAGTGGGGATCAGGCTATTTTCGGTATAGCCATCCTTCTTTTTACGCCAAACCCACCTTGAGTGTTGGTTGCCGAAAAGCTCAATTTTTGTTTCATCTGACCATAGAACACGGTTCCAGTCAAAGTTCCAGTAGCGTTTAGCGAACTCCAGGCGCTTACTTTTGTGGTGAAATGACAGGAAAGGCTTTTTTCTGGCATGCCTTCCAAATAATTTGTTGGCATGGAGGTGACGTCTAATGGTAGTTTTGGAGACTTGATGAACCCAAGATGCTACTTTCCTCTGTAATTCTCCAACAGTGATTTTATTTGCCTCTCTTACCATCCTCCTCACTGTGCGTGTGGGCAAAATAAACTTGGGTCCTCTTCCAAGCAAGTTTGTAACAGTTCCAGTTGCTTTGAACTTTTTAAGTATTGCCCTAACGGTAGATATGGGCATTTTCAGGCGAGTAACTATTTTTTTGTAGGCATTACCTAACTTATGAAGCGCAATTTGACTTTTCCCTCATTTGATTTGTATGTTCTCTTATCTTTCCCATGTTGATGTATGAATAAGGAATATGGCCTCTATGTCACCTCATATTTATACCCCAGTGAAACAGGAAGTCATGGATTACTGCTTGAAAGTTCCTAAACACTCTGATCAACTTTAAAAAGTAAAATATAAATGGAAAAAATGCTTCAGTTAAATTTTTTTCATAAGAATTTCTAGAGGTGCCAATAATTGTGGCACATGTAGTTTTGTTAAAAATTATTTCTTGATGAGGCATTTTTTTTTTTCTCAGAATAAATTTACTTCAAATAAAGGTTGGATTTTTCTAATTTTTTCAGTGTGAGACTAAGCTAATTCACCAAAAGGTGAATTTTTTATAACCCTTTTTTTCTTTACCAGGGGTGCCAATAATTGTGGAGGGCACTGTATATAAAGCATAGTTGAGCCAGGAGTTGCAACGTCCCTAAAACAGATATTCTCTCTTGGAGAGTTCAGTGCAGTGACCACATGTGCACCCGTTGAAATGGAAACCAATAGTGTTGATATCTTGCAGGTAACATTAGTGTGATTGCCTACAGCCTGTGTAAAATGAGTAGCCTACATGGCATGGGTAACTATTTCTACAGCGTGTGATTTGTTGTTTGCTGGCCGCATCATTATAAGCCCAAACGAGGCTATGCGTGCCGCCGCCAACCACTCCAAAACATTGCCCAGCTGGAGCTAGCGTGTTTGCTTATGTATGTATGAGTGAGAGAGGTAGCGAGAGAGAGAGAGAGATCTGTAAGCCCTGCACACACTCATTCCACACGCATTACAGAAGTATGAGGTGGAACTATTCTTCTCTCACATTTACAGAGGAACAGGTGTAACTGTCCATTTGCTGTTGAAATTTTATGTTATTATGTACGTACACTTTATTTGCCTTGTTGTTCTATTTTTTCAAACTAAACTTGCGCTTCTCTCTCTCACTCTGCAGGCAGCCAGTGAATGCTGGCATTCTACCACCCAGCTCCACCATTATCATTGCTTCTATAATAAATATCTTTCTCATTTTGATGCCGGCACTGTTTTCCAACGGGCGATGAAGGACATTATGTACGAGCTGGCGTACCTGCCTGCCTCTCGTCCGCAGGCGCTGCCAGACATGGTAGTGGACATGGTTGCCAGCTTGTTACAGGTCATAATGGATGGGGGTGTGGCCGGAGGCGAGACAGGAGGCTGCTGAGCAGCATGGCTGTTGGCACAGTGGTTTCTGGGCTGCACAAGGCCCGTGTTGATGTCTGCCTGACAGTGGAGTTCTCACAAACTACCAGGGCCAGAATAGAGTACTCAAGTGACTACGTCACACTGGTTTCGGAAGTAATTTCCCCATTCATTTAGACCAGTGGTTCTCAACCCTGGTCCTGGCGACCCCCTGTGTATGCTGGTTTTCGTTCCAACCACAATTGCAATTCCAGAATTTTAACAAGCTGTTATTTTTTCTTAATTAGGTGTTTTTATTGTATAGAGAGAACACTTTAAACTCTTTACTCTCTTAAGCCACGTTATGTTAGCAATAGCTATGCATGCTTTGAAGAAAAAAAATCGTTATGCTTATTGTGTTATATTGCAAACAATTACAAAGAAGAGGTAAGAACTCAGGTGAATAGGCTCCTAATTAGGTAATTGAACACAAGTTTAAGTTCCTTCATAATTGCAGGTTTGGCTCGTTTGGCTCGTTATCATTTGCTTTGTCTTTGAATTCTTCATTATTTACCAAACGGTTAGTTTTAGTGGCCATGTGTCCACAATTTCACCAATTATGAGCCAATTGATTCACCTCAGTCTTTAATTTGATCAGTTAAAACATTTTTTACCTCCTTTTAATTGTTTACAATACAGCACAATGTGAATATTGGACTTTTATTCTTCATGGCATGCATAGCTATTACTAACATAATGTGGCTTAAGAATGTAAATAATCCCTCTAAACATAAAAAACACCTAATTAAGAAAAATTAACAGCTTGTTAAAATTCAAGTATTGCAATTGTGGTTGGAACGAAAACCAGCATAACAGGGGGTCCCCAGGACCAGGGTTGAGAACCACTGATTTAGACCATATACATTAACTAAAACTTACTTTTAAACCATTTATAGTGATTATGTCTTACCATCAATTTCCTGGATTGTTCAATATAACGCCCGTTCGCAAAATATGTTGTTTTTCTGCACCAGCTTCGAGTATATTTTACGTTTTAGTATTTTTTTGTGAATATACCAGCACTGGCACTGTTTAAAAACTCGACGTCCCATAATTCTCTCCAGAGGAGCAACCGTAGCATAGCGTTGTCTCCAAACATTGTCAGATAACGTTAGCCAACAGTAGCACACAGCTCTGTTTTTAAACACTTTTTTCTAACGTTAGCTAGCTAGCTTGAAGGACTAAAAGCTAGAATTGCTTTATGTGGTTAACCGTAGCCTAGGTTCTGACCTTGTCGGGCGGGCTTCTCAATTTAGCAAGCTAACGTTAGCTTGTCTTGGACTGCCAAAAATGTCCAGACGAGATGATGATATCTGATTGGTCAAGAACCACCCGTGCATTGCAGTAGTCCGTTAAAGTGGACTACAAGCCGAACTACAATCATTAATCCATTACTTTAAAAAATAAAAATTGGAACGTGCGATGTATGGTCTATATCACACAGGCTAATCCAGGTACGTTTCGGCTCATTCTATGAATCCAATTTCAAGAAATAGTCGATAGTCTCCAAAGCCCGTTCTGTCATAGGGAATTTACTTCCGAAACCAGACTCCACCCATGTCTGACGTACTCACTTGGGTACTCTATTGTGGCATGCATTCACACTGAGCTGCAGAGGATCATGGGCTCCCCTCAGGCTAAAGGGTGCACTGTGTGCCAAGGAAGCTCACACCACCCCCACCATCGCCACTGCGGTCACTGCAGCCATCAGACAGCTCTGCCATGCTGCACATGCTTTCCCCAGCACTAGCATGACATTGTCGGAGCTTGGAGAAGAGGCCATTGCTGGGGCAACAGTGAATGAGGAAGTGAAACTGCCAGAAAAGCAAGATAACAGAGCTGAACCGCTGCTGGTCAATTTAAGAATTACAGACCCACAGGTGGATGTGATTGAGCTATGGGAGATACAGGATGAAGTAGGCTACTCTGCACAGTGCTTTCACCCTGGGAAACAGACAACATTAATTGTGCTTCATAATGATTCAATAGGTTTCAATTTTAACCAGGAGACACTATTCTCCATGAAAGTGTAGCATAATCCCTGTAAAGTACACAGCAACAATCAAATGTAGACACATTCCAAATGCAGTGGCACCTCACGTTACTTCATATCGCATCTCATTTCTTTTTAAGGATGAACATTAACTAATAAAGAATATTAAACTGTAAAGTGTAATAAACTGGCCAGCAGTATAATAATAATGGTTAGGAAACTTGACTTATATCACAAACATTGTAGCTTTGTTTTCCAGTTGAGATTCTACTGTTGTACCCTTGTAGGGTCCTTAATTTAAATTACTTCATTAAATATCTGTAACAATAACTCTGTGTAAGAGCACCTGCTAAATGCATATATGTAACTGGCATACAGGAGACCCACAGCAGCACCACCATCACCACAAAAGTCACTGCAGCCTTCAACCAGCTCTGACATGCAGCACATGCCTACCCCAGCACTAGCATAACCTTGCTGGAGCTTGGAGAAGAGGCCATCGCTGGGGCAACAAAGATCAAGGAAGTGAAATGTGAAGAAAATCTGGATAACACAGATGAGCCCCTGCTGGACGATTTAAGTACTGCAGACCCAAAGGTGGATGTGATGGAGCTGAGCGAGATGCAGGATGGAGTAAGTACAGTGCACAGTGCTTGGGAAACGAAAACCTTAAATGTGCATCATAATTATTTTTAAGGATGAACTTAAAACTAATACAGCAAAGTAAAATGTAATAAACTGGGGACGGCAAGGTGCAGTGGATGTTACTGTCGCCTCACATCAAGAAGGTACTGCCTTCTAATCCTGGCCAGGGGCCTTTTTGTGAGAAGGTACTGCCTTCGAATCCCGGCCGGGGGCCTTTTCGTGTAGAGTTTGCATGTTCTGCCCGTGTTGGTTTCCTCCGGGTACTCTGTTGTCCTCCTACAGTCCAATGCACTGCAGGTTAGGCAATTGGGAGACTCTAAAATGCCCATAGGTATGAGTGTGAGTGTGAATGGTGTGTGATGGGATTGGTGACCTGTCCAGGGTGTATTCCTGCCTCTTGCCCAATGTATGCTGGGATAGGCTCCAGCTCCCCTGCGACCCTGACAAGGAATAAGCAGGTTAAATAATGGATGGAAGGATGGATGGAATTGGCCGGCAGTGTAGTATAATGGTTTCTGAACTGGACTTATAACACAAAGGTAGTAGCTTTCATTCCCACATGGGGTATTGCTGTGGTACCCTTGAGTAAGCTGCTTAATTTGAATTGCTTCTGTAAATATCTGAATGTAAAACCCACGCTGTATACGATACGAGCATCTGCTTAGCATCTAAAATGTAAATGTAACTGGCCTATGACACAGGCTATGCAATTACATTTAATTTCCTTAATTTTCACTTATGTTAATTTACATTTGTCCCAGTCATTATAGTGAATTTATTTATGACAAAGAATGTTGCCATGTTTGCTGAAATATCTGTTTCCAGTGATCGCAATGAGATCATGGTGTACACCAGTCACTGATGTCACTGGTGACCAGTGTCCTGTCTATCAGAATTATTAGAACTTCATAACATTTTCCCCAGTTACAAATGCTGTAATTAACCATTTCATATTGTTTGTATTTACTTCATCAATTTGGTCTTTGTACATTCAACCGTCATTATGCAAATGACGGTTGTAGTGAGGTTTGGTCACTTTTATTCAGAATTAATTAAGTTCAGCACTCAATTAGAATTCTATACGTCAGTAGAGCCCAACTTAGTGAAATAACGTAGACATGACAATGGGTTGGAAAAATTACATATGTTTTATTGGCTACAACTATGAATATGTGAATAATAGAAACAATAATTGATATAACATTCTATGACTTAATCTTAGTCAGAGGAAATTATAATTATGTGATGGCTAAATATAGAAGCTAACAGTCCTACCATTAACAAAGGTTAGTTTGTGTTATGGTTTAATGACATGCTAAACTATATTTTGTGGTTAGCTCGTTTTATCAGTCTCATACATATAAAGTTTTAACAGTGTAAAACTATAGGTCAGGGAAATTGGCTATTCCCGACCGAAACACGCATAGCAAAACAAAATACAAACAAAATTAGGAACCAGCAATAAAATTACCTCAACTGGGTATTACAGGTTTTATGCTAGCCTAATAATTGATGTCAGTGCTAAATAAAATGCATTTCAATTCTTAAAATGCATTTCAATTCTTCTTAAATGCATTTCTAAGTGATGTCAGCTCGTCAGCTGGTCCAAGGTCCCGGCAGGTGCATGGACTCCTGGAGACTTCTTCTCCGAAGTCGGGTCGCGACAGGTTTCCAGTCAGCTCGACGTGGACGTGCACAGGTCTCCACTTCGGTCCGGCCGCAAGGGAGACAGTAGAGGAACAGTTTGAAGAAACGTGTCCTTAAAACAGCTGTTGAGAATAAACCAGCTTGGTTTATTCTGTGGACGGTGGCAGGCCAACTCTGTCTCGGTGATCAGGTGAGATGCGGGTTGGGAAACGCAAAAGTCCATCAGGATTTCAGTGGTGCGTCTGGTAGGCGTAAGACAGTGTCTTTACCATCAGAGCCGTCCGGGTTCAGTGGTGCGTCTGGTAAGGGTAAGACTGCGTCTTTCCCATCAGAGCCGTCCGGGTTCAGTGGTGCGTCTGGTAAGGGTAAGACTGCGTCTTTCCCATCAGAGCCGTCCGTGTTCAGTGGTGCGTCTGGTAAGGGCAAGACTGCGCCTTCCCATCCGAGCCGTCCGGATTCAGTGGTGCGCCTGGTAAGGGTAAGACTGCGTCTTTCCCATCAGAGCCGTCCGGGTTCAGTGGTGTGTCTGGTAAGGGTAAGACTGCGTCTTTCCCATCAGAGCCGTCCGGGTTCAGTGGTGCGTCTGGTAAGGGTAAGACTGGTAAGGGTAAGTTTCATGGGTTTTTATGGTCAAAATTCCTTTGATCCAAATTGGTAGATGGCTTTAGGGCACCCAAACAATAGATTGGCTCATTTCCTTGGAACCAACAATAAACACAAATGGGTCAGCCATTTCCAATCACCTCAAGGTGTGCGTGCGTGTGTTAAATTGGGATCTCCCCTCTCCTTCTCTAAAGAGGGGGGTGTTCCTGTCCAAACCGGTGCCTGATTGATCAAGCAGTCTGTGTTCATCTCAGAGTCACATGAAGAAGGGTACAGACACTCCATTGTGCCTCAGTCTGATCAGGAGTGTTAATTGTGAACAACTCCGCAGGGGGCCCAGTCTCATGATCAGAAAGCCAGAGTCCCAAAATGTCCCTGTGTAACCATTACACGGTGTACACACCTCCTCCGCCCCCACCCTCACTCACCCATAGACTGTATAAAAATATGGACAAAGTCACTGTGACGTCACCCAATGCCTTCCCACGGCCTCGTAAAAACCGAATTGAAGCTCCGGATGCATTTTTCGCCACCAGTTTGTACAAACTGCGTCTGCTCCGTGGAGCCGAAGTGACGTTGTCGGGAGCAGGGTCAACCAGATATGGCCCGGGCACAGTATGATTGACAGTTCGGGGTGGAGAAGCCACAGAACTATAAAGCCCATGACCTGATCAAACCCACCATTTTGCAAAACGAACTCACGGTAAACTTCCTTAAGTTGCTAATGTTTTATAATATAACATTTCATTTTCATCCTCGATTTTACTGTGTAATTTATTCGCATTGAATGTGTGGTATTCGTCACATAATTAACGTTCATTCAGTTATCTTCAATTTATATTCAGCTAACATCCGCTAATTTGATTAGCTAGATAGCATACCAGCTGAGCTCGGTAGCCAAGCCACCACACATGGACGAACATAGGGTAACGCTATTGCCATCCACTATATTGACGGTCAATTAATCACATGTTATTTTGACAAGACTACTTTTATTATAAATGTCCCTAGCGCTGCTAGAAAGGTAGTAAGCTGACCCCATAGTCTTAAATGAGCAAACCACCACCTTCTTTAGTGGTAATTAACACGACTGTGGCAGAGCAGTCTGTCACGGTTTGCTGCAGCATGAAACCCCGTTCTGAAAACTGTTCCAGATAAAGTGGGGATTGTAGGTTAGTGGGTTCACACACTAGCTAAAGTACAGTAGCTACATTAGCTACATGGCATTAACTTTCATCTGCATCCTGTAACCTAATCACAAACATTGCAAACATTTACAAACGCAGACTCCGCATTCTTTTCCGATAAATTATTGGTTTTATTTTAAACATCCCTGTATTGAGACAGAACAAACATACCGCTAACACTTTGGCTCTATTCCCCACACATTTTCTTAATTTTTGGGACTGAAAAAAATCCAGGTGTAGAAATGTCCGGTTAGTGTTCTAGCTGGAGCAGCTAGCTAACGTTAGTAACGTTAGCTAGGCAATCACGGTAGCTAGCCAACTTATATGGCTAGCCAGCAAGGATGACTTTAAGGAAGTCGCATAACTGTTAATAAAAAATTAAAATGGCTTGCCATAAGCTATCGTTAGCTTGCTAGCTAAATGTTAAAACGACTTGCCGTGAGCTATCGTTAGCTTGCTAGCTAGCTAAACCAGCATTGCTAAGCAATGGTAATGTTCATGACAGGGGGAGTACGGCGATTGCGTACGGGAGGGGGTGTAATAATAGCCAAATTAATATCTAAATTGATAAGGTTATACAGGTATGGAGCAATTGATTTGAGATACTTAACCCACAGTTTGGCTGCTTGCTCCAAGACGCTGGGCCTGTAGCGTAGCTGCAACATCCCCTTCTGTCTCTCATCTCACGAAACAGTATTTTTTTCCCATCGACTTCCACTCAAAAATACGGCGTGTCTCCTTGTCCCAAGCATAGACTGTATAAAAATAGGTCCCAAGACGTCAGGGCGCGTTTTAGACCAATGATTGTTGTCTCCCCCTTCTGGTCCCGCCCCTCCGAGTGAGGGCAGTGAGAACCATATAGAACCTATCTATGCCAGTGACCCCAGGACTCAACCTGTCCCTCTGATTGGTCCTGAACAAATGTTAATACCCTGTCCAAACGACACAATATTTTAAAAAAAATCAGCACATGCAGAGGCATTAGATGAAGGAAAGGCACCTATTGCAATTACATTTTTTTGTGGGAAAAATGTATTGACTGAGTATTTTGACAACATTGCTGCCATTGACTTACATGGTGAAAAACCTATACTGGAGCCAACCGCAGTGGCGCTAGTGAGCAACGGCACCAGAAAGTGAGCTTCAAAACCAAGGGGCCAAGACTGGGGGTGCATCCCAATAGTCGAAAAATGCCACCTTTCCTCCTCCACTACCACTCCTGTACTCCGTGCCCCGGAAACGGATCTTTGCGTTTTAATCTAATGTTGCTGATTACATCTTAATTACCTATTAATGCTTACATATTAATTAATGTCTTGATGCAAACTGTCATGTACATTGGATACTGTACATGCAAATCAATCAATCAATCAATATTTATTTATATAGCGCATTTCACAACAAGTTGTCACAATGCACTTCACAGCAAAACAGCAAAACCCAGCCTAAACTCCCCACAAGAGCAAGCCAAAGGCAACAGTGGCAAGGAAAAACTCCCTGGTGTAACTAGGAAGAAACCTTGGAAGGAACCAGACTCAATGGGGGAACCCATCCTCCAAATACTTGTACTCAAAACGTTCAGGCAATTTAGCATATTTCCGGGTAGGAGAGGAGTGGTAGTGGGGTAGTGGAGGAAGGGAGGTGGGGAGTGAAGAATTTTGGGATGCACCCCGGGCTTTCGTTTTGAAGCTCACTTCCTGGTTGGGCTGGGAGCGGCAATTGTGCCATTGCTCACTAGCGCCACTGCGATTGGCTCCAGCATGTAATGGTGTATTCAAATGAACTCGGAAGTCCGAATATTTCCGACTTCCGAGAAGAAAAAACTATTTGAACGTGACAATGTTCAAATCGTTTTTTCTTCTCGTAAATCGGAAATATTCCGACTTCCAAGATCATTTGAATACACCAAAATACTCAGTCAATAAATTTTTCCCACAAAAAAATGTAATGGCAATAGGTGCCTTTCCTTCATCTAATGCAGGGATCTCAAACTCCAGTCCTGGAGGGCCGCTGTGTCTGCTGGTTTTTGTGATTTCCTTTCAATCAGCAGCCAATTTAGGCCTTGGAAACAAGGTGTGCAGACTCTTTAGCCAATCAATGACTTAAATGAAACACTTAAGTGCAGGAACACATCGAAAACCAGCAGACACAGCGGCCCTCCAGGATTTGAGTTTGAGATCCCTGATCTAATGCCTCTGCATGTGCTGATTTTTTAAAATATTATTCAGGCAAAATTAGGTACAACACCACAAAGCACTCCTCCGATGTAGAATGTAAATGAACATAAACAAATGTCTTTAAAAATTAGGCTAATGAGGGCCCGGTGGCGGGGACTTTGTCTGTGCGGTTGTGCCCCGAGGATCGGATCGGGGTTCGTTCCCCAGTCCTGCCAGATCCCGTGCCTTGAGGGAGCAGCAATTAGCGGCTGCTCCCAGGGTGGAGGGAGGGACTCGGTGAAACTCGCACACAATGGCGCCGGGGCGTGTTGGATTGCGGTCAGGAGCAAGGGGAGTCGCGCCCTGAGGACGTTGCACCCTCCTTCCCACTACCGACTGACGGGGTTCTGCAGTGGCAAATTCAAGCGGTTGCTACATGGAGGAGAATTGAATAGCATAGGGTTCAATTGAATACCAAATTGGGAGAAAAAGGGAAAAATCTGAAATAAATTTATAAAAAATAGGCTAATGAATACTAACCTTGAATTTTGCTGTAGGGTCAAGATATCACTCAGTAGCCCAACATATCGGTAGTTTGCAGTATATGCTTTTGCCCAATTAAATAAAAGGATTTAAAACTTTTGTACTCCCATGTCAATGCTAAGTGGATTTTTACTATTTAATTGATCACGATGACTTCCACAGTCCCAATCTTGACTATTCAACCAATCCTGTATTTATTTGTAGAAAACTATTTTTATTTTACAAATGACAATTTTTGTTCCATGAGTAATCTGCTGTCATGTGCACATATCAATTATTTGTCTATTAGGTCTGCATTAGCACCTGCAAAAGAAAATATCAGAAAGAACATTTTGGCACAATTTTCAAAAAGAAAAAAAAGGACTGGCACTGACACAACAAAATGTGGGAAAAGTTTTGAGGTGTAGCCTTTCTATATGCACCATACTTTTTTCCCAAGTTAAATAAAATTGTAAAATAAAACAAATTAGAATAATAATAAAAAAATGTTTTCTATCAATAATTCATGAGGTGGACTCACAGCTTAATTTGTATGCCTGGTTTTCTCAAGGTTGGCTACAGAAATACTATTTGTAAAAAATTATTTGGATGGGCTTAATAGGCACACTTAGCCTACCATACACATTTTAAGATACAAAGTGCCAAATGTTTAAATGACTGTTTTATTTTGATGTAGGTGTGGGTATGGGTTAAGCATAAATGAGACAAAAGTGCCTTTTGAAACATTGTGACATTTTCTTTTCGTATTTTGTACCATTTCAGTGGAGTTTATAGCTATTTAGTATGTAAAGGAGTGGTGCCATTCACAAAGTAGGCTACTCTGTTAAAATAAATTATTGTACAATTCGACTGAAAACCAATTTGCCTGTGTTTCAACTTATTATAATTATTTGATTAATAAACTCAATTGTGTACTTTTTTCTATTTTGAGTAACATTAGCTATGGGTTATTTTTTTCCTGTGTGCGCGTCACTTCCCTTAGTAAATATTTGCGATTGTAACTTGTATGTCCCTGTAGTTGCTATAGGGGGTGCTGATGTATCATTTAAACGAGCAACACTGGACTTTTCTGTAAATATGAAATAATTCCCACCACAAATTGTCATATATCCAAACAACACTAGATGGCGATATTTCAGAATGAATCCATCCAAGTGTCATATTTGCTGAGAAGTTAAAATCCCTGAATTAATTTTTTATTGATTTACCCAGTGTAGTTTCATATAACTTTTCTTTGACACACTGATTTAGCACATACTGTAATCTTTCTCACAAGAAATTAGCATAGAATCCATTCAATTACAAGTAGTAATTAGTAGTATGACAATCATTTTCTATATCATCTAGCCTTCAAATGTTTGAGGTAAAGGAACTGAAGTGTGTAATCAGTTTTCATATTTCATCAGTTCAAATTTATTCCAGTTAGCTTGATTTTCAAAGGAAATCCAATATAAAGCTTCACTGAACATAACAAAGCAAATTGATTGCATAAGGTTAAATGATATTTCAAATTACCTGTCGATTTAATATTAAATATGACCACTATAATTATAACCTCCAATTTTATTTCAAATTATTTTTCAAACTGACACAGCATCAGATAATTTTCCATGTTAATTTCTACATCAAAATTGTGAAATGGCAGACCAACTTACTCTCTATGTGAACCACAACACTGAAGAAAATGTAAAGAAATAGTTAAATATTTACATTTAAAATGCTCTTTGACATGTCCTTTATCTTTATTATATGCGTGTAACATGGCTGATTTATTAAAATATGTAGGCCTACCATTATTTTTAAAAAGGAAACTTAAATATCTTTGAGGGAAAGGTGAAAATAAACAAAGTTGGTTAATCAAAAGAAACTTAAGATTAAAGGCTATCGATATAACATTTTTATGGAGACAAAAATTTTTTTTTAATATAATACAGAGCTTGATGAAAGATGCAGAATAAAAATATTGCTTTTCCCTAAAAAAAAATATTGATTATGAATTTATCATTACAAAAATTGTTTTACGGGCCTTAAAGGAGTGCATTGTTTCTCTCTGTCTAATGGTGTATTCAAATGATCTCGGAAGTCGGAATATTTCCGATTTACGAGAAGAAAAAAGGATTTGAACGTGTCACTCCGATGATGAGATGGTGACGAGTTAATGATCTCGGAAATCCAACATTCAACTCGGGCACCTCCTGAGGCCCCAGAGATGACCGAGTTGACAAAAAATGCATCAAAGTTCAATGGTAAATAGCTGAGCATCTGTAATCATGGAAAGATCTGGAGCTAGAGAGACCCGTTGCGTGGTGTATGTAGTCTTTGACCTTCTGCGTTTGTTTTAATCTTCAGTCATTTTTGCATACGCTATTTAAAAGATTTGGAACGGCAAATGCTGATCAGAGGTCAACCAAACAAGCATCAGCTTTCTGCGGGCGTCCATGTTTTTTGCCGCTGACCATTTGAACATCTTTACCGTAACGAACGGGACCATCGTCACAGCAAACATCACGCACGATCCTCCCGAGTTGGCCACTTGAATACACCATAAGACGTCAGAGTTTGGTTCCCGGCTCTAATAAACACCTGATTCAGTAGTATTTAGACGTTGGTACCACACCCACCTCTGTATCAGGAGTCTCAATTGGTTTGCCAGATTCAGCTAGTCCGACAGTGATGTTGGAATTTGATGCCAAGCAAGCGCCTGGCTCCACTGGAGCCCTCATCCAGGCTCCAGAAGTAACGTTAAACCCAAGAAACCCCAGTACCATTCCTTAATGACAAGAACCAGAGCAAGACCAGGGTCAACCTTGGTTCGGTATTTGGTCGTTTTGGAGGGAGCTCAAAGAATCACAATGCTTAGAAGCGACACACTTTTCTACTTGACCGGTAAGAGTATTTCTATGGCATTTTGCTCTTTTCTCATCATCTCACACTGAGACATTAGCGTTAGCTAGCTTGCTACCCAGATAGCGGGCTCCCGGCGTATTTGCTGTCGGGCTGCTAGCTGTTTGCAAATGGCCGGATTAGAAGACCTGCAAGAACCATTAGTGTGCTAGGCGCTAGCTTCACTCCACTCGCAGACCGCTGCCAACTCACCAGATGCAATCCTCCAGCTTATTTACTAGTGGTGTAGGCCTATCCGGAGCTGAATACCCTATTCGGGAAAGCACAAATAATACGTTGGAACAGATATTTTTTTCTACCCAAAGTTGCTCGTTAATATTCGGATTCGGCACAGCTATCTGCCAGAGATTTAATTCATTGAGATACCAACAGGAGTGATTAACACAAATGCCCTATCAAAATCAGCATTATAAAACCAAACTGTTTATAAAGATATTTTGCTAACGTATTACTCTAGATCAGGAAGGTCTCCTGTATGCTATTGATAGACTAGCGCATGTTAAATTAACATTACAAGTCCACAGTGTGGATTCATTGCGAGTTGAATGTTAAACAATTTGGGTAGAAACAATTTTAGGTCCCCGGGACATTTCCTATATGTGATATAAGTGATATGCGACTTCCGATCTTTATCCGAATACAGATACAGATAATGTTGATGGTCCAACAGATACAGATACAGATAGTGGCATTGCTGTACACCCCTATTATTTACTACTAACATTGCCCTGGTGATGCATCGCTGGACAAAAAACGACCTGTGTAGTTGTTGCCTAAGATGGATAGCTCTCATAAAGAAGGAATTTACATATAGCTAGCAGAGACAAGATGCATGCAAACTCATTAGCTCACGGTAGGTATGTCATAACGTCCCAGTGAACATTTTTGTGTTGAAAAGACAGTGAAACGCCGTCTCGCATCTATAAGGGGTTTTCCTGTGTCCTGAGACACGGAGAATATTATGGAGGACCAGGGGCGATAGACGGGGTCTCTAAAAGTGTCACACGTGACACCACAAAACGGAATATATTCCGTAGGGGAAAGGCAACAGAGAAAACACAAAAGACGAGAACAGAAAACAGCCCCCTCTCTCTCTCAGACAGATATATACGGGTAGAGACTGGAAAACGTAAAAGTCTCCCAGACAAAAGGACTTACTCGTAACTTTGAGTAAATAAACAAAAATAACAAGCGAGGCTTGTAAACCTCCAAAAACGGAGGAGAAATAAAAGAAAAACGAAATAACTGATAGTAACCCTAAAACTTAGGGTGAGTAGCACTCGTAGGCTTGAGTGTAGGAGAAAAGGAAAAGATAGACCGATAGCTGGAAAAGCAGAACCTCTCTAGCTCAATGGTGACGAGCTAGACCAACGAGAGGAACTGATTAAAGCAGAAAAAATAAGGCGATAGATAGGATAGAGAGTTAGAGTAGCAGGAAAAGAAGATCTTACTAACTAACTTACTAACGGGACCTTCCTGCTTTTGCTTAATAGAAACAATAAGCAAAACCAGTCTCCCAGTCCTATACCTTACCGGCTACCAGAAATACAAGATAACATGGAAGCGCCGGAAACGGAGGATGCTGAGTTTAAATAGGCAGCAGAAGAGCCGAACAGGTGCAATCACTGAGTAGCCAAATTAAAGGAAAACCTGACACAGACAATGAAACAGAAAAAAGACGTAGTGAAGGCGCTTAAAGGGGACGAGCAAGTAAAAACGGAAAATGAGCCTGCAGACTATGACAGCATCTAGATGAAAACCGGCAAAAGTTTTTTTACCGGCTAAGATGTAGCCAGGCTTTACCTTGAGCTAAATTGACACGTTTATTTCAAAACGCCTCTCATTCTGAGATTTCCACCCCTCTAGATGTCTAGATTCCGTAATCTAGATTTTGCTCACAGGGGTTACATCAATCTTGAAACACCACCGCATAGAGTAGAGCCCAAGTACACAGAATATTGACCAGATGAGAGGATAGTTCAATTAATTTAGTGGAACTCACACCAAGCTGTCTCAAGGTGGTGAGCAGTTAAAAAAAAAAAGAAGCAAATTCAGAGATAAATCAATGTTTTAACAGTCAATTACAGTTACAAAAGCACAATCAAATAAATGTTTTCAAACTGGTTTTAAAAGAAGCCATCGTGTAAGAATTTAAAGTCTTAGCTGGAAGAGGATTTCACAATCAGAACACATAAAATCCAATCAGGTTAAAGTACATTTATGTAATGCAACAGCTCAGCGTGTGGATACATCATCACAAATGTGGTCAAGTCTAATTCAGTTCAGGACTGGTTGTGTGAAGGCGTGTATGGAAATTTTATGAAAGTTGAATGAAAATCAGCTGCAAGTTTATTGCCCAGTAATACAGTAAACAAAGAATTATAGTTGTACAGATGGGACATTTATAAAATAGTGGATCAGCACCTGCTCAAATGAGTTTTGTGACATTTCACAAATGGTAATAGGCAGTTATGATTTCTGGCGATATCCTCTTGCCATTGATGTTCAAATGGTCAACAACCTTGTCCAAAGCCAGGATCCCCACTCCCCAGACTCCAAGTCCAAGATTTAAATGTACCATACTTGCACAATTCAGAATGTCTTAATAAAACCCCTGTAAAATGCATATCTGTTTTCTGGAAATTTTATCTACTGATTTTATAAAATGAGAATGGACAGTTTGCCTTCCTGATGTAGTTTTCCACTGTATTCAGAGGGAGTTACAAATGGAGATGGGATGACAGCATAGAAAGTGGAATTAAACCCCCAGCTGAATGGGGGGATTTGTATATGGAGAGTTGGCCACCATATGAACTGTGCCACATGGTCTTTCTATGCAGGTTTTCTTTAATGTTGACAGATCTGACATGCCATAAGGCTCATGTGTATCATGGCATTATTGTTCATTAATTCCAGAAAAGCCCTGAGAAACTTATCAATATGGCTTCAGCATGGTTCCTCAGACATTTCTTCCTGGCGGCCACATTGCCTTTAAAAATGGCACATTAGGGCCACACCATTTTCCATGTACAACACTAGACGTATTGCACATGTGTGTAAACACTGTAGGTGCTTTCGTAATGCATACCTACAGTTGAAGTCAAAAGTTTACACCTTAGCCAAATCCATTTAAACTCAGTTTTTCACAATTCCTTTCCACAATTGAATCCTAGTAAACATTCCCTGTCTTAGGTCAGTTAGGATCACAACTTTATTTTAAGAATGCAAAATGTCAGAATAATAGTAGAGAGAATGATTTATTTCTGCTTTTATTTCTTTCATCACATTCCCAGTGGGTCAGAAGTTTACATACACTTTGTTAGTATTTGGTAGCATTGCCTTTAAATTGTTTAACTTGGGTGAAACGTTTCGGGTAGCCTTCCACAAGCTTCTCACAATAAGTTGCTGGAATTTTGGCCCATTCCTCCTGACAGATTTGTCAGAATAATAGTAGAGAGAATGATTTATTTCTGCTTTTATTTCTTTCATCACATTCCCAGTGGGTCAGAAGTTTACATACACTTTGTTAGTATTTGGTAGCATTGCCTTTAAATTGTTTAACTTGGGTGAAACGTTTCGGGTAGCCTTCCACAAGCTTCTCACAATAAGTTGCTGGAATTTTGGCCCATTCCTCCTGACAGATTTTTTTTTATCGAGCCTCAAACCATCACTCTGCTGCCAGATATGCAGAAACTATGGATGGATCACTTTAAGGGTTGACTTATTTTTCCATAGAGTTCAATAGGAAAGGAGAAACAACCCTTAAAGTGATCCATCCATATCTACTGCATATCTGGAAGCAGAGTGATGGTTTGAGGCTCATTTGATACTTCAGACCCTTGATTTACAGCCATTTAGCCCTGTTCCATACTATTCCTGTGTAATTTACAGCTTAATCTAGTCCAGACTCCCACCCCCCAATTCCCATTGAGATCCATTCAAATGCACAGAGGTTATAGTATTGCTTGTAAGAATACCTGAAAATAAGATATCAAAAGTCTTTTGATGTTGTCGAGTCACAGACATCAGAAAGTCATGGCATGCAAAGGATATGCAACCAAATATTAAATATGATGACTTTATTTAAGTTTATGTGAATTTGTCCAATTACTTTTGGTGCCCTAAAATGGGGGGACTATGTCTCCACTGTAACATCATAGTCACTGTTCCATTTCAAATCCAATGTGCTGGAGTACAGAGCCAAAACAACAAAAAATATGTCACTGTCCTAACACATTTGGAGTGCCCTGTAGCCTCTAAACACATATTAACACAGGCAGCGGTGTTTCTGTCTCTTGAAAACATAATGGCGCTGAATGTTGATAATTTTATTACATTTTCTTTTGTCAGAATCGCCGAGCCGCAAAATGTATTGCCTTTAAAAGGATTTGTTTTGTAACAAAAAATAAAATGTGATAAGGGATTCTGTTAAAAGTGAGATTAGTCGTTTGTAAACACATCGCTGTCTGTCTGCTCTGTGATCTTCAGTGGCGATTGAGTTATTCGTTGGGTTAACAAAATATGCTTTCGCTCCAAGTAGCTGTGCTTGGGTGAGACAATTCCCAACACAGCACACCAGTTGCTGATGGATTTTATGTTTAGGCGGGTTTTTTTTCTCAGGAATGGGAGCCGATGGTCTTTAAACCCCTGTAAAAATATATTGCACATCAATAACGGGGTGGGAAACGGAACTGAGAGATCGAAACATTTCGCATCCATTTATTTCTGCGTATTCAAGCCGATGGGGAAGTTGTACCAGGACGCTCTTCCTATTTAATACACATATGGTGACCCTTCGATGAGACTGAGACGGCAAAGAAAGAGTTAATGTTAGTGCCGTTGCACAAAATATCCCTCTGGATTGTGTCGTCTGATTATGGGGAGGGAAGATACTTGAGGAGAAGCAACAGATCCTTTGGTGGAAAACAACCTCGCGTGTAGACTACATCTTCCAACCCATTCCAATCGGTGTTACCTTTTAGCTCAAAGAAGCAATAGATGGAACGCTGGAAGCAGACATCAAAAAGAACATTATACGCATCTGTGCTATTTACTCCACGTCTCTTTGAAACCATATTACCTTTGGCTAAGTGGATTTTGGCATAATTTCATTCAATGTCGACGGAGACTTTATAGTTAACGAATGTGAGACATTTGCGTAATTTACTTTATTCGTAAATTGGATTTTTGGAAATAGAGAATAACAAAGACTGAATAATTGCCGTGCTGTTTACAAATACATGTTTATATCTATTCAGGGATTCTAAAAGACTTCATTCTTATTTGATCATATCGGAAAACTACTGATATTTAAGGTCGCAAAGTCGACGAAATGACTCAGTGCAACTAGAAGTAGCCTAGGCTAACTGTTGAATGCTCAAAAAATGTTGCTTCATTTGGGATGATAATTAATCATTCTTCTGGATTATTTTCCAGTTCCGTTTTATATTAGCCTACTGACATTTTGACATTCAGCTCGTTGGCTAGATATTTCATTACCACTTTTCGAAATATACGGGACTAATTGGGCTACGATTTCCATTTTCAATTTAATTTAAATAGAGGACATATCAGACTATTTGTGTTGTTGTTGTTGTTGTTTGTTTTTATTCCAGATTATACCTAGGCTATATTACACTTGTGAGGTGAATTGTAATTTAAATATTAGTCTAAAACGTTTGTGATTATTTTGCCATTTTAAATCGCTTAATGAATGGACACATGATTCGGTTCATAGCAACCCATTAATTTGAGGCCTGACCTTTGTCACACCTTTCTTAGTGAAATCACATTGGATTTAGAAGCAAAAGGGGTGTCATCAAGTAAAACGATAAAGAAAAGGGTGTTTTCAAAGGTCAGTCTTTCCGTCTAAATCTATGATCAGCTCGGTGTGTGTTTCGTCTTACCGTGGGCGCAAGTCAGGCAACAAACCTCCGTCTAAAACATGTCTGAAGGAAGAGATGGCCAGGGGGGAAGACTCGGAAAAAATAGTCATCAACGTCGGTGGCACACGACACGAAACCTACAAGAGCACTCTTAGGACCCTCCCGGGTACCCGCTTGGCCTGCCTTGCCGATCCTGACTCCCAGGTGAACTCGGATGGGGATACCAGCCAGGTCCCAACAAACGAGTTCTTTTTCGACCGTCACCCGGGCATATTCGCCTACGTGTTGAACTATTACCGGACCGGCAAGCTCCATTGCCCGGCCGATGTTTGCGGGCCCTTGTTCGAGGAGGAGTTGGCGTTTTGGGGCATAGATGAGACGGACGTGGAGCCTTGCTGCTGGATGACATACCGCCAGCACAGGGATGCAGAAGAAGCACTCGATATATTCGAACCTCCGGACCCTGATGACACCGACGACGACAGGGAATTGCCTAAGCGCTTCGGCATCGAGGACTGCCAGGACAGATCGCGGGGCTGTTGCGAAGTTTGGCAACCAAAGATATGGGCACTTTTTGAGGATCCATACTCATCTAGGGCTGCCAGGGTAGGTATTCCTTTTGTCATTTTGACAAGCAAATAAGCTACACTCAAGCGAGGGAAAGCAATCAACAAGTGTTTTGGCTTTTCTTGCGAAATATTCGGGTAATGGAACCGCATAACTAAGCTACGAATGTAGATGTGTTTACCGTACTGTAAAGGAAATATCATACATTGTATTATTGTATTAAAATGTTAATATCAGGTATGCGAGAGTGGTTTGCGTTTAGAGACAGGGAGAGGCGCAGCCGAGCCACTTTCCCCGTGGGGTTTCCATGGGAAACAACGCAGGCGTGCTAAAAGTGGATTATCATTGAAATTACTTAGCCTATTGATTAGTGAATGTTTTTGATAAACTCACGACAATAGCGTTGCTTTTCGCCCGTAGGGCTAGGTGTAGGCTATTTATCAAAGGATTCGTTATAAACCATAAAACAATTCAATAGGCCTATTATTAAATAGTATTAAATTGTGCCATGGCCTAAATTAGCCTACTAATAAAGCGATGATACACGTTATAATATAGTTTCAGATTTGTAGCCTAGACGAGAGATTAAAGCGATGTTGTTTCGGCTACCTGGTTATTGATGAATAAACATAACTGATTTGATGGGATGTCGCGTATTGCGCTCCTCTCAGCATAACCCACTGAATAGACTATAGGATACTTTCCATTCAGAAACGGGTTCTTCGCCATCAAACAGAATGTGCGTTTTTGTATTCGACGCTGCGCACTGCGCAGTGACAGCCGACCACCAGTCACTAATTGACATGCAGCGCATTTAATACGTAAATTTATCAGTTCAAGTCTAAACTGCATAATGACCCTACGATTGGATCTATTGTTAAGATCATTTCACATCACAATAACAGCAAAATGTGTTCCTGACTGGAATATGGCCCAGCTGCGTCTCTTGCTGTTTCTATTTATAGTTTGTTAAACTATGCTTTCAGGTATCTCACAATGGCAGACGTTTTTGGTGCCAGTGTCTTATTATAAATCACAGGGGAGTCTAGAAGGCGGCATTATTTCACTGAGTATAAAAGCTAGCGAAAAGTGATCCGTTCAATTACGTGCCATTCTGTCAGGCCGAATTGAATTAAATGGAATTCACCTGTCCTGAACTGTGGTGGGAGAAAGTGATGTTTATGTAGGCCTACGTGCCGTGTATGCACGCGTGTTTTTGCGTGTGCGTGTGTGTAAGGGGGGTGTTTGATTCCCAGCGTAATTGCAGAGCATGGGGTTGTATGGATTAGTGCGGAGAATGAAAGTGTTCTCTGAAGTGAAACAGTTTAGCAGCTTTATTTTAGATCTAACCAGTCAGTGCCCATCTCTGCAGTTTCACGCTGTAGATGGGTACAGGAGTAAGCTGGATGGGGAGAGGCCTTTTCATAGCAAAATGGGTGGAGGATGAGAGCAGTGATACCTGTAAATACACACCTCTTTGTGTATTTACTCTTTGTGTATTTTACCTTTGAAAGGAGTATGAGCACAGAGCCTATGACACCCAGGCTGGTGCGCAATGAGCTTCACCTGTTGCTGGTTTCCTTTTATGATGTTCCTGCAAAGGGGGAATATTTCAGGCGTCCATTATTGCTTTTCAGCTTCGATGACTCGCGACTCACATTGAATGAAATCTTCTGCTTATATGTCAGTTTTGTTCACAGTCGAATAAAGGGAGAAATGGTAATTCAGTGGGACTCTGCTATCTGTCAGTTTTCTTGTCGGCCCCTTTTTCTTGTATTCACGGGATGATGGGTCCCCACGTGGGAACAATGTTAGGCAGGGAGGCATAGAATTTGATCGGAACAGAAACCCATACTTGGGTGATGGCGTCATGTAGATTGTCTCTCTCCAGCATCTGTCAGTAGAAGACCATGAAACGGATTTAAGAGTGGCTTTGGCTCCAAACTACAAACATTTAGAATCACGGTGACAGTGAGCACCGAATCCAGAGAATTTATGGCACAATATTCTTTTGCTATAAGGGAGGGAGGATTTTATTGCCTGGTTGTGATTTCCATGATGCTTTTTACCACTGTTCATCTAAAAATCCTGCTGACCGTTTTTCTGTGTGGTCTGAGTGTGTTTGATTTGACACTCCTGAAGTGTCCATGGGAGGTCGGTAGCAGGGAGGTAACAGTGTGAGGTGTTCAATTCTTTTGGCAACTGGAGGACTCTGGGGCTTTGACCTGACTTGGTCAGCTGAGTGCTGAATGAGGATTGCTAATTTAGTTGATATGAATCAGAGTAACAGGGCCAGTGAGGTTCTCAGCCCTTCTATGGCAGTTTGGACCATTTTGGGTCACATTAGTGACTTGCTTTTGGATGCAGGCCTACTTCCAGCTCTTGCATTTTGGTTAAGTCTATTTTTAAGGACATCATTCACATCAAACAGGACACACGCGCACATTCCCTATAGTTGGAAATGCACAGATTATACATTGTGTACTTAAGTTGAGGCTCAACAATGATATTTGTAAGATTTAGTCTTTTTTCATTGGTAAATTGTTGAAATTCCTTGTTACAACAGAAAATAAATTGTGTTTCACACAAAAAAGTGAGCATCAAAGAAACCAGTCACACTTTCCTATAATAAAAAAGGGATGCATAACTCCCCCTATAACTATATGTTGGGTCCATCTAAAATCAGATAGCTTTAAAGGAGCATCATAATGAAGAGAAAAAAACGGTAATTTACGGTTTTAAAGTACTTCTTGACATGTACTATATACATTTATTAATTAACAGTGCTAGAAGCAGTTTAACCCTGATATTATCTTCAGGGTCAATTTGACCCAATTCAGTGTTTGACATCTTAAAAACCAGTTAACCTTATTTTTTATCTTGACACTATAATAGAAAACATGCAATAAACATAATGCTGTGTTTTCAAGTCCTCAAGTCCTCTGTATACAAAGGTGTTGTGTGTGGGGTCATTTGTGGGGAAGCTGTATAAAATGCAAAAAATATCCAAAAATATTTATGTTTTATCTCTGATTTGTTGTGGGTGATTCTGGTGGCACTTTTCCATACAGGTTTTAAACTTCACAAATTTTCACTTACCTCAAGCTCTAAAATAAGATGTTTCATCACCAATTTGTAATATTTATGGATAATAGGCAATTGGGAGACACACAAAAGGTGAAACAGAACGTGTCATTGATTTTTCTATTGCGATAGTTTTCTGTCAGTTGACAATTTTGGGGTCAATTTCACCCCAAGCATAAAAGGCATCATAAAATGTCAAGATAATATGAGGCTTAAGGCAGTTTAAGTTCACACTATTATGTTCCGAACATAAAATACATACAATTGTGTTAGTTGAAGAGATATACTGTATATAACAGAAGATTTTGCATGATATTAAATATCCAGTCCTTGAAATTAGGAGCCCTCATAGACAGATTTAACTCGAAAGGCTTTGCACTGGAAAAGCTTTTACATTTTTTTCTTCTGTGCAGAGGAAGGGGTGATGCTATCCATTAAGGCTTTATGTGCTTGTATCCTTCTGTAATGGTGTGGAAGGTAACCACTTCAGTTTTCTGGTCAGCTATGGATGACAATGGGACATACAGTGCCCTCCATGTTTGGGACAAAAGACATATTTTTCTTGATTTGGCTGGCTCTGTCCTCCACAATTTTATATTTGTAACCAAACAATTCACATGTGGTTAAAGTGCAGCTTCTCAGCTTTTATTAAAGGGTATTTTTATACATTTTGGTTTCACAATGTAGAAATTAAAGCACTTTTTTATTATTGGCCTATGTTTCTGACTGCTTTTGCCTTATTTCTCAGCCTCATAATGGCTTCCTTGACTTTCACTGGCACAACTCCTCATGTTGACAAATGCCAATAATAGACTCCAAAGGCAATCAAAAGCATAGAATCAAGACTAGATACTGAAAGCTTTCATATACATGCACTAACGAAGGAATTGAATACACCTAACTAATCAGAAACTCATTTGTCCCAAACATTATGGTGCCCTGCAATGTGGGGCTATGTATAAAAAGTGCTGTAATTTCCACATGGTTAGATCAAAATGTATAAAAATACTGAGAATCTTCACTTTAACCCCATGTGAATTGTTTGACTCAAATCTAAAATTGTGTAGTATAGAGCCAAATCAAGTATAAACATGTCTTTGTGCCAAACATTATGGAGGGCCACCTCTAGCTCTAGTGGTGTTTGCCTATCACGTTGAATGCACTTTTGTTCAAAGTTTCTTGGGCTAAAAGTGCCTGCTGAATTGTAAGTTGCAATTAAAACATTATTTGTATTTCTGTGATCAAGACTTCAAAAGTAGAAAATAATGATTTTAAGTGAATCAAAGACCTAGAGGAATATACTGTAAAAATGTAAATGTTCTTACTTTGTAAATTGTATTTGCCCCATGATACAGTACCTGCTGTTGCTAGTTTGTGTACTAGTCTGGTATTGGTAAGTGTGCCTTCATTGATTTCACTGCAAAGCCTTTCTCATGAGAAGTAGAGCTTCTAAGTAGCTCAGTCAGTAAGGCACTCACCACAAGCAAAGGCTGGGCCCCATTCACATGTTCAAGCCTGTCTGATCGGCAGCTGGCTCTGACAGGGAATCCACAGTGATGGGACGCAGTTGGCTTTTCCTCTCCAGGAGTTGGGTTGGTTGAAGTTGGTTTTCGCTCATCAACCCACCAGGTACCCACAGGTTGCCAGCTGTCATTGTGGAGAGTCCAAGGCTGTACTTGAATACCATAAAGCTGTACAACCTCTGGAGGCATAATGTCACTGCTTTGGCATTACATGAAGTGTGTTTTCTTGCTTTAGAGCACGGACCCCTGAATGCACCGATACCATTGTAAAGCAGGCAGGTTGTCAGAAACTCAGTGAACTATCCCTTTAAGTGCCTTACTCAAAGGTACACCAGTGCCCCGGATGGGTCAGGGAGGGACTCTATGGGATTGTGGGTAAAACAGGGTGGTAAAGTGTGGGATTGTAGGTAACAGAGGCACACTATGGGATTATGGGTAATGGAAGCATGTTCAATGCCTGGTCCACATTCTGTTCTTCTGTGCGTCGGCATGTCTGAGTCGTGGGATCTTTGGTGGGTATTACCGATGAGCCTGTCAACATTAGCAGCTTGAGCAATATGTTACCTGAGTGATCATTGTTTAAGCGTCCCCAGCATAATTATCGCCTTAAATTGCTGCCCTTACCACCATTAATCACCTTTCTGCTAATTGGCAAAGGGAGAATTGCTAGCGAGAGTGCCTCAAATTCAAAGGCAAGACTCTGGAACAAGATGCAGGTTTTGGATGTTTTGGCAAGGACAGACAGCGGCAGGGAGGGGGGAGTTGCCTCCGGATTTGACATGTTTCTATTGTTTTGGAAAGAAGACAATTCATCATGCATGCTCATGACATCAGAGCTAGAACAGCTTTTCCCAGCCTAGGCAACACATTACAATGTTTGTGATTTGTTGATACCAATACCATACCAATCTTAGTAATAATTATGGATGCATGATATGGAAATTCTAGGGCCTATATCAATAACCAATATTTGTCTGGCCATATTGATTGATGCCAGTGCTGATAACTCCCTTTTTACATTACATCACAAATGCAAACTGCAACCAAGTTTGAGGAATAACCTACCCATCTAAGTGAGAAACACCAGTAGACACCAACAACAGTAGTCTCCAACAGCAGCCAGTCACCAACAAACACTGGGGCTTACTTGTATTGTGAGCAATTAAATGCCTGGGCTTTACGGTACTTTATTATTAAGCCAAGAGCATCATTTTTGAGAGGTACTGAGTCTTTTCTTGTGAATTTGGCTGGTAAAAAATTATATGTTAAAAAGATAATAAGTAAAAAGTTTTTCAATTAATTTACAGCATCGGCGCTGCATCAAGTGCATTGCTTCACTGGTGCATGTACAGTATGTTGCGTCATCATACAGTATAAGCCCATGATATCAGCCATAACCTTAGCATTGTTTTAATACCCAATTTTGCACATGCAATATCACTCAAGATTTCTTTTTGCAAATTTACAATTTATAATTATGATCATTTGACTGACGTTTTTAGCCTAACAGAAGGTGCATTTAACATGGCAAGCAAACCACCACAAGAACTAGAGTTGGGTAAAGTTACAATCAGTTCACTGCTTTCACCCAGATATGTGCCACAGGATAAAGCGAGTGCGAGTGTCTGTAAGTGTTTGGCAGAATCCCAGTGTGTGTTTTGGATTTTTTTATTTGTATGATGGTTAGTTCTAGCTCTGATCTGGCCTTTGTGGTTCCAATGTGCCCCTGGGCGACTGTTGGCTGCTCCTGTATTAGGAAGAGTGACCTTTCTGCCTGCGCGTTTTCCCTCCCAATCCTCTATAACCAGATTGACCTTCATGTTGCCGCTGTAATTCTGAGGCAGATGATGCTTACGCTGGAGCCACAGGCAAAGAGGTGATACTGTTCACTGTGTAACTCCGGCCAAACCGAATTTGATTGATTATAGGTTAGAGAAGCAGTCATGTGATAACACTGGCTTCTTTACAACACTCTTGGATCTTGCCTGTTCACCACCATTGTCTTAGATATAAAAATATTATCAGATTTAATGTGTGTATGGGAGGTGTCCCACAAATGTTATGTTTGTATTTTACATTTTCCATAGGTTTTCTGTTCTATCAAAGAGAAAATATTTCCAGAGTTTAGAATTATAGGATTTGGGGCTGCTGGATGGCTCATCCTTTTACTGTTCCATTGTGCAGTGTGTGGATGGACCCCATGGTCTGGTATTGAATCCAGACTGACTAGCCAGTAGCCCCAAAGGGCAAAGCATAACTGGCTGTTTATGTTTTTAAGCCAATCAGGTGTGCATAGCATGCTTGCTATAGCTGCACATGAGGAGTCAATCGAAACAGGAAGGCTTTAGCCACTGAGCCAATCATAAAGGCCTTTAGGCACTAAGCCAATCAAAAGGGGAGCCAGTAGAAATCAGAAGGGCCCTTGAATGCAAAGCCTATTAAAAGGAGAAAATTTAACCACTGAACCAATCAAAAGCGGGAGGGGCTTTAGTCACTGAGCCAATCAAAAGCCGGAGGATGCATCTGTGGACCTCTGAAGCTTTCAGGTGCAACACTGCAGCAGAAACTTCACACGATGCACTTTCAGCCTTCACTGTCTAAAAACAAAGGAAAGCAAATGGAAAAAACAGTCTCCACATGCAAAGGCAATACACTGAGATTTAAATGCGAGATTCAATTTATATATTTCTTTCCTGTTAAATTCACAGAGCCCTCTGGAACTGCTTTTCTTTCACAGCCATCAGCTTTACACATCACATCATTACACATCTGTTGTGTTAAGTGGGTGAAACTTGACCTAAACCTGTTTGTTTATCCTTGATGAGATGTAAACATCTGCTTCACTGGCTTCCAGAAAGTTCCTTCTGTTCTAATCACAGAATATGCAAGGTCATGAAAGGGCCGTTTATCCTTTTTGCCCTTGTGTGTCTTGTGCTGTAAAATGGTAATTAGTCTCCAATAACAGCCAGTTGAGAGCTGCCATTCTGGTGTGAGGCAATCTTCCACTGTTCCAGGCAGGGAAGATGTGAATTCTGTGCATAATGGGAAGAATACATAAATAGGGACTGAGGGAGCTGCTCTTTGTTATGGTGGGGGCTGATGAGGCTGCTGATGAAGGGTTGTAATCAAAATTAATTATCTGCAATATCTGTTGCTGTAATCTGGTAAACCTTGGGCTATAACATTTCCTCAGTGATTTTCTAAAGCATTCAACCCTGAAGACCTGAGAACATGCTGCCCACCCTTGCCCCAACTAGAAATGGTTAGAACATGAGAATGCGTAATGAGAACAGATCATTCAGCCTACCTAGGCTTGCCTACAGTCCCAGCACTGTTAAGCCTGAACTTAAAGTACCCTGCCTACACTACATGGCCTGACAAGATGTTCTACACACTGACAAGTTTAAAAAAAAATACTACCTGATATCAGTGTAGAATTTTCCTTTAACTGATTTCGATCTATGCCCCTGTGTTCTTCTATCAGAACTCAACCCCTTTCATTCTACTGATATTTACAGTAGGCTATAGTGAAGTGGTATTGGGGGTGCCATAGATACTCATAGATACTGTGGTTTGATTCCTAAGCAGTGATATTTGCATTTGCTTAGTAATAACATGTACTAAGAAGCCAGTTAGCAGTGTAGTCTTTTTGGAGATTTTCTTTTTGTCGACTCAAGAGATTTTAGCTTTTGTTTTGGCTGCATCTCATCTTGCTTTTGACTGTTTTGACTGACAGATGATGTCACACTTGCTTGGGATTTGGAAATCAGCCTGCCTGATAATTTTAGCCTGCCTGCTTCCTACATGTTTACCAATTCGCAACCATGCACATAGTTTCAAAATAAATAAAAAAAATGTTAATTTTGTAAATGTTTGCTAGCTTACTAAAAAAATATTGCTCCTCTGTTAAGCAAACTGCCCGCTGATGTCAGTTATGTGCCATCCCAAATTTGTATCCTGTTTCCAGTGTTTCCAGAAACACCCTCCCCTCCCCCCCTTTGATTGATCTGTCTGTTTGATTAGTTGTCATGTCTTGTCTTTTAAACCATATCCAAAGATAACTACCTGCAAAGACTCAAACATATTTCATAGGCTGAAAACATAATGCATGTACACATATATCAACAGCTGCCACCCATGCTCTTAGTCTTTCCATTAGCCAGTCTGTGAGGGCCTTGGGCGAAGGTACTTTCTGGGCTGCTTGTGTTCAATTGAATCAGATCTCTTTCAGAGAGCCAGAGCTCAGCCTCAAAGGGGGAGCTATGGTTGGTACTGGCAGTGCAGGTTTGGGCTGGTGTTCCCCAACCAAAGACAATTGTTTTTTTTTTGAATATTGGGATATCTCTGCCAAAAACCACAGAAACAGAGCAAATGTGTCTGTCTGAGAATATTCTGGAACACAGGGAGCTAAAACAATGCTAGATCACCAAGATAACATTTAAGGTTTATTGTTTCTCTGGGGGCGTCCAAGCTTTTCCTCTGAGGTGTCAGAGTAGATTAATGTTCTGTGTTGCCTCTGGTGTTGGGAATATTAGAAAGCTTTTTCTAGTATGAAACAAGCCTACTCTTTAGATTTGACACAGCTGTGTTTGAATATTGCCTTGCAGCTACGACTCATAGCACAGACAGACAAATAAGAACACGTTTCATTAACAGCTTTACTTAGTGCTAGAAAGCACCAAATTATGTCATGACATGTGTCACTTTGCATGCATCAGGATATCAAACAGAGCTATGACTCAATAACATATACACTATTATGCACCTGTACACCTGTAAGTCGTCTGTCTAATGATGTCTAAATGGGTGCTGGACCCTGAGGGAACAGAGCTTCACACACGATCTAATTAGACTTGGTTTTCTGAAACAACAAAGACCAATGAATGGTACAGGTGTGGTGTAATGGACCATTTGGGGTCAACGGGTCAATTTTTTTACCAGATTTTTCTCCCTGATCTTTCTGTTTAAAATCCCAAATTGCATATGTGAGGCAGCTTCATTTGTGAATTCAGGAGGGAGCAAGCATATTACACAGGCCGAAGTGACCAGCAGGGGTCGATAATCAGCGATGAGACGGGGTGGATTCCAATCGCTTATTTTATCCGACCTCTTCTCCTCAGTCCTCGCCTGACCCGGAAACCGATCGAGGTTCGCCATCTTTAAGGACATTCCAAACCGCTAAATGCTCCTCAGAGGAGCGAGGAGTGGGGAACGACGAGGCTCCCGGAGGATTCTTCAGTGAGGAAGCACAAGTGTAGCCTTTGTGGAAGCCTTTTCTCAGAACGTGTGACGTGTATATATTATCCACCACTCTCCACATCTGCCACGTCACTGGCACACCCCTCCAACAATGCAATTTTACACTTCCTTTCCATTTATTAAAAAGCGCTAATTTATAATGACACTCATTATTTATAACTAACAAAAGCACCGTTTATTTATGGAAAAAATAAGATAAAAAGCATCATAGTTAAGCACGTGAGCATAATATGACGATGACGCTCGATTGAGCAAGGACATTATATTTGCATAATACATGCCTCGTTTCCTCCACCCTCGTATCTGATCCTTGCATACTTCCCTGGCGTCCTCAGTTGGGCGGGGCTAAGGAGAGAGGAAAGGATACAAGGAGTAAAAATAAGCGATTGGAATGAACCCATCCATAGTCATCCCACTGACCCCTCCCAATCCAAGTGGCACTATTACCATGGGTATGGCCCTCCTGCTTTTCATTGGCTCATTAGTTAAAGGCCCTCCTGTTTTGATTAGCTCAGTGGAAGACACTTCATGTGCAGCACTGGCACAGCCTACAGAGTATGGGGCCAGACTGTGGGGCCCATCCACACACTGGATCAGTGCCTAAACGGAATCAGACACACGCAGGCCCAAGACCCATAATTCTAAACTCTGAATCCCCAGCAGATGGGGGGGGGGGGGGGGGTGCAGAGAAATTTGCGGGTTGCATGCTAATACTCGCAGCTTCTTTTTCATGGTCTTTCTCACTTTTTTTGAAATGCCAAATTGTATATCCATGCTCACTGCTGAACCCTCAGCTATCGATTCAGGAGAGTGCAGACAGGCACGTGATGCCAAGTGTCACTTCTTATGACACCACAGCTCGCAAGCTGGGCTAGCACAGAGATGAGTCATGTGCAGTTTAACAGGCGGACTTGTAGGCGAGCTGATGGACCATCAGGGCTCGCTAGAGATCGCTGCCGACTGAACCCTCTCTAATCATGGGCAATTACCGTCGCCATGCGGGACTACCGGCCACAGTCAGTCACTGGTCTAGAACAGTGCCTTAACCTAATGTGCCACTCAGTGGCCCCTCTGCTCCCGGCTTCTGAAATTACAGACTTGAATTTATCAGGATACACATTATTATTATTATTTTTTATTCGTGCATAAATGAAACTCCAGCTCCATATGTTTTTAAAAGATGCCTGCAAGTACTCATGACAGTACAAGGATTTACATTGAACAAGCAAAGAGTGACATGTGATTTCTGTTATGGGACTAAATTCAAACACATTACACTTGAATAAAAATGGTTTTTATTTATATTGTTACTTCCCTTTCATTGTATACAACATAGTTTGTATTTAATGCCACCATATCATGCATTGGGTGCTTAAAAGGTGCAAAGACAGATGGTCACCTCTACAGCTGAATTGTAATCTAGCAGATACAGAGTAGAAGCTCCTGACCCTGCCCACCCCCCCAAACTTTCATCACAGAGTCTCACATACAGCTCCCCTGATGGACCTCATCAGCCCCCACCATAACAAAGAGCACAGCCACCCCACACAGCCCCTATACACAGGCCAGATTCAGTGAAGGATCAAAATAGATTTCACATTATTCCCTTACAGAAATGGAGCCTGCAGGTTGCATTCTGTGGGTAATAGGCACTGTATCACTATAATTATCTGAGCCACTTCCACACCTGCTGCATTTACACACCCAATCAAAGGTTGTGAAGCTATGAGGTAGAAGCCCTGGGTCACTGTCCAGTCAGAGGTGCAATGTGCCTCCAGTGGTTTTGCGCTTTGCTGGTGTAATGAAATTACGGAATTGTTTACTACCTTGCTGTGTGCCTCCGTAAAGTGACCCCCTGACACGGAGGCACACAATCATGGTTTTGTTCTTGTCCTTGAAGGATGAGGTGGTTATTGCATGTGATCCTGAACGATGGCCTATCGTAACTGACCTGATAATATTGTCGGGGGGATTCCTTCCATCATTGCTGTGTTATATTGTCTCCCATGCTGCGTGCTGCTTTGGGAGCATTTAATTTAGATACTGGCATCATGAATGCAAAGTAAGACCTCTGTAATCTTACAGAATAACTTTGTCAGAACTCCTCTTGGGTCTCTAGACTGAAACACAGCCCGTCTCTAAGGCTCGTGTAACTGTGTGCTTGGCTCTGAGACGTGAGAATGAACGCCAGCTCCTGGCCTACCAGCTGTCTGGATTCACAGGGAAATGCCAACCAAGGTCTTTCTAATGTCTTGCCACAAATGATCCAATCAGAATTAACCTCTAATTAAGGACTCTTGAGTGTAGAAGCCCAATTGAACATAAATTCCCTGCAGACTCGGGTGTTGAAGCCGGCGGTCTCTGGTCTTTACCCACAGAAGCCAAGTGACTGAAAGAAAGGAGCCTTATTTCTTGTTTTTGCTCAGCACACTGATGGTTTCCTCTGCTGCCGGAGCCGACGGGATTGATTGCTGTGTGACTCATTGCTGTGTTTCTGTGTTAAACAGGCAAAGATTTTAAATAGACATACTGGGAATGTGTACTATAATTGGCCAGTGATTTAAATTTGTATTTGAGGAGCTAGACGTGTAACTTGTTGCGACTCTTGCCACAGGAGGCTCATCACCAGAACTTCCCATTGAATATCCTGCTGTATCTATGAGTAATGCTAAACCTACACTCCTAAGCTATGTATGGTGCCTGGAGTAAGCTTTGTTCTTAAAAGGTTGGTACCACTACCCAGGTATTGTCTGAAGTCAGCTGGACTGAGATCCTTTTGTAGTTATGCTCCCAGAATAGAAATGCTGAAATTATTTTTTTAAACCAAATTTTAAACATTTCTTTTTGTCTGTGCTTTTACTTCACTGACTGAATTGTGCCTTGGCTTATTTATCGTAACTGCACCCAGGGACACCTCGATCTGAAGTGACCTATATGAAAATAAATGCAATTGAATAGATTAACAGATCTGATAAGCAAACAAATACATGCACATAAAGTGTACTTGAATGTATAAAAAAAAAGTATAAAGGGGAATTGAACATGAGAAAAAAATTTGATCGTCATAACGTTTTAATCTGCCAGGTACAGAGCAGAAGCCATTGCCCTGTCTCAGTCATTGACTGTATTGCATACTGATACAAGAAGAGAAGTGGCACGCTGAAAATGTAGCCACATTTGCATTTGAAAGGAATTTGTTTTGTGCTTTGTGAATCGGGGAGGATCGGTTGGTTTTGAAGTGCAGAAGCCTTTACCACTGATCACAGGTCCTGCTGTCAGACAGCCCCTGGTGACGTCGCCCGGCCCGACAGCTGGTCGTCAGGGAAACAGTGCTGCTGGCCAGGTGGCAGTGGGGCTGACAGCTGCACAGTGTCACTGCAGGGAGCCGGGTCCTAGGTGCGCAGTGTTACCTCGGACCCCCCCCCCAGTAAAGACTCTGGGATTGAGTAAAGGGATAGTTCTGCATGGGGTCCAAAGCAGCTTGCACAGCAATGTTATGATTCCAAAGGCTGAATTTATAAACACATTAATTTTATAGTATTTATTCTAAAGCATAATTATTCATAACAATTCGTTATTCATAAACATAAACATCAATTTTAAAATTGTGCTGGCACTTCTTTCCATTAGGTTGCATATTACAATTGAAAATAAGATTAAACATACATTTTTTAAAAGAATAATCAACTAATATACACACATACAACCACTGGAGGCATAACATCAGTGTATAAGCTGCTTTTTTGTTACTTGAAGTGTATTTTCTTGCTTTAGACCACAATCCCCCTGTTGCCCCTACACCAGCCATCATCAATCAACACTTAAATATCTATGTAGGCTCGCATACAAAAACTGTCTGAAATTATATCAAAAGACACCAGAAAGTGAACTATCCCTTTAATAATGTCTGCTGAACTCACGGCCTGGTGCCTCCGAGCACCTGATGCTCCTCTCCCGTCTGTACTTGAGGCTTGTCATGTTCAAACAATACCACCGGGGGCAAAGTCAACTCACACTGAACACAGCTGGTGGAGCCAGGCAGAGGCAGGGTAGCAGCTCTATTCCGACAGTGAGCTTCATCATTACGCTCTGGGCGAGACCTACAGCTGCTCCAGCACTGTTGTCATATTAAAGAGAATCTGTGCCATAGCCCTGCCAGCTGATCCTGATCATAGCCTGAGATTTATTTATTTATTATTATTCCAGAATTTTTGGAAGTGCATAGCAGTCTTCATCGCCTGTTGTGCTCTCACAGACATGCTCACATACACACACACACACACATGCTCACACTTAGACATGTGCACACAAATATGCTCACACACACACACGCGCACACACACACACACACACACACACACACACACACACACACACACACACACACACACACACACACAAACACATAAACGTGCATGCACAGCCCCAGTATTAGCAGTATTCTAAGGTCCCGGTCTGAGCCTTTTATGACCAGAGTAACAGCTTTTCCACTCCATGCCTTATGCTCCCATCATTCCTTGACAGCTTGGGGGAAAGATGCTGTACAGGTCACCCGGTCTGTTTAGTGCGCTTATAAACCATTTGGCATTTAAATAAACCAAATGCTTATGGAGGCTGTTAGACTTGCTGTACATATTATAAAAGCAAAACTGCAGCATCACTTTTTATTGGGTGCCACTGGCTAGACTTATTCCCTCACATTTACCTGTTCAACCGAATAAAATATAATTTTGCAATTAATGTCAATTTACAATTTCAATAGGGGAGGGAAGGAGAGAGAGAGAAAGAGAGAGAGCTTTCTTGTTTACCGTGACCTTTACTGGTACATTTTACCCTGTGAATTCCTTAATCTGCTGGTATTTTACATTGACAATAGCTTGGCTTTTCCTGCTTTGTAGCCTCAATGTTAAAAGGCATTATCAATAAGTATTGGTAGGTGAAAATGGCTCTTTGCCTACTTCTGACCTTGCTTGAGCAAGGAGGGGGAAGAGAGTTAGTGTGGGAATTGTGTGGGAGGTAATTAGGCATTGAGGGGGTAATCCACAAAGGATTGCAAAGCTTTTGCACCCATTAAACCATCGCAAGTACCAGAAAGACATTTTTTAAGTACACCCAGTGGATGGAAAGTGCACGCAACTGTACTATCAGGGGTGTAGCGATACTGAATGATGTATAGGTCATGCATATTTACATTTAGCGTTATCTACATACATTTCAGAGCCAAATTGACAAATTTCTATCCAAATAACTCGAGGCATAATGTACAAGGCGCATCGGATTCACAAAGATGACTGCAAATGACCACCAATAAACATGTATTTCTACGATGAAACAGTGGCAGTGATGCGGTGCAGTGTATTTAAAAGCCATGTGCTGTGCACGCAATGATCATCAGCAGCTCTCCAAGTTGCAAATGAAGACACAGCGAACATGTTAGGCCTGCAAGAGAGCGGATCTTTTATACAAGGGTATCCCTCTTTGAATTTACAGAGACAGAAATTACTCATTGTTACAGCCCGAGTCATTGAACACTAGAACGGCTTAACCTCAAAGATGACATTGAACCTGCCACGTGGAATTAGTTTTCTGCTATAATGTAAGTAGGCTATTGCATTGTACAGACTACAGACACATATTTAGACCTATCTACTCCAATAACTGTTGATGAAAATCAGTCATTCAAAATGGTACAATTACGAATTGAGATAGTTGAGTGTTGTTGCAAGGAATATTGAAGAGGTCAGTTTGCTGGTCATTCAACCAGTCTGAACTGTGGCTCACTTTTTGTCATTCTAATTCCTGCACCATTATTTGTGTGCCTAATTAAAATTGGTCTTGCGTGGTGCAGTCCATAGGGTAGCTGTCTTTCGGCCATATATGATCCCTCCTGCACAGACGGGGTTTGATCCCCACCATGGCACTGTCCTGTTCTCCATTTATAAAAAAAATATAAAATAATTACTTGTAAAATAACAGGCAAGTTTCCAATGAATGTCATTGAATCCGCCTTACTCAATTAACAGGTGTGAGCGAAACCAACCTTTTACTTTATTTGTGCAATCAGAGATTACTTAACAGCAATATCTGCTTTTGGGTAAAAAAAAGAGAAGAAATTGCACCCGGACGACTGAGATGAGATGCAGCCTCAAACTAATACAGCAGAGATTATGAAACTTGCCATGACCCTCACTCAAAAGATATCTTATGAAGGCTGATAATGACCGAAACATGTTTCTGCTGCCACACAATTGACATATCATTATACTTGTGTGCTAGTGCCCCCCCCCCTCCTTTCCTCCTATAAAACTTGTTTGTTTGCCAGTCACAATTGTGGCCTTTAGCCAACATAGCAATAGAATATGGATAGCAGTCAGATTCAGAGCATTGGACAGCTTCCCTACATGTTGACTGACAGCCAGTGGCAAGGGAAGTCTCCAAGGTGCTAAATCAGATTGATGCTTAAGTTTATGACACTGTAAATGTAATGGAGCGGGGGTGTCTTTCTTTTCTCTTATAGATGTCAGACTAATTGGCAAAAGGCACAGTTCATAACATCCCCATTAAAGTTATAGACTATATCTGTACGGTTGATAGTGGTAGCAGCCTTCTCTGCGTCGTGTTGAGCTGATGTTGACAGACGACTCTACCAACAAACAGATGACAGCAGATGATTTTCACAGTTCAAGGGTGGTGCTTTTAATTACACATCAGGTCCCTGAGGGAATACAAGCCCGGTCTCACTATTTGCTTGTTAAAACAAACAGGAAGAAAGAAAACTATCTATAGAACTCTACCAACAGAGCAGATATTGATAAGCTAATGGTGAACTACAAAATATAATCAAATATAATATTCTGATCACATAGAATTATTACATGTTTGTCATGACAATTAAATATACCATCTAGATATAGAAAATAATAACTTTGAATCTTTGAAATTGTTTTATCAAATCATGTTATTCGTTTAACTGCACATTTCCGTAACACTCACCTTCTGACCTGTTTCCCTCAGTCTGGCTATAAAAGCTGGAAACCATAGAAATGACAGGTAAAATCTAAATAAAAATTTCAATAGCAAAAATAATAATACAATAATAATAAAATAAAATACAGTGAAAATACATTAATCAAGGACCCATTATATAGATGTAAATTATGAAAATTTTAATTGGGATGGCAGGTATGCCATCCTCCAAGTTACGGCTTGGCGGGGCATGCCCCATACCTATACAGCACAGAGAGTTTGGCACTTTTCAGGGTTTCCTACAGAAATAACCACAAAGACCTCAGACTCTCAGCCCTTAAAAACATTAACTTCTGTATGTTCTGACCTCATGTAACCACACAGAATGCATGTACAATGCCACACATCCACACAATAAAGCCCTAAACATGGTTTATTTTCGCATTTTTTCTTCTTCCTCTTCTTCTTCTTCTTCTTCCTGCCTCCATACCCTCGAAGAATAATTCTCCCCATTGGATAAGAACATGTTTATGTTCATGCTCAGCCTATAAAAACATCTGATATTAGTATTGTCATTGCTCCAAAAGTCCTATATGGCGATACTGTCCCTATTGAGCTTGTTGTGGCTCAATGCTTAAGTTGTTGCCTGATGTGGTTCAATTCCCAACAGGTACCAGAGGTAGAATGTATTTTCAACAAAAACAACGTGCATATAAACAAGTGCAATAGTGATAGTCAGTGGACACCATGCACGGCACGTAACGTTACGCAGTATGGAAACAGATATCCCAGCAGAGAAAATAAAGTTGTAACGCAAAATCTCATCTGGTTAAAAAAATTTTTTTTTTTCTATATTCAGGCACTGTTGCATTAATGTGAAAAAAACTATAAATAACTGTGCCATTGGCTATATGTTTTCAACATATGTTTGTTTTAAAAATGGTCGCTACACAAAAGCCGACATAGTTCGGTAATGCCACCACTGCAGGTAGCCTACCGCTACAGTACCGGTAGCCTACCGTTACAGTACCAGAAAAAACATCCATCTATGCATAGCCTAATGTACCTATGTTGTGATTTCTTTATTAATTTGTGGCCAAAAGGATGCATACTTCTGCTCTGTCCACTATATGTTTATGTCACCACTCACCAGAAAAATTACGTACTAGCAATATTAAGAATTTACGATAATACAGCCTACAGCCCCCCTGTATTGAATGAATTGTGCATCTATTATAGTCATACCATTACTTGGCAATACTATTAGTGTCTGCATGTATTTTTTATGCATGTCTCTCTCTCAATATCCTTATCTTCATGCATTATCATCATTACTTACCAAACACACTACAAAAAGATATGATATCTCAACAAAAGTTTTTCAATGTAACAAAATGGCAAGTTACTCACGCATAGCCTACAAAGCACTGTCTGTAAGTCCTTAATTCCAACTTGCAAAAACTAGGCCTGCCTTTAAAAGTATTGATATCAAAATGTGGCCAAGTTACAACTAACAATATTGCCTATCGTAGCCCACACTAATTAAACTAGCTCTATTCCAAAGCAATGCTATCCAATCTTTTCTAAATAATTTAATTTAACTTGGCCCTGTGTTTCTCCATCTTACCATCTCAAGACAATGTGGTCAATGAAACTGTATGTGGCACATCAAACTGTGTAAGGAGAATAATTTACAGTGGAAATAATCTGTGATTCAGATGTGTTACACTTAGAAATTAAAAAGAAAAATTATTACACTATAGGGAATGTTTGAACAATTGTCATCAAAGTCATCAAGGGTCTGAGGTATCAAACTAGCCTCAACCATCACTCTACTGCCAGATATGCAGTAGATATGGATGGATCACTTTAAGGGTTGTTTCTCCTGACTCATTTTTCCATAGAGTTCAATAGGAAAATAGGTCAGGAGAAACGACATCACGGAACCTCCAACATACTTAACAGCAGGGATCAGGTTAGCCATCCTTCTTTTTGCGCCAAACCTTGAGTGTTGGTTGCCGAAAAGCTCAGTTTTCGTTTTATCTGACCATAGAATATGGTTCCAGTCAAAGTTCCAGTAGCGTTTAGCACAAACTCCAGGCGCTTACGTTTGTGGTGAAATGACAGGAAAGGCATTTTTCTGGCATGCCTTCCAAATAATTTATTGGCATGGAGGTGACGTCTAATGGTAGTTTTGGAGACTTGATGACCCCCAAGATGCTACTTTCCTCTGTAATTCCTCCGTAACAGTGATCCTTGATTTTTTTTGCCTCTCTTACCATCCTCCTCACTGTGCGTGGGGGCAAAATTACCCTGGGTCCTCTTCCAGGCAAGTTTGTAACAGTTCAGGTTTCTTTGAACTTTTTAAGTATTGAAGCTTATGAAGCTCAACACAGTTTTCCCTCATTTGGTTTGTGTGTTCTCTTATCCTTCCCATAATGTTACATTACATTACAAGCATTTAGCAGACGCTCTTATCCAGAGCGACTTACACACTTACATAGTATCCATTTCTACAGCTGGATATACTGAAGGAATGCTGGTGAAGTACCTTGCTCAAGGGTACAACGGTAGTGTCCTACCTGGGAATCGAACCTGCAACCATTCGGTTACAAGCCCAGTTCCTTAACCATTATACTACACTGCCACCCACTTGTATGAATGTGGGGGTGCGTCCCAATAGTCGAAAAATGCAACCTTTCCTCCTCCACTACCACTCCTCTACTCCGTGCCCCGGAAACCGATCTTTCATTCCTCCCTCCACTGTCCCAATAGTGTAGAAGACCAGCGAAGCGGCTTCAAACTCGGCTTTTCCTCCCTTCCGGCGAAGCATACATCGATGTATACGACTGCGGAAGTTTTTTCACATTTTTGGGTGACATCATCGTGCTCACGCCCACAGAGGCAACAGCTCTGCCTTATGTGAATTTGCCCAAGATAATGATGCCCCAATGCAAGATATTTAGCCTAAATTGTGTGTGCTTCAGTAGGCTATTAGCACACAAAGGACATAGCATCCTACAACGGACAACAAAATGCCAGTCCGTTTTTGTGGTTCATATCCTACATAAAAATTCAGCAATTTAAGTTGGGGAAACAGCTTTATTTATTTGCTTACACATTAACGTTGCTCAACGTTGCTTATTAACAAACATGACTGTTGGCCTACATAAATATAGCCTAAGCATGACAGCAACCATTTCAGTAGCTATGTGAATATGCATTAATTAATTAATTAATTAATTCAACCATTCCAAAGGACGTTTTTAAATTTGATATTTCAGAAATTACAGTAGCCTATGCCTATAGGTGAATTAGTGCTCGGTATCTTCAGACATCGGGATATTGGGATTCTGGAATTACAGTAAATTGTTATGTTTGCATAGCCTATACTACAACATGTTTACTTTGATCTAATGTTGCTGATTAATGTGTCTCGACACGAACCGCAATCCAGGCTTGTTTACACTGATGCAACTATAGGTTACTTGCACTTGTAACTTAAAATACATTTTGCAGCTTTAAATGGGCTGACCATGTGGAAGATCTGTGATTGGCTTTGGGAATTTGTGGGCTCGGCGTCAGTCAAAGTTATGATAGGGCAACTTCATCAATAGTCAACGGCGATTTTTATGACAGTGAAGCAGATTCGCTGTCCCAATTTTGTCCACGGCTCCTCTCCTCCACTCCCCTACTCCCTTCCCTTCCTCCACATACTTCTGGGTAGTAGAGGAGTGGTACTGAGGGAGTGGAGGTGGGTAGTGAAGAATATTGGGACGCATCCTATGTATGAATAAGGGAATATGGCCTCTGTGTCACCTCATATTTATACCCCAGTGAAACAAGTCATGGATTACTGCTTGAAAGTTCCTCAACACTCTGATCAACTTTAAAAAGTAAAATATAAATGGAAAAAATGTTAGTTAGGGGTGCCTAAAAATTTTTAGGGGTGCCAATAATTGTGGCACATGTGGTTTTGTTAAAAATAATTATTTCTTGATGAGGGATTTTTTTTCTCAGAATAAATTTACTTCAAGTAAAGGTTGGATTTTTCTAATTCAGTGTGAGATTAAGCTAATTCACCAAAAGGTCAATTTTTTGTAACCCTTTTTACTCATGTTTACCAGGGGTTCCAATAATTGTGGAGGGCACTGTATATACTGTATATTTGGCTATTTCCTCATGTCGTCAAATTTTAATAAAAAAATTTCATCCTGCACATTTTCAGCAAAGTGTAAGTCATGACACACAGAGTTGTGCATTTTGATCATCAAAAAATTTGTACAGATAAACAATGAATTATTCAGACGTCCTTGAGAGGGAGAAATGTATTCGTCCTCGTCGAGTGGCTTTTCACCGGTGACTGATTCAAGTGGAATTTGCTTTTAGATGCTATTAGAGCTGCTCTATAATAGCATTGTGCAATGCTCACATATATTTCATTTATCTGCTCATGGAGCATTGGAAAAGTTTAATTGGGCTGAAATGAAGATGATGTTTCGAAGCTCCAGTACCCATGATTCAGGTCTTGTAGACGCGCATGATATTCTGTACAGCGAGGCAGGCGGGGCACGCTTCGCACTGCGAGATGCGCCCTGGGGAAATAGCGGCTTCTCTCGACTCCTTGTGCTTGCGCTTTGAGGAGCAGTTATTTGACAGTCAAATGAATGGTTCGCTAATGTATCCTCTGTGCACGTTTAGCGTTTCCTGTCTCACACTTTCGAAGGGGGGGTGTAAGAATTAGTTAGGTTAGGTTAGACTGCTACAGGCAAATTACAAAATTACAGGCAAAAGAAACTGGGTAGGCCTACAGTATAATGATGCCTGGGCTCCCCAAATCAGTCACAGCTACCCGGGTATATGCAAATGTGGAAGTTTTTATTGTTATCAGTAAAAAAAAATTTTGATGTCAAGTGGGTGTCAGAAGGGTTGCAGGACAAAAAAGAATGAGTTTCTATGTCAAGAAGGAGTAAACAATCATAACCTCCTGAGATCCAGCAGTAAAGTATACGTATCTTGTAGTGTAGGTTTCAGCATAGTGGAACATATGGTTCTTGAGATTAAGACCAGAGACTCATGTCCCCTACAGGGGACTAAAATGAATTGCTGGGTCTTAGGAGGATAAACAGGCATTGTGATATTCATATCTGACCATTATGTGTATATTCATGCCTACTAGGTGGCTATAGGGGTGAAATGTGCTGGGATGTGTCCTTTGTTCTGTCTGGAACCACATGGCATATAGTTGGACCATGGGGTCCTCTGCCAGTGTGCTCGAGAGGAAACTGGTGAAAGGCTGCTGGGTGATTACTCAAAGGCTGCACTGATAAGGTCTGTTGGTTGCGTACCTCTGTGTTTTTACTGTGACATGGGGTTTGGCTGCTAACTCAGAAAATCCATCATTTTATCAGATAAAAGACAATATTTTGTTTTTGTGTGAACTCACAATTTCACATTAAAAACCAGCAGTTACCAAAGAACACAGAGAAATCCAGTATGCGCTGTTACTTTAGTCCCGCTCCAGTGTTGCACAGACGAAGGTGTGCCATTGAAGCGGGTGTTATTCAGTAAAGGACCGTCTGTGCCATTTCTTTTCATTGACAGAAGGTAAACTAAGCTTAGCTGTGCCCACAGCTTACAGTCCTTTAGGTAGCACCATGAGCCAGCATGTTTTAGGAAGATCACAAGCAGTCCTCTGGGAGACTATGCAACAAGTCAGACCCGCAGGGCACAGGGTGTGTGTGTGTGTGTGTGTGTGTGTGTATGTGCGTGTGTTTCAGGTTGTGTCCTTGTGTCTTACCTGCACTGGCATGATGCGGGGTTGCCAAAGTTGCCATGCTGAATTGTTTGGATTGTTGCTGTGGTGAGGGGTTGGCATGGATTGGCACTTAATCCTTTTCTACTTTGTGCATGACACAAGTAATTTTTCCAACAATTGTTTACAAACAGATTATTTCACTTTTAATTCACTATATCACAATTCCAGTGGGTCAGAAGTGGCTCTAAGTCATCAAGGGTCTGATGTATCAAACAAGCCTTAAATCATCACTCTGCTGCCAGAAATACAGTAGATAGGGATGGATAACTTGAAGGGTTTCTTCTCCTGACTTATTTTTCCATAGAGTACAATAGGAAAATTTGTCAGGAGAAACAACCCTTAAAGTGATCCATCCATATCTACTGCATATCTGGCAGCAGAGTGATGGTTTGAGGCTTGTTTGATATGTCAGACCCTTGATGACTTAGAGCTATTTAGCCAACCATTTGTTTCCATACTCTTCCAGTGTAATCTATAGCTAAATCTACTCCCACCCCCCAATTCCCATAGAGATCCATTCAAATGCAGAGAAGTTATAGTATCGCTTTTAAGAGTAGCAGAAAATAAGATATCAAGAGTATTTTGATGTTGTTGGGTCACAGACATCAGGAAGTCATAGCATGCAAAGGATATGCGACCAAATATAAAAAATTTAAAGGCACAGTCAACTTAGTGTATGTAATCATCTGACCCACTGGAATTGTCATATAGTGAATTAAAAGTGAAATAATCATCTGTGAATAATTGTTGGGAAAATTACTTGTGTCAGGCTCAAAGTAGATGTCCTAACTGACTTGCCAACACTATAGTTTGCTAACATGAAATCTGTGGAGTGGTTAAAAATGAGTTTTAATGACTTCAACTAGGTGTATGTAAACTTCCGACTTCAACTGTATATGCCTGTTGTGTCCCTGTATGAAACACATTCCTGTATGAAATGTTTGACAGTCTTATGATCTATGATTGAAGCAGTGTTGGCGTAGCTAATTAGCTTACTGAGCCAGGGTACACACTGAACCCTCCGGGCATGGAGTAAAGCAACAGTTTCAAAACAGCTGATGCAAAAAATCTCATCAGTAAATATAAATTGGTCTCCACGCTGCATTTCTATATTTCAGCATTTCTCATTTCTGGCTCTCTAGACACAGTACCTAACTGGTTTTTATTATTCTTAGTATTTACCGTTTGATTCTTAGTAATTCATTATTTAACAACTTGGCAAGTAATATGTATGTCCTGTTTGAAAGGAATGTGCCTATGAAGTTGTGGTATTGTTAATTAGAAGATAGACATAAATTAGGGTGACCATATATTGGATTTCAAAAAAAGAGGACAGGGTTACGCGGGCATTATGAACATAATACTAGGCTATTTGTTTGTTTATATATGTTCCATTGAACAAGGAAATCCTAAACAGACATTTAAGGAATTTAGAAGTCCCGCCTGGATGGATATTTTCGGTCCCAAAAAGAAGAAATGTCTGGGAAAAAGAGAAGGTCTGGTCAGCCTACATAAATGGGTTTATACCACCTATTTGTATTATCTGCCCATTAAACAAATTTGAGGAAGCTTTGCCAATGAAACTTGGCCAGTTAGTTTACTCAATGAGTCTAACAACAGGTGGTTAAACAACTAATTTCTTTCATTCATTCAAATTGAATGCCAATTTGTATTTAAATTATTTAAGAGAGCATGAAGCGTCTACCTCTGCGTGAGCCTGACTTGTGAACTGCAGTGTGATAAGAAGCGGTAGCTACATCACATGCGTCGGAGGACAGCACATGCTATCTACACTCTCCCAAATCGATAGTGGAGGTTGCAGCAACAAGCTTTGATATACATATATGATTGGGCATTCCAAACTGGGGAAAAAAGGTTGACGAAATTCTAGTATAACTGGGCACATTGCTAGAAAATGCTAATATAAGCTGTTCTGAACCTATGTAGTATAGGCTTGCCTTGGTTCCTGCATATTTAATTGGGATGGATTGAGCCAGTGATTTCTTATCTATGCTGATAATTGCTGATCTGAGTTATACACTTAAAAGGCAATTACCTTCTGATATAATTATGTTTTCTAGATACAAGTAAAAATATTTATTCAAATGTAGATTTATTGTACAAATTAGTTATGCAATTTGTCAATTTATCTAAGATTAATTTATTTTGTAATATATTTGTGAATATAATCAATAGAACAGTGAATTTAATTAATAATTAAGCTCCACTGAGGCATTGAGAAAAGTGGTTCGAAAAAAATTTAGCTTACACCACAAACATACATCCAATATTGCTTTCATAGATGAGTTTTAGAGAAAATGTTGGCTACAGAAACGATCATAAAGGTCAGTATTCAGTTAACTGCACCATCAAGCCTCATGTGAAAAGTACTTGGCAGAAAAATCAACTTAATCGAACTAAATGAAATATGAAGACCCTTTAATGTGTCTGTGTGTATACTATTACCCCTTTAGGCCTACACATGGAGTGAGTACAGGCCATATTTCACACCCTTCCATGGTGCAGTCACTCACCAGCACTTGTGATTATGGTTGCTAGAGAGAAAGCCATTCACAGCTAATGCTCCTGAATACATTTGCCTCATAAGGCACTTTGGAAGTTCTTAGACTGAATTTCACCCAGAGTGGAGAGAAATTGCTCTGAGAAGGAGCTGGTAATTGAGTTACCGCATCTTGCTACTCAAGTTTAAAATGCAGCTATAGTATATTCCTTTCCCTGCAACTTCCTGTGTGTGTCGTACTCACTGATCGCTCCTTAGAGCAATGAGTTCTGCTACATTTCCTGATGATGAAGAACACCCATCCCCTGATGAGAAATTAATGCATTTCATTATTTCCTCTTGTCTTACTCTGGCATGGTAGATACAGTATCAACCCCCTATTGAAAGAACACCACAGCTAAGGTGACATCTTGCTGACATGCTGGGTTTCTGCGCTTCATGGTCTGGTGTTGAATCTGACTGTGGCCTGTAGCTCTTCAGGGCAATGCATAAATCACTGTCCCATCGCCCAAGGGGGGAGGGCTTCAGTTGGCTGCAGCTCAGTTGGTGGACTGCAGAAGAAGAGGAAGCAACAGCTGGCAGCAAAGGTATCTCCTGAATTGACAGAGGAAATTATTGACAGATCATTATGACATGGGCCTATGAATGTGATTAGGTATTCCAAAATTATGAGAAAGAAAGGGAGATAAAAAAAATAAAGCAAAACACGACTAGGAGAGATTATGAAATCTTTGTTCATGGATGTGAACAGAAGTGCCCTGCAGAAAATGAGATTGGGTCATGCATAGTTTGATTTTAACCACCTGGCCCCCTGCCAGATGAGGTTACACCTCAGCAGTTCTCAGCCCCCTTTTCAGCTGACTGAGTGACTGAAATGTGTGCATTGGGTAAAAAATAACAGTCTCATCAGCGTTGCTTGGAGTTGACTGTAACCAGGAAGTAGGCAATGCGCTCTCTGACTTTTCCAGCTCCTCTTTGGTTCTGTCTACCTTGATCCACGGCTGTGGGGGCCAGAGGAGCCATGTTGATCTACCTTGGTACACGGCTGTGGGGGCCAGAGAAGCCATGTTGATCTACCTTGATCCAAGGCTGTGGGGGCCAGAGGAGCCATGTTGATCTACCTTGGTACACGGCTGTGGGGGCCAGAGGAGCCATGTTGATCTACCTTGGTCCAAGGCTGTGGGGGCCAGAGGAGCCATGTTGATTCCAGGCTCTGTGCAGGATGCCTATTTTTCACCCTTATTTAACCAAGACTGAGCAGAGACCTGACCAACATAATTGCTGTACCTACATACACGGTTTCAGTTAAAAACAGTGCATCAGCAAAGAAAAATTCTATTCTAGCTCATAAGAAAACAAGATCTTTTTAAACATAATGATCTTCCACTAACACTAAGCTTTATACAGTATATTTAAAATCACCCAGCATTATGTCTGTTTCAGATTTTAGGCACCCTTGTGACATACTATGCATATTATTTACAAATAAGCATTACAAATAAATACATAATTGACAGCTGGTGTATAAAAATAATAGCATCATGTTTGACTCATGTAGCCCATGGGTGTGACGCTGGCAGGTGAATGGGTGGGTGAAACCCAAATGCCCTTCATTATGTTATCTTGATTATGAAATCTGCAATCTCTACAGGGGATCTGTGGCAGTCCCTCTCTGCACCCCAGCAACACTCCCATGGTGACGTGCACATGGGGCTTGGTTGCCATGGACACTTCATTGTGCTTGTATGCCTTGGCTTTTTTCCTGTCCCCGCTGCCAGCTGGATCACCTCTGTATAGTTCCCGAATTCCTCCTGCTAACAAAAGTTGAGGCAGTGGTGTTAGCAAAGATTGGCTGCCTGCTATCAGAGGTGGAGGTAGTGCTTTTAGTGAAACTGGGCTGCTGCTAACAGAGGTGGATGTTGTGCTGTTAGCAAACTCAGGCTGCTGCTAACTTTGTTAGCATATTGCCTACTGTGTTTTCAGATCAGCCAAATCCCGCCAAAGTTGATTTGAGCATTGCTTGGAAGTGCATTGCTCATCATCTACAATATTGAACTGAAATGCAGTTCAATGCAACAAACTGAAACGTAATTACGGAAAATGAAATGAATTATGTGATTAATAACTATTAAATGTTTAATTGGTTGAAAAAAGTGTATAGATTATACAATTAGTTGATCAGGATTCAAAATTGGTTCAATCACATGACATCATAATTACTAACAGGTGTATGATGGCTACTTAACCCTTGTATTATGTTTACATTTTATGATGCCATTTATGTTTTGGGTCAAATTGACCCCAAAAGTTTAAACTGACTCAAAACTATTGTAATAGGAAACTTTTGGCACTTTCTGCATCACATTTTGTGTGTCTCCCAATTGACTAGCCGTTTATCTCTAAGTATTCAAAATCTGTGATGAAACATCTCATTTTAGATCCTGAGGTAATGAGCGTTTGTGAAGTTTAAAACCTATATTGGAAAGTGCCACCAGAATTACCCACAAAAAATCAGAGTTCAAAACTAATAAAGGTTGTATATTTTGTATATTATTTTATACAGCTACCCCACAAATGCCGCCATTCAACACCTTTTATACAAAGTTGGTATATAACTTTTAAAAATATAGCATTATGTTTATTGTGTGTTTACTATTTAATCCCAACAAATTACGAAAATCATACAGTGCCAACATGAAAAAATAAATAAATGCATGAAAAAATAGGGTCTGTGACCAATTAAAAATGAAAGACGCTGATTATTCAATCACAGTTCCACATTTTGAATCCCCCAGAGCTACCATAGTAGTTCTTCTGATGTGGATTAGTGTTGGCTAAGTAGGAGTGAAACACTATGGGGCAATTTGTCCCAAATTAGAAAGATGTGTTTAAATGATTGACAAATTAGGTTTCTTTTGTGATATCTTATTTACATTGCCTGGTGCCCTAATTAAAAAGCAAACACAAAATCCAAGTAGAATTGCAAATGGGAATTGATTTGTGGTTAATGGCTGACTCTAGGTATAACTGAATCAAAAGCTGAATAAGTACAGAGTAATTTCTCAAATTTGGCAGGATAACTTTACTCATACACAGACAAAAATAACTCTGCCACTGGTTTTCCTACTATATTTAGCTACTTTAGTTTTTTAGGAACTTTTTTAAGGAAAGCATCTCACACGCAACTTTTCAAAATTTTCAGAGTTGCACAAATTTTCACCATTGACTTTCCAGAGACCACAGCCTGTTGCAGAACGCATTACAAAGCCATAAAAAACTGTACAATAAAAAACTATGTATGGTAGCATGTTAATTGACAATTGAGGCAATATTTTGTTTAAAATTCAAAGACAAGTCCATAGACACTCTATGAATATTGAGAACTGAGCTGAGTTGAACCTGTGCTGATATCTACATGCGCCACAGCCCAAAACTTCAGCTGACCACAAGGTCTTAATATTCTTCCTTACTGTACGGTCAACTGGTTTCTTAACTGGCTCTCCTCGTAGTTGAAGTGAATATTTACTCAACATATATCATCCTGCACAATCCTTTTCAACAATTAGAAAACATACACAAGGTGACTGGTGCATGCATTGAGAAAGATAGAGGATAGCACAATATAAAAATTATTTCTAGAAATAGAAATATTTTTAGAAATCTGGCCCTTTTACTGGTCAGATGATGTGGCATAAATTGAATACATTAGGGGCATACAGTATATTAAATTGCAAAAATATGTTACAGCGCATAAGCAGATCAAATATAAATATGTAAAAAAGAAAAAAGAAACAGTAAAAAAGAACAATTATGCAGATAGTCCCATAATGTGTTTGTCCCATAGATTGTAGAAAAATATGGACAAAGTGACAGTGTTGTCACCCGTTGACTTTCCATGGACTTCCGAAAAGCATTTTGAAGCCGCGGAAGAGCAGTTTTTGTGCAAATTGGAGCCAGAGACGGGGGGAAAAGGGGGGACCCTTATATGATCATGAAGTCTGGGCCGGGTCCGGGTCGTCCACTAAGGGTGCGAGATAATACGCCAAACCAATTTTGATTGATCAATTGATTCATTGATTATTAAACCTCACCAATTTTATAGATATTCCCTAAACATACCATGTTGTACCCCAACCCCACACTCTAAATCTGCTCTTGCCTCCTCTAGGTGGTGGCCTTTGTTTCCCTCTTCTTCATCCTCGTCTCCATCACTAACTTCTGCCTGGAGACACATGAGGCCTTCAACATAATAAAGAGATACACGGTGAACGAAAGTGTGGGTAACATAACGGTGGTGGTCGAGGTGGTGGAGCTGGTGACCACACCCGCCCTCTTCCTGGTGGAGGGCGTGTGCGTGGTCTGGTTTACCTTCGAGTTCCTGATGCGCATCATGTGCTGCCCAGGCAAGCTGCTCTTCATCAAGAACATGCTGAACATCATCGACTTTGTGGCCATCCTACCCTTCTACCTGGAGCTGGGCCTGAGTGGCCTTTCCTCCAAGGCCGCAACGAATGTGCTTGGCTTCCTGCGGGTGGTGCGGTTTGTGCGGATCCTGCGCATCTTCAAGCTGACGCGCCACTTTGTGGGGCTGCGTGTGCTAGGCCACACCCTGCGGGCCAGCGTCAATGAGTTCTGCCTCCTCATCATCTTCCTCGCCCTGGGCGTGCTCATCTTCGCCACAATGATCTACTATGCCGAGCGCATCGGTGCCAGACCCAACGACCCCTTGGGCACCAACCACACTCACTTCAAGAACATTCCCATCAGCTTCTGGTGGGCGGTGGTGACCATGACGACCTTGGGATACGGGGACATGTACCCGCAGACATGGTTGGGCATGATGGTGGGGGCCCTGTGCGCTCTAGCGGGGGTGCTGACAATCGCCATGCCCGTGCCCGTCATCGTTAATAATTTTGGGATGTACTACTCCTTGGCCATGGCCAAACAGAAGCTTCCAAAGAAGAAGAAGAAGCACAACCCCAACCCTGACGCCCCTGCCGACTCGCCCTCCTTCGCCAAGTCCGTCAGCAACTCCCCCCGCAACAGCACCCAGAGTGACACCTGCCCACTCGCTGCTGACGACAGCAAGCCACGCAACCGCTCAGGTGAGAAGGGAGGACAGAAACACTCAGATGAGAGCGAGAAATTTAACTGCTTAGGTAAAACACAGAACAAGAGAAGGAAGAAACAGAATATGTATTTGAAAATATATTTATACTGTATTACACAGCATTCTAATTCAAAAGATACCTCAGTCCACTTAGACAGAATGTATCAAATTATTGTTTTTGAGCTCCCCTTGAAAATCCATTGACAAATAGTCAGGGGCTCCATTACCATCCTGACCTACATGATCACAAATAGGGACAAATCGCAGTTGTTGTGTCAGCACAAATACAATAAAAACACATTGTCATCTTCACGGTAACAAGTGACCAAATGAATTATAGGTAAGATGGGGAAAGAACCAAATACAACCCCATTTATCCAGGCCTGTACTGGCCAGTAGCAGCCCTGTTCTCCTCAGTTTTGCTCAGGGCTCATTTTCATTACTGTCAGTGTATTTTCAGTTATAAACCTATTTACACTTTTACATCCTTCTTCAGTGTAAAGACACTGTGGTTCCACAACAACCATAAATGATTCCCTGTGCTTCAAAGGACACATTTCTGATTGTTTTGAACCCCTGAGTGGGTCTTTAGTTTACATGAAATTCAGGCTTCACAGTCAAATTATCTATTTTTGTGTATTTAATTACGGCTGTAAACTGATTACCAAAACTGATTTTCACTGAAATTTTGCCAACTTCGCAATTTCTTTCAATTTCTTTTATTTGTGTTGAAAATTTTACAGTGATGAACTAACCTTTCCAAATAGGCTATAATATTAAAAACCAATGATCCTGTTTCTGTTTCTCCTCTAGTCTCAAGGTTTTCTAGGGGAAGGTTGTTTTTTTAAAGTATCCTATCCTTCTTATCCAGAGTGACATACACATACAATCAATTTATACTGCTGAATATGTACTGAAGCAAGGGGACCATGGCAGAGATCCACCTGGGATTTAAACCTAAAACTTCTGAGTCATGAGCCCAGGTCCTTCACCAGTATGCTTAATTACAGTTCACAGTGTGCTATAGCTGGAATAGAATCTATGACCTTAGTATTACTGGCAGAGTGGGTTTAAATTGTTGGCCACACTGCAGGCATGTGTGTGATGAGTAAAATGGTAGTAATTGGCTGCTCTTCTCCTCCTTCTGTCAGACTCCAAGCAGAACGGCGATGCCAATCTGGTCCTGTCGGACGAAGAGGGGTGTGGTCTGACGCAGTCACTGTCACCAACTGAGCGCTGGTCTCTACGGCGATCCCGTGCCCATGACAAGACCAAGAAGGAGGCCTCCTGCTTCCTGCTGACCCCCAGTGACTTCTCCTGCACTGCTGATGCCCCCGTACGCGCAGGTAAAGGAACTTGTCAGAGGAATGGGGCCGACACTGTCCTATAGATGCAGCAGTCTGGGAGAACCCTGCTGCATTCTGTGAGCTCTCCGTTAAAGTTCACAAAGAACCTCTGCTTCCTACAAGCTCCCTGTTAGAAACCTAACCCCATTTGCCTGACTATTCCCAAAACCCTTAGGTTTTCCTTGACTCCTAGACTGAGCCTTGTCATAAGCCTTTTAGGGCTCATGGGAAATGTAGTGAAGAAGTAAAGTAGCAGTAAAGTTTCTGTCCTTCTCTTAACTGCTTCACACCTCATAAACCCCACCCCTTTGGCAGTAGATTAGCACCACTCCACAGCTCAGAGGGATACTAATATACCTGTCATGAGGGAATGACTGTGTTATTGTGACTGTGACTCCAGTCTCAGCTATCAGTGTGTAATCTATATGTAGTCTGTTTATAGTAAAGACATGTTTGTCCCAGCATCTGCAAAAACCAAGGCATTGAACAGCAGCAGTATAAGCTTTTTTCATTCTTTTTTAAGAAATAGGTATATTGCCTGCCAGCAATGTTGCTACTTGTTTGTGTTCATACACATGCTAGATGTGTTCTTTAGTCAAAGGAATTAAATAGGTCTGACAGATCCTGGTGAAACACAGAGATCCAAAAGATCTTTGATCAGGGTTCACAAGCCTCCTGTTTTTTTCTTTTCTGACATTACGTAACTTAATTTCAAAACCAAAATTTCTTTTTGTTCCAATTTAGAAGAATGGAAAGTGAACAGCACAGTGTCCACTGTTGAATCAATGGTGGATTACTTTCAAGTCTGAGAGTATATTCAACTAGTGATGGCAGAATGAGGTATGATGACACCAGAAAGAAGTGGAGCTACAATTAGCTGTCATTAACTGACTTGTTTGAACCAATCAAAAGATTTTGACTTCACAACAGTCACAATGTTTAGTTCAGAACAGATGGTTACTGAGAGTAACACCCAACTACACCCATTATTGGTGCCATGCCTCATTCTCCCATCCCTATATTCAACTCTGATAGAGTAGGTTAAACAATGAGAAATGTTCATCCTTGTTGGACCCTGTTAGGTTTAATTACCTCCGTTTAACACATCTACACATTTTGCTGGTGTGGAAAAGAGGGTAGCTTACGGCCGTATTCTGAAAGCATAACCGTACCTCACCCAAGAGCCCTCCTCACAGGCCTCTGTCAGGCAGGACTCGCTCTTTGCTCCAGGCTGCCATTTGGGAGCTCTATTTTTGGAAGGAATGGATTTCCTGCCAATAGACTGTGCAAACATTCCACCTTCTAACACTCAGGCGCTTATCTGAGATTGGCCAAATTAGAGTCAGGCTGTGTATCAGAGATTCCTGGAAGCTGCCATTGTTTGGGAACAGACTTCAGGCAAATGTCATTAGCAAGTAATGCAGAGACCAACAGGCCAATGAGAGAACCTCTTATGGCTAGGCCCCAGAAAGGTTCTTTTTTAACATCTTAAAGTAGGGATGGACAAGTATCTGTTTCTGGATTTCATGCAAACTGAACTTTATTATTTAATGAGCACGATTATTTACATTATCTGATATTTTAGCTTCATTTAATGATAAGCTCATGAACGACAGTTGAAGACTGTTTTACTGTGTTAAATGGTGTGCTAATGTACAAGTGAACTGCCATTCTTGTATATAGTAGTTGGTAGAAACACAAACCTTCATACACACTGACTCCAGGAGCAGAATTTCCTGCCTCTCCCTTGAAGTGAACTCCTTGTTAATACCTTTTGAACAGACGGCAGCATTGCAGCGCGTGACCTGTTCTCCAAGTGGCTCTTTCTTCATGCTAATGGGGGGAAACTGAAAGGCGTGAAGGGCCATGCAACTCCCCACGCCAAACCTGTAATGGATACAATCAAGTGTCATTTTTTCTGTTCCACCATTTTCCAGGAGTTCAGCTTGACTGCATGTTAAGATGAAGGGCTGTGTGACAACCCATCTGTAAATAGCACTATACAAAAGTAAAGATTTATTTATTTATTTGTTGACATCCCTCAGGCACCAATAAGTGCGTTCGTGCGTTCAAATCTCAAACCAACCCGTATTTGCTGGAAAAAGAATAGAAGAATCTTGGGGCAATAGAAAAAGACCGTCTGTGCGTTTTTTGTTTTAATTTTTGCTCACGATACATCGTTGAGCTCACTGAAAGTCAGCTATTTTCCCATAGGAATACATTGAGCAGCTGAGGCCGACCAACCTAGTGACGTCACGACCGCAGTTGGTCCAAGATGGCTGCGCCCTAGTGGGAAAAAAGCGAATTTCAATTTATTTTTCCAGCAAATATGAGTTGGTTTGAGATTTGAACGCACAGTCATATCTAATTTAAGATAAAAAGCTAACGAACCAGAGCCACTTTACCAAGTGCTTCATGTCCCCTTTAAATCTCAGCTTGGTGGGGAAATTAACTGTAACGGTAACTGTAATGACCAACAGAACCAAACTGAGTGCCATGGCACCACCATTGGAACTGTGGTCTAAATCCTAATGTAACACATCATTCATAAGACTTTATAAAGCTTCGGTGCCATTTTTGGTAATTGATGTCATCTAGCAAAATTCCTGATTACTACTTTTATTGTTAAAAGAGGAAGTCTTAATAGAAGGATATTAATAATCTTAAACTGATGTAGGCAACTACCAAATTAGGGTAGTTCTACATGGTATTCTAACAAGAGGAGTGCAGGAAAAAACACAATCTGTCAAGTGGGTGGTGTTTCATTTGTGAGGAACTGGCCAAATGAGCAAATGCAGTGGGAATATCCAGATGCCTGTAAGGTAGTCATTTGGTTCTTCCACTGTGGAAAAGTGGCAGGGGTCCGGCTGGTGTCCTGACCTACTATTTTGCTTGGCTTTGGCCAATCTTGCTCTTGGCATATGTGATGATGTCACCGTCTCTCTGAGCTTATCGCTGTCATATTGCTGTTGATGATTCATCATCAACCCTGGACATTTTGTAGGTATAGCACATTCTTTCCTGGTTGCTATTGATCGGTAACAACACAATAGGATTTTTGCCACTGTTCCTTCATGGCGTTTTGCAGACTACACAATAGTGAAATTCTTTCATGGAAAAAAGGCACATTATGAATAACAGAATTAGTGAAGTCAATTCTTTGCTTTTTATGGTTTGGCACAAACTGAGGCTGAACATTTTTGGAGGATATCAGTTTATTGATATTCACCCATATTTTAATCCACCTGTAGCTAATAAGCTTTTTTTCTGCAATCTGTTTTTCAGTTGCTTGATTACCCACCTTGGTTCAGCCGGCTGTTTTAAGAAGAGTGCTATTTCTCTTATGCTGCTGCTTTTCACTGTCAATAAAATTCAGCTTTTGCTCTGAAATGATATGATAGCACTGTTCAGGTTTTGCTTGTTTTCTGGTCAAACACATGAACAGGCTGTTATTCTGTTATTATAGCCAATCCCTAATCTTCCCCAAGTCGTACATTGACATTTGGTTTTCTGTGAGAGTCAGTCACAGTATCATCTTCCGCAAGACGGGTTTGACATCCATGCAGGCGGCATCTGCCCGGCTGTGAACCTCGCTCAATCTGGCATAATTACCCACTAACCACACCATCATTTCCTTATGATTAGTGTATAATTAAGCTACGAGCAGTTCCGTCACTAAAAGAAACAAAGCAAAAAAGATACATGTGTTATGATGTGCCATTACTCCCCCGTTGACATTTCTGGTTAATTGCCACTAATGGGTTTCCATTAGTAACTTGATCCTGCCCTAAGGTTTTTTCCCTGGCCTTGCTGTTGTGTGCTAAAGGTCTGCATTGTGTCAGGCAGCATTAGAGAGCAGGGATGCGCTGAGAACAGTAGCAATGATCAGGGCCGTGTTAATGCATAGGCATTATAGGCACGTGCCTATGTGCAGTGTAGTATAATGGTTAAGGAACTGGGCTTGTAACCGAAAGGTTGCAGGTTCGATTCCCAGGTAGGACACTGCCGTTGTACCCTTGAGCAAGGTACTTCACCTGCATTGCTTCAGTATATATCCAGCTGTAGAAATGGATACTATGTAAAACTTGATAAAAAGTTGTGTAAGTCGCTCTGGATAAGAGCGTTTGCTAAATGCCTGTAATGTAATGTAATGTGATCTCGTGGAGGGGGGACCGAAAATGCACCTGAAAAAAATTATGATTTGTGGAGTCTAATGAAGCTCAGTCAAACGGTTGAATTTATTCCGCCACTCTGTAACACTTTGAGCTATGTTAGTGAAACGATGCCGCTATAACGGTCCAATATTGCAAGGGGTCATCTAACAACGCATTATCAAAACATATAGTATAGGTTCTAATAAAAAAATCCTGACATGCTATCCCCAGTCATTTTACCCACGCAATGTTTACTGTGTGCGTGTGCATGTTTTTTTGGGGAGGGGGGCCCAGAAATCGTCCTTGCCTATGTCACAGTCCGAGTTTAACACGGCCCTGGCAATGATCCAACCTGCACAACCCCATAGGGCAGAATGCAAGGCCTCCTCCTGTATGCACCCAGAGCAGGCCCGGCCTGAGAGAGCCGAGGTGTGTCCGTCCACACAGGCAGAGACTCTAGAGCTCAAGAGTCCATTATGTCAGTGATGTCATCATCAGCATTGTGTATTCCTGCAATAGTGAGACAGGTGTGAGTAACATGTTTCCCTGTAGAATTACATCATGGATCTAAAATGTTAATTTAGTCCACAGGGCTGCAGGTGAGGGTGAGCTTTGCAGACATAGAGGAGTGCGGAGCTCAGTTGTGCCAGAGCTCTGTACATCACTCTTAGCTGTATTAAATATACATGCCCCTAACCGCCTTTGTCCAGCCAATGTTAACCTCAGGCAGTGCACTTACATATTTTCAGCTCTTTACTGGTGAGAGGGAAATTAGGTGAAAATGTTACCACACACATTAAAACCGAGCAAAAGTTTAAAACAAATTAAAATAAAAACAACAGGTAATGATTGTTCAGCGGCAGTGTAGTATAATGGTTAAGGAACTGGGCTTGTAACCGAAAGGTTGCAGGTTCGATTCCCAGGTAGGACACTGCCGTTGTACCCTTGAGCAAGGTACATAACCTGAATCGCTTCAGTATATATCCAGCTGTATAAATGGATAATATGTAAAATAAAATGCTAAAAAAAGATGTGTAAGTCGCTCTGGATAAGAGCGTCTGCTAAATGCCTATAATGTAATGTAATGTAATGTTCAAAGAGGGTACTTACAAGTAACAATAATATATGAACAGGGTATGGAATTAACCAAATGCTGGTAAAATTCTGATTGTGGCTGGCAGATTTTCAACTCTAGCAGCCACTTTGGCAGGTAACCAACCAGGTTGTGTTATATTGTAAAAGGTAATGTGGCTGGTAAAATGTTGAAAATGGCTGGTGTTTTTTTTTTTTACAATCCACTAGCCACTCTGGCCACTGGGTAAAATGTTAATGTCATTCCCTGGATATGAAATGTCTGGGTTATTTTTAAATTTTGTTCTCATTCATGTTTTGGGTTTTAGATTAGTGAAACAGATGAAAGTAACTAAAAGTTCTGCCCTTACTATGGTATATATTCAATCTAAACCACAAAGTTATGTGCCTTTAACATTTACTGACAAATTTAAGTGTGCATGCTGTTAATTGAGTAAAAAAATAATGGTAATAAAGAATGTAATACTCATTTATATGTAATACCCAGAAAAGCTCTACATGTTGTTTATTTTTGTGCATTTATATAAATGGGCAAGTGGATATGACTAGCTACTACTTGTTTACTACTTGAAGCATTTATTATTGGTTTGCTTTTATTCGTACTTAAAGTGGTTGTGTCTACCCAGCTGTTGCTTATAGCTCTGGAATTGAAATTTCCACATTTCTTCCTCATTCTGAAATATGTCTGACTGACTATGCAACATGCATTGCTTAGGCTGAATGTTATTCTTTATTTCTAACATTCTGTTTCTCAAATGCAGAAAGCTGCAAAGATGCCATCGCTGCTACAGCTAATTACGCTCAGGCAGAAGTGACCACTCTGACTTGATGGCTATTGGTCACATTAGGGCAAGTGGGCATGGCCCAGGGTGCAAGACTGAAGGGGGCCAGGGGTGGCTCCACCCCCTTTTCCTCAGGCACAGAAGTACAGGCTGGATCCTATTCTCCAGGAGGGGACTTGTCCAAGGAAACACACTCTCTGTGGTGTATATTCAGCTTTTCAGAAGACCTTGTTATGTACACATCTGTCTGTTTTAAATGCGTCTTGCATGTCTTGCGTGATATACACTGTTATAGTATGTACCTTTGACGACAGAGAATAACAAACTTCATTAATGTACTTAATACTTAGGCAACATCTAACTTGTATCATTGTTGAATTAACTCTTTTAACATTGTTAACGTTGGTGTTAACATTTTCTCATGAGTTGAAGTTACTCTGCAATATTTTTTTATAAAAATTGCTGCCAGAAAATACTGCCACATATTTGTAAACGATGATGTTTCTCAGCTGTGCAATATCCAATGAACTGGTGATTCACTGTCCTGTTTTTTTTGTCTTTTTTAATTTAAAAAGCACACAGGCGTGACGGTGCCCTTTTAGTTCAGCCTTTCACCCATAAAACGTGATAAATGTTGATTGTAAAACAACAGAAGTACGTGTTTGAATATTGCGGTGTAAAATTGTGACCGTGACATAGTCAGACTTCCAACCATTGTTCCAAGTTGACTCCCACTAAAAAAAAAAATGAACCCAAGTGTGGCTTTGTTTGAATTAAAACATAACAGTAAAAACAACTGTGCATCTGCTTTTTGTCACGCCAGCCAGCAGTGCTAAAGATGGCTGGGAGGAACATGGAGCAGAATACTCCACTCATCCATAAGCCTTCCACCAAATATTATGAAGACATGTTTTGATTCCATAACCTTACAACATAGTCACATTGCTGGTTGAAAGGGGACCAAGCAGGAGTGCAGTCTTTCCATTTTCTGTTGCTTTAGTAGATTAAGATCATCAAAATGGCTTGCAAGCATATCAATTCTGCTCCAATTGTGCCTAATGTGGAGTCGATGAGGATTTAGTGTGAATAATTTGAACAGGATACATTGGGGAGTCTGGGCTTTGTAGCATTAAATCATTAGAGCTCACGCTGGTTTCAGATGTCTTTCTGAGGGTTATAGAGTTTTGATATCTGACACACACACAAACCTGCATACACACACAAACACACCTCACGCAGGCACACACACACCAGACAGGGAGGGAAGTGGCAGTGTACGTGCTCACATGTGACTAAAAATGTTGGTTGGCTCCAATTTTCAAGTCTAGCCTGCCATTTTTAAAAACCTTAGTTGCCTTACATTAAACAAATAAAAAATAGACTTACTATAGCTTTCTTTGAGTTTGTACATCATCCCTAATTTATGTACTTTTTTTATTTTGTATGTAAATGATAGCACATATCTAGTATGTAGCACAGTATGTGATTAAACATTACAAACCACTCAACACCTTTTATATCCTTAACACAAGTGCATTAAACTTTAGCGAAGTTACAGAAAAATATTAAAACAAATTCGTAAAGAGATTATTTTCTTAATATTACTGATTTACCAACCTGCATTACACTTTGTCAGTTTTACTGTTGTGTTTTAATGGGAGAGAAGCAGAGAGAGTGTTGCTTGGTGGCAGTAAGGATTTTCACAGGTGAGTTGGAGTCACCATAAATATTGGCTTCCTCAAAATGAAGTGTTTGGTACAGTAACTGTTTTGGATGGAACTGTATGAAGCTGTCAAATGTGGTGTGTCTAAGGCAATACAGTTAATATCTTGTATCCTGTAGGCATGTATTTCTATGCACCTCTGCAGACGTAAAAATAAACAATGTTTCCCAATGTTAAAATTAAAGTGGTGCTTCTGATTATTTTTTAATGTAAATTCACTGAGTGTTGAAGTTGAGCTGAAAATGGAATTGACCCCAACGCTGATCTAAATGATGGATTTCTACAGTTACTTTTCCCCATTATCCTGCACTTACTGCTCCCCATGCAGGTTGGGAAAGTGCATGAATTACAGGTATAAATTGGTATGATGCGTTAGTGTTTACGCAATTACTATTTTTAAAAATAATAAATAAATATTAACCATGATTTTGATAATTACTCGATGTGAATCAGAATAATGTAATACTCACACCATACAATTAAGGACATATTTGTAAATCACCACATTAAAGTCTTCATTGAAGAATAGAGCTTTTAGGGATACTTTTTACTATGTTTAAAATTTGGATGTAAAGCAGATTTGGATGTTGGTGATACTTTGACAGCGTGTGGTTTTCATCATTACAGGAACATTTGAATAGCATTGCTAGCACTGACAGTTCAATGATGTAAGCAACTGCAGTTATTTTCACTATAATAAAGCATATCCCAATTGAACCTGTTTTTAAAACATCCATTTGTGTCCTCTATCTAACAGTATAATCACATTAAAATGCTCTATGTTAGGATTCCTGTCATTTACTGGCTTGACGCCAACACTTCTGTTGGACACTGGAAAAAGGTCACATTCAGGTCTTGTCTGTATTATCTGCCACCTTGGATCAACTGCTTATGGTTCCTTGGAAGTGGAAGAGAAAGATGCACTGTGGGAGACAATCCTATATGGTATCCCTCCTCACAGCTCAGGCAATGTACTGCAACAACCAGCAATTTCCTTATTCTCTGGGTCAGACTCATTATAACCCCTCATGACAGAGAGCCAGCCCCAAATAATGATAGCTTTGCTACTGACTTATAAACACACAGAAACGTTGTTATAAAGGCTATCCCTTAAAGAAATGGAATGTACTGCAATATATTGTAAATATGTGTAGTTTGTAAAATATAATATTTCACAGCAATATCTGAAAGAAGAAATAATTTGCATATTTGTCTATATATTGTGAAGTCTTGAAAAATATTTTTATGATCTTGATCATACATTTTATTTTAATATATTGCATTTCCATAAACATTTCTGATAGATGCTGAAAGTGTTGAGCTTCTGGTAAGGATTATGCTTGGAATGAAAGAGCACAGTATTACCCTGGAAGTTGGAACAGCTGCAGCATTAACAATGAGCACAGTGTAATCTCATGATTAAGAGCCACTCAGAGGAAACCGAAGAATGTGTTTTGGAGCCTGGATGCATCTGCCTTCTGTGTGGAACGGCACTCATTCAACTTATCTGCCATTTCGCCTAATTGTCAACCTTCAATGGTTAAACGCCTGGTAACAGTGGATAATAGTAGTGTTCACTTTAATATACGCAGAGGGTCTTCAGATGCATACTAACTTCATCATAGGACAGTAATGAATCAGTGCTTTTAATTCCCCCAATAGAATTGTTTCAGACACTGGTGTCCTAAAAAGTCACATTTTACAGTGCACTGCAAAAGTGACAATTTTTTGTTGTTGTATACCTTTTACAGATTACCTTTTACAAGTATACCTTTTACACATTACCTTTTACAATATAACACAACCTGGTTGGTTACCTGCCAAAGTGGCTGCTAGAGTTTGGCTCTGTACTCCAGCACATTGGATTTGGAATGGAACAGTGACCATGATGTTAAAGTGTAGACTTTCAGCTTTATTACGAAGGTTTTGACATCGGGTGAACCGTGTAGAAATTGTAGCTATTTTTACACATATTCCCCCCATTTTAGGGCACCAAAGGTAATTGGACAAATTAAACTTAAATGAAGTCATCATATTTAATATTTGGTTGCATATCCTTTGCATGCCATGACTTCCTGATGTCTGTGACAACATCAACATTGATATCTTATTTTCAGGTACTCTTACAAGCAATACTATAACCTCTCTGCATTTGAATGGATCTCTATGGGAATTGGGGAGTGCAAGCCTCAAACCACCGCTATAGCTAAATTATAGTAAATCCTGAATTGCAGCAATGCTAACAATTAGCATCTTGCCATTGGATATAATTCCCCCCAGGCTAACTTGCTTTAAATAACCGCCCAAATCCACTCAAATAAGGCTTAACAACAGATTTACAAGGGAAACAAAAATGCACATGATTACCGAGTGCACGAAGATGATATTTTCACTCAAATTACTGAATGTCGTTCAGATGTCAGATGTCATTGTTTAGAATTAAGAATATCCGGTAAGAGGGTCGGTAACTTTTAGTAGCCTATCACTCCGCACAAGAACAGTGCCCAATGCATAGACCGATTTGAATGGATTTAGGCGGTTATTTATTTAAACAAGTTAGCCTGGGGGAATTATATCCAATGGCAAGATGCTAATTGTTAGCAATGCTCCAATTCAGAATTTACTATAATTTAGCTACAACGGTGAGACCAGAACAGCATAACATACTATGTCAGGGGTAAAACAATATCAAATTCTTCAAAATGTTCAAAACTATTCTTCAAAACTATCTATTTAAAGTGATCCATCTACATCTGGCAGCAGAGTGATGGTTTGAGGCTCGTTTGATACCTTAGACCAGGGTCGCTTTAATGCACGTCCTTATATGGGCCTCGACTGATCAGGGGCCTGGAATGGCCAGAATATAATGTCGTCTGGTCAGATTAATTTTATTTATTCATTCATTCATTTATTAACAAAAAGCAAAAAAATACATACCGGTAGTTTGGTCAGATTCATGCAATGGGTTTGCAAAGTGATATTTACTTATTTGGTGGCTATACGCCTACTTACATTGCTACCTGATTTTGCTTGTTGATGACCATTTAGCCAACCATGGCCGTGTCCGAATACAACCCCTACACCCTTTTGAGGGTGCATATTTGAGTCCACTTTGTTAAAAAGCTTTTGAGCGGGCGATTTTTTCTCATAAATGGGGGCACTTAAAATACCAGGATGAACCCCTTATTTCTGGGGTTGTGTTGAGGGAATTCAGGAGCACACTCATCTGCAGAACGGTGCACTCATCTGCAGAACGGTGCACTCATCTGCAGAACGGTGCACTCACCCGACAATTTCAGTAAGTAACCCAGAAGTAAAAACATAAAAGACATAGAGCGTATATTCAGATGTATGGTACACTCTAAAAAAAAAATCGGTGCTAACTAGAACCTTAAAGGGTTCTCTGGCTTGTCCCTGTGGGGGAACCTTTTTAGGTTCTAGGTAGAACCTTCTTGGAAGGGTTCTACCTAGAACCCTCTGTGAAGGGTTCTACTGATAACCTTTTTTCTTTGAATGGTTCTACCTAGAACCCTCTATGTTTCTCCTGACAAATTTTCCTATTGAACTCTATGGAAAAATAAGTCAGGAGAAGAAACCCTTCAAGTTATCCATCCATATCTACTGTATTTCTGGCAGCAGAGTGATGATTTAAGGCATGTTTGATAAGTCAGACCCTTGTTGACACAGCCATTTAGCCAACCATGTGTTTCCATACTTTTCCAGCATAATTTACAGCTAAATCTAGTCCCACCCCCCAATTCCCATAGAGATCCATTCAAATGCAGAGACGTTATAGTATTGCTTGCAAGAGTACCTGAAAATAGGATATCAAGAGTCTTTTGATATTGTTGGGGTCACAGACATCAGGAAGTCATGGGATGCAAAGGATATGCAACCAAATATTAAATATGATGACTTTATTTAAGTTTATGTTAATTTGTCCAATTATTTTTGGTATGGATAGAAAAACCCTCAAAATAAAGCTGAAAGTCTGCACTTTTACATCATAGTCACTGTTCCATTTCAAATCCAATGTGCTGACGTACAGAGCCAAAACAAACGAAATAAAATGTGTGACTGTCCTAACGCTTTTGGAGTGCACTGTATGTTTTCATTGAACAAAGGGGTCATATACAGTATTATACTATTTATAGTCATGCTTGCGCAGGTTTGCCATATGTGTCCAAAAGTGTAAATTTACTGTACAGTCCATGTGCTGTTCGCCAAAGTTATTCTTCTACTGTCACATGGACCATCATGTTTGTGCTTCATTGCGGTTGATTTTAGAGGCCTGCTTCTTGTTTACTCTGTTCAGAATGCGTTAATGAATACATAAAACAGTTTGTAATGGTTCAGTTCTTCACCAAAGTGGTGTGCAGTCGAACTGGAAGTTTTTAAGACCGGTTTACAACCTGCTTTCTAAAGCATAAACTAAGTACTACTCAATAAATTATATTATAAAATGACATTAAACAAATACATTCAGTTACTGAATGTTTTTTATTATGTGTGTTCTTCAAGTACAATGTTGTTTTCTTCAAGTACAATGATTAAAATAAGTCAATTTTAATTACCCAGTTAATATCCATGTCATTTTATTTTAAATATAAAAGGTAAATTAAAATGTTACATATTATCTAAGAAATGAACATGCATTACTGCAAAGTGCAGTGAGATGGGAAAAAAGATCAGGTGACCAGTATACTATGTTAAAGCTCCAATTTCAAAGCCATTCATCAAAATGCTATCAAATAAACTCCTTGTAGTTCACATGCAGTATCCCTTATACTATCAAACTATCAACAGCAAACATAATTTCTGGGACAAATGTTACAAAATGTAGAAGACCCATTTTCAGGCTAAGTCCCCATGTACAGTATTTTGCAGTATTAGACCGTTATCAGGGTTTTCCGTGTTTATCTTTGTATTTTTTATTGTTCCTCTAGTGGGAGATTCCCCAAGTGCTAATTGCCCATCAAGTTAAGCTGTACTTGCTTCATACTCCATAAATTCTAATTTAATTGCCGTATTTATGCCCTATATGTTACCTGCATTCCTGCAAATACATCAGGCCACAGCAGCTGCACTGAACATAAGGAGAAAGGAGGACCCTCAGTAACCACCGCACAGGAAACAAGGTATGTTGTTTCAAAGTGTGAAATAAAAATGCTTCCCAGTATAAAGATTGAGATCATATTATCTGTCAGAGAGATCACCATCTTTTTTTGACCCTTTTGTTGTTATCTTTGCTGTCTTGTACCCTCCAAAGTGTGTTGTCATGGCAATATCGAACATGGTTTCCATGGAGAGCTGTTTGTCTGCAGCTCCAGCCAGGTCACACGACACAAAATTTGGATTAACCCCTGGAAGGCGGGAGCCAAGGACAAAATGAGGGCAATGAATTCCTCCACCCGCACCTAAACTCCACTCCTTTTTCTCTAAGGCCTCTCCAGGGCTGTAAGGCAGTTGATAGTTTTTGACTGTTCATTGCGATTTTTTAAAATGTGGGAATTGCTAAGTTGCATTTTCCATGGCTCCTTTCACATAGGAAGCCCCAGGCATTTTGCTGTAGGTGTTAGAACAAAACATTACCTGTCTTCCTTTGGCCCTGTATATCGCAGATGTTGAAAGGTTCTCCCTGTACAGACAAACACAGTGACTGCCAATATGGTTTTAATTAACCCCGACAGAAGGTGGGCCAGGACAATACATCACACCTCTACATCTCTCCCCTAACCAATAAGATTATCCTTGCTCTTTTGCTGAGCATTTATAAATGCTGTTCCAGATTATTGCAGGTTTATTTACTGCAAGCATAATTAAGCAAGTTTTTATTTAAGTAAGGTAAATTTTTCATGCTGGAAATTCCCCGCGGTAAGCCATAGTTTTATAATATGTCACACCATATTTTTAAAATATATTTTTATCCCCCTACTATTTATTTTCTCCAAATTTGGTATGACCCAATCATATTTTTAGGCCTGTCCCATTGCTGCGGCGCCCTTCGTCTGATCAGGGGAGTGCAGACAAGTGCACTCCGGAATGTGTGCAGCCAACCCCTGCATCCTCATTCCTGCAGTCCAGCAGCTGAGCTGCACAACTAATGCAGCTGGCACAGGCACACTGCAGCTGCCTGAATGGCCAGAGGAGGTAAAGTGAGAACATGCTGACTCCCTTCCTCCCCAAGTGATGCTGGTGATAGCCAGTCGTGTGCCCCATGTGGAGAAAATGTGGCCTTAAAAGCCAGGCAAAACGACTCTGTGAAGAGTATGTGTGCATGCATACATAAATATAACTCCATTCACATTTGGTAGATGAAACAAAGTTTTATATTTTATTTATTTATTGTTTTGTTTTATTTTGATAACCCTGTGCTCTCCAGTTTCTCTCCATCTGTATCAGACCTGGGTCAAATAATTACCTGGACTGAAATAACAATGCAGTCCATTTCTATTTATAAACCCATATGCGAAAGGTCTGTAAAAATCATATATGATCATACTTGCAAGGTTTTATAAAACTCATGTATCTTGATTAGTATAATATATTATACACTGCCTGGCCAAAAAAAAAGTTGCGCACTCTAATATTTCGTTGGACCGCCTTTAGCTTTGATTATGGCGCGCATTCGTCGTGGCATTGTTTCGACAACCTTATGCAACGTCACAACATTTATTTCCGACTAGAGTTGCATACATTTTTGGCTGAGATCTTGTACTGACGACGGGAGAGTCTAACCACTCCGTAAAGTCTTCTCCAGCACATCCCAAAGACTTTCAATGGGGTTAAGGTCAGGAATCTGGTGGCCAATTCATGTGTGAAAATGATTCCTCATGCTCCCTGAACCACTCTTTCACAATTTGAGCCCGATGAATCTTCGCATTGTCGTCCTGGAATATGCCCATTGATGGGATAACCTGGTCATTCAGTATATTCAGGTACTCAGCTGACTTCATTTTATTGTTGCATAACGTTGCTGAGCCTAGACCTGACAAATTGAAGCAACCCCAGATCATAACACTGCCTACAGTGGGCACTATGCATGACAGGTGCAACGGCGACTTTATTTTTGGCCAGGCAGTGTATATTTGTGTACAATTCTGATACAATCACTGAAAAATGTTTTTTATAGGGAGTATGTTAGGGAACTATTTTAATTTTAGTCTGAAATGTATATGCCAGTTCTCTACCACATATTTATTTTATAAGATTTGTATATGGCATATGTGATTTTTATAGGATTTTTACAGACCTTTTGCGTATGGGAATACTCAGGGAGTGTTTTCAGTTTTCTCTGCATCTAAAGAGTTAAAACTTTTAAGAGCAATTGTTTGAGCCGGGTTTGGTTTGTTCATCTATTCTGTTCTTAGATCAGAGATCAATCATGTGATTGGTCGAGTCCGTGTTTGTTCAGAGGGATGCCTCCCTGAGGTGGTGTCAATGATTGGTGGTTTTGAGGGGCCACTCTGATCTGTCCAAAATGGAGAACCCACCATAAGCACTGGCCTATGTGATCAAGGTATATTTATCAACTCATGAGGCTCTTGCTCAAATATAACTTTCATTTATACAGCATCTTGATGATCCAGATTAGGCAGCCACTCAGACTGTGGCTTCATCACGGCACATTCTGCTGTGAGAACACCACACCAGCACATCATACAGCACGTCATACTGAACAGGTCGCAGGGCACACAAAAACGACAACCCAGAGAGCTGCAGAATCTAAGGGAAATTTAGTTTGTCCTGAAGGGCAATTCAGTGGGCTTCCTCTGAACTGGAGATCTCAAACACAAGTCCTGGAGAGGCACAGTGCCAGCATGTTTCACTCCATTCCTGGAGGTCTGCAATGTTTGCACATTCTGGAGAGTGGGACTGTCTGTAGGTTTAACTCCAGTCCTGGAGAGTGGGACTGTCTGTAGGTTTAACTCCAGTCCTAGAGAGCGGGACTTTCTGTTGGTTTAACTCCAGTCCTGGAGAGCGGGACTGTCCGTAGGTTTAACTCCAGTCCTAGAGAGCGGGACTGTCTGTAGGTTTAACTCCAGTCCTGGAGAGCGGGGACTGTCCGTAGGTTTAACTCCAGTCCTAGAGAGCGGGACTGTCTGTAGGTTTAACTCCAGCCCTGGAGAGTGGAACTGTCTGTAGGTTTAACTCCAGTCCTGGAGAGCGGGACTGTCCGTAGGTTTAACTCCAGTCCTGGAGAGCGGGACTGTCCGTAGGTTTAACTCCAGTCCTAGAGAGCGGGACTGTCTGTAGGTTTAACTCCAGTCCAGGAGAGTGGGACTGTCTGTAGGTTTAACTCCAGTCCTGGAGGACTGCAGTATCCGCTGGCTTTTGCGGTTTCTTTTCATTTAGCAGCCAATTTAGGCCTTGGAAACAAGCTGTGTGAACTCTTTAGCCAATCAATGACTTAATAATTCACAAAATAACGCCAGAAACCAGAAGATACTGGAGTATGAACTGGAGTTTCAGTTCTCTACTGTGAAACAAGGCCAAGCTAACTGTTGTAAATGGTGTGTGTGTGTGTGTATACAGTTGAAGTCGGAAGTTTACATACACTTAGGTTGAAGTCATTAAAACAAATTTTTAACCAATCCACACATTTCATGTTAGCAAACTATAGTGTTGGCAAGTCAGTTAGGACATCTACTTTGTGCATGACATAAGTAATTTTTCCAAGAATTGTTTATAGACAGATTATTTCACTTTTAATTCACTATATCACAATTCCAGTGGGTCAGAAGTTTACATACACTAAGTTGACTGTGCCTTTAAACAGCTTGGCAAATTCCAGAAAATTATGTCATGGCTTTAGAAACTTCTGATAGGCTAATTTACATTATTTGAGTCAATTGGAGGTTAACTGTTTATTATTATTATTTCCCTAGTGTGAAGCACTTTGGGCTGCTACTTGTTGTATGAAAGGTGCTATATAAATAGTTTATTATTATTATTACATTATTATTTTCACTGTAAGGGAGGGACAGGTCCAACAGCAGTATCAGCACAATCCACTCCATCTGTGTTTCCTCTCAAACAGTCAAGGCCATGCTTGTAGATGGAAGATGGTTTTTCCTTCAGTGAGGACAAGTAATAAATTTATAATTTTGCTAGCACTACTAATGGCAGCTTAATCACAATTCTGTCCTAGTACTGCTTCCTGTCCTCAATGGGAAATCCATTTTCATCGGACACACATCACACTGATATTAATGGCTTGCACATAAATTGCATTTCAGATGCAGAAGCAATTGAAGCACAGAGGCATATTGGTAGATATCCATAAAGCAACACTTTCACATGGAATTTCCCAAAGAAATACATCTTAAATAGTAAAAACAATTAACATTCCCAAATTATATATCATAAATCCTATTGTAAGAAAATCAGCTTGTCTTGTGAAAATAGAACAATATATACGGTCACCGGCCACTTATGTTCATTAATGCAAATAAACTGCACCTCTAAACAGTGAATCATGGCTGTAACTCAACATATAAAGCATGCAGACATGGTGAAGAGGTTTAGTTGTTGTTTGATCAAACATCAAAATTGATAATCTCAATCTCAATTTAAGCCACTTTGACCGGGGTATGATTGTTGGTGCCAGAATGTTCCCAAAATAACGTTTTGTAATGACGTGCCAAGAATATGGCACATATACACACATTACACATTACAGGCATTTCCCCGACGCTCTTATCCAGAGCGACTTGTTTTTTTTGCCTTTCTTACATAGTATCAATTTTATACAGCTGTATATATACTGAAGCAATTCAGGTTTAGTACCTTGCTCAAGGGTACAATGGCAGTGTCCAACCTTTGTGTTACAAGGCCAGGTCCTTACCCATTATACTACACTGCCGCCCGTAGAATGTATGGGCAATGTTAGCAATGTACTCCGGTCTCACAGTAAGGGAACATCAAATCCAAGCATTAGAGAAACCCAAAGGGAACATTTGTACTAACATTCCTAGAACATTCCCCTAATGTTACATAAAATTATCCTGTAATGTTAGTGGAATGTGAAGGGACGTTCCATGGGCAAGTTGCAGGAATGTTCTGAACTTAATAAGGAGGGAGTAAAGGCTTCCCTCCGCATTTGGCGAGCCAGCCAGGAGTCCAAGATCCCGGGAAGGATACAGGAGGGAACCAACGGCGTGCGGTGTTTTTCTTCAAGTTAGAGACTGGTCAATAGTGAGAGGTAAGCAGACACCTTTTTCATAAAAAGTCTGCAGAGAGGAATTACCCGCACTCCGTTGGCCCCAAGTGTGGTCCTACACCGGTGACGGAGCTCCAGTGGGTGAGTGGATTAATTGATGTTGATTATACATAAGTTCATTTATCATTTAAATTAATAAGTAAATAGAGAGGATAAATAGGTAGAAAAATTATTGTGATGAAGTGAAATAAGCAGAAGTGGCTCTGAGTGTGATCATCTCTGAGTGTGATATTTTGTGATTTTAACTCGGAGTGTGAACATCACTGAGTGTGTGATATTTTGTGATTTGAACTCTGAGTGTGAACATCTCTGAGTGTGTGATATTTTGTGATTTGAGCTCTGAGTGTGATCATCTCTGAGTGTGACAACACTGTGGGGGAGTACTGAACTCCAAGTTAGCTAACCAAAAACTCTGAAATATAGAGCAATTCCGGATTGTGGGTCGCGTAGAGGTTGTGTGTAAAGGGACGCCTTTTCCTTCAAAGTCCGCCACAAACGGTGAATAGAGTGAAGCAGTTGAAAGATACTGCCACTGCTATATTACGGTAGGGACAATTAGGGAAACAGTGTTGTGAGAAAATTAAAAAATTAAAAAAAAAAAACTATTTAAAAAAAAAAAGTTATGTTGTGTGGCCAAATAATTTACTGTTGTTAATAATACTATAGTTTTTGTTATAATTTTTTGTAAATAGTACTATATGTATATACATATATCTCAATTAATCAAATTAGAACAAATAGATCCATTGCACGGGTTGTACAATCAAACTGAACATAATTGATTAAACAATACTGTAACAGGAGAACAATAGAAAAAAGATAAGGTGTGCTAACATTATATGAGAATTTGTTGTATTTTGGATGTGCTGTATATAATGCTGAAGGAAATTATGTAAATAACAGGGTTTTATTTAGATAGATAGTACTCCACTAGAAAAGTGGAAATATTATGTGTCTGTTATTGTGTATGTTATTGTGGGAAAAGATACAGTGGGAAAATAATTAACATGAGAACAGTTATATGGAGTAAAATCTATGTGCTGCCATTCAGGGATTGATAAATTCCTACCCAAGGCCATAGAAACAGGAGAAACATTTGAAATATGTTTAGATTGGTGGGCAGACGGAGCCGTTTGGCTGGAGTGTACCCCAGTGAGGGAATTGAGAACTGAAGAGGTAGAAGGGGAAGTTGAGCAGGGGCATTCAGGGGGAGGAGCCACACGAGTCACAGTCACTAAGTGGGAACTAACAGGATTAAAGGTAAAGGCGTGGCTACCAAGAACAGAGTGGTCCCCTGAATTATAATAATAATAATAATAAATCAATTAAGAATAAATTAATGAATTATAAATTAATGAATTATGAATCAATTAAGAAAAATCAATTAAGAAAAAATCCATTAAGAAAAAATATATTTTTTTTGTTTTTATTGTTTATTATTTTATTTTATTTTATTTTTATTTTTTATTTTAAAAAGAAAACATGGAGGCAAAGTTATTATAGTTGTAAGTTTTTCATTTAGTTTTTATTTTTTTATTAGTTTTTAATTTCACTTTCTAATTTAGAGGGAGAGAAATTAAATATTGGTTTTGAATGTTTTAAATTACTCTATATGCAATCCAGATTTCAGATCGCAGATCAGGAAGAGGATCAGAAACTAAAACTAAAAAGAATTCATGATTAATTTTTATTTTTATTTCAGTTTGTTTTGCACCACTACAGTACAGTTTTAGTTTTGTATTAGTTTTAAAAGTAACTTTAATTTGTATTTTTATTTCAGTTAACCTCTTCCTACCGAGGGCAAATTAGGCCAATTTTTGCCTGTTTTCACTAGTGACTAACAAAGGTGGTTATCTCAAAAACTATAAATGGTACAAATATGGTTCATGGCTTTTATTAAAGCAGACACCTGCAGTATTACGACTAAGCAGTGAGAACTCATAGAAATCCAGTTTTTGATACTTAACTACAACAATTTATGTACAGAAAATATTAAAAATGTCATGGTTTTGACCCTGTTTCCCTATGCGGTCGTGTTCCTCGGTGGCCACGCGAGGGCGCTGCCCTGTTGGTAGATGCTTGCTCCGCCCTGCTGAGTTTCTGTTTGAGCGTTTACACCTGTTCGTGGTCACTGAGGGCTATATAAGCCTACCGTTCCCTTCATGCGGGGCTTCGACATTAATTGTTAATTGTTATGTACTGTGGTGTTATTGTTGGTTGTGAGTTCTCGTACCGTTTTGGCTACTCGCCTATTTTTTGCGTCTCTGTTTAGAGGCAGGGCTTATTTCTTACTGGCTTGGTAGTTGATTATCTCGTAGAAGTTTGGGACCGTAAAATCTCTGCTCTATTTTGCCTTGTTGGTGCTTTTTCTCCGTGTATGGAGTTTTGGGCGATTCTGTTCGGAACAGTAGTTCTGCTCGCCCTTCGGCACATGTCTTCCCATCGGGAGATCAGGCGTTTCGCTTCTACTTAGTTATTAACTCGTAGAAGTATAGAGTAGCAGTTCTTTGTTCCTTTTTTCGCCTGTTATTTGGTTTTCTTACTGAGAGACCTGGCGTTTTGCTTCTACTCAATTCCGTGTTACTGTGAGCCAGTAAGTAGCTTCGGTACGTTTATTCCCTGTTGTCTCCTTCTCGTGGACTACGTTCCCCTTTGTTGTGACTCAGGGTTTTTGTTTTATATTGAGAGGCTGTCGTGCTATTTTGCGTTGGTCTTTATTACAGCGGTCCTCCGTCCTTTTTACCTACGGGACGATTTTGTTTCGGAACTATTGTTCTGTTCGTTTGCCGGGTGTGTTTCTCCTTGTGTGGAGTTTGGGCGAGGTTGTGGACATGTTTGTGTGACTGCGCGTAGCATGGTAACTTTAGCTCTCTGTTCCTTTGCTTTGTTACATTATTTTACTGAGAGGCTAGGGCGGTTGTTCCTATTTAAGCTTGCGTTAGTCTGTGGATAGTAAAGTTATGGGACGACGATGCTTCGTCGGCTCACCTGTAAAATGTTTCTCTCTCCTGGGAGATCGGGTGTTTACCCTCTTGGTTTTATTCATTGGACTGCGAGCCTTTTTATATCGCCATGGAACGTTAAATCTCTGTTCCTGTTCGCCTCGTTACATTTTTCGTTACTGAGAGGCAGGGCTTGTGTTTGTGCTTGTGTAAGTCAGTTAGCCGATAGTTTCGGTGCAGCTGTCCCATCGTCTTTTGTGCTCTGTCTCCGTGTATGGAGATTTGGGCGATTCTGTTCAGAACTGTAGTTCTGCTCGCCCTTCGGTGCAATTCGTCTCTTAGTGAGACCTGGCGATGTTTTGGACATGTTTGCGTTTGACTGCGAGCCTATTATTCTCGCCATGGAACGTTAAATCTCTGTTCCTGTGCGCCTCGTTATTTTCCTCATATAGAGAGGCAGGGCGCTTATTTTCAATTCTTCTCGCGTTGGTCTAGCCGGTAAATGTCTGGTACTGCCTGTCCTGTTTCGTTCCTTTCGGTGCCTTTTCTCCTTGCATGGAGTTTGACGATTTTGTTTGGAACTGCTGTTCTTTTCGTCTTTTGGCGCATGTCTTCCTATAGGGAGGATTGGGCGATTTTGTGGACACGTTTGTGTTTGACCGCGAGTTTGAGAGTAGCCTGGGAACGTTGGATCTGTTCCTTTCGCCTCCACTCATACTGCCATATTATTTTGCAGTGTGTTGTGTTTTATGTTTGTCCTTACGCTACTCGCCCGTCCTGATTTGTCTCGTTATCAAGACAGGGCGCGTATTTATTTCTGGCTGTTCAGATTCCTGTCCTTGCGCTCTACTTGGCGTTTGACAGTGAGCCGGTTAGTAGCGTTTGTAGTGGTGTTTGTGTTCCTTGTCTTGTCTCCTCCTTTATCTGCGGGTATCCCGCCTTAGTGGCCTAAGGGCTTAATGAATCCCCTTGCTGCGTTTGGCTCCTCCCATCTCACACGTCACGCCCCATTACAAAAAAACTAAAAAACGGGTACCTACATTCAAGTTTAAGAATTTTTACCTGGGGAGCTACAAATGCTATGGAGGAAATGACTCCTCTATCTGATTCATCAATATGCTGCCTACCTCTGGTAACAATCTGGTGTCAATATGTCAAACCATTCAAATTTTACAGGGTTTTTTTCAGGTGAACCTTTTTCGTTATCCAAATGGTGCCAAATGGTGCCAAATGTGCCAAAAATGGCAATGTTCCAGAAAGGTCTCAATATGATTTATTTTTTAGGTTTTTACAATAAAATGAGATAATTTGTCAATATTAGACGTGTTCTTGGTGCTCTTCATATTACACAACTAACTACCCAAGGTTACAAAAAGCTGTCAAAACCCATGTAGCAGCACAGTGAATCTTGTGTATTTCACCAGAGCCCCATTAGCCAGAAATGAGTCCAGGAATGTGCAAACAGGTTTTCAAATGAATAATGGGAATAGTATGAAACTTCCCTACACATTACTGCTTGCCAGTCCTGTCCTTTATTCTGTTGCAACCTCCTATGACAGGGACGTTGGGGTTGGGTTTTAGGAGGCAAAACTTTATACATGACAAACATATATCAACTATATACAAGTGCACTAAGGTGTACTACTAAAAGTGCAGTGGATAAAAAATCAAAAGTCCACCAGTTTCCTAGATAAAAAATAAAAACACCCCTGCTGTAACAAATAAAAAGATCCTTGCCCTCTAATTGCTGAAGTTACCGTATTTACACAAAGAAAGTACAAAATGGCAGGGTCCAAAAAGCTAAAAAAAATGAACTAAAAACAAAAAAAGGCAAAGGATCAAAACATGGGGGTGGAGGGTGAGGAGAGATTATTTAACCATTCATACAGAAGCCATTTAGACTACACATTCCCTCAGGAGAGCAATCTGCATCATTACAAACCCCCTAACCCTGTCCATGGAATTGTCCACCATGTTGATACCCATTAGTCCCCCTTATACAACAACAATCAACAATAATAATAATAAACAAGTACTCCCTCATGTTATCATATTCTCTCCCTCATACCATGCATAAATTGCCATTTTGTTTACCTGCACAGCCTTCTGTACTGCATACAGAACAATTTACTCATGTGGAACAATGACTTTACTAAACACTTCCAGAAGCCATTTCACACTCAAAAAAATCGATTTAGTAGCTCATCTCAGACACAAATAGATAGCTAGCTACTTGTTACCTGTAATTTTGCTTGCTAGCTTGCCACTGTAAAGGTAATACTATCTATATTAATTTAGCTGAGAGGGACCGATTTTATGCATAAGTATATAAGGTTAGTTAGCTTCACAGAAGAAACACAGGGATTCACGCATTGCAGCTAAATTGCACATTTCCTTCGATGCTTACACCAAACTTACCGTTTCCACAAACATCTGTGTTGTTGGCAACGCCACGTAACACGTGCGAGTTTGTCAACACAGACAATACACCCTTCAAGTTTACTTCATAAATTATTTATCATAGCGTTGGAATGTGCAATTTGTAATATTAATTGTATGAAAAACAATAAAATACAGTTGACAATGTAATTACGAACCCGCATGGCATTGCATGAATTCACACTGGTATATCGAAAAATCGGTAATACCACCAGCCCTAACGACGTTACCTGCCATGGCGAAATTCAATGCGTTTATAGCATAACACTGTTAGTATGATAAAACAACTTACATGTCAGCAACATCATCTCGGTCATCAGTGGATTCAGCGTCACTGAGACAGGATGAGTCTCCCTCGGCAAAAACATCTTCTGGCTTATCCAGTTTGTCTAGCACTTGGTGCACGGATAAACGCCTCAAAAAGCTCGACATAACTACACAAAAACTGTCTCAAAAATACTCTAAAGTAAAAAAATGTAACTGCGGGCCTTACCTAATTAATTGTGCTTTGCTAAACAGAATGTAGCGAGCTACGCTACAAGGTAAAAACACTGCGCCATCTTGGTTCGATAATTACGCGTGGGTTGGCACTTCCTTATACGCAGGGCAGGATTTCCTTTTTTTACGACGGCATTGTATTAAATGAGGGCTTGTTTGAAAGATAAGAGTCTTGGCTATTGCCTGGAATATTTGACAGACAGTTTTAAAACCCAATGGAAAGCAAATAATACTCAGAGTGGAGGCGGGTGGAAGACAGTTTTTCCCACTTCAGATAGGCCTATTGTGCTATCAGTCAAAGAAATACACCCAATTGACGAAGGTTTTGCATAAATCTCTGCAAGCAAGTTCAAAACAACTCTGGCTAACATATATAAGCCACGGGATTGGTACTCCAGAAACTGGCTGAGTTTCACAACGCCAAAGTGAACACAGCCGAACGAGTCGTAATCAAGTGCAAAAAAGCACAAGTCGGTTTAAAATTGGAAAAAAATAATGTACTGTAAGGGGGGAGGGTCTGTTTCGGAGGACCAGACGCGACAGAAAGGAATCAGAAAGTCTACACCAAGTGCAGACCAATAGAACGGAAGGATCTCCGCAAAGGGAAAAATAAATAAAAGGAAAACCAAAATAACTCCGTCCTCAATCCGAGGAAGCACTGCAACGGAGACTTAAAGTGGAGAAAAGAAAACAACCCGAATTAAACGGGCGACAAAACTCGAACTACGAGAATAGGTATAAACAGAAAAAGAAGTACCTCTAACCTCCAGTAAGATTTATTTATTTAAATAAATCAAAGCAACCTCACTAATAGGGAAGAAAAACTAGCCAGCTTGAAAAGACAAGCAGTGAGGCTAAACTCCTCTAACTCCAAACAGCAGAGAGTTAGAAGGAGAAAAAATAATTAAAGCAGCAAACCAAAGAGGGTAGAGAAACAAGGACAGAAAAATAGAGTGAAAACGGGAAAAGGAAGATCTAAAAATAACCTGAACTTTTAAACTCTAACCGGACCTTCCTGCTTTACTTGAAGAGACTTCAAGCAAAACAGTCTCTGTGTCCTATACCGTACCGGCTACCAGTGAAATGAGATATAACATGGAAGCACGGAAGAAGGAAGACGCAGAGTTTAAATACCCGGCGGAAGAGCCGCACAGGTGCAATCACTAATTGTCGGAACGAACGAAAGCCGGACACGGACAATTAAGCAAAGAAAAGACGTCCAACAGGCGCTAAAGTGAAAGCGAAAAAATAAAAGAAAACGTAAGCCTGCAGACCATGACATGTACAGCCGTATGAAAGTTTTAAAGTATTTTTTCTTGAAGCCTAAAGGTATAATGATTTTTCAAACCAAAGTATTGTGAAATACAATTAAGCAGAACAGTTTACCAGCACATTGTTTATGGTGTGACATCAAGCTGCAATACATGTTTGAGAATTAGGTCCGAGTTTCCAACGTTATTTACGAAGTTTTATCCCGATGTTTTGGGCTTAAAAACCACTTTCCCAGAAGGAATGGATATATCTTAAGGATATTTAATCAAAATATTGAGGTGAGCAGTTTATTATATATTATTAAATTAATGAAATGTATAATTTAATAATTTCCGTAACGCCCGCGTTACCGCTAGGGGGCGTTTGGTATTAAGAGGTTAACTAAAATGTTTTTATTTTCATTTTTTATTTTAGTTTCAGTTTTAGTTTCACTTTCAGTTAACTAGAATAAGCTTGCATGGGCTAAAGAAAAATAAGGATTTGAAAACGCGGAAGGGCGTCTTTAAAGACACCTCTCTCCTGCATGAGTGAATTATTTCAAACAGACTATGAGAAGACTATGAAAAAATGGGAAAAGTGGACAAGAGGTGGTCCCTTGGTATGGCCTAAGGAAGGTACTTTTGGACTTCAATACCTGCAATCAGTGGAAGCAAATGGAGCTACAGGCCTGTATCCCCTATTGAACAGCACTGGGGAACAATAAGATTTGAGCCAGGGGCCTGAGACTACTGTGAGGATGAGACCAGAGTTGGTGAAAGTGAAAAGGACCCTGGAAGCAGAAGGTAATTTGGAAACCGTTTTAATAAGATCAAAAGTTACAGCAGCAGGCCCAGAGGAAGGAGAATCAGAGACAGCCCAGAGTGACAGCCGAGGAAACGAGGGAAATCCCGCAAATAGCACACCATTCCCATGCCTCCACACACCTCATGACGGCCCAGAGAATCAGGGAATGACAAGTTGCAAGAAAGAAACAGTCAAGTCATCGGGGGCACGTGAATCTGAAAGGAGCAGCAAGCTAGGATGTGCCACCAGATATCAACAGGCAATGGAAGAAGCAGAGGGAGGTGAGAAGTGAGAAGATGTGAGAATGTGAGAAGTGAGAAGAAGGTGTGAGAATGTGAGATGTGAGAAGAAGAAACGAAACCGAAAGGAGAAGCAAGAAGAACTGGAAGAGACCCAAGGAGAGGAGAATATGACATCAAAGGAAAAGTGAAACTAAGGTCAACTGCCATTCCCAAAGATGAATCAAGCTCCTCTGATAGTAAAGAATCAGATGACAGTACAACAAGGAAGAAAAAGAAAGTGAGAAAGGAAATGCTGAAAACAAACCCTAAAGGAGGTGAAAAAAGCAGAACAAGCATTCCTGCGCGAAGGAGGGTACTCGCAGCAACGAGTTCAAGAATTGAAGCAGGTCTACGATATCAGTAGTGATATCCAAAACAGTGCCAGCAAAATCCTCAGGAAGAGCGGCAGAAGAAGGAGAGCACCTGCTCAATACAATCCAGGGGAAGAAGGAGACGAAGAGGATGAAGAAACCTTCCTGGCCCCATTGCAAGTCCTACCCCAACCAGGGAGACAACAGCCACTCACTAAGTACACCCCATGGTCATCAATGGACCTGGAAAACATGGTTAAGGATTTACCAAAAATAACAGATGGAGCAGGCCATGGATAAGCGAGGGTAGAGATGAGGACGACTCACCTGCCCCTGTGCATGGGAGATGTTAAGAAGATATGTGATCCATGATTTCATTAACAGGATGCAGGAGACATGGAAAACAAACATGGGACAGACATTTGATGCATCACAAGGAATATCGACAATGTTCTTTCACATGTTGTGTAAACAAACCAGTAATAAAGGCCCTAAGCAAGGGGACTTCCCCAGGAGAATTGGGATAAACAAAGAGCCCATCTTGTCCACCACTGAAGCTGCACAGATAAAGTATGAAGACCTCAGAAGGGCAGAATAAATCTCTAAAGAAGAAACTGTTACTTCTCCAGATAGCCGACAGGGAGAGAGAAGATCAGGGAATTCAAGCAGCAGTGATAACCCAGCAGATACAGGCACCCCCACCCTCACAACAAGTCCAAGGAGGACAGGGCCCATCCATCGAATGGGCTGGACCAAATTTCCAAAGGCCAGTGTTCCCATGGACGAACCAGGGCCAGTGGCAGCAGAAAGACTGCTGGAGATGCGGAAAGATGGGACACTGGGCCAGGAACTGTCACAGAGGAAGAGGAAGAGGATTCCAATCAAGAGGCCGCATGAACTAAGGAGCAAAACCTGGGTGGCCATCGTACCCGCCAATGCCATCATATCAAGGACCCGAGAACCAGATAGCGATGATCCCACAGCAAAGCATGTATGGACAGCAGCTACAGCAGCCACAGCAACCACAACAACCACAACAACAATGGGGAATGAGTCCCTAACAGAATCCCCTTCAATAGGAATGCCTTGAGAATCCTACACCCCTAGGAGCAGAGGGAGAGTGTGTAGCAAAGGAAATGCTATCTATAACATCCAGCTGTGCCACAAATTAACCACAAATTGATATTCTCATAAAAGGGAAAACATGCAACTTTTTAATAGATACAGGGGGCAATAGTACACTTATCAGAGACTGCCTCAAGGATATGTAGAATCCCCTAGCCTATTCAATCAAATGGTCAGAAATGACCTAGCGGACTTTGCGCCAAAGGGGGGAAGCACTCTCATCCAGTACGTGGACGACCTTCTCCTATGCAGCCCAAGTATGACCGCATGCAAAGAGGACAGTAAGAAACTGTTACAAGAACTGACACTAAAAGGCCACAAAGTATCCAAGTCAAAGTTACAGTTTTGTCAAGAACAAGTGCAATACTTGGGTCATACTCTTAAGGAAGGGAGCAAAAGTATTTCAGCAGAACGAATTGAAGCAATTACGAAGGTGCCCAGACCGAGAACGGTGAAAGAAATGCAGAGATTCTTAGGAATGACGGGGTACTGCAAAAAGAGGACTCCAGAGAAAGGGCTGGCAGCAGCCGCCTTTGCAGTAGAGAAGGCAAGCAACGCCAATAATGGCAGGGCATGAAGTTACCCTGTATGTGTCACATGCAGTAGAAGCACTACTCAGAGAGTATAAGTCCCTAACTTATCGGAGAGTATCAGGATACGAGATCCTACTCACACAGCCAGGATTGACCATTATCAGATGCAAAGCTGTGAACCCAGCGGAATTAATGATGACCCCAGAAGAAGGCCAACCACATGAATGTGAAAGAATGGTGGAAGCAGAAGCAAGGGCAAGAGAAGACTTACAACAAGAACCACTGATGGCTCCGGACCACGTGTTCTTTGTGGACGGTTCGTCATCCATTGATCCCCGCACAGGAAAAAGGAGAGCCGGATATGCTATAGTACAACAAGAAGGACCATGGACATATCAAACGATCGAAGAATCAGCTCTAAGCCCAGGGACAAGTGCCTAACAAGCAGAACTGGTAGCCCTAGCAAGAGTCTGTAGAAGGGGTACAGGACACACCGTTAATATCTACTGTGACTCAGCGTATGCTTGTGGGTTATATAGTACACATTTTGGGGAATATGTGCAAGAAGAGGGTTTCTCACTGCAGGGGGAAACTGTATAAAAAACATTTTTGAGGTAAAAGAACTGTTGGAGGTCATGAAACAACCCGTAAAAATTATAATTATAAAGTGCGGAGCACATACAGGCGGAACAGACCTGTCAGCAGGAAATGATTAGATAAGTCTGCAGGAATATGGCGGCAATGTACAGGGAAAGCAGGGAAAGCAATTGCACCAAGCGCAGTAATAGAGGTCATTTGCAGAGCTGCCCATTAGGGGTGCAACGGATCACAAAACTCACGGTTTGGATCGTATCACGGTTTTGAGTCACGGATCGGATCATTTTTCGGATCAGCAAAAAAAAAAAAGGGAGACAAGTATATCTTTGCTTTCCATTTATTCTGTAAAACACTTAAAGCAAGGAACTTTTGCCCATGGTCTTAAATGAAAACAACATTCAATTCTATTTCTCGTTACTAGTTCTATTTTGTCCGTAGTTATGCAAAAACCTCTCGTTGGTAGTTCTGAAAACATTTGATTCTATATGGAAGCAAATAGTTCCTTCTCAACTTTATACCATAAAATTGGCACCAATTTTGGTTATTTTTGTCATTAGTTAGATTATTTAAGAAAATTGCATGAAACCGCAACTCAATTTATTTAGGTCACGCAGCCTATTTTAAACAGCCCAGGCTAAGGAAATTGCATTTCACGATCTGCATCATGAGATGGGAACATCTGAAAAAATAGCCTACTGTAGATACAGAGTTTGTTACTGTTAGATGTAACGTGTCATATCTAAGACATTTCGCTGGATAAAATGTTTTTTAAAATATACAGATTAATGTGCTTTGTGAAGTAACTTGTTCGCATTCGCAACCAGCGTTGCTCACGTCAGCGTTACCTTACATTAGGTAAAGCCCTACTATGTTACGTTCATATTTCCAAACTGAATAAATACTGCACCTCTAACCACAAAACGTCTTTGCTAGATTAAAGTTGTTGTAACTAAGATATTTGGCGAAGACAAACTTTTCAAATCAGTGGATTTAGCGTTATTTGCCGGCTTTATTAATCAGCTGTTGGTGTTGCTATGGATACCATTCATATAAGGGTCGACTCTAATGGCGCTGGCAGCAGATAACGTAGACGGCGTATTAATTTAGAACGGTGATTAAAATGTTGCCAGCGCTACTTCATTGCCGGGCGGTTTAACGAAATAAATGCCCACCCTCCAGCCAATCAGAATCGAGTATTTATCCAAGCCATGGTATAATACTTTTAAAAGTACCAGCGGCAGTAAAACTGTAATTCACTATGATGGTTAAATTTTGCAATTAATCCGCGGTTCACATGCGTGCCGAACCGTGGGGGGCGATCCGTACGGATCACGGATCAACTACGTTCCGTTACACCACTACTGCCCATGGTGTTGGCCACTCTGCAAGGGGGGAGATAATGAGAGAAATACAGAAACATTGGTTTATACTAGCATGATATCAAGATGCAAAATTTGTTAGGAAGTAAGGTAAAGTTGGTAATGGACTATGTAGATATGATCGATCATTGATATATTCATTGATATATTTTCAAGATGGGTAGAAGCATTCCCCACTGTGCATGCGGATTCTAAAACTGCAGCTAAAGCCTTGGCAAGAGAAAGTTTCCCCAGATTCGGGGTCTGTCAGACCCTGAGCAGCGACAATGGTTCTAAAAACTAGTTTTAAATAAAAAATTTAAAAAAATAAAAATTTTTTTTTTAAAAATATAGTCAGAATAGATTTATCCATTTCGCACCCCATGATCACACATATTACATACACTGACTACATGAAGAACAACTCAAAGGGGACATAATAAAGCCCCAACTGACTAAAGGCCCTTAGGATAGATAAAACAGACACATAAATAGATTAAGGAAAAGGGTGAAGAAGGTAGGAGACGCTGAGTGAAGTGCTAGTAACCTCTCCTCAGGCTTCTTAGAATATGGACTCCTAAGAAGAGGAAGAAGACATTACAAGTATAATCCAATTCTTTTTATATAATCTTTGTATAATTATAGCGAATCAAAATTAGATGATCATTAAAAATCATTAAATACAGTAGCTTTTTGATTAACCTTTGATATTTTTAATTAACTTTTGATATTTTTGATTAAATTTTTGATATTTTTGATTAACCTTTTGATATTTTTTATTAACTTTTTGATATTCTTGATATTTACTGTTTGATAGATCATCTGTTAATTGTTAATTAGAGGAAATATTAACTTAGGTAAATTATGCATGAAACTAATCAACTACAAATGTTTATTTTTATCATACAATACTAATGTCATAACATAACTCCACCACCAGGCGAAGTATCAACAAGAGAGTGTGAGACCGTATGGTCTCAAAGGGGGGAATGTGGAAGTAAGCCGTAGGCCCAAGAAAGCCTCATATGCAAACTTATATAAATAATTAAATAATACAGTCAAGATCTAGTGGAAAAGTACTGAGAGGGGAGGGGGGGTTGTGAGAGGGTGCAGAATCGTTCTCTGTCAGCAAGGACGAAGGCATCTAGCACACCAGTCAAAACAGGAATGTTTTCCTCCTGTGTTCCATAACTAAGCAGGAGTTGTACTTATAACAATGGATAAGATAGATCGTGCTGACCGAACAGGTGGGAGGAGAGTTCACAAACAATTTTATTTGATAGATCAAGAGTGCCCCCAAGCGCATAGGGTAAGAACAGGTCATATAACATATTAATGTTTTGCCTAATTATATTATGAAAAGGTGTTACCACATATCATTGATGTATTAGCAACGTAAAGGAGGAGTTATGATATTGTAAAAACTAATGTTTGTTATTGTTCAGGGAATTCCGAATCCTCTGCGTAGGTTTGTGGTTTTCCCATGTTGAATCAACGTTTGACCATTTAATAAAAGATTAAACTTCTGCTATTTCCTTCATCTTTATCTTGAGAATTCTTCCACTCGAACGAAAACCCATCTCAAATTGAACTTAATAAGGAGGGAGTAAAGGCTTCCCTCCGCAGGACCTGAAAGGAACTCAACATTATGACATCCAGGAAACATATTGCAATGTTTGTGTAATGTTCCGCTCCCTTCCTGTCCGTTTTCCGTGTTTTCCTGTTTTCCCTCCGTGTCATGTTGGATCCCTTTTCCGTGTTTTCCCCGCTGCTGCGGACTAGGCGTGTCCTTCCCTGTCTTGTTCGTCTGGTTGTTTTGTCTTACTTCCGCCTTTCACTCCCTCCCCCTCGTTGCATGCATTGCCTCACCTGGTGTCTTGCAATCACTCCCGGTTTATGTTCACACCTGTACCGTATTTAGTCCTGTCAGTTAGCTCACTATATAGTCTTTCGGCTGGCTGCCAGTCGGCGCCAGTTCGTTAACTATCGTCACTTGGTGTTAGTGCTCGACTCGTTATCTGGTCTCCCTGCGTGAACTATTCGCTTAGTTGTGGAATGTGTTTCCCGTGCAGCTTAAGTTCTTCGCAAAACTACGGATTGGTAGTTTACCTCCCGCACAATTTCCTGTCATTTGGTGTAGCTAACCTGTTTCCCTTCTCCTCCATCTAACCCTGCACCCATTCTCCCGTGGCAGTGTTCGTTTTCCCCGTGTTCGTTGTGTGTGTTGCGGTACCTCCACCTCCAGCGCGTGTAGGCTCCGGGGTGATTCGTTACCTGGCTACCCTCCAGTTGTTCCTGTCCGACCGAAGAAACCACCCAGTTCTTCGGCGCCGGCTCCTGGAGCTCTGGAGACAGTCAGCTACTTACGGACCTACCGCAGCTGCGCCACATCACTCTGTCCTGCCGTGCTACATCAAACCACCTGACTTCCAAACCCGGCACCTCCGTGAGAACCTCCCGGTCTTTCCCGTGCCTTCCCTTGCACTAACCCCCCTCTGTTGTTTTGTTTCTCTGTACCGGTGCAGTCAGTCCGGTCCAGTTCCTGCCCTGCCGTAGTGAGTCGCTCCCCTGCCAGTTCCAGTCCAGTCCAGGCGTGAGTTGTACAAACTACTCGCTCAAGGTCCAGTTCCGGTTTGGAACATTCCGTTTCATACACGGATTCCTGTGTGGACCTCCCGTTCCAGTCCAGTCCAGTTCCGGTTTGGAACATTCCGTTCCAGAACCCGATTCCCGTGTGGACCTCCCGGTCCAGTTCCAGTCCAGTCCAGTTCCGGTTTGGAACATTCCGTTCCAGTACCCGATTCCCGTGTGGACCTCCCGGTCCAGTTCCAGTCCAGTCCAGTTCCGGTTCGGAACATTCCGTTCCTGAGCCAGATTCCCGTGTGGACCACCCGGTCCAGTTCCAGTCCAGTCCAGTTCCGGTTTGGAACAGTCCGTTCCAGATCCTCCAGTCCAGCTCCGGCTTGGAGCAGCCCGCCCCGGGCTTCCAGGCGCAAGACCTCTGTACATTCTGTGTTTGCCTTTCCTGTACAGTGTTGGGACTACCCCAACACTTAATTTATTAAAAACACCCCTTTGTGAAATCTGTCTCCTGGTCGTTGCACTTGGGTTCGTCCCGTAACAGATACGTAACAGAACGAACTGGCCAAAAACATGGACCCAGCCGACCTGGAGCAGATTCGGCACGCCTTCTCCTGCCAAACTGCGGTCAGCGACCAACAGGGCCGTCGTTTGGACGACGTGTTGGAAGTACTGAGGGGCATCACGGAACAAGTGACGCAGCTGTCTCTTCACCAGCCGCTTCCGCGTATTCCATTGGGCTCTACACCGCCCGTACCGGATCCTCCGGCGGACCCTCCTGTGTCCACTTCATTTCGTGAGCCTCGCGTACAACATCCTGAGTTATTCCGCGGGGAATTGGGGAAATGTCGCGAATTTTTTATGAAATGCGACATTGTCTTCCGGATGCAGCCCTCCTCCTTCGCCTCCGACCCATGTAAGATCGCGTTCATTATGAGCAGCCTGGGAGGAGGTGCCCTGGAGTGGGCTACATCCATCTGGGATAGCCAAGCCGCGCTCTGCAACAACTTCGCTGCCTTCACCGCCGAGATGCGGCGCGTGTTTGACCACCCTACCTGTGGGCGAGATGCAACTCAGCGCCTACTTCAGGTCCGTCAAGGGAGTCGTAGCGTCGCGGAGATGGCCATCCAATTTCGTACCCTCGCCGCGGAGTCCGGATGGAACGACACCGCCCTTCAGGGGGCTTTCCGCCAGGCACTCAGCGAGGAGCTTAAAGACCAACTAGCCACCCGTGAGGAATCCACCTCCCTCAATAGCCTGATTAGCCTGGCCATAGCAGTCGACAACCGTCTTCGTATCCGGGCCCGTGAGCGTGGGGGGAATCCCGGTCACCTTCCTCACATACGCTCTCACCCTTCTGCTTCTGGATCCAGGGCGGCGTCTGGGGTCTCCGAAGAGGAGCCCATGCAACTGGGCAGAGTTGCGGTCAACTCTGCAGAGCGCCAACGTCGCCTGCGATCCAGGTCTTGCTTCTATTGTGGCAAACCTGGCCACCAGATCGCCTCATGTCCCATCCGCCCAAAAGAATAGGCTCGCCAGTTAAACTGGGCGTACTGACGAGCCCTATCATACCCTGCCATGCAGCCCAGAATCGCCTGGTTTTCAAGGCCACTCTCCTGTGGAGGGACAAGTCCGAAGTCTCGTCGGCCCTCATCGACTCTGGAGCCGACGCCAACTTCATGGACACCACCTTCGCCCAGAGGGCTGGCATCCCCACGGAGCTTCTACCCTCTCCCATTACTGCCTTCGCCTTAGACGGTCGGAGTCTGGGGTTAGTGACCCACTCCACCGTTCCCTTACAGCTCGTCCTTTCCGGCAATCATCGGGAGAGCATTCAACTCCTCCTCATCAATTCTAAACAATCAGCCATAGTTTTAGGGCAGACCTGGCTCCATCTCCATAACCCGCACATCGACTGGCAGGGCGGACGCATCCTGGCGTGGAGTGGCCACTGCCTGGCTAGCTGTCTCCGCTCCGCTCTTCCCCCTCCGGGGTCCAAGAATCCCAGCACCAACCTACCCGAACCCGATATGTCCACCGTTCCCAAGCAATATCACGACCTCGGTCTCACCTTTTCGAAATCACGTGCTCTGTCCCTACCTCCTCACCGCCCTTACGATTGTTGTATTGATCTGCTGGCGGGAGCCAAACTTCCGTCCGGCCGTCTCTACAGTCTGTCGGGACCAGAGAAACTCGCCATGGAGGAGTATATCCATGAGTCCCTCGCCTCGGGCATCATCCGTCCCTCCTCTTCTCCGGTTGGTGCTGGGTTCTTTTTTGTAGGGAAAAAGGACGGCTCACTACGGCCCTGCATCGACTACCGGGGACTCAATTCCATCACCATCCGCAACAAATATCCTCTCCCCCTCATTAACACTGCTTTTGAACCCCTCTCGCAGGCCGTCATTTTTACCAAGCTCGACCTCCGTAATGCGTACCACTTGGTGCGCATACGGGAGGGGGATGAGTGGAAGACTGCCTTCAATACCCCGTTGGGCCACTATGAGTACCTGGTGGTCCCTTTCGGCCTTACTAACGCCCCGGCAGTCTTCCAGGGCATGGTGAATGACGTACTGCGAGACCTATTGGGTAAGACTGTTTTTGTTTACATTGACGACATTTTGATTTTTTCTAAGTCCCCTCAGGAGCACATTCTCCATGTCCGGGAGGTTCTCCAGCGGCTCCTCGAGAACCAGCTCTTCGTCAAGGCGGAGAAGTGCTCCTTCCACGTCTCTTCAGTCCCGTTCCTCGGCTTCATTATTGAGGAGGGCAGTATCCGGGCGGATCCGGTCAAAGTCAAGGCGGTGACGGAATGGCCCCAACCCACCTCTCGTAAGCACCTACAACAATTCCTTGGTTTTGCTAATTTCTATCGTCGTTTTATCCGTAATTACAGTGTCATTGCTGCCCCCCTTACCAAACTTACCTCCACTGCTTTTTCTTTCTGTTGGAACTCCGAAGCCCAGCGTGCTTTTGAACAGCTCAAAACACGGTTTTCCTCAGCCCCTATTCTTTGCCACCCTGATCCCTCCCGCCAATTTACGATTGAGGTGGATGCCTCCGACACCGGCGTGGGGGCCATTCTGTCCCAACGTGCCGCCTTGGACAACAAACTCCATCCCTGTGCCTTTTTCTCCCGGAGGCTGTCCTCCGCTGAGCGAAATTATGATGTCGGGGATCGGGAGCTTCTTGCCATTAAGCTGGCTCTTGAGGAGTGGCGCCACTGGCTGGAGGGGGCAGGTACCCCCTTTGTTGTTTTAACTGACCACCAAAATTTAATTTATTTAAGGTCTGCTAAGAGGCTGAATGCTAGACAGGCTAGGTGGTCACTTTTCTTTGCCCGGTTCAATTTTTCGTTATCCTATCGCCCCGGTTCCCGCAATATTAAGGCGGATGCCTTATCCCGTGTGTTTTCCCTTCCCTCCAGTCCTGCTGACCCCGAACCCATTCTTCCAGCGTCCTGTATGGTGGCTGCGGTCTCCTGGAGGATTGAGGAGATCGTGAGGTCCGCCCAGACTTCCCACCCTGACCCCCGTAATAACCCTAACCCCTCCCTGTTTGTTCCCGACTCCGTCCGCTCCCAGGTCCTTGAGTGGGTTCACGCCTCCTGCCTGGCGTGTCACCCAGGTGTTGCCAGAACGACCACCCTCGTCAGGAGGAGCTTTTGGTGGCCCACCCTCAAGGAGGATACCCGTGCTTTTGTCCTGGCCTGCCCAGTATGCGCCAGGAGCAAGGCTTCCCACCAGCCTCCCTCTGGTCGTCTCCTTCCCCTCCCTGTCCCGGGCCGTCCTTGGAGCCACATTGGGGTGGATTTTGTAACCGGTCTGCCGTTGTCAGAGGGCAACTCTGTCATTCTGACAATTGTGGATCGGTTCTCCAAGGCGGTTCACTTCATTCCCCTCCCCAAGCTCCCGTCCGCCCTCGAAACGGCGGAGCTCCTGGTGGTACATGTGGTCAGGCTGCACGGGATCCCATCCGATATTGTGTCGGATCGTGGGCCCCAATTCTCCTCCCAGGTCTGGAAGGCGTTCTGTGTAGCCCTGGGGGCCTCGGCCAGTCTGTCGTCTGGCTTCCATCCCCAGTCGAACGGCCAGGCAGAGAGGGCGAACCAGGACCTGGGGGCCGCCCTGCGGTGCGTCACGGCTCGCAATCCCGCCTCCTGGAGCCGTTTCCTCCCCTGGGTGGAGTACTCTCACAACTCCCTTAAGAGTACCTCCACCGGGTTATCCCCTTTCGAGTGCTCGTTAGGGTACCAACCCCCTCTCCTGTCGGTCCAGGAGGCCGAGGTAGCAGTCCCCTCTGTCAAAGCCCACATCCTCAAATGCAAGCGCATTTGGAGGCTTGCACGCACCGCACTCCTACGTTCCAATTCCCGGTCACAGCGTCTGGCGGACCTGCACAGGACCGCAGCCCCCAAGTACAGGGCCGGTCAGCAGGTCTGGCTGTCCACGTCCAACATTTCCCTTCCCTCCTCCTCTAAAAAACTTCGGCCCCGGTTCATTGGTCCCTTCCCTGTTGTATGTCTTGTCAACCCAGTTTCCGTCAAACTCTCCCTCCCTGCCTCCCTCAAAGTTTACCCCGTTTTTCATGTTTCCCAAATTAAGCCTGTCGCCTCCAGCCCCCTCAGTGCCCCTACCCTCCCTCCTCCACCTGTCCGGGTCATCAACAACGCCCCGGCCTACACGGTGGACCGCATCATCGACATCCGCCGTAAGGGTCGGGGTTTCCAATACCTCGTGGACTGGGAGGGGTATGGTCCTGAGGAGCGGTCATGGCTCCACAGGGGCCTCATCCTGGATCAATCACTGATCCAGGATTTCCACAGTCGCTTCCCATCCAAGACCAGGCCGCCAGGTACGCCAGGTGGCGTACGTTGAGGGGGGGGTACTGTAATGTTCCGCTCCCTTCCTGTCCGTTTTCCGTGTTTTCCTGTTTTCCCTCCGTGTCATGTTGGATCCCTTTGTCCGTGTTTTCCCCGCTGCTGCGGACTAGGCGTGTCCTTCCCTGTCTTGTTCGTCTGGTTGTTTTGTCTTACTTCCGCCTTTCACTCCCTCCCCCTCGTTGCATGCATTGCCTCACCTGGTGTCTTGCAATCACTCCCGGTTTATGTTCACACCTGTACCGTATTTAGTCCTGTCAGTTAGCTCACTATATAGTCTTTCGGCTGGCTGCCAGTCGGCGCCAGTTCGTTAACTATCGTCACTTGGTGTTAGTGCTCGACTCGTTATCTGGTCTCCCTGCGTGAACTATTCGCTTAGTTGTGGAATGTGTTTCCCGTGCAGCTTAAGTTCTTCGCAAAACTACGGATTGGTAGTTTACCTCCCGCACAATTTCCTGTCATTTGGTGTAGCTAACCTGTTTCCCTTCTCCTCCATCTAACCCTGCACCCATTCTCCCGTGGCAGTGTTCGTTTTCCCCGTGTTCGTTGTGTGTGTTGCGGTACCTCCACCTCCAGCGCGTGTAGGCTCCGGGGTGATTCGTTACCTGGCTACCCTCCAGTTGTTCTTGTCCGACCGAAGAAACCACCCAGTTCTTCGGCGCCGGCTCCTGGAGCTCTGGAGACAGTCAGCTACTTACGGACCTACCGCAGCTGCGCCACATCACTCTGTCCTGCCGTGCTACATCAAACCACCTGACTTCCAAACCCGGCACCTCCGTGAGAACCTCCCGGTCTTTCCCGTGCCTTCCCTTGCACTAACCCCCCTCTGTTGTTTTGTTTCTCTGTACCGGTGCAGTCAGTCCGGTCCAGTTCCTGCCCTGCCGTAGTGAGTCGCTCCCCTGCCAGTTCCAGTCCAGTCCAGGCGTGAGTTGTACAAACTACTCGCTCAAGGTCCAGTTCCGGTTTGGAACATTCCGTTTCATACACGGATTCCTGTGTGGACCTCCCGTTCCAGTCCAGTCCAGTTCCGGTTTGGAACATTCCGTTCCAGAACCCGATTCCCGTGTGGACCTCCCGGTCCAGTTCCAGTCCAGTCCAGTTCCGGTTTGGAACATTCCGTTCCAGTACCCGATTCCCGTGTGGACCTCCCGGTCCAGTTCCAGTCCAGTCCAGTTCCGGTTCGGAACATTCCGTTCCTGAGCCAGATTCCCGTGTGGACCACCCGGTCCAGTTCCAGTCCAGTCCAGTTCCGGTTTGGAACAGTCCGTTCCAGATCCTCCAGTCCAGCTCCGGCTTGGAGCAGCCCGCCCCGGGCTTCCAGGCGCAAGACCTCTGTACATTCTGTGTTTGCCTTTCCTGTACAGTGTTGGGACTACCCCAACACTTAATTTATTAAAAACACCCCTTTGTGAAATCTGTCTCCTGGTCGTTGCACTTGGGTTCGTCCCGTAACAGATACGTAACAGAACGAACTGGCCAAAAACATGGACCCAGCCGACCTGGAGCAGATTCGGCACGCCTTCTCCTGCCAAACTGCGGTCAGCGACCAACAGGGCCGTCGTTTGGACGACGTGTTGGAAGTACTGAGGGGCATCACGGAACAAGTGACGCAGCTGTCTCTTCACCAGCCGCTTCCGCGTATTCCATTGGGCTCTACACCGCCCGTACCGGATCCTCCGGCGGACCCTCCTGTGTCCACTTCATTTCGTGAGCCTCGCGTACAACATCCTGAGTTATTCCGCGGGGAATTGGGGAAATGTCGCGAATTTTTTATGAAATGCGACATTGTCTTCCGGATGCAGCCCTCCTCCTTCGCCTCCGACCCATGTAAGATCGCGTTCATTATGAGCAGCCTGGGAGGAGGTGCCCTGGAGTGGGCTACATCCATCTGGGATAGCCAAGCCGCGCTCTGCAACAACTTCGCTGCCTTCACCGCCGAGATGCGGCGCGTGTTTGACCACCCTACCTGTGGGCGAGATGCAACTCAGCGCCTACTTCAGGTCCGTCAAGGGAGTCGTAGCGTCGCGGAGATGGCCATCCAATTTCGTACCCTCGCCGCGGAGTCCGGATGGAACGACACCGCCCTTCAGGGGGCTTTCCGCCAGGCACTCAGCGAGGAGCTTAAAGACCAACTAGCCACCCGTGAGGAATCCACCTCCCTCAATAGCCTGATTAGCCTGGCCATAGCAGTCGACAACCGTCTTCGTATCCGGGCCCGTGAGCGTGGGGGGAATCCCGGTCACCTTCCTCACATACGCTCTCACCCTTCTGCTTCTGGATCCAGGGCGGCGTCTGGGGTCTCCGAAGAGGAGCCCATGCAACTGGGCAGAGTTGCGGTCAACTCTGCAGAGCGCCAACGTCGCCTGCGATCCAGGTCTTGCTTCTATTGTGGCAAACCTGGCCACCAGATCGCCTCATGTCCCATCCGCCCAAAAGAATAGGCTCGCCAGTTAAACTGGGCGTACTGACGAGCCCTATCATACCCTGCCATGCAGCCCAGAATCGCCTGGTTTTCAAGGCCACTCTCCTGTGGAGGGACAAGTCCGAAGTCTCGTCGGCCCTCATCGACTCTGGAGCCGACGCCAACTTCATGGACACCACCTTCGCCCAGAGGGCTGGCATCCCCACGGAGCTTCTACCCTCTCCCATTACTGCCTTCGCCTTAGACGGTCGGAGTCTGGGGTTAGTGACCCACTCCACCGTTCCCTTACAGCTCGTCCTTTCCGGCAATCATCGGGAGAGCATTCAACTCCTCCTCATCAATTCTAAACAATCAGCCATAGTTTTAGGGCAGACCTGGCTCCATCTCCATAACCCGCACATCGACTGGCAGGGCGGACGCATCCTGGCGTGGAGTGGCCACTGCCTGGCTAGCTGTCTCCGCTCCGCTCTTCCCCCTCCGGGGTCCAAGAATCCCAGCACCAACCTACCCGAACCCGATATGTCCACCGTTCCCAAGCAATATCACGACCTCGGTCTCACCTTTTCGAAATCACGTGCTCTGTCCCTACCTCCTCACCGCCCTTACGATTGTTGTATTGATCTGCTGGCGGGAGCCAAACTTCCGTCCGGCCGTCTCTACAGTCTGTCGGGACCAGAGAAACTCGCCATGGAGGAGTATATCCATGAGTCCCTCGCCTCGGGCATCATCCGTCCCTCCTCTTCTCCGGTTGGTGCTGGGTTCTTTTTTGTAGGGAAAAAGGACGGCTCACTACGGCCCTGCATCGACTACCGGGGACTCAATTCCATCACCATCCGCAACAAATATCCTCTCCCCCTCATTAACACTGCTTTTGAACCCCTCTCGCAGGCCGTCATTTTTACCAAGCTCGACCTCCGTAATGCGTACCACTTGGTGCGCATACGGGAGGGGGATGAGTGGAAGACTGCCTTCAATACCCCGTTGGGCCACTATGAGTACCTGGTGGTCCCTTTCGGCCTTACTAACGCCCCGGCAGTCTTCCAGGGCATGGTGAATGACGTACTGCGAGACCTATTGGGTAAGACTGTTTTTGTTTACATTGACGACATTTTGATTTTTTCTAAGTCCCCTCAGGAGCACATTCTCCATGTCCGGGAGGTTCTCCAGCGGCTCCTCGAGAACCAGCTCTTCGTCAAGGCGGAGAAGTGCTCCTTCCACGTCTCTTCAGTCCCGTTCCTCGGCTTCATTATTGAGGAGGGCAGTATCCGGGCGGATCCGGTCAAAGTCAAGGCGGTGACGGAATGGCCCCAACCCACCTCTCGTAAGCACCTACAACAATTCCTTGGTTTTGCTAATTTCTATCGTCGTTTTATCCGTAATTACAGTGTCATTGCTGCCCCCCTTACCAAACTTACCTCCACTGCTTTTTCTTTCTGTTGGAACTCCGAAGCCCAGCGTGCTTTTGAACAGCTCAAAACACGGTTTTCCTCAGCCCCTATTCTTTGCCACCCTGATCCCTCCCGCCAATTTACGATTGAGGTGGATGCCTCCGACACCGGCGTGGGGGCCATTCTGTCCCAACGTGCCGCCTTGGACAACAAACTCCATCCCTGTGCCTTTTTCTCCCGGAGGCTGTCCTCCGCTGAGCGAAATTATGATGTCGGGGATCGGGAGCTTCTTGCCATTAAGCTGGCTCTTGAGGAGTGGCGCCACTGGCTGGAGGGGGCAGGTACCCCCTTTGTTGTTTTAACTGACCACCAAAATTTAATTTATTTAAGGTCTGCTAAGAGGCTGAATGCTAGACAGGCTAGGTGGTCACTTTTCTTTGCCCGGTTCAATTTTTCGTTATCCTATCGCCCCGGTTCCCGCAATATTAAGGCGGATGCCTTATCCCGTGTGTTTTCCCTTCCCTCCAGTCCTGCTGACCCCGAACCCATTCTTCCAGCGTCCTGTATGGTGGCTGCGGTCTCCTGGAGGATTGAGGAGATCGTGAGGTCCGCCCAGACTTCCCACCCTGACCCCCGTAATAACCCTAACCCCTCCCTGTTTGTTCCCGACTCCGTCCGCTCCCAGGTCCTTGAGTGGGTTCACGCCTCCTGCCTGGCGTGTCACCCAGGTGTTGCCAGAACGACCACCCTCGTCAGGAGGAGCTTTTGGTGGCCCACCCTCAAGGAGGATACCCGTGCTTTTGTCCTGGCCTGCCCAGTATGCGCCAGGAGCAAGGCTTCCCACCAGCCTCCCTCTGGTCGTCTCCTTCCCCTCCCTGTCCCGGGCCGTCCTTGGAGCCACATTGGGGTGGATTTTGTAACCGGTCTGCCGTTGTCAGAGGGCAACTCTGTCATTCTGACAATTGTGGATCGGTTCTCCAAGGCGGTTCACTTCATTCCCCTCCCCAAGCTCCCGTCCGCCCTCGAAACGGCGGAGCTCCTGGTGGTACATGTGGTCAGGCTGCACGGGATCCCATCCGATATTGTGTCGGATCGTGGGCCCCAATTCTCCTCCCAGGTCTGGAAGGCGTTCTGTGTAGCCCTGGGGGCCTCGGCCAGTCTGTCGTCTGGCTTCCATCCCCAGTCGAACGGCCAGGCAGAGAGGGCGAACCAGGACCTGGGGGCCGCCCTGCGGTGCGTCACGGCTCGCAATCCCGCCTCCTGGAGCCGTTTCCTCCCCTGGGTGGAGTACTCTCACAACTCCCTTAAGAGTACCTCCACCGGGTTATCCCCTTTCGAGTGCTCGTTAGGGTACCAACCCCCTCTCCTGTCGGTCCAGGAGGCCGAGGTAGCAGTCCCCTCTGTCAAAGCCCACATCCTCAAATGCAAGCGCATTTGGAGGCTTGCACGCACCGCACTCCTACGTTCCAATTCCCGGTCACAGCGTCTGGCGGACCTGCACAGGACCGCAGCCCCCAAGTACAGGGCCGGTCAGCAGGTCTGGCTGTCCACGTCCAACATTTCCCTTCCCTCCTCCTCTAAAAAACTTCGGCCCCGGTTCATTGGTCCCTTCCCTGTTGTATGTCTTGTCAACCCAGTTTCCGTCAAACTCTCCCTCCCTGCCTCCCTCAAAGTTTACCCCGTTTTTCATGTTTCCCAAATTAAGCCTGTCGCCTCCAGCCCCCTCAGTGCCCCTACCCTCCCTCCTCCACCTGTCCGGGTCATCAACAACGCCCCGGCCTACACGGTGGACCGCATCATCGACATCCGCCGTAAGGGTCGGGGTTTCCAATACCTCGTGGACTGGGAGGGGTATGGTCCTGAGGAGCGGTCATGGCTCCACAGGGGCCTCATCCTGGATCAATCACTGATCCAGGATTTCCACAGTCGCTTCCCATCCAAGACCAGGCCGCCAGGTACGCCAGGTGGCGTACGTTGAGGGGGGGGTACTGTAATGTTCCGCTCCCTTCCTGTCCGTTTTCCGTGTTTTCCTGTTTTCCCTCCGTGTCATGTTGGATCCCTTTGTCCGTGTTTTCCCCGCTGCTGCGGACTAGGCGTGTCCTTCCCTGTCTTGTTCGTCTGGTTGTTTTGTCTTACTTCCGCCTTTCACTCCCTCCCCCTCGTTGCATGCATTGCCTCACCTGGTGTCTTGCAATCACTCCCGGTTTATGTTCACACCTGTACCGTATTTAGTCCTGTCAGTTAGCTCACTATATAGTCTTTCGGCTGGCTGCCAGTCGGCGCCAGTTCGTTAACTATCGTCACTTGGTGTTAGTGCTCGACTCGTTATCTGGTCTCCCTGCGTGAACTATTCGCTTAGTTGTGGAATGTGTTTCCCGTGCAGCTTAAGTTCTTCGCAAAACTACGGATTGGTAGTTTACCTCCCGCACAATTTCCTGTCATTTGGTGTAGCTAACCTGTTTCCCTTCTCCTCCATCTAACCCTGCACCCATTCTCCCGTGGCAGTGTTCGTTTTCCCCGTGTTCGTTGTGTGTGTTGCGGTACCTCCACCTCCAGCGCGTGTAGGCTCCGGGGTGATTCGTTACCTGGCTACCCTCCAGTTGTTCTTGTCCGACCGAAGAAACCACCCAGTTCTTCGGCGCCGGCTCCTGGAGCTCTGGAGACAGTCAGCTACTTACGGACCTACCGCAGCTGCGCCACATCACTCTGTCCTGCCGTGCTACATCAAACCACCTGACTTCCAAACCCGGCACCTCCGTGAGAACCTCCCGGTCTTTCCCGTGCCTTCCCTTGCACTAACCCCCCTCTGTTGTTTTGTTTCTCTGTACCGGTGCAGTCAGTCCGGTCCAGTTCCTGCCCTGCCGTAGTGAGTCGCTCCCCTGCCAGTTCCAGTCCAGTCCAGGCGTGAGTTGTACAAACTACTCGCTCAAGGTCCAGTTCCGGTTTGGAACATTCCGTTTCATACACGGATTCCTGTGTGGACCTCCCGTTCCAGTCCAGTCCAGTTCCGGTTTGGAACATTCCGTTCCAGAACCCGATTCCCGTGTGGACCTCCCGGTCCAGTTCCAGTCCAGTCCAGTTCCGGTTTGGAACATTCCGTTCCAGTACCCGATTCCCGTGTGGACCTCCCGGTCCAGTTCCAGTCCAGTCCAGTTCCGGTTCGGAACATTCCGTTCCTGAGCCAGATTCCCGTGTGGACCACCCGGTCCAGTTCCAGTCCAGTCCAGTTCCGGTTTGGAACAGTCCGTTCCAGATCCTCCAGTCCAGCTCCGGCTTGGAGCAGCCCGCCCCGGGCTTCCAGGCGCAAGACCTCTGTACATTCTGTGTTTGCCTTTCCTGTACAGTGTTGGGACTACCCCAACACTTAATTTATTAAAAACACCCCTTTGTGAAATCTGTCTCCTGGTCGTTGCACTTGGGTTCGTCCCGTAACAGATACGTAACAGTTTGTGACATTTAGGAGGGCATTCCTGTAATGCTATTTTGTTATCAGGGAGGAACATTCCCCATAGACTTTTCTCTAAGCATAAGAGAAACCCAAGAAGAAAAACGTTCCTCAGTCCCCAGCAATGTTAGCAATCAACCTATGAATGTTCCCCATACTCCCCTGAATGTTCCCAAAGTAATGTTCTGTAATAACATTACAGGGCTGCATAGGAAACGTTCTTTAAAGATCCCAAACGTTCCTTGTTACCTGGGAAGGCCACAAATGCTCAAATAATAGCTACAACAGTGGTGTGCAGAAGGGCATCTCTGAATGCACAATGCATCAAACCTTGATGTGGATGGCTTACAGCAGCAGAACACCATGGCAGGTTCCACTTCTGTTAGCTAAGAACAGGAAGATGAGGCTACAGTAGGCATGTGATTGAGTGACATTTGAAGATTGGGACAATTTTGCCTGGTCTGACGACTCTCGATTTCTGCTGCGCAATACAAATGGTACGGTCAGAATTTGGCATAAACAGCATGAATCCGTCCTGCCTTGTGTCAATGATGCCGGCTGGTGGTGGTTGTGTAATAGTGTATGGAATGTTTTCTTGGCGCATATTAGGCCCCTTAATATCAACTGAGCATCATTTGAATGCCACAGCATATCTAAGCATTGTTGCTGACCATGTGCATCCCTTTATGGCCACAGTCTACTCTTTTTCAAATGGAGACTTCCAGCAGGATAATGCGCCAGGTCACAAAGTATGCATCATCTCAAGCTGGTTCCATGAACATGACAGTGACTTCAGATCTCAATCCAATAGAGCACCTTTGGGATTAGGTGAAATAGGAGGTATGTAACATGAATACATGTGTGTGTATAATTACTATTAATGTGTAAAAAGGACTACAATTGCTACACGGCTCACCCGATATGGATGTAAAAACCCTCAAATTACTTTAACCTTTGCAATTTAAGCTCATAGGGCCGGATTCAGAGATGGCCAACTTAAGTCATGCGCTTAAGTGCCTCTCCTGTGCGGATTTAATGCAAGTTGATTTAGGCCGTATTCTAACTTGTGTTGCGCAGGTGCTTATCTCAAAATGTGGGTGGCACAGGGCATGATATTCTAATTACCTGTTTCTCGTACCTGCCCCCTGGGTTGCCAGGTATCTACTAAAAAAAATGTTTGTGGGGTTATGCGTTTTCAACGTGTCAGTGACGGTTCCTTTAATAACCGCATTTGCCTTTTTGGAAAATCCTGCCTTTGCGCATCGTAGTTGCTCTTGCGTGACGGGGTATAGGCATGCACTGAACGTATTACATCGCATTGATAAAATGATCATAGCTTCTATTGATGACTGGGATATACCCATCACACAATCAAAAAAATAATCGCTGGACAGTGGTTGCACGCAACTCAAATGTCACTGTTCCATTTAAAATCCAATGTGCTGGAGTACAGAGCCAAGACAACAAAAATGTTGTCCCTGTCCAAATACTACTTCTGGACTGCATGGTATGTGTATATAAACAGAAAGGTATCCTGAGTGGATGTTCCCTGAAAGGCAAGGTGAAATTTGTTTTCGTACATACGAGATAAGTTCATATTATCTCGTATAAGATCAGGGGCGCCCGCAGGATTTCTTCCCGGGGTACGCAATAGAGGAGGCCAAGCCATAGCCTACATGAAAACAAATACTTAGGACTAACGTTACAACGTAATTTACCGATATATTTTGCAGTCATAGGGTCACATATTACAATAAGTTCTAATGTAGGAGTAGGCCTAGCCTACGTTAAAGTCTGATCTTTCATAAGCAAAACCAGAGAGACTTACTTCACAATAGAATGGAAATGTTGTGCGCAAAAAGATGTTACGTGACTTACAGTAGCCTGATCTTTCATCAGGAAAACCGGAGAGACCTCACAATAGAATGGAAATGTTGCGCGCAACAAGCTGTTACGCGACTTACAGCACAGTTAATGTTAACACAATGAAAACACTTTTTTTTCTGACAAGTCAATGTAACTATTGAACATGCTCTACAAAATGTATTCACTGCTTAAATTTCTAATAAAATATTATCACTGAATGCACGCCAATTGTGTGTGTGTGTGTGAGAGAGAGAGAGAGAAACGCCACTGCAAATAATAGAACATTTTGGTGGGTAGCTTGTCTCCCGGTGGGGCTAACTCAGCTGAGGACTGGTTCTCCGAAAGCTGATTCTCCGAATTGTTATTTTCTTGTTATTGTTATTTTTCTTTTTCAGACTCAACAGTTCCACAATGCTGAGCTGCTTTCTTTTCTTTGACATATTTGGCTAACGTCAATTAATGTATTCGTTTAAGTTAGTTATCTTGACTGACAAGTAAAAAGGCAACTCTAAACTTTTCCCGGTCTAAAGAAAAAAGTGATCCTCCAATCACTTTCAACGGTGTTAATGGCGGGATGGTGATCCTCCAATCACTTTCAAATGTTTGAAATATGCAAAACTTGGAAAATACAATAACCAGGCAATACAACGAAGACAATAAGCAAATATCATTCCTCAACATCGTATAAAAAGAGACGCAGAGACTTTGACAATTCACATCAGTTTTAATGGAAATACTAATTTTGCTGTTGTTGCTAAGGTACGCAGACTACGTACTCTGCGTACAGCTGGGGGCGCCACTGTATAAGATCATGTGCCCTATCTTGACGCTTGGTCTAAGCGCATGGCGCTAAGTCCATTTAGGGCGTGTCCAAGTCCACTTTTGCTATTTTAACGGCGTGTTTTTTGGGCGCTAAGCACAGCGCAAGGTGCAACTGGGCTGAACGTAGTCTCTTCATTAATTATAGGTGTGTCTTGGGCGTGACATGCAATAAACCAATCAAAATGTTATATTCCATTCCATTTAAAAGCCTGCTTTTCCACCTTGGCGGATTGCTTATGATGGCGAAACAGACATGCTCGTGCTTGTTTAGTGCGATCAAGGAATAGGCTACATGGATCAATAGTTGCCTATGATCACTATTATTCGGGCTAACCATTATGAGTTCCCGGTAATTCCGGGAACAGTGCTGTTTACAAAATATATGCGGTTAAATTTTGTTAAAAGCACCTGCAACAGCTGAGAATAAGCGACCAATTGCTTCCATCTCACCTTAGAAAACGCCAAATTAGCCTGCTTGTTTAACAAATTTCGTTTGATTATGCAATGAACTCATGTTCAAGCTTCATCCGAAGTTCATTAGGCTACCTGCATTCTAATTTTGATTAATAACATAAATAACATTATTTTGCCTTAATGATGACACTAAATGTAATAAATCTGTCAGGTTGGCAACCCATAGGTTTAGCATATTTTCCCTTATTTTATAATGTCCTGCTTATGGAAATGCGACCAACCTATTTTACCGGTAGCGTAATGCTTTAAAACGATCCACTTTCCCAGGAAGACCGTGAAAAGTGTGATTTACAGCAGAGGAAACAGACCTGCTCCTGTAAAGCGCACATGCAGATAATGGCATTAAAATTAATTGTAAATTAATTTTGTAACGTGCTGCAAATTTCGTTTCTAATTAGCCGCTTAGTTCTCTTTAAAATCTTTTGTTCAGTTATGGAATAACAGGTGAAATCAGCGAGGTTTTAATAAGCTGAGGGTATGGAAACCTTGTCACTGTAATTAAAAAAAATATGAAGGACGAAGAATAGCTAAGGTTACAATTCAGTGAACATGATGACATTTATCTCAGTTTTTTAACCATAGGCTATCGAAAAAACCTTATGTATGCACAGCGAATCCGCTGTAGCCTAGGCTATTTGAAAAACAATAAAAGCAATATTCACTGGACAAGGTTTTGAATTTTTTTCAGTCACAAACCATTCTATTTACTTACAGGCTGTATTCCTAGATAAACAGAGCTGTATTGTAATGACGTCTGAAGCGCATTTTCCAGAACTCAAAAGTCCGTCTATTGCAGTGCACGAGTTTTCCATTGAATGACAATTCACGCATTAGGTGTAAATGACAATTTGCGCATTAGGCTTGATATAGGTGTTATCAGCTCCTTTTTAATGGATAGCCATTGTCCCGTACCATCGCACATCGCCTGGATGTTGATGGAGTGGGCTGAGAGCAATGTAATGTGGCATCGTTTCCCTTCGCCGAGGGAAAGGTATGTGGACCTATGGAACCTTTTATTATTATGCATTTTTGATATAGCCTACACAATAATAATATTTCATATTGTGATCTAGATATTTTAGTCATGCTTGTGCGCGCCCCTGTGTGTAACAGACAGGAGGGTACGGGCATTGTGCACACTCCTATGTAGACACACTTATATGCGCTGTTAAAATAACATGTAAACAACTGCGACATGACTTTAGACCAGGTTTGTGGTGGTTCTAGCGCAAGCCCTTTCTGCCCTTCTGGCTCAAGATAGCAATACGCCAAAAAGAATCCTGGCCACTCCTCATCTTAAGACCAACACGCCCAGTTCACTTGTAATGGGCGCAAGAGTACATGCTAGTTAAAGGACATAAGCGTTAGGTGTTATAATGAACCTAGCGCCGGGTGTAAGATAGCAAAGACACTTGCGTTTGGGTTAGCGCCGCTTTGCGCCGGGTGTAAGATAGGGCCCCATATCTCCTACATACGGCATAAAAGGCCTTAGGTTTTGGCTGCAAATACATTTTTTTTGCCTACAACTTAGCACTGGCATTGGAGCAGGATTTCCGTAGCCTAAAACAAACTCATGAACCCAACCTAAATTATCTGGAATCTGGACGTGTAGAGGGGTGGAAATCTAGGTTGAGAGACGTTAACCCTTATTTAGCATTCACCTGAACGCTACACGGCGTTTCACCAACTTTTCAACACAAAAATGTTCACTGGGTAACAGACAGCTACCATAAAAGGTGCATTGAAAAAAAAAAAGGTTATTTAGTCTTCAAATGCCAATTTTATAATCATATAACCCCACTTAACCTACAATGCCAACTTTATCTGGAAGTTTTCAGAACAGGGTTTCATAGAATGTTGGCGGGAAACCGTGACAGACGGCTCTGTCAGACGAGTTAGTTAGCCCAAAAGACAGTGGTGGTTTGCTCATTTAACAGACTATGGTGACATCTTGCTACCTTTAGTGCAGTGCTAGGGACATTTATAATAAAAGTAGTCTTGTCAAAATAACATCTGTGTGTATCTGTGATTGATTGACCGTCAAAATATTTGATGGCAATAACGTTACCCTATGTTCGTTCATGTTTGGTCATGCAGTGCGTCTAGCTTGGCTACCGAGCTCAGCTGGTATGCTAGCTAGCTAATCAAATTAGCTGATGTTATCTGAATATAAATTGAAGATAACTGAATGAACGTTAATTATGTGACGAATTTCACACATTCAATGTGAATAAATAACACTGTACTCGAGGATGAAAATGAAATGTTATATTATAAAACATTAGTTACTTAAGTTTACTGCAAGTTCGTTTTGCAATAGAAAATGGTTGGTTAAGGTCAGGTCATGGGCTAGAGTTCTGCAGGCTTCTCCACCCCAAACTGTCAATCATACTTTGCCCGGACCATGATGGCCATATCCGATTGACCCTGCTCCCAACAACGTCACTTTGGCTCCACGGAGCAGATGAAGGCTGTGTCCGAATATGACCCCTACACCCTTTTGAGGGCGCATATTTGAGTCCACTTCATCAAAAACCTTTTGAGTGGGCGACTTTTTCTCACAAATGGGGGCACTTAAAATACCAGGATGAACCCCTTATTTCTTGGGTTTTGTTGAGGGAATTCAGGAGCACACTCATCTGCAGAATGGTGCACCATCTGACAATTTCAGTAAGTAACCTGGAAGTAAACCTGGAAATAAAAGCTAAATGTTACGTGTAGTTAGCAAACAAACAAACAACCAAATAAATATATAAACTTTAGGTCTCAAATGAAGTCATTAATCATTTTCAGTTTGGGAATCTCCCATGCTGACCCCTCCCATTAGCCTAATGGCCTTTGTATGAAACTGACTGAAATATACGTATATGTATCTTGGTAATGTCATAGTGAAATTCATACTCCGTTTGATATAGTGTTAAGGTAATTGCTAAATAATTGTTTTTTATCACTAGCACATTCATTTTATCACTAGCATTTTCAACAGCAGAAATAAAATTAAATAATTATGTTAAATTACACGTTGCTATTGGCTATACTTGATTTAACATCTGAATATATTTATACATATGAAACATTGCACACCTCTTAACCTCTATCTCCTGTATTTCTTAGAGCTCTACCATAAGTCTTCTGTGGGAAACATACAGCTTCCATGTGTGTTTGTGATAATTAAAAGGTAAGTACAAGTTGTCCCTCTAGTGTTCTTGAGTTTTGCTGAGATTTATAATTCGGATTATATTTTAACCTTCTGATAAATCTCATAATGTAGATTAGTGTTTAGGTGAAAACTAATTAGCTGTTTAATTAATAGTTGTAGTGCCCTAGAACAAAGCAATTAAGATCTAATCAGATGAGAGTACTTATCTAAATTACGTAATCAAAATCGAGTGATTGTTTGCCTTTCCTGTCATATACTGTGATACTGTGTGTGAACACATGATATGTGCTGTGTTTGCGCATTTGATGATATGATGGGACAAATGATAATCATCTAATGGCTGCAACCGTCATTTGGCTCATGATGCTTAGTCTATCCACAGTACACAATATGTTTTCCATTATAGTTTAACAAGATTAATAAATGTGTCACTTTGGTGTTCTTGATCCAACACCCACACACACACTCATACAAGGAGCACTACAGCTGTCATGGTTTTGCATTCTGCAGGTGTACTACTCAGTACACCTAGTGAAAACTGATGACGAGATATAAAGAAGAAAACTCCAAACTGGGATTTTTAAAAAGGGCAGTTCACCCAAACATGAAATTCAGATGTTCTTTATACCTGGAGTACGATCTATATATCCAGATAGTTTCATTGAGATTTCACTAGTTTTATAGATATCCGCTGCAGCTCACCGTGATATCACCCTGATGGAATGGACCTCAAAGGGTCCAAAGTTTGTGGAGCTCAAATTGCCAAAAATATACAACGTCTATAAACGTCTCTTTCCAAATATAATGACACGGTTACTCACAAACATCCACAGACCTACGTGTGTGTGTGTGTGTGTGTATATATATATATATATATATATACAAACCCCAATTCCAGAAAAGTTGGGACAGTATGTAAAATGCACATAAAAGCAGAAAGCAGTGATATGTAAATTCCTTTTTTAGATATATTTAATTGAAAACAGTCCAAAGAAAAGATATTTAAATTTTAATGTTTTACCTTATCAACTTTATTGATTTTTGTATATATGCTAATTCCGAATTTCATGCCTGCAACATATTCAAAAAAGTTGGGACTGGGGCAAAAAAAAAAAAAAAGACTGGGAAATTCAAAAAACTGGGACTAGATTAAGATGTAAATTACACGGGAATAGTATGGAACATGGTTGGCAAAATGGCTGTAAGTCAGTAAGGGTCTGAGGTATGAAATGAGCCTGAAACCATCACTCTGCTGTCGGATATGCAGTAGATATGGATGGATAACTTGAAGGGTTGTTTCTCATGACTTAGTTTTCCATAGAGTTCAACAGGAAAATGAGACAGGAGAAACCATCCTTAAAGTGATCCATCCATATCTACTGCATATCTGGCAGCAGAGTGATGGTTTGAGACTTGTTTGATACATTGATGATTTACAGCCATTTAGCCAAGCATGGGTTCCATACTATTCCCGTGTAATTTACAGCTTAATCTAATCCCACCCCCCAATTCCCATTGAGATCCATTCAAATGCAGAGAGGTTATAGTATCGCTTGTAAGAGTACCTGAAAATAAGATATCAACAGTCTTTTAATATCCTTTTATACCCAGTTATGATAGCATCACCTGTGTACCTGTGGAATGTTCCAAACAGGTGTTTTTTGAACCACCCTGTTTGTTTTTTTGCCCCTGTCCCAACTTTTTTGGAACGTGTTGCAGGCATCAAATTTGGAATTAGCGTATATTTACAAAAATCTACAAAGTTGATGGGGTTTGTATACTGTATATCCGGGTATATAGAAACGCATCTTAATTTTATTTTTGGATGAACTGCCCGTTTAAATTAAGAACATCGTCACTCTTTTGGTTATAAAAATCATAGATAATAGGAATTTTTCACGTGGGTAATTCATACAGAAATATAGTTTTTCACCGGGACATGGTACTGGTACTGTGCGGCTACAGTGCATTATTAACCAACACCTGGCCTGGTCTCACGGATATGAAGGAAAAATTTGCCACATGCAGCATCCCATATGTTTTTATAAAACCAAGCTTGTGATCAGGATATGAGCGGCAGCTTTGAATGTATGCAAATTACTTTCTTTATAACATTTATAACCTGGTGGATGGCTAATGGTTGTGATTGGTTGTGATATACCATACCATAAGCCTGACATATCTCATAGCTTTGCAACTTTGTCATCTTGCTTGTAACTAAAGCAATAATGTAGACCAGTTGGAGCCATTAATTGTGTGTAGTACATTATTGGGGGATACTGAGGGATTTTTTAAGACACAGCTCAGATGAGACACAGCTGCTGTGATACCCTGTAGAAGGTTGAAAAGACACAATAAGAACAGGGTTTAAAAATCTCTGACAAATGTAAGCGAGCCAATGTCACTGGAGAGATGGTTGTCAACGGAGCAAAGGCAGTCAGAATCTGCTGAGGAACATCAATATTCCAACATTGTCCTCTGACAACACCCCCCCCCCCCAACCCCCAAATATGTTCCTTCTCCACTCTCTGCCTCTTAAGCACAAATTAAATGCAAAAAAAAATTTGACACACAATGGGGTTTCCATGGCGACGCTGCTTCAGGGCCTTGTTGCTGGCTATTACCGGTCCAGGCACCTCCCGAAGTCTGATCGGGTTCTGATATACCCCTGCTTGTGGCAGTCCTCACGCCCTCTGCCACCGCTGATCTCACTCCTGTTTCTCTTGTTAGAGTGTTCACTTGCTTTGGAACATATTCTGTTGTTATAAAGCAGGTATTTTGTTGAGTTAGTCACCTGGGAGAAATACTCACCTGTTCCATCTGCTTGTGACTTGCTGTTGTTCTCCATCCTTCATTACTGCAGACAGATGGATATAAGTGATTACATTCAAAAGGAAATCCCCACTTGCAATGGCACTCACCCTGGTGCAGGATTATCAGCGATGTGGTTGCACTCCGAGACTTAATTGATGTGTGCCAGTTGTAATCATGTACAAAATTCCTAATGGGGAAAAATTGCTCAGGTGGTAGACCTTCTCTTTTATTTAAATCATCAGCCTCCACTGTTAAACACGCAGCCTGCACACCCATAAATTGTTGCATAAATTCAGCTGCATGTTTCTGTCTGTCTACGTAAATACATCAGATGTTTTTTATTATAAATTTTTTTCTATAATGTATTTTTAGCACCTCTATGTTTGGCACTCTGCATTGCCTGATTGATGTACACACTACTGGCTGTGGCCCAGTGCCCTCTACAGCAGAATATTGGATAATATTGGCTAGTCCCTGCTTTTGTGCTCTATTTTTGAGTTAAGTCTGTCACTTCCATTAGACATGGAGGGCAGGAGGATGGCATCCTGTGTCCCGTGAGAGACAAGGGCATCTGCCTCCACATTTCTGATGGATTTTCAATGTTTTCACCCTGAATGGCAGCCTACCGGCTCATCCTGCTCCATGCTCCAAAATGTTACATTAGCAGTGCTGTTTTCATTTTGTAAAGTCTTGCATTTTAATAGAGCTTCTCCACATTTTCTGTCTGATTTTGGCCAATGCATAGTGCCTCCAACATGAAAGCCTAAAAATGTATTATTATGTAACTTAATAAACACTCCAATTGCATCACATTTTTAATTGAACTTTTCGAATGAACATTTTATTTTACACACTTCCCTGCTCTCTGAGAACAAAAAAACCCGACTGCATTTACAAATGCAAATGGTAATCTTGCATGAGCTTGCATGTTGTATGATGTGGCACATAAATTAATTTGTGTTCTATTGACTGTTAGACTATTGGAATTATGCAAATTATTGCTAGGATTGTAGTTTCAACACAATTATAAATATATACTTACAGTTGAAGTCGGAAGTTTACATATTAGGTTGAAGTCATTAAAACTAATTTTTAACCACTCCACAGATTTCATGTTAGCAAACTATAGTGTTGGCAAGTCAGTTAGGACTTATCTACTTTGTGCACGACACAAGTCATTTTTTCCAACAATTGTTTACAGACAGATTATTTCACTTTTAATTCACTATATCACAATTCCAGTGGGTCAGAAGTTTACATACATTAAGTTGACTGTGCCTTAAACAGCTTGGAAAATTCCAGAAAATGATGTCATGGCTTTAGAAACTTCTGAACGAACTTCTGACCTCAGAAAGAAAATTGTGGACCTCCGCAAGTCTGGTTCATCCTTGGGAGCAATTTCCAAACGCCTGAAGGTACCACGTTTGTCTGTACAAACAATAGTACGCAAGTATAAACACCATGGGACCACGCAGCTGTCATACCACTCAGGAAGGAGACGCGTTCTGTCTCCTAGAGATGAACGTGCTTTGGTGCGAAAAGTGCAAATCAATCCCAGAACAACAGCAAAGGACCTTGTGAAGATGCTGGAGGGAACAGGTACAAAAGTATCTATATCGACATAACCTGAAAGGCTGCTCAGCAAGGAAGAAGCCACTACTCCAAAACCGCCATAAAAAAGCCAGACTACAGGTTGGCAACCCATAGGTTCACGCATATTTTTCCTTGTTTTATAATGTACTGCTTATGGAAATGTGACCAACCTGTTTTACTGGTAGTGTAAATTAATGCTTTAAAACAATCCACTTTCCCAAGAAGACCGCAAAAAGTGTGATATACAGCAGGGGAAACAGACCTGCTCCTGCATGAAGTTAAAGCGCACATACAGAGAATGGCATTGAAATTAATTGCGAATTGTGTAACGTGCTGCAAATTTGTTTTCGTTTCTAATTATCTAATTATTAAATAAGCTGAGAGTATAAAAACCTTGTCACTGTTAAGAATCCGGGTAGGGACTGGATTCAAATGCACGACTCAGAGACATAAATACAATAATGCTCGCGGGGAGCGTTTATTACTTCGCCCAAAAACTCCGGAAGTATAGGGAGAAAAGGGAGAGGGGCTGAATCCTGCGTTGGCGTAGCAGAGGGAGAGTGGGATGCGGGAGACAGGGATGCGTAGCGAGACAAAGGCGTGAGGAATGCAAACGGGGAAAGCAATGTGATAGGCAGAGCAATAGCGAGGGTGAATTAGGTGAAACAAGCAGGGAAACCACACCCAGCCTGCACAACAAGGAAGACAGGGAAACGTAAAAACAAGACAAGAAACGTGAGGAAAAGGTGACATTTATCTCCGTTTTTTAACCGTACCTTATGCACAGTGAATCTGCTGTAGCCTAGGCTATTTGAAAAACAATATATGCAATATTCCCTGGACAAGGTTTTGAACTTTTTTCAGTCAAAACCATTAGGCCTATATTTACTTACAGGCTGTAGGCCTAGAGAGCATTGTAATGACATCTGAAGCGCATTTTCAGAACTCAAATGTCTGTCTATTGCAGTGCGCAAGTTTTCGATTGAATGACAATTCACGCATTAGGCTTGATATAGGTGTTATCAGCAAAGTTTTTAAAGGATACCCATTGTCCCGTAACAGAAGATTGTCCCCCAAGAAGATTACAGGAACTACTGGCAAATATAGGCTAAGTCATAGCTTGATCCAGGATAATTGCGAATAGTCTATAGGTACATGTAACCTTACACGTACCATCGCACATCGCCTGGATGTTGATGGAGTGGGCTGAAAGAAATTTAATGCGCCATTCCCCTTCACTGAGGGACAGGTAGGCTATGTGGTCTTTGACCCATGGACCCTTTTATTATTATGCATTTTTTGATATAGCCTACACAATAATATTTAAAATTGTAATCTTGATATTTTTAGTCATGCTTGTGCGTGCCCCTGTGTGTAACAGACAGGGTTTACGCGCATTGTGCACACGCCTATGTAGACGCACTTATATGCGCCGTTAAAATAACATGTAAACAACTGCGACATGACTTTTGACCAGGTTTTTGGTGGTTTTAGCGCAAGCGCTTTCTGCTGGCTCAAAATAACAATACCTGGCCACACCTCATCACACCTCATCTTAAGACCAACACGCCCAGTTCACTTGCTATGGGCGAACCATCACTTGGTATTTAACCGACGTGAGCATTAGGGGCTATAATGAACCTGCGCCGGGTGTAAGATAGCAAAGACACTTGCGTTTGGGTTAGCGCCGGGTGTAAGATAGGGCCCTAGATGTGCTGGTTATAATCAGACCCTCCAGACTTTCGTTCTCAGCTTTTTAGTTATGTGATTTCATTTTGTTTTCTTGCAACCATATTTTTAGTCAATGAAAGACTATATTGCTGCTGATGCTGCGTGCCTCCCGTTGGTAATCAATGGCTGCGTTATGCGCAGCTATAGTTACCAGCAGTACTGTCATGAAGTGCTCCCTTTGAGTACTTCGTATAGGTGTGCAGTTTGCTGCTACTTTATATCTTTTTTTTTTTTACTAGAGTTTTGGGATGTGTGGCCCTTTGCAGTAGGCTCTAACATGTTGGATAAGCAGTCATACAAGCGGGTGCAGCTCATATTCTATATGCATATGTGGAATTATTGATGTTTCACAAGCATCTCTTAATTCATCATAATCCACCGTAACCTTATTGACATCATACAGATTTTTTTCTAATGTTCATTGAGCACATCCCCACCAGGGCTAAGGGATCGACGAGGCAAATTATGCGTGTCAGGTCAATATGAATGATGGCTGATCTGTGCTAGCCTGTTCACAGAGCGTGAAAATGACCTAATTTTCTTTTACTACTGTACAATAGTCTGTTCTAGTAGAGATGAGATTATCTTCTCTAATGAAACCATTGGGGGAAAGCAAGAAACTCAGAGTAAGCCAGTGAGACATATTGATCTGTGAAGAGATAATGAATAAAAGCATGGTGACTGCACTGGAAAGCACCACAGGGACCTGCCTCCATAGCTGCTCTCTTGGCTCTCTGAAGGGTGTGTCCCTAAAGGAGTCTTAATAGGCAGTGTTGTAAACTGCGTTTTTCTCCTAACTAATCACAGACCCTTTCCCAACTGAGACTGGTACGCTGCTGCGAGAGAGAAAAATAGGGAAATTGCTAAAAGAGAAAGGGAGAAAATTAAAAAGAATCTTGTGTTGCCCATGTGAAATTTGACACTTCATCTCCATCAGTGCAGGCCAGTTATACCTCAGAATCGCGTGCATCATCGACCCACCCCTTTCCAAATACGCAAACTTCTGGTGCGAGTGCAGCCCTTCGTTACCTGAGCACAGAGGGCCGCTCCAGGGGGACACAATGCCACAGGTGACAGCGCCTAGCAGCACTTCATTACAAACCACATAATTTCTTCTGGAACTTTCTCTCAGCTCTCCCTCCTCCTGCTGTGAATGGCAGGGCAGTGACATTATGAGTTTTAAGTAACTTCTTGTCCTTCAGGGCACATTCTGCGTCTACAAAGACTCATCCACCTTAAATTGTACTGGCACCTGGGAAGGATGAAAGACATTTTTTTAAGTTTTCTGCTTCCTGTTTTTCTGTGATAACGGAGTATTGGGATTTTCACTGGGAGAACATGAAAGCCACCTCCCTCTCCCATTGTTCACTGTTACACTGATGTTGATCCATGGTTTAATTGTAGCATGGTGGATGGTGGATTGTTAATAGCAATGGGAATAACAGAGAAGCTTGGGGACAGCGGCTGAAACTGAAAACTCCAGATTAGCATAACGTGGCATGGTATATGTATATGACATAACTCACACTGACATTGTATTGATTTTTGCAGATTTAAGATAGTGGCAAGAGTCTAGTGACAGTTTTCTTCCAGAGCTTTCTCATCCATCTAATCAGCAATGCAAACTGTTTAAGCATCAGTTAAGAAGTAAAAAATACCTTCAATGCTGGATAGCTTTGTCACTGAGGTACTCTACTGGAGGCGTTGTGACAGCAGGTATTTTCTGGACTTGTACTGTGGCTGTATTTTGTAAAAAGAATACCTGTTGGTATTGATCTTAATCAATTCTTCAAAACTGGTTGAAAATCAGGTGGACCTGCTCCATGTAAAGAGATAGGTAGCTGTGATTCATTGATCCATGTCAGAGATGACCATGCAGTCAGCTTCACCTGAAACCAGTCTGTCTTTGTGCAGACTAGAGAGACAGCCGGGTTGTACTGTTTTCCATAATAATGTATATTTAGGACAATTAAATGGGCACTTGCGTGACATGCAGCACAGAGTAAACTATCAATATTCAGACCTTGAACTAGCCTATGTCTAGAAACATAATGGTAGTTTTCATGTCCATGTAAATGTTTGTAGGAACATTTAATCATGAAACCAAAAGCAATCATTCACAATTTATCAGATCAGACTTTTCTCATCAAATCAGAATTTACATTAATTTATTCATTTTATTTTTCATGAGAGAATGTGGCATTCAAAATTACACAGAATGGTAGTTAAAAATGACAGGAAAGCAACTGTAGACTGCAAAGTACACTACTGATTTAACTCTGAGTCCCTCCATAAATATACTGTAGTGACATGCTCAAATAACCAATACAAATCAGAAATTCTGGAATAGTTGTATTGGAGCATAACAACAATTCAATCTCACAGCCAGCGTTTACAATGATTAATCTTGGAATTTCATAGAAATTGATACAGAACCTGAAAGGATGCAAGAGGTCCTGAATGGTAAGCAAAGGTAGGCTATGTATTGGAGTTTGAAATAAAAACAGATGAGCATCAAGCTGGGCCAAACAATTATGCACTGATTACACACACACTCTCTTACTTTGAGTGTCATGGTTTTTGACCCTTTTTCCCATGCGGTCGTTTTCCTCGGTGGCCACGCGAGGGCGCTACCCTTTCGGTGGATGCTTGCTCCACTCCGCCTTGATTGCGGAGCTTCTGTCAGCATCCACACCTGTGCGTGGTTACCTGGGAGTTATATAAGCCCACGTTTTCCTCCGTTCTGGGCTTCGATATTGTTTGTGTTATTTTCACTGTGTTTGTTGGGTGTATGGTATTATTTTTCCCTCTGTTTACCTTAGCCGGTATGGTTAGTTCCAGGTATTTTAGGAGACCAGTTTTGCTCCCTTTTGTTTGATTGGAGTTTTGCGTGACTTGCCTCTGCGTTGAGCTTTAAGGTTAAATTCCTTTTTTCACGCTCGTTTCAGTCACCGCTTCCTGGTCCTTCCTTTTTCTCGTTACCTTTCCCCTTATTGAGATGTAAGGCTTAATCATACTGAGATGTAGGGCTTTATCTATACTGTGAGTCAGGGCGTTTATTCGTTTTTTTGTGCCATTATGCTACTCGCCTATTCTGACGTCTCATTACTGAGGCAGGGCGTTTATTATTGCTGGCTCTTTAGTTACTTAGCTCGTAGAAGTATGGGACCGCAGATCTCTGCTCTATTCGCCTGTAAAATGTTTCTCTCTCCTGGGAGATCGGGTGTTTACGCTTTTACTTGGTTACTTAGCTCGTAGAAGTATAGGGCAGCAGTTCTTTGTTCCATTCACCTTGTTTGGTTTTCTTACTCAGAAACTAGGCATTTGAGCTTCTACTCATTTGCGTGTTACAGTGAGCCAGTTGGTAGCTTCGTTTGTTCCCTGTTTTGTCTCCTTCTCGTGGACTACGTTTCCCCTTTGTTGTGAGTCAGGGTTTTTTATTATACTGAGAGGCAGGGCGTGTTATTTTCTGTTAAGCTTGCGTTAGTCTTTTAGCCGGTAAATGTCCGGTGCAGCTGTCCTGTTCGTCCTATTCGGTACCTGTCTCCGTACATGGAGCTTTGGCGATTTTGTTCAAAACTGTAGTTCTGTTTCGTCCTTCGGTACATGTTTTCCTATAGGGAGACTGGGCGATGTTGTGGACATGTTTGTGTGTGACTGTGAGTCTCTGAAAGTAGACTGGGCGATGTTGTGGACATGTTTGTGTGTGACTGCGAGTCTGAGAGTAGCCTTGGAACGTTAGATCTCTGTTCCTTTTGCCTCCTCGTTACCATTTCACATTAGTATCTCGTTTCCTCACTGTTTTGTATATGTTTTGAGTATTCAGTGTTTTTTTAGCTCGTGTTTTCAGAGCCGCAGATGTGTTGCTCTGTCGTGACATTCGCCCGGTTATACGTTTGTTTTTGGTTACGCCCCTTTTTTCCTAGTTCCCGTATTTCCCTCCAGTGAGTAGGAACTAGGTCATTTGTGTTAACCCTTTATATTCCCTTATATACGGGGTCTCTCCGTCTCAGTGGCTTTTAATTTAATTTGGTCCCTCCTACCTCACACGTCACGCCCCCCACTACATTGAGTGGCAGTATATTGGCATTGTATAGTATATTGGGTATGGAACTGTGCTTGTAAATTAAAGGTTGCAGGTTTGATTCTTAGGTAAGACACTGCTGTTGTACCCTTGAGCAAGGTACCTCACCAAAATTGCGTCAGTGTATATCCAGCTGTATAAATGGAAACTGTAAAAATGCTGAAGTTGTGTAAGTGGCTCTGGATAAGAGCCTGCTAAATATAAGCAATGTAATGTACTTTATATTTAGGCATTCATCAAAAGTCACTTATACAGCGTGTGTACGTGCATATGTATGTATAGTACACACAAATACAAGCGATGTAAGTGGCTTTGGATATACAGTGAAGTCCGTAAGTATTTGGACAGTGACACAATTTTTGTTGTTTTGGCTCTGTACTCCAGCACATTGTATTTGAAATGGAACGGTGCCTGAGGTTAAAGTGCAGACTTTCAGCCCCCCCCATTTTAGGGGACCAAAAGTAATTGGACAAATTAACATAAACTTAATAAAGTCATCATATTTCATATTTCGTTGCATATCTTTGCATGCCATGACTTCCTGATGTCTGTGACCCAAAAACATCAAAAGACTCTTGATATAATTTTTTCAGGTACTCTTACAAGGGATACTGGGGGCCCTATCTTACACCCGGCGCAAAGCGGCGCTAACCCAAACGCAAGTGTCTTTGCTATCTTACACCTGGCGCATGGTTCATAATAACGCCTTGCGTTCACGTGCTTTAACTACCATGTATTCTTGCGCCCATTACAAGTGAACTGGGCGTGTTGGTCTTAAGACGAGGAGTGGCCAGGATTCTTTCTGGCGTATTGCTATCTTGAGCCAGCAGAAAGCGCTTGCGCTAGAACCACCACAAACCTGGTCTAAAGTCATGTCGCAGTTGTTTACATGTTATTTTAACGGCGCATATAAGTGCGTCTACATAGGCGTGTGCACAACGCGCGTACCATCCTGTCTGTTACACACAGGGCGCGCACAAACATGACTAAAATATCTAGATCACAATGCGAAATATTATTATTGTGTAGGCTATGTCAAAAATGCATAATAATAAAAGGTTCCATAGGTCCACATACCTTTCCCTCTGTTAAAAATGAGCTGATAACACCTATATCAAGCCTTAGGTGTAATTGTCATTTACACCTAATGCGTGAATTGTCATTCAATGGAAAACTCGCGCACTGCAATAGACGGACATTTGAATTTTGAAAATGTGCTTCAGATGTCATTACAATACAGGTCTGTTTATCTAGGAATACAGCCTGTAAGTAAATAGAATGGTTTGTGACTGAAAAAAGTTTAAAACCTTGTCCAGTGAATATTGGTTTTATTGTTTTTCAAATAGCCTTGGTTACAGTGGATTCGCTATGCATAAGGTTTTTTTCGATAGCCTATGGTTAAAAAACGGAGATACGTAAATGTCACCATGTTAACTGAATTGTAACCTTAGCTATTCTTCGTCCTTCATATTTTTTAAATTACAGTGACACGGTTTCCATACCCTCAGCTTATTAAAACCCCGTTGATTTCACCTGTTATTCCATAACTGAACAAAATATTTTAAAGAGAACTAAGCGTCTAATTAGAAACGAAAACAAATTTGCAGCACGTTACAAATAATTCACAATTCATTTTAATACCATTATCTGCATGTGCGCTTTAGAGGAGCAGGTCTGTTTCCCCTGCTGTAAATCGCACTTTTAACGGTCTTCCTGGGAAAGTGGATTGTTTTAAAGCATTACGCTACCAGTAAAACTGGTTGGTCACATTTCCATAAGCAGGACATTATAAAAGAAGGGAAAATATGCGTGAACCTATGGGTTGCCAACCTGACAGCTTTATTGTATTTGTTGTCATCATTAAGGCAAAATAAAGTTATTTATTTTATTAATCAAAATTAGAATGCAGGCAATGAACTTCGGATGAAGCTTTAACAATTCGTTAAACAAGCAGGCTAATTTGGCGTTTTCTAAGGTGAGACGGAAGCCATTGGTAGCTTATTCTCAGCTGTTGCAGGTGCCTTTAACTAAATTTAACCGCATATATTTTGTAGAATAACAGCACTGTCGGGAATTACCGGGAACTCATAATGGTTTGTCCGAATAATATTTATCATAGGCTACTATTGATCCATATAGCCTATTCCTTGATCGCACTAAACACGCACGAGCATGTCTGTTTCGCCATCATATAAGCAATCCGCCAAGGTGGAAAAGCAGGCTTTTAAAGGGAATGAGATATGACATTTTGATTGGTTTATTGCATGTCACGCACAAGACACACCTATAATTAATGAAGAGACTAGGTTCAGCCCACTTGCACGGTGCACCGTGCTTAGCGCCCAAAAAACACGCCGTTAAAATAGCAAAAGTGGACTTGGACACGCCCTAAATGGACTTTACGCCATGCGCTTAGACCAAGCGCCAAGATCGCCAAGATAGGGCCCTATAACCTCTCTGCATTTGAATGGATCTCTATAGGAATTGTGGGGTGGGACTAGATTAAGCTGCAAATTAACAGGAATACACATGGTTGGCTAAATGGCTGTAAGTGATCAAGGGTCTGAGGTATCAAACGAGCCTGAAATCATCACTCTGCTGCCAGATATGCAGTAGATATGGATGGATCACTTTAAAGGTCGTTTCTCCTTATTTTTCCATAGAGTTCAATAGGAAAATGAGTCAGGAGAAACAAACCTTAAAGTGTTCCATCCATGTCTACTACACAAAGCATTTGAAAACCATTTCATTATTATTCACAAGCGAACTTCAACTGTTTGCTAACCTATAGCTACAGCTACCGACCTAGTTAGCTGTATGCTTCTTGCGAGCTAACCATAGAGTTCAGCGGAGATGGGATTTGAGGCAAAAATCGGAATAGGCCTCCTCACGTGATGCTACTTTTATGTAACTTGGATCATCATCCAAATCTCATCGGTTTGTTCAGTGCGCCTACTCAACACTCACTAATGAGCTTTTTTAAATCATGTGTTTCTATTTTCTGTGCAGCCTAGAAAATGTTTTGACCCAGGGAAAATGTAAAATTTGATTGCCTGCTTCTATTGATTACCATTTTGTGAGCTTTTGGCACCTAAGGCCCTATCTTACACAAGTGTCTTTGCTATCTTACATCCGGTGCAGGGGTCATTATAGTGCCCAATGCTCATTTTGTTTAAATACCAAGTGGACTTGCGCCCATAGCAAGTGAACTGGGCGGGTTGGTCTTAAGATGAGGTGTGGCCTGGATAATTTTTGGCGTATTGCCATCTTCAGCCAGCAGAAAGCGCTTACGCTAAAACACCACAAACCTGGTCTAAAGTCAATTGTTTACATGTTATTTTAACTGCACATATAAGTGCGTCTACATAGGCGTGTGCACAACGTGCGTACACCCTCCTGTCTGTTACACACAGGGGGGCGCACAAGCATGACTAAAAATATCAAAATTACATTGTGAAATAGGGATTAATATTTTTCCCAAAAATAGAAAATTTTCTCTCCTGGAATAGACGCACATTGTCCCTGGAATCGCGGGTAAGTGGACTTTTAGGCATTAAGTTACCAGTAAAAAAATATTACAAAAAAATATGTATTTCCATAAGCAGGACAATATAAAACAAGGTAAAATACGCATAAACCTATTGGTTCCCAACCTGACAGCTTTAGTGTATTTAGTGTCATTATTAAGGCAAAAAAACACTATTTATGTTAGCAATCAATATTAGAATGCACGTAATATGAACTTTTGATGAAGCTTGAACTTCGCTTGCCAAATGCATTGCCTGTGATCTGTCTGTCTGTCCAACTTTTTTGGAACGTGTTGCAGGCATCAAATTCAGAATTAGAATATATTTACAAAAATCAATAATGTTCATAAGGTAAAACATTAAATATCTTTTCGTTGTACTGTTTTCAATTAAATTTATGTAAAAGATAATTTACAAATCACTGCTTTCTGCTTTTATGTGCATTTTACATACTGTCCCAACTTTTTTGGAATTGGGGTTGTATAATCAAACGAAATTCGTTAAACAAGCAGGTTAATTTGGCATTTTCTAAGGTGAGACAGAAGCCATAGCCTATTCTTAGCTTATTCTCAGTGGTTGCTGGTGCTAACGAAATTAAACCGCATATATTTTCTAAAATAACAGCACTGTCGGGAATTACCGGGAACCCGTGCCGGTGTTAAACCCTAATGTTAAAGATTATTATTGTGTATATCGAAACGCATCATAAACGAGCAAGTTGTAAATCTCTGTTTTCACAGTCTTACTATCTGCCATCATATTAGCAATCTGCCAAGGTGCTAACGCAGGTGGCTTTTAAAGGGAATGGGAGATGACACTGATTAGTCTATTGAATGTTATGCCCAAGACACACCTATAATTAATGAAGAGACCCATTTAAGCCCAAGTTAAACCCATTTGAACATGGCGCTTTACTTTGCGCTCAAAATATCCACCCAAAAGTGGAGTTGGACACACCCTAAATGCACTTGCACCATGCGTTTTAGACAATGTGCTAGATAGAGCCCTAGGTCTTAAACCAGCAAATTACCAGGGTAACTTTTCCAGAATGTCGACTCTGGCTCTTATTCACACATTTAAATTTAGCATATAGCAGATGTTCGGATCCAGAATGACTTTCCCAGCTTTCTTACCTTCGTTTTACATGCAAACCACATATACTGCTGGATATTTACTGAAGCAATTTACATTAAGTACTCAAGCTCAAAGGTAGCCTGCAATGGCAGTGCCCTACCTAGGAATCAAAACTACAACCTCATGGTTACCCTACAAACCCAGTTCCCTAACCATTATACAACACTGCTGCTACATATGGCCCAAAAGCAGTGGCAGTGCCCTACATGGGAATCAAAACTATGACCCAAAAGGCAGCTGTGCTTTAAGTTGGGGTTGGTTTCCCAAAGCAGGAGACACTCTGTGTGCAGGAACATTAAACCAGACCTCAGCACACCAGTAACCCAATGAATTCGCACAGCTGAAATGCATTCATGTAGACCCAGTAAGGGTTTTTTATTTTTAACAAGTTATTCAGTGCATGACACAAAAGACACCATGTGGCTGATTAACCTGCAGGGAGCTTAATTCAATATTTTGGGCTCATTCAAATTATTTTATGCCCACAAAGAAGATGATTTCTATCATTTGTTCTGGGCTTCTTACAGTGCCACCATTTAGCATCATGTCACTTGTGTTTTTCTATTTGTTTTTGGAAGCTATTATGTGGAGGACCAGGTGTGAAGTAAATTAGACGGGAGATGCGGTGAGGTCTAATCAGATACCGTTTCCGTGCATCGACTCTAATGAAATGACAGGACTCAATCGCATTATCTCCACAGGTGACTCATAGGTGAACAGCTCAACAGCAGGTGGATGGGGCTTTGTTTCAACAGGGGGAAAATCCGATTTTGTTGCCTGATATATTCAATTGCCAATTTAAACCTTAATCTGTTACTTTTAGCAAGAATTGATGGAATCCTAAATGCAGCATTTGATTAATGTTCTCATTCCTTTGTGGTCATTGGAACATAAAAACACTTAATTACTACAGTAGGCTGTTCAGCCCAGGTAGGCTTGTGACTTATGTACAAATCAGTGCAGGGGTGTCCAATCTTATCTGAAAAGGGCTGATGTGGGTGCAGGTTTTTGTTTTAGCCCAGCACTAATACACTTGATTGTACTGATCAAGGTCTTGATTGAAGACCATGATTAATTAATTGAATCAGGTGTCAATGTGCTAGGTATTTTAACAGTGAATAAATAATAAATTGATTGTCAAAAATATTTGTCAAAGAATTTTTGTGGTTCAGTCAAGATAAGTGGGTGGGCCAGGATACTATTTGGGTGGCCATGGCCCACCCTGGCCCTCATGCCTACACCAGTGAAGTGGATATGCGTTGATATGTGCTAGATGAATGTGGAAAAAAATGCAATGTGAGGCATCAGCTGTGGTGAAAATTCTATTCATTAAACAGCGAAACAAGAACTTTTATTTCAATAGAAAAAGTTCTCAAATACAAACCGGCAGCCTAAAACTGGAAGTCATATTGTGGCTTATTGTCGCTTAAAGGGCCTGAGGCATGTTTATCCCAGTCAAATTAATTTAGAAGTTAAACAATTACTTTTAACAATTCACTTTGGTTTATCATTTGCATTTCCTTTTTTTTTTCTATTAAAAAATTGTAAAGCAGATTTGTTTTGAGTTACAGGGTATAGGAAGGCAAGATGTACATTGTATGTACATTGATACAGTATATTTGCATTTTCCAAAACAAGATTGAGGACAGGAGACTACAGTCAGTCCCCAGATAATTACCTAAAATGAGCAGCACATGTTGCCCTTTAAGCCCCATGTGCATTTCCTCTTCTGTGCTTCAGTTTTCAACTTCCTTACATCACTCCCCCTTAGTCTCTGGTCCAGTTAATTTGTCTCAGTCCTGATGTCCAGACAGGGGTATGGGGTGGATGCAGAAGAGGGGGTGGTGGGGGCTGCAGTCCACACATCCAAGAGCAACTTCTGCAGCAATCAATCACTTGCAAATAAACTGCTTAAACGTCCATGTTCCACTGGAATTTCCTTATACTGCATGCATGTCATAATGAATTTAACCTGAAATAAATCCATAGGTATTAACATTTCCAAATAATGCCTGTCACACACAAGTATATACAAAAATGTAAATGATTAAAAACTGCATCCAAAATAAGCTGTTTAAAGGGATAGTTCGGAATTTTGGACATTAGGGGCCCTATCTTACACCCGGCGCAAAGCGGCGCTAACGCAAACGCAAGTGTCTTTGCTATCTTACACCCGGCGCTAGGTCCATAATAACGCCTAACGCTTACGCCGTCAAACTAGCATTGCGCCATTAACTAGTCTTGCGCCATCATTAGTGAACTGGGCGTGTTGGTCTTAAGATGAGGAGTGGCCAGGATTCTTTTTGGCGTATTGCTATCTTGAGCCAGCAGAAAGCGCTTGCGCTAGAACCACCACAAACCTGGTCTAAAGTCATGTCGCAGTTGTTTACATGCTATTTTAACGGCGCATATAAGTGCGTCTACATAGGCGTGTGCACAACGCGCATACCCTCCTGTCTGTTACACACAGGGGCGTGCACAGGCATGACTAAAATATCTAGATCACAATGTGAAATATTATTATTGTGTAGGCTATATCAAAAATGCATAATAATAAAAGGTTCCATAGGTCCACATACCTTTCCCTCAGCGAAGGGAAACAATGCCACATGACATTGCTCTCAGCCCACTCCATCAACATCCAGGCGATGTGCGATGGTACGGGACAATGGCTATCCATTAAAAATGAGCTGATAACACCTATAGCTATCAAGCCTAATGCGCGAATTGTCTTTGCACCTAATGCGTGAATTGTCATTCAATGGAAAACTCGCGCACGGCAATAGACGGACATTTAAGTTCTGAAAATGCGCTTCAGATGTCATTACAATACAGCTCTGTTTATCTATGAATACAGCCTGTAAGTAAATAGAATGGTTTGTGACTGAAAAAAGTTCAAAACCTTGTCCAGTGAATATTGCATTTATTGTTTTTCAAATAGCCTAGGCTACAGCGGATTCGCTGTGCATGCCGTAAGGTTTTTTTCGATAGCCTATGGTTAAAAAACGGAGATGTCACCATGTTAACTAAATTGTAACCTTAGCTATTCTTCGTCCTTCATATTTTTTTAAATTACAGTGACCAGGTTTCCATACTCTCACCGTTTAAAACCCAGCTGATTTCACCCGTTATTCCTTAACTGAGCAAAACGATTTTAAAGAGAACTAAGAGTCTAATTAGAAACTAAAACAAATTTGCAGCACGTTACACAATTAATTCACAATTAATTTTAATGCCATTCTCTGCACGTGAGCTGCATGTTCTCTGTTTCCAAGTCGCACGTTTCACGGTCTACCTGGGAAAGTGGATTGTTTTAAAGGATTACGCTACGAGTAAAACAGGTTGGTCACATTTCCATAAACAGGACATTATTAAACAAGGGGAAATATGCGTGAACTTATGGGTTGCGAACCTGACAGCTTTATTGTAGGCTATTTAGTGTCATCATTAAGGCAAAATAACGGTATGTATGTTATTAATCAATATTAGCCTACTATGCAGGTAGCCTAATGAACTTTGGATGAAGCTTGAACTTCGAGAACTCCATGAGAACAGCCTCTTGGAATTGATGTTTGACACTTTCATTGCATAATCAAACGAAATTCGCTGAACAAGCAGGCTAATTTGGCGTTTTCTAAGGTGAGACTGAAGCCATTGATAGCTTATTCTCAGCTGTTGCAGGTCCTTTTAGCGAAATTTAACCGCACATATTTTGTAAAATAACAGCCCTGTCTGGAATTACCGGGAACTAATAGGCTAATGGTTAGTCCGAATAATATTGATCATACTCCATTTAGCCTATTCCTTGATCACACTAAACACGCACGAGCATGTCTGTTTCACCATCATAAGCAATCCGCCAAGGTGGAAAAGCAGGCTTTTAAAGGGAATGGGATATGACATTTTGATTGGTTTATTGAATGTCACGCCCAAGACACACCTATAATTAATGAAGTGACTAGGTTCAGCCCAGTTGCGCCATGCGCCGTGCTTAGCGCCAAAAAAACACGCCGTTAAAATAGCAAAAGTGGACTTGGACACGCCCTAAATGGACTTAGCGCCATGCGCTTAGACTAAGCGCCAAGATCGCCAAGATAGGGCCCAATGTCTCAATTACGACTTACCCATGATGTAGTTGATTGATGGAAACTATTTTCAGATAATTCCATGCTGTCCCTTCTTTTGGACATACACGCTATAGGCTACTTTACGTTACCTACTAAACTAACGCCGTACTTCCACGGTGAGCACAAAGTAAAGGATTCAACGATAGTTTACCTTGAAAAATGATGGTATAATCACTGAAAATAACCCCGATAGACTGTCGTCGTATTTTATTTGCTTTGGGTGCACTGTGGAGTGTTTAAGTGCGTTTGGTAGTGGATGCTACTCGATACCTTAGAGTTGCGCTAGCATTAGCAATGTGTATACGTCCAAAAGAAGGGACAGCATGGAATTATCTGAAAATGGTTTCCATAAATCAGCTACATCATGGGTAAGTCATAATTGAGATTTTGGGCTCTATTTTAATAAACCAAACGCAATGGTGAACGCAAGAGTAATCGCTTGGCGGTATCGCTCTGAGGGCGTCGGCGAGAAATTTGGTAATTTCATGACGGCAATCTTGGCGCACCTTATGGCGGTATTGCTAAAAGGCTGGGTTTAAATGTCCAAGGTGTGTCTCTATGGTAGCCAATCAAATTGTTGTTCTCATGCTTTAAAAAAAAGCCAGTTGGAACGCAATCGCTCCATGCAATTTCATAATGAGCAACCCAAACGCACTGGACCGTCAACGACAAGAGCGATTTTCCGCACAGGAATCAGACATACTTGCAACAGAAGTACAGGCTAGGACTGTAGTAATTTATGGATCACAATCCACACCACCTCGTCTCCCAGAAGTTCGGAAGGCACGGGAGGAGGTGGCGAATGCATTAATTAGCCTACATTAGGTGATGTAGGCATAATTATGATTCAAATGGTAGGCTTATGATTCAACTGTGTCAATGTGTAATTTATATATTATAGGCTATTGGCCTACATGATCGCAAGTTTCTTGTAAGCTGTCCTGTTTTATTCTAGTAGTTTAAATTAAAATTAATTAATTAATAATAATTATAGGCTATTTGTTCATTAAATGGAAGTGTAATGTTGGCATCACCTATAGACACTACATAGAACTACATGACGAATAAGTTGCCAAATTGCCAGAGTCTATTGCGTTCCCGCTAAGAGGTGGTTCCAGCTGATCATAACGCAATGGGTTTTCGTTGGTTCAAATTGTCACTGAGCCGAAAGTATTTTAGAACACGCCCCAGACAGCGCCACCCATCCCACTGCAGCGCAAGCGAAAGGATGTTATGTTGAGAATTTGTTGATCCTAGCGGTATTGCTGAGAAACGCCATAGCGCCAGTTTTAAGACGTTGATGCTGTCAACAAGCTTGCGTTTGACTATACCGTCCCCTTGCGCTGGTTTGAAAATAGAGCCCATTATGTCCAAAATTCCGAACTATCCCTTTAACCCCTTCACGCAGATGCCTAGTGGCCAAGACGCCGGCGTTGTGACATTGCTCAACTCATTGCTCCAGCAAACAAACTATGAGTGGAAGCAACAAACTCCGTGTTCTAGCTTTATTAGTACGCGATTTGTGACAATACCGAAAACAGAGTTTCTAAATGCCACTGTTGTCGCGTAGCTAGTGCATTTAACAAGCAACCCTCACCCAATCTCACCTGCAACTGTACCTATGCGTGACACAGTGGACAATAGCATCTATCTGCGAGTTCATAAAAATATTTTTTCACCACCAAAGATTTGTATTCCGTTGTAGCAACAAGATAAACCCAACAATAGCCCGAGTGTATGCCAAAACAGCCGTGAAAAACCTTGCTAACTCAATTGTAAAATAAACGAGAAATTCTTGAGTAATTATACCATGTCATTCTACTATCAATATCTGCTTCTAAAATGAAATATACAATCCTACCATTGGATTTACACATAGAGATGTCCCTTTAATGATTCAGTGGTCATTTATTGTCTCGGACAATCCGTTTTGAAATACACACCCCTTTATAACGCAAGTAAATTTTTTGTAATCTCATACGCAGGTGAGGTTTATTCCTGCTTTTTATCGCAAGCTTTTGCTAATTTTGACCAAGTCGCCAGCTTGGCTAGAGTAATCCCCACCTTGTTTAAATGGATTTTGGGAGTGGGTCAGAGAAAGTATTGATACTATCATAGAATAGGCTATGCCTACATGACAGGAGTTTTCCCTCCTCGATAAGTATGACTGCTTGTAATATGCAGTTGGTTTTTCCACTCAACCACTGTCTTGTCTAATATGTTTGATATTGTTATTTTCACATTTTGAGTGAATTTCACATACAGTAGTGTAAGCGTTCATTGGTGGCCCAGTCATGGTTTATGTTTGATGTACTGATTTTCATTGAAGAACATTTGGCAGCATTTTCCTGATGGTGGAATATTATTTTATTGTAATCTTATTGTACATAATATAAACTATGAAGTATCAGTCTCTTCCTGGGCTATAATTGTCACTTAGGGCATGGAAAATACATTCCAATTTACTGTGCGTTGATATGTGCTAGATGAATGTGAAAATATTTTTGGAGTCATTATGAATGGGAACATTTTAAACAAAAACTAAAAGAGAAATGTGATCCCATGGCATGCAGCAAAATAATACATACTTAGTACAGACAAAAATTATGTTTTATTGAGGTACAAGAATTAATGATTAGGCTACATATTTAGGTGTGTGTACCTGTGTGATATCAATGTCTTCATCTTAAAGCATCATAATGGACAAAAAATATTGTATCCATTTTATGACAGGTTTTGGATAGGTGTTTAGATATCTTAGATATCCCATAGATATCTATCCCCTATACTGATGAAAATATTGTAAGGGGAAATGTATGTATCCATATACACTTGGTTAATTAATTTACATGCTTCTTCATGATCCATAGTTCAGGTGGTGCTGTTCACTGTATTTCATTAGACATTAAATACAGCTCATATAAAAACTCTTTTAATGTAATTGTGGGCTATCGGTAATAGGAGAAATTTCTCATTCTCGTCAGTACAGGGCGTTATGGTTACGCGAATGTCTGCATGTATTTCTTTGGAATGCATGTATTCTGTATGCATGTCTCTCTCAATGTCATTATCTTCATGCATTATTCATCATTAGTTAGCTACCAGAAATATGTGATATCTGATCAAAAACGTCTCCAACGTAAAAAAAGCCAAGTTACTCACGCATAGAAACACAGGGCCAAGTTGCATTAAATAATTTAGGAAAGTTTGGATAGCATTGCTTTGGAATAGAGATAGTTTATATAGTGTGAGCTACGATAGGCAATATTGTTAGTTGTAACTTGGCCACATTTTGATATCAATACTTTTAAAGGCAGGCCTAGTTTTTGCAAGTTGGAACTACGGACTTATAGACAGCGCTCTGTAGGCTATGCGTGAGTAACTTGGCTTTTTTTTAGATCGGAGACGTTTTTGATCAGATTAAGATTTACAACAGTGCACAATTTAGCCATTTTGGATACATTTGAAGACACTAAGGGACAACAGGGTACATTGCCTATATTTTGCACTTTAGGAGTTCTGCATATCACCCTAAGATTTTGCACATTTGTGGACACAGGTTATGATCCAGGAAATGTATAGTTTTACCTGTTTCACATATGCAGCTCTCAGTATTTCATTGCAAACTAAGGAAAAACTTTTTTTTTTGTATTTTTGTGCCTCAAAATTTACGGGGTTTTCTTAAACCTGTAGTTTATAATTTCAGACAAACATGAATACTGTAATTGGGATGGATACGACTACCACTAGGGGGCCAACGTGGATTGGGTTAAGCCATTTACCAAGTTTCTGTGATGCTCACACCTGGAGTTATAAAGCCTTAACTAGAACACCCCCTAAATAGGTGAGAATTTACCAAATTCACCTGCATAAAGGTGTTAAATGATTACTTCCATTGAAGAGTAGTCTTCCTCTCATTTCACCACAGTTTGTAAGGAGATGGTGACCTGTAAAGTGCGGCCAGGGCCCATATTCATAAAGGATCTATGAGTGCTGATCTAGGATCAGTATTCTCCTGTCCATAGACTAACCTTATCCATCCTGAGCCGTCCATCCATCCATTTTCTAACCCCTTAATCCAAGTCATGGTTGTGGTGGCAACAGGGCAAGCAGAGTAGCCCAGACATCCCTCTCCCTAGTGACTTCCTCCAACTCATCCCAGGGGATCCCCAGGCGATCCCAATGCCAGCTGGGAGATCCTTCCAGCGTATCCTGGGTCTGCCCTGGGGTCTCCTTACAGCTGGACGTGCCCGGTACACCTCCATAGGGAGGTGCCCAGGGGACATCCTTACCAGATGTCTGAAGCACCTCAACTGGCTCCTCTCAATGCGGAGGAGCATTAGCTCTACTCCGAGGTCCTCCCAGCAAACCTTCACTACACATTTTGGCCTACCAGGTTTGTCCGGCAGCTTCCCCCTCCATCTGATCCAACTCGCCATCAGATGGTGATCAGTTGACAGCTCCTCTCTTCACCGAAGTGTCCCAAACATATGGCTGCAGGTCTGATGACACAACTACAAAGTCAATCATCAACCTTTAGCCCAAGGTGCTCCGGTACCATGTACACTAATGAACATCCTTATGTTCGAACATGGTGTTTGTTATGGGCAAACCGTAACTAGCGCAGAAGTCCAATAACATACCACCACTCAGGTTCAAATCGGAGAGGCTGTTCCTCCCAATCACGCCCCTCCAAGTTTCACAGTCATTGCCAACGTGAGGCTTGAAGTCCCCCAGTAGGACTATGGAGTCAGTGGATGGGGCCTTTTCCAGCACCCCTCCCACCTTCTCCAGGAAGGCTGAATACTCTGCACTGCTGTTAGGCGCATATGCACAAACAATAGTCAGAGTTTTTCTCTCCACCACCCAAATGCGCATTGTGTTCCGTGCAGGGTAAACTTGATTTTTCTTCCATTTACCATGATAGGGATCAATATGGATCATGTATGTCTGGGTCCTCATCCCAAACCTATTCGCCTTGGGAATCAATAGCGTAGCGTATGGCGCACTGGGCATGACTACTGAATTTTACTATTGCACGCTGTGCAGGTTAAAAATGGGCTGGGTTATGCTGAATATCAGTGGGTGTGCTTCAGCTGCACCATAGCTAATCAAATTACCTCTTTTCAGTCATTTTAAGAGCCGTGTGCATTGGACTCGTTTTGACTATGTTGGGCTATCCCGCATCACGTGGTTTAGTGAAAAACAATAGCAGAACACGCCCATTCGGTCGTAGTCGGGAGGCTTCCTGCTTGCAGAACGAGAACGCTAAAGGCGACAAAAGTCACTATAGGTTATCTGGACTGTGAAAAATAAAAAGCTTTTAATCATTTTCTTAGACTGCAATCAGTCGATAAAATCAATTTAAAAATAAATTATTTTACTCTCCCATTTATCTTTTACTGGCTTTATATTTTTCAACTTCTCTCTTTTCCTATTTTCTCGATCCTAGCATGCATTTAATCATTTATCCATTTAAAATTTTCCCCATGCAACATATCCCATTTTTCTCGCCACATTTATTAGCGACTTTTGTCGCCTTTAGGGTTCTGCATCGGAAAACAATAGGCTATCTATTTTGCATTGATTTAATTGAATGTAATTGATTTTTTATCGCTATACGTGCAATAAGAGTGAATGTATGCACCAAATTTGTCATTCTCATTAGACGGTGCAAGAAAGAATACAGTACCCCTCGGATGACAGTGCAGTATAATAACAGCCATAAACAATTAAAAACAGAAAGAAATACAAGAATTAACATTATTAAAAAAAACAATGAGCAATAAATGAAAAGTATATTTTTTCTGTTTGGGGGATTTATTTCAAAGTCAAATTGGACACCATATGGTCCACGAAAACAGTTGATTGGCTTTTGAATAGGTTATGATCATGCACGCATTGGGGAAAGCCCCAAAATTAGCAACTCGCCGTACGCTGTGGTACGATGTGCGCTGTAAACGTGGTCTCACCTGGCGGGCAGTGCAAGCTCGAATCGCAGTCTACTCTTATCAAACGGGCTCAGGACCATGAAAATACATGCCGAAAATGTCATTTCGCCAATGTGCTGGCTCACCACCGCCATGCGCCAGCGTGAAAATAAAAAGCCTGATGAGTTAAAATGCAAAACTGACCCTTGATCAGCACTCCTACACTGAGACGCTTTGTGAGCTTTCGGACCGTGGTCAGAATCTGGTGCATTTGTTTGCTCCCCACACAAATGCTGACGTCTGAGGGAAAAGGTGAAGTTTTAGTTGAAATGTGTAGTTTCTGTTGGAAAACTAAAGGTTAGTTAATTACAGAGAGGACAGCAGTGCCTGATAGAGGAGGGAATTGTGAGGCTGCCATACACCGTGATTGATGATACTGTGATCGTGTTTTAGCAATTAAAAGAGCCCATTTCTCAGGCTGGACTTTTGTTCATGTGGAACCTGAAGAGGCAGGAACAGAAGTTCAAAGATGAATCATTCCCTGGGAAATGCCTGCTTGCAACCATATGTACCTCCAAGTAGGAGAGGCATCATTCATCAAAACATTTTATTTGCTTTGTCTATCTCACATAGCTAGATTAGCTAGATTAAAAAAAACAAGGAGATCAAATATTCTGCATGGAACATGCATCTCTTCTTGGATCAGAGCTTGCTTTCTCATATACTGTATCAGCAACAGAGAGACAATGAAGTGAGAATTACAGGCAGTTCAGGTCACCAACAAGAATGATACATACGCATACTGTGCCCTCCACTATTATTGGCACCCCTGGTAAAGATGAGTAAAAAGGGTTATAAAAAATTTACCGTTTGGTGAATTAGCTTAATCTCACACTGAAAAATCCAACCTTGAATTGAAGTAAATTTATTATGAGAAAAAAAAATCCCTCATCAAGAAATAATTATTTTTAACAAAAGCACAATTATTGGCACCCCTGCATTTATATATAGAATAAAGTAATCATTTTAATATTTGGTCGCATGCCATGACTTCCTGATGTCTGTGACCCAACAACATCAAAAGACTCTTGATATCTTATTTTCTGGTACTCTTGCAAGCGATACTATAACGTCTCTGCATTTGAATGGATCTCTATGGGAATTGGGGGGTGGGACTAGATTTAGCTGTAAATTATGCTGGAACAGTATGGAATACATGGTTGGTAAAATGGCTGTAAGTCATTAAGGGTCTGAGGTATCAAACGAGCTTCAAACCATCACTCTGCTGCCAGATATGCAGTAGATATGGATGGATCACTTTAAGGGTTGTTTCTCTAGACAAATTTTCCTATTGAACTCTATGTAAAAATAAGTCAGGAGAAGAAACCCTTCAAGTTATCCATCCATATCTACTGTATTTCTGGCAGCAGAGTGATGGTTTAAGGCTTGTTTGATACGTCAGACCCTTGATGACTTAGAGCCATTTAGCCAACCATGTGTTCCATACTGTTCCAGTTTAATTTACAGCTAAATCTAGTCCCACCCCCCAATTCCCATAGAGATCCATTCAAATGCAGAGACATTACAGTATCGCTTGTAAGAGTACCAGGAAATAAGATAGTCTTTTCATGTTGTTGGGTCAGACATCAGGAAGTCATGGCATGCAAAGGATATGCGACCAAATATTAAAAATGATTATTTTATTTTATATATAAATGCAGGGGTGTCTAATTGTGGCATGCATGCTTTTGTTAAAAATAATTATTTCTTGATTAATTATTTCTTCATTTCTTTTCTCATAATAAATTTACTTCAATTAAAGGTTGGATTTCTCTCATTTTTTCAGTGTGAGATTAAGCTAATTCACCAAACGGTTAATTTTTTATAACCCTTTTTACTCATCTTTACCAGGGGTGCCAATAATAGTGGAGGGCACTGTACACATGCACTCACACACACCCTCCCATGTGAATCAGGTGTTTAATGAGGATTCACTAGGTCCCTGGAGTTTGCCGTGTTTGAACAGGTGTGGACTTTGTTTCCAAGGGCCTGCATTGCATCTGATGTTTGTACTTTGTGTCCTGCCAGTATTGCCCCTTTTGCGAACAGCATCATTATACACTGCCTGGCCAAAAAAAAAGTCGCTGTTGCACCCACCATGCATAGTGCCCACTGTACAAGCCTCTGGAGGCAGTGTTATGATCTGGGGTTGCTTCAATTGGTCAGGTCTAGGCTCAGCAACGTTGTGCAGCAATAAAATGAAGTCAGCTGAGTACCTGAATGTACTGATTGACCAGGTTATCCCATCAATGGGCATATTCCAGGACGACAATGCCAAGATTCATCGGGCTCAAGTTGTGAAAGAGTTGTTCAGGGAGCATGAGGAATCATTTTCACACATGGATTGGCCACCAGAGTCCTGACCTTAACCCCATTGAAAGTCTTTGGGATGTGCTGGAGAAGACTTTACGGAGTGGTTTGACTCTCCCGTTGCCAATACAAGATCTCAGCCAAAAAATGAATGCAACTCTGGACGGAAATAAATGTTGTGACGTTGCATAAGGTTGTCGAAACAATGCCACGGCGAATGCGCGCTGTAATCAAAGCTGAAGGCAGTCCAACGAAATATTAGAGTGTGCGACTTTTCTTTTGGCCAGGCAGTGTATCAGCACAGGCATCACACCACAATGCATTGTGGGAATTCTAGAAACAATCTGATACATAGCCAATATTGGGATTTTTTCCCAACAGCCAAAATCCAGCATGTTTTTCATGTAGAGAATAAAAAAACGGCAAGATAATGGGCCTACAATTCCATCTACTTGTTCTGCGATAGAGAATGTCTTGAAATAGCTGGAAGATGAGGACAGCAATGTATACTCATCAATACAGTAGCTTAACTCAGCTCTCTTCACAATAGCACACTGTAAGTGGGGAGAGCGAGCAGGTGATATTAGGTAGCTTTGTTTCAGATCTCAATATAAGTGCACTTTCATAAGTAAACTCTCATTACACACAAACACAGCTGACAAAAAGCAAGTCCGAACAAGCAGATACGAGGCACGCAGTGTGTGGCAGCTGTATGTTAACCCTGGCCAGTGGAAGCTGGTAAAAGCAACAAAGTCATTAAGAGAGAAATCCCCCTTTGTAAGCCCCGAGCCTTGTTTTCTTCTGGACGACTGTTCCCATGGGGCTGACTAATTGCACATCTAAATCACACAGGAGAGGTTCTCTAATTGGATTGCTTTTGTTTGCAGTATTTCACTGCAAAACTGTGAAACTCACCTTCATCAGTGACCAAGTAAAAGTGATACATGTACCTGCAGAGAGAACCCTATGATTCTTAAGAGAGGGTATAGTTATCGTTGCTCCCATTTTAACTACACCTTGTTTTAGTTTATCTGGGACTATTCTAATTAAGAAAACACAACAGAAAATCCCTCCCCTTTATTGCAGTCTGGTTTTCATCACAAATGGGCTCGTACTCAACATTATGAACTGAAGTGCATTTCTTATGCAGAAACACTTAGCATGTCCAGCAGCAGATGTAAAGTCCCTCTGGTTGTAAAAGCATGAGTAAGTGGAAAGTTAGAACTTCCAGAAATTGGCCCAATCAGAGCGCAACTGTGTTCCTCTGTAGCTCTCATTAAAGCTAGAGAGCATTAGCTGCCAATTTCTTCCACTGCATTGCTGAATTCACCCCTCCATCCTCCGCACTGCACACACGCTAAGCAGCAAATGCAAAGGCATTCCATCTTCAGGTCGGCTGAGGAATCATTGAGGGTAATCTATCCATTACACATTTCAAATAAAAAAAATAAAAAATCATCACAATTATAGATTATGTTATTGCTCAGTTGATCGGTTGGCCAGTGTGGTCTGCAGCGATGGGGAAAAATTGTTCCGCAGGTTTTGTCTGACAAGTCTACTCACCTGCATTCTGAGATTTCAGTCTGGAAAATGTAACTCCAGCGCCTCTTATGAACTTTCTACAAGTTTTTCTAGCATGCTAGTTTTTGTTTGCCTCAAATTCACAATTCCCCAGCTTGTTACCCTATCGTTTTGAATCCCTAAGCAACCCATTAGAGACAGATATGTTGCAATCAACAAGCTGTAAGGCTGGATGACCCTTTCATTGGATGGAAATCAGCCCTGTTGAGCGGTTTTATTCCAGTGTTGCGTAGAAAAATTTAAAGAAGTTTCAAGTGTTTTTTGGGGGGGAATTTGCACAGCAATTGCTATTCTGAGCTTTTACATATTTACCGGTGTTCAGTGTAGGTTGGTCTTTGTGCATTATAGATTAAGTTATAGACAGATACATAAAGGGTCATTTGGCGCCTACATAGCCTATATCTATCAATGCTGCATGTCTGTGTCGGCAAATGTATGGTAAAAAAAAACATCAGAATTCTGAATTAAAATCATAGTGCATCATGTTTGAATCCATCTAAAATGACTAAACTGGAACTAAAAATGCATTGTAATGATGGCATGACAGTATTTGGTATGCCCCGGTTTGGTAGAAGCCAACAGAGAATAATGCAAAAGCAATTTGAGCCGTGTCCACCAGCTCAGATCTTCTTGGGTCAAATACGGCTCAGCTCAATATGACAATAAGTGCAATTGGTACATTTCAGTGATGAACACTGTTCTCATATGTTTATTCAAACGTCTTGAAAATTTTGATCTGTGTTGGAACTGCCTCTAGAATATAAGGCCAAACTTGAAAGTGGGAAGACTGACCTCTGCCCGAGATGTACTGAGACTGACAGCTCATGTGCTCAGCTTCAGATAAACAGCCCTGCAGGCTCTTAAACAGTTTCCCTCTCCTTGGCCTGCAAGTGGAAAAGTACAGTGCAGGAATCCAGGAGAAAGGTGAAGGATGGATTTGTTAATCAGCACAGGCCCTGTTCATGGCTGAAGTGTGGGAAACCCTTCAGAGCTGTGGTTTGAGGTTCTGGGATGATCCCCAAAGGAAGCATATTGGCTCATGCCAGCCAGTCTCCTGCTGATTGGTCAATAAGGGATGAGCACTCATCAGCAGAGCCAGCCTGGATTCACAGCATGGGATTCAAAGGTGATAGACACAGTCACCATCACAGAGCAGCAGGCCAGATGTGTGGTAAGACACTGACACTAGAAATGCTCTGTGGTCACACGGTCCTCATTTCTCATCCATTGTTTTTACTCCTCAATTCAACTCAGCAATTGCTCCCTGTAAACTACTGTTATGTGAAGGATGTGCTTTGTCTTATCTGTTCTGTAGTTACTTTGATGACCTTTCTCTATGCACTTATTGTATGTCGCTTTGGAAAAAGGCATCTGCTAAATGACTGTAATGTAATGTACTGTTTAGATTTTTCAACTGCTGTGGATGTCTGGTCCATATTAGACTGCCGAAATTGCTAAGGCAAGAACCTGAAAACTCTCCTATAGGGTCTAGCCTGCACTCATGGCAAGCCCTGACTCTCATTTTGATAGTCACATTTTTTCTGTCATTAGATATATCAACTTATTGAATATATTTTTGCTCAAAGTCAAGTAAACTGGAAAGCATGGCTGTCAATTCAAAGCAGTACTGCTGAAAAACTCATCAGATGAGTCTGCCTCAGCTTGTCATTGGCTGTGACTAGATTGCACATGTGCTTGATGCACACGTCGATACATGGAGACGCCAGCTCTTTGATACCTCACTTCATTGATTTTTACATGGACACAACTGTGGGGGTATTGTATTATCATTCAGCCAAATTATTTGTGCCGATTGCGTTCACACGAGCGTTAGGATGGTGTAAACACATATCATCGATGAACCCAAATTGGATTGATTTGGGAAATAATCCTTCTTATAAATGAGGTGCACTGCCACCTTGAAGAAGCCCTGTCTCACTTATCCATCTCCTGCCTTTCTCCGTCTCACTCTACCTTGCAGCAGGACTCTCATTAGTGTGCGATGTGGTATAATCTACTTTCTTCGATGGCACTGAGAATCGTTATACCCTCCTCTAGTTTCTGCTTTCATTCCCTATTATGCTTTCCATTAGTGTGCATTTGTGCAACTTCCTCATTTTTTGTGTGCCATCCCAAAATGGAAAGGAGCATTGTGTGCGTACAAATGAAGTTTTCAACATCATTAAAGCACTGACTTTAACATTAAACCCAGCATTTTGGGAAAATTTTATAACTGATATAAATGTACAAGAATTGCAATGGAACCAGTTGCATGGCACCTAAAACTTACCCTGTGCCTCTGTAGTATTTAAAATTAAACCATTCTCGCTTGTTCAGTAAGCAAGCTTGAGTCCTCCAGTCGGGTGTTCGAGTCGCAGCCACGCCATTGCCGGCTATAGCCGAAGGACATTGTGAACATTGGTGGGCAATAACTGGGCCAGCCTCGCTGGGGATGACTGGGTAAGCCGGCTAATTTCGTCTCATCGTTAAAGGTGGGGGGGGGGGGGGGTTTGACAAACATACTTTCAGATGTGTCTTGTTAAAGAATACAAAACGTCTCCCAATTGAGTGTTTTTCCAAAACACATTCAGCCCAATTTTACAAATTCTGAGAAAAATCTACATTGTTTATTTTAAATTGGTGGAGTTTCTTACATGAAACGTCAAATTTTATACTTATAGCTGGAGTATGCAACTTTTTTTCGAAAGATATTGTGGAATGGTCATGCTTAGTTGGTAGCATGACCATTCCATACCAATTGTAGAAAGAACTGTTGTGAGAGAAATCCAGCACCATACACTCTGTTTATACCTTCAAATCCTGAAACAGCGATTCGGCCCAAATTTTGTTTTCAAAACCAAGTGGCTTATGACATAAACCAATCAAAGAGAGAGGCCAGTTCACATCGCAAACAAATAAACAATGAGATTGACCTTGCCAGTTCACCAGCTAGAAATTTCACCAACTATGGCGGAGAATCGACCGGTTACACCGGTGCCTTTTCATATAAAGAAAAAGAAAAGGTAATTGGATAAAGCTCACTCAAAAACTAGAGTAAACATAGGTGCTCATTTTAGAAGGTAGGGAGATGTTCGGGAGCAGATTGGTTTAAAGACAGAAGTGGAGCTCCCATTGATTCTACTGGACAGGTAGGTCAAATGCTTCAACACTAATTTACCTTGACTTTCTGCTTGCCAGCCAATTGTAATTGTGCCTACCTATAATGAATAGTAGATAGGTTGCTATTATTGATAACATTACTTCATTTGGCGGCTAGTTCTTGGAAGAAGGAAATGTTTGCTAACATGTAGTGTAGATTGCGTCGTGTAGATCGCGTTGTCATAAAATTTCTTCTTACCATGAAAATCGGCGACTTGTTTACAATTTCGGACAGAGGTTAAAGTAAATCTATCACCACGGCGGCACTTTCGCCACCAGTCAGCAATTATATCGGGAAATGCCCTCTTTGAAAACAAAAAAATAAATAAAAGAAAAAGGCTATACTGTTACTGCATACCAGTTTTTACCAAAGCCGCATCATAGCCATCATAGCGCGGAGCTTTCAAAACCATAACAGCGCGGAAACCCTTTTAAAAAAAAGCTACACATAGCCTAGCCTATGGCTATGATAACTGTCAGTGAGTAGGTAACCTGCTCCGTGATCTTTGCTACCCGCGACGTTTTTCGAATCTGCCCTTTTGCCGCATGACTCGCATCCATTCCTCTTGTCTCTAGCTTAGGCCAACACAGTTTTGTATTTTTTTATTTTTTATTTGGTAGGCCTATTTAGACTAGTCTAAATAGCGATTTGAGTAACTATAATATGCCCTGTTGGGATTTCTCCTGTATTCTATGACCTAGTGATGCTGGGGTGTCTCATGATATCATTAATGTCTAGCTAGCCTACTAGCTACTTGATAAAACAATAGGTTGAGGGAACAAGGTGGACCCTACAAAGGTTTATAAGTAGCTAGAGTATACTTTCTTAAAATAAGTGTAAAAGCTTTTCAGATTTATTTGACAGCCTGGAGACAAGAGCGAGTCATGCGGTAAAAGGTCAGATTCAAACATACAACGTTGCGGGTAGCAAAGATCATGAAGCAGGCTACCTACTCATATGCCACAGATACACACTACGGAAAGCTACCTACTCACTGAGCCACAGAGACAAACTGCAGAAAGCTACCTACTCACTTTTTTTTTTTTTTTTCTTTGTGGCCAGGGCCAAGACATAGAAATGTTTTGACAAGAAATGCGACGGTTTAGAAAGTTGCATAGTGCATACTCCAGCGTTAAATACCTTATGATAGTGTAAAAGTAAAACTGCAAATATCCAAGTAACCATTTATCAGAAAAATTATACCCACCTTGAAAAATATGGTTTATCAAAACCGGACGTAGGTTTGGAAAAACACTCTTCAATTAAATCTATCTATTAACTACAATCAAAGCAGATGCATAGGTTGCTTTTGCAGGTGGCACAGAGGTATAAAGCAAAAACAGGCAAAGCAGAACTATTACGTATGAAATTTTCGATGTTGGTGGCAGTTGCACAGTAAACTGCTCTCTTCCATTTCCCCCCTTGAGGGTGATGAGCTAAAGAACATAATAATCTTACATTAATGAAATTTCAGCACTTCTAATACAGTGCTACTGATTATGTTATGAGATAAGATTAAGATTAAGACTGTGCTTATGGAGCATAATCAGGTCTTGATCTGGAGTATTGATTTGGATCACGCTACATCCAGCAGCAAAGACTCAAAAACCTCAGTGCTCATGAAGGCTGGTCAGGAGGGAAAGGACTGTTCTCACCAACTACCAGTTTACTCATCTGTGCCTGGCTTTGGATGGAGGGGTATGAGAACTGTGCTACCTCTTACCTGTCAGGAACTCAGCTGAACAAAGTTAATCTAAAATGATAGGAAAAGGTAGTTGCCCTGCGGCCTTGTAGGCTCACCTCAGCCCCGCAAAGGAGCTATCCTCCCCCAGCCCTCCCTGCGGAGGCATGGGAGCCACTGATACGAGTATTAGGGAGTCTCATCAAAATGCAAATGGCCTTTTAATGGAGACAACTAACCGTAGCCAGCACAGAAACCGCCACTGGCCTCGGCAGACAGGGGAGTCACCTGCACAATGCCGCCACAATTAGTCTGTCTGTTCTTTTTTATCGTTCGGTATCCCTGTCTGTCGTTCTTTGTGGTTGTCATGGTGCTTGGCAGGCGGCTTTTGCTGATTACAGTGTCTATTTTGTGGTGATCTGCAGCAAAGCAGGGTTGTATTATTTAATTTATATTAATGGTCACATGGATGGTAATTGAGAAACAAGTTTATTTCTCAGGTGCTGTTGAATTGCTATCTAGGTACACCACTGAGTCATCAGGGTTCAGGAAAATGGTGTGCATATAATGTGTAAATGCATGTATGTGTGTAGAAATGCATGTTTTCGCCTATGTATGTACTGTATGTGTAAATGCATGTGTGCATATACTGTATGTATGTGTAAATGCATGTGTATGTGCATATATATGTATAAATGTGTTTGCACCTGTCTCTATGTTGTACATTTGTAGAGGTGCATGCATGTGTGTCTATGTGTACTTGTGTGTCTGTAAATGAGTACTTATATGGAGGGCAGGATAAAAGGCATCTGTGAGCGCTGTAAGAGCCAAGCAGAGTCCGGCTCTTTAATCGGCTGCTTTTCCTTAGAGCCCCAATCAAGGGGCCTGGAGCGCAGCTATGCAGGGAAATGTTGCACATATCAGTGTGGAAACACGTGTGTGTGTGTGTGTGCGTGCGTGGTGGATTTCATATGAAGTCTGGTCTCACACAACCTCATTTTGTCTAAATGGGGGAGGGCTAAGGGTTTGACCCAACTTTGAAAAGAAATGATTTGTGCCTTTTACTGCCAAATGTAACAGGATGACCACACCTCCTGTTTCTGATGTGTTTGTTTTTGAACATTTTATATCTTATCTTTCAAAATGAAAGAGAACACAAAAACAAGACTGCTTGTTTGAAGTTGGCTTTGATCTCAGCATCTTTATATTCAAAGACTGAATTTTCCACATTACTGTTATCCGCTGTAAATATTTGCTCACCTCACCTGTCTCGATCATAACTTCTCCAGACTAATGAATCAGTCAGTGTGCCCACACTGAGCCAAGGCAGAAAGATCCTTCAGTTTTAAGTGCTGCCAACCACCTCCACGTTGAATTATGTTTGCATCTCTTTTCAGATTGAATCTTTACAAACCCAGTAGCCTTTCTATAGCATGAACAAATGCATGAATGTTCATTGTATTCTTAGTCTCCATTCCACCCTCAGGCCTCCCCAGCCATTTTCCTGGTTTTTATCTGCAGTATTCTTGGGAACGTTAATATCAATGTCCTGTCTATCATAAGAAACCAAAGTATATCTGTGTAATGATGTATAGAGCAGTAAATGGGTTCTGTCTAGATAGGGAAAATTAGCAAACAGCACAAAGAAAGTGCTACATCATAGAGTTCACCGTAAAGTGTTTTTCCATTGTTAAAAGAAAATTCTTATTATACATTTTAAAACAACTGTAAATGAGCTCACATTTTTCTGAGTGAAACATCACTTCCTGAACCAGAATAGAATACAACAGAAAATAATGAAATAAAAATAAATAGATGGTGATAAAATCTATTTATTTTGAACTTGTGTACACCTCCTCGATGGCTTACCCCCTGATCGTTTACAATTTAGTGCGATTTTGGAATAGATGTGTTGTAACTAACATACTCACACACCTAAGAATTTCCTACAACTGTAGGTCACAACTGTTTATTAAAGTAATATTACCTATAAGTATAAATGTCTAAAGAAAGAACTGAAAGCCACTGATTAAGAAAAGTGGTAGCTAGAAGAATATACAGGTCTGTCTGTAAATCATTAATTAAAACTTTAAAAACTAGGCCTGTCGTTAAAAGTATTGATATCAAAATGAGGACAAGTTACAACAAACAGTAGGCTATTGCCTATCGTAGCCCACACTAATTAAACTGGCTCTATTCCAAAGCAACGCTACCCAATCCATCTTAAATTATTTAATGCAATTTGGCCCTGTGTTTTTTCATCTTAAACAAGGCAACAACTTCATTTTATGAGAAAAGGCAACGTATTTAATGTAAATGTGGTTGACAAATGTTACAGGCCCAATGGGAGAATCAAAACGACAGAAGGGAATTTGAAATACATTGAATAATGTAACGTTGCCCTACTGCTAATAAGTACAGCTGGCTACATAACGTTACGTCATTGTTATAGTATCATAATACAGAGAGCTATGTAGCCTATATAGCAGGGCTCGACATTAACGCTTGTCCGCGACAAGTAAAACAAAAGTGGCCGGACAAGCACAATACAGCTTAACTTGCCCGAACGGACAAGTAAAAAACAAAACAAAAAAAAAACGAATAACGTTAGTAATTCCGTCTGATCAGAAAGTGTTGCGGTGTCGCACTGAAAACTCTCATTCTCTTCATTACGTGAATATTACTAGGTTCAATGGTTGGGAGTTTTTGCGGCGCGAGTAATTTTAGTTACAAATTGTGAAGCTCGTTGACTGACTGGAATTCGAAACAAGCAGCCTCCAAAACCTAACCAAGCCCAAGACAAGCCCCTGCCTGAGAAAGCAGCTGGCTCCAGATTAGTTTACGAGATAAACGAACAAGCTTCCGCGATTCGCCCGATACTGCAAACATATAAGTGCACTTAAAAAGTTAACAATCGTATCCTCCTGTGTAATGATGATGAGCTGAAATTGAAATAAACCGTGAGTGTGAAGTCTAAGTTAGCAAGCTAACGTTAACTGTACTGGCTGACATTCAGGCAGTTGACAAACGTTGTGTAGGTAAATGCTAACGTTAGGTCGGCAATCATTATCATTCCGACTTTGTCACATCATTGCATCAAGTCTCAACGAGAGAGCACAGCACACGTTATATTAGGTAACGTTAACGCACAAATCATTAGGTTGGGGGATTGGATTTTGAGTCGGGAGTTATTTCAGAAATGGGGGAGAATCTTTATTTGTGCATTGACTAAAGACAAAAAGAAAACCTTAAGATCGTGAAATATTTGGCATATGTTTTGCTAAATGCTTCTCTATTTGAAGCATATGGCTGTTAAGCTCCAAAGTTCACCAACAATGCAAATAATAATAGTAACAACTTTATATAGCACTTTTTTAAACAATGGATTAGTGCTGTACAAAATAAAAGAACAAAAAACAACATGATAAAGATGAAATGCAAGAAACAAATAAAAATAAATACAATTAAATATAATACAAAGTAGTAAAATACAATTAAATGTAATAAAAGGCTCAATGTATATAAAAAATAATCAGTTAAAAGCAAGTCCATAAAAGTGAGTTTTCAATTGGGATTTAAAAGATGAGATGGCCATTGTGTCTGGAAGGCTGTTCCAGATTCTAGGGGCCCTGACAGCAAAAGCCACATCACCGTTGGATTTCAACCTAAACTTTGGTGCTCTGCCATCGGACCTAAGGCTGCACTGCTGGTAAGGGATAAAAACAAGGGGCTACACCATGAAGGGCTTTGTATGTTATCAATAAAATCTTGCAAAATTTGACAGGGGGACAAGCAACACCAGTTTACTGAAGCTGCTGCTAGAATCAGACAGAGGGGACCTGATGCCCCACCATCACCTGTCCTCACAAGATGGAGGAAAATATGTTGGTGAAAATGGCCAATATAATACATACTGCTTATTATGTAGCCAAAGAAGAGCAGCCCTTCACCCGATTTACAACCCTACATGGTTTAATCTACAGAATCTAACTTTCCAACTGCTACGCGTCCAACAAGGCTTGTGTACGGTGCAAACGCACGCACACGTATGGGCATTGTGTAATTGTTGTTAATAAGCGAATAAATCACAAGAATTGTCCAAAACTCGGTTTTACTGTCGGTTTTATTTATTTTTTTAATAGGCCTTTATTTTTTCGGACAAGTAAGTTTAGCCTCCGAACAAGTAAAAAGTCTGAGCCACTTGTCCAAAGGACAAGTGGATCAAAAAGTTAATGTCAAGCCCTGTATAGGATTCTTTTTCGGACGTGATTCATTTCTTCATAGTAAGTGAAGTAACTTCATAGTATGTGAAAACATTTACATGGCTACTCTGTAATTTCATACATCAATTTGGGTGGCCAGTGCCATGATGAGAATGTTTTTGTTAAAAGTTTGTCTTATTTTTACCTGCCCCTCTCTTCGCCAAGAACAGAGAAAAAAGGCAGCCCATGAGAAACGCCACAGCAGTTTCCTTGAATATAAAAGGCACTTTGTCTGCTCAGTCATTTGAAAGACATGCAATGTTCTTAGAGGGTAATTCCACCAAAAAACATGCATTAACCTTATTTAACAGATCAAGACGCAACTAATTAAGTCTCCCTTTGTCACTGGCCAAAACAATATGTGAACCGAAATATTGACAGCTAAAGTTACAAATGTGATAGAGGTATAAGTCAAAATGACGTACACCTCTACCACTTCCTTGTTTTTGAAAGACTGCAGTGGCGTTTGCGGGTAAATTACATAGGCACGTAGGCGGAGCCAGCGAGGGAGGAAACAGTGCTGTGTCTGTCACTGTTCTGAGTAGGGACACATCGTAGATCAAGCTAGCTATCATTGCTATTTTATTATAATGTCAGAAAATTACATTGTTACATTGTTTCCTAAAGATGTTTTTAAAAACTAAACCAAACAGGACTCGAGTGCTGTCGATTACAGAGTGGACAAATGGTACAACTCAGTGGCCTCCGGTCTCATTCCCTGACATCTTCCTCTGCCTTATTGAATCACCTGGTAAGAAACCATGCCAACTACATTATGATCCATGTCCATGAAAAGTAGACTAACATTAGCGAGCTGACCATAATCGAACGGTTTCACTTTAAACATACGATTACAGAAGCAAAACTAGACTAACAATTCCTAAAGAAATTGTAGGTGTGGTTTCTTCACTGAACTTGTAATGTGGTATAAAGGGATCTAGTGAAGGTGAAAGTGTCAGGTGATGCAGCCTATTTTGTGGTAAGTAGTCTAAAGAACCTGGAAGTGATACAAATTAATTAATTGTGATGAAAGCACAAAAAGGTAATGTCAAATCATCTGGGATAGTATTGTTGGGTCATAACAGTGTTGTAGAAGAAGGCATTGTGAATGCCATATTTACTGTGTCCTATGTACTAGCACAGTGGTTCTCAACCCTGGTCCTGGGGACCCACTGTGTATTCTGGTTTTCATTCCAACCACAATTGCAATACCAGAATTTTAACAAGCTGTTATTTTTTCTTAATTAGGTGTTTTTATTGTATAGAGAGAACACTTTAAACTCTTTACTCTCTTAAGCCACGTTATGTTAGCAATAGCTATGCATGCTTTGAAGAAATAAAATCCCATGTTCGTTATGCTTATTGTGTTATATTGCAAACAATTACAAAGAAGAGGTAAGAACTCAGGTGAATAGGCTCCTAATTAGGTAATTGAACACAAGTTTAAGTTCCTTCATAATTTTTTCCTTAAACTTGTTAACACAATGCAGGTTTGGCTCGTTATCATTTGCTTTGTCTTTGAATTCTTCATTATTTACCAAACAGTTCGTTTTAGTGGCCATGTGTCCACAATTTCACCAATTATGAGCCAATTGATTCACCTCAGTCTTTAATTTGATCAGTTAAAACATTTTTTACCTCCTTTTAATTGTTTACAATACAGCACAATGTGAATATTGGACTTTTATTCTTCATGGCATGCATAGCTATTACTAACATAGTGTGGCTTAAGAATGTAAATAATCCCTCTAAACATTAAAAACACCTAATTAAGAAAAATTAACAGCTTGTTAAAATTCAAGTATTGCAATTGTGGTTGGAACGAAAACCAGCATACACAGGGGGTCCCCAGGACCAGGGTTGAGAACCACTGTACTAGCATACTGCTTACTGTAGGCTATACTGCAGTGACATGCAGTATGCAAAATATCCTCCATATAAACCCGGACATAAGTAGGCTATATCAGTTTCCTTTACACTCTTTGGATATATCATCTAGAGATATTGAAAACACTCAATTTGGCCGCGTATGTAAGGCTAGCCTAATTTAACAGCTTTTTTAAAAAGTATACTCAACTGGCATACTCAAATAGTAGGTAAGTGTGCTGATTCGGACTATTCGGACATAGTCGTAGTTGTGCTTGATTAATAGACTGTAGAAAAATATCGGTTAATTAAATTTTTGCCTAGGTTTTAACCAAATGTTCATCTACTGATTTCTCCACTTTATTCGACAAACTCTGATTCCGATTACAGATCTCACCATTTCGTGAAGTCCAAACCACATGTGTGCTGAATTCAGCGTTCTATTCATCTAGCCTAGGCCTACCTAGCATGCAGCTAGCGTAAAGCAATGTTAATTAAACATCGTTTGACTAATAGTAACTTTTTAAAATTTGACTTTGTTGACTCACATAAACTTGTCTGTTGTCTGTGCTAACGTTATTAATACGTAAATCAGAATTAGTTGAATAATGTTGAATGTGAGTAATTAGTAGATTAGTAGAGCATTTAGCTAAAACATAGGAAAAAAGTGCAACAGCGCTAAAAATATTTTTTTGTTAACAATTGTGTTTTGTAACTTAGATAACATAACGTTACGTGACAGCATTTGATGCTTTGTGATGGTGTTGATGTTCTCGTCAGAATTAAACCATACTGCATTTACTGGATTAGCCTACTATCGATTCTACTCTCTACTAAGTTCTTGTGACATAAATGAGACAACCATGTGGAAAACTGACTTTCATAACGTTCTTAAAGGAGCTATATGTAACATTGACACCAAGCATTTAAAATGGGTACTGCAATACAAATTCACAATATTGGAGAGTCGAGACACTGAACGAACACGAGCGCAAGACGAGCCGAGCGCAACATTATATTTTGAGACGAGCTTATTCTATTATGACACTGACAAGCGACGACGAGTCCTACACTGTAAGTTGATCAGCTAATGTATACGTTTGCAATTTGTTTATTATTTATTGTTTGCAAATTATAAACCAGCTCTTTTTTATAACTGTCAATGTTAGCTAGATGCATGACTGGCTATGTTTTTTACGGTCACACAGATATAAGCTAACGTTAGTGGTATGTTTAGCGAGTAACTATATACATATATATTTAAATCTTTAGCTAGCTAGCTAAATGGAAACGATGTTGAACTTAGCTTAGGCATTCGTAAATCGGCTGTCGGAGTGCCGGAGTACATCTGGTTGTTCGTAATGGGCAGTGGACTCGGAGTCAACTCGGAGAATAGTGAATCACACAGGCCAAAACAAATACAGACGTTCCGACCCGGAATGGAAATTTCAAAGGAGAACATACTGGCTGTTGCATTGTTGTCGGAGAAGGCAGCATTTCAACTTAGTACAGAAAATGTGTTATATATAGCTCCTTTAAACCATATTCTCAAACATCTAAAAGTTACTGACTTTAGAGATAGGAGCCCAGTCACAACTATAATATTTTAGGACTCCAAATAATTACATATTATGATTGTATGAAAAAACGTGCACTGTTTTAGTTGAAAATAAAAATACCCTTTGGTACCTGGCAGGGGATCAAAGCCGGATCTCTCGCATATAAAGGCTCGATGCTTACCACTACACCAAAGCTTCTTGGCTACAGGTATGTGATATAGAGCATTTGTCACTGTATCCTTTGATACTCTGACTAGTCAGAATAGTGTCAAGAAGCCTTGTCATTGGCGGATGAGATGCCATTATCCAATGGGGAGAATTATTGTTTGAGGGTATGGATCATTTTTGATGACAAATTCATGGAAATTAAACGGTCTTAAAGCTCAGCTTTTGTTAGATTATTTTTTTTATTTAGCACAACCTGCAATAAAAAAATAATCTAACAAAAGCTCAGCTTTAAGATAGTTTAATTTCCATTAATATTTTCGGAATTAAGAGTGCGGAGAACGAAGAGCACATGTATCCACAATTATAATGTTGATTAAAATGTGCACAATTTTGCAACTCAAGTTAAAATAATTTTATTACTTGCCTAATAGCCTAATTGAGGAGAACCGGCTACATTTGATGGCATTGAGTAATTGGTGAATTAAACGCTGATGTAGCCTATTGTTGAAACGGATAACCAATAATCAGTTCAAAAAGGGACGTTTTCCGCTACCTCAATTTTCAGCTCAGGAGCCGCCACTGGGTATGGGGCATGCCACACTAAGCTGTAACTTGGTGGATGGCATACCTACCATCCCAATTAATGCTTCAAACAATGCACAATAACACGTTTTATTGTACAAGAGCAGATGCTGTTTTTTTAAATTTTATTTTATTATGCTGCTCCCTCCAAAACTCACTAATTTTAAATGACCTGGACAGCAGTTATGGGGGGATGTAGGCCTACCATTTAAAAATCCATTGCATGTGTGGTGAGGTAGGATAAAACTAAATTGAACATGCAGTGATATTTGACCTTGAAATTGTATTATTTCGTTATCCACTGCTCTGTCTCCAAACAGTGCTGTGATCTTTCTCCGTAGCTTCTGTCTGCTGTTTCTCCCTGCATTCAACATCAGCGTGGCTTGCACAGACAGGTAATGAGCCAGTCTGGCTACCCCTCATTACAGAACCAAGCTGGGTTTGAACTTAAAAGAATGACCACGTTGGGAGGCCAGAGGGGGTTAGGTTGGGGGGAGTCTGTCTTTAATTGGGACGTGTAGACAGACAGTGCCGTGGCAGTCTGTGGAGTGCCTTTAATTGGCAGGGATTGGATTCTGCTGTAGTTCCTGGTTTGTTCCTTCTGCTTGTGGTTAGCCAATACATGTGGGATTTAAAGCAGTTACTTTACCAAAGCCAGCATAAAATTATAAAATTCTGTTCTGCAGTTATAAAATAAATAGTGCATTTTCCAAACTATCATTTTAAATTATTTTCTTTTAAAATCTCATAGTGGCTTTTACATATTGACGATGATGCATATTTAAATCTGGTAGATTAATTATATATTGTGGTGTCTTTGTGTAACTGATTCAATTGGTCAAAGATGGAAAGTCAGTATTGATATGTTTGAACCATTTATCCCTTATACTTTATAAAAAAATAGTTGAGTGAAAATCATATACAAGGTTGATATTTGTCAGTTTAAATGTAGGTACCCTGGATCATAGAAACGATGATTATATTCCATTAAAGACCACGTAATTATGCTAATTGCCGAACGTGCTGAAGCTATTTGGATCATTTCAGGAGACCTAGAAAATCAAATGAGTTTCTGTACTTAAGCAAAGTTGCAGATCACATTTTCAAAGTCCTCATTCAAAGATCTGTGGTGAAGAAAGTGCAGAGAGAACAGATCCATAGTCTGGGATTTTATCTTTCTCAGCTGCTGGGGCCACCGCAGCCTCAGATGAAATGGCACTCAGTGAGCCCCCAGTTTCCCTCACAACTCTTAGTCAAAAAGAATAATTACATGAGCAGAGGGAACTGGAGAGATGCACCCAGCTGTGCTGTTTTACCTGGAGCACATTCAACAAATACGGTATTGCAGAGCTTCTCGTCAAAAAGGACAAATGCATCTTCGATGCCCTTGAGCAGCGGCTGTTGAATCTATTCACACCTTAGATTAACTGATAAGAACAAGAGGATTCAACTGGAGAAATGCAGGTGGATGATTCTTGGGGGAAAAACAGATGTGTGTATGGAAGTTAGGTATAATGGTACCTTATGGGGTCCTTGGGCGGCATTTCCTGTGGAGTCTCCCTTTTCTATGTGCAATGATGCACCCCACTGTTCAGCAATCAATCCTGACTGTGTCAGTGTACACTGTAAAATGGGGTGGAAGATAACAAAAACTTTTTATTATTGTTAAAAACCAACGCGTTTAGGCAATAGCCTTCCTCAGGGTTCCTCAGAAAACCCTGAGGAAGGCTATTGCCGAAACGCGTTGGTTTTTAACGATAATAAAAAGTTTCTTATTTTCCACCACACTTCAAGTGTAGCTGGAATTTTTCCTTCTTGCTTATGTTTCCTATTCCATGCACCTTCATTGTTCAGCAAAATAGTGGCAGCATAGTTGACTTTTGCCGTTGTGTCAAAGGGTTATACTCTTCGCGTATATACATTTCAGGATTTATACAATTTGTGTTTGAGAGAGACTGCAACTGCATGCAATTCTCAGGATTTTATTAATTTCTTTACCAATTTGTCGACTGTCTTGGCATCAATTTGTTTGTTTAAATATCTCTTTCTTTCTCTCTATTTTTCTCTTTACCATGCTGTTGCTGTGCAAAGGTTATCTTTTAATGTATCTGAAAAATACTTTTGGATAACTTCATGTCTTAGCAATCTGCAGATTAATATTGATTTATTGAATGCACTTTTGAAGAGTGCACATTTAGTGTGTTGTGCTCTGCATTGCTGAATGTATTGAATGCATTGCTTATAATTTATGAGCTTGACAATCTGTGGATATAGTCTGCATTGCTGAATGCATACAAGGATAACATGACAAAACCTGACAACCTGACGCAGCTGCACCCTGATCTACTGAGTGTGAGTATAGTTCTTCCAGCAGTCCTCCAAACTTCCGGAACATCCTCTCTGTCTCTTTAATCCTCCCCAAGTCTATTAGGCAGTGTAGATCCCTGGCTGTCCACTCCAGATCATGTGTGGTGAATGTTCAGGCATGAAATGAAATGTGCTGCCCAAATGGGTGCTTCACATTGAGGTAACACTGCAATGCACTGTGGGATCTATGATGTGCAATATAAATTAATTTCATTATTAATATTTTATTGCCATGCTAATCTATCTATGGTTATCTGCGCTATATATGAATCATCCTAATGGTAGCTTTTTAAGCTGTCACCTGTGGTGGTTCTGTTCATTGAATAATTATAATCATAGAAGTTAAACCTGGTCATTCCTTTGTCACTTGCTCTTGGGGGGGGGGGGGGGGGGGGGGGGGTGTGTGTTCCCCCAGGGGTGCATAGCCTGCTTCTGTGCTGTGAGGGTTGGGCTTGCTAAAATAAAATAAAAATATATATATATGTATATATACACACATATTGATTGGAATGAAACTAAACCCCGGAAATCAACCACAGTCCTGTTTATCAGCTGGATCTAACTAGCAATCTTTGATAAATCCTCATTTTCCTTTTCTGAAAACATTAGAATATTTAACTTGCATGACAAATATATCAAAGTATTATAATTGTTCAATAAATCACAAAAGATGCCCAGAAGTGCAGCTTTATACTGGGTTTGGTGTTCTCCATGTAGAAAGATGTATGGACAATGAATGCTTTGTGATTGATGTGTTCTGCATGGGTGGCCTTACTGTATGGAGACAAGTGCATCTCTCGAGTGGTTGGAAAGTGGCCACTATCAGTTTAAGGGGCTCTAATGGGTTGTGTGCTGCTATGGAGACAAGGCCCTCTGTCAGCTCTGGGATGGATCTCCATGCTGCCCAGACTGATTGCCTGTCTTTACTATGAAGCCTTTGATATATCTGAGGTAGTGAGCAAGCTGAAGCCTGTTAAAGCTGAGGACTGGACAGCTCCACCGTTTTTCACAGACATAGTTAATACTGACCTAACTGAAGACACTTCCTCTTACACTTTTTTTAGCCAATGCTCCTCAATGCCTACAATAGATTTTTTGGCCATTTTCATAGCTAGTTTAGCTGGTTCACCTTGGGCCACTTAAGAAATAGAATGAGCAACTAATATTTGTACTGATATCACCACACACACAGACACACACAGTCCCTTAAATTAGCATGCAGTATTATTGCCAAAGGCCATGTTGTATTCTTTGCTCATGATCACCTCTTTGCTTCTGTATCAGGTCCCCTCCTCTTCTGAGTGCATCTGCCCAGTTTTGCTCTATTAATCAGTGCATGCAGAATCCATCAAGGTTTGAACCCAAGTGACCAAACGAGGGAAGATCCAGGAGGCAGAGTGTCATGAGAAGCTGGGCCGAGGAAAGCGCCCCAGCGCAGAGGTGTGAGGGGCGAAGCATCGACACGTTTGCTTTCCTGGATCGGTCTGACCCGGGACGGTCCCCTGGGCCAGAGGAGAACAATACACCCCGTGACAGGAGGGGAAGGGAGCATGCATCTTAGGCACAAACAGTCACGGCTGGCTCTCACAGGACAGGAAAAAACAAAAACAAACCCACCCACCGCCCCCCCCCCCCCCCCCCCCCCCTTCCCATCTGAAGTCAGACCCCCGTGGCTGTCCTCAGAGTGCACTTCTACCTACAGCAGTCTTCCTGAGGAGCTTAACCCATTAAGTGCCACGGGTGATGTAAGTCTACAAAAATACCAATGTTCTGAAGTGTCAAGGGTGACTTATGTCAAACAAAATGTGTAAACAATGAAAACTTTTTAAAAATCCAATCAAAATGTTGTTACTAGCTAAATAAACCATGACATGCCCAAATGTTATCTGTATGGCTGTATGAGTGGGTCGAGCTCATAGCAGATGCGCGACCTCTCAAGAGTGACAAATAAATATATCAGCCATCCAATTCAAAGCATTTACTCATGTTCGACTAACGGTACATTGACAAGTTAAACACGTTGCCAAACACAAGGTACAAACGTAACAACATGCCTAACTTCTGCATAGTCCAATATAACGTGTGAATGTTGAGTTATGTCTGAATAAACGTTCTGTAACAAACTTGACAGATTGCTACTGCTCTGATTTATTTGACTAAACCAATCACACGGTTTGGTGACAGTTAAGATTTAAATGAGCATATCCCGCTTAATATTTGGAGTAGATAGATAATATTGGTATCACCAGGAAATATAAAACTTTTAAAGTATAAAACTCAAAATGTGTTTTCTGGGTCAAAGCAACTCAAAATGATGGAGCAGGTCACATACACTACCGTTCAAAAGTTTAGAACATTTTTATGTTTTTGAAAGAAATTGATACTTTTATTTACCAAGGTAGCATTAAATTGATAAAGAAATACAGTCAAGACATTGATAATGTTAGAGACTACTATTTCCATTTCATTCTATTTATACTTTAGCAATTGTAGCCACTTTTTACACATAGTAAATCCCCCACATTTTGGGAACCAAAAGTAATTAACAAATTTAAATAAAGTCATCATATTTAATATGTGGTTGCATATCCTTTGCATGCCATGACTTCCTGATGTCTGTGACCCAACAACATCAAAAGACTCTTGATATCTTATTTTCAGGTACTCGTACAAGCAAGATATTGTGTTGAGATATTGGCAGATAAAGATTACATTTTGGTAGCAGTATACGTCAAAATGACATACACCGCTACCCTTCCTCGTTTTTGAAAGACTACAGTGGGGACACATCGTAGATCAAGCTAGCTATCAGCGCTATTTTATTATAATATCAGAAAATTACATTGACACATTGTTTCCTAAAGATATTTTGGCAAACTAACATAAACCCAGCCTCGAGTGCTGTCCTTATGCGGTTACAGAGTGGACAAATAATCCAACTCAGTGGCTGAGCTCCGGTATCACTCCCTTACATCTTACTCTGCCTTGTTGAATTGTAAGGAACCATGTCAACTACATTATGACCCATGACCATAAAAAGTAGACTAATTAGCGAGCTGACCATAATCGAACGGTTTCACTTTGAACAATCGATTACATAAGCATTTTCTGGGCTAAATTAGTGCCGTTAGCTGTTGTTAGCCACGGGTTTCTTGGCATCAAATAAAGGTGCAAGTCTGGGTTTTTAAACCCGTTTGCCATGCAGTAGCTAAGCCACACATAAGCCTTTTGGCATTTCAAAAATTGCAATGTTTTTAATATAGTACTAGATTTTGTCGTAGGTGGAAGGCTTCTGTTTTGAGCCCGAATACACAACCGGATCTGGAGCTGAACGCGCTGCCAATGGTTCAGCATGAAACTGTGCCCTGTACCACTCATTGCAGCAAACATTTCCCTTTCAGTTGGCATTGTGGTAGTTACCACATGTAGGCTACACCACTCGTTTACCAAGGTTAAATGGTAAAGGTTAACGTTAGAGAAATTAGTAAGTGTTGTAGACTTCTGGTTAGGCTAGCTATGTTTTCACAATACCTAAAGTAGATAAATGAAGGGCTGTGTTTTCCCTAGTTAATGGTTGTATTTCCCCTGTTTTCTGGAGACTCCAGCTAATGGTGGTGATATTTTTGTCAGAAGAACTGTTACATTAGTGGTTAACTTGCCAGCGAGTAACGTGGCCTCTCGCAGGACCACCAAACTATGTGCAGGACTAGCATTAAAATGCCAAACCCCTCTGCTCCGGTTGTAACATTATTCAGTGTGACTGGCGTTGTCTGTGTGACACCGCCCATGAACTGTAAGCGCTCTTGGCCATTGTAGTTCACAGTAAAGCAGGTACCTGGTACACGCGCACTGGTTTGGGGCTATATCTCTCCTCTAACTACCGGTAGAAAGTTGACTGAGAGCTCATTTTAATTAGGAGGAGAGCTACTTTAGTACAAATCAAACATCATTTTTCGGTGGAATTCCCCTTTAAAATCTCTCAAGCAAAAGCTGATTTTGATGGAAAACTGTTTTCACTATTACACATCACCATTGCTTAACAAGTAATTCTGTTCAACAGGTAAAATAATGTGTTTTATTAGAGGTTTGAACATTGACAAGGTCAGCCTAAAAATGTAAAATGTCAGCAGCCATGTTAGCTTGGCACTGCAGGGATTCTAGTGTTCTGGAACACACTGGCATTGAATGAGTTCAAGGGGAATGGCACCCTAAAATAATCTGAGAATAAGATACCAGAATATGGCTTCTGTCACACCTTAGACAACGCCAAATTAGCCTGCTTGTTTAACAAATTTTGTTTGATTATACAATGAACAATAAAGCATTGTCAAACATCAATTCCATGAGGCTTTTCTCACAGCAGTCAGATCACAGGCAATGCATTTCGCCTAGCGAAATTCAAGCTTCATCCAAGGTTCATACATGCATTCTAATATTGATTAATAACAGCGTTATTTTGCCTTAATGATGTCACTAAATAACCTAAAGATGTCAGGTTGGATAGGTTTACACATATTTTCCCTTGTTTCATAATGTCCTGCTTATGGAAATATGACCAACGCGTTTTTATACTGGTAGTTTAATGTTTTAAAACAAGCCCACTTTCCAGGGATTCCAGGGACAATGTGCATCTATTCAGGAGAGAAAATGTTTAATTTTTGGGTAAAATATGAATCCCTATTTCACAATGTAATCTTGATATTTTTATCCATGCTTGTGTGCGCACCTGTGTGTAACAGGCAGGAGGGTGTAATCGCGTTGTGCACACGCCTATGTAGACGCACTTAGGGCCGGATTCAGAAATGGCCAATTTAAGTCATGCGCTTAAGTGCCTCTCCTGCACGAATTTAGCGCAGGATGAGATACGCCGTATTCTAACCTGCGCTACGCGGGCGTGTTTCTCAAAATGTGGGTGGCACAGGGCATGATATTCTAATGACTTGTTTCTTGTACCTGCTCCCTGGGTTGCCAGCTTTCTACTAAAAAAATGTGTGTGGGGGGTATACATTTTCAACGCATCAGTGACATTGCCTTTAAAAACCCATCGTAGTTGCTCTTGCATGATGGGGAAGGCAGTGAACATATGAATCCGTCGCATTGATAAAATGATCATAGCTCCTATTGACTTGGATTATATACCCATCACACAATCAAAATAAATAATCGCTGGACAGTGGTTGCACGCAGTATTTTATTAAGTAAACAAATAAATCGTTGGATTTACTGAAAAAAAATTATTTAAAAATCTAATCTTTTTTTAACGATTTACATAATAAAGTCATGTAGCCTACAGTGGTTGAACACGATAGCCTATATGCGACGTCTTTAACATAATCATTTTGGAGAAGCTGTGCTGACACAACTAGGCTACAAAATCGTGTCTGTCAAATATTTTTCTTTTTATGACAGCTCTTTGATAATTGTAAGTAGGCTAGGCAAAGGAAAATAAAACCAATATTATTTTCAAAGAACATGCACACTTTCTAATATCCATTTTTGCGAAAGATGCTGTATTTTTCATAATCATCTATTGGCGGTGCTAGACATAAACTACCTTTTTTCCAAACAATAAAAGATTAAGTTTAAACTTGCAGACACGCCTCCTTTTCATCAAATCTCCACCCCACGCGCATAATGCCTCGTATATACTGGAGAGACGCTTAAAACAGCGGATAAGTCAAATGTCTGAATCACAAATGGCTTAAGCTACGCAGAATTTCGGGAGTAAGTCCCATTTGCGCGTGCTTATCTCAACTCTGAATCTGGCCCTTATATTGCGCTGTTAAAATAACATTGAAACAACTGCGACATGACTTAAAACCAGGTTTGTGGTGGTTTTAGCACAAGCACTTTCTGCTGGCTCAAGATAGCAATACGCCAAAAAATTATCCTGGTCACACCATCTTTAGACCAACTCGCCCAGTTCACTTGCTAAAATGACCACTGCGTCGTCTGAAACTCGCCAAGACACTTGCTTTTGGGTTAGCACCACTTAGTGCCGGGCGTACGATAGGGCCCCAATATATTATTTTACAGCAGTGGAGGGATCAATATGTTAGAGGGGCAAATAACATGACTATGTTTTTTCAAAGTACGGCCAGCAGTACAAGCTGGGAAACAATCTGGCTCAGATGACTTGCAGGCAATTCTCCATAACTATCACCTGGATTATAGCTGCAGAATTATTCACCCCGTACCAGGATATGGACCTAGCAACAGGTTATAGATATGCTACCTCTAAGAAACCTCAACCATACAGGAATGGACTATGATAGTTTGTGGCAAGAGCCTAATCTGTGATGTCACCACCAGGCTTGCACAAACACGCTAGCCTTTTTAATCTCTGCTCAAAGATATACTGTATCTGTCATGTCATTTCTCTTCCAAATGCTCACCTTATTCTTTTTTTAAATAATGGAATCGGAAATGACGCAGGTTCAAAGTCAGCCAAGACGGTGGGAATTGAGCAAGTTATTTGGCAGGGTGAAAAGTCACAGTGCTGTGGAGAATCTGGGGCCAAAATGATCAGAACATCTCTTAAAGGAAAACCCCTCAAATATTTCCAATTTCTGAGTATATGTCTGAATGTCATCCCCTAACCACTATATATATAATATATATAATATATATATATATATAAATAAATATAAATATATATATATTTTATATTAAATACATTTCTTTTAAACTATTTTTTTTTCACTTTCTGGCAACTACAGACCAGTTCTTTCACTGGCAGTCCCATTGTTCCAGACGGTGTGCCTAAACCCAGTTCAGTGTTTTTTATGTGTGTTTTTATAAGACTGCTATCAAGCTATCACCTAGCAGGTTTGACTCCAGTGTTTTTCTGTAATTTTCATAAAACATTTTAGTTTTTTTCTCTACGATATTCAAATTATAATCTGGGGTGAAGGGAGGAAAAATTTATATTTATAGAAATTAAATGACAGCGGACAGGTAGGACTGTGAAGCAATGACAGTGTGTCATCCATATGACATTTCAGAGGATGTTAGATAACCGCTCTGAAGACAAAAAATAATATATATAAAAACCAGTGTGCATAGTTTTGTGTGGGTGGACAGTTTTGTAGCTATAAAACATATAAGCTGTAAAATTCAAAGTGGACAGACAGAACCATACTGTAGTTTACATTGTCTATTTTAATGACTGAAATAACCATTTAGTGAACTGAAGCATAGTCTGCTTGACAAGTGGCAAAAGAGGTGTGTGAGTAAAAGGATTTCTATTTTTTCATTATTAAAAGGTGCAAATAATTTCAATAGAAGTAGAAATGTAGAAGGCCAGACTGATTGAAATATGTGACTAGTACATATTACAAGAAGTACAATTAGTGAAACAGCCGATTGCTAGCCTGTCTATTTTGAGTGCAGCTTGTGTTTTTCTCTTCACCGTTTAGTAACAAACGGATATTCAAGATTAGTCAGATGTTTCTTGCCTTTTTAAAGAGATTTTCCTTTCATTTTTGAAGACCAATCTGTGAGTATGCGTTTAACTTTATTGACAAATTATTTTCGTGAATGAAATGCTATGGATCTTACTGCTCAGGAAATGAGGAGTACAGTGTGCACGCACCTCTCTTCCTCTTCCTGTTTACGGTCTGTTTTTAGAAGCTGGCTTTAGAACGGTAACATGCCGTAATGTGGTGATGACACCATCCATCACTCTGGGCCTGATGTGAGCTCAGCTCCAGAGGGGATTGGGGGAATGGGGATTGGGGGAATGTAGGCATTAGATCCATTTCTCTGGGGTTGGAGGAGGACCACTCTCCACTGTACATTAGGAGAATGGACTCTGTTTTCAACCCCTGCTCACACATTACTGTCAATGTGATTATTATGGGCTTTCAGCCCTTACAGGATGATTCAGTAAGCACTGTGTTATGGACAGTGATTAACAAGCCACTGCTTTCTCACTGTGTGAGGAGGGCTAATCTATCACTCAGATTCCCAGTGCCGATAGTCACAATCTCAATCAAATAAACCATGTCACTAGCTGGATTTGACAGCAAATTTGGCTGGTTTTTAAATGTAGGCAGTACTCACAGGTTGTAAACAAAGCACCCCAAGCAAGATATGTCACTGACTCTCTAATGGTTAATTTAGTTTTGTCTCACTGTTTGGGATAGCTGAACTTTTAGATCTACATGTGTGTGGTTTGGCAGGTCTTCATGGGTTCCTCTGCATGAATCTTATTGGAGAAGGTGTCCATTAAGGCAAGGGCTTAAATATCAGTCGTATTACTCAGTCCATAGAGATGCCATGCGGTTGGTAGTAGCAGTCCATAGAAACATGGTGTGGCCAGTCAGTGGTATTGTTGACCCCGTGGAGCACGGAGTGAGCTGGGTCAGCGGTATTGCTGAGTCTATAGAACACGCTGATTGGTCAGTCAGAAGTACAGCTGAGCCCTGACGGCCTGATCCGTAGAGCACGCCATTCGGTCAGTGCGCTGAAAGGGCGAAACAGGAACACACCCCACCTAGTCTTTTATTCTGCTCCTACTTCCTGCCAGGAAAGCTGCACTTTGAGGCTCTAAGTGTGAAGAGCGGCCGGCACAGGAAAAAGGGTGGTGGGGCTGGTGGAAAAGAGGAAGCAGGCTCTCAGCACCTGGTGCTGAGCTGATAAACATCTGGGTGTGGGTTGGGGGGAAGGGCTGTAGTCCAGAGCAGTGATCCCCATAATTAGCCGCGCGGATGTTAATCCCATTTGCAGCACTGAGTACCTCTGCCGCAGGGGAAATGGCTGGCTGATTAGCGGGGTTTGTGGAACAGAGGAGAGGATGATACATGGGGACATTAGCCTCAAACAAGTAGGCACCTATTGGACCGCCTTTGGCACAACTGTTGCTCTACCAGCTTTTTGCAAATCAGTACAACAGTGGACCACTATTGGCACGACCTTTTCCAACAAACACCTGATACTCATCCAGAATGAGTGTTGGTATTGAGAAACATTGATGGTGGGTACACTATGGTTGCTGGCTGGGTACATAGTGCCCACCCAGGACCAGAAGGAACATTACAGGCATTTAGCTGACACTCTTATCCAGAGCGACTTAAAGCTTTTGCCTTTCTTACATAGTATTCATTTTATACAGCTGGATATATATATTCAGGTTATGTACCTTGCTCAAGGGTAGTGTCCTACCTGGGAATGGAGCCTTTAAAGGTCTACTCCAAGGGTTCAAAACATGATGCATGAATGTTTCCTAATGTTGAGTTATCCGTTTTTGCTCATTTTCTGTAAATATTTACTGAAACAAGCATGTATATCTTTGCTTATTTTTCACAGAAGCTATGAAAACCTTGTTTGACTGGGGGGCGTATCCCAAGTGACCAACACACTCCCACTCAAAATTTGATTGACAAGCGAAGTGATATCTCATCAGTGCACGCCATAGATATGGGAAGATTATTTATCTCAGATCCCTCCCACTTTAAATTTAGTGATTGCGTGGGCAGCGCCATTTCACACAGAAAACTTTTCTTCTTCTTTGAGTTGGCAGAGTATCACCAATCAACATAATTGATCTATCGCAATCCGCAGTGCAAAATTGTCAATGCATAGCCATTCTCAGAACATCCAGGTCAGAGGTCATTCTCTGATCATTGGTTGACAGATTGGAAGACACACCCAATTGACTACATCTCAAAGCTAGTTATCACAGCATGCTGACTCAGTAGCACCCTCTAGGGAACTCTATAGAGTACTCAAGTGAGTACGTCAGTCGTGGGCGGAGTCTGGTTTCGGGAGTAAATCCCCTATGAAAGATAGAATGGGCTTCGGAGACTATCGACTATTTCTTGAGCCGAAACGTTCCTGCATTAGCCTGTGTGGGTACAAGGATATAGACCATATATTGCATGTTCCAATTTTTATTTTTTAAAGTAATGCATTAATGATTGTCGTTCTACTTGTAGTCCACTTTAACAGACTACATATCCAGTACTGCAACGCACGGGTGGTTCTCGACCAATAAGATATCATCATCTCGTCTGTCTGCTCTGTGGCAGATGGGAGTAGGCTACTGCCGCTGAAGACGAGCTAACACTAGCTTACTAAGTAGAGAAGCCCGCCCGACAAGGTCAGAAACTATGCTACAGTTAACCAAATAATGCAATTCTAGCTTTTAGTCCTTCAAGCTAGCTAGCTAACATTAGAAAAAAAGTGTTTAAAAACGGAGCTGTGTGATACTGCTGGCTAATGTTATATGACAACGTCTGGAGACAAGGCTGCTCGTTCGTAGGGAATTATGGGACGTGGAGTTTTTAAACAGTGTCAGCGCTGGTATGTTCACCAAAAAATACTAAAACGTGAAATATACTCGAAGCTGGACCAGAAAAACGACATAGTTTGCGAACGGGCGTTATATTGAACAATCCGGAAAATTGACAGTAAGACATAATCAGTAGAAATGGTTTAAAAGTAAGCTTTAGTTAATGTCTACGCTCTAAATGAATGGGGAATTTACTTCCGAAACCAGCGTGACGTAGTCACTTGAGTACTCTATGGTGCACGCACTCTTCTGTTTACAAATCAGTTAGTTACTCTGAAAGTCCTACATTAGCCAAAGAGCGTTTATATGGCTTCAGCATGCACTTAACACTCAGCTCACACTACAATTAACGTTAGCTAGCATTACAAGCCTCCTTGCTACCAGCTAGCTAACTGGTGACAGCATGACTACAACAAAAAAACGGCAGAAATGCAATAATGACATAGTTGAAAGACACTTACCTGGTTCATTGTTACGGAAGGTACAGAACCTTCTTTTAGAGTTGTGTTGCAAAACCTAATACTCTCCTACTTTGAAAAACACAAAGGCTGTGTCCGAATTACAGCCCTATCTACTGCGTCCTGTTTATTTTGTACTATCATACTGTATGCTGCTTACTGCAAACTGGCATACTCAATAGTTGGCAAGTGTGCTGATTCGGACATGTCCTCAGGCAAAAAAATGATGGCTGCATAGCCATGCGTAATCCGAGTTGAATGCAGTTGTACTTCCACCGCTGCAGGAGATGTTAGATAAACATTGCTGTCTAATGTTATTTTTTCAGGATTCTGTGCCAGGACACATTTTCAGCCGTGCATGCTGGCATCACACAATGCTTCTTCCGTTATATTATAATCTCAGTGCTATCTGCTAGCTAACTGATTAGCTATCTAGTACTAAGCTAAATTCAGGTGCCAATCTGTTCAGACTCATTGTTGACATCATTGAAATGGTATGGTGGAGTGGAAGGTAGTAGGTGGAGCAAAGCAGAAAATGCAACTAACTGAAATTCAGAGCTTCCACACGTACAATTGAAGTCGAAAGTTTACATATACCTTAGCCAAATCCATTTAAACTCAGTTTTTCACAATTCCTGACATTTAATCCTAGTAAACATTCCCTGTCTTAGGTTAGGATCACAACTTTATTTTAAGAATGTGAAATGTCAGAATAATAGTAGAGAGAATAATTTATTTCAGCTTTTATTTCTTTCATCAAATTCCCAGTGGGTCAGAAGTTTACATACACTCTGTTAAGTATTTGGTAGCATTGTCTTTAAATTGTTTAACTTGGGTCAAATGTTTCGGGTAGCCTTCCACAAGCTTCTCACAATAAGTTGCCGGAATTTTGGCCCATTCCTCCTGACAGAACTGTAACTGAGTCAGGTTTGTAATCCTCCTTGCTCGCACACGCCTTTTCAGTTCTGCCCACAAATGTTCGATTGGATTGAGGTCAGGACTTTGTGATGGCCACTCCAATACCTTGACTTTGTTGTCCTTAAGCCATTTTGCCACAACTTTGGAAGTATGCTTTGGGTCATTGTCCATCAGGAAGAGCCATTTGCGACCAAACTTTAAATTCCTGGCTGATGTCTTCGAGATGTTGCTTCAATATATCCACATAATTTTCCTTCCTCATGATGCCATCTATTTTATGAAGTGCACCAATCCCTCCTGCAGCAACATGATTCTGCCACCCCCGTGCTTCACAGTTGGGATGGTGATCTTCGGCTGGCAAGCCTCACCCTTTTCCTTCAAACATAACGATGGTCATTATTGCCAAACAGTTCAATTTTTGTTTCATCAGACCAGAAGATATTTCTCCAAAAGGTAAGATCTTTGTCCCCATGTGCAGTTTCAAACTGTAGTCTGGCTTTTTTATGGCGGTTTTGGAGAAGTGGCTTCTTCCTTGCTGAGCAGCCTTTCAGGTTATGTCGATATAGGACTAATTTTACCGTGGATATAGATACTTTTGTACCTGTTCCCTCCAGCATCTTCACAAGGTCCTTTGCTGTTGTTCTGGGATTGATTTTCACTTTTCACACCAAAGCACGTTCATCTCTAGGAGACAGAATGCATCTCCTTCCTGACCGGTATGACGGCTGCGTGGTCCCATGTTTATACCTGCATACTATTGTTTGTACAGACGAATGTGGTACCTTCAGGCATCTGGAAATTGCTCCCAAGGATGAATCAGACTTGTGGAGGTCCACAATTTTCTTTGAGATCTTGGCTGATTTCTTTTGATTTTCCCATGGTGTCAAGCAAAGAGGCACTGAGTTTGAAGGTAGGCCTTAAAATACATCCACAGGTACACCTCCAATATCGTATCAATTAGCCTATCAGAAGTTTCTAAAGCCATGACATAATTTTCTGGAATTTTCCAAACTGTTTAAAGGCACAGTCAACTTAATGTATGTAAACTTCTGACCCACTGGAAAAGTGATATAGTGAATTAAAAGTGAAATAATCTGTCTGTAAACAATTGTTGGAAAAATTACTTGTGTCATGCACAAAGTAGATGTCCTAACTGACTTGCCAACACTATAGTTTGCAAACATGAAATCTGTGGAGTGGTTAAAAATTAGTTTTAATGACTTCAACCTAAGTGTATGTCAACTTCCGACTTCAGCTGTATGTCTTATATTCGTAAATGCCAGTTTCTGATACGGCAAGACTTCAGGAGGCATTTTGCTTAGAAGAACATTATGAAGGATGCACATAACCAATATATCCATGGCCCCAGTGTATTATTCTTACCCCCAATTGTTATTAAACAGTACCAATGGCAGGAAAAAAGCCTCCTCACCAGAGCACACCTTTAAGTTACAAGCTCAGCTCCCTAACCATTATACGCCCACTACTACGCCCATTACTACCCCCACTAACACACCATCACTACCACACCTACTACCTCACCCACAACCACATCCACTGCCACGCCCACTACTACGCCCATTACTACCCCCACTAACACACCATCACTACCACACCTACTACCTCACCCACAACCACATCCACTGCCACGCCCACTACTAAAGTACTTTCATTTTCAAAATAGACATGATGTGTTATGGTCACTCAGTTGCACATGAACAGGCATACTTAATTTTTATTATCATTGTAGGTCATAAAACAAAATTATGTGCGGCACCTCTCAGTAAGAGCATAATAATAAATTATTATTCAATTATAATCATCAATTATCAATTATTAAAGGCTAAAGGGCATCATAGCTGCCAATACAAGTATGGTCTGTGATCGTAACGTAGCCTTGTCTGTCTTTGCTTATACATTCACAGGCTGGAAGAAAACTGGCAATCGAACTAGTCTAGTGCAAGTACAGACCGTGAGATATTCATAATACAATTCTGCCCTCTATGATTGTGACGGCATTGCCATGAGATAACTTGTGTGCACATCCAGGCCAGGCTGAGTGATGAAGTTTCTAGACCCACAAAATGTCTTAATAGAGGTAACAAATGTCAACGAACAACAATGCCCCATTCTAGCACACTCAAGGCCCCCTACAAAATACCATAAATTAAATAATGTTAACACTACATAACCTAAACTAGGTTACAGTGTTCGTAGAAAATATTAACCACAACAGCCACTATAAGGAATTTGACTATAAATTAAGTGAATCCCCCACTCCCCAAATGTCTCTGCTCACTTTCTACTGTAGCCTACATATACACGTCCGTACATACACACGCGCATATAGACGTCCTTGTACACGCGCGTATAGACGTGCGTCTGCTTATACACGTCCGTTTACACGCGCGTATACACGTACGTCTGCTTATACACGCGCGATTACACGATTGGCTGCTTAGTTAGCAACGTAATGTCAGCTATCACACCCCATATAATGTCAGCTATCACACCCCGTAGCTGTGAAGCGAGCGAGCAGAGAACCATCCGCGCGAGCACGGGGCTGCGAGCGTGGGAATTTGGTTTGCTCTGGCTCGAAATTAGTTTCCTCTCGCTCGCTCGCCAAGTTGATTTTTGAGACTTTGGGGGCGGGGATGGGATACACAGTGGCTGATGTCTCCATTCCTTTGATTGGTCACTTTAAATACCGGCCTTGACTTGTGTGATTGGCCATTTAATTGTCAGGAAATCGCAGATTCCCATTTAACAGGAACCAATCTTAATTTTTGTTTCTGCATTGTTGCCTACAGAGGTATACTGCGACTAAAAACATGCTGATCGTGGAAGTTTTATATTCGTTGACTCGGTGTAGGCCCACTCTAATAATATGTCATTAGCCTACAGAAGCGACCTTAAAGTTTGCCGCAAGTTTCCGTCATGGCTAACGTTACTAAAAACCTGAAACTGAATGTTAGGCAAGGCTAATGCTTAGCAACAAAACTTGTAGCCTAGTTACTCTGAATATGTCGTCCACACTTTATATAGGGTAATGGCTTGACATGCGTCAGTATAGTTTTCATGGAAATGTGGATTATATCTTCTAAACTGTGCCAATTTCTCAGACAGAATGTATAGCCTAATCAATATGCTTGTAATTTTTGGATTTCCAGAATTTAACACGATGGCCTACATCTGAGAATATTGATATATGCTTTGATGTAGGCTATGCTAATCTTTGATGAATAAATGGATTTCTGATACATTATGAACAATCACTATAAAAGGACTGAGCTATAGCCTAGACCTAATCGCAATATTCAAGTTGTACAGATTTAATAAAATGACGGAACAGTGCTCATTAGGCTTGCCGTTACTATTTTGACACCGGTGTTGGGGATGGAGCCGAGCCGAGATGGCATTGGCCGATTTCCCTTCCATGTGAAATCGTGAAATCACATATAGCCTACTACTCTTAATATACTGTATCTTGAATGTGCTTGTTATAATCTAATTGTAGTTTTGTTTATATAAGCATACAGGGGTGTATTGGCTTGAATTCTAAAATTATTCTTCTAAAATTGGTATGAATTTCAATATATTCTAATAGTCTACACTATGTAGCATATGTTGTCGGATAGTATGTAGGCTTGTAGCCTGTAATAGCCTAAGTGACGCTGCTTAATCTGTTATAGCTAGGCATAAGCGGTAGCATCCACAAGGGTGCACATAACCGCAATAGGACATTGTTTATTTTGAACAATATTGTCAATTTAATGACGTTTAATGACAGTCACATAGCCATAACCTAGGCTACATAATTCATTGCTTTCGTGAGGTTTCAGACGACAATCACGAAATTGGTGAGATGGGGCCAGGCATTATGCGCAAAAAGTAACCTATTATTAGGTTAAAGGTAGTCTATTAATTGTCAACAAACAACACAATTATTCATTAGTGTTTAATTCCAGGCTTCCTGATTATTTTAACTAAATCAATATCTGCGCATTGACGTTCTCACCTCGGATCAATCAATGCTGATATATGCACTTATCGTGCCATCTTGTATTGCGCTTAAATGCCGAGCCATGGCAAATTACATCGCGGACAACATTGTTGAAACTATTGTTGAAACAGTTTCGCTATAGTTCAGATAATTGTATGAGCAGCACATGCTGTGTAGGCTAGACCTTCTACCACTGCATTAATGTGTAGGCTATAACTAAAAAACATTTTCAATGTCCTAGTGCGCTATACTACACCCTTGTGGACGATACCGTTTACGCCTATAACAGATTAAATGGAGCGTCACTTATAGTTTACATATTGCGCCCGACAATATAAGCTAAATAGCCTATTATGCAAATGATATTGGAATATATTCGATTTCATAACAACTTTAGAAGGTTAAATTCAAATTTCATGCTATAGCCTATGGACCCCGAACACCAGTGTCAAAATAGCCTAGCCTAACAACCTGTTCGTCAATTTTGAAATCTGAAAACTTGAATATAGGTTTACGAATATAATTATTTTATATTGATTGATGATAATGGATCGCATAGGCTCTAGCTATTCATAAAAGATTCACCTACATCAAAGGATAGGCTACTTTACTATTCCCAGATGTAGGCCTATTAAATTCCATCCGGTACTCCAAAATGACAAGAATTTTAAATACATTTTGTCAGATAAATGACCACTAGAAGATATTAGCTAAATCCACATTTCCAGGACAACTATAGGCGACCACGTCAAGGCATTATATAAAGAAGTGTGGACATCTTCAGAGTAACTGCAAGTTGTGTGGTTAATAGGCTAAGTAACATTCAGTTTCAGGTTTTTAGTAACGTTAGGCTTAGCCATCTAGTTAATGAAAACTTGTGGCAAACTTAAAAAGGTGGCTTCTATAACATACCAAATGCTTAGTTGTGAGATTGTATAAGGAGGCTTACACCGAGACAACAAAATTAGTATCTTGCATGATCAGCCATGTTCTTAGTCGCAGTATACCCGCGATCAAATGGCTAACCACACAAGTCAAGGCCGGTATTTAAGACCAATCAAAGGAGTGGAGACATCAGCCACTGTGTATCCCATCCCCGCCCCCAAAGTCTCAAAAATCAACTTGGCGAGCGAGCGAGAGGAAACTAATTTCGAGCCAGAGCAAACCAAATTCGCACGCTCGCAGCCCCGTGCTCGCGCGGATGGTTCTCTGCTCGCTCGCTTCACAGCTACGGGGTGTGATAGCTGACATTACGTTGCTAACTAAGCAGCCAATCGTGTAATCGCGCGTGTATAAGCAGACGCACGTGTATACGCGCGTGTAAACGGACGTGTGTAAGCAGACGCACGTCTATACGCGCGTGTACAAGGACGTCTATACGCGCGTGTGTATGTACGGACGTGTATATATAGGCTACAGTAGAAAGTGAGCAGAGACATTTGGGGAGTGGGGGATTCACTTAATTTATAGTCAAATTCCTTATAGTGGCTGTTGTGGTTAATATTTTCCACGAACACTGTAACCAAGTTTAGGTTATGTAGTGTTAACATTATTTCATTTATGGTATTTTGTAGGGGGCCTTGAGTGTGCTAGAATGGGGCATTGTTGTTCGTTGACATTTGTTACCTCTATTAAGACATTTTGTGGGTCTAGAAACTTCATCACTCAGTCTGGCCTGGATGTGCACACAAGTTATCTCATGGCAATGCCGTCACAATCATAGAGGGCAGAATTGTATTATGAATATCTCACGGTCTGTACTTGCACTAGACTAGTTCGATTGCCAGTTTTCTTCCAGCCTGTGAATGTATAAGCAAAGACAGACAAGGCTACGTTACGATCACAGACCATACTTGTATTGGCAGCTATGATGCCCTTTAGCCTTTAATAATTGATTATAATTGAATAATAATTTATTATTATGCTCTTACTGAGAGGTGCCGCACATAATTTTGTTTTATGACCTACAATGATAATAAAAATGTTTTTCATATCAAATGAACGCGCTGTCTTTCATTTTCAAATTTTCTGTTGGTGCATGGACTATAAAGTAGGCCTGTTCATGTGCAACTGAGTGACCATAACACATCATGTCTATTTTGAAAATGAAAGCACTTTAGTAAGTTTTCCTCAAGATGTACTGTGGACAGTAAAGTCTGTTCTCAATAATTAGAAAGATCAATGGCATAGAAGTCCTTATACACGTACTTATACACATACGTTATCCAGGCGCTTAGTAAAAAATAAGCAATATCGCACACACGCACGTGTATTATTGAGCGCACCTCTGATACGCCCGTACGCGTCTGACTCGCCGTGCCATCGCCCGTCTTCTCCATCAACACAATAGGACTTTTTCACACATCTACACGAGCGTATACACGTCAGTTCTCCGCTCAGTTAGCTTAGTAATCCAAATAATGTCAGCTATCACACCCCATAAACAGCTCTACCAGGGCTGCCAACTTTCAGATTTGAGCAAGAAATCAGATTTTCAATGACCCATACCCGTGCCGCCATGCTCGCGCCATTGTGCCCACGCCCACCGCCACACTATTTCCTCAATTGCAGACTGAATAGGCCTATTTATTACAGTTCGCAAATAGCAATAATGACATTACACGTTTCTTTCAGTGTTTTTTTTTTTTACTTTGCGTAATCACATGCATGTGGCAAATTACTTTTAAAGAGCAAGCGGTTGAATGTAGACTGTCTATTCAGAAGGTGTAAAATTCTCAGAGAGAAATCTCGCGCACCACTTTTCCTCCTGTAATAACGTTAAAGTTACTTAGCTAATATAACGTTTGCCAGGTAAAATTGTCAATGTGGCTACCTGGCTGATACAAAAATTAGCGCGCTGAATCACACACAATGTTTTTCTATAAAGTTAACGGTAGCTATTATTAAACCAAAACCAGTTGGAGGTAAAATCCAGTGAATTTGACAATTAAGTAGCTAGCTACTATTATTACTAAAAACGAATAGCCTATTATTATTAAAGCCAAAAATCAATTGAATTTTACAATTAGGCTAACTGTGGCTAATTACTAGCTAGCTATCATTGATCAGCGAAGGCTTGATCCCTCTGGCTTATCTGAGCCTCTCAGACTGGCCTGCACAGCCTGCTCCCTCTGCTCGGTCGGCTCCTCCTTATTCCGGTTCCAGAGACATTACCCCTTTCACACATGCAGCCTTATCCGTAAATTTTCCGGAACATTGCCAGATAGGGTCATGTGTGAATAAGAGCCGAAGTCGAAATTCCGGAATATCCGCCGGCAAAAGACCTAGTGAGGTTTCTGTAAAAGTTCTGTATCGATGTGACGTGTGAACAAAGCCAGAACATTACCGGATCAATCACGCATGCCATGGGGTCGCTCCCGTACCTCGCCGAGCCCCGAGCCACATGAAAGACTCGTACAGCCTCCAGCCGCCACAGGCGACGTCTCCGGCTTTGAGCCAAGCTAAAGCGGAGTTGTTCCCGACTTATCCTGATTTTTTCGTTAAGTTTTTGTTTACGAATGGTGTTTCGTGATTGAAACAGATGTATTATTGCCAGCGTTTGCCTCGAAAATGTTATGTATAAATAAACAAGAGTAACTGTAGTACAACTGCACACTCTGTCACTTCATCACCCGCAATTTTTTCAGTAGTAAGTAAACAAACGCATCCTAGCAACATAGGGTAGAGCGTTGGTTGTATGAACGCTACCAATACGGAACATTCCGGAATATTGCTGGATCAACTTTTCCGGTAGCTAATGTTCCGTATTGCATGTGTGAAAGAGGCTTATGGCTCTGCTTATTGGATACAACCACAGTTCTATATAGTTCTGTGGCTACAACCTTCGAGGATACAACCGTTCTTATATTGTTCTGTGGATACAACGGTATCACTTGCGTACATATGTCCTTATTCACGTAGCTAGCTCATTCTTGCCCGTTACTAGCCTGCTGGCCGTCTTGGATCCCTGTGTGTCTGTGCGTGAAAGGTCCATAGGAAACATACCATAGTTATTTCGTAGGTACACACAAGTGGCCACGGGAGTGCGCAACAAGGGATTTTATTGTTGCTAAATCGACTCTTTCGTTCCGGATACTGAACCGATGCTTGATATGTAATGGACATAACATCTACAGTTAATAGACACAACTGCAATTTAAAAATGGAAATATATTTTTATGCGTGAGAAATTACCAAATTGCGTGAGTCTCACGGTCAGTTGGCAGCCCTGAGCTCCACGCTCGCAGATGAGCTTCGTGCTTGCTCGGATGGTTCTCTGTTCGCTCGCAGATGAGCTTCGTGCTCGCGCGGATGGTTCTCTCCCATAGACTGTATAAAAATATGGACAAAGCCACTGTGACATCACCCATTGCCTTTCCATGGCCTCGTAAAAACGGAATTGAAGCTCGGAAGTCTTTTTCGCCGCCCGTTTGTACAAACTGTGCCTGCTCAGTGGCGCCGAGAGGACTCGACCTGTCCCTCTGATTGGTCCTGGCAGTGAGAACCATATAGAACCTATCTATGCCAGTGATCCCAGGACTCAACCTGTCCCTCTGATTGGTCCTGAACAAATGTTAGTACCCTGTCCAAACGACACAATATTTAAAAAACTCAGCACATGCATAGGCATTAGATGAAGAAAAGGCACCTATGCAATTACATTTTTTTGTGTAAAAAATGTATTGACTGAGTATTTTCACCACATTGCTGCCATTGACTTACATGGGGAAAGACCTATACTGGAGCCAACCGCAGTGGCGCTAGTGAGCAACAGCACCAGGAAGTGAGCTTCAGAACGAAAGCCCAGTCTTGGCCCCTTGTTCTCTCCCTATTTTTATACAGTCTATGTTCTCTCCACGCTCGCAGATAGTTCCACACTCGCGGATACTGTTCTATGCGCTCCCTTCACAATTCCACGCGCACGCTATTCATGGAACTAAATAAACGCCATATGATAGCCTGTCGCGCCGAGACGCTGAGAGCGAGCTGAGCATGTTAGACTAACTTTACTGGTTTTAGCTTTAGTTATTACTTAGTTTTCAAAGTCTACACTAAATATGGAAAATATTCACATCTATCACTTCACTTAATATGTTAATTGTATGACAGACTTTTTCACAATTTCTCGAAACGAGCTGGAGGAAAAATAACACTGTGGCTTCTCATTTGAAGCTAGAGCTTTACACGAACGTTAGCTAGCGAATTTCAAGTGACAATCTGAGAAAGTCTGCTGTACAAAAACAAGATTTTATTCTAAATAAAATCGTTTCTGAAGTAATATCTATGGTTAATTATTATCTTAAATGCTTCTTACCTCAGGGGGTTTACTGGCTTTCCCTCAGTCGCAGTAAAGTCTTCAGACGGTTGTCTTCGGTCCGAGGAGTTAGCTCCGTCCGTGGTGCGGCAAATGGAGATCTAGGGGTTGACGTGTGGTTTTATCTAGCGGGCTAGAAATAAATCCCCGCCCACTAACCAATTATATGCAATTGTAGCTTATTTTGTCATCTCTAACTAGCATTTTTCAAAAAGAAAATCAGTGATTGGATGGCAGAGATATTATAAGTCAAACCATCTGAACTATTGTTACGGAATTAGAACGCTCCGGCTTTAAAGGGTTAACGTCAGATGATGTCTGGGGATGAATGGCATTGAACTACAAGCAGTCCGCTCACAGAACTTATAGGGTTGAGGAAAGTGAGTTAGGCTACTTTGCAGGAGAGAACGTCGTAACACGGGATGGCAAGTAGTAGTGGAGGGAATTCAGAGGATGAGGTTGAGGATGACATAGATGTTGAGGAACGGAATAGAGTAGCTAGCAGGAGAGGACGGGGTAGAGGGAAAGTGAGGATAGAAGAGCAGGTGAGGAAACCGGGTAATAAAAGTAGGCTAATAAACGGAGTTTGGAGGAAAGTAGCTCTGATAGTGAAGGTTCGTGATCAGTTCGTAAGAAATTGCTGGGAGAAGAATTTAAAATAATACTTAAATTTAGGCAGGAAGATAAAAATGAAAATATCAACTTGAGTCCAATTGCTTGGACCAGGGAGTTGAAAAAAAAAGTAGGAGATATTGAAATGGCTAAAATCCTTCGAGATGGAAGTTTTTTTGAAATGCCGGTAGAAGAAGATATGGACAAACTTGCAAAGATTGTCGAAGGAGGAGAAGTGAAGAAAAGAGACTGCTTAGAACAGTAAATGGACGTAAGGAAAAGAGTCTATCAGTACTCATGGAGTTTCAGGGTTCTATCTTACCTGAAAGGGTTAAAATAGGTTATATGAGCTTTAGGGTAAGGGCTTATGTACCACCACTGCTTCGTTGCTACAAGAGTTGCTAGAAGTATCGAAGAGAAATTACCAACCTTCTAGATTTGAAGTGCAAGGAGAAAGGAGAGTAGAGGATTCTGAGAGAACAATCGTTAACCAAACTTCTACAGTTGGCATGGAACAGAGTAGCCAAACTAAAGGGTTGAGTACTGAAAAATAGATTTTATTCATTGCCAATGTCCTCAATTGTTCAGACCAAGCTTAAAGCAAAACCGAGAAAATCAGAATAATAGTTGAGGGAGCGGAAAAGTTCTTGGAGGTGAAGGGTCTTTCTTGGGAGCAAATTCAAAAAGAATTGAGTCTGGCTCAAAGGCAGGAAACAAGTTCTAAAGGACCTATGTAGGAATTAATATCGAGATGAAGAGAAAAGAGATTCAAATATGATTTAAGAGACGTATTTTTTTTGTTTTATTTATTTATTTATTTTATATTATTATATAGGCCTAAGTGAAATTTAATTTAATAAATCCCGATCTACACTCCAATCCGGTTGGTGGTGGTAATGCACCATTTCATTGTTTGCCAACCGCCATAAAACAAAACAAGAAGAAGAACAGCACTTAATGGGTGCGTCCCAATAGTCAAAAATGTCATGGTTCATGACCCTTTTTCCCTTGCGGTCGTGTTCCTCGGTCGCCACACGTGGGCGCTGCTCTGTTAGTGGAGTTTTGGCTCCGTCTCGGCTTTTCGCGAAGAAGTCTCGTCAGCATTCACAGCTGTGCGTGTTTGCCGGTGAGCTATATAAGCCTTCCGTTTCCTTCGTTCGGAGCTTCAATGTTGTTTTGTATGGTCTGGTATTATTTGTACTGTTTAGTGTGTGGTATTATTTTTTGCCCTTTTATCGCTTAGCCAGTATGGTATTTTAGGAGACCATTTTTGCTCCCTTTTGTCTGATTGGAGTTTTGCCGGACTTGCCTATGTGCGTTGAGCTTTAAGGTTAAATTACTTTTTTTCATGCTTGTTTCAGTCGCCGCTTCCTGGTCTTTCCTTTTTCTCGTTACCTTTCCTCTTACTGAGATGTAGGGCTTTATCCATACGGTGAGTCAGGGCGTTATTTTTTATTTGTACCATTTATTCTACTCGCCAATTCTAACGCCTCATTACTGAGGCAGGGCGTTTATTATTGCCGGCCCTTTAGTTACTTCGTAGAAGTATGGGACCTCTGCTCTATTCGCATGTAAAATATTTCTCCTGGAAGATCGGGCGTTCACACTTTTACTGAGTTACTTAGCTCGTAGAAGTATAGGATAGTAGTTCTTTGTTCCGTTCGCCTTGTTTGGTTTTCTTACTGTGAATCCAGGCGTTTGAGCTTCTACTCATTTGTGTGTTACAGTGAGCTAGTTAGTAGCTTCGGTACGTTTGTTTTCTGTTTTGTCTCCTTCTTGTGGACTACGTTTCCCCTTTGTTGTGAGTCAGGGTTTTTTATTATATTGAGAGGCAGGGCGTGTATTTTCGATTGAGCTTGCGCTAGTCTGTTAGCCGGTAATTAGCCAGCTGTCCTGTTCGTCCTTTTTACCTGCGGGACGATTGTGTTCGGAACTGTAGTTCTGTTCGTTCTCCGGGGATGTCTCTCCTTATATGGAGCTTGGGCGATGTTGTGGACATGTTTGTGTGTGACTGCGCATTTCTGAAAGTAGCCTTGGAACGTTAGCTGTCTGTTCCTTCACCTCGTTACATTTTCCTTTACCGAGAGGCTAGGGCGTTCATTTTCTACTAAGCTTGTGTTAGTCATTTTTGCTAGTAAAGTTATGGGACGACGGTGCTCCGTCGGCTCGCCTGTAAAATGTTTCTCTCTCCTGGGAGATCGGGCGTTTACCCCTTTACGTTTTCTGGATTAATGCGGGACTTACCTATGTGGATGTAGTTATCCGGACTCTTCCCCCCTGGCATACTTTCCTATGTGGATGTAGTTATCCGTACTCTTCCCCCTGGCGTACTTTCCTATGTGGATGTAGTTATCTGGACTCTTCCCCCCTGGCGTACTTTCCTACGTGGATGTAGTTATCCGGACTCATCTCCCCTGGCTCTTTTCTGTTCCTGCTTCCTGGTCTTTGCATGTGACTGCGAGCCTATGAAAGTAGCCATGGAATGTTATATCTGTTCCTTCGCCTCCTCGTTACATTCCTTTACTTAGAGGCTAGGGCATGTGTTTTCTATTAAGCTTGCGTTAGTCATTTTTGATATTAAAGTTATGGGACAACGGTGCTCCTTCGGCTCGCCTGTAAAATGTTTCTCTCTCCTGGGAGATCGGGTGTTTACCCCTTTATGTTCTCTGCATGTGACTGCAAGCCTATGAAAGTAGCCATGGAATGTTATATCTGTTCCTTTGCCTCCTCGTATACTAATTCGTATTAGTTTGCAGTGTTCGGTACGTTTGGTGTGTGTTATTTGTGCCATTATGCTACTCGCCTGTTCTTATGCGTCTCGTTACCGAGACAGGGCGTTTATTATTTCTGGCTCTTTCTTTAGTCACATTGCTCTTAGAAGTATGGGAGCCCAGTGCTTTGTTCCATTAGCCTTGTTTGGTTTTCTTACTGAGAAACCTGGCGTTTGCGCTTCTACTCATTGGTGTGTGACAGTGACCCAGTTAGTAGCCTTGGTATGTGTGTTTCCCTGTTTTGTCTCCTTCCCTTAACTACAGGGTTTCCCGTCCTAGTGCCCTAGTGCTTAATGAATCCCCTTGCTGCGTTTGGCCCCTCCTACCTCATACGTCACGCCACCATTACAGAAAAATGCCACCTTTCCTCCTCCACTACCACTCCTCTACTCCGTGCCCCGGAAACTGATCTTTGTGTTTTAATCTAATGTCGCTGATTACATCTTAATTACGTATTAATGCTTACATGTGAATTAATGTCTCGACGCAAACCGCAATGTCATGTACATTGGATACTGTACATGCAAATACTTGTACTCAAAACGTTCAGACAGTTTTGCATATTTCCGGATAGGAGAGGAGTGGTAGTGGGGGAGTGGAGGAAGGGAGGTAGGGAGTGAAGAATATTGGGACGCAGCCAATGGGTTCATTCTAATCGCTTATTTTTACTCCTTGCATCCTTTCCTCACCTCCTTTCCTCGCTCCTTAGCCCCGCCCAACGGAGGATGTGAGGAAAGGATGCAAGGATCAGATACGAGGATGGAGGAAACAAGGCAACATGCATTAGGCAAATGGAATGTCCTTGCTCAATCAAGTGTCAGCGTCATATTATGCTCACGTGCTTAACTATAATGCTTTTAGCTTATTTTTTTCATGAATAAACGGTGTTTTTGTTAGTTATACAGAATGAGTGTCATTATGGATTAGCGCTTTATAATAAATGGAAAGGAACGGTAAAATTTAATTTGTGTAGGGGTGTGCCTGTGACATGGCAGATGTGAAGAGTGGTGGATAATTTATACACGTCACGCGTTCCGAAAAAAGGCTTCCGAGAAGGCTACACTTGTGTTTCCTCACTGAAGCACACTCTGGGAGCCAGCTCGTTCCCATTCCTCGCATTTAGCGGTTTGGAATGTCCTTAAAGATGGCGAACCTCGATCAATTTCCGGATCAGGCGAGGACAGAGGAGAAGAGGATGGATAAAATAAGCGATTGGAATCCACCCATAGAGTTCTGTGAGTCCACTAGTAAAATTCTCTACTTACCTGTATCACGCTTGGGTAGATTCAGCTGCTTGTCCGGTTTGTTGACATAATCAAAGAACCAACGTGTTGAGTAGCCTAAAGATTTTGCAGTAACAACAAGATCTTTCACTCCACCCACGGTAAAGCAATGACGCCGGTGATCAGATGAGGAAGTCGGTTATCTTGGCGTTGTAGGCTACAATATATTTGCAGCACCATAGTAGAGTTATTTTTAGGCAATTATTTCACGACTTTTATTATATATACCTCGGAAAAAATACAGAGGTCCGGACCTCGGTGACCTCAATGGCGGGTATGGCCATGCAGGGTTCAAATTTGTTAAATGTTAACAAGGGGGGCGCAGTTTGTCGGCGGGGGGAGTTAAACAAAAATGTGTAAGCGTGTTAAGGATCTGAGAAGGGACTGGACTCAAATGCATGACTGAGACAGTAATCCAATAATTCCAATAATTTATTACTTTGTTCACAACTCCAGAAGTATAGGGAGAGTGAGGGAAGGGACTGGATCCTGAAATGGCGTGAACTGGGGCAGAACGGGACTGGGAGTTGGCAGGGGGCTGGATGGTGGCAGAATCCTGGGTTGGTGTAGCAGAGGAGGAGCGGGATGCGGGAGACAGGGCTGCGTGGAGTGGAGCTAGGATATGGCTGCAGGCTGGCAGACAAGCAGAGCAGAACAAGTTGTTAGTTTCAGCAAGGCATGAACAAAACCAAGAAACGTTAGTTGGCAAGGCAAGACTAGACTAGACAGTAGCGTAAAGCAAGACAAAGCAAGGCTGTAATGGGGCGTGACGTGTGACGTGGGAGGAGCCAAACGCAGCGAGGGGATTCATTAAGCCCTTAGGCCACTAAGGCGGGAAACCCCGCAGATAAGGAAAGGAGACAAGACAACGAGCAACGAACACCACTACAAACGCTACTAACCGGCTCACTGTCAAACGCCAAGTAGAGCGCAAGGACAGGGATATGAACAGCCAGAAATAAATACGCGCCCTGTCTCGGAAACGAGACACATAAGAACGGGCGACTAGCGTAAAGACAAACATAAAACACAAACAAACACTGCAAAATAATACGATAGTATGAGGAGGCGAAAGGAACAGATCCAACGTTCCAGGCTACTCTCAGACTCGCGGTCGCACACAAACGTGTCCACAACATCGCCCAATCCTCCCTATAGGAAGACATGCACCATAAGACGAAAAGAACAGCAGTTCCAAACAAAATCGTCAAACTCCATGCAAGGAGAAAGGCACCGAAAGGAACGAGCAGGACAGGCAGCACCAGACATTTACCGGCTAGACCAAAGCGAGATTAACTGAAAATACTCGCCCTGCCTCTCTATGATGAGGAATATAATGAGGCAAATAGGAACAGAGATATAACGTTCCATGGCTAAGAGAGGCTCGCAGTCAAACGCAAACATGTCCAAAACATCGCCCGGTCTCCCTAAGAGACGAATTGCACCGAAGGGCGAACATAACTAAGTTCCGAACAGAATCGCCCAAATCTCCATACACGGAGAAATAGCACAAAAGACGAAAGGACAGCTGCACCGAAACTGTCGGCTATCTGACTAACACAAGCACTAACACAAATACAAGCCCTGCCTCTCAGTAAGGAGAAATGTAACGAGTCGAACAGGAACAGAGATTTAACGTTCCATGGCTATTTAATTAGTTCGCAGTCTAATGCAGAAAACAGAGGTAAACACCCGATCTCCCAGGAGATAGAAACATTTTACAGGTGAGCCGACGGAGCACCGTCGTCCCATAACTTTACTATCCAAAAAGACTAACGCAAAAATAGCACGACAGCCTCTAGATATAAACAAAAACCCTGAGTCACAACAAGGAGGAACGTAGTCCACGAGAAGGAGACAACACAGGGAACAAACGTACCTGCCTCTCAGTAAGGAGAAATGTAACGAGTCGAACAGGAACAGAGATTTAACGTTCCATGGCTATTTAATTAGTTCGCAGTCTAATGCAGAAAACAGAGGTAAACACCCGATCTCCCAGGAGATAGAAACATTTTACAGGTGAGCCGACGGAGCACCGTCGTCCCATAACTTTACTATCCAAAAAGACTAACGCAAAAATAGCACGACAGCCTCTAGATATAAACAAAAACCCTGAGTCACAACAAGGAGGAACGTAGTCCACGAGAAGGAGACAACACAGGGAACAAACGTACCGAAGCTACTCACTGGCTCACAGTAATCCGGAAATGAGTGGAAGCAAAACGCCAGGTCTCTCAGTAAGAAAACCAAATAACAGGCGAAAATGGACCAGAGAAACTACTACTCTATACTTCTACGAGCTAAGAACTAAGTAGAAGCGAAACGCCCGATCTCCCTATGGGAAGACATGTGCCGAAGGGCGAACAGAACTACTGTTCCGAACAAAATTACCCAAAACTCCATACACGGAGAAAAAGCACTAAAAAAGGCAAAATAGAGCAGAGATTTACGGTCCCAAACTTCTACGAGATAACCAACTACCAAGCCAGCAAGAAATAAGCCCTGCCTCAACTAAGAGACGTTAAAAATAGGCGAGTAGCCAAAATGGTACGAGAACTCACAGCCAACAAAAACACCACAGTACAAAACAAAGAACAATTAACAATTAATGTCGAAGCCCCGATAGAAGGAAACGGAAGGCTTAAATATCTCAGGTGACTACGCACAGGTGTAAACGCTTAACATAAGCTACGCCAACTCAGCAGGGCGGAGCAAGCATCTACCAAAAGGGCAGTACCCTCGCGTGGCCACAGAGGAAAATGACCGCATAACAAAACAGGGTTCAAAACCATGACAAAGGCTATGATTTCAGATACAAGACCCAGACAAGACAAGAGTTTTTCCAACAACAAGACTTAACGAACTGGCACAAGACAACGAAGACTGGAAGAATATATGAGAGTTAATTAGCTAATGAATGCGTGCAGCGTGAGAATGTATGCGAGAGTGATTAACAGAGAAGAGAGCGTGAGGAATGCAAGCGGGGAAAGGAATGTGATAGGCGGAGGAAATGCGAGAGGGAATTAGTGACAACAAAGAGGGAAACCACGCCCAGCCTGCACCATGAGGAAGACAAACAGGAAACATGAAAACAAGACAAGAAACGTGAGGAAAAGGGTAAAACAAGGAGCACAAACGGGGATGGGGACTGGGAGGAACGGAGAGTGTAACAAAGCGATTGCTATACATTTGCCGCAGTCAGGCACACACAATCCAATCTTACCGTTCCTTTTCATTTACTATAAATTTTTCATCAAAAAAGAGGCTAAAACACATTACAGTTATGCGCGTAAGCATATTACTGACATTTTTGTTTCCCATATCATTCAGTGTTTGTTACTAGGAAACGCAACCTTGAATGCTTAACGTTAACCCATGTCCTTTCAAAAATATAACCTATTAATTTTGACGTATGTAGCCTATGCAATATGTCACGTTTAGACTATAAGCTATAATTATGTTCATACAGTTGAATGCATCCAGCAAATAACTCTGGTTCATACAGTTGAATGCATCCGGCAAAAAAATAATAATAAAAATGTTTGGCTCTACTATGAGGTGGTAAACCCCCGCCCTCTAGGGAGGTCCAGGGGCATGCCCCCCTGGGAGAAAGTTTTGTAAATTTTAACAGTTAAATGCATCCAACTGGTGCACTTTGAGAGGAAAATTAAGACGCTATCCGTGAAGAATTGTGTGCTCTTATAAACAATCCAAAAAACCATCAACTTGTAAGATGCTTGATCCTACACTTGAGCCATCAAATAAATTACATAAAAGCTGTCACGTTTGTTGTACTGGTTTATTCAAAGTGTTTGGAATCACAGTCCAAGGTTGCAGTAAAAATATATGGCACCGCATGCTAGGCTACGTCAGCTTTAGAGATCACATTCAACTTCACAGTCAGGATCCAGCTTTCTAACTTGATGCTGGAAATAATGTTTTAAACCATTGTAACCACATTCACATTGACGTAGCGAGCAAATAGATAATTACTGCAAACGATGTTGTCTCCTCAAAATGCGTTTTGGACCGATGGCTTAGCTCAAGCGAACAGTGCAAAGAAGTAGCGATTTGGCCAGATTTTATTTTAAGCTTTCTCAGAATCTATCTAGGCTACATATAAATAAGTCAATTTTATTTTATTTCCAAATGTTATTATACATCCAAAAATATTGTAAGATGACTGTATATTCCCTTAAAACTATTATCCAAACAGGATTTTGTTATCAACTCCTATCATTATTCCTCTGTGCCCCCTCAGTTTTTTAGATGCAGGTCGCCCTTGTTCTGAAACAGTAGCGGAACAAATTACATTTTACAGTTTACTTACCTGTAGGCCTATGTAATTTATCCCTCGCCAAACCAAAAATAAAACTTTAACAATTAGGTACATTTCAGCCATAATTTTACAAACAGACATATGATTTGTCCTGCGCCAATAACGAGCAGAAGTGGAAACCGCGGCATTAAAACTGTATGACTGAGAAAGAATAATGTAATTTAGCTTACATCTATTTATGTGAATTGGCTGTCTTTTACCGATGCGATTCATGTCACAAACACATTCACACATGCGCGCATGGCACGGCGGCCAAAGAACACTCACACGACCAACTTTACATGCCTTTACATGACCAATCAATATATGACCAAGCCACAAATTAATAGAATAGAATATGAAAATAATAACTGTCCTACCTCTCTCCATCTCTCTCGCAACAAGGCAGTCGGACCAGTGTAGTGTAGCTACAATTCTTTCCTGCCACAGAGTTCTGTGTTCCCAGTGTATAATTTTTCCCACTTCCAGGTCCGTTGCTTGACTGTAGGCTACGTCTCGCTAGCTACTAGCACCTAGCACTGAACTGATAATTTTCAATGTATCTGTTCAACTGGCCTGTAAATAAACATTATAGAGTACTCAAGTGACTATGTCACGCTGGTTTTGGAAGTAAATTCCCCATTCATTTAGAGCGTAGACATTAACGAAAGCTTACTTTTAAACCATTTCTACTGATTATGTCTTACCGTCAATTTCCTGGATTGTTCAATATAATGCCCGTTCGCAAATTATATCGTTTTTCTGGACCAGCTTCGAGTATATTTTACGTTTTAGTTTTTTTTTTTGTGAACATACCAGCGCTGGCACTGTTTAAAAACTCCCATAATTCCCTCCGAATGTGCAGCCTTGTCTCCAGACGTTGTCATATACCGTTAGCCAGCAGTAGCACACAGCTCCGTTTTTAAACACTTTTTTCTAACGTTAGCTAGCTAGCTTGAAGGAGTAAAAGCTAGAATTGCTTTATGTGGTTAACTGTAGCATATTTTCTGACTATGTCGGGTGGGCTTCTCAACTTAGCAAGCTAACATTAGCTTGTCTTCTGCGGCAGTACTGCCAAAAATGTCCAGACAGATGAGATGATGATATCTTATTGGTCGAGAACCGCCCGTGCATTGCAGTACTGGATATGTAGTTTGTTAGTGGACTACAAGTCGAACTACATTAATTAATGCATTACTTTAAAAAATAAAAATTGGAACATGCGATATATGGAATATATCCTTGTACCACACAGGCTAATCCAGGAACGTTCCGGCTCATTCTATAAATCAGATTTCAAGAAATAGTCGATAGTCTCCGAAGCCCATTCTATCTTCGATTGGGAATTTACTTCCGGAACCAGACTCCACCCACAACTGACGTACTCACTTGAGTACTCTATTAGCGAGTTCTACACTCGCATTACGTAGCATGAATGCTAGCTACTAACCACGGATGGGTTCAAATAAGATAGCTGTCTTTTCATAAACGTGCACAACGAAAGTGCTCAACTTCCCGCTCGTAGTTGAGCAGTGATTGGTTATTTGTCCTGTTCAGTGATGGACCCGGAAGTATCCGGGAAAAATTATATGCTGGGAAGAATTGTAGCCTACGCTACACCGGCCAAAAACAGTAGAAAATCAGACCGGCCTGCCAGATGGCCAGTCCAGGCCTGGGTGGAGCTAAGGACAGAGGAAAGGACACGAGCGAATGATGCAAGGAGTGAAAATAAGTGATTGAACTGAACCCAATGCGTTTTGTTTTACAGAATTGCATTTCTTAACAAGGGGGACGATTTTCCCAATTTCCCTTAACAACGGGAGCGGCGCTCCCCCGCGTTCAACGACAATTCGAACACTGGACCATGATCGTGTGTGCTCCCTTTTAGTCCCAGGGCATCACATATACAACTTGTAGGCAGTGTTAGGCTACTTTTCTACAAACAAAAGTGTGTTCGTTCTCAGTCAATGTCCTGGTGGGAATTTGTGACCCATCAATTGCACCAAGGCGCATTGGACTTTTCGTAGCTTATTCTATAACATTGTCCGATGTCTGCCGGGTACCAGGAAGCGCAGAGCTGTCATTATTTGAAGCGAGACAAGAAATTGCGATCTGCGAGTGGATAATCCTTTTATGAGGCTGCCAATGTGTTCCTGTCAGCAACGGATAATAGCTGCTCTTTCCGCCGGACCCGTGTCACTCCACGCCTCTGTGCTTTCACGGCCCAATTTGTGTCAGTGATGAGATATTGGTCTGCACTAATGCCTGCTTTCAACAAATGTTCTGGGGCTAAATTACCACGGTAACAGCAACTAAACACACCTGACGAAATTAGCATGTCCATTTGGGGTGAAATTCTCCATGATGGGGTGTCTTTTAGCCAATTGTGTTCTGTTTGGAGGGCAGGACAAAGGGCATCTGTGAGCGCTGTAAGAACCAAGCAGAGGCCAACTGTTTAATAGGCTGCCTTTCCTTAGAGCCACAAGCAAGGGCCCTGGAGCGCACACACACTCTTTCAAGCTTCTATACGCAGAGGTGAGAGCGCTAGGCCAGGTAGGGGGTCAGTGTTTCAACAGTGGCGGTCTCCAACTACGGTCCTGCTGGACCGCAGTGTCTGCAGGTATTTGTGGTATAATTTAAATCAGCTGCCAATTTAGGCTTTGGAAACAAGGGCTGAGTCCCAATATTCTTCACTCCCCACCTCCTTTCCTCCACTCCCCCACTACACTCCTCTCGTACCCAGAAGTATGCAAAACTGCCTCAACGTTTTGAGTACAAGTATTTGCATGTACAGTATACCATGTACCTGACACTGCGGTTTGCGTCGAGACATTAATTAACATGTAACAATTTATACGTAATTAAGATGTAATCAGCAACTTTAGATTAAAACACAAAGATCCGTTTCCAGGGCATGGAGCAGAGGAGGTGGTAGTGAAGGAAGGGAGGGTGCATTTTTCGACTATTGGGACGCACCCAAGGTGTGTGCACTCTTTAGCCAATTACTTAAATTAAGCACATTGAAAACCAGCAGACACTGTAGCTCTCCAGGACTGGAGTTTGATCCCTGTCCTACAGGGACCCAGTGGGGTGCCGTGCAGTGCTGGAGCTCTTTAGAGTGAATCATCCCTCAATGGGGCTCATTGAGGTTTCCACAGCTTCTCATTATCCTGATTGAAAACTTCCTTCTCCTTCAGCTTGCTAAGGAACCGATGAAATGGCACTCATTTTCAAAATCTGCAAAAGGCATCTAAGTGAAAATGCAAATGTATGCCATCATATCATAACTGCTTCTTCATTTTCAATTTCAGTTCCCTCAATCTCCACTTCCCAGAGCACTTGAACCTGGTCATGAAGTCATATGCTGACTAGCATGGTCCTAGCGTCAGCTGAGAGCTGAGGCCACAATCATCCAGGTGAATAATGTGGAAAAGCAGACTCGGGCATGTGTGATGACCTAGATACCTGGCTGTGAGCTGTTGTATCGTAATATAGCACTGCTTGGCTCTGCAATTTGCCAAACAAATACTAATTATGATGTGAAAATCTATCAATCTATCCTTCTGACAGAAAGCTCAAAGAGATTATTTTTTGGAAGGAAAAACTAGGACAGAATTTGTTTTCAATCCATTGTTAAAAAAAAACAAAAAACATACAGCACTCCCAGCCTCTTCTCTTTGTCTCACTCTGTAACTGTGACTCATTGAAATGATCACATAATCTATTTTAACCCCACTGTGGGGATTGATTTCCCCCCCTTCCTCCCATGGATATTTGGAGATTAGAAACACTGTAGCTGTAAAACACTGTAGCTGTAATTGACTGGTACAGGAGGAGAGAAGGTGCTAGTGGCCCAGTTAATTGAACCTTGAAGTGCAATGTTGTCTCTCCCTCTCACACGCACGTAAGTGCACACACAGACTGGTGCGGACAGGCATGGATAGACATGCAATCCCATACTTATGAGGATACACACACACACACAGACAAACATACACACATCTTGGTGAGTCCAAGGACCTGGTACTCTGGAGTACTCCACTAAGTTCATGTATTGATCCAGCAGCATTAATTGCCTCCGGTCAAGCATGACTGCTGGTCCAAGCTCAAAGCAGAGGTCTGGGCTCCCCCCTGAATGCTTCCAATGGTTATTCAGTCCCACTTAGGGGTTCAACCAACTTCCTGTCAGCTGCCTGCATCAGAATGCTACCACCACAGGGAATCAAGAGGATCTTTTATATTCAGGATGACGTTTCCCGTGTGAGCTCGATAGAGGTGAGGGGTCACCAGAGCGGGGAGGCTTTGAGTGCTGTGCATCATGATGTCTAGTTTACCCATGACTCAGCCGCTCTCATTAAACCATTGGGAGGAAGGGGTTTGGGATCTTTGTGAATGTTGAGTCCGTCACAGGATGTGTGATGTCTAAACATGGCTCTGGCTTGGTGTTTGCTCAGCAGCTACTCATGAGTAATGCTGTTCAGTTTTCACTCCAAACAGCATTACATAATTAAAATAATTCTGAGAATGCATGCAGGCCATTCTGTTCCTTCTCGTAAGAAAGCATGTGTGCTAAATTAGTATTCTGTACTAAAGAGGAAATAAATACCTAAGATGACAAGCAAATGTGACTTATTTTTCTGTAGTAGGTACACATGACTGGGGTAACTAATAATATGGTGACGCCCCAAGGCAGGTATTGTCAGAGCATGCTTTCTTTCTGATCAGGCAAATAAATTTACATTCACTCAGTAGGGCCTGAGTGACAGCGCGTGGCCCCCGCACTTAAATGTCCAAAGAAAAGTGGCAACTGAAAGCAAGATATCCTTCAGTATGCAAACAACCTCTGTGCTCCTCTATAGTCAAAAGGATTATGACCAATGCACATAATTTGTGTAAAGAAAATGTTCATGACAGAAATAATCAGATGTGATCTTAAGTAAGAACAACAATATCATCTTGTCTTTATTGAAATTTTTGGAGAAACCCATGATTCATTGTTCTGATGTTCTCCACACAATTTGAATATTGTACAATCGTCTTGACACATACAATTGAATACTTGTATCTTCAGCTGTAGAGAGAGGGCTCTGGGTGTATTTCAACTGGAATGGCGGGTTGCCACAGGAGACTTGTGCTTGGTGGTGAAGCGCAACACTACTGTACTAATAATAAGCAAGAGAACACACACACATACAAACGCACACACACACACGCGCGCACACATGCACGCAAACACAACCACAAAAGACAAAAGAGTGCATTGGTACTTGGTCCCCTGGCAGCTCTCCAGAGTTTAGCCTTCACCAGCACCAGCTCATACTGCCGAAATATTGCTTTCTACATGGACAGATACAGTATCAGATGCAGTATCTGGCTTTTATAGCGGGATTATGAGGCTCACAGAGAGGGGAGAGTGAGTATGTAGAGCTCTATTTACAAAAACACCTTCAGGAGGGTAACAAAAGTGCAATTACATTCACAGTCAACAGTAATTTCACCCACAGAAAATTGCACTTGCAGTCTGCAGCGTTACAACATTTATATCATATATAAGCTATTTTACCTCACCCTTCATTTCTTTTTACATTTTTTTTGTGTAATTTAAAGACAAAAAAGATTGCTTAGGCAAATGGTTGGATATTATTGTACCGACATGAATATGTACAGTTCAGTATTCATATCCTAATTGTTAGTTCTCAGACAAAATGGGCAATCACATGAACACAGCGTCTGAATGATTTTATACTGACATTCGGAGTGTTTCACTGAGCAGTGTGTGGAGAGAGGGCTCAGAACTACAGGGATCACCATCAACCCCTCACTGCCACACTACAGTACAAACATTAAACCTAAAAATACACAGTAAGACACTACAACCATTAAGGGCTGCCAACAATATAATTCTCAAAAGGCGCATGTTCAAGTTTAACGTTAAGGGAACGTAGAGCACGGGTCACTTGTCAGAGCGCTCCCTTGTCACTGGCACATAGTGACAAGAGCGAGAACAAATAAAGAACAGGCAATATCAAAGGAGAAAAACACCAAAAGGTCACAAACCTGTCCGAAACTGCCCACCCACCCCACACCCCCACAATATCCGCCCAAACTTACAGCAAGACAGAAAGGGACAACACCTACAAAAACTATATTTCCAATTATACAATGATCATATACAACATGAAGGATGAAAATATTCACCTTGACACTTTTATAGATCGACTTCATTGTGAAGTTAACAATGTACACAGACATATACACCTTTAATATACAAATAATATAAATATATTAATTTTGACACCAATACTATGGCTTCTAGCATCACAATTAAAAAAATAAACCACTACTGTACTTTAAAAAAATAGACAGCCCAAAACGGAATTGACTTATTTTAGTAGGGCAAGACCTAACCAAGGGGAGCAGAGGCCCTGGAGCTCTGATCACTTACGTGACTGTTTGTGGGAATGAAACACCTCCTGCTATCCTGGAAATGAGAAGAGACGGAGGAGGCAGGGAACGATATCTTTTTAAATGGGTGCTTGATCAGACCGGGAGACAGGCAGGGAGAGAGATGTCAAACACTTCCTGGTCCCATTTTGATTGTCTGAAATGCTTTGGGTTCAGCGTATACAATGAACAAAAAAATTTGCCTGACCCCACGGAGCCGAGTAGGACCATTGGCTGGATCGACACGGCTCCTTTATGCGAGATGTATGGTTTCCCCCCACTCACGTTAATCTCTGTTGAAGGGCTTCGTGGTCTTCTATTGGTCTAATTTTGTGACATCATCTCTTGTGGGCATCTGGCTGCATTAAAAAGCCATAAAGGTTAAGTGGGCTGTCCTAACCTGCGCCAACATTGTGAGCTTGGAGCAATTTACAAGGCACATTTTTAAAATGGTGTGGAGCATTCAACATAAAGTGCCTCCCCTTCTCATATTTCCACATTTAAAGGCAAGTAATGTATGAGATGGAATGAGATCATGTCAATATCTCATACATTCCTTGTATAAGTTGGAGCTGTCTGACATCAGGTTGAATGATGAGGGTGTATACAATATATAATATATATTTATATATACAGTATATATGACATATATAACATATATATTATATATTATAAAATCATTAGTCACTAACAAACATTTCCAATTGTTAACATTTTCCAGTTTGTGCTATCATCTGATGTGCCTTTGTTTTACTTGCTCAGAGTTGTGTGCTCACTCTAGTATCCTTTAAAATGAAGTGGCCACAGTTAGGTATGACCCTAAAGCCGTGTGTTCCCCATTAAAGCAGAGGCCTCCTGTAAACTACAGTAATGACAGGAAATAAACTGGCTTGACACTAGGGGGCAGTGTTACATGGGGCATAACTTGGGACATGTGACACAGCTGCAGTTGTTGGCCCCGGCATTATTGGGGATAACTCAGTCTGATCCTCACATGGTATAAGTCCAGAGCCTCTGCCCATGGTGAAGTGCACAAACTGGTCCTGTTGACTATCAGTCAATGATCATTACGATCAACACAACGCAAATCATCTGTACAGATCACTAAAATATCACATAGGTTAGCTGAGATTGACTATAGTTCAGGCACAAACACAAACCTGTGCTTTACATAAAATGTGCTCCATTTCACCTGCTTTACATAAAATGTGCTCTGTTATCTCTTTACTGGATTCCTTTCTGAAGGCCACTGTAGAGACATTAGGCCTCATTAGGCCTCCAGACATACTGGATTCTCCTTGTGTTTGAGCTCAGTGTATTTTTTATTTGTTGTGAGTAGTGACACTTAGTGGCCATAAAGTTCCACTGCATGATTTGTCTGTTTCAGATCCAATACACATTTTTCTTTGCTATATCTCTAACTGTCAAATGATGGGATTTTATGAGCTACACATTTGTTTTGTTTTTTTAAAAACATTGTTTCCTTTAAACAATCATGATCCTTCCTAGTGTACATTAGCTTAAATTCACTGATATTTAATTTTAAAAGACTTCCTCTTCCAAACTAATAAAAAAAAATTTATTTGAAGATGAAGATTCATTTGTTTTCATCTTCCAACCTTCCACCCCCCCCCCCCCCCCCCCCCCCCCATTAAGGACATCAAAATATTTTCAGCAAGCTGGATGATCAGAGCTGAACTTCATGTGTAACCTCCCAGTGTTGATATAGCATTTGTAAGGTGACTGTACTGCTGTGTAATGTTCTCCCTATGTTGATGTAATGTTAGTAAGGTGACAGAATCGTCGCGCAGTGTGACAGCACGTCTCACATGTGCACGGCTTCCAGGGCGGCTTCATTAGCAGCCTGCCTCAGTGTCTCTGCCTCAGTGTCTCTGACACAGCTTCCCCTGGGAGAGTCATGGCTATTTATAATACCTCTGGCGCTCAGGAGCACAGCACAGACAGGCAGCTCACCCAGCACAGACACAGTGCACCACAGACAGGCAGCTCACCCAGCACAGACACAGTGCAGCACAGACAGGCAGCTCACCCAGCACAGACACAGTGCAGCACAGACAGGCAGCTCACCCAGCACAGACACAGTGCAGCACAGACAGGCAGCTCACCCAGCACAGACACAGTGCAGCACAGACAGGCAGCTCACCCAGCACAGACACAGTGCAGCACAGACAGGCAGCTCACCCAGCACAGACACAGTGCAGCATAGACAGGCAGCTCACCCAGCACAGACACAGTGCAGCACAGACAGGCAGCTCACCCAGCACAAACACAGTGCAGCACAGACAGACAGCTCACCCAGCACAAACACAGTGCAGCACAGACAGGCAGCTCACCCAGCACAAACACAGTGCAGCACAGACAGGCAGCTCACCCAGCACAAACACAGTGCAGCACAGACAGGCAGCTTACCCAGCACAAACACAGTGCAGCACAGACAGGCAGCTCACCCAGCACAGACACAGTGCAGCACAGACAGGCAGCTCACCCAGCACAAACACAGTGCAGCACAGACAGGCAGCTCACCCAGCACAAACACAGTGCAGCACAGACAGGCAGCTCACCCAGCACAGACACAGTGCAGCACAGACAGGCAGCTCACCCAGCACAAACACAGTGCAGCACAGACAGGCAGCTTACCCAGCACAAACAGAGCAGCAGACAGGCAGCACAGTCCTGGCATGCAGCATAAGCATGCAACTCGCCAAGCCCAGCACAGACACACAGCACAGCACAGCACAGCACAGCACAGACAAAGTGCAGTACAGACATGCAGCACAGTCCTGGCATGCAGCATAAGCATGCAACTCGCCAAGCACAGACACACAGCACAGACACAGTGCAGTACAGACATGCAGCACAGTCCTGGCATGCAGCATAAGCATGCAACTCGCCAAGCTCAGCACAGACACGCAACACAGCACAGACGCGCAACTCACCAGGTGCAGTACGTACACGCAGCACAGACACACAGCTCATCAAACATAGCACAGATGTAGCATGGACATGCAGTGCAGTACAGACACACAGCACAGACATGCCAATTGGCCAGCTGTTCCCCTCTGTTCTGCTGCTAGAGACTCATAATAAACCCCCTACCCTCCTCTAAAGCATTATGAATAGGGGCCTGACTGGATGTATCCGTTGGACCAAAACAAATTAATCTCATAACATGACAAGACATTGCAGGTGTTTTACATAATACTGAAGCTACGCTACCTAAAGAACTATGTTTCTCCTATAGGTGTGCTAGTTTCTATGATACCACTTGGCATGTGCAAATTAACACAGCTTGTACAGAAAAAAAGAGAAATACCTGTATGAATCTGTATGAATCTGATGTTACATTATGCCCACAGCCCCAACACCCACAGATGAAAATGAGCTCTGTCAGTGATGGGCTTTTGGGATCATCTATTTCCAAAGTGCAGTCTTCAATCACTGCAGTCATTGCCAGACAGCCATGTGGGCACCAGTCTGGTACGTTGTTTATCATGGTCCCTAATGGATTAAACCCTGTTTGGTAAGGCTGTTGTTCTCCCAGTTGCCAATTCTAACAACCTTCATAAGAACAACCAACATTTTGTATTGCGGTGGGGGCAGGCAAGAGAGGCTAATGCAGTTTTCTCTGGCCATTTTCAGTTTGCTGTAAATGTGTTTATGCGGCTGACTGTAGCTTGCCAACACTTCAGAAATCCAGTATGTATCTATATATCAATATCTGTAGAAGTGAAGGGAGATTGAGCTTAATAGAGGACCAGATCTACAGAGATGAATACAGTACAGCAAAGAATCACAACTCATCTACAACACATCTTCATCCAGCAGTATAAAGCAAATCACAATAATCAGTTACTACTCACCTTATTACAGTGGTGCATGTACTCTTTCTCTATATTGTGCACTTTCTGAAGAATTCCCCCTTGGGGAAATAAAGTAGGATATTCCATTATACTATTATATCAACAACAGTTCTACATGTGATAATGGTTACATTACTTTTTTCTTACTCTCCTAGTGCTATGGTATTTATACATGTATCATACGTGTTTTACTGTACATTCTGATGATATTTTACAGCTTTCTTTGTTTGGAAAGAAAAATAAGACTTTCTTCTATTCTTCCCTCTCCTCCACCTTAAACTGTCCTTACAGCAGAAATACATACGGCTCAGTATTTGAGGGTGCAGTGTTCAGTACAGCAGCATTTCCATAGACTGCACTGGCCGGGGACTGCACTGGAATGGGAACGCCGGAGCTGTGCCAAAACGGGAATGCCAGAGTTGTGCAAGAACCCCAGAATGAAAATGCTGGAACTGTGCAGGAACAGGAACGGTGGAACTGCCATAATGGGAATGCCGGAGCTGTGCTACAACAGGAACGGCGGAACTGCCATAACGGGAATGCCGGAGCTGTGCTACAACAGGAACGGCGGAACTGCCAGGACGGGAATGCCGGAGCTGTGCTATAATGGGACTGCTGGAACTGTGCCAGAATGGAAATGCCAGAACTGTGCTATAACGGGAACATTGCAACTGTGCCAGAACGGGAATGCTGGAGCTGTGCTATGGGCCAGCAGAGACCGGGAGCTGGCACCTGGGGGCTCAGTAACTGGCTGGATTCTGATTCGAGCTGTGGGATTGGAGCCCCAAACAGACTGGGTCCAGGGTCCCACGGGCGGCTGGCAGCTTTATACTGAGGGAGAGGGGCTGAGAGATGGGGCAGGCTGGGGAGTGCCAGGGAGGTGAGGGGTCTGAAGGTAGGGAGTGAGGTGGGGTTGCTGAGCACCCCCAGGCTGAATTCTCTGGGTTGAGGAGGGTGTGTCATCCTGCCTGAAGGGGATGGTGTTAGGGTAGGGTCAGGGCGTGGTCAGAGCGGGGTAGGGATCATAGCTCAGACTCGGGTGTGGTGGCCATCAGGTAGCCGGTGCCATAGCGGCTGTTGGGGGTGGGGTTGGAGGGCTCCAGGGGGGAGGTGCTGCCGGGGCCCAGGTAGGAACGGTGAGTGGGCATGGGAGAGGGGGTTTCGCTGGGGTTCTTGCTCAGGATGAAGCGTGTCTCATCGTGTTCCTCCAGGTTGGACATGTCCTTCATCATGCAGCCCTTCCTGTACGACACAGACAGCTTGTTGGAGCCGTCCGACATCAGGTTGAACTGCCGGGCGATGAAGACGATGGGGAGGGGCAGCATGGCGACAATGATGAGGGTGAAGCACATGGCCAATGCCCACGTAGGGTAACTCTGGAACTGCTCCGCACCCTGGAGACCCAAAACAACACTGTACTAACCTTTCCACATTTTTGTTCATGCGTTTTAGCACTGTCATGTGTTGTCATATGGGGGTTTGATGTATTTAACCTTCATTTAGCCAGGTTGACCCATTGAGATTGCATTATGGGTCTTTACTAAGACCTTTAGCATGTGCAAAACCTTTTAGCACACACAAAACCAATACCATGACTTGATTGTTCGTGGTATTTGTTTTGCACCAATCATTGGTAGTGTTATTAGTTTTGCGTGTGCTAAATATTTTTGCACCCGCTAAAGGTCTTTTTTTTTTTGCACCCTCTAAATCAGGCCCTATCTGTTTTACAAGAGTGACCTGGGATAACAGCAAATTTACCATGAATAAAACTAATACTGATTATGTTATTTTTAATTTCTTAAACTGTCTATCGACAGGAATTTATTGTAAATTTAGAATAAAGAATCTCTTTTCTGATAGACCAGCGTAGGCCAGGGGAATGGATTTGATACAGGCTGATTTCACCATCCCCATTTCACTATTTAATCAAATTTGCAGTGTCAGTGCATCCAGATGATTTCTTCTTTTTATTTACAAAATCAATGTCCCTTTTCTGTAAGTCATACGTCAAAGCCAAGATTTTTTAATGACGTAAATCAGGAAAAAAACGGATTCATACCGCAAGGTCAAGGTATTCAAAATTTGTTTGGTGAGCTCAACAAAAAAGGTCAAGTGCAATTTCCAGGACTACTCTGACACCTGCTGGTTTTTGTTAACATTGCAGCTTCTATTCCAAATACATAGGATTAAACAAACTGTACAAATCGATGCATAAAATGACTATATTATACCATGCCTCAACTTGCGATTGAGATTGAGATTGATTTCCTACATTTCAAATGTGTATAATTACAGATAAGACCGCCTTGTCAGCTGACTGCTTTATGATATGAACGGGCGTTAACACTACATGTATATGTTTCCTCAGTAAAATGTAACACTGACCAGGTCCTGCACCCAGGCGTTGTACCCCGGCGTGCTGACGGCCATCTCAATGATGGTGGCAGCGATGAGCACGAGCAGGCACAACGGGGACACGTACTTCCACATGTAGAAGTAGAAACTGTACGGCCGGAACCCCAGCATGTCCTCCAAATCCTGCATGAACCTGCGGAGAGCGGCAGGGTGTGAGGCTCCCAGCAGCGCCCCGGAATATTCCATCAGCTCGACCACACCGCGCAAAACCACAGAATTGTCTCTCAGTCGAGATTGTTTCCTTTAATGCAGTGGTTCTCAAACTCGGTCCTGGGGGACCACTGTGTATGCTAGTTTTCGTTCCAACCACAATTGCAATCCCAAAATTCTAACAAGCTGTTAATTTTTCTTAATTAGGTGCTTTTCATGTTTAGAGGGATTATTTACCCTCTTAAGCCGCATCATGTCAGAAATAGCTATGCATGCCATGAAGAATAAAATCTCCATGTTCCTATTGTGCTTATTGAGCTATATATATACAAATACAGGCAACAATTTTTTAAAAACTGATAAAATTAAAGACTGGGGTGAATCAATAGGCTCCTAATTAGGTAGTTGAACACATGTGTTTTTAAGTTCCCTCATAATGTTTTCCTTAAATGTATTAACACAATGCAGGTTTGGCTCGTTATCATTTGCTTTGTCTTTTCTTCGGGTTCATTCCAATCGCTTATTTTCACTCCTTGCACCCTTTCCTTGCGTCCTTTCCTTGCTCCTCAGCTCCGCCCAACAGAGGACACAAGGAAAAGATGCAAGGATCAGATACGAGGATGGAGGAAACAAGGCAACATGCGTTAGGCAAATGGAACGTCCTTGGTCAATCAAACGTTAGCGTCATATTATGCTCACATGCTTAACTATAATGCTTTTTAGCTTATTTTTTCATGAATAAATGGTGCTTTTGTTAGTTATAAAGAATGAGCGCTTTATAAAAAAATGGAAATGAACGGTAAAATTGCATTGTTGGAGGGGTGTGCCTGCGACATGGCAGATGTGAAGAGAGTGGTAGATAATTTATACACGACACGTGTTCCGAGAAAATGCTTCTGCAAAGGCTACACTTGTGTTTCCTCACTGAAGCATGCTCCGGGAGCCTCCTCATCCCCCACTCCTAGCTCCTCCGAGGAGCATTTAGCGGTTTGGAATGTCCTTAAAGATGGCGAACCTCAATCAATTTCCAGGTCAGACGAGGACCGAGGAGAAGAGGATGGATAAAATAAGCAATTGGAATCCACCCTAAATTATTTATCAAATGGTTAGTTTTGGTGGCCATGTTCCACAATTTCACCAATTAGGAACTTTTGATTCGCCTCAGACTTTAATTTGATCAGTTAAAACATTTTTTGCCTCTCTTTTTGTAATTATTTGCAATATAGCACATTGGACTTTTATTCTTCATGACATGCATAGCTGTTGCGGCTTAAGAGGGTAAATAATCCCTCTAAATATGACAAACACCTAATTAAGAACAATTAACAGCTTGTTAAAATTCCAGGATTGCAATTGCAGTTGGAACGAAAACCTGCATACACAGTATAGAGAGAACCACTTCTTTAGTGGTAACCTGACTGTTAGCTTGCGTTAGCGCCAATTGCAATCCATGAATTTACATCACACAAGCGAATGATGTAAAAAGTGCACTCTGCACTCTGAGGTGTATGGGTGTCCATCCAAGGGACGGGTCTGTACTGTGTGTCTGTACACGGGTCTGTACTGTGTGTCTGTACATTCGCCTGTGCTTTGGGTCTGAATGTGTCTGTGTGATGCGTCTGCACATGAGACTGTTCTGTGTGTCTGTACATGGGTCTGTGTTGTGAGTCTGTACATGGGTCTGTTCTGTGGGTCTGTACATTGGTCTGTTCTGTGTGTCTGTACATGGGTCTGATCTGTGTGTCTGTACATGGGTCTGTGTTGTGAGTCTGCACCTGGGTCTGTTCTGTGTGTCTGTATATGGGTCTATGTTGTAGTCTACATGGGTTTGTTCTGTGTGTCTGTATATGGGTTTGTGTTGTAGTCTGTACATGGGTCTGTTCCGTGTGTCTGTACATGGGTCTGTGTTGTGAGTCTGTACATGGGTCTGTTCTGTGTGTCTGTGCATGAGTCTGTGTTGTGAATCTGTACATGGGTCTGTGTTGTGAGTGCACATAGGTCTGTTCTGTATGTCTGTATATGGGTCTATGTTGTAGTCTACATGGATTTGTTCTGTGTGTCTGTATATGGGTCTGTGTTGTAGTCTGTACATGGGTCTGTTCTGTGTGTCTGTACATGGGTCTGTGTTGTGAGTCTGTACATGGGTCTGTTCTGTGTGTCTGTACATGGGTCTGTTCTGTGTGTCTGTATATGGGTCGGTGTCAGTCTGTACATGGGTCTGTGTTGTGAATCTGTACAAAGGTCTGTTCTGTGTGCAAGTACATGGGTCGGTGTTGTGAGTCTGTACATGGGTCTGTTCTGTGTGTCTGTACATGAGTCTGTGTTGTGAGTGCACATGGGTCTGTTCTGTGTGTCTGTATATGGGTCTATGTTGTAGTCTACATGGGTTTGTTCTGTGTGTCTGTATATGGGTCTGTGTTGTAGTCTGTACATGGGTCTGTGTTGTGAGTCTGTACATGGGTCTGTTCTGTGTGTCTGTACATGGGTCTGTTCTGTGTGTCCGTACATGGGTCTGTTCTGTGTGTCTGTATATGGGTCGGTGTCAGTCTGTACATGGGTCTGTGTTGTGAATCTGTACAAAGGTCTGTTCTGTGTGTCAGTACATGGGTCGGTGTTGTGAGTCTGTACATGAGTTTTATCTGTGTGTCTGTACATGGGTCTGTTCTGTGTGTCTGTATATGGGTCTATGTTGTAGTCTACATGGGTTTGTTCTGTGTGTCTGTATATGGGTCTGTGTTGTAGTCTGTACATGGGTCTGTGTTGTGAGTCTGTACATGGGTCTGTTCTGTGTGTCTGTACATGGGTCTGTTCTGTGTGTCCGTACATGGGTCTGTTCTGTGTGTCTGTATATGGGTTGGTGTCAGTCTGTACATGGGTCTGTGTTGTGAATCTGTACAAAGGTCTGTTCTGTGTGTCAGTACATGGGTCGGCGTTGTGAGTCTGTACATGAGTTTTATCTGTGTGTCTGTACATGGGTCTGTTCTGTGTGTTTGTACATGGGTCTGTGCTGTGAGTCTGTACATTGGTCTGTTCTGTGGGTCTGTACATGGGCCTGTTCTGTGTGTCTGTACATGGGTCTATGTTGTAGTCTACATGGGTTTGTTCTGTGTGTCTGTATATGGGTTTGTGTTGTAGTCTGTACATGGGTCTGTTCTGTGTGTCTGTACATGGGTCTGTGTTGTGAATCTGCACATGGGTCTGTTCTGTGTGTCTGTATATGGGTCTATGTTGTAGTCTACATGGGTTTGTTCTGTGTGTCTGTGTTGTAGTCTGTACATGGGTCTGTTCTGTGTGTCTGTACATGGGTCTGTGTTGTGAGTCTGTACATGGGTCTGTTCTGTGTGTCTGTACATGGGTCTGTGTTGTGAATCTGTGCAAAGGTATCTTCTGTGTGTCTGTACATGGGTCTGTATTGTAGTCTGTACATGGGTCTGTTCTGTGAGTCTGTACATGGGTCTGTTCTGTGTGTCTGTACATGGGTCTGTTCTGTGCGTCCGTACATGGGTCTGTTCTGTGTGTCTGTATATTAGGGGTGCAACGGATCACAAAACTCACGGTTCGGATCGTTTCACGGTTTTGAGTCACGGATCGGATCATTTTTCGGATCAGCAAAAAAAAAAAAAGGGAGACAAGTATATCTTTGCTTTCCATTTATTCTGTAAAACACTTAAAGCAAGGAACTTTTGCCCATGGTCTTAAATGAAAACAACATTCAATTCTATTTCTCGTTACTAGTTCTATTTTGTCCGTAGTTATGCAAAAACCTCTCGTTGGTAGTTCTGAAAACAATTGATTCTATATGGAAGCAAATAGTTCCTTCTCAACTTTATACCATAAAATTGGCACCAAATTTGGTTATTTTTGTCATTAGTTAGATTATTTAAGAAAATTGCATGAAACCGCAACTCAATTTACCCATCTCTCTCCGTCTTGCGTTTTAAAAATGCTTTGGTCACACAGCCTATTTTAAACAGCCCAGGCTAAGGAAATTGCATTTCACGATCTGCATCATGAGATGGGAACATCTGAAAAAAATAGCCTACTGTAGATACAGAGTTTGTTACTGTTAGATGTAACGTGTCATATCTAAGACATTTCGCTGGATAAAATGTTTTTTTTAAATATACAGATTAATGTGCTTTGTGAAGTAACTTGTTCGCATTCGCAACCAGCGTTGCTCACGTCAGCGTTACCTTACATTAGGTAAAGCCCTACTATGTTACGTTCATATTTCCAAACTGAATAAATACTGCACCTCTAACCACAAAACGTCTTTGCTAGATTAAAGTTGTTGTAACTAAGATATTTGGCGAAGACAAACTTTTCAAATCAGTGGATTTAGCGTTATTTGCCGGCTTTATTAATCAGCTGTTGGTGTTGCTATGGATACCATTCATATAAGGGTCGACTCTAATGGCGCTAGCAGCAGATAACGTAGACGGCGTATTAATTTAGAACGGTGATTAAAATGTTGCCAGCGCTACTTCATTGCCGGGCGGTTTAACGAAATAAATGCCCACCCTCCAGCCAATCAGAATCGAGTATTTATCCAAGCCATGGTATAATACTTTTAAAAGTACCAGCGGCAGTAAAACTGTAATTCACTATGATGGTTAAATTTTGCAATTAATCCGCGGTTCACATGCGTGCCGAACCGTGGGGGGCGATCCGTACGGATCACGGATCAACTACGTTCCGTTACACCACTACTGTATATGGGTCGGTGACAGTCTGTACATGGGTCTGTGTTGGGACTTTGTACAAAGGTCTGTTCTGTGTGTCCGTACATGGGTCTGTTCTGTGTATCTGTATATGGGTCGGTGACAGTCTGTACATGGGTCTGTGTTGTGAGTCTGTACAAAGGTCTGTTCTGTGTGTCAGTACATGGGTCGGTGTTGTGAGTCTGTACATGAGTTTGTTCTGTGTGTCTGTACTCTGTGCTGTGTGTGTCTGTACATGGGTCTGTGCTGTGTGTCTGTCTGTACATGGGTCTGTGTTGTAGTCTGTACATGGGTCTGTTCTGTGTGTCCGTACATGGGTCTGTGCTGTGTGTCTGTACATGTGTCTGTGCTGTGTGTCTGTACATGGATCTGTTCTGTGTGTCTGTATATGGGTCGGCGTTGTAGTCTGTACATGGGTCTGTTCTGTGTGTCTGTACATGGGTCTGCGTTGTAGTCTTTACATGGGTCTGTTCTGCGTGTCTGTACATGGGTCTGTGCTGTGTGTCTGTACATGGGTCTGTGTTGTAGTCTGTACATGGGTCTGTGTTGTGAGTCTGTACATGGGTCCGTGTTGTGACTCTATACATGAGTCTGTTCTGTCTGCCTGTACATGGGTCTGTTCTGTGTGTCTGTACATAAGTCTGTGTTGTGACTCTATACATGGGTCTGTTCTGTGTGTCTGTACATGGGTCTGTTCTGCGTTTCTGTACATGGGTCTGTTCTGTGTGTCTGTACATGGGTCTGTTTTGTGTCTGTACCTCTTGGTGCCATAGATCCAAGCCACTGAGATGTTCTCCAGGAAGACCACGATGGTGAGAGGCAGGCCAGCAGAGTAGTCGTCAAACATGGTGACAAAGTAGTTCCCTGACCTCTGCACAAAGAGGAGGCCGAAGAGGAAGGCCCCAATGCAGCAGCACACTGAGGAAGAGGAGGGGAAAGAGGACCTCCATCAGGAAGAAAAGCTGAGAAACCCACAGTATCAGCGATGGTGCCAAAGAGTATGTATTTGTGTCAAAGCCCTAATATTCCTTGGTGAAATTACTTTAAAATATTTTTTATTGCTTCAGTAGTTTAAAGGCCCTAAATTGTCAATTACATCATTATTCCAATTGTTGATTTGAGCCTTACTCAGGAATGATCAATCTCATGTGATTCAAGGGGTAAGAGAGGCCTGCTGAGGGCAGGGTGAGTGCTTGTGGGAGAGCTGATGCTGCATTCACGTAGCATATGGGAGAGATACGAGCTTCCAACTTGGAAATACCATTCGCATCAGCCTTCGTAATACTACTTGTGAGTTTTCTTTGTACTCTGATTTCTCCAACTTGAGGTCACCAATGCGGAAATGGCCTACAACAGCCTACAAAGCATGGTGATGAATTATGTGGTCAATTGTAAGAATGACACATGTTTTCAACAACTAATCTGGAGAAAAAAAAACGCATAACCGACTCTTGTTTATCTGATTTAATGGATTACCTGACGAGCTACAAGATATCAACGGTCCGTAGGCTAACAGTTGAATCAAATGTTCAGCATGAGAGTTATGGCAAAATGAGCCAAAATGGCAATAGTTAACAAAAACAAAAGTTTCCAGCAAACCTCCATCTTTTCAGTGATCATGGCGTTAAACGGGTTAATCTGAGGTCAAACGCGTGAATGCTTCCAAGTTGTTGTTACAAGCAAGCAAGTCGTTCAAACTGTGATTCCCATATGATGTAAATGCAGCATCAGGGCAGAGTCAGGAGCTGTGGGAGGGCTGAGGGCAGAGTCAGGAGCTGTGGGAGGGCTGAGGGCAGAGTCAGGAGCTGTGAGAGGAGGGCTGAGGGCAGAGTCAGGAGCTGTGGGAGGGCTGAGGGCAGAGTCAGGAGCTGTGGGAGGGCTGAGGGCAGAGTCAGGAGCTGTGAGAGGAGGGCTGAGGGCAGAGTCAGGAGCTGTGGGAGAGCTGAGGGCAGAGTCAGGAGCTGTGGGAGGGCTGAGGGCAGAGTCAGGAGCTGTGGGGGGGCTGAGGGCAGAGTCAGGAGCTGTGGGGGGGCTGAGGGCAGAGTCAGGAGCTGTGGGAGGAGGGCTGAGGGCAGAGTCAGGAGCTGTGGGAGGGCTGAGGGCAGAGTCAGGAGCTGTGAGAGGAGGGCTGAGGGCAGAGTCAGGAGCTGTGGGGGGGCTGAGGGCAGAGTCAGGAGCTGTGGGAGGGCTGAGGGCAGAGTCAGGAGCTGTGGGAGGAGGGCTGAGGGCAGAGTCAGGAGCTGTGGGGGGGCTGAGGGCAGAGTCAGGAGCTGTGGGAGGGCTGAGGGCAGAGTCAGGAGCTGTGAGAGGAGGGCTGAGGGCAGAGTCAGGAGCTGTGAGAGGAGGGCTGAGGGCAGAGTCAGGAGCTGTGGGAGGGCTGAGGGCAGAGTCAGGAGCTGTGGGAGGAGGGCTGAGGGCAGAGTCAGGAGCTGTGGGAGGGCTGAGGGCAGAGTCAGGAGCTGTGAGAGGAGGGCTGAGGGCAGAGTCAGGAGCTGTGGGGGGGCTGAGGGCAGAGTCAGGAGCTGTGGGAGGGCTGAGGGCAGAGTCAGGAGCTGTGGGAGGAGGGCTGAGGGCAGAGTCAGGAGCTGTGGGGGGGCTGAGGGCAGAGTCAGGAGCTGTGGGAGGGCTGAGGGCAGAGTCAGGAGCTGTGAGAGGAGGGCTGAGGGCAGAGTCAGGAGCTGTGAGAGGAGGGCTGAGGGCAGAGTCAGGAGCTGTGGGAGGGCTGAGGGCAGAGTCAGGAGCTGTGGGAGGAGGGCTGAGGGCAGAGTCAGGAGCTGTGGGAGGGCTGAGGGCAGAGTCAGGAGCTGTGGGGGGGCTGAGGGCAGAGTCAGGAGCTGTGGGAGGAGGGCTGAGGGCAGAGTCAGGAGCTGTGGGAGGGCTGAGGGCAGAGTCAGGAGCTGTGGGAGGAGGGCTGAGGGCAGAGTCAGGAGCTGTGGGAGGGCTGAGGGCAGAGTCAGGAGCTGTGAGAGGAGGGCTGAGGGCAGAGTCAGGAGCTGTGGGAGGGCTGAGGGCAGAGTCAGGAGCTGTGGGAGGAGGGCTGAGGGCAGAGTCAGGAGCTGTGGGGGGGCTGAGGGCAGAGTCAGGAGCTGTGGGAGGGCTGAGGGCAGAGTCAGGAGCTGTGGGAGGAGGGCTGAGGGCAGAGTCAGGAGCTGTGGGAGGAGGGCTGAGGGCAGAGTCAGGAGCTGTGGGAGGAGGGCTGAGGGCAGAGTCAGGAGCGGAAAGGCTGAAGGTGGTGTCTGTTGATGTGGGAACGAGTCACATGCAGGAGCTGCTCACCTGTTAATATCTCTTTGCGGATTTTGAAGGTGTCGAGCACAGGTGAGGTGATGCCCTCCATGGTACCGATCATGCTCCCGAGGCCCAGGTTAATGAGCATGAAGAAGAACATGACTGACCAGAAAGGTGAGGCTGGGAAGTGGGTCATGGCCTCCGTGAATGCTATGAATGCCAGACCCGTACCCTGCACCGCCTGGAGAAGGAGAGAGGCGAGGCGGTGGGGGAGTGGGGTCAGAGAGAGGCAGAGGGAGGGACAGAGATGAGGAGAGGGGTTTCACGAGATGTGATTGTTCCTGTGAGCCAGCTGTCATTTTTGGGGCACCTCATGTCACTGTACTTCTACTTGAAACATAACATGAAAAGCAACATACCCACAAAAAACATAACATGTATACAATTTTCACATTACAAGAAAGTGACATTTAATTTAAACAAGTAAGTTGAACAAACTATTTTTGTGACTTCACAAAACTGTTCATTTTTACTGGTGTATCGTGTGTGTGTGTATGAGTGTGTGTGTTTTGAAAGATCTGAATCAAAGTTCTGCCTGTCTCACACAATGGCTCCTGAGACAAACAGTCTGTCAAGTGGCATCTTCTCACCCAGTATGTGTAAATTACTTTTGTGGCTAAATACTCAGATTTAAAATACTTAGATTTAAAAACAACCACATCCACTTTGACCCCATACAGTCTACTGGGGAGGAAAGCTTCCTCAATCAGCTTTTGGATCACTAGCCTCCTGGTGCCTGCTGCCGTCCACCGTGATCTGACTTAATGATGCCCAGCAGGGCCAGTAATACAGGTCCTTATGATGACCAATGAATCATAACCCAAGTTCAGTCACCTTATAGAGAACCAATCATCACGTTTCAGGAGCATTGCTTCCATTGCTTCCCTGTGCTGTCATTCTGGCTTAAATGGTTAAGAGACTGTGTGAGGTCTCTTAAATACACGGCATGTTAGGAGTACTTTTACAAAGATAATGTATACCTGGCTCTCATTCGTACTACTTGTAGTTGGAGCAAATCTCTGCTCGTAACAGTACATTTTTCTCTCTGAAGAGCTTTATTCACAGGCCTACGGCCCAGAAGTGCAGGTGTCTGTCAAATGCTGTCTGGATTTGATGCTCTCTGTCATTTTGACAGTGCAGATGCATTATTAAGTCTCATGGGCTGAAAACGGATTGATTGTGCAATATATGAAGGCACTCATCTCACATAATTAAATGGTGAGGAAAAATAGGGCAATTCTGACATGTTTAATCAATGCGATATCCTTGCTGGGCTTTTCCAGGGCATGATTTTAGTTTGTTAATAGATTATAATTTATTAATGTAGTTGTCTAATAACCCCCCCTCCACAGTTTTACAACCCACCAGACACCATTGCTGTATTTCTGGGGTTGTATATGTTGTATTACTGTACTCCTGTGTGTGAAACAGTCGCTGTTTTCCTGGCTGTGTGAATAAGTTGTGTAACTGCAGTCTTGATTGTGTGTGTGCGGATGTAAGTGATATTGCTGTATTCCTGGCCATGTGTGTCCAAGTCATGTTGCTGTGTTTCTGGCCGTGTGTCTAAACCGTGTAGTGTGCTTCTGTGTGTGTGTATCTACATGTGTGTGTGTATGCGTGTGTGTACGTGTGTGTATGTGTGTTCCACGGCACTGTGGTATCGAGCCAGGTCGCCCCGCCCACCTTGTTTAGCTCGTCCTCCAGCAGGCAGGGATCCAGGTCCAGTTTTGCGAAGCTGTCCTCCCGCACCGTCTTTATCACCCCGTACATCTCGGCATAGTCAGAGGCGGAGAGGTGGGAGAAGTTGACATGGGACGGGATGAGGGCATGGCTCAACACATCGGAGTTCAGGTACCCCAGGATCTTCTCTGCATTCCTGGTACAATGGCAGAACCGTCAGAAATAAAGTGGATCTGCAGTCTTTCTGTTCTGGGGTTACCTGAGCTTATTCCTATCGATACTAAAGTATAGCCATAGTTGAGCAAATTATCCTGAAGTTTAATTTTCTTAGTGTGCGTTATCCCATTTTCAGTTCTCCCTTCTACTTGTAATGGAATAAGAGCTACAGTTGTGTTAAAAAAAATAGCAGTACAACATCAGTAACCTGATGAACCACTGTTATTAGTAGTAGTGATATTTCTGCATTGCAAATAATTTACTTGTAGATGTAGTAGTAGTAGTAGTAGTAATAGAAAAACAACAGACCCAACTGTCATGACATGCACGCTGCTTGTTCTGAGTAATTGACTCATTAATTGAAAGGGGCGTGTTCAAAATAATAGCAGTGTGGAGTTTAATTATAGAATTAATTCATTCTGTGAAAAAACAGGTGTCATTAATTGTCCTTTATTAAGGAAGAAGGGAAGCAAATGTTTCACACATGTAAAATGGGCCGTTCCAAACATTGTTCGGAGGAACAATGTAATTTGATTAAAAAGTTGATTGGAGAGGGGAAAACGTATAAAGAAGTGCAGCAAATTATAGGATGCTCAGCTAAAATGATCTCAAATGCTTTAAAATGGCAACAAAAACCCGAAACATGCGGAAGAAAACGAGTAACTACTGTTAAAACGGATCGAAGAATAGTCAGAATGGCAAAGATTCAGCCAATCATCACCTCCAGAAAGATCAAAGATGATCTAAAATTACGTAAGTAATTGTAAGTGCTGTTACGGTCAGAAGACGTTTGATCGAAGCTAAGCTATCAGCAAGAAGCCCCCATAAAGCACCATTGTTGAAAAAACGGCATGTGCAGAATCTGTTAAAATTTGCCAAGGAACACATCGATTGGCCCAAAGAGAAATAGCGTAACATTCTGTGGACAGATGATTGTAAAATTGTTCTTTTCGGGTCTAGTGGTCGTCGACAGTACGTCAGACAACCACCGGGTACTGAATTCAAGCCACAGTACACTGTGAAGACAGTGAAGCACGGTGGCGCAAAATTCATGGTATGGGGATGTTTTTCATACTACGGTGTTGGGCCTATTTATCGTATACCAGGGATCATGGACAAGACAACGACCCCAAACACACGAGTAAGCGGGCAACATCTTGGTTCCAGACAAAAAGGATTGAGGTAATGGAGTGGCCAGCTCAATCCCCCGACCTCAACCCCATTGAAAACTTGTGCGGTGACATTAAAAATGCAGTTTCTGAAGCAAAACCCAAAAATTCACAGGAACTGTGCAATGTAGTTCGTTCATCCTGGGCTGAAATACCTGTTTCTAGGTGCCAGAAGTTGGTTGACTCGATGCAACGCAGATGCGCAGCAGTTATCAAAAACAATGGTTATGCAACTAAATATTAGTTCAGTAATTTAAAGTTAAGTTAAATCTTGAAAAAATTCTTCAGTTTATACAGTAAGTGTTTGAGTTTGAAGAGAAAAATGTCGACACTGCTATTTTTTTGAACAGATTAATATTCTTTTTCTTTGCTTCCTGTAAAAGAATAACGCAGACTTGATAAAATTAGTTAATGCTTTGATTTTGGAATTAATGTTTCCACTACATTTGAAATATGGAACTAAAAGCTATTAAAAAATATTTGCACTTTATTCACTTTTTTTAACGCACTGCTATTTATTTGAACACAACTGTATATGAAGAAGGCTTTCATCTGTTTTATGGACTAAAGCAGGCAAGGGAAAATAATTATTTGAAATGCTTGAACCCTTTAGACATCAGTAAAATACCTGACAGTTTTAAAGAAACATATTTTAAACAATATTCTGAACAAATTTCTCCTTTCATATGATTGCAAGTTTTAATTAGTGAGGTGTTTCATAAGTAAGACCGGCCACTCACTCGACGACACACTTCTCGTTCATGATGTTGGCCTTGAATCCGAGCACGGCGAACACCACCAGCGTGGCCAATATTGAAGTTATGAAGTTAATGACCGAAACGAGCGCAGCATCAAAGTGGCAGTTGTTGTCTCGCTTGTTGTAGCTGGAGAAGGCGATGACCCCTCCAAACCCGAGACCCAAGGCGAAGAACACCTGCGTGGCGGCCTCCCGCCACACCTGTGGCTCCAGCATCTTCTCCAGCTGGGGGAGTATCACAGGTCATGGGGTCACCAGGTCAGACACAGACTACTGTGCACCTACTTCACCTACTTGCACATATTCTAATACCTTTTACACTCAAAACTCCAGTTAAACCACAGGAACCTGGGGACTAGCCATACGTCACAAGACAGAGCAGGACTGGTCAATTATAAAAGTGGAACACAGTCTGTAGATATCTAGGAATCTTCCAGACTCTGCATATACGGTTCTTTGATTTCTCTTTTTTGAATTGCCAATTATAATGTAGAATGCATATCTTGCCTATGGGTGGCACATGTATAACCTCATCCCTGGCTTTGTAAGGGGAGGTCATGTGCTTTGTGCTTGTACTTTGCCACTGGCAGGAGATGATCACGGTTCTCATGAAGCTAACAGTTTACTGAATCTGTCATCCATCTAACTTAAAGCACAACTGAACTTTGGTAGAACTTTGGGTTGTGTAGTTACCTGGCCATGATATGAGTCCAAATGGTGGCGAAATATGTTCGTTAGTTGCTCTGTGCTCCCCTGGGGTGATAATCCAGAATAGGGTATTTGTCGCTCTCCATTCACTTCTATAGGGCAGCTAAAACAATCTCAAAATGACACTTCTAGCACATATACGAACACGAACGAAGTGGATTCTGTCAAGACAAACAATAACAATTCCTGGTTTTTTTGTATTTTATTTGCAACGTAAATAACCTGCAATCTGGTAGGTAATTATCGTGCCAGAAACAGCGTTAATGCGCCTATGAGTCAGAAACCACTCATTGGTCCAAATTTCCACGGAAGCAAATCCAAAGTTCTATCAAAGTTCAGTTGTGCTTTAAGTGTACCAAAACATTATCAGTCAAAATTGTCATTCTAGATATGTCTTGTCAATGATGAATTGACAAGACATATCTAGAATATCTAGGGCAGGATTTGCAACTAATAAAAATAATGCTCCATGTTTTTCCTCTTCATTATGACAGTGTAGATGTTTTACCCAAATTGTACCACCAGAGGGAGACAGTATGTGTGGGAAAAGCTCTGTATCTCCCTTATGGAAATGTAATATACTGCAGTATATTTTAAATATATTGTGAAGATAATTTCAATATATTTACAATATACTGCAGTATATTCTTTTTCCATAAGGGCTCTGTGCAAGATTAGGCTGGGCCTTCACTCATCATGCAGGTTGCAAACAGGAGCAAAACACATACCACTGAGCATTTAAATTTACACTGATAAATATGGATGTTAATTACTTATTTAAATTGGATAGAGCAGAACTGGAGGCTGTGTTTTCCATGTTAGCTGCAGGTATAGGCATTACTATATCACACAGGCCTCACTCACAGCCTTTGACTGTGATTTCTGCTGAAGGCTACTATTTCTGTTTCATGTCTTTATCATCCAGGGATGTGAATTTGTGTTGTTCTCTGTATTCCGCATGAAATTACCCCTTTCCCGCCTCCTTAAATACCACTGCATCAGTCTATTGTTTTCCTTTCTAACACACGCACAGTCTGGCCTGTCTGACAAGAGCCAGTAATCGGAACCTTTGTTTGATGCTGCACCGTGATTGAAGCCTGTGTTTGATGATTCAACGTCATTGGAGCCTGTGTTTGATTCTGCACTGTGATTGAAACCTGTGTTTGATGATTCAACGTCATTGGAGCCTGTGTTTGATGATTCAACGTCATTGGAGCCTGTGTTTGATTCTGCACTGTGATTGAAACCTGTGTTTGATGATTCAACGTCATTGGAGCCTGTGTTTGATGATTCAACGTCATTGGAGCCTGTGTTTGATTCTGCACTGTGATTGAAACCTGTGTTTGATGATTCAACGTCATTGGAGCCTGTGTTTGATTCTGCACTGTGATTGAAACCTGTGTTTGATTCTGCACTGCGATTGATCCTCGTACCTTGGGGGTGAACATGTGAGCGATGCCGTCCACTGCCCCCTTCAGGAGCAGCCCCCGGACCAGGAAGCAGAAGAGCACCAGGTAGGGGAAGAGAGAGCTGAAGTACATCACCTGATACAGGAGCAAAGACCAGTACAATGTAAGGGTGAGACAGCACCTGATACAGGAGCACAGACAGGTACAATGTAAGGAGTCATAAACACATTTTAGAAAGAAATGCATTTCCAAAGTATTTCAGCTTTCAAGTACAAAACTAAATGCCTACATTCAATGTAAATGTAATCAAGTGCAGTATTTATAAGCATTTGCGAAAATGTAGAAAATATGTAATGTATCACAATATCAAAAATCATTTTGCTATGAGAAGCCCATCTAAGCATTGTTTTCTTATGTAACTATATGTGACCCGGTGCGAGGTTGAGATGCATGTCTCACAAATGACCATTTCACAGGAGAGGCGTACCAAAATCACTATCCGGTCAAAATTGAGTTAATACCAGAATCGCATTCCTGAATATCAAATCTATCATTCACCTAAATTTCAAAATTCTAATCGTTGTGTAAATATGTGAAATTTTGTTAAATATAGGGACTAGTTAGACCTCCAGAGCCTGCCAAACATAAATAATAACTTGGACTCACCGTAAATGTTCGAGTCCCAAACAAAACTTTTGCGTGTTCAAACATGTCCGTCATTGATATGGTTTTAAAGATAGAGATCATACTTTATCGGTCTCTGTGATGACAAGTTGCAATATAACGTAATGCTGATGCTCTAGTGTTATAACATATTCCTTTTTAATGACATGAAAATGCCGTTCTTTATTTCTTCTGTTGTCCGAAATTAGATATTTTTTCTTCTCCTATGGAGTGGAAAAGATGTAACAATCTGTAGTATTTAATAACCAAACAAACACAATAAAAATTTTATTTCTCCTAAACAAAGTTGAAACATTCGTAACCGAGGGCATAACATCAATCACAATGTTTCACAATCCAGGAGACTCCTGGGATTCTCTGTTGCATAATATTGTGGTTATTGCTTAGATTAAAATCTACAAATGGGAGAATCAATAGATATAAAAACCTAGATGCCTCATTCGTGCTGTTCAGATCTATTTTTCTACAATCTTCTATGATTCAGATACGTCTGCACAGCCGCCAGGGAGTTTAAGATCCGCATATAAACAAAGGAATGCAAGCATTCACTGATACAATCCACAAAAACTCAGTTATTTCTCAACTAATTTCGTGAAACTTGGCTTTTTATAAACGTGAGAAATTTCTGTATAACACAGGTTACTTGATTTCCGATTTCCTCAGAACAACTAGGCTATTTGTAAAATGACCTTTTAACTAATCACTTTTAATCGCTTACAGAATAACTCCGGCTTTATCGACTTGGACCTGTGTTTACAAACTATTTCCACCATGCTGAAATTTTGAAACATATCTGAAGCATGGATCCGGTCACATATATTAGCTAATGCTTGTCCGGGTATTTGGTGAGTGTCAGCTGAGTGTAGTACTTTTGCACTGTCTGTCTCTTTGGGCAAGGTCTGTCTCTTGGGTACTATTGCACTTAGATTCCTCATACAATCACTTACGTTTGTATACAAGCATCTGCCAAATAGCAGTAATGTAATTTATGAAGAGGCCCCATTTGACCCCCGCAGCTCCCAGCTGGCCCTCGGGGGCCCCGGAGGCTCTAACCTTGCCAGAAGACTGGATGCCCTTGATGACAGCCAGGCAGACGATGATCCAAGCAGCCAGCAGAGACAGGGTCATCCTCCAATTGAGGCCGCCACTGTCAGCGATGGTGCTGGTAATGTTGAGCGTCACACGGTACCAGAAGTACGTCGTAGCCGAGCTCTTGTCGCACTCCGGCTCAACGACTGCAAAAGACATGATGCATTGTAGGTCAGGGAATCAGTTTCTGGTTTTAAAATTGATTTTTATTCCCACTGTGCACCTGTTTGTAAATTACGCTTTAAAAATACAAACACTGATGGATTGATTACCATCCTCAAAGGGGAAATATGTCTGATGACATTCACAGTAGTATTGACCAGCTTTGAGAAACAAACATCCCAGAGTGCTCAGTCTATAATCAATCCACTTAACACACCAGCTTCAGTGCACAGCTCCGGATGCTTCACTGGGAGCAGGAACCAAAGGTGTGGAGTAATTTAACAATGGAAGGTGCAATTTATGCCACTCCAATGAGAGAAGAAAGTGGGGCTTCCTCATGGATCAGCACAAGGATTATCATATTGTAACTCATCATTGTGCCTGATAGAGTGCACTGTTGATCAGTGTCCCTGAGCTATCTCTCTCTCTCTCTCTCTTTCTCTGTCTCTCTGTCTCTATCTCTCTCCACACACTAGAGCTGGGATTTTATATTTTAACTCTAAAAGAATTTGCCAAAAGGCTCCCTGATAATGTGTTGAAACTTGTACCTAACCAGAGATGAAAAATATTTTGTTTGGAATATTGGTGAAAATTTATGTTTCTTTTACAGTAGTTATCTACAGAACTTTACTGGTGTTTAAGGGGTAGTATTTGACAAAGGTCTGACACACAGCATAGTGAGTTCAGTAGTGTGGACAGGAGAATGTGCTATCTTCGCTCTTCAGATGATGGTCCTGCCTGATCTAGTATGTGCCACTGTCAGTCATCTGAGGGAATCGGCCAGAATGCATGCTGGGAGTCAGCACGCTTACAAATGATCAGGTCTGTCATCCACCTCGACACCGGAGATCAAGCATCCCCTGACTAAAGCGGCAGATAGAACTTCACCTGACTCTCTCACTTTTTTGTCCTTTAGCAGGGCTGATAAAACGCCACTGCTTTCTGAAGGTGGGCCATCAGAACCGGAGACTGTTGGGCAGAATGCACTCACCGACATGGTTCTGATTGGTCAGACAGGCTGCATTTGTGCACTAAAATGTTTTTGAGAGAGAGAGAGAGAGAGAGAGAAGGGGGGGGGGGATTATCAAGGCTGCAAATCTAATTTGCTTCCCAGGGCTTAATGGTGCCTCATCTCTCGATTTCTCATCAGGGAAACTTCATTTGGAAAGAGAAGCAATCAGCTTATCCACTTAAAGAGGCATTAAAAGGTCCTGTTCAGCTATCCAGAGGTGAGCTGCTGAAATGTCACTAGAAATAATAGCTTTCCCTTCTTCAGAGAACAAAACACACTATAGTGATTGTAACTCAATTATTCACAAGGTTTAGTTATTACAAACATTAATTCCCCTGTTTTCTACAGATACCCAAAGCATGTACTGTATGTTCAGAGAAAGGAATAATGGGAGGAGATAGTAAAGGAATAATCATAGTTCCTGAGAACAAGCAATAACCTTTTGGATATAAATGGAATGTCATCAGTGGTTACCTATGGGAGCTCTTCAAATCACCATGGTAAACATTTCATACAGAGACATGCTAAATGCATGTCTGTGGAAGTCAGAAACCTTTAGTGAGTCATACCATGTATTTGAACATGTATATTGAGGAGATGTATGCATATTATTACAGTTATTATTAAGCTAGTAGTGCTTTTAAAAAGCAGCAGAAACTGTGTGCTCTTCACAGCTATTGTTAAGGACCCCTGGACTAGTGTAACAGACGCACATGTATATACATCTTCCAGTCTTGGCATGTACAGTACTGAATGGACCTTATTCTCACAGACTGATATATTCATTATCCTACTAATGGCCATGTGCTGCAGGTATCCTCCACTTACTGTCCCCAGGTATCCCTGCTAATAAACATGTTCTGTAGACATTTTACACTCACTGGCCTGTGTTCCGTTCTTCCTGATTGGACACTCGCTCCAGGGAAGGGGGTACTGGAAGGACTGGAAGAAGTAGAAGATGCTCCAGCCGATGATGACGTTGTAGTAGAGCCCCACAAAGCCACAGACCTGGAGAGGGACAGTGGTATGTAGGACGTTTACCAGGCAACTGAAATTGTAATTTTCACAATATTTTTGTTTTTTTGTTTTTTTGTTTTTTTGTTTTTTTTTTGAGTTAATTTAGTAACCTTTGACACTGTTTGCTAATTGCTTTTTGCTTTGTTTCTATTTCTCAATAGGTTGCGCTGGACTGCCCCTGTGGGGCTGTAAGTGGAACTGTAAGTAGGCTGGCTGCATATCAGAGGAGAGATTAATGAATTTCCCTGGTAAAACCAGAGGTGTGATTCAAGGAAGCTGTCCTCTGTGCTACCCCACACCTCACACTCTGGGTGACCCGACCCACATACCCAGTAACGCCAGGATTAAATGTCAAAGGATCAATGGGAAATTGCCAAACAAAATGAGACACTGTCTGTGTGTGTGATTGTGTGAATCACTACACTTATACTTATGTGAGGGTAGAGGAGGGTGTGGATTAGGCATGCTGTTGTACTTGTCACATTGTAGGTTTCTGTTTTTGTGTAGGTGTGGTAAGTGTGTACGTGTATGTTCTGCAATCTCGGGGCAACTCTCTCTCCATTCCCTGTGTGGTTGTTTCTCCCAGTCACAATGCCTGTCTCAAAACTGCCCTCTAAACTTCCCAAAGTGGTCAGGACAGGAGAATCATTGGTCCAGCACAGACTGCATCTAGGTTCCCTTCCCATCCCCACCCTGTAGCACTCCCAGTCTCCCAACTTCTGTGATAAGTCAGGTTATGGTATTTTTTATGGTTTTAGGTTATATTCATATCGTGTTTCTTTTCTAAGAGCTTGTTGTGGATGTAGTCTGTACATGTTTAGAATTTGTACTTACTTATTTGGTTATCGGTAGTAAATAGTTAACTTGCACTAGTGCATTAGTGGTGTTGAATCTTCACTCTCTGCTCTGCCACTACTATTCATATAAATCAGATGACTGCTATTATAATTCTCCTACAGTGTATATTTCCCTTGATAAGAGCATTTGCTAAATAATTGTCATTTAATGTCTATGTATGTGTTAGGATTGTGTGTGTGTGCATTTGTGTGCGCTCGTCTGTGATTGCATGTGGCATGCCTTTGATGTGAGCATTTATTTTATTGTCAGTCTTGTGGTTGCTGAGTGCCCCGTGGTGGGGAGGGGGAGGGGCCTGTCACAGCAGCATCAGAATCTGGATGAATTATTAAAGCGTTTTCTCCCAGAAGCCCTGGCATTCACATTGGTGCAGTATTTATAGCTGCACGAAACACATCCACTCACATCCTACTGCCACACTGACCCCACTGATCCACTTGCATCCTACTCTGTTTTTACTCACCATCAGACTGGATGCCCCGATCCCGCCCAGCCGTGGGCAGACGTAGTTCCACACCCCAATGCTCCCACGCCGAATCCTCTGGCCCACCGCCAGCTCCAAGAAGAAGAGTGGGATCCCAATGAGCAGGAGGAGGATGAAGTACGGAACCAGGTACGCACCTGTGGGGGGGGGGGGGGGGTAAATCTTACAATGCACCACTTTGGAAGAATCATACGCTGTACAAGTTAGTTGGTGAGAGAGAGAAAAAGAGTGAGAGAAAGAGGGAGAGACAGAAAATAATAGACAACAGTAGAGAGAAAATAATATTTTAAAATGCAGTACTATCAAAATGCCATGAAAATCTGTTAAAACATGCACCTTGAAGACTCTATTCGTGGCGGAAGTTCTGCTTCACTATGTCATATGTTAGGGGGATAAACATTTTCCCATGTAACCCCCCTGCTGAGGTCACTCCACTGACTGCCAGTTGCAGCCAGGATCAGGTTCAAAGTTCTGACCCTGGCCTACACTGCAGCCAATAGGACAGGCCCCGCCTACCTGCAGGACTTAATCCAGAACTATGTTCCTGCTCGACCACTTCGCTCTTCTACAGCAGGGCGACTGGCACTTCTCCCCCTCCGTGTCAAAGGCTCTCGCTCGTCCCGACTGCGGAGTTTTTCCACCTTAGCTCCTCAGTGGTGGAATGAACTTCCCATTCCCCTACGTTCTACTCCAACCCTGCCTGCATTCCGTCGAGGCCTGAAGACACACCTCTTCAGACTCCACCTTGACTGATATTCTAACCTAGGAATATCAGTTCCCTGTGTTTACTAGTTCCCTGTGTTTTCCTGTCTGTTTATTATAGTTTATAATACTTTTTAGAATAGAAGTGTAGTATTGCTGATTTACCCACAGCTTACTGTGAACTACAGTCAACGTTCATTACGAGGGATAGCTGCTACATTATGGGAAGGATGTGCTTTGTCTTGTCTGTTCTGTAGTGATCTTGATGTCTCTGTATGCACTTACTGTACGTCGCTTTGGATAAAAGCGTCTGCTAAATGAATGTAATGTAATGTAATAAACTCCTTTTACAGCCGCTGCGTATCCCAATCGTCGAATCGCACAGCCATTCGCGCTCATTTGGAGGCGGTGCATTTCAGAGTCCCACACCATTAGTCACTGAGTCACCTTCCATTCCCTTCTCTCTCAGTTGAGGAGAGAGTGACCTTGACTCAGATTATATCCCATCTGGCTCCCACACACCAAAGCATCATCAATGTAGCAGGCTAAGGAGGATGAATTATTTGGTGACGTGATATGTACTTGATATACAGTATTTCCTCTGTGTATGATTTGGCTAGATACATAGAATAGTCTAATTAGCAAAGGACCTCTATTTTCACAATATTATAAAGATAATAAATATTTAAAAATGCAGTAATATCAAGCTGGAGCCAATTATACACGCCTTGACCTCTGGTTATATTGTGAGGGTTTAGGCACAATAATCTCAGTGTGTATTCTACAAAATTGAAGGGGGCATTGACAGTGTTGTTATGGTATTAATGCAATGTAGCAGAACATCCTCAGGCATACTCACACAGCAAAAAAAGGCTGTTTCAGTTTTCAGTGAGGATCATGTCATGTCTTGGGGGGAAATACTGTAGCCTCAGAGAAGAGCACGATGGGAATAAACTGCTATTGTACTCTCAGTAAGTAGACGGCTAGCTAACTGAAATAATAAAGTAATTCTAGTAAAATCTGATAAATGCCTAAATGTAATTGTAACATTGGGAATTTCAGAAAACCTTGAAAAATTGCAGAGAGAATCAAACAAGCTGTTGTGTTTGCAAAAGCAGGCCTTTGCCCAGTTAGTCAGCAGTTTTGTATATCTCATCCAAAGCCGCGGGGTGCATCCATAAAGAGGCAGCCAAATGTGTCACCGTCTAAATTGTTCATCGCTATGATTTGATTAACAAGCCATTTCTAAAACCGTATCCCTGGTCTTGCCACAGGTTGCACGGAGATAATTGGCAGACAGTCGCACTGTTCTTCGCTCTCCGATTGATTAAGACCAGACAAAGCTTAATACAGCAGACACGGCTCTTGTGAGCACACTCAGGTTTAAACATTTATTTTATAGGTCAAAAATGTATTTTTTTCATTCACCCACAAGATACATTCCAGCTCAATTGAGCCTGTCCATAAATATAATCAATGTACCATTTCCAGTATGAAAAATTGGCATTCTGAGTTTTCATTAGCCTCATTTCAAAATGGCCACTGTAGAAATTAGTGTCATTATGCATCACTGCATGACATGCATATCAGATCATCTACGACATTTTCAGTTGATGTTGCTGTCGTTGATAGTAAATGCCAAGTAGCCAGAATCCTGATCTACCTTTAATTCATCGCTAGGCAAATAGGGCTGTCAGTTAAAGGTTGTATCAGCGATTTTGGGTGGAAACATAAATGATCACATTCATCTGATTTTTCCTCACGATCCGCTAGCTGCCCGCCCCATAAGCAGGCCGTCAAAAAACCGCGTCTCTGTAGGCAGCCTATGCTCCGAGATCGTACACAAAAACAATGGTACTACCAACTACTCAAAACCAAAATAAACAATATTCCAACCAATCACAATGATCTGCACAAACGTGACGTCACTTCTGAAGCGAAATCCCAAACAAACATACTTATGAATAATTATGTTATGTTTTAAAAAATAGTGTTCAAGCATCCAGAATTATAACCACGTTAATAACGTTTGTAAGAAACCAAACCGTTTGTAAATCCGTCAAGATTTCAGCGAGATAAGAGTATTAGCGTTTGTGCAGATCATTGTGATTGGTTGGAATACTGTTTATTTTGGTTTTGAGTGGTTGGTAGTACCATTTGTTTTTGTGTACGATCTCGGAGCATAGGCTGCCTACAGAGACACGGTTTTTTGACGGCCTGCTTATGGGGCGGGCAGCTAGCGGATCGTGAGGAAAAATCAGATGAATGTGATCATTTATGTTTCCACCCAAAATCGCTGATACAACCTTTAAGACAAAAAATTGAATTCAGACCTTTAAAAAGATCATCGGACCCTACACATTTCAGACCTCTCCGTTCTGCTACCACTGAGTGTCTGGCCACCCTCCCTCTGAATGCCTGCACGTTCAGGTTATTTCTTTCCTTCTGGTCTGGACTCCCAGTGGAATGAGCTTTCCACTACAGTCAGGACAGCAAAAACCCTGCCCATGCAGCCTGAAGACTCATCTCCACCATGACTCCCCTGACCCCTTTAGATATCATTTCTTTCCTTGGATTCCCTTTTGAATAATTTCATGGGTAAAGCTGTGTTAGGTTATCTGTTGAATCACACCTTCTTGTTGCAATACAAATTGATGTTTGTTCAGTTAATATTACACTTGGTGATTACACTTATTGCACAGTGTGTATTCTTGGTGATGCTGCAGTTTTGTATTCCTGAGACTGATGTTCTCCACTTCTGTGCATCGCTCTGGATAATAGCATCTATGAGTGTAATGTAATGAAGTTTAAAATTTCAAGGCAAATTTAACACTGATCTGCATTTGTCTTCACTCAATACTTATCTGCAGTTTGGTCATTGTTACGGAAATGAGAGTCACCCTCCACCACCCCAGCCTCCACCTGTTGTTTAGATCTGCTTCTATGTACTGGGGGTTTTTGGTATATCTCCTGTTTAGTTGGGGAGATGTGTCATGCTCTCTGTTTGATAGTTAGTGCACGCTGGTGCGTGCACTAGAAGTACATAGAGCAGATCCATTCAGAGGCAAACAAAAATAATTATATATTCATTCATATAGCCAATACGTGAGTTGTCCTGACAGAAATATATTTTCTTGCTGTACTTGTGTTCTAGATTATGTAAGAATAAAGAAAAAGTTTGTTCAAGGGCAAATATGTTTAATAAATAATAATTTGTTAACACAAGACACACTTCAAACGACACACTTATTTCACAAGTAATTTATGTCAGGTACATGTGGAGGTGTTTGATACATATCAACATTTAATTAACCAATCAGTCAAGTCTGAACTGACAGCTGAAAGCTAGCTGTGGTGCTGGTGTGTGACCTGGGCCAGGAAGGATAAACACTGTGGGAATGTGCCCCTTTCTCTCTCATGTCCTTTAAAAACCAAAAACAAGATCTTAGTGCAGACAGCTATGCAGGAAATTATAAGAATGAGAGTTAGGAGTGAATGGTGATCTGAAACGGCTCTTTTTTATGTCCTACAGGCATTTCTTCAGAAATACTGGAGCCACTGGCCAGCTTTATTGGGCTTTTAATAACAACGGCGTGGCTGGAATATTAATCAGGTATGGTAATACGCCTCCGAGATCAAAGCATGCAACTAATATTAACTGTCGGTAATCAAATGTACCCATAAAGTGCTGGGTGATACTGTCTCAATTACCCACCTTGAAGCATGATCCACATTATTACTCACTCACATGATAGCGGATTTTCCTTTTATGATTGGGTAGACATGAGGAAGTGTGATTTTTCTACATTAATCACACAAAATACAGCACAGAGTTCGTAGTTTCACCTTCGGCAGTATGTCCAGCTGTCCAACTTATTATCAGTAACAATATTTTAATGCAATCAGTTGAATATTCAGAATCTTACAGGTATCTGAATCTGTATGTATTCAGCCATTTGGTAATGTTGAGTAATCAGAACAACACTGAGGTGGGTGTTCCACTGTCTGATATCTATTCACAACAATTTATACAAGAGTTACAATTTAACCCATGGGTATCCCAATAATCTGGAAGACACTATATGGGGTTGCGTACTCCATCTTAAAGCAACTGCAGAAATGGAACACGTTTACAGCACAGACCAGCAAATAGCATAAAATAAAAGACAGGTTTTATAGCTTTTGTCTTCTAACTTGACAATGCAGGATTATTTTATTGTAAATTGTCCCTGTGGTGGCTTTGAGTGCTTGTATAGCAGGGTTGAGTAATGGCAATGATCTTCCAATTCTATTCAAATTTGATTCACTAGGTTTTGATTAGGTTTTGATTACTTTTTGGTGTTTTACTGGTTTGGTTAATGTCTGCGACTGTGATCTGCTGGTTCAGTCAGAGTCCTGGCTCCTTTTTTGTGTGTGCCAAATGGCATCCTTTTCTTGAGAGCCTCTGTCATGGTACAGTTAAAGGACTGACTGAACAGGATTGCATACAACACATGCTGAGATAGGGGACATGGATACAACCAGAAGTACCTCTGGAGTTATGCCGCATTCAGGTTATTTATATTGGAAAAACTGACTGTATTTTCACTATTTTACTTGCTCTAATCAGGTGCTCTTATACAGAGTGAATTACAACAAGTGCATTAAACTAAGGTGGGTGAGACAACAACGTATCAAATCTGTTGCAACTTGCAAGTGAAACCTATTCTATGAAAACTAGTTGCTAACAGCAACCACAGTGCTAGATGGATTCAACACAATGAATCCTAACATTTGATTTAAACCCACAGGTCAGTCTCAGTCCCATAGTGCCCCAGGAGGCCATATTCTATATTTCCTGCCTTCCCAGCATCATTGTGTTCCTCTCTACTTTGTCTCTTTTGGCAATGCTCTCCCCTGACTGAGCACACACGAATGCCGCTGACGTCAGGCACTGCCATAGCAACAGACGCTTTTAGCTGGAGAGGACCGCCTCAGACTGTCCCCAACATCTCCAGCCATCTTACAACCTGATGCTGAGTGTGAGAGAAACCCAGAGGAGCACACATTTACACTTACACCCAGGGCGACTTACACTGCTTACTATCTACATAAAATCCATTTATGCAGCTAGATATTTTATTTTACTAAAGCGATTCAGGATATGCACAAGGGCAGTGCTCCTCCTGGGAATCAAACCTGCAATCTTTTGAGCTGTCAACCTAATTCCCTAACCTCTATGCTAACTGCTGCCAGACCAGTGCGGAGAAAGTGAATCTTACAACAGTGGAATGGAATTTTGACAACATTGGTCTAGGAGCAATTCATCATGAAAGCCAGGATATATTAAACACTGAGTCAATGGTCGTTTGGCTAGACTTTTTATCCTATTACCAGCACGTTAAATATTCACGCTGCAACCATGCCGTCAGTCCTCTGAACATACTGTACCACATAACCTGAATGTGGCCCCTGCTGCCCTGTACTCTGCATAGCTCTCCGAATCCCAGGATGGATTTGGGTAACGTCTCCCCTGTGGAACTGGCAGCTGTTCAGCTGGAAGGCTCATACATTACACCAGGTCACAGAAACCAGGCCGCGGGCCAACCAGCTTCAGAGCCACATGTCAAAATTAGTGTTTACTATTTATTTATTTTTACTGTTCTTGTTCTGGCATGCTCCACTTCAACACGGTAGCCAGTAGACTGTTCTTTGAGGCTACTGTAGAACCCCAGAGATGCAGTCAGTGCGTTCAGTCCATATCTCTGAGATTCTACAGTGGTATCATTCACCTCTGGGAAAATGTGATTAAAAAAAAGGCTTTCCCCTTTCTCGTTTCTCTGCTTCCACATTGGCCATGCGTCAGTATCACCATTGCAGGGAACAATCTCACAAGACTGAGAACACAGGCATGTTCGTGACTAGGTTCGTGAAAGAAAAGAGCATCCCTCTGTGGGTATTGTGCCGCTACGTCAGTAGCACCTCGTCCTGCTCCTTAATTAAAATCCAGGCGGAGGAAACTCTGACGAGCAAGTGGGCGGGGGGTGGGAGGTGGAGGTGCATTATGGAACCCAGAGTGCACTGTAGTCAAGGAGAAACAGACACACTCCAGTCCCTAGAAAGGCCAAGGAACAGGGCTGAGGGATTCCACAGTCAGTCTCTTTGAGAAAGCTGTGTGTACATACATACACACAATAGCATCCTCTCTGCAGGCCATGACCTTTTTGGATATTTATTTGGAAAATAAATGGTTTTTAGCCCCCTGAGAGGTCAAGGTCAATGCATGTTGTTATTTTCTGTCATGTGACATATTTGAGATGTGGCATGGGGGAGATTAGTTCTATTCTGAGCGTTGTACTGTTTACCACACTTTAATTGGGCCCTCTTTGACTCACTCCACTGAAGGGTTTTAATCAGCAGCAGTGACTCATCACTTTTCCGGGATGTTGGGCTGGTGTCTGATGAACAGCTTCTGGTGGAGATCAGCCCATACACAGCAGATATGGGGCCACTGCAGAGCCGATTGAGGGCCGATACAGAGCTGTTAAAGGGCCAATATAGTGCTTGTCGGAACCGATGCAGAGCCGATGCAAAGCTGATACCGAGCCAATGCAGATGGCGGCTCCCGATAAGGCCCTCCTAAATGGGCCTATTTAGCCGCTGAAAACAGGCTGGCTGTTCACCACGTCCTGAAAATGTATTGGTCGATATAAAGCAAGCAGAATATGCAGGGGAGAGTAGACAGTAGAGGCAATTAATGTGAAAAGATTCATAAATATCCCTCTGTATATAACAGTCCCAAATATCTGCTCTCGCACGGTATAGTGCAGAGATGTTTATTTAAATTCATGCTGTCAGCAAAATAATGTTAATGCATCCATACACTCAGACTACCTGTATAATTACTGATTATGTACAGTTCAAGTCGGAAGTTTACATACACTTACAGTTGAAGTCGGAAGTTTACATACACTTAGATTGAAGTCATTAAAACTAATTTTTAACCACTCCACAGATTTCATGTTAGCAAACTATAGTGTTGGCAAGTCAGTTAGGACATCTACTTTGTGCATGACACAAGTCATTTTTCCAACAATTGTTTACAGACAGATTATTTCACTTTTAATTCACTATATCACAATTCCAGTGGGTCAGAAGTTTACATACACTCAGTTGACTGTGCCTTTAAACAGCTTGGAAAATTCTAGAAAATGATGTCATGGCTTTAGAAACTTCTGATAGGCTAATTGACATTATTTGAGTCAATTGGAGGTGTACCTGGATGTATTTTAAGGCCTACCTTCATTACTCAGTGCCTCTTTGCTTGACATCATGGGAAAATCAAAAGAAATCAGCCAGGACCTCAGAAAGAAAATTGTGGACCTCCACAAGTATGGTTTATCCTTGGGAGCAATTCCCAAACGCCTAAAGGTACCACGTTCGTCTGTACAAACAATAGTATGCAAGTATAAACACCATGGGACCACGCAGCCGTCATACCGCTCAGGAAGGAGACGCGTTCTGTCTCCTAGAGATGAACGTGCTTTGGTGCGAAAAGTGCAAATCAATCCCAGAACAACAGCAAAGGACCTTGTGAAGATGCTGGAGGGAACAGGTACAAAAGTATCTACAGATCCTTTCCAAAAAATTAGAATATCATGGAAAAGTTTTTTTTTCTTCCATAATTCCATTCAAAAAGTGAAACTTTCATAGATTATAGATTCATTACACACAAAGTGAAATATTTCTCACCTTTATTTGTTTCATTTTTCATAATTTTGGCTTACAGCTCCAGAAAACCCCCAAAACAGTATTTCAAGAAATTAGAATAGTGTGTCGAAAATCAGCATTTACTTCAGTTATTTCAGAGAATGAATGTTTTAGACTGAGTGTCACACTCTGTACGTGGTGGTTTTTGAAGCACTGACTCCAGCCTCAGTCCACTCCCTCTGCATCTCCGCCAAATTTTGGAATCGTCTTTGCTTGACAATCCGCTGAAGCCTACGGTCATCTCTTTTGCTTGTGCACCTTCTCCTGCCACATTTTTCCCTTCCACTAAACTGTCTATTGATATGCTTGGACACTGCACTCTGTGAACAGCCAGCCTCCTTAGCGATGACCTTTTGTGGCTTACCCATCTTCTGGAGGGTGTCAATGATGGTCTTCTGGCCAATTGTCAAGTCTGCAGTCTTCCCCATACTGAACCAAACTGAGATACCTGTCCAATTTAACGACACACCTGTAGAAAAACTTTGCTGGTGTTTTGAGTAAATTAGATGATTAGAGTGTGACACTCAGTCTAAAACATTCATTCTCTGAAATAACTGAAGTAAATGCTGATTTTCGACACACTATTCTAATTTCTTGAAATACTGCTTTGGGGGTTTAATGAAAAATGAAACAAATAAAGGCTAGAAATATTTCACTTTGTGTGTAATGAATCTATAATCTATGAAAGTTTCACTTTTTGAATGGAATTATGGAAAAAAAACAACTTTTCCATGATATTCTAATTTTTTGGAAAGGATCTGTATATCCACAGTAAAACAAGTCCTATATCGACATAACCTGAAAGGCTGCTCAGGAAGGAAGAAGCCACTACTCCAAAAAAGCCAGACTGCAGTTTGAAACTGGTGACAAATGTCCTCTGGTCTGATGAAACAAAATTGAACTGGGGTGGCTTTCCCAAAGCATGTCGTAGCGAAAAGTATGTCGTGAAACGTGTCGTGAAGATATACTTACCGTTCACGACGCTTTCCCGAAAGTGCTCGTAATCCATTATATATACTCTAAGCTCATTACTCAAAGAGATCGTGAAATGTGTCGTGAATTCTGAAGACACATCGGAATCGAGTAAGCCACCCCTATTTGGTCATAATGACCATCGTTATGTTTGGAGGAAAAAGGGTGAGGCTTGCAAGCCGAAGAACACCATCCCAACTGTGAAGTACGAGGGTGGCAGCATCATATTGTGGGGGTGCTTTGCTGCAGGAGGGACTGGTGCACTTCATAATATAGATGGCATCATGAGGAAGGAAAATTATGTGGATATATTGAAGCAACATCTCAAGACATCAGCCAGGAAGTTAAAGCTTGGTCGTAAATGGTTCTTCCAAATGGACCATGACCCAAAGCATACTTCCAAAGTTGTGGCAAAATGGCTTAAGGACAACAAAGTCAAGGTATTGGAGTGGCCATCACAAAGTCCTGACCTCAATCCAATTGAAAATTTGTGGGCAGAACTGACAAAGCGTGTGCGAGCAAGGCGGACTACAAACCTGACTCATTTACACCAGTTCTGTCAGGAGGAATGGTCCAAAATTCCAGCAACCTATTGTGAGAAGCTTGTGGAAGGCTACCAGAAATGTTTGACCCAAGTTAAACAATTTAAAGGCAATGCTACCAAATACTAACCGAGTGTATGTAAACTTCTGAACCAGTGGGAATGTGAAGAAAGACATAAAAGCTGAAATAAATCATTCTTTCTACTATTATTCTGACATTTCACATTCTTAAAATAAAGTTGTGATCCTAACTGACAGGGAATGTTTCCTAGGATTAAATGTCAGGAATTGTGAAAAATTGAGTTTAAATGTATTTGCCTAAACTTTCGACTTCAACTGTAAATGGCAAAGAAATCTTGAGTATGTTGTGAAAGTGTGTATGAAAATATCAGCACTGGTTCCTGCAAACTTGTAAATCATATCAAAGCTTTTTAAAATCTCTCCCAGTTTAAGGCTCCCAACTGCATGGTGCAGATAGCATTTCTACCCTGTAGGATTTCATCCAGGTACCCACAATGGTGGCCAATGTTTCTATTTCTCATTTTCAATGCGCTGAGTACAAGTGAAGGGGAGCAGAAAAGCCTGGGAGGCTGGTGCACATTGGGAAGTGTAGCAGTTTACTCTGATGGTGAGGATAATCACTAACACTGATACACACAGATGCACCGAATGCAGGTGACTTCACCCCAATCACAGCCACTTCACAATATAAGGATAAATTTGCAAATTACTACAGCTTCTGGATGTTACAATATTTTTTATGCATTGCTGTGAAATATACTTGTCGTTATATTTTCCAAAAAGGCAGCATATTTACAATATATTGCAGTATATTTAATTTAATTAAGGGACAGGGACTTTGGCTTTAGAAGCAGAAAACCCTGATAGCGCTGACCGAGGACAGAAACATCAGCCAGCAAAGAGATGCCACACATCCAAAAACCACTCCAAGCAGTGAAAATGCAAATGAGAAAAGGATGTGGCAACCACCGAGGGGGATATAAATGTCTCCGTCAGGAAGAATTGTGATTAAACCACACTTGGCAGTATAATCAGCAGTATAACAGACCACAGATTACAGACCACAGTAGCATTAAAAAGGAGGCTTTCATCATAGCCTGACCAGACCTTCAGACCTAATAAAATTACAGATTAAAGGAAAAAATGCAACATTGAATGTAATGAAATACAAAGGATGGAAATGTTACCATTGTGCTTTATTAGACCAGCGGTTCGACTTGGATGCAAACACCTACGGAAAGTGTTCAGTTAAATCATGTTTTATCCTATAAGTGGGTTAAGAGTGTCAGATTAGGAGTGCAAGATTTGTGCCATCAATTACTTCTAGCTGCCTTATTGTATTAAAAGCAGCCCAATTAAAGCCCTAAGCAGTACTGTGCTATCTGAATGACCTGGGAAGGTATCTCTTGATTGGAGAGGTCTTGTTGTCCTTTTGACAGTGTAAAATTGCAGGCAGCTGTAGCTGTCAGGTACAGGTTTCTGTGTAGGTCACAGTACAGTCTGTATGCGTGCGTCGCACTCTAAACAGCCTCAAAGCATCTACAAACAGCTAGCATTGGGGGGAGGCAAAGAGGCTACCTTACAAACACAGAAAACATGCAGTTCATTCACCCATTTAACCCATTTAATGAAATACTGACAGACTAGAATGTTTTGGTCCATTTTGGGATATATTGGCAAAATTATAAAACACTGCAAAATAATATACAGCATGAACCCCTGCCAAGGTCATGCATGAAACTGATTTTGTAGATGAAATTGTAAAGGCAGATTATTAACCATAAAGCCCCAGCAAGGCAAAACAATTACTTTGACCTAGCTGAATTTGGAGTGATTTATCTGTGCTTGCGCTCGGTAAATATTTCCAGACGTGCAAATGAATGGATGTATCTCTGCAAGGAGTCATAATTCCCATGAGAGGATCCAGAGTTTAATACAGTGCTTAGAATAAGGGGGAAGACATTTTTAGAATATTCAACTGCCTAATTTCTCTGAATACACATATCAACACACAGTGAAACGCTTTTCAAAACTGAGTTCTCTTTTCTGCAATCAAGAGCGACAGCAGCTGTAACTGCAGTCAACTGCACAGTCATCAAGTTATGGGCTTGTTGTAGTACATTGACATATTTGCATTTTGTTTGTCATATGACATTATAGGGAGACACATACCGTACCACACACAACTACTGCAGTTCAGATAAAGTACTGTGTGTCCTGCTTCTCACAGTACTGTACCTGTTAAAATATCTCTGTCATATTGACCCATCAACCATTTGTTGCCATAAGAACTTAATACAGTGTAAATGATCTTTTGTAATCATGTTTAAATTAACCCTGTACATCGGATTCCTTTGCCAGGGAAGTGAGCTGTAATTCAAGGCAAGGTCAATAATTTAAGTTAGGCTAAATAATGCAAAGTAGCAACGTGCTCATTTCACTGTCAGAAGTGTGTTTAACGTGACAAATCTTTCCTGAAACCAAAATTAACTTGCCATTTACCCTCAAGTTGACACTCATTATTCTCTTGTTATGTGGTAATGCCATTATGTTGTGAAAATATTACTGCAATGTTGTGAAAAGCTTGACAACTGGTGTGGCCACAGATTCAATAGAATAACCGGATAATTGCCTTGGCTCCATATCCTTTTTTAAAGTTTTTTTATGCTTTGTTCCCTTTTCTCCCCAATGTTGAATGCCCAATCATACTCACACTGTAAGGCTCATCGCAACCTCTGGAGGAAGGCAGGAGCTGACCATCTGGTTGCTATAGAGAATCTGCAGCACAACTCACAGTCACAGGATTGAATCCGGAAACATTGCGGTCACCAGCAGGGGGCGTACACACTCACTCACTCACCTCCACCGTTCTTCTGGCACAGATAAGGGAAGCGCCACACGTTGCCCAGACCCACGGAGAAGCCCACCTGGGCTAGGATGTACTGCAGCTTGCTGTTCCAGGCCGGACGGCCGTCGCCGTTGCCGGGTGTGTCGTCAGGCTCCTTCACCTTAAGGGCGGGGCCAACTGCAGCCCCGCCGACGTTCATTACACTGGTCTTGTAGTCCATGGGCTCCTCCAGGGCCAGCAGGTCGGCCACTGACTCTGTGACATGCTCATTGCTGTGCTCGCGCTGAGTCACCTTGCTGTTCTTCGGCATCGGGAGGGTTGGGGGGAGCAACAATCAGGGAAAAGGGGGTACAATGGGAGGCAGTCCAAAAAAATGGGGGTAGGCCCCAGACCAGGACACACAGGAGAGCTGAAGCTTGGGTCTACAGGCCGTTAGTCCCTTAGCGTGTGAAGGAGTTGGTCGGGTTCTGTTTCCGTGCCTTGGTCCCTGTGACAGTAGGCAGAAAAGAAGATGTTATTGTGAAATATGTAATTGTGAAATATTGTTGTAATCAGTTAAAGCATTTAGAAGACACCCTTATCCAGAGTGGTTTACAAGTCTAGAACAACAGGGCTTGACCTTGAAAATCGATTAAGCCAAGTCAAATCTGAGTCAATAAGCAAAAGATAGAGATAAATGCAAGAACAGGTTTTTCGTCTCTTTTTTTAAATATAACCTGTACAGTAAAGCTAGTGCTTATGGGTTTTTAAGTTTTCCAGAACAACAAAAAATATTGTCCTACTGAGATTAGAAGAGCTAATTGCATGGTGGACACACCACCCCATCAATGTGTAGAGTGTTCTGACAAGAAATTAGTGAATAGAATGGCCAACGGCTGAAGTTGATACACTGAATTGAAGTCTTTGAATGAAATCTGGTATCTGCGTCAGCTGTGGTTGGACGTTCCAAACTGGGGGAGGGGGAAGGGTAATAATGTGCCTTTGTCAGAATAACTCATGGGAATCACATTGCCAGTCATATCATAAAGGTGCACAGTTAGAAAATCTCAAAACATTGTCACACTGTGATACAGAAACGGCACCTTTCTATTGAAGGCGCCATATTTATGGTCTTACTGCATATCTAGAAACTTTACAAAGGAAAGGCCGATAACGGCCGGTCTCAAGCCGGATCTGATTGGTCAGATTGGACCTGTGAAAGCAGCGACCTCTTTTTCTTCTCCTGGGTCTTTGAAACGGGCAGGTGATTTAACCCATGAAAAGCGCCAAATGCCCGCTTGCTTTGAGTTATTTCCACTCCTGCAGGCTGGGGCTTTTTCTTTTTGTTCGAAACATTCAAACACTCAGAATCGCCCAAGTTCATCTTCCCGTGAAATGTTGCGTGAGCTCAACTTTCTGAAGGCTTTCTGTAAATCCCATAATCCCCTGAGTCGATCGGTAGCCCCCTTTACGAGGGCTGCTGTTTGAGTGGGGGAGTGAAAGCAGGACATAGGACTGGATAAGCTGTAGCCACACATATTGCCTTAGTGCACCATAGGCAGTGGAACATTTATGAACTTGCACCACTCTATTATAAATACATGCAAATAACTACAAAACATAGTGTATGACTGAGTGTGAATGGAAAGGCATCCCTGTCCCGTGAGCTGTATTTTGTGCAAACCAGGTTGGGAATTGCTGCTATTTTTTTTTACATATCTTGAGGCATGTTGTTATGTATGGGTTCAGCTCTTGGCTGAGAATGGGTTTGATTGCAGCAGAATGGTTGTGTGTACGAATGTGAGGGTGGGGCTTGATTAAGGCAGATTAGAAGACCACTGAGGCCAGAGTGAGCTCACGGCACATCAATCCCATCTCTGTGGCGACTTCTCAAGGTGGTACCCAGGCCCAGCCCACCCAGCTGCCGGCAGCCCCGCACGCACATTCACATTCCATTGCCTGTACGGTATCCTGCAGTCACGCCACATTGGGTCGGCCAGTCAGTCCATCTACACAGCCAGCTACTCACCCTGCCTTGTGAGTTCCTGACACAGCATGACATTTTTTTGAGCACTGTTTGTGCCATATACTAACAAAATTCAAGTCAACTTGTAACGTGTATTATTAGGGCTATATCAATGCCAAACTCAAATGCATTCTTTAGAATGAAAAAAAAATGTAATGTAGTAATCACCATTTATTAATGGACAATTAGTTAAAACGGACATCCTTGTTCTACCCCCCAGTTTGGAATGTACCCACTAATCTACTGTTTGAACAACCAATCAAGTGAGACTGTGGCGAGTGCGCGGTCAACTGAGTGCTCCAGCTGCTGCCGTGCCAACAGCCTCTCCAGTAACGTAACTGTGACCGGATTGTCACTCTTAATCCACTGAGGGAAGGCTGATGTCTTACTACCTGTGGGAATGCTACAGCACTGCATCCAAGTCAGGCATAGGGCCATTGCATTCAATTAGCAGACAATCTATGAGAAACATGAGTGTATTCACCTGATTAATATAATCAATAGTGCCTGGCTAACATTCCCAAGCCAGCAAGATGCAACATCACTAAAGCATTGTTGCAAGGTAACTATGCTAACCATGAAACAAATTACAAATTCTGAAGTTGTACACCACAACACAACCAGACCATAATGTTCCCTGATAAGAGAAACATAAAACCATGAAAATATAACCTAAAATCATAAATATACCATAATCTGAATTGGTAAAGGTGGGACTGCTACAGTGTGTGAATGGGAGGAGGAGTTGGATCTTCAGTCTGAAACAAAGTTGGCCAATGATTCTGCTTCCCTGCCACTTTAGGAAGTTTGTTCTACCATTGTGGGGCTGGTACATACAAGCATCTTGACTGGGAGAAGTGACCATGTATGGAGGGGAGAGTCAGTTGCCTTAAAGTTGTAAAATGGAGAGATCTGACAGGGGTGTAGGGCTTGAATGTTGATTGGAAGTATGGTGGAGCTGTTCCATTTGCTTCCCTCTTGAGTAATACCAAGGTATTAAACTTTATGTAAGCTGTAACAGGTAGCCAGTATAGTGAGGTGACCAGTTTAGTGGTGCCATCAGGGAGCCTGGTGAGAAAGTAATTGCAATATTCCAGTACCGGGGCCTGTACCTTGAGCTTTGAAGAGCAGGTAGTGAGGAAGGGGTGGATTCTTCAGATGTTGTACGGAAAGAATCTTAATGCCCAACTCACTGTGATTCAAAATCATCTGTACATCATAATAGCGAAATGTGTGGCACAGTCTGCAGGGCAGCTGACTCTTTCCGCTCACGTGGCCTGGTGTGCCATCCCCGCCATTACACTTTCTCAGCTGTGGTCCCTAGCCTCTCTTTTACCTGTCTGAATAAAGCAACAAAAAAAAAAGGGAGGACTGTCCCACTCTCCTTTAGGAACAAGAAAACTGCACTATATCCTAAATTCAATACCACTGCAATATATTGCACCATTTAAACGTTTGCATTTGAAAAAACATCTGATTCAATTGACTGTCTTTATTTAACATGTTTGTTTGTGTTTGTGGGTCTGCCCCACTGTCTATGTCTGCTTTACTGCTGGAAACTACAACTGAAGTTCCCTAACGGGAAAATAAAAGTTATTCTATTCTATTAGTTAGGACATTCTAGAAGCGGAATTCAAAATAGCCAATCTCTGGCACCCATCAGAAGCTGAGCAATAGGTTATAGGCCTACATCTCAGCTGACCTTTAGACTTACAGACTTTGGGTCTCTTCTGGCCACAGAGACCCCAATCAAAGCTGGATTTACATGTTTCTACAGAGATGAATCTGAGGAGGCTTCAAGAAGCTGTTTCTGGAACATGACAGATTTGTTGCTCAAAGACAATTGGATTCTATAAAGTGGTCCTGCAATCGGATTCTGAGTGAGTGCTTTTTCACAGCCTCCGTCAACAAATAGCCTAAGACAATACAAAGAGATGCAGAGCAATTGTGGATTTAACCGCTCAGATCTCTACTGATAATATTTTACTCGGCTGGGCGGAATATCCTTTAGAATAAATAACGGAGCCCGGTTCCAAGTGTCATTTATGAAGGATACGCTCCGGTTTTATCTTGTTAGGTTGCTAGGCAACAACGCCTTTCGAAATTCTCACTTCCGTTACCTTTACCAACACGCCATCACAGGATCTGCAGTGGAGCAGCGTGACCTGGTGCGCTTACTGCTAATAACATGTAATCAACACGATGATGAGGTGACGTGACGGAGTGAATTCCTAAAATCAAGGGTAGCCTAGGGGATGTCAAAATTTAAAAAAGTAATAGCCTACTTTTACAACAAAAAAAAGGTACTCGTGAAGTCGAGAGACTAATAAAGAGCCATCAGAGAAACTTAAAATGTAAGTTAGCCTATTTGACAGAATTTGGAGAAATCCTCAGTTGCAGAGATAACTGGCCTATTAGACTGAAGAAGTTCACAGTAGCCTAGTTAAGAGACCATTTAAATTATTGTTTCTTATTGGTATTTGAAACTTACATTCGGTTTAGCTACAAACATTAGTTTGCAAACGCATAATTCAAACTAAAACTCAACAGGTTAGATTCAGTGGTGATTTATTGCAGTTATCATTAAGCATAGATTGGTAAATAGTTCACATTTAGGCTACTACACCAGTGGGTCGTTAGCCTACAAAAATAGATATAGTAGGCTAACTGAGGGCAAAGAGAAGCCTACGTTTAGGCTAATTGGACTAAATGAGTGTGTAGATGGTAAGTTAGCTACATTATTAGGAAATTCAGCATTCCGCTATCCACCACTATGGCTGCAGACCGACATATGATTTAAATTAACGGGTTTCATCCTTAATGCCTGGATTTACAGGCAAATAAATAATAAGACGGTCAGGTAGCCAACTTTGCTTTCGAGTGACATAACAATTTCAAATGAAGTTTTGCTACAGACTGTACAGTTAGCTAGCTACTTGACGCGAAGGAGTGGTCTCCTTTAAAGTGTAGTGTACGATAGCCTACAAGTCCACCAAATAAAGTGGGTTTCTTTGCCAATTAGCTACCTACTAAAGTCTGTTGTAGTAGTTATACAACGACTACCCGCCTGAAGCGTTACTACTACAACTGAGAAATAGTGTGCGTCATAGTTCCGGACGGGTGGGCTACAACAGTGGCAAGTGCACACATTTCACATCGGTGTTGTTAAAGTGGGCTACTAGTCCTACTCCACACATTCAGCATCCTATATGCTAAATTCCAACCACCTCTTTTACTAGCCTACACTTAAACCTACTGTTATGTCGCCTCGACTATCAATTTTGTTTTTTAAATTCTCGTTAGGACAGTCTTAAGGGTTTATCAACATTATAATTTATTCTGTTTCGGTATAGGCTACATTACATAGGCTACAGTCGAAAATAATCACAAAAAAAGAACAACTAGGCCTGTTTGCATTTGCCAACATAACGAATCCAAGGTCAAACTACCCCTCAACTCAATGACACAATAATTAAAGCGATAGCCTACGTTACATTCAGAGCGGTTTACAGCAGCACATTAACTAAAAAAATATAATTAAATGCACTGGGCAATATTTTTACTGTCCTCCTTCATCGTGCCATCACACAGACGACAGTAGCTTACTTAGCATCAGATCACAAGACAACTAGCCTACAGAATTTTTCAAGGAAGTCACTTGCATTTAATGACGCGATGAAATCATACTCCCGCAAGACAAAACACGTTTTTCATGTAAGTAGGCTACAGGTAAATAGCCTACCGCGTTAATTTCGTAGCTATAATTGTATTGCGAAAAATGTACGTGGCCTAATTAGTGTTTATAAGCAACATCGGATGCGGAGCAATAGTTAGGATTAAACATGTTATTTATATCTAAGGAAAAAAATCTGAAGCTACCAAATAAAACACAACGACAGATGGCGAAACCCGGGAACAATTGGTTCAGCGCAAAAACGTGACAGAAGCTTCCGTATAACATGTCTATCTTACCTTGTCTGGTATGGGATAACCTCCGATGTATTTATATAAAACTGGTAAATTGCACCCACAACCCTGGCACAGCTAGTTAGCTGCAATGTGAGAAACCTGTCTTCATACAGTCAGCTAGTTTCTGTGTGCGCACGGATGCGAAATCACAAAGCTACCGCCTGGACTGAAATTGACATGCAGACTATCGAACGTAAAGTCTGACGCAGGAGCTCAATAGAATCGTGCTGCCAAGTTAACAGCTTAAATAATAACTAGTACAGTTTATCAAAAACTGTATTCTAACCTTAAGGCATATTTGTGGAGTTTGTCGGTGCGCTAAATCCATATCCATTTTGGCTTAGATTTATTTAGGCTATATTGGAAACATCATTGTGTTATATTTATACATTTTTCACGAAGTGTCTCAACGGCTCCCCTTCCATAAAGAATTTGAGATGAGGAGGATATAGTTAGCCTATACAAATATGTGCATGGACCCTGACGCATGTTTGAGTTAATAACCTTTGCAGACGTCAATTTAATTTACCTGTTACCTGTTTACGCTTTGGGCGACATTTTTATATTTGATTGATTGCGCATTGTGTTAGGTAGGCTACAGCGCACGGTGACCCTCCAAAGCCTTCACATACATTTCCTAGTGTTAGGCAACTGGAATGTGTCTTCCTTTACCGCTACATATACTTCATAGGAAAACGTTGAAAATCGTAATGCTGCCATGCTCATCTCTGCTTCACTTAATGCATGGTAAAATGTAGCGTGCATATGAATGCTGTGATACCAATTTGTCACACTGCGGTAGCCTACACCAAATAGCTGTGACAAACCGCGTTCTGCAAAGAAAGTCTGAATGAGACAAATCATTAAACCGCAGTAATTCCTCTTCACAGACCTTGCCCCTATACCTACCAAAATGAAGTATAGTAGCCAGTATCTCAAGCTTTATTATAATTCTCCACTTAATTGGCACAACTTTTTGCACGTACCATTGACCGATTTTAATGAGCGAAAAATAACATTTAAAGAAAGCTTAAACACAAATGGGTAATATTTAATTTTCAATATTGAATGTTAAATTGACAATGATTTATTTTCGTAATACACAGAAATACCATAGTCATTTGTTTGACCTTACATCCTCTATCAACAAAGTCGAGCTTAAACTAGACTATGTACTTTGCTCTCTTCCTTTCGAGAATAACGGCATGAGCAGCACAGTAAAAACGCCTTAGACTACTGACCGACAATGAGACGAACATTGGTAACTATTGGTTACCAAATTGTGTGCATCACTTAAATTCCTGTCTGAATAAGCCAATGAATAAGTAGCTTACACACGGGTTGCATTGACATTCACTACTGATATTGTACAATTTAGGGTAGAATTTTGCGGACTGGTTGGAGGACTGTCCACTGGTCTAAATAAGTCTAGGCTGTCCTCATTCTCTGAGTGTTTCTTTAAACAGTATACACTGCCTGGCCAAAAAAAAAGTCGCAGTTGCACCAGTCATGCATAGTGCCCACTGTACAAGCCTCTGGAGGCAGTGTTATGATCTGGGGTTGCTTCAATTGGTCAGGTCTAGGCTCAGCAACGTTATGCAGCAATAAAATGAAGTCAGCTGAGTACCTGGATGTACTGAATGACCAGGTTAGCCCATCAATGGGCATATTCCAGGACGACAATGCCAAGATTAATCGGGCTCAAATTGTGAAAGAGTGGTTCAGGGAGCATGAGGAATCATTTTCACACATGAATTGGCCTCCAGAGTCCTGACCGTAACCCCATTGAAAGTCTTTGAGATGTGCTGGAGAAGACTTCACGGAGTGGTTTGACTCTCCCGTCGTCAATACAAGATCTCGGCCAAACATTAATGCAAGTCTGGACGGAAATAAATGTTGTGACGTTGCATAAGGTTGTCGAAACAATGCCATGATGAATGCACGCCATAATCAAAGCTAAAGGCGGTCCAACAAAATATTAGAGTGTGCGACTTTTTTTTGGCCGGGCAGTGTACTTTACCTTCATTGCTTTGGGGGAAACGGGACACAGACTTATAGGGTACAGTTTTTGTGCAACTGTCAATGGCTCCTGCTGAGGCCCATGACAAATGGTGATTCAAAAAAATTGTTTACCCAACCTTTAAAAAAGGGTGCAATGTCTTTCCTTGCACCCTTTAATACAGAAAAAGACCCACACACTATGCTGCTGTATCCACTTTTTATTGACATGTTTTCAAACCAGTGTAGATCTTTGTCAGGTCATTGTGCCCTTGCCTTGACATCCTGTCTTCTCCCTTGTGATCCACCACTCATAGCCTGAGTGTACATTAATGCATTTTAATGAAACGGCAACGTAGCCTGTTCTCTAGTGACGCAACTCTCGTGTTGAGAGTGTTCTCTCGTGTTCTTTCCTTTTTTCACCCACACTCAAGCCTACTGGGCTATTTCGCCCAGTTATTCGGGTCTCTTTATTTTCAATTTCTTTTACCTCTCTTATTAGTGCTCTCTCTTATTGAGAGTGAGAGGTACTTCCTTCTCCCTTTGCTGCTCAGACTCGAGCCTCGCCCATTTTCCTGGGTTGATTTCGTTGGCGCTACGTCGGGAGTTTTGTTTCCCTTTTCTTTATTTTTTCCTCTCCTTTTGCGGAACACTTCCGCTCCTGTGGAATTCTGTTCCGTAGAATAACTTTTATATCGCCTCTCTATCGCGTCTGGTCTTCCGAACCCGACTCCCCCTTACAGCCCTTATCTTTGCCATTATTTATTATATATAGATTATTTATCTCATACTATGCAACATATATTATTTATCTTTGCCATTGCATTTTATATTCTATAAGTAATGTAAATTCAGTCACAGATCCACACAAAATATGTACCTAAGACATACCATGGACCCCAGGGAGACTAGCTGATTTATCTTGCATCAGCTAATGGGGATCATTATAATAAACAATACAACAATGCCATACGTTGGATTTGAAGCAATTAATACATTTGAACTTGGGCTTGAAGTCCAGGGTTCAGATTGTATTTGGGCAATTGTATAAGGTGGTTGATCCTCCCTCATGTCAACAACCATGGGAGAGAAGAAAAATAAAATGTAAAGTGGAAATAAAGGTGGAGATGGGGAGGGGGAAGGGATGCCGGGAACATGTGACACAAGAGGTTGGTGGTACGTGACAATTTATCTACCTGTAGAGAAAACAGCTATAGCTGAATGGTTGAGGAAATAGCATATGGGATTGTCTGACAATGCCTATCCTGCATCCTCATTTAAAGGTCCAATAATTATGTCAGTTAAGCAGTAAGTATGAAGTGGCAATATGCTGATAGTTAAAGCTGCATGCTGGTAATGTATGAGCAGCTGCTGCCGTTATTTAAGTTTCTTTGCTATTGAGATGTTGTTCCAACGCAATGGCCATTGATCCAATGTGCAAGAGCTCATAAATCACTTGCTATCTAACAGACTTTTGTTATACCCCCAGAGTCAGCCCTTATTGAGGCCAAGCTGTTTTTCTTTCTGACAGCAGGAATTTATTCTGTCCTTGCTCTGTCAAGTGTCTTTTTAATAACCTATTTACAACCAGATATAGTCCAAAATAGATTTATTGTAGGTAGCGCAGCTACTTTGCGTTTCATGGTTACAGTAAATAGCCTTTTAGCTGTTTACTCATTTCTCAGAGTTATTTTGCAGAACTGTGGCACAGTGCTCGGCTAAGTGCATCCATGAACTGTCTCATTATACACTAATTTCATGAATTGGTAAGAGTTTGCCAAAATGGGTAGGTTAATGTATGACTTCATACATTTGTATTTTGAAATGTATAATAATAATAAAAAAATAATAAAGTACTACTACCACACTGATACTACAGATACAATTTGCAAAGGTAATAATGGTAATTTCAACAGATCCCAATCAAACATTAAGCATCACAGTATGCCGGCCAAATTTCCAATGCCTTGTTTAACAATTAAGATTCACTTCCATTGGCCTGATCTTTCATCTTCAGAAACATGTTGTGTGTTTACTTCTCATTTATTTTGCAAATATGTTTATGCAGGGTGACGTAGAGAGTTTTTTAAGTGCAGAGTGCAATGTAGTGTACAAAATGCAGTATATGCATCTACAGTTTAGCTCTCTAACCACTGTGTCCATATACCCTCCTGGAAATGATAAAATGGTAAAGATAATAGTAGACTGCTGCTAAACAGAGACCAATACAAAGTAATAATAACAGGAGTAACAGTGAAAGAGGTAAGGGTGTGAAATATTAACTCATTATCACTGTACATGTGTACACTGTACAACAATGTAAATGTAAAGGGCAGTGTAAAATGATAACTGTAATTCAGTTTTAGCATAAAGGCAGTGTAAAATGATAACGGCGTAATTTATTTCCCCAGTAAATGTAAAGGCAGTGTAAAACGAGTGTAATTTATTTTCTATGTAAAGGCAGTGTAAAACGAGTGTCATTTATTTTCTATGTAAAGGCAGTGTCAAATGATAAGTGTAATTTATTTTCTATGTAAACACACAGTGTCAAATAATAACAGTGTAATTTAGCGTCAGTGTGAAGCATACTCGGCAAGCTGAAGGCAGAGATGCTGTGATTGACAGTGAGTTTCTATGTGTGCTCCGCCTCCCACACACCTTGACTGCCTCCTCATTACCCAGTGGAGGCAAGATGTGGGTGGGATGTGGAGTGCAAATACACATAGTAATTTAACAAGAATAGTAACCCAATCACTGCTCTCTCTGCCCCAGTCACTGCTCTATCTGTCCCAGTCACTGCTCTATCTGCCCCAGTCACTGCTCTCTCTCTGCCCCAGTCACTGCTCTATCTGCCCCAGTCAGTGCTCTCTCTGCCCCAGTAACTGCTCTATCTGCCCCAGTCACTGCTCTCTCTCTGCCCCAGTCACTGCTCTATCTGCCCCAGTCAGTGCTCTCTCTGCCCCAGTCACTGCTCTATCTGCCCCAGTCAGTGCTCTCTCTGCCCCAGTAACTGCTCTATCTGCCCCAGTCACTGCTCTCTCTCTGCCCCAGTCACTGCTCTGTCTGTCCCAGTCACTGCTCTATCTGTCCCAGTCACTGCTCTATCTGCCTCAGACACTGCTCTATCTGCCCCAGTCACTGCTCTATCTGCCCCAGTCACTGCTCTATCTGCCCCAGTCACTGCTCTATCTGCCTCAGTCACTGCTCTCTCTATCCCAGTCACTGCTCTCTCTCTGCCCCAGTCACTGCTCTATCTGCCCCAGTCACTGCTCTATCTGCCCCAGTCAGTGCTTTCTCTGCCCCAGTAACTGCTCTCTCTGCCCCAGTCACTGCTGTATCTGCCCCAGTCACTGCTCTCTCTGCCCCAGTCACTGCTCTATCTGCCCCAGTCACTGCTCTATCTGCCCCAGTCAGTGCTCTCTCTGCCCCAGTAACTGCTCTCTCTGCCCCAGTCACAGCTACCTGTTGGTTGGAAGTGGGTCTAACTTCTCACAGCAGACAGGTGAGGGGGCTTCTACTGTAATGGTGACTGTAAAAGGGTGGCACTTTTAAATACTGGAGGAGGCAGAGAAAATATGGTTTGAGACTGAGATTGAGCATTGGTTTGATGAGTCTGTACTGTTAGATAAGCATGGAAAAACCTAAATATGGATAACATCCTTATTCCTCAGTCAGAAATGCATGTATGATTTATGTACACTACCGTACAAAAGTTTGGAATCACTGAGACATTTTTATGTTTTTTAAAGAAATGTTTTTGATACTTTTATTCACCCACGAAGCATTCATTTGATCAAAAAATACAGTCAAGACCAATTACTGACTTATCTCCTGATTTATTTTTCCATAGAGTTCAATCGGAAAAAGGGTCAGGAGAAACAACCCTTAAAGTGATCCATCCATATCTACTGCATATCTGGCAGCAGAGTGATGGTTTGAGGCTCGTTTGATACCTCAGACCCTTGATGACTTACAGCCATTTAGCCAACCAATTGTTCCATACTATTCCTGTGTAATTTCCAGCTTAATCTAGTCCAACCTCCCAATTCCCATAGAGATCCATTCAAATGCAGAGAGGTTATAGTATCATTTGTAAGAGTATCTGAAAATAAGATATCAAGAGTCTTTTGATGTTGTCAGGAAGTCATATCATGCAAAGGATATGGATAAAATATTAAATATGATGACTTTATTAAATATGATGATTTAAATTTATGTTAATTACCTTTGGTGCCCTAAAATTGGGGGAGGGGAGGGGGTTGTGTAAGAATGGTTACAATTGCTAAAGTAGAAATAGAATGAAATAGAAATAGTAGTTTGTAATATTATCAATGTCTTGACTGTATTTAAAAAAAAATCAATTTTGTGCTACCTTGGTGAATAAACGTATCAATTTCTTTCAAAAACATAAAAATGTCTCAGTGATTACAAACTTTTGAACGGTAGTGTATATGTGATATACTATGATCTTGTTTAGCACCCCCCATATTCTGTGGTAATTTTCCACATGCATGTGTAACAGGAGGCTGTCAGTAAGAAGGTGATAGGAAGACTGCCCCCCCCCCCCCCCCTCATCATTATCCTCAGCACTGTGACGTGTCTTCGGCCTTCAGTGGGTCTCACACACGCACGCAGACACACGTACACCGCGTGCATCACAAACCAGCGTTTCAGCATTTCTGGCGTATCACAGCAAGCTTCTAGCCATTCATGTGACCCGCCTTGTAAGAGCTGACTGCTGGGATCAGTTTCCATGGCAACTCCAGATCATATGATTCCTGTTCACCCCCCCCCCCCCCCGCCCCCACACACACACACAACCTCCCACTCCTGCGCCTTCTGTTTGATTTTTCTTCCCCTTGGAATCAGATCTGGGTTCTACAGGCTGGTGTGTGTATGAATGTGTGTGTGTGTGTGTGTGTGTGTGCGTGTGCATGTGTGTGTGAGCGTGTGTGTGTGTGTGTGTGTGTGTGTGTGAGTAAATATCACGGGATTCAGGGTTTCCCAGTATAGGAACCCAGTGGAGGAGGATGGACATTATTTTCAGTGCTGTAGCTGTGTTGTGATTCTCTGGCCTTTTTGTAGCTGAAATTGGCACCTTAACATGTCCTTCTGGGGGCAGATTCATGCATGGTGTAAGTAAACATATTTGTTACTAGAATTCATCCTCCTCTGTGAGACTCATTGTTTATTAATTAGGCTTGTTTATGACACTATATACACTCAACCCTTCACAAAACCCCATTCAGAGGTGAATACTATACTTCAGAATCTTAATATCACGGATAGTGTTGTAAATTATAATAAACCATATTTTTACAATAAAATAATTAGGCTTAATCAACTGCAAATCTCAGTGTAGCATTGATGTTCTTCTATTTACAATTTAGTTATTTGGTAGACACTTATAGCTAAAGTGACTCACAACAACTGCATTTAAAATACTAGTAAGCAAACACAACTAGAGCTAGAGATAGGATATTCATATTTAATAGTAGAAATATTGCCCTGAATGATTATTGCCCTGAGTGTTATTCATTGCAGCCAGTTCAACGTGTTAATTTAGGAATTGATTGAATTTCAATCGCAACACAACATCACCCATTATGTCAGGCCTCTCGCCATTGTGGTCCCTGTGTTTCGGTTATAACAGCACTGTTTCAACATGTTTATGGCTAAAAATGTTGCTATAAGGTTGTAGCTTGGCAATAATATAATCGTCATATTATTATTATTATTATTATCGTTACAAAAGTAATTCAAGAGGAAATAACAGATTGAGACCTGTTGGTGCCTATTTGATAAGCCAACCAAGACATGCTTGGTACTGCCAGCCAAACACTTTTGGGCTGGGTTTCAGTTTATCTGGAAATGTTTAGTTGACACACTATAATTGACACAGTTTAGATGCATTAAAAACATTGAAAGCCAGTTTTATAATCTTTTTCAGCAAACATGTACATTTGCCTTTAACACATAGTTGGCGGCTATGACCTGTGTCTCCATTTACATTTACATCTCCCAGGATGCACTGCCGACTGCTACACATGGCAACTGGAGGCTCTTCCTCCTGGTATTCTCCTGAACTCCAGTATGTAGGAGAGATATGCATTGATACTCCAGTTTCACACTCTGAGAGGAGTAGCATTACAGACTTCATTCACCTTCTTCTAACCTGTCCTAGCTCACCCACATCTTCCCTTCTCGCCTCCTCCTCCCCTCTTTATTATTCCACCCCCCCCTCCTCTGTGATCAGGCAGGTGGCTCGTGTTTTGTTGTGGGTCATGTGACCACCCCCCTGCTCCTGCTCTGGCTGTTCTTTATTTAACACCCCTCCTGACGTCAGCGAGCTTTCCGCAGGGACTGTTACGTATCTGTGTACGGGACGAACCCAAGTGCAACGACCAGGAGACAGAATTCACAAAAGATGGTATTTAATAAATTAAGTGTTGGGGTAGTCCCAACACTGTACAGGAAAGGCAACACACACACAGAATTAGGAGATCTTGCGCCTGGAAGCCCGGGGCGGGCTGCTCCAAGCCGGAGCTGGACTGGAGGTTCTGGAACGGGCTGTTCCAAACCGGAACTGGACTGGACTGGAACTGGACCGGGTGGTCCACACGGGAAACAGGTACTGGAACGGAATTGTCCCAAACCGGAACTGGACTGGACTGGACTGGACCGGGAGGTCCACACGGGTACAGGTACTGGAACGGAATGTCCCAAACCGGAACTGGACTGGACTGGAACTGGACCGGGAGGTCCACACGGGTACAGGTACTGGAACGGAATGTCCCAAACCGGAACTGGACTTGAGCGAGTGCCTGTAACACTCACGCCGGGACTGAACTGGAACTGGCAGGGGAGCGACTCACTACGGCAGGGCAGGACTGGACCGGGCTGACTGCACCGGTATAGAAAAACAAAACAGAGGAGGGTTAGTGCAAGGGAAGGCACGGGAAAGACCGGGAGGTTCTCACGGAGGTGATGGGTTTGGAAGTCGGGAGGCTTTGCGGAGGCACGGCAGGGCAGAGTGGTGTGGCGTAGCTGCGGTAGGTCCGGAGGTAGCTGACCGTCTCCAGAGCTCCAGGAGCCGGCGCCGAAGAACTGGGTGGTTTCCTCGGTCGGACAGGAACAACTGGAGAGTAGCCAGGTAGCGAATCACCCCGGAGCCTACACGCGCTGGAGGTGGAGGTACCGCAACACACACAAACAAACACGGGGAAAACAAACACTGCCACGGGAGATAGGGAGTAGGGTTGGATGGAGGAGAAGGGAAACAAGTTAGCAAATATAATAATGACAGGAATTGTGCGGAAGGTAAACTACCAGACTGTAGTTTGCAAGGGACTATACGCTGTATGGGAAACACATTCCACAAACACGCGAATAGTTTACACGGGGAGACCAGTTAACGAGTCAAGCACTACACCAAGTGATGATAGTTAACGAACTGGCGCCGACTGGCAGCCAGCCGAAAGACTATATAGGGCTAACTAATGTGACAAAATACGAAACAGGTGTGAACATAAACCGGGAGTGATTACAAGACACCAGGTGAGGAAATGCATGCAACGAGGGGGAGGGAGTGAAAGGCGGAAGTAAACCAAAACAACCAGACGAACAAGACAGGGAAGGACATGCCTAGTCCGCGGCAGAGGGGAAAACACGGACAAAGGGATCCAACATGACACGGAGGGAAAACAGGAAAACACGGAAAACGGACAGGAAGGGAGCGGAACATTACAGTACCCCCCCCCTCAACGTACGCCACCTGGCGTACCTGGCGGCCTGGTCTTGAATGGGAAGCGACTGTGGAAATCCTGGATTAAAGTTTGATCCAGGATGAGGCCCTTGTGGAGCCATGACCGCTCCTCAGGGCCATACCCCTCCCAGTCCACGAGGTATTGGAAGCCCCGACCCTTACGGCGGATGTCAATGATGCGGTCCACCGTATAGGCCGGGGCGTTGTTGATGACCCGGACAGGAGGCGGAGGGAGGGTAGGGGCACTGAGGGGGCTGGAGGCGACAGGCTTGACTTGGGAGACATGAAAAACGGGGTAAACTTTGAGGGAGGCAGGGAGGGAGAGCTTGACAGAAACAGGGTTAACAAGACGTACAACAGGGAAGGGACCAATGAACCGGGGCCGAAGCTTTTTAGAGGAGGAGGGAAGGGAAATGTTAGACGTGGACAACCAGACCTGCTGACCGGCCCTGTATTTGGGGGCTGCGGTCCTGTGCAGGTCCGCCAGACGCTGGGACCGGGAATTGGAACGTAGGAGTGCGGTGCGTGTAAGCCTCCAAATGCGCTTGCATTTGAGGATGTGGGCCCTGACAGAGGGGACTGCTACCTCGGCCTCCTGGACCGACAGGAGAGGGGGTTGGTACCCTAACGAACACTCGAAAGGGGATAACCCGGTGGAGGTACTCTTAAGGGAGTTGTGGGAGTACTCCACCCAGGGAAGGAAACGGCTCCAGGAGGCGGGGTTGCGAGCCGTGACGCACCGCAGGGCGGCCCCCAGGTCCTGGTTCGCCCTCTCTGCCTGGCCGTTCGACTGGGGATGGAAGCCAGACGAAAGACTGGCCGAGGCCCCCAGGGCTACACAGAACGCCTTCCAGACCTGGGAGGAGAATTGGGGCCCACGATCCGACACGATATCGGAAGGGATCCCGTGCAGCCTGACCACATGTACCACCAGGAGCTCCGCCGTTTCGAGGGCGGACGGGAGCTTGGGGAGGGGAATAAAGTGGGCCGCCTTGGAGAACCGATCCACAATTGTCAAAATGACAGAGTTGCCATCTGACAACGGCAGACCGGTTACGAAGTCCACCCCAATGTGGCTCCAAGGACGGCCCGGGACAGGGAGGGGAAGGAGATGACCAGAGGGAGGCTGGTGGGAAGCCTTGCTCCTGGCGCATACAGAGCAGGCCAGAACAAAGGCACGGGTATCCTCCTTGAGGGTGGGCCACCAAAAGCTCCTCCTGACGAGGGCGGTCGTCCTGGCAACACCTGGGTGACACGCCAGGCAGGAGGCGTGAACCCACTCAAGGACCTGGGAGCGGACGGAGTCGGGAACAAACAGGGCAGGGTTAGGGTTATTACGGGGGTCAGGGTGGGAGGTCTGGGCGGACCTCACGATTTCCTCAATCCTCCAGGAGACCGCAGCCACCATACAGGACGCTGGGAGAATGGTTTCGGGGTCAGCAGGACTGGAGGGAAGGGAAAACACACGGGATAAGGCATCTGCCTTAATATTGCGGGAACCGGGGCGATAGGACAAAGAAAAATTAAACCGGGCAAAGAAAAGTGACCACCTAGCCTGTCTGGCATTCAGCCTCTTGGCAGATCTTAAATAAATTAAATTTTGGTGGTCAGTCAAAACAACAAAGGGGGTACCTGCCCCCTCCAGCCAGTGGCGCCACTCCTCAAGAGCCAGCTTAATGGCAAGAAGTTCCCGATCCCCGACATCATAATTCTGCTCAGCGGAGGACAGCCTCCGGGAGAAAAAGGCACAGGGATGGAGCTTGTTGTCTAAGGCGGCACGTTGGGACAGAATGGCCCCCACGCCGGTGTCGGAGGCGTCCACCTCGATCGTAAACTGACGGGAGGGATCAGGGTGGCAAAGGATAGGGGCTGAGGAAAACCGCGTTTTGAGTTGCTCAAAAGCACGCTGAGCTTCGGGATTCCAACAGAAAGAAAAAGTGGTGGAGGTAAGTTTTGTAAGGGGGGCAGCAATGACACTGTAATTTCGGATAAAACGACGATAAAAATTAGCAAAACCAAGGAACTGTTGTAGCAGCTTACGAGAGGTGGGTTGGGGCCATTCCGTCACCGCCTTGACTTTGACCGGATCCGCCCGGATACTGCCCTCCTCGATAATGAAGCCGAGGAACGGGACTGAAGAGACGTGGAATGAGCATTTCTCCGCCTTCACGAAGAGCTGGTTCTCGAGGAGCCGCTGGAGAACCTCCCGGACATGGAGAATGTGCTCCTGAGGGGACTTGGAAAAAATTAAAATGTCGTCAATGTAAACAAAAACGGTCTTACCCAACAGGTCTCGCAGGACGTCATTAACCATGCCCTGGAAGACTGCCGGGGCGTTAGTAAGGCCGAAAGGGACCACCAGGTACTCATAGTGGCCCAACGGGGTATTGAAGGCAGTCTTCCACTCATCCCCCTCCCGTATGCGCACCAGGTGGTACGCATTACGGAGGTCGAGTTTCGTGAAAATGACGGCCTGCGAGAGGGGTTCAAAAGCAGTGTTAATGAGGGGGAGAGGATACTTGTTGCGGATGGTGATGGAATTGAGTCCCCGGTAGTCGATGCAGGGCCGTAGTGAGCCGTCCTTTTTCCCCACGAAAAAGAACCCAGCACCAACCGGAGAAGAGGAGGGACGGATGATGCCCGAGGCGAGGGACTCATGGATATATTCCTCCATGGCGAGTTTCTCTGGTCCCGACAGACTGTAGAGACGGCCGGACGGAAGTTTGGCTCCCGCCAGCAGATCGATACAACAGTCGTACGGGCGATGAGGAGGTAGGGACAGAGCACGTGCTTTCGAGAAGGTGCGACTGAGGTCGTGATACTGTTTGGGAACGGTGGACATATCAGGTTCGGGTAGGTTGGTGCTGGGATTCTTGGACCCCGGAGGGGGAAGCGCGGAGCGGAGACAGCTAGCCAGGCAGTGGCCACTCCACGCCAGGATGCGTCCGCCCTGCCAGTCAATGTGTGGGTTATGGAGACGGAGCCAGGTCTGACCTAAAACTATGGTTGACTGTGTGGAGTTGATGAGGAGGAGTTGAATGCTCTCCCGGTGATTGCCAGAGAGGACAAGCTGTAAGGACACGGTGGAGTGGGTCACTAATCCCAAGCTCCGACCGTCTAAGGCGAAGGCAGTAATGGGTGATGGAAGAAGCTCCGTAGGTATGCCGGCCCTCTGGGCGAAGGTGGTGTCCATAAAGTTGGCGTCGGCTCCAGAGTCGATGAGAGCCGACGAAACTAAGGACTTGTCGCTCCACAGGAGAGTGGCCTTGAAGACTAGGCGATTCTGGGCTGCATGGCAGGGAATGATAGGGCTCGTCAGTACGCCTAGTTTAACTGGCGAGCCTATTCTTTTGGGCGGATTGGACACGAGGCGATCTGATGGCCAGGTTTGCCACAGTAGAAGCACGACCTGGATCGCTGACGGCGTTGGCGCTCCGCAGAGTTGACCACAACTCTGCCCAGTTGCATGGGCTCCTCTTCGGAGACCCCAGACGCCGCCCTGAATCCAGAAACAGATGGGTGAGAGCGAATATGAGGAAGGTGACCGGGATTCCCCCCACGCTCACGGGCCCGGATACGAAGACGGTTGTCGACTGCTATGGCCAGGCTAATCAGGCTATTGAGGGAGGTGGATTCCTCACGGGTGGCTAGTTGGTCTTTGAGCTCCTCGCTGAGTGCCTGGCGGAAAGCCCCCTGAAGGGCGGTGTCGTTCCATCCGGACTCCGCGGCGAGGGTACGGAATTGGATGGCCATCTCTGCGACGCTGCGACCCCCCCTGACGGACTTGAAGTAGGCGCTGAGTTGCATCTCGCCCACAGGTAGGGTGGTCAAACACGCGCCGCATCTCGGCGGTGAAGGCAGCGAAGTTGTTGCAGAGCGCGGCTTGGCTATCCCAGATGGATGTAGCCCACTCCAGGGCACCTCCTCCCAGGCTGCTCATGATGAACGCGATCTTACATGGGTCGGAGGCGAAGGAGGAGGGCTGCATCCGGAAGACAATGTCGCATTTCATCAGAAATTCGCGACATTTCCCCAACTCCCCGCGGAATAGCTCCGGATGTTGAACGCGAGGTTCCCGAAATGAAGCGGACACAGGAGGGTCCGCCGGGGGGTCCGGAGCGGGCGGTGTAGGGCCCACTGGAATACGCGGAAGCGGCTGGTGAAGAGACAGCTGAGTAACTTGTTCCGTGATGCTCTTCAGTACTTCCGACACGTCGTCCAGACGACGGCCCTGTTGGTCGCTGACCGCAGTTTGGCAGGAGAAGGCGTGCCGAATCTGCTCCAGGTCGGCTGGGTCCATGTTTTTGGCCAGTTCGTTCTGTTACGTATCTGTGTACGGGACGAACCCAAGTGCAACGACCAGGAGACAGAATTCACAAAAGATGGTATTTAATAAATTAAGTGTTGGGGTAGTCCCAACACTGTACAGGAAAGGCAACACACACACAGAATTAGGAGATCTTGCGCCTGGAAGCCCGGGGCGGGCTGCTCCAAGCCGGAGCTGGACTGGAGGTTCTGGAACGGGCTGTTCCAAACCGGAACTGGACTGGACTGGAACTGGACCGGGTGGTCCACACGGGAAACAGGTACTGGAACGGAATTGTCCCAAACCGGAACTGGACTGGACTGGACTGGACCGGGAGGTCCACACGGGTACAGGTACTGGAACGGAATGTCCCAAACCGGAACTGGACTGGACTGGAACTGGACCGGGAGGTCCACACGGGTACAGGTACTGGAACGGAATGTCCCAAACCGGAACTGGACTTGAGCGAGTGCCTGTAACACTCACGCCGGGACTGAACTGGAACTGGCAGGGGAGCGACTCACTACGGCAGGGCAGGACTGGACCGGGCTGACTGCACCGGTATAGAAAAACAAAACAGAGGAGGGTTAGTGCAAGGGAAGGCACGGGAAAGACCGGGAGGTTCTCACGGAGGTGATGGGTTTGGAAGTCGGGAGGCTTTGCGGAGGCACGGCAGGGCAGAGTGGTGTGGCGTAGCTGCGGTAGGTCCGGAGGTAGCTGACCGTCTCCAGAGCTCCAGGAGCCGGCGCCGAAGAACTGGGTGGTTTCCTCGGTCGGACAGGAACAACTGGAGAGTAGCCAGGTAGCGAATCACCCCGGAGCCTACACGCGCTGGAGGTGGAGGTACCGCAACACACACAAACAAACACGGGGAAAACAAACACTGCCACGGGAGATAGGGAGTAGGGTTGGATGGAGGAGAAGGGAAACAAGTTAGCAAATATAATAATGACAGGAATTGTGCGGAAGGTAAACTACCAGACTGTAGTTTGCAAGGGACTATACGCTGTATGGGAAACACATTCCACAAACACGCGAATAGTTTACACGGGGAGACCAGTTAACGAGTCAAGCACTACACCAAGTGATGATAGTTAACGAACTGGCGCCGACTGGCAGCCAGCCGAAAGACTATATAGGGCTAACTAATGTGACAAAATACGAAACAGGTGTGAACATAAACCGGGAGTGATTACAAGACACCAGGTGAGGAAATGCATGCAACGAGGGGGAGGGAGTGAAAGGCGGAAGTAAACCAAAACAACCAGACGAACAAGACAGGGAAGGACATGCCTAGTCCGCGGCAGAGGGGAAAACACGGACAAAGGGATCCAACATGACACGGAGGGAAAACAGGAAAACACGGAAAACGGACAGGAAGGGAGCGGAACATTACAGGGACAGCGCTATACACATTTCATGCATCTCCTGACGCTGTTTCTCTGTCCATCTCTCTCTCTGTCACAGCTCCCAGGTGCTTCATCTTCATCCTCTGCCTTGCTCCATCTCTCATTTCCAGATTTCACCTTTTTTCTTATATTTCAGCCCCAATGTTTCTCTTTCTCTCATTTTTTTATATTCCTCCTTTCCTCTTTCTTCTCAAGTTCAGTATATTTGAGTCAATATAATTTCCATAATTTCCAGACGTGTTTGAGGGCAGGACGGTGTTTACTCATTATTCTAGTGATTGCTCCGTGCCCACTGTGTTTAGAGACATTTATCAAAGCACTTTGGTACTTTTCTCATTATGGGCTCCTGTGGTTTTGTTCTAAACACAGATTTGGCTTGTCTCCACCCACAGGATGACCAGAGATGACTGAATAAGGCAAACGTACTTAATGACTGTAGCTCTTACTGCTCACACCATGATGGGGATGAAGTCAGAGATGTCTCTGAAGGGAAGGTGAAGTAGACAAAGTGGTCATGTGAGAGAAAGGCAGGGAGAGGGAAATAAATGGAGAAAGAAATAGAAGGAAGAGAAGAGAGTAAATTAGGCCGTAGTTGTCATGTAGTATTGTAGTGTGTCAAATACTCACTGGCTTGTGGGCAAGTGCATGGCAGGAGTGTGCACTGTTCAGCTGTTGTACTCCTGTGGGGCAGTTTGTGTGGGAGAGCAGGAACTCTAGGGGCACTGGGGCAGAGCTTCATTGTTTAAACCTCCTCAGCTCCTTAGACACCATAACAAAGTGATATACACATATCTCATTTCCAACATACTTCAAAACCAATAACGTTTAGAATTTTTGTTGGCTTATTTGCTGTTGCAAAAAGCTTACAAACAATCAGTGAATAACCTATGTATGTATGTCCGCAAAGGAGCCGACACCAAACTTGCGCTCATACAAGCACAACACAACAGTCTATGCTCCAAAATACAAACACCATATACAGCAAAAAACTATGTAGTATTACTTTCTTTTCTACTCTGCTGAGTCTTGTCAAAGCGTAGCACCTATAGGCACAGTGATTAGGGAGACAAAATGGAGAAAAACAGCATGGGGCCTGATCTCTGCCATGCTGTGCAGGACTCTTGAGATGTGCAATTGGGGATGGCTGAGGTGGAGGTTGGCTGACGGCCATTTAAGGAGATTTATGAGGGGCTCCTGTGGGGCTCTAATCACACAGATTTACTGCAGGAGTCCAGGCGGGAAAATGGCGTGAAACATGGGGGATACAGAATATTTCGGGAGACAGATATTTTGGTGCCTGCGAGGTCACTTTACACCACAAACCAATGGCCACTGAGGCAACGTGCCAACAGGCTGTACGCTAATATGAAGTTGGAGGCATTCATTTGTCCCCTGTTTTTATGGGTATTTTATCAGCAATTATGAGTGTCTGCGTAAAACAAAGGGATATGTGGGAAGTCTGAATCACAATGCTGATTGTGCCCTCCATCAGCAGCACAGATGTTTAGTTCTGCTCTGTTCTAAGTTGTCCAAATAGCTAAGTGTGAAGGCAGCACACAGAGCCTCATTGACCCAGTTGCCCGGCTGGGCAGCTGAGGATGACGCAGACTATATGGGGGCTGCTGGCTGGCTGGTCCTGTTAAGGTACTGTTCTAGTGTATGGATGCCCCCCCTCCCCCAGTCTCTTATTGAATCTGGACCATGACGATTGGAGCTAGCGTTGCCCGGGTATGGGAGGGTTTCAGTCACCAGCGTCTCATTGCACACCATTGGTTGATGGGGTTTCCACAACAAGTCTGTTTGTTGAGCTGCACGTGAAGCGTGTTCCTCCGACTCATGTCTGAGCAGTGGCAACAAGACAGTCTTCACAGGAGAGCACATACATGTCTGCAATCTTATAGACCAGTAGCGGAGGTTACAGCAATGAGCACTCATAAAAATATGATTGGGTATTCCAATTCTGGGAGAAAAGGAGGTAAAGGCAGCACAGTTTATTAGCCAGTCGGTGCAGTACAGAGACTGTATATATCAGACAGCGTGGAACAGAGACTATGCTCTGCTATGCACAACTGCTCAGTGTAGAACAGAGAGACTGTATCAACGAGTCCTTACAGAACACAGAGACTATAACAGCCAGCCAGTGTTGAACAGACACCGCGTAGCAGCCTGTCAGTGTGGAAGAGAGAGCGTGTAACAGCCAAACAGCACAGATAGCTGCAGTTCCTTCTCTCACCCTGTCTGTGAGGAGGGAAATCATGCTGTGTGTATCCCTTGGTTTTGAGTTTCACTCAGAGTGTGCTGTGGCATTTCCTTTGACTGAACCCCTGTGACTCACCCCGCTTCCCCGGAGAAGCTCCAGTAAAGCACTGCACATGATTGGCTGGCAAGCTTCTGTGTGCCTCACTTCAGCACAAAGTTTTGAAACCTACCCTGTCCTTACGGTCACTGCGCAGTGATCCCTTTCATTGTGGAATATACTGTTTGGTATTCGCTGTATATAAAGCACCTTCATTTAAGGAATAAGGTGCAGGAAAAACCTAGGAAGAACATATTTAGATGGTTGTAAGAGATCCAGCATGTTAGAATCAGTGCTAACATTAAACATATAAAACTTTACCTGTCCGGAAAATTAAACATGCATGAGACCATATGTTTACATGAAGGTGACTATATGCCCTTTTAAAAGCCCCAACAGGTTATGCCTAGTTATGCCATGTTACTGATATAAGTGAGGTGACAGGCCATACCTGGGGTCCCCCATTAATTCAGGCCAAAAAGCTGAAGCTGTCTTCAGCTGAGATTTGCTAGGCTATGCAGATGGGGTGATTCCAAGTTTGGAAGCTCTGCTCTATAAAACAGAATGCTCTGCCACCTGTTGTAATCTTCATAATTTTATAAATGTCAAGATCGCTGCTCTTTTGTCAGATGGGGTTGACATGCAGGGGTACAGGAAGATTATTTGTCTATTTAGATAGTATGGCCCATTGGACAGGCAGCCCATTTAAGACTTCCATTGGGATCTGGAAAGGTGCCATATAAATCTAATTTATTATTATTATGCTTGCATTTTCATCAGAATATGTTCTTAACTGCACAGGAATGACTAATGTATTCCAAAAAATATGACTTGTTTAGTTTATGAGAAAAACAGATCCTTGTATTCAAACAAGAATGCTACTTCCTCTGTATAATTATGTCACTCTTGCAGACAGAAAGCCCACTAATCTGCCTCTTTAGACCCCACTCTTCCTCTTTCTTCATCCCAGCCTCCTCCTGCCAGAGCTTCTCTCTGACCCATGGCCAGACCCTGCCTCTCAAACATGGGGAACAAATTAAATTCACTGCATCTTGGGTGACTGTTATGACAGTGTCTGTTTTGGCAGTTAGTGTTCTCATTTCTTCCTTTTATCACCAGATTATCTCAAGAGTAATTGAAGCAAACTCAATGAAAAGCAAAATGAAGGACTAATTAAACGAAAATGGCTGCATACTGTATGTTCAAATTGATTGTCTAATAAAGCAGGGTACATATCAATATTTAAATATATTTTGTACTTTCAATGCAATGCAAGATACTGATGAAAATTATGATACACCACTTAATATTTTCCCATGTGCTGTGGGAGATTTGTGCTATGGAGCCATTCATCATTATTTTAGCTCAGATTGTGCAGAGTATTTCCTTCAGTAGTGCATTACTAGGGTTACCTTTTTTTTTTTTTTTTTCTGATTTTTTCCCCATTTTTCTTCCAATTTTAGTAGCCAATTGAACCCCTATTCTAATTCAATTTCCCCCCGTGTAGCAACCGCTAGAGAACCACCGCTACACAACCCTGTCAGCCGGTAGTAGGAATGAGGTTGCCACGTCCTCTACAGGGCGCGACTCCTCGAGCTCCTGACCGTGAATCCAGCTCGCCCAGGGCCGCTATGCGTGCAGCGATTCTCTCCGAGCCCCTCCCCCCACCCGGAAGCAGCCGCCAATTGCTGCTCCCACAGGGCACCGGTCATGCTCGGATCTGGGAGGACCGGGGCGCGAACCCCGATCCTCGGAGCACAACTGCACCGACTGAAAGTCGGCGCTCTTACCGTTGTACCACGCGACGGCCCCTTTACTAGGGTTACCTAAGGGATGCTGTACTGTAGTCATAAAAAATAAGTGCAGGGAGGCATGTCTGCTTTGTATTCATTGCAACATTTCTCTGTTATATATCTCAAGCATGTTTTTCGCTTGCCTCATTAAGACACCCATTCAAGCGACTGATTTGCTACAAAGAACAAACTCAGATGAACCGGCACAGCTTCACAGAGGCCAAGCTCCACATGGCATCTTCAGGCCTTACTGAGACATAACTGATGTGTAACAGTCTGAGGCAGTGCTGGATACTGTTTAGACTGTAGATTAATGAGGAGCCTAAATGGGCTGGGTGGCCTCTTCTCTTTCTTAGGTTCTTATGAATGTCCATTTGATGTCTTCTTGTGGGTTTATGGTGTTTGATAAATCAGCCCCCCCCCCCACCACCCAAGGGGTTGGTATTCCCTTCACCTGCTTACATACATGGAATGTAACACCTGTGAGGATGGTGATGACGATGGAAAAATGAGATGTCTGGTCCTCATGTAGGGATCAGGATGCAGGGGATTCTGGGAAAACAGAGATGGTTTTGGGGGAACAGAGAGGGGCTTTGGAGAACAGATAGGCTGTGTCCGAATCAGAGCCCAATCTACTCACCCTGTAATCGCCCTGACTCCTGCGTACAGTGCACTGGCAGAAGTGTGCTGTTTAATGTGCACTGTTTAGCATGCGACGTGCAAAATGTGGAAAATATCCGGCATACTATTTTCCAACCTTACTGTGGAAATGTCGTAAGACGTCCCACCCTTGCGCGGCCATGTCGTGTTTTTGTTGTATTTGAAGGAAAACGTCAGTGAAGCCGCGCCTCATTTTTAAAAACGAAGCTTCACGTCATATTTATGCAACGAAAATGTTTGTGTATTTCTTGAAAAGTCTGCCAAAGTCTATCATACGGGGGTTTAAAGTATACTATATTTAGAGAAAATGTTGCCTACTTAATGACTTTGTCGTCCTGTCTACTCAACAAGCCTACCTGATAGTATGGAAGGGTGCTGATTCGGACACAGCCATAGAATTCAGTTTGGAGAGAGAAGATTCCAGGAAGAAATATAAATGATTTAGCTGTTCCAGAGGGGTTGTTGTAGGACTCTCTGACGCAGGCAGGTCTCAGTCTTTTACTCGCCTTTTTTGTTTACGTTTCATGCCTTTTTTGATTATGTAGCCACTGACCTATTCGCATTTACGCCAGAGGAAGAGTTAGTCTGTGTTTATTTTTATAAAATGAATTTCCTGTGAGCGAGTGCTTGATGCATTTCCATTGGCAGATCAAAAAGAAAACATCAAAGATGATGTAACTCAGATTACCAGCCTTTTCTGTTTGCAAGAGTTCTGATTGTTTTTAGATGAAAGATAGAAAATTCAATTGAGTGGGAGATTGATGTGGTCAAATCTCACTAACACTGAGACGGTTGTATTCTTGTATGACTAATACAGTACTGAAGCATATGTGGGTTGGAGGGAGGCTTTGTATTGTGGGAAAATAGGGAATCATAACTATCTGTGGTGCTTATTCAGTGGCAATTCTATGAGATGCAAAAATGTTATTCCTGCTTAAAGCTTTGGTGGGTTCCTCAGCCTATGAATGCTTGTCTCCACAGCATTAGACATGGGATGTGGCAAACCCTTGCTTTTAAGAGCACAGCTTATCCTGATTTCAGACCCAATGAAGGCATCACCGCACATCTTATTGCACAGAGCCACAGAAATGAAACTGTTCGACGGACCCTTTGGGAAGTGTAATTGTCTGTGTAATTGGTACAAGCCAAGCATACTCTTTATTTGTCTGGAAACATTATGCTCATGCTAACGACAGTGTGTCAGCCTGCAAAGAGACATGGGGCAGTGGGACAGGAACAGAGCCTGCAGGGCAAATAGCTGAAACTGAGAGGCTAACAGAGAAGGGAGAGAAAGAGGAATGTAAGGTGGGGTAAGTGTGAAAGTGATGGAGGGAGAGAGCGAGGGATGTGGAACTAGCCAATGGCCACTCCTCTGCCGGCATTGATTTCTCCCCCTCTCCTGCACTGGAGCGGCTCTGTGATCCAACATGTGGCCATGTCCTGTGTACAGAGGAAGTATGAATGCCGCCCTGCGCTCAAAGCCATAAATAATGGCATTAATGAACGATTAAAACAGCGCCTTGCACCGCGATTCCTCTGTAAATCCTGCAGCCACCCTCATCAGCCTGGGGTTAATCCCCTAAGCACAGCCAGCTGAGAACATGCCACCTGGAGCTATGCTTAAAGTAGGCTGCAGTCCTAATGCCATACCCTGCACCTTACCTGAACCCACCAATTTAAAATTGACAAGTACAAACAATGAATTGAGGTGAGCAATGATCTCTGAGAAGACAAAACAAAGACTGAATTATCTGAAACCATGCCTACTGCACAAAAACAGAACAGAAAACTTTGCTTCCTGGAGACAAAACATAGCTCTTTAACAGCTTTAATGTAAATAAAAACACAAGACACTAAGGGCCTAATTTACTAAGGCCTTTAGCATGTGCAAAACCTTTTAGTACATGCAAAACTAATAACACAACCAATAATTGGTGCAAAACAAATACCATGACCAATCATTGGTCATGTTATTGGTTTTGTGTGTGCTAAAGGTTTTTACACACGCTTAGTAAATCAAGCCCTGAATGTACAATGTATTACAACATACTAAGTACATAAAAATGCCATGTAAACATATGCTTCTTTCACCTCAGTGTCTGTAGTAGCATGTTCTGTTTTAGCGGCTGTAGGTAAATTCCACACCAACAGGCAATTGTTATCTGAAAATATAAACTTTCTTGGACAAAAACTTAAAAGACTGTGATAAGGTATGATTAGGCAGTGGGGGAAAACAACAGCTGAAGGCTGTCTTAAATTTGTATATTACAGTTACTGGCCATCTGGTGTGACTATCATATTTTATATGTTTCTATGTAGTTCAAGAGATTCGAAAACAATGCGAATATGATCTCGATCTTTGGATACTGATACTTGTTTTTTTATTTCCATGGGATAAAATCTAATTTCTGGCATACGAATCTGGATGTTTTTATTAAGTAAAAGAAGCAGATGTGTGGAAGTGTAGGTTTGGAGACACAGATAAAGATGTGTGGTAGTGCAGGTTTGGAGGCAGATACAAATGTGTAGTAGTGCAGGTTTTGAGTCAGATACAGATGTGCGGTAGTGCAGGTTTGGAGTCAGATACAGATGTGTGGTAGTGCAGGTTTGGAAACACAGATACAAATGTGTGGTAGTGCAGGTTTGGAGAGAAATACAGATGTGTAGTAGTGCAGGTTTGGAGACCGATACAGATGTGCGGTAGTGCATGTTTGGAGACACAGATACAAATGTGTGGTAGTGCAGGTTTGGAGACAGATACAGATGTGTGGTAGTGCATGTTTGGAGACAGATACAGATGTGTGGTAGTGCAAGTTTGGAGACAGATACAGATGTGTGGTAGTGCATGTTTGGAGACAGATACAGATGTGTGGTAGTGCAGGTTTGGAGACACAGATACAAATGTGTGCTAGTGCAGGTTTGGAAACAGATACAGATGTGTGGTAGTGCAGGTTTGGAGACAGATACAGATGTGCGGTAGTGTTGCAGGTTTGGAGACACATACAGATGTGCGGTAGTGTTGCAGGTTTGGAGACAGATACAGATGTGCGGTAGTGTTGCAGGTTTGGAGACAGATACAGATGTGCGGTAGTGTTGCAGGTTTAGAGACAGATACAGATGTGCGGTAGTGTTGCAGGTTTGGAGACAGATACAGATGTGCGGTAGTGCAGGTTTGGAGACACAGATACAGATGTGCGGTAGTGTTGCAGGTTTGGAGACAGATACAGATGTGCGGTAGTGTTGCAGGTTTGGAGACAGATACAGATGTGCGGTAGTGTTGCAGGTTTAGAGACAGATACAGATGTGCGGTAGTGTTGCAGGTTTGGAGACAGATACAGATGTGCGGTAGTGCAGGTTTGGAGACACAGATACAGATGTGCGGTAGTGTTGCAGGTTTGGAGACAGATACAGATGTGCGGTAGTGTTGCAGGTTTGGAGACAGATACAGATGTGCGGTAGTGTTGCAGGTTTGGAGACAGATACAGATGTGTGGTAGTGTTGCAGGTTTGGAGACAGATACAGATGTGCGGTATTGTTGCAGGTTTGGAGACAGATACAGATGTGCGGTATTGTTGCAGGTTTGGAGAGAGATACAGATGTGCGGTAGTGTTGCAGGTTTGGAGACAGATACAGATGTGCGGTAGTGTTGCAGGTTTGGAGACAGATACATATGTGCGGTATTGTTGCAGGTTTGGAGACAGATACAGATGTGCGTTAGTGTTGCAGGTTTGGAGACAGATACATATGTGCGGTAGTGTTGCAGGTTTGGAGACAGATACAGATGTACGGTAGTGTTGCAGGTTTGGAGACAGATACAGATGTGCGGTAGTGTTGTAGGTTTGGAGACAGATACAGATGTGCGATAGTGTTGCAGGTTTGGAGACACAGATACAGATGTGCGGTAGTGTTGCATGTTTGGAGACAGATACAGATGTGTGGTAGTGTTGCCGGTTTGGAGACACAGATACAGATGTGCGGTAGTGTTGCAGGTTTGGAGACAGATACAGATGTGTGGTATTGTTGCAGGTTTGGAGACAGATACAGATGTGTGGTAGTGCAGGTTTCGAGACAGATATAGATGTGCGGTAGTGCAGGTTTGGAAACAGATACAGATGTGTGGTAGTGCAGGTTTGGAGACAGATACAGATGTGCGGTAGTGCAGGTTTGGAGACATACAGATGTGCGGTAGTGCAGGTTTGGAGACACAGATACAGATGTGTGGTAGTGCCGGCTTGGAGACATACAGATGTGTGGTAGTGCAGGTTTGGAGACAGATACAGATGTGTGGTAGTGCATATTTGGAGACAGATACAGATGTGTGGAAGTGCAGGTTTGGAGACAGATACAGATGTGTGGTAGTGCAGGTTTGGAGACAGATACAGATGTGCGGTAGTGTTGCAGGTTTGGAGACAGATACAGACGTGCGGTAGTGTTGCAGGTTTGGAGACAGATACAGATGTGTGGTAGTGCATATTTGGAGACAGATACAGATGTGTGGAAGTGCAGGTTTGGAGACATACAGATGTGCGGTAGTGCAGGTTTGGAGACAGATACAGATGTGCGGTAGTGTTGCAGGTTTGGAGACAGATACAGACGTGCGGTAGTGTTGCAGGTTTGGAGACAGATACAGATGTGCGGTAGTTTTGCAGGTTTGGAGACAGATACAGATGTGCGGTAGTGTTGCAGGTTTGGCGACAGATACAGATGTGCGGTAGTGCAGGTTTGGAGACACAGATACAAATGTGTGGTAGTGTTGCAGGTTTGGAGACAGATACAGATGTGCGGTAGTGCATGTTTAGAGACACACATACAGATGTGCGGTAGTGCAGGTTTGGAGACACAGATACAGATGTGTGGTAGTGCCGGCTTGGAGACATACAGATGTGTGGTAGTGCCGGCTTGGAGACATACAGATGTGCGGTAGTGCAGGTTTGGAGACAGATACAGATGTGTGGTTAGTGCAGATTTGGAGACAGATACAGATGTGTGGAAGTGCAGGTTTGTAGACAGATACAGATGTGTGGTAGTGTTGCAGGTTTGGAGACAGATACAGATGTGCGGTATTGCTGGTTTGGAGACATACAGATGTGCGGTAGTGCAGGTTTGGAGACAGATACAGATGTGCGGTAGTGTTGCAGGTTTGGAGACAGATACAGACGTGCGGTAGTGTTGCAGGTTTGGAGACAGATACAGATGTGCGGTAGTTTTGCAGGTTTGGAGACAGATACAGATGTGCGGTAGTGTTGCAGGTTTGGCGACAGATACAGATGTGCGGTAGTGCAGGTTTGGAGACACAGATACAAATGTGTGGTAGTGTTGCAGGTTTGGAGACAGATACAGATGTGCGGTAGTGCATGTTTAGAGACACAGATACAGATGTGCGGTAGTGTTGCAGGTTTGGCGACAGATACAGATGTGCGGTAGTGTTGCAGGTTTGGAGACAGATCCAGATGTGCGGTAGTACAGGTTTGGAGACAAAGACACAGATGTGCGGTAGTGTTGCAGGTTTGGAGACAGATCCAGATGTGCGGTAGTACAGGTTTGGAGACAGATACAGATGTGCTGTAGTGTTGCAGGTTTGGAGACAGATCCAGATGTGCGGTAGTACAGGTTTGGAGACAAAGACACAGATGTGCGGTAGTTTTGCAGGTTTGGAGACAGATCCAGATGTGTGGTAGTGTTGCAGGTTTGGAGACAGATACAGATGTGCGGTAGTGCAGGTTTGGAGACAGATTCAGATGGGTGGTAGTGTTGCAGGTTTGGAGACAGATACAGATGTGCGGTAGTGCAGGTTTGGAGACAGATTCAGATGTGTGGTAGTACAGGTTTGGAGACAGATACAGATGTGCGGTAGTGTTGCAGGTTTGGAGACAGATACATATGTGTGGTAGTACAGGTTTGGAGACAGATTCAGATGTGTGGTAGTGTTGCAGGTTTGGAGACAGATACATATGTGTGGTAGTACAGGTTTGGAGACAGATACAGATGTGTGGTAGTGTTGCAGGTTTGGAGACAGATACATATGTGTGGTAGTACAGGTTTGGAGACAGATACATATGTGTGGTAGTACAGGTTTGGAGACAGATACATATGTGTGGTAGTACAGGTTTGGAGACAGATACATATGTGTGGTAGTACAGGTTTGGAGACAGATACAGATGGGTGGTAGTGTTGCAGGTTTGGAGACAGATACAGATGTGCGGTAGTGCAGGTTTGGAGACAGATTCAGATGTGTGGTAGTACAGGTTTGGTATGGTAGGAATTACGGCTCATCTGAATGCATCAGTCTGCCAGTGTGTCACATGGCAAGTTTTGGCTCATGTATCCAACTGTCCATTCTGGCATGTGACCTGCGAGCCTAAAAGCTATTTTGAATAGCATTTTGCCAAGGACAGAATGAGTCACCCCTCGTGTGTTATATCTGTTTACATGTGAAACGCATACTGGCTGAATTTACTATCATGCCCCAGAGCTAGGTTTTCAAAGGTTTCTACATTCAGGCTGTGACTTAATTTAATTCCAGAATTTGAACAGTGAGGATATTTGCTCCCTTCTGCTGGTGTCCCCTTTAAATCATGTCTTGGAGCGCCCGTGTGCGTGCTTGTTTTGATTCCAAACCAGATCATCATAAATGCCTCTGTGTCTGTCTTTTGCGAGTTATCTGCTTTAAAGGGATAGTTCCCTTTAATTTTTTTAATTGTTATTTCAGTGTATATTATTATTATTTGTTAGGAGAACTGATCGGAACCACTCGCAGACAGCAATAATAATAGGAATAGGCTTTATTCGTAGACAACAGAAAAGGGTCAATGTCCAGCAATCAGTGCAATACAGGTAAGGCAGGCTCGTGGTCAGTTCCAGGCAGGTGTCAATGTCCAGCGAACAGGGCAATGCAGGATGAGCAAAAGTGACGTCTAGGAACAGGCAAGGGTCAGAACTGGGGAATCCGTCAGAGCAGGGGATCAGGAGGGCGAAGGGCAGGAGCAGGGCTAGGACGGGGAAGGGCAGGTGGGCTGGAGCAGGGCTGGACAGGAACAGACAAGACAGGAGCAGGGTGGACAGGCAGGAGAACAGGAACTGGACGGGTAAACAGGACTAGCCACAGGAACGAGGAGCAGGCTGGAATAAATAGCTGGAAAGTAATGAGACACAAGCACAAGGCAGAGCACAAGACAATCTGGCACAGAGCACAGAAACTAAATGCACAATAAGAAGAGACTAAATATACCAAACTAACGAAGAAACAACGAGGAACAGGTGAGACAAAACAAATGAGAAAACACAATTCAGGTGTGGGGAAGCGGAGACACAAAATGGAGTGAGAAAACACGGAACGGACTACCAGATAGAAAATACAAATAATCAGAAAAACCAGAACAAGACTAGGACGTGGAGGCACGAGACGTGACAATTATTGTTATTATTATTATTATTATTACTATTTATTTTGTTATCACTTTTCTATGCATCATTAGCACATACTTCCAACAGTGTGTTTATTTCTTGATGGCCTTAAGGCAGATAAGTCACAGTGGATATGATCTGTGAAGTGGAAAGAAAGCCCCTGCATACACAGGGGTGCTGCAGCATCAGTGTATGCAACACTGACTTTGGTTCTTCCCCAGTCGCCCAATCAGGGGCGACACTGTAACTGGCAGAGAACACTCATGCAGAGGCCTCAGTCACATCCATCGAACTGAGCCTCTGCCAGCCTTGTACTGCTGTCAGAAAATCAATTCAGTAACACCCAAATAGATTTGCATTGAGGTATGGATTTAACCTGCCTGTAGAGGTCAGCAAAGAGCAGGTATATCAGTGATGCAGTGGGGCACGTGACAGCTTTCTCAATGACGGGGTAGCGAATTGACAACGAGACTTAAAAATATGTTACAGTTTAGGTCTCTGTTTTTTTAGTATTTTGTTGCAACATAAATGTTGGCATTTTTGTACAGAGAATATTTTTTCTTTAATTAGGAAGACTCATCCAAAATAGACTATAAAGCAGGAATGTTACAATTATGATGCACATTAGGGACCCATGTTCTCTATTCATGCTGATTTGCTGAATGTAGTTCAGTGCTGGACTGGATGCTGATTTGTTGAATGTGGATGGATCCTTTGACAGGATACTGAATTCCTAAATATGGTTGAGAATACTCAAACAAACAAATCAAATTAGGCATCCCTCCATAATTCTGCATAGAGATTTGAAACCTTATTGAGTGCTAGTGTGATGCATATAATCAATCCCACGGCTGCCCTAGTTGGTCAAAATGAATGCTCTCTTGGGCCATATACATATATAATCAGAAAAGGGCTTTCGGTTTCCACATGTTTCTACACTTGTGGCATTCCTTACATTACATTACTGGCATTAAGTAGACACTCTTATCCAGAGCGACTTACACAACTTTTTATATTGTATTAATTTATAGAGCTGGATAAATGTATATTGGTCCTTATTGGTCCCTTTAAGCTCTGAAGCCCTATGGCGATATTCACAGGGAGGGAGACACTGGTTGTCTGACCCACGCAGCTTATCTGAGCACACAATGGATTTTACAGAAGCAGATTTTAATAACATGTTAAATATAGTTACGGAGCTTCTATGTTTGTAATTAATGGCATGTGAAGGTCATTTTATATTACGTGGTCCCTGTGCTGCGCGAAGTCCAATCAAGGTAATGCACAGGTTCCATGATGACCCCTCTCCTATCCCACAAATGATTCAGAAGCACAAAAAAAAAACAAAAAAAAAAAACAGGAGTGTCAGTTGAATTCTTTGTATGTACTTGCATGTCTCTTTTCTAAGCTTAATTGACGTAATAACTTTCTCTCTCTACCACAGCTAATGTGTGGTGCAAAAGCGGCAGCCATGTATCACGCGGCGGGTGTGCAACACAATGGCGGTTGATGTCCGTTTTCCACCTTCAAAGAGAGAGAAAGCCACTTTTCATTTGTGTGGATCCTCCCTGCAGACATGATGATCCTGGGAAAAGAGTCCATACACAAAGTATCTGCAAATAGTTGTAAGAATTGGTTTTGATGGCACACAGTTTGCATCAAGGTTTTAAACAGAGGCGGCTCACTGAGTGTCACAGAATGTTTGTTGAAATTCTAGATTTCCGATGGGAAAAGTCTCTGACCTTCAGTATGCCCCACCTCGGTAAGCTTTACCTTTATGCCCTCTTTCAATTAAAACACCACTCGTGTGTACAACTCACGTGACCTCCGTTGTCCGTTACTGCACAAATTTTATCCCCTACAAATCTTTAACGGCAGAAATTTTAACGCTGCCTGTTTTTGTCTCTCTGACAGTGACTTCCCCAAATCTAATCACGTGTCCACGAAGTAACTGATACTCACAGAGCGCAAATAGCATGGCAGCTCCTCGCCACTCAAACAGGCCCCTTTCAGTGAAACCCATGCGCCCCGGGGGAAGGAATATTGGCCTGGTCTGAGCAACAACATAACGCGAAACAGGAAGCTTCTTTTGTACGTCGCTACTCATGACATCTGAATTCTAAGTGGATATTAAATGATTTCGGGTTTCAAACCTGAGATGAATAACATGTTGACAATCTCACAGGGAGGGATATGGAGAGAACTGGAGGTGCATCATTATAGGCGCTAGTGTGTGCCCAATTAATATAGCAGAAAAGGCGGAGACAGACGGGATGTGTTTAATTTCCGTTAGTTATTTAATCTTAATGCCGTCAGCGTTTCTTGTGTTATGAGTAAATGTTTAAATGGCCTGTTTGTAATTGTCCTATGTGAACGATTTATTTTGGATTTGAAAATTATTCAATTCATTGCTCTTATAGCGCCATCTAGTGGCAGCATTGTGCCACCCTAGCAAGCTGTTGCTCACTAGGTGGGCAAGGGCAGATCAGTGTCATCTCCCCACACTAGGGGATGAGTTATGAACAAGCTGATTTTCTTGCATCCATTTTTCAATCTGATGGAATACTATTCTGGTTTGGTCAATTTGGTGTGGTGATCGTGGTATGCTTATGATCTTACGTCTCCTTCTTAATCACTCTTCCGCTCATAACTGGAGTCCATTTAGACACATCTGTGTGAATGTAACTGAATATCCCATTCAAAATGACATTTCTCTCCGTATTGCCTGTACCTTTGCACATTGCAGCCCCTTATGTTTATTTCTCCCACTCTCCTCCCTCCTCCTCAGTCCTGATCATAGACGGCGTTAATCACTAGGCATTATCTTCCAATCCTCCATCTATTCGTCCTTCATCCCCATTTCAACCTATGTCTCCTCAGAAGTGGGAGGTGACATGTGTTGTAGAAGACCTGATTTAGTTGAGTTTCATAATGTTGGATCCGAGGGTGGTTCCTATACTGTGAGGCAAATGCACGTGGACAACATAAGGCCTTTTGCCCTTGCCTATCACAGTGAAAGTGAAATCCGAGCAGAGATCTGGCAACAGTCGGATGGGCAATAGTTGGCCTCTAGGGATGATGCAAGCTAAAATATAAAACAAAAGGTCACCAGGTTCCTGTGTTTGGGTACTGGTACTGGTATTGATGTGAACTGGAACAAAGTCAAGGAGAGAGCAGCCTTTCCTTTAAAAAAGAAGTAAGTTTTTTTTAGTCATCTGTACTTCATATTCCAAGGCCTGAAAGGCAAATGCACCTTTTTTGTATTATAATCAGGCGATGTATTTATGAAACAGGCAGCTTCGGACAGTTAAAGCTATAAACTATTCCTGCTTCAGCATGTACCGAATGTCAAACAGCCATAAAGAGTGCTGTGTTTTTGATGGGTGATATAGGGGTCCGGGAGCAGCATAGTCCCTGCAATTTAACCACACTCCACTGGCCTTACAGGACATAACAGCAGCAGTAGATCTCACTGCCCACCTTCTTCTCACTGAATGAGCACATAATAAAGTCTCTATATTATATGTGATTGATGATTGTTCTCAGGGCACTCGGCTAATGCGGTACATATCTCAAAGTGCTTTGCGGTGCGCTAGTTTTGAATTTGTTTATGTGTAATGAATGTTTACAAGGTTAAAGCAATTTGACAAGCAATTTTTCATCACAATATTGAATTTGGCAAGTCAGCTCATTGTCGGTGTATGAGCACGTGCTTGTAATAGTTGTTTTACAAAAGTATTTGAAGAACTTGGTCACTGTGCATTTATTTGGCTGAAGTGGTATCATATTTTGGAACATACAGTTGCACTCAAAATGATTCAACCCCCTTCACCTTTTGCACACTTTATTGTGTTGTAGATTTACTTTTAAATGGATAAAATTGCCATTTTTGCCCATCAATCTACACTCAATAACCCATAATGACAAAGTGAAAACATGTTTTTAGAAATTTTTGCAAATGTATTAAAAATCCAAAACTGAAATCTCTCATGTGCATAAGTATTCAACCCCTTTGCTTTAATGTATTTTTAAAGTATCATATTTCATATTTGGTCGCATATCCTTTGCATGCTGTTACTTCCTGAAGTACGTGACCCATCAACATCAAAAGACTCTCGATATCTTATTTTCAGGTACTGTTACAAGCGTTACTATAACCTCTCTGCATTTGAATGGATCTCTATGGGAATTGGGGGATGGGACTAAATTCAGCTGTAAATTACACTGGTACAGTATGGAACACATGACTGGCGAAATGGCTGTAAGTTATCAAGGGTCTAAGGTATCAAACGAGCCCCAAACCATCACTCTACGGCCAGATATGGAGTAGATATGGATGGATCACTTTAAGGGTTTCTTCTCCTGACTTTTGTCCTATAGAACTCTATGGGGAAAAAATGGATTTTTAATACATTTGCAAAAAATTCTAAAAACATGTTTTCACTTTGTCAATATGGCTTATTGAGTGTAGATTGATGGGCAGAAATGGCAATTTTACATCTACAACACAATAAAGTGCGCAAAAAGTGAAGGGGGTTGAATAATTTTGAGTGCAACTGTATTTCATGCATGATACTTCAATAAAGCTGTGATCTGTGCAAAAGCAAAGAGGATCTACTTGCGTTTCACTGAAGGTAATAAGATTTCCTCTGGAATTCTTGTGTAGTACTGTGGTAGAAATAGTCTTTCTGAAAACACAGGAGGTGGAAAAAAATGAAACCCTCAAAAGGCAAATAATGGTCAAAAAAGAGAAGCCTTTGAACTGCAACCTTTGAATTTTTTATTGTTTTCAAGTAGGGACAAAAGCTACAAATTGCTAATAAATTGCTCAAAAATCTAAACAAACAGTGATGTAGTTATATATTGATTTGCAGAAACATGTTGGGTCCACAAATAACTCTTGGTCAACTTCATATAGCCAGCATATTCCTTTACACTAACGGTGACACTGATTAAAAGCTTTTCTGAGTTACAGAAATCTTTTTTTGAGTAACAGAATTTGTGACGGGGTTCAAAGCCTCATTTTTCTATCCTTACGAGCATGTCTAATTTTAGTAGTCACTTGCATTAAAAAAGGTTAGAATTCAAATGCAGGTTTATTCCTTTAGATTAGATTGAATCTGATCTTTAAATGTACATATAGGGGTTCATAGGCTGTTTATATTGCACAAATGTATTTTAAACATAAACCTTCACAACAAATCTTTAGAAAATCAAATGATCCAATGAAAAACAATTTGCATGGCAGTTGCCAGTTAGTTTGATTGTTACCTGCCTTGTTGGAAAGCTCTAGTATGAACTAGAATTATCACCTATAAATAATTCCTGCAAATAGTCATTCATATACATTTACATGCACAGAGATTAGTTTATATGCCCTGCTGTATAACACGTTTGACCATCTTGTTGAGAAGCAATCCTTTAAATTGAAGAACGATCAAAGCCCCCCACTAATCTCGTAATCTCTTATGAGCAGTGAACTCAAAACACATATACCCCCTCCACCGATACCATTTAAGATTTGATTGTTCCATTTATACACTTCAATGACAATGCTTTGTTTCCAGAGTTCTGATTGGCTATTTTCTGTCTGTCAATCTCCAGACTGTCAGCAGTCTCTGTATCCCTGGGATGCTGTCCTTGTTACACATTATGATTGGTTAAAGCTGGGGGACAGCATGCGCCCCAAAACCCTGAGGCCTCAAGTGTAACTTAATGAGCTTGGGCTGCCAGCCGGCGTGCCCCCGGTCAGCCGGTTTGTGGAAACGTTTATGGCTTTGGTGGAGTAAAGGTTTATGGCTGCTGGAAACCAAACATACTGCACCCTGACATCTTAATTAGACCGCTGTCAGTAAACAGAGACTGGGCCGCGGCCCCAGGGACCCACCCTATCTGAAGAAATCAAACAAGGGGGCGGCCGTCGGGCAGTTAAAAGCCCCTTCTCGTTAACCTGGAGGAACACCAGTCATAAACAACTCTAGTACAGAGAGGCCTAAGGGTGTAATATGTGGGGGACAGCCTTAAGGGGGAAGGTGAGGGCTAATCAGGAATACTTAATCTCAGTACCAACGGCTCTCACTATTTACTCTAAGCATTTTTGTGCAGAAACAGTTGAACGTCCTTTGGTGTGGTCAGTGAGTTCCAGTCATAAAGGCCTATGCACGCAGTGTATATTGTTTTAACTCAGCTGCAATTCTGTTGGTCACATTAGTGTGATACGCGAGTAAGTTAGGTATCCACTGGATGACAGCAAGGATTTCTGCACTTTTTAAGAAAGTGTCCACTAGATGGCAGTATGCATTTTTGCATTCCTTCAGTCCTGTGGAGGGGGGACATTTCAGTCATGCTGAAATTGCATATTAGAACTGGAGCAAAGCAGTTTCCTGGGGTACATTGTATTTAGTGAGCTGGAAATTTTATTGGCAGCTAATATGATGCAATTATCATGGTTAAATATTAAATTCAACAGACTGACTAATTGCCCTGGAAATACTGCAGTCAAGTAAGAGTATAGCTGGGAATACCCACATCCACATGTTTATTCTCTCACATCCTTTGGTTATACTTGTGTTGTGCAATATTGGTCTAGCCACTGTAAGACTGTGTATTTACGGAAGTTGTTATCTACAGTCCTCCAGAGGGGAATGGTTTGAACCCCCTCACAACGTTCTCACCATGTTTCTGTGACATGGGTACAATATTCTCTCAATTATTACTATGTTGAAATCCAAGATGAGCATTGTGTGTCGACTGAGCAGCCTGTGCTGACGTATCACTACTCATTATCCTGAAAGGAGCTGAAGCTTTCTAAAATAAACTGTGACTGTACTGCCTAAAAAAGGAGAAGATCTAGAGCTGTTGAAGAATGTTAAAATTAAATTCTCTCTCCATCTCCAATTACAGCAGAAACCTCTAAGTGCTTATTCTGCAGGGCTGCGCCAAAGCTGAAATGCTCTTGTCACTAGGCTGCAGACAGTTTGGTAAAATGGCAGAATTTATTTTGCGTGGGTAGAGTGGGTTTGGGTAGAGTGGGTGTAGGTAGAGTGGGTTTGGGTAGGGTGGGTGTGGGTAGAGTGGGCTTGGGTAGGATGGGTCTGGGTAGAGTTGGTGTAGGTAGGGTGGGTGTGGGTAGAGTGGGTTTGGGTGGAGTGGGTGCAGGTAGAGTGGGTTTGGGTAGGGTGTATTTGGGTAGGGTGGGTGTGGGTAGAGTGGGTTTGGGTAGAATGGGTCTGGGTAGAGTGGGTTTGGGTACAATGGGTGTAGGTAGAGTGGGTTTGGGTAGGGTGTATTTGGGTAGAGTGGGTGTAGGTAGAGTGGGTTTGGGTAGGATGGGAATGGGTAGAGTGGGTTTGGGTAGGGTGGGCGTGGGTAGAGTAGGTGTGGGTAATAGGCTTGTGCCATCGTGTGCAAGGCTGCATCGTCCCATCGAGCCCTCTGGCCATCGCTGATGGTCGATTCTATCGAGGGGTGCTCGGGGGCGGGGGCGGGGCTATTGAACAGCGGGCCTTTTGCTTACTTATTATGGCATACCATTGTGAATTGTATTCACCATTTTGTCCAAATATAATAAATAATAATATACAACAGATTTCACGTCTATTCTATATTAGCTAGTAGAGGCTATTTATCTCACCTGGCCGATGTCCAACGAGAGGGTCAGCATCACAGTCAGCGCTCAGGAGCTATAGTTTCCCTAAGCCTTTCTGCGCCCTCGTCTGTCTTATAGCAATTAGTTTCATTTTACTAATTTCATTTCATTTTGTGAAGAAGCTAGACTAGCAGTCATCACGTTCATTATGATTTTTGTCTTGTAGTGAGCGATTCACAAGATCCCCTTTATGCTGCGTGCCATCCCGCACAGTCTATCTCCATCTGCACGTAACTTCTCTCACTTAGCACTATCGGGTTAGACCTTTTTAACTAACCTAATGTAATCAAAAATACATAATAATTTACTCTGAAACAAATTATTTTTATTGATAATCAGAAACTATTTATAGCCTAAACCTATGAAATAAAGAGACAACAAGACCTATAGGCTTACGTTATAGGAGACTTTTTTCACTGATGAAATGGTTAAGCTAGGCTATATTACATTGTAAATTACATTATTTACTATTCTACACAAACCTGTTGAATCAATTTGAGATTATAGCCTCAACTCCTAAATCGTTTCAATGTTTCGCTTGAGCGACGAAGACATTCCGTGTATCAATATAGGAATATAGTGGCCACCTTTTCATCCAATCTAGTTTATTTCTCTGATAACATCTTTCATTAGTCTACAGTCAGATTGAACAATATTAGGCTATATTTGTTTCCATGCCCCAAGTCCGACACCGGTAAGCTTGTTGTGCTGTTAGAATAAAAAGGCTGTTGAGGGATATATGGCTACAGCTCACCACTCCGTAGCCTAAGCCTACACTCAGTTCTAGACTGAACAATAGTTTATCAATAGCACTATTGAATACAAAATATAATTTGTTTAATTAGGCTTGAATTAAATTATATAGTTAGTTGCACTGTGGTCTAACAGAAGGTAGGCTATCAGCGTGATTTTGCTCAATCAAGGTAAATTATGGCGCCGTTGCGCTGCATAAGCGATCACATTTCAAAGACGCAGACAATACGTTACATTGTAAATGCATGGTAGATTTGAAAATTTATTAAAAACAGAATGAGAGGCAAAATTTTTATTTTTATTTTAAGAATTTAAAAAAGATAAATTGTCCAGGCATCGACAAAGATAGCCCTCGCCGATGGGTTCAACCATTGTCAATAGTCGATTCCATCGACCATCGTCCCAAGCCTAGTGGGTAAAGTGGGTTTGGGTCGGGTAGGGTGAGTGTGGGTAGAGTGGGTTTGGGTAGGATGGGTCTGGGTAGAGTGGGTGTGGGTAGGGTGGGTGTGGGTAAAGTGGATTTGGGTAGGGTAGGGTTGGTGTGGGTAGAGTGGGTTTGGGTAGGGTTGGCATGGATAGGGTGGATGTGGGTAAAGTGGGTTTGGGTTGGGTAGGGTGAGTGTGGGTAGAGTGGGTTTGGGTAGGGTGTATATGGGTAGAGTGGGTGTAGGTAGAGTGGGTTTGGGTAGAGTGGGTGTGAGCTGAGTGGGTGTAGGTAGGGTGGATGTGGGTTGAGTGGGTTTGGGTAGGATGGGTGTGGGTAGAGTGGGTGTGGGTAAAGTGGGTTTGGGTAGGGTGGGTGTGGGTAGAGTGGGTTTGGGTAGGGTGGGTGTGGGTAGAGTGGGTTTGGGTAGAGTGGGTGCAGGTAGAATGGGTTTGGGTAGAGTGGGTGTGAGTTGAGTGGGTTTGGGTAGGGTGGATGTGGGTAGAGTGGCTTTGGGTAGGATGGGTGTGGGTAGAGTGGGTGTAGGTAGGGTGAGTGGGTTTGGATTGGGTGGATTTGGGTAGGGTAGGTGTGGGTAGAGTGGGTTTGGGTAGGGTCGATGTAGGTAAAGTGGGTTTGGGTTGGGTAGGGTGGGTGTGAGTTGAGTGGGTTTGAGTAGGGTGTATGTGGGTAGAGTGGGTGTAGGTAGAGTGGGTTTGGGTAGGGTGGGTGTGGGTAGAGTGGGTTTGGGTAGAGTGGATGTGAGTTGAGTGGGTTTGGGTAGGGTGGGTGTAGGTAGAGTGGGTTTGGGTAAGATGGGTGTGGGTAGAGTGGGTTTGGATAGGGTGGGTGTGGGTAGAGTGGGTTTGGGTAGAGTGGGTTTGGGTAGGGTGGGTGTGGGTAGAGTGGGTTTGGGTAGAGTGGATGTGAGTTGAGTGGGTTTGGGTAGGGTGGGTGTAGGTAGAGTGGGTTTGGGTAAGATGGGTGTGGGTAGAGTGGGTTTGGATAGGGTGGGTGTGGGTAGAGTGGGTGTGGGTAGAGTGGGTGCAGGTAGAGTGGGTTTGGGTAGAGCAGGTGTGAGTTGAGTGGGTTTGGGTAGGGTGGATGTGGGTAGAGTGGGTTTGGGTAGAGTGGATGTGAGTTGAGTGGGTTGGGGTAGGGTGGATGTGGGTAGCGTAGGTTTGGGTAGGATGGGTGTGGGTAGAGTGGGTTTGGAGAGGGTGGGTGTGGGTAGGGTGGGTTTGGGTAGAGTGGGTGTGAGTTGAGTGGGTTTGGGTAGGGTGGATGTGGGTAGAGTGGGTGTAGGTAGAGTGGGTTTGGGTAGGGTGGGTGTGGGTAGAGTGGGTTTGGGTAGAGTGGGTGCAGGTAGAGTGGGTTTGGGTAGGGTGGATGTGGGTAGCGTAGGTTTGGGTAAGATGGGTGTGGGTAGAGTGGCTTTGGATAGGGTGGGTGTGGGTAGAGTGGGTTTGGATAGGGTGGGTGTGGGTAGGGTGTGTTTGGGTAGAGTGGGTTTGGATAAGGTGGATTTGGGTAAGGTAGGGTGGGTGTGGGTAGAGTGGGTTTGGATAAGGTGGATTTGGGTAAGGGAGGGTGGGTGTGGGTAGAGTGGGTTTGGGTAGGGTGGGTTTGGGTAGGGTGTATTTGGGTAGAGTGGGTTTGGGTAGGGTGGGTTTGGGTAGAGTGGGTGTGGGTAGGGTGTATTTGGGTAGAGAGGGTGTAGGTAGAGTGGGTTTGGGTAGGGTGGGTGTGGGTAGAGTGGGTTTGGTAGAGTGGGTGCAGGTAGAGTGGGTTTGGGTAGGGTGGGTGTGGGTAGAGTGGGTTTGGGTAGAGTGGATGTGAGTTGAGTGGGTTGGGGTAGGGTGGATGTGGGTAGCGTAGGTTTGGGTAGGATGGGTGTGGGTAGAGTGGGTTTGGATAGGGTGGGTGTGGGTAGAGTGGGTTTGGATAGGGTGGGTGTGGGTAGGGTGGGTTTGGGTAGAGTGGGTTTGGATAAGGTGGATTTGGGTAAGGTAGGGTGGGTGTGGATAGAGTGGGTTTGGATAAGGTGGATTTTGGTAAGGTAGGGTGGGTGTGGGTAGAGTGGGTGCAGGTAGAGTGGGTTTGGGTAGGGTGGGTGTGGGTAGAGTGGGTTTGGGTAGAGCAGGTGTGAGTTGAGTGGGTTTGGGTAGGGTGGATGTGGGTAGAGTGGGTTTGGGTAGAGTGGGTGTGAGTTGAGTGGGTTTGGGTAGGGTGGATGTGGGTAGAGTGGGTGTAGGTAGGGTGGATGTGGGTAGAGTGGGTGTGAGTTGAGTGGGTTTGGGTAGGATGGGTGTGGGTAGAGTGGGTTTGGATAGGGTGGGTGTCGGTAGAATGGGTTTGGGTAGGATGGGTATGGGTAGAGTGGGTCTGGATAGGGTGGGTGTGGGTAGAGTGGGTGTGGGTAGGGTGGGTGTGGGTAGAGTGGGTGTGGGTAGGGTGGGTGTGGGTAGAGTGGGTGTGGGTAGGGTGGGTGTGGGTAGAGTGGGTGTGGGTAGGGTGGGTGTGGGTAGAGTGGGTGTGGGTATGGTGGGTGTGGGTAGAGTGGGTTTGGATAGGGTGGGTGTGGGTAGAGTTGATGTGGGCAAGGTCAGCGTGGGCCTGGTCAGAGAGTTGTAGTCAGACATTTGAGGTATTAAAAAAACCAATCATCACTCATCAGTTTAGGGAAAAGGGAAACATGACTCAAAAGCATCTGTTCAGCCTTTAATCTCTGCTGCTGTTTTCCTGCTGCAGTTTGTAAATATATATAAACTATGTCAGTCTCACCACTGAGCTGCCTGCCCTGTCCGTTCTCCATTACGGGTCTTAGTGAGACCTGACCTAGCGAGCTCCACATGCTCATGTTAATATAACAATAAACACCAACCTCCCTCCCCCAAGCTCTCGGACCAAAAAAAAGAGGGTAGACCCCAAGAATTCCTTTGCTATAATCGTCTAAATCAAATGCCACTATTCATCCCCCTCACAACAAAATGCAAGTCACATAATGGTGATACTATTCTGATTTTGACGTCAGCCTATAAAAATATGCTACCAATATATTGTAAAGTATATATTAAGCATACATATATAGATAAAGTGCTGATGCTTTCAGATAATATATAAATATATATATAATATTAATTAACAATTTGTGTAAACGCGTAGATGGGCTACAAAACAAAACTGAAAGTTCCAATAACTCATTATTTACTCTCCTCACCATATGTGATGTCCCCCGCCCCACCCCAAAGTGTTTGTAATATAAGATCATATTGGGGGAGAAAGGGGGGTTGGGGGCCCCCTGGGTCCTTGGTCACCCTATACTCTGCGCACTTCAGGCTGGCCTGGAAGAGAAAGAGCACAATTGGATTAGGTAGAAAAATACGGCCGGTGTTTGTTTTAATCAGTCTAGTGACACAGGGAGCTTTTCAGAGTGCAGGGAAGACAGCTTAGTGAGGGAGGGGGGAGGGGTGGCTGGGAGGGGCAGGGAGAGGTCGCAGCCAGAACCTGGACAAAAAGAGGGATAAAATCCCCCCCCCCCCCCCCCCCCAAAAAAAAAAGAAAATAAATCCCATCATTGTCCTCTCCTCCAAGGCTCCATATAAAGTCTGTGATGGAGCTGTATTATGAATAATATAAAAAAATATTGTTAATTTTAATCAAATGCACAACACCACTTCCAGAGCATCGCCGGTATACAACGTGTCAGTTTACAGTACTGTAATACGTGCTGTAATGTCAGATTGATTCCCTGGAATGGAATGTAGGACTTTCTGGACTCTTCCCTAGCAGATCCGGTTTCTTGTAATGTGTTTTTGTTTCTCTAGCTGGATTTGGAACGGAGACAGTAAAGGGGACTTGGGTTAGTTAAGCAGGTCCTGGTCCCCTGGCTCCTCTCAGTTAGAGGAGTGTAGCCTAGCACTCACCAGCTGTGTCTTCAGCACCCACTCAGTCTGAAGCATTTGATTTCAAACACACTCTCACAAGCCCTTTCTCTGTACTAGAAGCTCATCAATGTGAGGGACTGAAGCTTATTTAATAAGCTCTTTGCACAATTGGATTGAATTCCTCGTCTGGAGAATGAAAAATCACTAATACCTCTTTCTTAGTTGCAGGTGCTGCTTACTTGATGTTGGTGTATGTGTGTGTGTGTGTGTGTGTGTGTGTGTGGGTGGGTGGGTGTGTGTGTGTGAGTGAAAGTGTGTATTTGTGTGGGTGGGGTATGGGGAATTGGAGTGGGGTGTTTGTGTGTGCAAGTGTGTGTGGGGAGGGGGTTTGGGTGGGGTGTGTATATGTGAATTTGTGTGTTAATTTGTGAGAGAGAGAAAGAGAGAGACAGTGTTTATGTGTGTGTGTGTGTGTGTGTGTGTGTGTGTGTGTGTGTGAGAGAGAGAGTGTGTGTGAGGTAGAGCGAGAGAGAGTGTGTGTGTATCTGAGAGGGAGAATGTGTGTGTGTGTGTGAGGTAGAGAGAGAGAATGTGTGTGTGTGTCTGAGAGAGAGGGAGAAAGAGACAGAGAGAGATTGGGAGAGGGAGAAAGAGAGTGTGTGTGTGTGTGTGAGAGAGAGAGAGAGAGTGCATGTGTGTGTGAGGTAGAGAGAGAGAGTGTGTGTGTGTGTGTGTGTGTGTGAGGTAGAGAGAGTGTGTGTGTTTGAGTAGGTGGGGTGGGAGTTGAATGCTCTGGAGCTGAAAACTGAACCCCCTGGTCTCCGCTGGCCTCTGAAGAGCTCTGGTGACTGTAACAGCATCCTGTGCTCGGAAGTGCAAATCCAGCTGCAGTGGCCCGGACATAAATCCAATTCTCCACACTTCCCAGAGCTCAGTGCACTATTAGAGAATAATACAGAATGTGCTTGCGAGGCCCCCCTCCCTCCCCACTAAATCACACTAAACCCCGCCCCTTCCGCCCCACCTCCAATTAATTACACAAACATCAATATACCTAGAGTATGAACAGGCTTAAAAGCCAGTAGCCATATTCAGAGCTGAGCTGCCAGCAGGGTGGGTTGGGGGCAGTGGCAAAGGCAGAAATAATATTTGGGCAGGCCTGTGAAAAAGTGGGTAGGCCGACTAGATAGATTTTTTCGCAATCCATTTCCCACACACGTTATGACCTGCTCCAGCGCTCCTTGGAGCTATCCTATGACATTACAATATTCCTAATGGCAATGCAGGCATCATCCTAACTACTGGTATTCCAACTCTATTGCCTTATGGTGGTATAAAACACAATTATGTAAAAAGCACAACTAAGTATACAACAGGGAGAGCACAGGTTTCTCACAACCCCAAACCAAAAATGCACCCCCTCTCTATAAAGCGTGCATCCGCTCGTGACAGACACAACTTATTAGCCCTAATTAAGAGGAAACAACTGAATTAAAATTGGTCGGCTGAGATGTAAACAAGATGCTATACATCTTTAAAAAGCGAAAAATTTACGTAAACAACCTCTTTTTCCTACTTACGACATCTCTATAACGTTAAGTGATGAACATTAAAAACCTGCATACGACAGCATCTTTTGTGACCACATTATAGAAACATTGCCACAGTGGCCAGAAAAAATATAGCTGAACACGAGCTTGCCTGACTTGGGCAGGTGGCAGTCAACTTGGCGGTTCCATCCCCAGCCGCTGCTGTTTCTCTTTGGTTTAAGCTAACCAGATCCTCACTTTCACTCTTCTTCCTCCAATCAAGGTTTCTTGTATTAAATATTTACCGATGGGTATTTGCTTTTTACTGACTAACTTTGGTAACAGAAACTTGTATTAAAAGATAACATGCCACAATTTAGACAGAAGAAAACACTGCAGTAGCTACTAATAGCCTTCCTTTTTTACCGCGTACAGTAACCTTTTACGTTCCATAAGTTTTAATTGGCCACAATACAATGATGAAACACACAGAAAACACATCAAATTAATAATCTTAAAAAATGCAAATATAATAAAAATATTTTTTCTGTCATTTTATTAGGTAGGCCTGTGATCAATCTGGATAGGCCTAGGCCTACCCCGGCCTACCTGTGGCTACGCGTCTGGTTGGGGGTCCACACAAGTGATGCCCACAGACCCCTGGGGCAAAGTGGGTCTCTTACAGCTGCCCTACAGTGTCGCTACACTCTTGAGGATTCATAGAGCTGCCCTACTCTCTCTCTCTTCAAACTTCATTGGCAAGGCTGAATATTGAAATAATGCTAAAGCTTAACATTCAAGCAAGACATTGGTAAAATTTCAACTTTGTAATCAATGCCAGGTCTTTGCTGTGAGGGGAAGTGTAAGGTTTGGGGAACCAAACGCGACCGATAAGAATTTCTAAAAGCGTATCTCGAAAGATACACCACAAAGTGGAAGTAACCGCACGAGGACGGAGATAACACAGGATCGGGTATACACCGTACTTCCCTCCAAGAACTGGAGGGGGGGGGGGGGCAGTTTGTCAGCCGGAGCGAGAGCTCTAACGAGCACTGGATTCAAGCGAGAGACATGGAATGTGGGGTTAATGCGCATGGAGGAAGGCAACTGAAGACAAACCGTAACTGGGTTGATCTTCCGGATGATCTTAAAAGGACCCATGAACCGAGGCATGAGTTTACGGGACTCCACTCGCAGAGGCAAGTCCCATGTGGAAAGCCACACTTGTTGACCCACCCGGTAAGAAGGTGCTGGACGATGATGTTTATTGGCCAGCACTTTCTGTTTGGCTGAAGCGTGCAGTAGGGAGGCGTGTACACGTTTCCAGACCGCTCGGCACCTATGAACCTCCACATCTCTCTCCAGCACAGGGAACAAGGGAGGTAGATATCCCAGCTGAGCTTCAAAAGGAGAGAGGCCAGTGGAAGCGTTACACAACGTATTATGGGCGTATTCGGCCCAGGCGAGGTGACGACTCCAGGACGTGGGATTAGCTGCGGCCAGGCACCGAAGAGTGCTCTCCATACTCTGGTTAGTGCGCTCCGTCTGTCCATTGGTTTCGGGATGAAACCCGGACGACAGACTGACGGACGCCCCCAACAGAGTACAAAAGGAGCGAATTAATTGTGGACCGCGATCCGATACCACATCCAGGGGAAGGCCGTGCACCCTGAAAACGTGGTCCACCATTAGCTGAGCCGTCTCCGGAGCCGATAGCAATTTAGGCAAGGCGACAAAATGAGCCGCCTTTGAAAACTGGTCAACCACCACCAAGATAACGGTGTTCCCATGGGTAGACCGGTAACAAAATCCAGTGCGATGTGACTCCAGGGACGACTGGGAATGGTAAGTGGACACAAAAGACCCGACGGGCACAAGTGGAACACGCAGCGACAAATTCCCGAACATTGCTCTCAAGTTTGGGCCACCAAAACCGGCGGGAAATAAATTCCCTTGACCGGTGAATGCCCGGATGGGTCACCAATTGTGACGAATGACCCCACTGAAGAACCCGCGACCACAACCGAGACGGCACAAACAGTCAATAGGGAGGACCCCGACCTGGGCCGGAATCAGAACACAGCGCCCTCTGCACAGCTGCTTCTATAGCTTCTAATGTCGTCCAAGTAGACAAAACAAATTTCTCCAGCATCTCTCTCAAAACATCGTTCACTAGCACCTGGAAGACAGAGGGGGCGCTAGTGAGACCGAAAGGCATGACCCTGTACTCTTAGTAACTGTGGTGCGTGTTAAACACTGTCTTCCACTCATCGCCCTCACGCATGCGCACAAGGTTGTAGGCATCACGAAGGTCGAGTTTAGAAAAAACCGACGCCCCCGTAAGCGTTTTTATGCAGAGTTCATAAGTGGAAGAGGGTACCTGTTTTTAATAGTGATGTCATTAAGGCCCCAATAGTCAATACAAGGCCTCAGTCCTCCGTCTTTTTTCTTAACAAAGAAAAAACCGGCACCGGCTGGAGATGTAGACGGTCTGATAAAGCCATTGGCCAAAGATTCCTCAATATACTGCTTCATAGCAGCACGCTCAGGAACTGATAAAGAATACAGTGAACCCCTGGGAGCAACTCCGGGTACAGCTCAATGGCGCAGTCATAAAGTCTATGGGGCGGCAATCTGGTGGCATGTTGTTTACTAAAGACCTCAGCAAGGTCCTACACCTGCGGGTAGAGCAAATTCGAGCGCCCCACCACCTCCGGGGTACCGGAAGAGGTGTCAGATGACCTGTCCCAATCGAAATCGGAGATGGAAAAATCATCCTGCTCAATAGAACCCCCCTCAACAAAGGGGTCCCAGGACAGACTCTCCTCTCTACTCCCAGCGAGGGAGGAGGAGGTCTCCAGGTCGTAGTCAGTCGGTGTGTTGGGATTTTTAAATACCTGGCCCATTTCGCGTCAATAAAAGATTCCACTGCCCCGGAATCAATAAAAGCGTTGACGCTAACGGATCGTCCCTCCCAAAACAGTTGAATGGGTAACAGGGTCCGAGAAGGAGTACTATTTTGGTTTCCCCCGTGCGACACCCTCGTTTCCCATCAACTTAGGACAGCGATCCATTGTATGGCCCCTACACCTACAGTATTGACACCAGTATCCCCACGGTTTCGCTCTCCTAGATGGGTGGAGAGACAACCCATCCACCTGCATGGGCTACTCCTGATCAGCGGGGGGATAGGTGGGGGAACTGGGCGGAATACCTACTGGAAAGGCGGATTTAAACGGACTGAGTGATTGCTACACTCACGTTCACGCTCTGTGATCCGGTTATCAAGGCGTATAGCAGTGATGACCAGGTCATTGAATGTAGCGGGTGGCTCGAGCATAGCTAACGCGTCCTTAATGGGGTTGGACAACACTTTTAATAAAAAGGATTTTAGCGGGCCGTCAGGCCAACCTGGCTCCCCGGACAATGCTAGAAATGCTATGGCAAAGGCCGCTACTGTATCAATTCCCTGGTGCAAACCGGTCAATTTCCTGGCTGCCTCTTCACCTGAGACTTTGTGATCAAAAACCAGCTGCATCTCATTCATGAGCTGGATTGAATCAGGAATAACAGGGGCGTTGGCCCAAATTAAAGGGTCAGCCCAAGCGAGAGTCTGATCAGCTAGAAGGGACAAAATAAATGCTACACAGGATTCTGGTGTAGTGAAGCGGGAGGGTTGTGCTTGAAAAGAAATAATACTTTGTGTCAAAAATTGTCTGCATTTCCCCGGTTACCCACCATAACGAGGCGGTAGTTGGAGTTTAGGCTCTTTAAGGGTATGGGGCATGGGAATGGGAGGAGTGGTTGTGCTTGTGTAACTGAGGGAGGATTCACTGTCACAGAAAGTCTATGCAAACTTTCAGTAACTGTCTGTAGGCATTCTCCCTGGATGTGCAGTTGTTCCATCAACTGGCCTTGTTGAATTAGTAGAGAGAAAATAGCCTCCTTAACAGTAACCCCTGTAGCGCCCTGGCTAGGCAGCGTTTTGTAAAATTCGGTAGAAGTCACTGGTTCTTCCATACTGACTTTGATATTCTGTGAGGCGGAGTGTAAGGTTCGGAGAACCAAGCGCGACGATAAGAATTTCTAAAAATCTCGAGAGATACACCACAAAGCGGAAGTAACCACTCTGCTCTGTCTGCTGGCTACTCCTTCTCCCACACCCCCAGGGCCTCTGGCAGAGGCGGGGGTACTGGTTTGCTCATTTCCACGTCCTGGAAATTCTCTATTCCCACTGTACCCTGCCTGAATATCTCCTCCTTTGAGTTTCATGCAGTCACTGTAACTCACCCATCTGCACTTAACATTGTTGTTCTCTATCGCCCTCCAGGTCCGCTCGGCGCTTTCCTGGATGAACTGGACACTCTCCTGAGCTCCTTCCCTGAGGATGGTACCCCTGTAATCCTACTGGGAGACTTCAACCTCCTACCAGACAGTTCCCAGCTATCCAGTGTCACCTCACTCCTCCAGTCCTTTGCCCTCACTCAGTCCCCATCGCCTGCCGCCCACAAGGGTGGTAACCAACTGGACCTTGTACTCACCAGGAGTTGCGCCACATCTGAACTCACGGTGACCCCCCTCCACATATCGGACCATTTCTTTATCTCATTTTCTCTCTCCTGCCCACTCTCCCTCAACTCCGCTAACAACCCACCCGCTGTTATGTTCAGGAGAAATCTCCGCACCCTCTCACACTCCTCTCTCACTACTTCTGCTCTCTCTGCACTTCCTCCTCCTGCTACCTTTGCTAAAATGCCTATTGAAGTTGCCACCTCTATGTTTAACTCATGCCTCTCTCAGTCTCTCAACTCACTCTGTCCTCTTGTCTCCAAACCAGCCCGACTATCACCCCCCTCCCCGTGGCTGACGGATTCTCTCAGATCCAGCAGAACCATGCTGCGAGCCGCTGAGAGAAAGTGGAGGAAATCCAGATCCCCAGATGACCTGGCCTCCTACCACACTCTGCTGGCAGCCTTCACAGCTGCAACCACATCAGCTAAAACTTCATTTTTCCAGTCTAAAATTGATGCATGTGTATCTAACCCACGTAAACTCTTTTCCACCTTCTCCTCCCTGCTCACCCCCCCTCCACCCCCTTCACCCTCCTCCCTCTCTGCAGATGACTTCCTGACCCACTTTGTAGGGAAGGTGGCCGCGATCCGGAACTCCTTCACGCATCCGGTGACACCCCACATCCCCCATACTGAACCCATCGCTACACTGTCGTACACTGGAGGACTCAGGTGTGCTCGAGCTGGTGACGCGCCATCGCGCAACCACCTGTCCACTAGACCCCATACCTTCAGCAGTCCTCCAGTCTATATCTGCTGAGCTCCTTCCATATCTGTCCTCCATTATTAACACCTCCCTAATCTGTGGCCATGTTCCTGCTGCCTTTAAAACTGCCCGTGTAACCCCACTCCTTAAAAAACCTAGCTTGGATCCCACTGATGTCAGGGACTACCGTCCTGTATCTCTCTTGCCCTTCCTGTCCAAAACAATTGAACAATTGAACCTTAACCAACTGTCTGTTTTTCTCCACCAGAACAACCTGCTTGACCCGCATCAGTCCGGCTTCAGAACCGGCCACTCCACTGAAACTGCTCTCCTGGCTGTGACGGAGGCACTCGCCACTGCTAGAGCCTCCTCTCTCTCCTCTGTTCTGATTCTCCTTGACCTGTCTGCGGCATTCGACACGGTCAACCACAAACTCCTGATCTCCACACTCGCTGAGATGGGCATTTCTGGAACTGCCCTCTCTTGGTTTGTATCGTATCTCACTGATAGATCTTACCAAGTCTGGAAGGGTTCCGTCTCTGCTCCCCATCCCCTGTCTACAGGAGTCCCGCAGGGATCTGTACTGGGTCCTCTGCTGTTCTCTATGTATACTAAGTCTCTTGACTCAGTAATTCATTCACATGGCTTCTCATACCATAGCTATGCTGATGATACTCAACTCTTCCTCTCTTTCCCTCCCTCTACCCCACAGGTTAAGGAGAGGATATCTGCTTGTCTGACTGACATCTCTGAGTGGATGGCTACCCATCACCTGAAGCTCAACCTTGACAAGACAGAGCTCCTCTTCATGCCGTACAAGACCTCCCCACTACATGACCTCTCCATCATCGTTGACGGGACCGTGGTGGCTGCCTCCCGCTCTGCAAGGAACCTGGGGGTGGTCCTAGACGACCGGCTGGACTTCAAGGAGCACATCAGGGCGACGGCTTGGTCCTGCAGGTTCCTCCTGTACAACATCAGGAGGATTCGACCGTACCTGACCACCTACTCCACCCAGCTTCTTGTCCACACCATGGTCACCTCACGCCTGGACTACTGCAACTCTCTGCTCGCAAGCCTACCGGCCTGCACCATTCTGCCTCTCCAACTGATCCAGAATGCAGCTGCCCGGCTTGTGTTCAACCTCCCGAAATTTTCACATGTAACCCCCCTGCTGAGGTCACTCCACTGGCTGCCAGTTGCAGCCAGGATCAGGTTCAAAGTTCTGACCCTGGCCTACACTGCACCAATAGGACAGGCCTTGCCTACCTGCAGGACTTAATCCAGAACTATGTTCCTGCTTGACCACTTCGGTCTTCTACAGCAGGGCGACTGGCACTTCCCCCCCTCCGTGTCAAAGGCTCTCGCTCGTCCCGACTGCAGAGTTTTTCCACCTTAGCTCCTCAGTGGTGGAATGAACTTCCCATTCCCCTACGTTCTACTCCAACCCTGCCTGCATTCCGTCGAGGCCTGAAGACACACGTCTTCAGACTCCACCTTGACTGATATCCTAACCTAGGAATATCAGTTCCCTGTGTTTACTAGTTCCCTGTGTTTTCCTGTCTGTTTATTATAGTTTATAATAGTATTTAGAATAGAAGTGTAGTATTGTTGATTTACCCACAGCTTACTGTGAACTACAATCAACGTTCATTACTAGGGATAGCTGCGACATTATGGGAAGGATGTGCTTTGTCTTGTCTGTTCTGTAGTGATCTTGATGATGTCTCTGTATGCACTTACTGTACGTCGCTTTGGATAAAAGCGTCTGCTAAATGAATGTAATGTAATGTAATGTAACCGCACCAGGACGGAGATAACACAGGATCGGGAGCAAAACTTCCCTAGCACAAGGAAAAACAAAGCAACCTCAAAAACTGAGGCGATCTCGATAAACAGCGTGAAAAACTAACAAAAGAACCTCATGCACTAAATAATTAGACGTAACAAGAGGTAGAGAAACAAAGCAAAACTCGATAAAACGAGTGAAGGAAAAGAATAGAAAAGAAAACCTGTTATCCAAAGCTCTTGTAGCGAAAGAGCTGAACACCAAAAATAACAGGTAACAAGAATAAAGGATCAAGAGAAAGATTGGAAATAAAAGAGAAAACAAATCTAATCCTAACTTGCTGCGTTTCTTATTCGTACAAACCAGAAATGCAGCGACCAAAATTCCTATACCTTACTGACTTCTTTGTCAACATAGCAAAGACAATATCGAAGTACCGGAATGCAGAAGTCCTGGGCTATTTATAACCGGCAGTAAACCCAAAACAGGTGTAAGGAATAATAGCCGAGCGAGATCTAAAAACTGGAATGGAGAAGGAAAAAATCTGATAGAGCGTCCCGACGACGTCAAATAGAGTAACGACCGCAGAAACATCAGAGGCTGCCAATAATCATGACATTTGCATTGCAAGGCAGATACAATGATACGATTGGAGGTTATTAATTTTTAGACGTTTCCCGAATTGTATGCCTCTTTTTTGGATGTGTATTAGTAGATATTATACAGAGGTCTACATGCAGATTTCAACTCACTGTGACCGAGTATGATCCCTGTTCCCTGCCCCCTGTCCACTCAGACCCCTATCTACTATGTGTACTCTCCTCTCACTTTGCAAGCAGTGTACAAAAGGAATCCTGCAAAACTCTTTTCAAACTAGTTAGGAAGTAGTTTGCAGTATTATTTTATTTATTGAGAATATCAATCAGTTTACATATGATGATGGTTACAAAGTGTAGATTATGAATGAAGATAGAATTAACAAAAATAAAAGAGAGTAGTTCGTAATATGTCCTGCTCTTGTACTACAAGTTGTAGTTTTTACTTCTGGTTTACTTTCTGAAATAGGATTGGATGAGTTCACAGTTCTGTGGATGAGTGTGCTCCTGAATCCCCTCAACAAAACCCTGAAAATAAGGGTTTCATCCTGGGATTTTAAGTGCCCCCATTTGTGAGAAAAAGTTGCCCACTCAAAAATTTTTTAATAAAGTCTCAAATATGCGCCCTCAAATGGATGAAGGGATCATATTCAGTCACGGCCTCTCTCACACACACATGCTCCCACTCTCTCTCTCTCTCTCACACACACATACTCTCTCTCTCTCTTTCCCTCTCTGTCCTCTTCTGACCCATGTAGTTTCTGAGTGCTTTTAATCTGTCAATCAACTATGAAGTGAAACAGACCTGCTGAAGCACACAATGGAATTTCACTAAATTAAAAAAGCTAGAGTGCTCTGGTTTATAAGAGCAGGGGGAACATACAGCAACCATTGAACAACAAATGTTCAAGTTCCCCATGTGTTACTGTGGTAGTTTTTATGTAGCAGAGGCACACACCTGTTGCGATGTTCAAGCCTAGGGTTGATGCAGTGCTGGATAAGCTCTAGACTATAGGTAAATAACAAAAAGTGCAGGATTAAATTCAGTCTATTGTTTCTCAAATGTCTTCTATTCTCAGGAAAAAATGCAAAATTATATAGTTTCATTGTAATACCATTGATCGGAGGAAAACAAATATTTCACTAATTATGATTTTGAAGATGTCACAATTATTGGCATTTCCGTATTTAGTACTGGTGTGCACCCTTTGCCAAGATAACAGCACTGAGTCTTCTGCAATGTTTGATGAGGTTGGAGAACGCATAGCAAGGGATTTGAGAACATGCCTCCATACAGAATCTCTCCAGATCCTTCAGTCCTTAGTCCTCTCTTGTGCACTCTCCTCTTCAGATCACCACACATGGTTTTCAATGGGGTTCAGGTCAGGGGACCATTTGTGTAGATTTTGAGGTATGCTTTGGATCATTGTCCTGCTGGAAGACCACTTTCTGGCAAAGGCAGCCAGATTTTGGTTGAAAATCTCCTGGTATTTGATGGAGTGCCATGTATCCTAACAGGGTTCCTAGGGCCTTTGAAGTAAAAACATCCCCACAACATCATAGATCAACCACCATACTTCATGGGGTTAAGGCACTTTTATGCAAAACTACCCGTGTGAAAAAATTGTAGACTTGGACATCATACTTGAAGTATAATTATATAAACTTTCAGGCTTCAAGTATGCTGAAATACACATTTTTATCATGTGGGTATGCCTCTTATTATACGCCAAACCCACCTTTCGTATTTATTGCCAAAAAGCTAAATTTTTGTCTCGGCTGATCATAGCACCCGGTTCCAATCTAAATTCAGTAACATTTAGCAAACTCTAGGTGCTTAAGTTTGTGGTATGATTGTGGTCCTTGGAGAAACTCTTGTCTCTTGAACCATCCTCCTCACTGTGTATGGGGGCAAACTACACTTGCATCCACTTCCAGGCAGTTTAATCACAGCTACATAAGTATTGCCCTAATTGTTATGCCCTCACTCCCGTCCTTTTGTGTCCCGTGTTTTATCTGTTTCCTCTCGTATTGTGTTGTTTGTATCCCCGTTTGTTTCCCTCGTGCTGCAGGTTGGGCATGGTTTTCCCTTTCGTGTCACTCTGTTCCACTACTCTTTATCCACCTATCCCTTTCCTTCTCTCTGCATGCATTCTGCACACTCTCTGCTCCGTTAATCACTCACGCATACATTCGTACGCGGCACTTAATTGATACTTGTTAACTGTTGTATTTAGTCATCCGGTGTTCTTTGTCCTGTGCCAGTTCGTTAAGTCTCTTTGTAGTAATACCCTGGTCTTGTCTCGTGGATACTTTGTATCTAGTCCTGTCTTGCCTGCTGAAAAGCTTTCGTTCTGAATCAGCGTTACTGGCTATTTTCCAGTCTTGTCCAGCTTTAATTTGCTCTCGCCAGGAACAGCGTTAACATGCTGTTCATTCTGTCCTGCCTCGCTGTTACTAACTTTGTCTGCTCCAAGTCTACCAGCCTGCAGCTGTGTGTGCATCCAGCCTGTGCTCCAGTTCTGCCCATCTACAGCTGTGTACGCATCCTACCTGTGCTGCGGTTCTGCCAACCTGCTGCTGTGTGTGCATCCAGCCGGTGCTCCAGCTCTGCTAACCTGCAGTTGTTCGTGCCCACTCCACTCTGCCTGGTCTCCCGCTCCCCGCTCCTCCTCTGCTCAACCAGCCCGGATTCCTGTCACTATCCACTCCCTGGCCTCACCCGCTTCCGCTGATCCCCTGCAAATCCATACCTGGTTTCTGTCTTGTCTGTCTCTCTCCCTATGCTTCAGGAGGAATTCTCTCGAAGCAATAAATTATTGGCGTTATTGGAATTCCTTGTGTGTTGAGTCGTGCATTTGGGTCCAGTTCATACTCAGAACCTTAACACTAATGGTGGAAATATGTAGTTTCAGATCATGAAGCTATTTTCTCTATAGCCATTGCCTGATTTATGAAGGTCAACAACCTTTTTTTTTCATTTAATTTGTGCATTCTCTGATCTTCTCCATTTTGATGGATGGATTTATTGCCTGTGTATCACCTTGTATTTATATCCCAGTGATACAGGAAGTTGAGAATGACCTCATAGTTCCTAAACTCGGGTGTGCTAGAAAAGTGAATGGGAATGAGGTTTTATTGTAACTATTTTCAGCGTTGTTAATAATTGTGACTCATTTGTTTGAGAAAGTATTATTTTTTATGAAGATTTTTTCTTTGAATTATTTTATCTAAATTAAACATTGTGGGCCCTATCTTACACCCGGCGCAAAGCGGCGCTAACCCAAACGCAACCTAGCGGCGCTAGGTTCATTACAACGCCTAACGCTTACGTCCTTTAACTACCATGTATTCTTGTGCCCGTTGCAAGTGAACTGGGCATGTTGGTCTTAAGATGAGGAGTGGCCAGGATTATTTTTGGCGTATTGCTATCTTGAGCCAGCAGAAAGCGCTTGCGCTAGAACCACCACAAACCTGGTCTAAAGTAATGTCGCAGTTGTTTACATGTTATTTTAACGGCGCATATAAGTGTGTCTACATAGGCGTGTGCACAACGCGCGTACCCTCCTGTCTGTTACACACAGGGGCGTGCACAAGCATGACTAAAATATCTAGAACACAATGTGAAATATTATTATTGTGTAGGCTATATCAAAAATGCATAATAATAAAAGGTTCCATAGGTCCACATACCTTTCCCTCAGTGAAGGGAAACGATGCCACATTACATTGCTCTCAGCCTACTCCATCAACATCCAGGCGATGTGCGATGGTACGGGACAATGGCTATCCATTAAAAAGGAGCTGATAACACCTATATCAAGCCTAATGCACGAATTGTCATTTGCACCTAATGCATGAATTGTCATTCAATGGAAAACTCGCGCACTGCAATAGACAGACCTTTGAGTTCTGAAAATGCGCTTCAGATGTCATTACAATACAGCTCTGTTTATCTAGGAATACAGCCTGTAAGTAAATAGAATGGTTTGTGACTGAAAAAAGTTCAAAACCTTGTCCAGTGAATATTGCTTTTATTGTTTTTCAAATAGCCTAGGCCAGGGGTTCCCAAACCGGTCCTGGGGGCCCCCCTGTGTATGCTGGTTTTTGTTGCAACCACAGTTGCAATCCCAGAATTTTAACAAGCTGTTAATTCTTCTTAATTAGGTGCTTATCATGTTTAGAGGAATTATTTACTCTCTTAAGCCACATTATATCAGAAGTAGCTATGGATGCCATGTAGGATAAACACCCCATGTTCACATTGTGCTTATTGTGCTATATTATTTAAAATAGATAAGAAAATTATTTAACAGTTCCATTTAAAGACTGATTTGAATCAATAGGCTCCTAATTGGGGAAAGTGTGGACACATGGCCACTAAAACTAATTATTTGGTAGATAACGAAGAATTCAAACACAAAGAAAATGACAACGAGCCAAACCTGCATTGTGTTAATAAGATTAAAGAAAAAATTATGAGTTAAACAGATGTGTTCAACAACCTAATTAGGAGCCTATTGATTCACTTCACTCTTTAATTTGATTAGTTAAAACACATAATTTTGTAACCTCTTTTTATGTAATTGTTGCAAGATAGCACAATAAGCACAACGTGAACATGGGGAGTTTATTCTACATGGCATGCATAGCTATTTCTGACATAATGTGGCTTAAGAGGGTGAATAATTCCTCTAAACATGAATAGCACCTAATTAAGATAAATTAACAGCTTGTTAAATTCTGGGATTGCAACTGTGGTTGCAACGAAAACCAGCATACACAGGGGGGCCCCCAGGACCGGTTTGGGAACCCCTGGCCTAGGCTACAGCAGACTCGCTGTGCAGAAGGTTTTTTCGATAGCCTATGGTTAAAAAACGGAGATAAATGTCATCATGTTAACTTAATTGTGACCTAAGCTATTCTTCGTCCTTCATATTTTTTAAATTACAGTGACAAGGTTTCCATACCCTCTGCTTATTAAAACCCCGCTGATTTCGCCTGTTATTCCATAACTGAACAAAAGATTTTAAAGAGAACTAACTAATTAGAAACAAAATTTGCAGCACGTTACACAATTCATTTACAATTAATTTTAATTCCATTATCTGCATGTGCGCTTTACAGGAGCAGGTCTGTTTCCCCTGCTGTAAATCACACTTTTCACGGTCTTCCTGGGAAAGTGGATCATTTTAAAGTATTACGCTACCAGTAAAACAGGTTGGTCACATTTCCATAAGCAGGACATTATAAAACGAGGGAAAATATGCTGAACCTATGGGTTGCCAACCTGACAGATTTAGTGTATTTAGTGTCATCATTAAGGCAAAATAACGTTATTTATGTTATTAATCAAAATTAGAATGCAGGTAGCCTAATGAACTTCGGATGAAGCTTGAACATGAGTTCATTGCATAATCAAACGAAATTTGTTAAACAAGCAGGCTAATTTGGCGTTTTCTAAGGTGAGACGGAAGCAATTGGTCGCTTATTCTCAGCTGTTGCACGTGCTTTTAACGAAATTTAACTGCATATATTTTGTAAACAGCACTGTCAGGAATTACCGGGAACTCATAATGGTTAGTTCGAATAATACTGATCATAGGCTACTATTGATCCATATAGCCTATTCCTTGATCGCACTAAACACGCACGAGCATGTTTGTTTCGCCATCATAAGCAATCCGCCAAGGTGGAAAAGCAGGCTTTTAAAGGGAATGGGATATGACATTTTGATTGGTTTATTGCATGTCACGCCCAAGACACACCTATAATTAATGAAGAGAGTAGGTTCAGCCCATTTGGACGTTGCGCCGTGCTTAGCGCCCAAAAAACACGCTGTTAAAATCGCAAAAGTGGACTTGGACACGCCCTAAATGGACTTTACGCCATGCGCTTAGACCAAGTGCCAAGATCGCCAAGATAGGACCCTAGATGTTTCTAATGTCATCATGCTGATAAATGGAAAAATACATTTTTTGCTCATATTTTCCAGGGTTTCCAATACTTGTGGTGGGCCCTGTATGTATAAGTACACAGGAGAATAACTGTATGTATAAGCACACAGGAGAATAACTGTGTGAATCACAGTCTCTCTACCTGCAGGTCTACCTTGCTTACTGATAAACTGTGAGGCTGCAGGATAAGCGAGCTTCCTCCAAGCTGAAGTTGTACAGCAACTTTTGTGTGGGTTGAGTTTCCGTTCAGCAGAGAGGGAAACCTGAGCCTTTTCTCCCACAGTCCCGCAATGAGAAGGGATCCCACGGGGTAATGCTTTTAATAAGCCACTTATTTTTATCACGTTCACCTTTAATAGGGATTCTGAAAATCCTTTAAATGAAAGCAGGCTGTCTTCAGCTCTGCTCAGGTTTGTTCTCGTAATAATTCCCTTGACTGATATACAGGGGTAATTTGTAAAATGTAGGTTTCCCGCCTCTGTCTCATCCTGTAACATAGTTTATGGCGTTTGACTCCGTTACTCACCGCCTCTGGTTCCATTAACTGTGCGTGTACATATAAGTGCACGCCTGCGTTTGTGTGTCAATCACTGCACGTCCACTGACTGTCAGCCATGCATTTGCATTGATCATGTGAACTCATAAACCCAATCTGAGCACACGTACATGTACACATACACATGTGTGTGCGTGTGTTTGCGCGCGCCCCCGCCCGTGTGTGCAAGTAGCCTATACATATGTGCATCTGCGTGTATACTCCAACCGTAGCGGTGTGGGGCTCAGTGTGACAAGGTCTGGACTCATCCTTGGGAACCTGAGAAATCGTGGAAAAATTCGCCAAGTTCTCGTTAAGGAGTGTTCTTGAGTGAAGCGCTGGAACCGGACTGCGATCCTAAACAGATGGAAGAAAGCCGATAAGGATTTTGCATTTGGCTGTCTGTCCGACAGGATGCTGCAAACGTCACGAGGGTATGAGGAAACGACACCTCAGCAATGACTAGGCCACTAGCACAGGCAAAGAAACTGACATATAACCCGACACCTATCAGGTATCTGACCAAGAGTGGGCCACAGTAGCCTCGATTAAAACTAAATAAAACACAAAGTAATTGTGGAAATCTAAAACTAAACCGATTTGAAATGTTTAGCATTTTTGCTTCGTTTTTAAGACATGTTTCAAATTGGCTTTGAGTTATAATTTCCATTTTGGAACACAAATAAAATAATTGGCATCCAAATCATTCAAGGTGTGTGTGTAATTATACTCACCACAGTCCACGAAGATGACCAACCTTGTAGCTGGTCTGCCCACCAAGCAGTAGTAAAAAAAAAATTGCTTTTCAAAACTTACTTAACCATTATAACCTTTTTTGAGCAATTCAGTAGGCTAAGTAACATACCAGTCCTCTTTAAAAAGATAGGCAAAACAGAAAGCCGTACATATTTATATAAGACGTTTTCTTCCATATTTCATTATTCTACAGAGAACATACTTTTTATATCACTGTGATTTAGAAAGCTCTATTTGTTTTGATATGCTTGAAATTTGATTGTTGAGATGTTTTGAAATTGAGAAAATTTAGAAGTCACACAAGCCTACTGGTGCACAATAAAATCCACATCGGATGTCCTCCCAACTAGCCCAAAGCCAGACTTTCATTACATTTTAAAACAATTTATTGGACAGTTTATGACCCAGCGCTTTATCAAATGTGCAAAAATACTTTAGACCCAGTCACGTTTTAACCGTTGGCCTATGTGTGAACTGTTTCTTTGCTAAAGCATTTATATTCGTTATGGTCTTTCCGAGCTTTTTTACGTTATGCGCCTTTTTAAATTATGCTACCTATTGTTATATATTTTTATATTTACCTATTTATAAATGCGACTGAATTGCCTGAGAGAAACACATATTAGACGGTAGCCTATAATTCCCGTCATTACAAAATGCTTAACTTTTGTTTATTCTATTGATTGATTAAATTAAAATAATTTTCGATGTAACCCGTCTTTTGTGTGCTATGTAAGCATTGTAGAATGTCATTGACATATAGGTAGGCTACCAAGTTTAAAATGACAGAAATTGAGTTACTATCAACCATATTATGGACAATTGATTTTTGAAATAAAAAATATATTTTAGCCAGACCCTATTAATATTGACAGTGAATTTAGACTCTGTTGTCCATGAGATACAATTATGTATTTTATGTCTGTCGTAAAAAAAAGTTTTTATAACGACCTTATGAAAGCTCCTGTGCTTAGAAAATTACTAGAATTTACCATCTTACCCGTTTCGTGACTCCAGGGTCTTTGAGATCCCAGAAGAGAATAAAGCATTATTTTCAGATGTGCGGTTTAACCATTTCCAATGGTCACGTGGGAGCCAGAGCAGAGAGAAGCTTTTTGAGACTGTCACCCCACAGCGAACTATAGGTCCGGGGGATTCTGGGGGTGACGAGCCAATGCTCAACAAGACACTAATAACTTCTGCCTGAATGAGTTAGCGTGCTATGAACCTAAAAAAAAACAAGGAACGAATTTCGACAGCTGCGGTCAGAATGAGCGCGAATCATTTTACCATTGGCCTAAATTGATAGCGTTGTATATCTTTTACTTTATGAAATGTTAATGTTTTAAGGTTAATATTGGTTTCTTTATTCCTCACGGAAGCATAATTGGTCTCATCCAGTGATGAGTTTGTGTTATTATAAAACATTAGCCTTTTTAATAAGGGCAACTGATTGCTAGTTTACGGAACGGTAGGCTATAGCCTATAACGACAAAAATAACCGAGATAATACAAAAAATATTATTACCAATATTATTATTATTATTATTATTATCTTAGTATTAGAAAATCCCATTGTTCTTGGCTGTCAGTGTTAGGCGTTGTATGTTGCCTTTTATTTTATTTCCTACATTCATTCGTATCATTCACGATTATCACGAACAGGACACAACTGCGTGAGCCCTCATAAAACCTTTGAATTCACTGTAAGAGGGTTAAAATTAATTAAGTGCCATTTTCTTTACAACGTAGCTAGCAAAAAATTATTTCAAGCTGAAAATGTAAAAATCTACACGAGATATTTTTTTCGTTTCCTATATCGTTTTTTAAAGACCATAGCTACTCACTGGGTTTGTACTTGAATCTCATCTGTGCACTTGCTGCTAACGTAGTTCAATTTAATAGCGTTAAGAAGTTAGCAATCTAGCCTGTATTTTCCATTGTCAGACATTTCCATAACGTAGGCCTACAGTCCAATCCATATTTAGGGGTAGCCTATAATTGGAGGGTATTTTTTCCACAATAGCCCCAGGCACGATCTATTGCTTTGTTTTTTTTATAGAAATGAAAACATTATACAACCTGTAGGCCTCATTCTACATTCTACAAATTTTCTCTAGAACAGTTAGCTATAGGCCTAGCCACATCGAAACACTGCCATTTATTTTGGAAGACGCGATACTGACTTCTAGTCGTTCTTTAAACTGCTCTGAGAAACGACTTATTCGTTTCCGCTGTCCGGAACAGTTAAATGATTAGTATAGCGATGTCATTCCACATTCCATTACAGCAAATCAATTCCGCAATTGTTGCTTTGTCGAAAATTTACGTGAATGCGCGGAACCTCGGGTCGTGTTCGAGGGCCAGTACTATACGGCTGAATTTATTCTTGGATGTGATGCGTTACGGCCTGGTGATTTAAAACACACACACGCACGCATAGCCTACATACACACACACCTCTCTCTCTCTCTTTCTCTCTCACTGTCACTCCATTCTGAGCCAGATAGGCTAGGCTACAGAATAAGTTTGGAAGGCAAATTAATAGGCTATAGCCTAACAATAATGTCGTCGTCTTTCCCTCGTTTTTGAGGAAAATAGTTGGGGAATGTCATATGTCGCATTTTTATAGTAGGCTAGGAATAGGCCTACATATTTTTTAAAGGGAAAGTGCACTAGTGGGTTTTTTCTTTTTCTTTTATTTTAGTTTTCTCGGTCAATCGGCCTGCGCAAGGCAGTCTGCCTGAGATGGACGGGCCCGGATAATGCATTGGATATGGATGAATCGGGCTGGGGGTGGCAGACCAATGCGGTCACCCATGCTGCCCGGGGTTATGTGGACCAGAGTCCAGGTTCCTTTTCTCCAGTCGGAGATAATGAGAATCCCATGGCCGAGCTTCCGTATATGCAACCGCGGCTTCGTGGCCGTCGCACGCTCACGTCTAATTGAATCAGTCCCGCCAGGTCACAGAAACACTCCACTAGTGGTTCCCCATCAACTATAAACACATTGAAGATTATTTATTTTTAGCACTGGTGCACGTCCACGGCACACAGGTCAACTGATCCCCAGATGGCTTCGGTAAGATGCCTGTTTATGGGTTCCTGGAGTTTCCTACGCAGAAGAGGTCCTGCGGGCAGTCAGTGCCTTTGCCATGGGCCGATCTCTCCAAAAACCAAAACAGCCTTTTCCACGGTCTCCTGGTTATCACGTATATACTTTTGTCCTAATTTGAAAGTTAAACATTGAAATAATCCACAGGTAATCTAACACGGCACAAACACATTCTTGGATTTAACAAAGCATCTAGCCACCCAAAACGTGATAACGCCAGAAACGGTAAGACAACTAAGTAACAGACCCTTGCATTGCAAAGTTGGGTAAAATTACAATGAATGATAGATTTCAACTGCCTTGTCATGATTCAGGCAACCATATTATAGGTAGGCTATTGTACCTGCACTATAGATAGCTCCAACCATGTCTGTGATTCATGTGTCTTAGTATCTGCATGTGATTTGTCACTATGTGATGCACCTTAGCCCTAAACAAACTAAATTCTTCATGGGGTTCATTTTAAGACAATTCAAATTTCCACTGACTGTCCCTGCTGTTTGTACTGTGTGGAGTTATACGTACGTGTTTATGTGTTGGAGAACTACAGTGACACACATGCAGGTTTAGCGTTTGTTATTTTTTTTGTCGGTGTGGTAAAATTCCTGCTCTTCTTGTTTCAGTGTCATCTCTTGCATACTCTATCCTAAACTACATCCACAAGTTCCACTCCAATCTTCAGCAATGTCCTGCGGAGGATTTAGTGTTATTCACGTTCTTTCACCCTTTTTTCCCCCAATGAGAAATACTCAAATGTTTTATAATCGCTCATTGCTAATCGCTCATTGCTAGAAACCTCTGCTATCATTTTGGGAGAGTGCAGACAAGCGCTTGCTCTCCTTTGAAGTATGCAATGCTTTGGCAATCTTGTCACACTGTAGCTCGCAAGTCCGGCTTGCACAGATGATTCAGAGGATGACACTTCAAGTGCAGGTGGACCTGCAGGAGCTCCATCGACCAGGCGATTTGCTAGAGAGCAATGAGACACAACCCAACCCTTACCCATCTTACCCTGGGCGACGCTACCACATTTGCCCCCCTCCTGCGGCGCAACCAGCCACCGGCCGGCACAGTTGGGACTATGGGGCCCATCCATGCACTACACCGTAGAACGGTGCCTTAACCGAATCCAACAGCCCGGATTTGTTTTTAACAGTCGTGTTTTAAAATGTTCTCAGATGTCCTGTATAAACAGTTGGGAAAAGATGGTCATTTACTCCTTCCATCTTGTTCTGGGCAAGTCTTCCCTTAGCTCTATATTTTCTGCTCCATAGGGTACTGCAAGAGCTGTCAGTCTGGCCAAGAGGGGGCGTAATCTGCTGAAGCTACTGATGTGGCGAGACCTCCGCCACATGAATATGTGTGTACTTTTGTAACTTATGTGTGTCTGGAGCCAAAAGGGAGAACAAGGGTTGCCTTTTTCATGCCTGGATTCAATCTACATTCATTCTTACCTTGCGTTATGAGTAATGGTAGTGTGTACTTCTTCAGTGCATATTTTTGATTCTTTTTGGTGCTTTCTGAGCCCCGCCGGGTTGTGTTCCCTCCCCACAGCATCATGCTTACTCTTTACAACCTTATACAAAGATGCTTTTCTTTGGTCTTTAATTTTCATTGAGTGGAAGTCTGAGATTAATGTCCTGCCTGATGGATGTGAATTTTTAAATTGTAAAATCGCTATGACATATAAGGTCCTATTGTTGTGCAACTTGCTTATTCCCATAAAGTTGTGAAACTATTGCCTAAATTCATTGTGTAAGGATAATGCGTTAAGCTTAGCTCATTTCTGTATTGGAGAGAATGGGGTAAACTTGGGTTTAGGTTGTGGGTGGGGTAGTGAGAGCCCGGATTGATGGGTGAGCAGGAGCAGGTGCTCTTATCCAAAGTATACACAAACTAGGTTTAAGGCAGAGAATCTCTCCTGTGTCCCGCCCCCCCACCCCAAAAAAAACAAAACACACACACACACACACACACACACACACTAGGGCCTGCTTCTGAAGGGCAGCCTGGTGGGTGGTGGTGATGGGATAACTGCTGAAAATATTTAGGCCGTTTGGGCAGGGCTACTTGGGGGGTTCAATAAAAGGACAGCGTTCCGCTTTCCCTCTGCCCCCCCCACCCCCACCACCACCACCTCCCAGCCCATTGGCCCCCTCGGCTGGCAGAATGACCCCGCTCCGCCCCCGTCTGTCCCGGCCTGGTGACCCGGTGACCCCGGGGGTTTGGCAGCTGTCAGTCAGGCCCCAGCCAGCCTCAGAGCCACGGGACACAGAGGAGGGTCTGTGAGTGTCTCCTTTAAAAGCCTGGCCGGGTCCAGCTCAGCCCTGATCATCGCTGTGCATTCATGGCACATAATCAATTACACCGACACCCCCCCCCCCTCTTCCTCCTCACCCTCCTCTCTTTTATTCCTCCACTCCTCAGGTCTGCTTCACGGGGTTAAAGCAGGGTGCGGACACACACATGTTTCAAATGTGTGGTGTTTCTCTGGACCGCACGGAGGTCTTGCCGACTGGTCAGCGCCAGTCATCTTGTGCTCCGCCCTCAGAGCGACGGCTTGTCTGTTCCCCTCTCACTGGCCCTGCAGCGCTGGCTCAGGGTGACCCGGAGCCCCTTGGCCAGAATGTGCCGGAACAGCCCTGTTAGGAGACCCACCACCCCAACTTTCCCCTGTCCTCAATCAAAGACTCATTATAGTGCCATGTCTGCTCTGCCTTCTTCCAGGAGGAACCCTGAGTTCTTCCTGCATACCACACCTGGCGCAGATGCCCTCATTATTTGAAATGCATCAGACCAGTAAATTTCCTGCCATTTGCTGACAATCTTAAAAGAAACCTGTATTTTCACCCTTTCGTATGAATGTACTGGTTTTGCTGGTTACAAAAAAAATGCATACATGCTTCACTGACAATTTCCAGGGATCTGAAATTTAAAAATGTACTGGCATCTGTATTTATAGTGTTTCACATGTGTATATGATCAGGTCTGATACTTCTGCTGAAAAGTCTGTACCTCTCATTGTGTTCTGATGAAAGTCAACAAGGATCAAACATTAATGCTTTTTAAATGTCTTGAAATACATAACTTTACTCTGTACTCTACCTCCACCCATAGTACCTGGATCCTCTGCAGGGCTCTACCTGCCTGCTTACCCCGTGAACCGACCTTTGACACAGAGAGCTCTGTACTGGGTCAGGCAGAACTTTGGCATCCATCCTGCTCATTGCCCAGGAAGCTAGCATAATTTATTGTTTTTAATGTTTTTCTGATGTTCTAGAGAGTACTGCATCCGTTTGGATAGAAGGCAAGGTACTGGGTGGTGGGCCTTTGGATGCCAAGTTAAAGGTGGGGGGGGGGGGGGGGGGGGTGAGTGATCCTGTGAGGGGGCAGAGGGGACAGGCACCCCCGGGGCCTCTCAGCTGGGTTTGGGGGTCTCTGGGGGTCACCCTTATCAGGTCTGTGTTCCACTTAAGAGGGTAGAGGGAGAGGGAGTGGGGGGAATCCGGGGGCTGCTGGCAGACTGGACTGATTTCCTCTGAGGGGTCATTACTGGGGACACAAGTGGAGAGTGATCATTGCCCCACAGTGCCCCCTGCCTTCAGGAGCAGGAGAGATCAGAGCCAGCAGCCGTTTGCAGTGGCTCACGTCCCCCCTTTGGTGAGTTATCCCCCTCTCTGCTACCTCAGTGCAGTGAGATCTTAGCCTCATTAGGCTGAGTGGTTGGTAAGTGGAAATTTAATTCAGATACATTTGTCTTTTTCTTTTCCTTTTGAGAATATGTTCCTTCACCAGGCTGTATGTTCTACAGTATTGAAGCCCACATGACAATGTAAATTAAACCAATAAAAAATAAAATCCCTGTGCACATGCATGCGTGTGTGTGTGTGTGTGTGTGTTTGTGGTTCATGACAGTAAATTACGCTGGGGTGTCAATTCCTGGGTGGAAGAACACGTCTCAGACAAGCAACCATATATTTATATACGCTTATACACTCTCTAATTAATGGCCATTTGCACAAGCATAAATGTGCATTTACATCCTGGCATATGCCCATTGATGGGATAACCTGGTCATTCAGTACATTCAGGTACTTCGCTGACTTCATTTTATTGCTGCATAATGTTGCTGAGCCTAGACCTGAAGCAACCCCAGATCATAACACTGCCTCCTGAGGCTTGTACAGTGGGCACTATGCATGACGGGTGCAATGGCGACTTTT